>OZ012559.1:24462500-25712500 GCA_963935595.1 Schoenobius gigantellus
CAAAATTGCGTAAAAGCAACTCGTAGAATTAGTTTGCGATGCGATGTTGGGGTAGTTATTAGTAGTTACACAATTATTAACAGCGAATAAGATCTACTTAAGTCTAACGTGCTTAAATAAAACCGCCTTCGTGGTAAAGTGGCCGCATTTGACGCACCGTGCCTTTGTGATTGGCCCATCTTGGATTTCAAAATTATAAACCATCAGAGAAACCACAGACCAGTTCTGTGAGAGAAACTGTGGCACACCGAGGAAAAAGGTAACTAAATAACCGTACCGGGGTAGGTACGATGCCCAAGCAAGACCTTTTATTTTTCATTCATAAAGTATACATACCTACATATATTATTCCTTTTGTACGTTTTTTAATAACAATCAAATAATTTTTGCTTGCGGCCCGCGACACCATGGCTGAAACCTGTTTCTCTACAAAGAATAGGTTGAGTATTGCTGGTCTAGTCGCTAAGACCACCGAATTTTAGGTACGGGGTTCCTATAGGGGCAAAAGTTTTTATGCTTGGTTTAGTTGGTGGTGGGGCTTCTGAGCCCGCCTGGCTAGCTACCACCGTCTTACCTAAGTTTGTTGCCATAATATTTATGTTAATAGCATTTTTTTTATAGCTACTAAGTTGACCAACAAGCAAACTGCCCACCTGATGGTAAGTGGTAACAGTCACCTATAATACATGTGGCTCCTGTGAGATTCGCAGTAAAACAACCCCCACAAGAACCACAGTGTACGTTGCCAACTTGTGACATCAGATGTAAAGTCACGGCACCCAGTAATTTCAGTGCCATATCTTACCCTTCAAACCGGAACACAGCAATGCAAGCACTGCTGCTTTGCGGCAGAAATAGGTAAGACGGAGGTACCCACGCACACGACCTTGGTACAGAGTCTCCCTCCGGTAAAATTCCGGCATTGTTGTGTTCCCACAATTACAGGTAAGATAGCCAGTTTCTCAGGTGATGAGAAGTTCATATGAAGCTTTCTTCCACCTTCGGCCTTATCGATACTTACCACCATGAAGGCATGCAGGTATTAGTAGTTTTTTTTTCTAAAATCTATCATAAAGTTTCAAGAAAAATGGGATCCAAGTTTTTAGTTATTAAAGCTTATAAAGAACAGCTTATTCAGTATTCTGAAAGAAAATGGCCTTGTTTACATAAATTTCATGTTAATGCCAGCGGATGCCCGTGAAGTAATGGGTAGTTTCAAGGTGCTGCATGTTTATGCTTCAGGCAGTTCCGGACTTACTGTAGCTCAAATTTCAACTCTTAGCTGCTGATGTAGGAAACATTTTTGCATGAACACACTTCAGCACCGAATGCAGCTTCGACCTTAAAGCTACAACATGTATGTTATTATAATGGAACAATTGTGCGGCATAGTTAAAAAGCATAATTAAAGTAATAGAACTGGACCTAAGGCTGTGAGAGCATTTTAAAAACATTTTTCAAGGCCTGCCGCTTTTTAACGAAGTATTGAAAATTAATCGTAGCTTAACAAAAGAAGGAAATTTTAATACTCCGGTTCTGTATATTTCAGATCTTAGAATTCTGATTCATTTCGGAAGCCAATCTGATTAGTAATACAAAAATAAAACCTGAAATTAATTGTTCGGAATCGGGAGTAGCATCGATTCACTATTAGAAAATATGGTTCAGATTGCATACAAAATTTCTTTTGCAACTTTTTAGGGTTCCGTAGTAAACAAGGAACCCTTATAGTTTCGCCATGTCTGTCTGTCTGTCAGCGGTTTTACTCAGAGACTATTAGTACTAGAAAGCTGTAATTTAGTATGGGTATGTATATTAATCATGCCAAAAAAGTGGTAGAAAAGATTAAAACAATTTTTTTAGGGTAGCTCCCATAATATGTGATAATACTCGTATGTATAATTACATAAATTATAATTAAAAAACTAGATTTAGCCTATACAAGAATGTATTATGTTATAAATCTAGATTTTACATTTTTGTATGTGTAAAATAGTTAAATCGCGATTTAGAAAAATTGCTGCAAGTGGACCTAAATCTATTTTTATTTAAATCGCGATTTTTAGCAAAATTGCTGCATAACATCGCATCTGTACGAATCCTTGGTGAGAAAACATGACGAGGTTTCTTTGTTTTGCTCAGTGTTAGACTGGTAGAGTGATGTGAGGCTTTAACTGGCTATCGAATGTGGAATTTGCTAGTCGTGTTAATAGATTGATAGATAGAAACACTTTATTTTTCTTTAAGTAACATAAAAATGACAATACATACACAAAGAGCAAAACAGGCGGCCTTATTGCCATAGGCGATCTCTACCAGTCTAATCTTCTTTACATAGTACCTACTCGTATAAAACAAAGTCGATCCCGCTGTCTGTACGCATTTATCTTTTAAACTACGCAACGGATCTTAATGCAGTTTCAGCAATAGATAGAGCGATTCAAGAGGAAGCTTTATTATGTATAACTAGCGGTCTGCCCCGACTTCGTACGGGAAATAGTTTAATATAAATAATTAAATATAAAATAGATAATACAGTACTTACATCTATGAATAACAGTTTTGGCCTAATAAGTGTTAGTCAACTCAACTTATTTTTAAGTAGTTCTAAGATATGGCAGTAGTTATTCTTTTTAATAAAAAAAAATTATCCACGCTGGCAAAGCTGCAGGCGGGTCGCTAGTGTTTGACATCAATTGTATAAATTTGTTATATTTAAGTTTTACTTGTGAAGATTATATAGTATGTCGCCTATTTTATTCGAAAAGAAAATTCTAATGAAAATAAGAATATGAAGAACATGTTAAAATTTTAAATAAGTATGAAAGTTGGAAATAATCCAGTATTATTTTATTTCCTTGAATTTAAACCAACTACTAGGTACAAAATAAGACGAAATAAATCAAGCATTTTTTTTGGTTTTTTAAATTATGCATTTATTAACAAACACTTTTTAACAAATGAGCAAGACAATGTAGAATTCAAATAGGTTACAAGAAAATCAACGTAATTCACAACATATGAAACTCAACATATGAAAAATTATAAATGAAAATTCTACATTATATAAGTACTCGTTTCATTCATCACAGCATACATTAAAATCAACACACATAGCCACAAACAAAAGCTGATGAAAATAACTATAATCGTTGAGGATTATTGAAATGTTAAAATTCTTACTCTTATCTGAAATATAAAAATATTATTAGAACTGAGAACTGTAAAACGCAGTATATTTCACAAGCAATATTAACACCAAACTTCATGAAAACAATTCATCATCATCATCTTAAAAATAATTACATAGGTATAATATTTATTTGTTTTTTTATTTAAATACTATAGGTACCAATGTAATTCAATACTTGTGGTAATTTAATTAACAATTTAATGCGCTTAAAACAGTTCCCCTCCCGATATTCGATATTCCTGGGTAAGCGAGTGTTAATCCCGTTACATTTTCCCACATTATTGTTGATGAAAAAATATTTTCGTGTCATCAAAAATTTTGTGAGAAAAGTTTGGATATTCATGTGTTTAAGAACAGGAAAGTAGAAGTTTATAGTTTACTTATAAGAATTAGTGTAAATTGAATTCATTCAATCTATATTTATCAACATGTCAAAAAATTCAGATGATCATAAAGAACAGCAAATTAAATGTACGTATGAATAAATTAAATAATAAATAAGTAAAGCGTTATAAATTATAGAGGTAAGTATTCAAAATTAATTACATTGCGATATCAGCCTACAACAGAGGCCCAATTCTGCTAATAAGTTACAGCCGAATCGAAACTAAACCGTTGCGATCGACCAATCAGAACGCCACATTCTAACGTCATCGAACAGTTGCGTGGCAATATGCGCGCTACGATTGGTCGATTGCAACGGTTTAGTTTCGATTCAGCTGTAACTTTTTAGCAGAATTGGCCCTCGGTTGACAGCGCAATTGTCAAATAATTTTATGTAATAAATATTTTCTCTACAGGACATTCTCCTAAAATCCCTCTTTGAGAATTACTTAACATTTCCTACTCACTAGAAATAACGTGTATTATATCTCTCACTCACACTTTTTCAGCCTTCAATGCATTACATAGACCAGTGGTTCTTACCCGGTGGTCCCTGAAAGTAGCCCAAGTAGTCCGCGAAGCCATCCGAAAAATAATATTATAACTATACCAAACCACAGATAACATTATACTTTATTCATTTGTCCAGAATTGGTACCTTGGTGGTCCATGGCTATACAGATTTATTTATTATTTAAGGAAAACCAACAGCTTAAGTAACACAGTATGAATTATAAATAACAACGGACAGCCAATTATAGGTTCTCACGATTTGTAACAAAATAAAATTGAGTAGGAGCATTCAAGTATTTGTAAAATGGTCATTTTACAGATACTTGTAAAATGGTCCCTCGTCATTAAAAGGTGACATAGACAAATCTAACTTATATATCAGAAACTCTCGAACATTCCAAGTCTTATTAATCGATGCGGAGTAAATTGAATTCATGGAAACTATATTGAGCCTAGCTCTTTCTCGTACTTCTGCGTGTAGACCCTGTCCGGGTCGTATTTGTTCACCAGCTCCTCCCAATAGTCCTTCTCTTTGGTGACGAGGTGTTTGATGACTTTACGCATGCCTTCGCGCTGGGCGTTCGTGCATTTCGCGCAGCCATTCTGCAGAGCCTCTACGATGTGAGCTGAAACGATGGAGAGAGTGATATTTATAAAAAATGCAAGTTAACTCTTACTTCCAAAAGTCTTACAAATAAAAGCGTGTATAATGTAGGTACTAGGTAAGCAGAAGATCGCAGAAGGTTGTTTAAAGTTAAATAAATACTATTAAGTAGGGATTTGAATTTGAGTTGTTTACAAAAAATGTAACTTTAAGGGGTAGGTAGTACGTTATTAAGGCAATGTAACAAAGTAAAACAGAAAACTATTCTTCCTTTAGGTTCATTTGAAGTTGTTGATAACATCTTCCACTAAAAATTTGACAATATATCGCAATTACTCTCACATAAGACTTTTTTAACTGTAAATCTTTTTTATCGAGTTGTACATAAATGAGGTGAAACCGAAAAACAGACGTTTGTCGGACGATATAATAGCGAATAGTTCTGCACTTCGATTGCTGAACCAAGTGTTACTATATACAGGATATAAAATTCGACAATATTTTCAATACTCCAATGGCAACAGAAAATATGTTTACCGGAAAAAGGTTTAGGGGCTCTGGGTGATCGTTTCCGATTCGTGCTAAAGCCTCCGTTATTGTCAGCTGAAAACAATCGGAAATAAGCGCATGTTTAGACATCCACTGAACGAACATTGTGATTGGAGGTATACAGGATATATCTATACTATATAAAGCTCATTTTTAAATTCGACATGGTGTGAGCTCGGCAAAATTATAAGAGTCAGCCGTATAAAACTCATGTACATATCAAAATACAGATTGAGAGATTGTGAATTAATTAGTAAAAAATGGCGGAGCTCGACAGATCCTGTGTTCTGATTGGCTGAACTGTGAACTCGAATTCGAAATTTTTTACGAATTCTGCGAGAATCGCCCCCCATGCCTTATAGTCGATTTCATTTATTGTAATTACGTTTGCGTGACGGAGACTATTGAATGATTATCGCTTTATCAATTCATCTATGAATAGACATCAATCACCATAGATAGGTCATAGCAGTGACTAATGGAAAACTGATAAACGCCTTTTATCCTCTAATTGATGCTAATGAGCTATGATGATTCAGATCCAATATTTAAATAGAGCAGATCAATACAGTGTGTTTTTATTAGACATAAATGCTCATATTTCGGTGAATTCATTAGCCATCGTACAAAACTTTTAAGATTCTTCAAAAAGCAATATGTACGACGGTAGACTGACAGACGGACAAACGAGTGATCCTATAAAGGTTCCATTTATTTCCTTTTGAGGTACGGAACCCTAAAAATATTATCCTAAAAATAAAATTCCTAGTTGAAAAAATTCGTTTTGATTTGAATTCACAGATAAATTCACTGTTCTGTAACTAGACATCTTACGTCACGAGCTAGCAATGTGAACAATGTGTAAACACTGGAGAGAGTAGATTGCAGGTTTCGAATTTTACAGGATCTCGTGATAGTACGCGACTGCAGCCAATTGCCATCGAGACGCATTTTTGAATGAATAGAATTCAACTTCGCATTCGAAGTCGCGTAATAATTCAAAAATAGTGAATTTGAATACACGAGTCCTACCCATTCGTTTTTAGTATTTTACTAATATAGAATTACGCAACGTATACACGGTCCGTTTTACGTGCGATACATCGCTGATTTTTAAAATCAATACGTAATTGCGTACTGGTTTTTGTTTTTTCTCTTTGAAACGGTATTTAATATAGAATTTTTATTTAATAACAACACTGAATTCGAGGGATTCAAAAATCTTCGAAATTGGAAGCAGTAGAAATTAATTCCGCACGTGATTTGTCTTCGTGTTCGAATTCAAGATTAACTTTTAAGGATTCAATAATGAGTAAGACACAGACAGTGTGCTTGTTGACATAAAAAAATACTCACATTTCAACTCCCGCCCTTCCGCAGTGCACTGGCCTTTGTCCAGAACGCACCTCAGGTAGCCCCTCAGCAGCCGATTGTTGCCCAGCACCTCGTCGATGTTGATGACGTCGTACCGGTCCGTGTACTTCTGGGCCGACGCCCATTGCAGCGCGCACAGAGCCAGGACCACTAAAATTTTCATTCTAGAAGAATAATACACAACCTCATTAGGAGACAATGGTCTTAATCTCTTCTCTTTCTCTTATATATTAATTTTTCTTCTTCTTTTTATCTTCTTTTCTATCTTATATATGAATGAATCGCCGTTCGTTAGTCTCGCTATTCAAAAATGCCTTGGCCGATTTGAATATTTATGTTTACATTTTGTGCTCTTTAATACAGGGATGGCTTAAAAAGAAAAAATAACAGGGAAAATCCCTAAGAATAATTGAAAATATTAAATATAAAGTAATGATAAAAAAATACATTTGTTTATTTTAGACCTGTCATCTGTAAAAAGTTCACTAGGTCAGTTGGTTATTGTTTATTTTTTAAGTTTTTGCTGATTCGGACTCTTCGCAGCAAACACTTTCATTTAATATTATGGGAGTGCATAAAAAATAATAGTCTCATAATTTAGTTAACCATGCTTTGTCATCCAAAACTCCTCAGATTATCTACTCTTCATCTTATCGTTTGGCTATCTTATATTATATCTTATATTGATTGAGATAGGTTGTTAACAAGGTATTTCTATATATTTATATATCCTATTCCTATTTCGTTTCGTCAAACATAACGAAAAGTGTTTCTACAAAAGGAAACCTTACATCACTAGCTATAGAAGATATAATATAGAAGCCGTATTCGAACAGTGAACCAGTTTTCAAATTCAAATAGCTTTCCGCGTTTCAAAGACAAATTTCTACTATTTATACGAATTGGAAAGATATGAAAAACTCACGTGGATTATTATGTCCTCTATTTTGTTTTCCAATAAACAGCTCGACTTGATCACAATAATAATTAGAATGGTCGAACAATGCTAGGGCGTTGCGTTTTATAACACAAACCTGACCTACTCCTTGAGACAATTTGTTGAATAATTTCAGTGAAAAAACGCGATAAGTCACTAGGATTTTCCTTGAGAAAATTGACGCGATTTTTTCTCGAAGTATCTTTAAAGATAATTTTTTTTGCGTGTCGTGTGTAAGAATGTTTTTGAGACGTTATCCTTAATGGCACAATATAAAGATTACTTTGCCTCAACCGTTAGCTATTTAAACCTCGATGATTGGTTACAGTATTAGCATTTCGCTGAAACTAACTAGTAATTATCCAATTAATAGTAAAAATCTAACGTAGTTATTATCATTTGTGACGTCGTTAGTATACAGGACGTCTAGTACGAGTTTTTAAATCGAGTAAACTACAATAGTTTTCGTTAGCTCGCCAAACTGTCAGTTTACGATGTAAACGGTAGTATGAGTTGCTCGTTTCGAATTCACGTTTAAACGATAGCGAGTTAGTTTTACTCGATTAGACGAACTTCACATTATATATTTATATCTCTCTTGCACACATTGGAAAGAAAGAGACACGCGATTCTGTCACTGTGTCGTTTTCTTAGCCGTTTTTATTATTTTTAAAGCGAGTTGAATGAAAGAAAAACATTAAAGTTTTTATTTGTTGTAAATTATATTATTTTATAATGTCGCGGACAAGTCAGTCGCAATTATTTTAATGATAATAAATTGTGTTAAACACTTTAGGAATGAAAATAGAATTAAAAATATCGGTTAAATTATGTGTATTTTTAACACTTTTTTAAGGAATGGTGATTTAAGGCGGTAGCGCTGAGTAAAGTGTGTATCGGAGATACGGCTTAAAAATGATTGTCACAGCTCTCTTCATGCGCTATTTCGTTTTGCATGGCCCTCCATGCAAAGTACCACCGTGCAGATATAATTTTAGTGTTTAGAAACACAAAAAAACGTATTTATGTACCAAACTCACATAAAAATGTAAGGTGAGAACCTAAACTACAATAGTTTTCGAGTAAACTATCAAACAAATGTCAAACATGTAACTCATACTGCCACACTATTCGAATACGTACTTATTGATCGAGTAGTTTATTACTTTGTAACTCATACTGTCAATTCTAGTTCATTATAGTTTCCGATAGAGGCGCTGGTGTGAAATGTATGGAAACAAAACTATTCGATCATTCTGAAACTATATCAAAACTCATACTAGACGTACAGTTCAACATAAAGAAATACCAACACACTGTTCTCCTTGATAGGTTAGGCGGAGGTGTATTAAAACTTTTACCATGATAGCTCAGTGCAAGTATTTGTTTTTCTATCTTTATTACCGCGTAAAGCCATCTCGCTTTCAATGTAGTTTTAATACAGTTTTCGGCGGTCGTGGTAAAGGACAAGACTTTTTAGGCTCAACTCACATTGACGCAGAGTCGAAGCGAAGCGTAAACAAAGCGACGCGACATGTTTTTAAACTTTAAAAGTATCATTATCATCACCACGGCTTATATACGTCCCCACCGAGAGGCTCGAGCCTAGGTACCTATCCTAAGTTAGGGTGTCTAGACCTTAGTCAATCACGCTGACCCAGTGCGGATTAGTCGACTTCACATGTACCTTTGAATTTCTTCGCAGATGTATGCAGCATCGTGTGGCTGCCCACACGATGTTTTCCTTACCGTAGGAGCATCGGACAAAAGTACATAATATGAAATTCGAAAACCAAAAAACATTGGAACTCGGCAGAATCGATCACGACGGACCTCCCGATTGGAAGGCCAGTGCCGAGGCCACACCGCCACCGACGCCCCTTTAAAAGTACATTGTATATTCAAGTAACGTACAAATTTGTCTTATAGCTACCTCAATAGAGTTCATCCGTACCACTTGGAACCGATCTGGTCTAGCACAGTTCGGTTTCAGCGTTCATTTCTTCCACGTACGTGTAGACTCTGGAACGAGCTCCCAGCTGCGGTGTTTCCTGAGCGCTACGATATGTCCAACTTCAAACACTTGTTTAAAATGAGCACTTCTCTCCAGGTAGGTAGCAACTGAGCTTTGCCCCTGGCATTGCAGATGTAAATGAGCGGTGGTTACCACTTACCATCAGGTGGGCCACTTGCTCGTCTGCCACCTTTAGAAATAAAAAAATACAATTCGCTCAACTCCGCTCGTTTTTATATTTGCATAGAAAATGTGTACATATTTTCTTAATGGAAATACAGATGAATATATTTTAAAGTTCAAAAACTTCGACTCTGCGTCAATGTGAGTTGAGCCTTAAGCCCTTTGGGCGAGCATATTGCCATTTTTTACATACGCCAAACAATCTCTTGGCCTTCATTTCACCTGATGGTTAGTAATAATATGGCCGAAGGTGGAAGCGAGCTTCATCTGGACTCCTCAACAACTGAGGAGCTGGGTATCTTACCTCTTACTGCCGGAACACAACAATGCAATTAACATGCTTTAGCAATTAAGAGTTCGAGCTGCTTCTATAAATTTACCGCACATAAAGGAATAGAATGGACACTGACTATCAAAATGAAAGCGGTGTTTAAAAATTAAGTACGATATAAAATAAGAGGAAAAAATCCGATGACAGATCTATTACCTGTTGAATCATGAAGACTATCTGCTGTCTGGTCTATTTTACTGACCATTAAAGACCATTCTTCATTCATCTCAGGCGAAATGATGGGCCTATTAGGGAATGAAATATCTGGAATTCAGGATACCGTGGCATTGTCACTATGTTTGTGCTAGTGGCGTGCAGTTTTAGGTCGGCAACGCTACCAAAATCTGCCGGCTCTGGAAGAAATCTCCCACTGCTGTGTTTCCCGAGCGCTACAACATATCCCTATTTAAGAGTAACCTTAAGAGAGCATTATCACTGTAAGGTACTTTTTTCGTATAATCTTGTCAAATTTTGGAATACAGCAGAAATCTGGTCTTTTTTTGAGGTTTGTTAGAGGATTCAATCTTTATAAAAATTAACATAGAATTTTAATATACTATACCCAATAAATATAATTATATGTTTTATGTTTATATGTTTTAAAAAAATCCTTCTTTAGCTACACTTGACACCTGGCTTCTTGTTTTAGGTAATAATAGCACAAGAAGGAATTTTTTTATTATATATAACGTAGCGCTTTACACTACACTCCTTGTAGTTGTCCGTTCGTGTTGCCGCCTGCGGGGCCACAACTATGATCGTTTACTCATAGTTGTGGCGAGTGTGCCCCGCCTACATAGCCTTTCTAACTTTTTTCTGTGTTCTTTGGGGGCGAACACGAATCTACGCTTACCTATACCGCCCCCCTATACAAATGCCACACGCTAACTTATCGGCAGTCGTTGCACAGAAAAAATGTATGGAGATAACATTAGCCGCGGAAAAAATAATGTGAGGTTGTCGCAAGCTAATGTCATTTTCGTACATTTTTTCTACGCAACGACTGCCGAAAAGTTAGCGTGTGGCATTTGTCTAGGGGGACAGATCTCATGGCAGTGATTTGAGGTCAACTCGGCTTTTTGAGATCGTTCAAGAGGGGATAGACCAAATGTTGGAACGGTGTTCATCCGCGGAGGTGGTTGTCCTTGGAGATTTCAACGCTAATTATAAAGAGTGGCTGGGATCCCGGACTACTGATCTACCGGGTCGAACTGCGTTCAGCATGGCATCGATCTCTGGTCTCTCACAACTGGTGTCACGGCTCACTTGTGTCCCAAATATTGAGAACCACGAACTCCCTGCTGGATCTTCTGCTGACGCCCCTCTTGAGACATCTGACCACTGTCTTGTCCGTTGCACAGCCCCTTTTGTGCGACCCGATCGCCCTTCAGCAACTGGGTCGCGGCGAGTCTGGTAGTTCAAGTCAGCATATTGGGACGGACTGCCGGAGTTCTATGCGTCCGCCCCATAGAACCGACTTTACTGCTCTTCCAATGATCCAAATATCTGTGCGGACGTCATTGCGGAAAGTATACTTTTTGTTATGGAACTTTTTACCTTTTTATGTTATGGAAATTTGACGATACGGTAAGCGCAGAGTTAGAGTGATCACCTACGGTGCAATTTGTTCCGGTCTGGGCGTATGTGCATGTGATATTCTATGTTTGTAATTGCACCCATGACACAGGAGAAAATCCTAGTATGGGGCGACGTTTTTTTTAAAAAAAATGAAATAAACAGTTCCATTAAACGTGTTGGCGATCGTAGTCGCCCGTGAATTAATAAAAATTGTAGGGAGGCTGTGAACTGCAAAAAATCCGCTTACCTTGGAATACAGCTAGAAATTACCAAGACCGTAACATTGGAAATTTGAAGCGAAAGTTTAACGCGGCTTCCAGGTCCAGAAAAAGGGTAATTGCTGATGCCAAGACGCAACATGTTGTCGGAATTGGTGAGTGACTATCAGGCTTTCCTTCTGGGAGCCGCGCTTTCTGGGCACTCGCCAAGGCTGTCGGAGGGCAACTTCTGCCAGTCCAGTCTCCCACTGCGTAAGTCAAAAGACAGTGTGGCTCAGAGTGCAAAGGATAAGGTCGATTTGCTGGCGCATTTCTTTGCCTCAAACTCGACATTGGATGACGAAGGAGCTATTCCACCGAATATCAAAAGATGTGAAAGCTCTCTGCTTGAAATCCGTTTTACTCAACGTGGGGTAAAGTGTGAGTTAAGACTTTTAGACATCACATGAGTGGGCCGGTCGGTATCTCCGCAGTGGTGTAGAAGACGTGCGCCCCTGAGTTGGCCCAGGTTCTTACACGTTTCTACCATCTTTCCTAAACATCACACAGTGTTCTGTCTTCCGGTATGTCTAGCACGGCACGAGGACTATGAAAGAGAAAGTGACTAACCCTCGTCCCGTCTCCCGTCATTGTTATATGAGAGAGCGAAAAGAAACATGTTATTTGTCTCTTGTCCCGTTTTATCCACGGTCCGTGCTACGCCTGCTGGAAGGTAGCCTTGTCCACCCGATACCTAAGAAGGGTGACCGTTTAGACCTGTCCAATTACAGGCCGATAACGGTCCAAATAATGAAATCTGTTGAAAATTCAAAATGGCCAACAAAATGGTGAATTACATAAATCCACCGGAATATGGGTATCAAATGAAAAGGCTAGACTTGCAGAATACAGGCTCACGGGAACAGTACCTAGAACACTGGCAACGTAAGTCCTTGGGATTGCCAAGCTTAAGCATTGACAGAGGTATTCAGGCTTAAATGCTATGATTGGGTTCGGTCTAGGTACTCTAAAGCACTCGATTCGTTCGGTTGACAAAGGCCGCCGAAACAGAAAATCGGTTTGAGGGCTAATAAATACAAAACCTTGATAGAGGCTTTCTTTAAAAAATCACAAATATTATTACAATCGGCGACAAATTATTGCGGTCAATACTCGACTCTGTACCAATTGTCTTTTGTGAAACAGTGATGGACTTACTTTGACTATCATAACTAAAAGCGGTCCTCAGGGATTTTCAGTGTAACAATCAATGAACTTAGATTTATAAAAAATCTTTATTTATTTAGGACTAGTGGGCCCGGCAGACGTTGTCCTGCCCGGCGATTACAGCGCCACCTACGGGGTCCAACTTTACGTTTAAACCTTGTCCTTGAAAAAGTCCTTGGACCTATTCAAACATACACAGAAAAATTCGTAAGAATCGGTCGAGCCGTTTAAAAGTTTTTGCGAGACAAACACACAGCGTTTAATTTTTATATATAAGAAGACTAGTGGGCCCAGCAGACGTTGTCCTGCCCGATTACAGCACCGCCTACCGGGTCCAACTAAATTACGTATAAACCTTCCTTGAACCTAATCAAATACACACAGAAAATTTCGTAAGAATCTGTCGAGCCGTTTCAGAGTTTTTGCAAGACAAACACACAGCGTTTCATTTTTATATATAAGAAGAAGACTAGTGGGCCCGGCATACGTTGTCCTGCCCGATTACAGCGCCACCTACCGGGTCCAATTAAATTATGTTTAAACCTTCCTTGAACCTATCCAAATACACACAGAAAATTTCGTAAGAATCAGTCCAGCCGTTTTTGAGTTTTAGAGAGACAAACACACAGCGTTTCATTTTTATATATAAGAAGACTAGTGGGCCCAGCAGACGTTGTCCTGCCCGATTACAGCACCACCTATCGGGTCCAACTAAATTACGTATAAACCTTCCTTGAACCTAATCAAATATACACAGAAAATTTCGTAAGAATCTGTCGAGCCGTTTCAGAGTTTTTGCAAGACAAACACACAGCGTTTCATTTTTATATATAAGAAGACTAGTGGGCCCGGCAGACGTTGTCCTGCCCGATTACAGCGCCACCTACCGGGTCCAATTAAATTATGTTTAAACCTTCCTTGAACCTATCCAAATACACACAGAAAATTTCGTAAGAATCAGTCCAGCCGTTTTTGAGTTTTAGAGAGACAAACACACAGCGTTTCATTTTTATATATAAGAAGACTAGTGGGCCCAGCAGACGTTGTCCTGCCCGATTACAGTGCCACCTACCGGGTCCAACTAAATTACGTATAAACCTTCCTTGAACCTAATAAAATACACACAGAAAATTTCGTAAGAATCTGTCGAGCCGTTTCAGAGTTTTTGCAAGACAAACACACAGCGTTTCATTTTTATATATAAGAAGAAGACTAGTGGGCCCGGCGGACGTTGTCCCGCCCGATTACAGTGCCACCTACCGGGTCCAATTGTACATATAAACCTTCCCTGGACCAATTCAAACATACACACAAAATTTCGTAAAAATCGGTCCAGCCGTTTTTGAGTTTTAGCGAGACAAACACACAGCGTTTCATTTTTATATATAAGAATAACATTATTCAATCACTTGTGTTTATTAAATAATGCATTTATTTACAAACTATGATAAGAAAACAGTACAGTAAACTTGTGTCAGTTACAAGAAATCAAGGAAATAAATACAATTCGAAATCCATTCAAGAAAATAACATACGATATATTAATTATATTCAACATATTAGTAAGTGCAGAATCAAGGTTGTTGATTAAATACAGGTGTAACATTGAGGTTGATATGTGTGTTTGTGTATGTTATAGGTTTT
This sequence comes from Schoenobius gigantellus, assembly GCA_963935595.1. Classification (NCBI taxonomy): domain Eukaryota; kingdom Metazoa; phylum Arthropoda; class Insecta; order Lepidoptera; family Crambidae; genus Schoenobius; species Schoenobius gigantellus. Next base: position 24,477,229 of record OZ012559.1, read on the forward strand.
AATGTTTCTTTATGTCAAATGAAGCTATTATGGAGAGCTTATGGAAAATGAGATAGAGCTAAACTCTCTCGTACTGCCGCGCGAAGACTCTGTTCGGGTCGTATTTTTCCACCAGCGCTCTCCAAAGATCCTTTTCATTGAAGAAGTATTTTAAGACGCCATCCGCAGTTTCGCGCTGGTCCTTTGTGCACGTGGCACAGCCATTCTGCAGTGCTGCCTCGATGTTAGCTGAAACAAAAGGCACGGTACTAAAATCATAGTATCAGTTTTGAAAATAGTCTGTTTAACCAAAACATGGCGGATACGTAATATGAAAAAGTAGAGTTAAGACCTATTTCAAAATGTATAAGAAAAGTTTAACTTAATGTGATACACCTTGAAGTTATGACATTCAAAATGCATCACTTTAAACGATGGATAGCTCCCTCCCTTTACGCTACGAAAGAAGTTCCGCGGAAATAAATGAAACTAACTTGTAGAAAGAGATAGAATATGGTTGCATGTGTAAGACTAGCAACAATTAATCCATCGCGCGCCTTTCTTGAGGGACTTCTTTTGTGAGACAAAATTTTCACAGTGTAATGACTGTCGTTTCAATATAGTTTACAAAAATGAAAATTACTTTTTAAGTCCGATAATCAAAGTTTTGAGTGACAACACCGCTATCCATTTCTGCGTTCTGCATCAACGTCATCAAAACATTTTTGTGGTCAAAAGATTACAGATTTAGAGAGTAGCCCTTCTGAAACATCTTGAGCTCCTCCGTGCTTTGAAAGGTTACAACTTACTTACGCTAGGTACAACTTTTGTCCTGACCCCGTTCAATACCTTAGAGTTTAGAGCGAACGTATGGGTGAAACAACGGGCCCGTTCAAGGCCTTAGACTTTCAAAGCAAGGTACTTTAACTGAACAATCTGGAGTTTGATTGTTGAAAAACGCTTTGACGTTCCTTACTGTCAAACTCTTAGACGACTGAATGACATGAGGCCTAATCCATTAAGGCCGGATTCAACCAAACTCGTGTAAGTTTTTACACGAGAGTAAGCGCTGTATATTCTGAGGGTAAGCTGATTTTGCATTTTACCAACGACTAATCTAAGAATAAGGTATCTACACGCGAGTAAATAATAACACGGGCGATTTTGGCGGTGTAAAAGGTTAATCTGAGAGTATAACAGCTGTCAAAGTAGTCATTTTTCAAATTATCCTCGATTTTGTTTATTCGTAAATATTATTGAGTATTTTCAAGAATAATTCGAAGAAGATATTTATCAAAACCGCTCCACGATGGAACGTTTGAGAAATATGATAGAAGAATCCGACAGTGATGATGAATATGTGTCAAGACGTCCAAGGTGGATCAAGGATAGAGCCAATCACTTTGATGATTACTATGACCACGACTTTGCTTTAAGATTTCGTTTATCCAAGGAAGCCACTCTGTATTTGTTAGCTAAACTTGAACATAATGTTGAAATAACAGAAAACGCAAACGGGCAACCAAACATTACCTACCATTACCTACATAGAAACTAGAAATTACATGTTGTCAACTTGACATTTCACTGTATTATCCTACAAAATTGAATTGTTGCGGCATTTCACGTCATGCTAGGAGAAACAATAATACATGCATTTTTGTCGGTTTATACTTTCATTCGACGTTCATTCATCAACGAAAGTATTACAATACCGAGTTTAGCGTACTCCTCGAGTACGTTGGAAAAACGCAAACGAAGATATCCAAGAGTAAATTCAATGAGTAAAATTATTCCCGTGATAGTTATACTCGTGTAACTTCGTATTTGGTTGAATCCAGCCTAAGTCATCTACTAGAAAGTGAGAGAAATGAAAAATTTATGTGAAAGAGGGACGGATAATTATTACTGCAATGCGTTCAACACCTCAGAGCGAGTTAAATATCAGCCGAACAACTACACCCCAGGTAGTTAACTTCCTCCGTGGTCTAGTAGTTGAGACCACCGGGTGCTGATCGGGAGGTTCGAGATTCGATTTCCACTGGGGACAGAAATTCTTCTGCTCGGTTTGGTTGGTGGTAGGGCGTCTGAGCCCGACTGACTAGCTACCACCGTCATTCCTAAGTTTGTCGCCATAATGTTTATAGCATTGTTGTGTTCCGACAATTAGAGGTAAGATAGCCAGTTTCTCAGTTGTTGAGGAGTCCAGGTGAAGCTCGCTTCCACCTTCGGCCTTATCGTCACTTATTATCAGGTGAGTTGAAGGCCAAGAGCTTCCCTGTCGTATGTAAAAAAAAGGTAGTAAATGCATGCGCAGATACTTGAGCGTAAAACTCCCGCGTATATGGCTAGTCTGTGTTGTGATTGGTGAGTTAGACCTAACATCTGTTAGAAGGAATATTATTGCAAATTGTAAAAGAAATCAATCTTTATAAAGCTTCAAATAGTAAGATTGATTTCTTCTTCCTCTTCTTCAAGCGTTTAGTGTGAAGGCTACATTTCTGACCGGGCACTCAGTGGTGCCTCACCTTTAGTTGTGTATTCCATATCTACAAATTCAAATTCAATATCCTTTATTCAATTGGGATTTTACAAGCACTTTTGAACGTCAGAGAAGCTACGCCATTAGTTCACAAGTCTACGGTGGGAGACCTTGTACTGGAAAGAACCAGCAAGAAAACCAGCAAGGGATATTTTTTTCTCCCTGTATTGTTACAGAGTCGTCAATTGGAAGCAGAACTCAAAGTAAAAGATTGAGTTCAACTTCCCTTACAAGATTAGATGTGTCAGTGTACATTATACATTTAAATCTATAAATTACATCTACAATTAAGACCAAGCATTGACGTCATTCAGATAGTCATTTATTTTATAATATGCTTTACTCATTAGAGTCTTTTTTACATGCGCTTTAAACTTATGAACTGCCTCAGCCAATATTGGGATCCTTGGTGTCGACATATCGAGCGAAGTCCAGTTCCGTGGCCACTTAGAGGGTAAAGCTAAATTAGCTTCTAAGAAGCTTGGTGTGCTCAATAGATCAAGACAGTATTTCACTCCGGCGCACCGCCTTTAGCTTTACAAGGCGCAGGTTCGGCCTCATATGGAATACTGTTCTCATCTTTGGGCTAGGGCACCCCAATACCAACTTCTCCCACTGGACCGCATTCAACGGAGAGCGACTCGAATCGTCGACTGCCAGGAAATTTCAAATCGGCTTGATACCTTGGCGCTGCGTAGAGATGTCGCTTCGCTATGCATCTTCTATCGTCTCTATTACGGGGAATGCTCCGAGGAATTGTTCGGATTTATACCTGCCGCCTCTTTCCGCCATCGTTCCACGCGGCAAAAAATCCATGCCCATCACTTAGATGGTTGGCAGTCCACAACTGTGCGTTTCTCTCGAAGTTTCCTGCCTCGCACAGTCAAACTTTGGAACGAATTGTCGCCTGCGGTATTTCCGGACCGATACGACCTTCAAACTTTCAAAAAAAAAGCGTATTCCCACCTCAAAGGCCGGCAACGCACTTGTTACTCCTCTGGGGTTGCGGGTGTCCATGGGCGACGGTAATTACTTAACATCAGGTGATACGTCTGCTCGCTTGCCCCCTATCTCATAAAAAAAATAACACTCTGTGGAACTTTGTTGTAAAAATATATACATTTCCCCATAAATGAGCCTCTAGTTTTTTGGAGCCTGTACGTTGGAACGGCAAGTTTATTTTTATTTCTTGTATTTAAGTTATGAAATTTAAAATTGGTATCAAATGTGTTATAATTTTTATAAACATAAATCAATTTTTCATAAATATACTATCCTGCTAAAGTCAATATATTAATTTCTTTAAATAAATCACGTAGAGAATCCCTTGTTCGTAAATTATAAATAGCCCGCACGGCTCTTTTACAAAATGAAAAGACTCACATTTCAACTCCAGCACGCGGCAGGCATCCACATCCAGAAAGCATTGAAAGAAGTTCTTTATCTCTTCAAAGTTTTGGGACACACTCTCTGTCAATTGTAGAATAGGGTCTGGGTTGGTGGTCTGGGCGGAGGCAGTGGGCAATGCAGTGGGCATTGCGATAAAAGCCAAGACGATCAAAATTTTCATTCTATAACAAATATACAAGTTGATTACATTTTTATCACTCACATACAGCTTTTAAAATACATACATACATGTAAAAGTCTTACATAAATGAATAATTATTCTTTTAGTTTACAAAACTTTTTTTCATAGTTTGACTATAATCTCGAACGCAATATAGGCTTTATTTAGATAGATTGAAATTAGATATTTCTTGCAGAATTTAGGTTAGTATTTTGTTTGTCTAAATAAACACATAAAATGTTATTTATTAAGATTTTTTTATATATAATGAATACTATTAAACATTTCATAGCAAGATAAAGAAGTGAAAATCCGATCCTACTACTTGAGACAAGTCGAGCGACTATCCTTTAAAAAATGGTGGAGCTCGAGATGTCCAGTGTTCTGATTGGCTGAGTTGTGACTACCACTGGAGAAAAAAAATCGAATTGGAACTTTTTTCGAATCTGTGTGAATCATGCCCCAGCTACTTGAACGCGGGGGGCGCCCTTTACGTCGTAAAGTTAGCCCTCCACCGAATAAAAGTTGGCAACTTTTGTGATGTTAACACGTGTTGGCAACTTTTGTGTTGTTAACAGGTGTTGGCAAGTTTTGTGATGTTAACACGTGTTGGCAACTTTTGTGTTGTTAACAGGTGTTGGCAACTTTTGTGTTGTTAACACGTGTTGGCAACTTTTGTGTTGTTAACAGGTATTGGCAACTTTTGTGTTGTTAACACGTGTTGGCAACTTTTGTGTTGTTAACACGTGTTGGCAACTTTTGTGTTGTTAACACGTGTTGGCAACTTTTGCGGTAGAGAGCCAAATTAACAGCTGGTCTTTACATAGATCATGCCTCATTTGATTGATTTATTTTCAAATTATTTTATTTTTATCGCTTTAAATATCTTAAAAATAACAACAATAGCGAAAGTAAACTTGCATTTTTTTTAAAATGAACGTTTTTTGTTTCAGGTAAGACCGCGTGTCCGGCTCGTACCTTTTTCACTACGTTGCACATGGGACGAAATTACTCCTCACGAGCAAAATAGAAAAAATAACTAAAACATTTCAGGCCGAAAAAGGGTCCATTTCAATTCGATTAAGAGGAAATCGTATTATAGTATCTGTTATATTTTTTTTTCAAAAAAATTAATGGCCACTATGCATGAACATGCATTGTTCCATAGCATGTTCCTATGTTTTCCTTTTTTTATTAAGTTAATTATTAATTGAGATATAAACCTTCAAAAACTTGAAAAATTGGCCTGATTTTCTGCTATATTCAAACATCCATCTAACAAATTTGACGAGATTATATGAAAAAAAGCAAAACATAGAAACACAGTCAAAGTTTTTTTTTTTTTGCAAAAAGTAATCAAATGTCTTGTTTTAGTGGAGAAAACAGGGGACTACGAAACGTATATTTTGTGTACTTTTTATAGGTATTTTCAGTCCGAGCTGCATTTGTCTCTATCGCGTTCAGAACGATTGTTCGGTCACACAGCGCGACAGCAATACATTTTACAAATACCTATTTCTGAATTCTTTCAACTTTAGTGTTTTCTCACGTGTTTTTGTTGGAGTAGAAAGTTGTCATTACTTTGATGGAATTCAACACTTTTATTAAGTTGTTTACTCAGAATGAGAGGTTAATGTTTTTGATAGTAATTTTATATTAACCGTGACTGTCTCGATTGTTTAACTAGTTGATCACAATTGTGACTAATAAATCACTAAATCGGGCAAAAATTATGTCCGATCAATTTTCTGACCGAATTTATTCTCGTCAGGAAATTGTTAGTAGTAGCTGGGAGTATATATAATTATTTAATTCTTCAATTAAGGCTACGCATGCTTAGGGAGCTTGGTGGCGCATTGGCGCTTGGGTGGCCAAAATACGAAACATCTCGAGCTCCCTCGTGCTTCGGAAGGCACGTCAAACAGTGGGTCCTGCCTGCGCCTGATCTCGCCCCGGTCGTGTCGGCTAACCGTCCCATCGGACTAGACAAGTGAAGGAGCAGAGAGTGCACTTGCGTTTGCGCAGTCATTTGTGCACTATAATATCTCCTGCGCAGATGGCTAGTCTCTGTTGAGATTGGCCGCCGTGATCGAATATCGGTTAGGAGGACATTACGTATGCTTCTAAAAAACTTTTCGCAACACCTGCTCAAAAATCACATTCTGTGTCATGTAAACCCGATATGTAAAAAAAACAGGAATCGAACATTTACTGAATTTCCTTCTATCCCTCGGGATAGAATTAATTTGTATTTGGAACACCAAAAATAGCATAATTTTGACAGAAACTTATATTGTTAGACGAAAAAAAAAAATCTGAAATTGACAACATATTATGCCCAAAAATCCGAGAGGACACTAAAATATAACAAAATGAAACAAAATTAATCTTGCCATGTTGTTTATACTTGTTGGTTTTAGTTTTCCAAGCAGAAAAAATTCAAGCACATACAGCCATGTCTTCTCTGTCATTTTTTCAATACAAAAGTTTCGTGATATTATTAAGTTCTTAAAAATATCACGAATTTAATATTAACTTATAATTATTTTTGATATTAAATGCTGTATTTTTTTGAAAAAGATGGTGCGTAGAGTCACGGTAATATTACCGTGGTAGAGTTATTTCCTCGGAGATAAAGCACTCGTCTTGAGTGAACTTTAATTCTTGCTCTCTCGAACTCAGAACTTTAATCGCTGCACTCAGGACTCTAGACTTAAATCCCTCGCTGCGTTCAGGATTTAATTATTTAACATCCTAGCTGCTTTCGGGAGTTAGCGCGGCAGCACATTGTAAGAAATTTCTAACAGAAAAATTGTGACGCTTGCCGGAAGCACCACGCATAATAGGACACATTTTGAACCTTTTTGTTTTTTATTAAATAGTTATTTTTATTTATAATAAATTATTCTTTACAGAAGAAAAAAATTTGGTTAAGATTAAAAACGCGATTTTAATACCCTAAATCGTAAAATTATCTCAAAATTTTCAGTTAGATGCCTACGATCCGAAAAAAGTTTCACTTTATAAAACCACACAATGATTTTTTATTTGAAAGCTGACATAATCGAGATGATTCTTAGCTATTGATATTGAGTAGGTAACCCATAAATTATGAATATGATTTTTTTTCTTGTACTGATTTCCAAATGATTTTAAAATCCAAATTGAAGTCCAAATGATTTTAAAGGACAACGTCGAAAATCGCCCCATGACCAACAAAGATTTGATATACGTCATAATTATATGCATATTTTATAACACTCGTTACAAAATGTATTCGACGGACAAATCAAAAATATATAAAAGTACTTTCAGAAAAAAACCAAATGAAGTAAAATTAGCGAATGGTTATTGTTACCTTTGTTTGATTCAATGGAATTATGTTGATTTTATGTAGGTATGGACATTTTTTTATTTGTATAATTATGTTTTTCATAACTTCTTTCACAATTTACAACATTAACAAACGCCAATTGATTACTCATTCATGTTAGTTTGTTGGTTTTTGACTTGCTTTATAATTTCTAGATTTCTTGTTCTTTACAACGTGGCTATAATAACGTTCTTTGATTGATATCAATAATAATTATTTTAATAATGTTATGTATGGACTCTGTGTATTAAGGAAATAAGAATCTAAGGAAATAAAGTGTTACTTCAACTAACCTCAAAATCTGATTAATTTTTGATATATAATTCGATTTTGAAGCTTGTCCGTAATAATTGATGTGGACATACAGTATTTACTAATGTCTAATTATACGAAAATAATTTTTTCACTGCTGTTGGTACTGGGGCGAACAATGTATGGACCCAGAGCAATGTCCTCTGATATACTGTTTCTTTGGTTGTATTTCCAAGATATGGGATACTGGATCTGATGCTACATCATCAATTAGTCTGCGGGATACCCAACTACTCAGCAATTTTCTGCGATTGATACTGTTTCGAAATTCACTGTTACTTTGATGATACTTGTATTGTTACGGCAGGTTACATTAAGGTTATAAGCTACGTTAAATAGTGGGTTCTACCTGCGCCTGATCTCGGCCCGATCGTGTCGGCTAAGGAGCTTTTTGTGCCGAGGGTTATTTTAATTTGAAAATTTTATTGTTTCAATTCCGCGCACTGGGGAAAATTCATAATTAAATACTCACGTGGCTTCTTGTGTTTTCTGTTTTATTTTACAAACCAATAGCTTGATTTGAGCCGCGACTTGAATGACTGAAACTTGCCGTAATCTATCATTTTATAACAAAATCCTAACCTACATTTTGGGACAATGTATTTAATGAATTCAACGAAAAAACGCAATAACCCACTCGGATTCTCCTCAGAGGTGAACACGATACCCAAAGAAGTTTAATTGGCATCTTGTTTATTGCTTCTTTAATACAAAAGTAATAAATGACTAAAATATTTCAAAAGTGTATACAAAGTTGTTAAGTTGGTAAAGTCCGTGCAGAACAGAACGGTCGCGTCATTATGGTAATGTGGTTTTCTTAGTCGCATAAAAACTTTCCAGAAGGAGTCGTTTTTCTTCAATATTATTATAAACAAAAGAAAGGAATATTACTTATTTATTTATGCATAATTGCACATACATAAAAATTTAACAACACTAATACAGGTAGGTACTAAAGGAAACAATCCGTAAACATTGAAACCGCCTATTTCTTCCGAAATTTCCTTCTGTCGCAATCATCCTTAGCGAAAAGAGTGACATGACGTATGACGTGCACTAAAAACTATCAGACATTTAATAAATTATATTTGCAAGGGATCTAGGTAAACTATGTAAATAAACACAGACACACACATACACAATGAATATTCATAAACAACACACACTACAATATGGCAGTTATGAAAACCGACGATATATTATATAATGATGATTTTTTTAAAAGAAAGGAGAGATGCCGAGATACTAATTATTTTGCGAGAGTGTATTTCACAATCTGACCGCGTTTAGAGTTAAGGAAAAGGAATAGAAATTGTATTGTATTGTAATTAATCTTTATTGTACAAACAAAAAAAACACAAATTAAAAAAGTACACATACTAAATACTTAATAGAAGGCGTTTATACAAAGGGCGGATTTATTCTTTACAGAGATCTCTGGCAGTCAAACTTTGAAAGGTGTAAAAGATGAACAGTGTATTGATAGCGCTATTTAATATACATATTTATAATATAATATATGATATAAAACAAATATAATAAACACGGTGTTTCATAATAACCAATAAATATTTTATCGTTATCTAAAACTAATTATTAAATAGTTTTTCCCGTAATGTTATTCAACCCAAAATTTTCATGTAAGTATATCTTAGTATCATCATCATGTCTATGATTTACATGAAAATTTTGGGGTGAATGACATTACGGGTAAACACAATTAATTAATTAGTTTTAGATAACGATAAAATATTTATTGGTTATTATGAAACACCGTGTATACATACATATATACGCATGCATATATATTCACACATACACAAACATAACATAAAAATAGTAGCAATGTTACATCAACCAAGAGCTTCAAAACCCCAATGCCTTTTACGTTGTACTTAAAAGCAATTATTATTGTATTATAGTAAAGAAATTTGTTCGTGTTATGGGGAGTGATGTGACGGGAGAACTACATATATTATAATGACTAGACTATACAAAACCTGCTTTGCTTTGGTTGTAAAAAAAATCAGATAAAATTATTGCTACGTCATCGGAAAGTAACCCTAACGTGCCTCGATTTTAAGAGGTTGACAACTGCTCATCGAGCCTCACTTAAAACTTTTTTTATCAAAACCTGTATAATATACCGTAGTAAAATAGTTATTTGTTATACATGAGTTCAAAGTTGCTTTTTAACCGCGTGCTCAACTTTGATGACCGAGCAAGCGAAGGATTCTAAAATTGAATCACGAGCGCAGCGAGTGATTCAAAAATTAGAATCCTGAGCGTTAGCGAGGGAATCAAAAGAGCACAAGGTGAAAAATCTTTGCACTCGAGTGCAACACGTAACTTTTCATCCCCCCTCAGCGAGGAAATGACTAAATTCAAAATAAAATATTTACAATCACAAGATACTTTTATTTCAGTTTAGGTACATATTTACTACAACATTAAAATAAACTTCTTCGTCGCTGCAATCACTCATTTTCGTTTTTTTTTACTTGTTTTCAAGTTTCTTATTTATAACAATACGACGTCAGAACAAAATGGCGAGCGCAAAGCGAATTAAAAACAAAAGTACACCAAGGAGGTTCAGAGTCTGAGTTTTTAACAAATTTATTGAAAACTTGTATGATAAATTCGGCACCATGGAGATGGAAGTAAATAGGTTTAATGATGTTTTGAAATCACATAACTAGTGCACGCGATGTTCTAAATTCAAATTTACTTTAACCTCAAGCGGATAAAAACGGCTTTGGCTGTCAGATATCGAATAGCAAAAATACTCTTTCCGAGATGGGGGGATGAAAAAATATTTGTTACTCTTCAAAATATTTCTGTGAATATCCATGTCCCCAAAACAAATCTTAATCAAAATTTCTCGTTAAAAATGTCAAAGACACCCATTAAAACAGCTTCCAGAAGAAAATCAGAGTTAAGTATTTGACAAAGGTTATTTTATGATTTTCCGGGAATTAACCCGTTACACTTAATTTGATAATATTATGTTTCATATCTTCAAATAAGCTATTTAATAGTTAATAAGTTTCTTTAAAATATTGTTTTCATTTTTTCGTTCAATTTCAATAATGCACCGCGCCCGTAATCCAGTAGAAACCCATTTATCAAGGTCGTCGGCGTTACTTGGCATAAAACTAAAAACATCGGTGAGTTCAAGAGACTATATGTTAGCCCTATATTTCTCCACATATACGTTATGTACAAAGAAATGAAGTAATTTAATGTCTTTGACTATGCACTATTTTGATCGTTGTGCTGTGACCATTACTTTGAAATTATGAGTGACCACATATAGGAGCTTAGCATTATAAATACACAACCGTACCACAGATTAGTTAATAGTTACTACGTAACAGATACATCACTCCCATAGAAACGCTCGAATCGCTGTAATAATAATAGCCAAAACCGACAAACAAAAGTCGCTGCAAGAAGAAAAGGTCTCTATAAACGCGAGCCGAGAATCGAGATTCCCGCGTACACCGCGTGATTGCGTCATCGAGCGAAAACATAAGGGTTGTACAAAGAACATAAACAAAATGGTATACGTAGGATTAATGAAATAAATTGATTGCGAGGAAAGCCCCACTCAAATGTGCTTTAATTTTATAAAATGATAATAACAATAGTACTTTATTTGCAAGAATATGGTAAAATACATGATTGGTGATAAATTATATACATTATTCCTCATAATCTACTTCTAAATTGGCAGTGCGCAAATATTGAAAATTTTAAAATACTTAGTACATGGCAAAAAATAAGAGAATAGAATATTATTTTATCGTCATTAATACATTTAAAAATTATAAAAAAATACAAATTCTTGGTTTTCATCTCAGCCGATGTTAAGTGACGATGTTGCTGAGGACTGAAGATACTATGGCATCGAATTACTGTCTTATTAGTTCGAATAACTTCGAATTTCGACTATGAAAAAAAAAATACATTTTTTTGTCTTTTAACAACTTACAATAGCTTCACAGTAATGTACCACCGTATGGTTAAATAAATTGATTAAATTAAAATTATTGTGTGGTTTTATAAACCACAATGCAAGTAGAACTTTTTTCGAATCAACATTTAACCGAAAATTTTCGAAAAATTATTCGATTTAGGTATAAAAATCCCGTTTTTAGTTTTGAAAAGAAATTTATAAATAAAAAATTATTGATAAAAAAAAGAAAATAAAAATCAAATTAATATAATAAACAAAAAAGCAATAAAATAAACAAAAAGAAACCAATAAAAAACAAAATAATAAAAAACAAATTTATGAAAAAAAACAAGTTACAAGATACGATAATAATAATAAAAGTCTCGCGTGCGGCGCGGCGGCCCTCTGCCGGTCGGAGCGCCGGCGCGCTACTTAGCGGTAGGTATTTATAACGCTGCATTGCGCGAGTGACGGGGGCCTGACCGTACATATGGTAGGACCTACCAGACAGATCGTTTTAGTTCATTTTCAGGGTTGCGTCATCCGGAAAGGAAAAATACGGAATTCTTATAGGTTCACTTTGTCCGTCTGTTGGTCTATCTATCAAAACCCTTTTCTCCAGAACGGGTAGAGATATCAAACTGAAATTTATATCAAATACTCAGGTCTACAGTCTCTTTCAGCTGTAAAAAAATCAAACTTGTACGTAACTTGTCAACACGATCAAAAGATATAACCGTTTATGTGGCATATTTTCGAAAATTATGCGATTTCTTAAATTATTTGATAACCTGCAGGTCTATTATGGATCTTTCGTCGTATGAGATGGTATGATTTTGAAATAAAGAAGTCATGAAATGCTTCATTTGCTCTTATCGATCTCCAATGATATCATTACTATGGCATAACTTCAACGATGTCATCACGATATAATGAACGAATGATCTAAAATCTGACCGAAAATATAATTTTTCGTTTTGCACTATGATTTCATTATGATATCATTTGAAAATCATGAGATCGGTATTAGGCCCGCTGTAGGCCACTTCCCGTTGATCTAGATTCATGAGCCAAGAAGCATGGTCTAATAGCACATGCTAAGGAAAAAAAATGTGAAAACCGTAAATATGTAGTAAGTAACTTATATACTTACTTGTAAGTTTGTACGAAACCCTCGGTGCGCGAGTCCAATTCGCACTTGGCCGGATTTATTAGTCTTATTCGAACATCTTTCGCTGAAAGATGAAACGTGGATACGAAATTAAAGCAAATATACGTTTGAAGTCATTAATGAACTGACCCCTTAGACAAAAGCCACATTATGCTTATTTTTCCACAGTCGTTCCGCAAAGAAAAATGTATGAAGATGACATTATCTGCGGAAAAAATAGCATGAGGCTGTCACAGGCTAATGTCATTTCCATTTTTTTTTTCTGAGGAACTATTGCGGAAATTAAGCTTGTGGCTTTTGTCTAAGAGGGCTGATCCAGCACGTTATATTTTTATTTGGCATTTTTCACAATCTCTCCGAGTAAACGAAAAATGGACCATCTGAACATAGAGTGAGCGGTCACTCGAATGAAGGTTCTTTTTATCGTTGTTAATGGAGCAACAAATAATCGAAGTTCCCCAAATTTACTCTTTTACATCGCAAATGAGTGATTCAGGGTCTTTTGGCTTCGTCTTCGGTTCGGCTATAGATCTTTCAACAATCACTAACTCCGAGATGCACCGCTTGATGCGACATTTTGAGGAACAAGGCTCACTAGCGGTTTTGAATGGCCAGCACTCCTGTAACTGCGGGAGCTCCGCGAATCACACTCGCGAGTGATGGATTCAGCATAAGGCGTTTCGCCTCCAGTGCGTTGAAATCACAAGGAGCGAGATTCTCTTAACCCGGTACTGTGACTCATTGTGCACTATTTGTAATATAACATCGTCCCGAACTTAATAAGAAATCGAAGTGCAATCAAGCAGGATGAGCAGCTTTGCGATCGAGCTCGGAATCCTAATCGGGCGACAGATGTTCAGCGGAGAGACAATTTTCTCAGACCCCCACCCGACCAAGTTTAACGTCAACGGTTACTTTTTCCATTGGACAAAAGTCTTCCGTCGTTTCATAAATTCAAGAGTCTTTTAAAAGCGGAAATGCTGATTTCGTTATTCTCTTTCATTGCATTTACTTTATTTGTGGCGTATAATAATAATATAATTTTCTATAAAATTACATTACTTGTCTAAAGTTACAAAATACTAGATTCGTTTTGAAATGTCATCTTTTTCGTTCATCTATTTTTGTGGCAGTGAGTAGGACACATCCCTCGCAGGACTGACGACCGTGCGGAAAGGTCCTCGAGTGGCGACTGCGTATGGACACGCAGCGTTGGTACCCCCCCACGAGAGGGACCGACGATCTGGGTGGTGATTTTGTAACTTATCGATTGATCGGCAATCGTTATTAAACTGGAAAAGCAGGAAAAGCACTGGAAAAGCTGTAAGTATTGGCTGATTTCTTCAACAAATATACCGAAATCACTCAGACGACGACGTTACAGAATGTTAAACATATTAAAAATCAGTTTTAATCAAACAAAATTATTAAATCTATACAATGGCCGATTGCCGATAAGTTACAAAATCACCCACCTGATCTGAATGCAAGCGCAGTTCCGATCTAGAGGTATCTTTCTTGAACAGTGGGAGTTTCTTGACTGAAATGATGAATGTTGATGACGAAAGTAAATGAATTATGAAATCTTTCTATAAAACCATCAAGACATACAGATATTTATATGATAATCATGTTTAAATTTGGTTCCTGAGTGACATGGTTCCTGAGTGGCGTGGCTCTTGAGTGGCGTGGCTCCTGAGAACATCGACTATTACGAGACCGGGCCCAAAGGTTGTAACAGCGTTTACATTTTGACCTTTGAACAGCTCGTTTTACATAGGTTTCTATAGTGAAAGTCTAAGTAGACTTGTTGTCGACTGTACTTATATTCGTTTAAGTGTGAATGCACACAACAGATTAACGGTGACTAATTTTTTGACGATGAAAAATTAAATATATGGAGTCTACGTTGCAACGCACGTGAACTACAAAAAGTTGTCCAAACAATAATCGGTATCCCGCCGGCTGACCTGATTGTCGGTGGAAAATGGACCGTTTGTAAACATACGCTGCCTACTCACCGACTGACAGTTGGCCCTTTGCACTTGCTTCATTAAAGGACCTGTATTTCGCTGCTCGGAAACGGATGTACTATCGAGGTCTCTCGTGCCTTACCACTTTGTAGAAATATTCGTTTGAAAGCGGATCGCATCGGACACGCCCACACGACTCATACCTATCCCTGATTGGCTACGTATTTTTACTACGATTTACTACGGCCAATCATAGACAGACATCTGGTTTCATTGAAATCGCTCTTAGTGTCAGTCTGCTTTACGCTTTACTATATTGGTGAATGAATGGAGCGGGGCGTGGTCTGACGCGATTGTCATCGTGCAGTGTGCAAGCGACTTTCGACTGGTTAGGTGCCAGTGTCCTCGATAGTACCTACCAAACACCTATCAAATTCATTAAATCCTTAACGTGCACTTCTCTCGATAGCCACCGAGGAAGTGATAGACGTGTTGAGTCAGAAATAAAGGTGCAAAGAAACTGGGCTTATGTGATGCCACGCCACGTTATGTGATTGGTCGCGTTAACGACGTCACGTAAGCTAAGTGTAGTTCTAAATAATGATTTTTCATACATTTTCTATTAAGACCGATGTCTTCTGATGGACGTAACATCACATACGTGGCATCATAAAAGCCCAGTTTGTTTGCACCTTAATAGTCGGTGGAAAAATCAGGCCGATTATAATATGCCATTATCCATTATCCAGTTGTTTTTACCATTAAAGTACTACATCTACTTCCTTTTCTCTGCACCACCCAAAGGTTGACTGGCAGATAATGCCTTTGGCATTAAGTCCGCCTCTGTACACAAATTGTACTGGAAGTTTAAATAAATAACAAATAAATAAATATGGCGATAATTATCAGGCCTACTAAAAGTCGATCGTGTGCGTTCGCCATAAGACGAATTCTTTACAATGTTTTCTTAAATAGCCTTGCAACCTAGAACTACTGCAGGTGAGGTAAGTCAACATAACTTCGATACCTTGAAAGTTTCGTGGAATTCGAAATAGTCCAGAACTGGAACAAAACTATTTACTCGTAACTCGTCCTAAAATACTTCTCTTGGCCATCGCGTCGCAGTGGTGAAGGCATTTGACAAATGACACGGAAAAGGTTTTAGCCAGGCCGAAGTTACGACGAATCTTGATTTATTAGAGATAGTGGCAGTGGCAGGTAGTTTTATAAATAGTTGCGTGCGTGTTAAGGGCCAAATAAAAAGTACCTAACTTTGTTTGGCCCAACTTTTTAATTGAACTTTTGTGTACCTATTTTTTTACAGCACTGGTATAATATTTGTCACTAGTGGCATGAAAAGCTTTATGATTTCATCTCCCAGGCTAAAACCTACTGATCAACTGACCAAGCTCTAGCGCTTTTCACCGTGCTTTTCTAGCGCTCTACTGGGCCAGAGAGCGTGGTGATCAATGCAACAAACCTTTGCGCAGCAGTGGCTGATTATGGGTGACTTCATTGATTGATAACCTAAATGTTATCACTTTATCAGTTACACTAACTAATACAAATAGTAGGTATTATTGTTATTTAAAGTCCACTAATTGGCGCTCATTTGCCACTTAGAGGGGCTACTACCACCTTTATAGTGCTATTATAACTCTCTATATACTTAATCTCATCGCCATTATACAATCTTAGCCTATATAAAGTTCTGCCCAATCCGAAGGTAAAGTAGGGCTATAACTCTCGTTTTATCACTCTATTCTATTAGTTGCAAACAGCATCTTATTACCTCTCTTTTAACTTTGATCTTAGCACCTAATATTTTTTGGGAATCTCCCGAGCCTCCGGATCAACACCCGGTGGTCTAAGCCAAACTAAATCACGGAGGCGGTTGAAATTTCTGTCGTATAGCAGTGGGCCCGGCAGTCGTCCTGCCCGATTGCAGCGCCACCAATTTTATGTTTGAACCTTCCCTGGACCTATTCAAACACACACGGAAAATTTCGTAAAAATCTGTCGAGCCGTTTTTGAGTTTTAGCGAGACTAACAGACAGCGATTCATTTTTAGGGTTCCGTAGTAAACAAGGAACCCTTATAGTTTCGCCATGTCTGTCTATCTGTCTGTCTGTCCGCGCTTTTACTCAGAGACTATGAGTACTAGAAAGCTGTAATTTGGTATGGGTATGTATATTAATCATGCCAAAAAAGCGGTGGGAAAAAACATTGGAAAAAAAAATCTTTTTAGGGTAGCTCCCATACAAGTAAAGTGGGAGTAAATTTTTTTTCTCAACTAACCCATCGTGTGGGGTATTGTTGAATAGGTCTTTAAAAAATTATGTGAGGTTCTGAACACCATTTTTCGATTTAGGGATCCGTTTCTGAAATATCCCTCCCTCTATCTGGTAAACGGTTATATATGGACACGTGAAAAAAAATACAACAGTAGTACCTATATACACGGTATTTCATAATAACCAATAAATAATCAATTCTTTATCGAAAACTAATTATTAAATTGTGTAAACCCGTAATGTCATTCAACCCAAAATTTTCATGTAAATCATAGACATGATGATGATACTATGATATACATGAAAATTTTGGGTTGAATGACATTACGTGTAAACACATTTTAATAATTAGTTTTAGGTAACGCATTGATTATTTATTGGTTATTATGAAACACCGTGTATAACGAGTTTTGAGGAAAACTATCAGAGTTGAGTACTAAGTACAAATTAAAAGTTATAAACGACTAACTTATAAAATGTACTCGGAAAAGTAAAATTTTATTGAATATAAATTTACGAACAACGTGAAGTTAAGGAAATATAAAATCATTGCAGCTTTAATAATAATAATTCCTAATTTAATAGCAACGTATTTAGTAATCTGTGGCAACGTGTTGTGAGGTGTGAGTGTGAACTCAAAGTTGGCATTTGCTACTACGGAACCCTACACTGCGCGTGGCCCGACACGCACTTGGCCGGTTTTTATATATAAGAAGAAGAAGACTAGTGGGCCCGGCAGACGTTGTTCTGCCCGATTACAGCGCCACCTACTGGGTCCATCTGTACTTTTAAACCTTCCCTGGACCCATTAAAATACACAGAAAATTTCATAAGAATCTGTCGAGCCGTTTCAGATTTTTTGCGAGACTAACACAGCGTTTCTTTTTATATATAATCTTACATTATATATTTAAAAAACCCCTTGAATTACAATGCAACCTCTATATTTTCAAACCAAAACTAGTACCTTATGAGATAAATCAGGTAATATGGGGAGAACGGGATGACTCTGAAATCTTAGAATATACTAATTTTTGTAATGAAAGATTGAAAAATATAGACTTTCCTTCGGTATTATCTAAATGTGCTGATACAGTGTGTAACGACCCTAAGCACAGCATAGCGCTGTTAAAACTGTATAACCAAATAATAAATATCTTAACTGAAGGCTCAGTGTATAGTTGTAGGAAGAAAAAGTTTATTTGTAAAAGGGAATTTGTCTGTGGTTGGAACAAACACGTGAAAGCCGCTCATAGTGAAGCACGATTGTGGTTTAGATACTGGGTACTATACAATAAGCCTCGAGAGGGATATGAGTTTGATAAGATGCGTGTTTCTAGAAATGTGTTTAAAGCGAAATTAAAGTGGTGTCAAAATAATCAGCAGCAGATAAAAATGGATATTTAGGCATGGATCATGCAAAAAAGAACTTCTCGAGTTTCTGGAAACACACAAAAAAACTAGACCCAAAGTCAATTGCACCAGTGAGCGTTGAAGGGTTAATTGGGCCTACTCAAATAGCTGAGATGTTTAAAGAACATTTTAGGGTTCAGCCTGTTGATGGTTTCTCTGAGACTGATTATGTTTCACATGGAGGTCAGTGTGTTGGTAAAAAATCAGTTCTGATTGGGGCCAAGGACATAAGATCTGTTTTGAGAAAAATGACTAGGGGTAAATCACTTAGTCGCGAGCGAGCTATCACAGCGAGCGCGCGCGTCCCTGCCTTACCTATGTTGTTTCGGTTTTGTTTCCAATAATTTCTTTTGTTATTTCATTATATTATGGTTGTATCATTGTTGTCGTTCTTGTTCCGTTATTAATACGGTCTTGTTTGTTGAATAATTTTGTGTTTGAAGTCAAACACACAAATTATTACTTCGTCGTCTTTGTTGTTGTATTGAATTGTAGATTACTTGCGTCCCTAGATATAAGGTATTCGTTTTTGTCAGTGTCTGTGCTAGTGGCGCGGGGTCATTGCCCCGGCCCGGCCCGGCTATAAATAGTTTGTACTTACAGTCTTGGTATTGTTTGTTTGTGTGTTGTCTTTGATTTTCTTATAATTGATGGTGTTATTTTCTTTTTATTATTTTTGGTAGTATTAAGAATTTGTAGCACGGCGGGTGCTGTGTGTGTGTAAGTGCAGCAAAAAAAGACACAAATGTTCGTAAACAAGTATATTCTTGGACCATTTACACTGCTTACTTAACAAACTAACTAACAAACTTAGTAGGCACTGGCAAAACGCGGGAAAAATCGAGGCACGAGCGTACGGCCTGACGGCGTCGCGATCCAGTCTGCTCTGGGGGTACGGTGAGAGCTCGCCTTTCGGCGCGCCGCCCGCGCACCCCGCGAACCTCGGCGCAGAGGCCCGCACGGGTAGCAATAAACGCGGTGCGGAATACCTACCTACTCTACCCGCTACATACTCCCCCTCGAGTTAACAAGAAGCGTCTCTGCTCGTTAACTCGCAATTACTACAAAAGGAACAAACTGGGCATTCATGCTTGCGAGGTCGACCTCTCTTCCGTTTTTCTACTACGGGACGAGGAGGAGATACATCGCGACCGTGAAAACGGTGAAGTTCCGAGACGTGAAATTTTCCTAATATTTCTTCCGGCTTGTTAATATTTCCAATGACATACGCAGTCGGACTGGCTTTTTTTATTATTTCATAAGGCCCATCTCTTTTCGGGACAAATTTGGCTGAAATATTTTTAGATGCCTTACTAAGAACGTGTGTTTTTAATAGAACTTGATCGCCTACGTTAAACACCTTAGCAGAACTTCGACCCTTGTCTGCGTATTCTTTGCGACGATCTTGTTGAATTTCGGCGCGTTCTTTAACCTGTATAAGTGTTTTAACAAAATTATTTAAATACGGAGTGGCTTGATGAACGAAATTATCTTTTTTTAAAATTGCACGGATGTCATGTTCTATGTCCACTGGTGAGCGCATTTCCCTAGCAAAAGTAAGGTACGCTGGCGTAACACCAGTGGTTTGACATACAGCAGAATTCATTACAAATCTAACCACACCCAAATGCTGGGGCCAATCTGAATGATTTATATCGACTAAACGAGACAGTTGAAACTTTAAGTCTCTATTCTTACGTTCAGCAGGATTTGCTGAAGGATGATATAGTGGTATTAAGTCCTGTGTAACACCTAATACAAACATGCATTGCTGCATAACAGCAGAAATAAACTGGACACCATTGTCCGACACGACACGACGGGGTAGCCCATATCGGAGAAAATATTCCTCAATTAGGGTACGTGCACATGCCTCTGAAGTAGCTTCTTTTATTCCATAAAGCTCAACCCAACGAGTCGCTGTGTCTTCAACTAACAAGATCCAACGCTCACCATTTTTTCCAGCAGGAAGAGGACCAAATAAATCAACGGCCAAAACCTCACCCCTTTGATTAAGAACTGGAGTTTGTAGCAGACCAGACGGTTTGGAATTCAACGGTTTGTAACGCTGACAGGTAAGACAAGTTTTGATATACTCTTTTATGGCTTTATACATTCCCGGAAAGTAAAAGTTTTGAGAAATTTTATTGTAGGTTCTATCAACTCCATGGTGACCACCCAAGGTGGAATCATGACACTCTTTAATTATATTTAAGCGTGACGACATAGGAACAACCAACTGTGGTTCCTCAGTATCAACATCGGGATTATACCTATACAGAACACCTTGTTGAATAAAGTAACCGCGTTCAGACCAACGTTTTGATCCAACTGGTTCAACATCTGACGTGTCCTCTAACTCGTTAATAATTTTTTTTAGTTCCAGGTCATCGAGCTGTGCACGACGGAGATCAGCGGGACTACGAACTGGTAGGTCCAACACGACTGAGCAGAGACCACAATGCTCTTTACCCGTTTCTTCACACGACGGGCGACTCAAGGTGTTAGCGATGATGTTTGATTTACCTGGCGTGTACTGAAACTTAATATTAAAACTTTGTAATTTTAACGCCCACCTGACTAACCTACCCGATGGAGACTTTAAGGTGAGTAACCATTTTAGAGGTTGATGATCACTTCCGAATATAATGTCATGACCTTCTATATAGCCTCTAAAACGCTCGACAGCCCAAACGACAGCGAGGGCTTCTCGTTCGGTTGTGCTATAATTTTTCTCTGCAGATGTCAATAGTCGGCTGGCGTATTCAATAGGGCGTTCACTTTTAATATCATCACCCTGTAATAAGACTGCACCGAGCGCATAGTTACTAGCGTCGGTTCTTAATATAAAGGGTTTGCTGTAATCAGCCTGAACTAATATGGGAGCTGATGATAAACAGCTTTTTAACTTCTGGAACGCTATTTCTTGCTCTGAAGTCCAAGACCAATCTTGATTTTTTTTTGTGAGACGAGTTAGTGGCTCAGCAATAGCAGAAAAATTTGGGATAAATTTTCTAAACCACGAGCAAGTCTGAATAAAAGATTTCAGATGACGCAGTGAAGAAGGCGACTTCATGTCTAAAACTGCTTGGACTTTATTATCATCGGGAGAAATACCATTCTTGGTTATCACATGGCCTAAGTATTTAATTCTATCACGAGCGAACATACACTTATCGCGATTTGCGCGCAACTTAAATAAACGAAGTCTTTCAAACACAGCACGTAAATCTGAAATATGTTTCTCAAAAGATCCCTCAGATAAAACTAAAATATCATCTTGATAGGCTAACAATGTTACATCCTTCAATGAAGCACCAGAACGAAGCCGATCCACTAACCGCTGGAAGGTGGACGGAGAGTTCTTTAAGCCAAACGGCATGCGCTTAAAGCGATAAGTTCCGAAAGGCGTCAGAAAGGCAGTTTTGTCCCTGTCCTCTTCTCGTACAGAAACAAACCAGTAACTACTGCGCATATCTAAGGAGCTCATAAAACAATTTTTCTTTGTTGACTGAAGTAGCTCGTCTATCAATGGCATGGGATAAACATCTGTCTTGGTTACAGCATTGAGCTTTCTGTAGTCAACGCAGAATCGTACCTCTCCATTAGACTTAGGAACGAGCAAAGCAGGAGACCCCCAAGCCGACTCGCATTCCTCTATAATACCATCCGCCAACATCTTCTCAACCTCTGCTCGCATTATCTCTTTCTTTGCGGGCGTCAACCTGTAAGGCGCAACAGCAATGGGCGGATGATCACCTGTGTCTATTACATGTTCAGCGAATGGAGTTGGGCCTCCCCCTGGCTCAAAGATATCCTGATTATCTACTAGTACGCGGGCGAGAACATTCCGTTGTTCTTTGGTGAGTGAAGTCGCCTCATCATCCCGTAGTACAACATCTAATGCCGCTAACGAGGAAGAAGATGACACTCTTTCAAAATTTATTTTAAACACTTGCTGACTATTTTCGGCAAAGTACCAATTATTGTTACCGAAATCAAAAACTAAACCAAATTTAGTCAAAAAGTCCATACCTAAAAGACTTTCATTATTATTTGCCTCTGGAAAAATTAAAAATGAAAGGCGTTTAGTTTTATTTTTGAGTGTCACCTCGACTTCCGTCGTAAGAATATTCATTTGTCTTTCTATCCCATCAGCCAACTTAACATATTGTGTTGACGCTGACAAAGAGTAACCTAACTTCTTCAGGAGAGCATGTAGCGTGTGACCGGCAACGCAGCTCCGAGCTGCTGTATCAACTAACGCTGTGCCATGATTTCCCCCGATTGAAATATTTAAAATAGGACGACGAGAATAACATGACATGCAAGACATGTCGTGAGGCTTAGAATAATTCACATTATTATTATCACGACTATTTTCATTAACAAAACTTGTCACAGAATTAACCTGAGGAATAGGTAATTGATTGACACACAAATCATCTTTTGATTGACAAACATTTCCTAATCGACGACAATTATTTATATAAAAATCATTCTCCTGCAAACTTAATTCATTTATGCATTTACTACAGCAATTTTCCTTATTCAAAATATTTTTATTCAAAAAAGGACGTGTCCTTAACGAAATTGTATTTAACGACTTTACACAACTAATATTTTTTTCACTAGAAGTGTTCGTAATACTAGAAGTAATTAAATCCCCCGGGGCACGCCCAAGGTTACCTTGCAAAACACAGTCTTCATTGCGCGCACTAGTATTGCCATCGACAGGCAACGATCGCGTATTTGAATTACGCACGGCTGCCGTAGCATTACAGTTCTTATCGACCGTAGGCGCTACGCTAGGCACTGTGTTCACCGTAGACTCGCATAGCTGTGACGGCGCCGGCGCACAAACACTATTTTTGTTAGACGCACTAAGCGCATAAAATGCTGTACAGTCCGTTTGCGGGTTACAGTTTGTGCACTTGGCTTTTATAACGTTCGGCATGCCGCAACCATAACACTTTAAGTCTGTTTTTATATCACTTTTGGTTTGTAGTTTTTCACATTTCTCTTTTGTGTGACCGGAACGCTTACAATATACACAGAAACTACGCTTTTCGCTAGTCGTAGACGTAGTCGCCTCAGTTACGGAATCACTATTGCTACGTCCAGGCGAAGACGAAGATTGTAACGTGCAGGGCGTTGACCCGTAACGATCAGCTGTTTGATACAACTCGGACGATATCTCTTGCTTCTTGGAACCGCGCGTTCGTGGCGATGTAGACTGTAACATAGTTAGTGAAGTACTAACCGGCTTCAATATTTTATTTGGTTTATGTTCACTTCTTTCATTCAGAGAATCTTCTATTTCTCTACTTTTATCTAACAAACTTTCGAAACTATTGAAGCTCTGTCTCGTAAGGCGTTTTCTGATTCGCCGATCTAACAATCCATACAACATATCAAGTTGCACTTTTTCATTTAAATCTCCTTTAGGTAATTTGGCAAATAACGCTCTTATTTTCGCCGTAAAAAGAGCCGTATTCTCGTTGCCTTGTCTTAACGAAAAAATTTCTAAATATATTTGTGGTGGCGTATATTTTTCTCCGAATGCACTAACAATTTTTGTTAAGGCTTCGTCCCAAGACGAGATCGTATTTTTTGTGCCTTGCCACCAAACCGCAGCTTGCCCTGTCAAGAGCATTGACAGGCCGCGCAATGCGTTTTCTTCCGACACATTTAAACATTCTTTGTATGTCGTGATTGCATCAACAAAATTTTCAACTGAGTCGTTTCGGCCTCCACCGAAACGCGCAGAGCATTGAGCAAAGTGTCCGTTTCCACCGGTGAAACTTGATGCCGTTGCCGAGAGTCCAGCGGTATTCTGCGGTGTCGAAGACTGAAATTCTCGGAACAGTTGCGTGCAGAAATTTTGTTGTGATTCTTGTAGCGTCGATACCAACTGGGCTAATGCTTCTTGTGTTAAAGTTATGTTGGTATCGGCTGTACTCGATGTGTCTTCACCGCCATTTTTGTTTTTCGACGCTTCGCGACTTTTCGAACGCGGCATTTTGGAGCTCAATGTTAAATACAGTTTATGAAGATATACACTTTACACAACACAGTTTTTAACGTTCGTAAGAGTTCGTTTTCCCCGGAAATCACTTAGTAGATACACACTAAAACACGCGCCACTGTATCACTTAGTATGTATCTAAAACACGTTGGGACGCCAATGTAGCACGGCGGGTGCTGTGTGTGTGTAAGTGCAGCAAAAAAAGACACAAATGTTCGTAAACAAGTATATTCTTGGACCATTTACACTGCTTACTTAACAAACTAACTAACAAACTTAGTAGGCACTGGCAAAACGCGGGAAAAATCGAGGCACGAGCGTACGGCCTCACGGCGTCGCGATCCAGTCTGCTCTGGGGGTACGGTGAGAGCTCGCCTTTCGGCGCGCCGCCCGCGCACCCCGCGAACCTCGGCGCAGAGGCCCGCACGGGTAGCAATAAACGCGGTGCGGAATACCTACCTACTCTACCCGCTACAAATTTTTGTTTTTTTTTTATGGGGGGTTTTTTTTTTTTTTTTTTTGGTAGGTTTTAGTTGTTTTTTGTAGGATTAAGTTACACTTAGGTATATATGTTTCTTTTTTTTTTTTCACTCACGATTTTTTACGATTTGGATTGGTTGTTTCTGGTTGTGTTGTGCGAGGAATAGATTTTTAATCTGTTTTCGCCAACAAATTCGTTGCTGGGCTGGGCCTACGACTGGGTCATGTCCGACTCGGACATGATGTCCGAGACGGACACCGCTGGCGAGGGGGGGCCCATCAGGGACCCGAGCAACCTAATTCTCTCGGTGGAATCCGGGAGGCAAAAAAGCCGCTCGCCGGTGGATGCTGCTGTGGTTAAGGCTGTCGAGGGGGTAGTGTTTCCGGTACTGTCAGTCTCGGACGTCGGAAGTGTAGCGCCCCGTCGCAGCTCTCGCATACGCCTGAATGCGTCTCGTCCCTCTTACAGGGAAATAATTAGCGGGACGAATGCGGCGTCGCCGGAAACTGATTTCCCAGCGATGTCGCAGCCCGCTCAAAGGAAGAGGTCCATCCTGGGTCGATTCTTTAAGGATCCGCTGGCAACGGATCTGGAGACTGAGGCCGAGCAGGTCACGGCACCGTACGCACCAAAGGTTCCCCGAACCCGAAGGGGTAGGGGAGGCCTATCGCACGGGGTTGGGCTCTCGCAGGCGATGCGAGAGCTCAGGCAGTTAGAGGCCGACTCTGAGGAGTCGGAGTCGGATCGGGAGTCGGAAGCCGTAGCGGCTCCCAAAAAGAAGGGAAAGGGGAAGCGCTCTCCCGAGCCCACTGCTGAACTACTCTGCACCAGGGCTGAGGAGAGCGCAAAGTCGTTAGTGGAGGTCGCCAAGAAATCGAAGCACCTCAAGGGGACGTCCGTGAGGGAAATTAGAGAGTCCTCCGACTCTTTACTCGAAATTGTGCGCGCTCTGGCGTCCAAAAATACCTCCGAGGAGGTGCGTCGGCTTCAAGCCGACAACAAACGCCTCCGGACTCAACTGGACGGTCTAATGGGGGAAATGAAGGCCCTTCGCCGGGCCTTCTGGGAGCGGGAGGTGGAACGCCCAAGGGGCCGCGGTGCAAAGGCGGCCCCTGCGATGGTAGAGAGCGCCGATTCGGAGGATCCTACCGCCGACGACGCAATGGAGGAAGAGTTATCGGAGGTGCAGCTCCCGACGGCTCAATCAGCCGAGGCCGCCCCAGCCATGGCCGTACCAGCTGATGCCGCACCCGCCGGAGGGATTTCCAGGATGGAGTTCCTCGAAAGTATGGAGTTCCTCCAGCGGGAGCTGCTGGCGCAAGTCGGCTTTATGGTCTCAGCTCGCCTGGAAGGCCTAGAGGTCGACGGGCGGCTGATGCCGGCTCAGGTCCGAAGGCCACCGCTTGCGGTGGACCGTGCAAGTGAGCCGCAGCCGCAGCCTCAACAGCAACGGACTGCGAAAGTTGCAACGGTCAACACCACTCTTGCCCCGCCGGCAAATATGCCGAAGGAAGCAAGAGTGGTCAAAAGGAAGACAGCGCCTTCTGCGCCAGTGGTAGTACCCTCTTCGTCGGGGGCCCCGGCGCCAGTAGCGGCACCGGTCGATGACGGTTGGTCGACGGTTGTGCGGCGAGGTAGAAAGAAGCCGACAGTAGATGGGGCGACGCCCAAGAAGGCTTCCGCTGATGTCTCCAAGCCTTCGCCAAAGTTGCCTAAGACACCGCGATCTTTGGCGGTGGTGCTGGCCCTCAAGCCAGAGGCAGTAGCGAAAGGCCTCACCTATGGTGAGGCAATAGCCAAGGCCAAGGCCTCCGTCAGCCTCAGCGCCCCAGGCATAGGGCCCGCCAAATTCCGGACGGGGATAACCGGAGCTCGAATAATCGAGCTCCCAAAGGAGACATCCCCGTCTCAGGCTGATTCGCTGGCGGAAAAGCTGGCAGAAGCCCTAGGGGACGCGGCGAAAGTGACGCGTCCCGTTAAAACAGCGGATATCCGGGTCGTTGGTTTAGACGACTCGGTGACCGCTGAGGAGTTGGGGCAGATCCTGGCGCGGGCCGGTGAGTGCCCGGCCCACCATATCAAGGTGGGCCGTGTCCACACGGGGGTGCGTGGCGTCGGGGCGGCATTCGCCTCCGTGCCAGTGGAGGCGGCTAAGCGCCTGGCTGAGGCCGGGCGCATCGAAGTTGGATGGAGTTCTGCCTCCATCCAACTTCTTGAGCAGAAGCCCATGCGGTGTTTCCGCTGCATGGGCATGGGCCACCCCATACAGCGGTGCCCCTCCGCTAAGGACCGCAGCGGACTATGTTTCCGCTGCGGATCGGAAGGTCACAAGGCGGTTGACTGCATGGCGGAGCTGAACTGTGCCGTCTGTGCGGATGCCAAACGACCAGCCTGTCACCGCATGGGGGGCATGAACTGCAACCCCCCGCCGGTCAGGGGCCGTTTGGCCCCAGTGAAACTGACCGTGGCCCTAAGAAGTCCGGCACCACAGGCAGCACCGGCCGCAGCGACGGCCCAGGAGGAGCCCATGGAGACCACCAATGTCTAGTGGTCCCATAAAGCTCCTCCAAGCTAATTTGAACCACTGCGCCGCGGCACAGGATCTCCTATGTCAGACCGCGGCGGAGTGGGGAGTGGATTTGGCGATTGTGTCGGAGCCGTACTACGCTCCGCCACAATCGTCAAATTGGTTAGTGGCGGCGGATAATTCCGCCGCCATAATGCGAGCGGCGCGTGGCACAGCCCCCTCTCTCATTTTAAGAGAGAGAGGCACTGGCTACGTTGCCGCCATGTGGGGGGGAATTCTAGTTGTTTCAACTTATTTCTCCCCCAATCGCAGCCGGGCGGACTTCACAGTCTTCCTGGCTGCGCTAGAGGGGGTCGTCCATAGGACGGCCCCGGTACCAGTTCTAGTTGCGGGGGACTTCAATGCGTGGTCTACAGCGTGGGGGTCCTCCCGCACTAGCGCGAGGGGTGGAGATCTGGAGTCCTGGGTTCTGTCCCTGGGGCTCCAGATTTTAAATAGGGGCTCCATCCCTACCTGCGTCCGGGTGCAGGGCACGTCCGTGGTGGACGTGTCCTTTGCATCCCCCTCACTCGCCAGTCGAATTAATGACTGGCGAGTTGAGGAAGAAGTGGAGACCCTATCGGACCACCTATATATCCGATATGAGGTCTCCACGGCATCCCCAAGGACCCCGTTCCGCAGGGGCTCCGCGGTGAGTGCCTTCCCGCGATGGGCGCTCACCAAGCTCCGCCCGGATGTGGCGGAGGAGGCGGCGATGGTGCGGGCATGGACAGCAGTGCCGCCCCATCTCGCCGGGGATGTCGACGGCATGGCGGATCTCTTCGCAGACGACATGAAGGTCATCTGCCAAGCCGCCATGCCGAGGGCGCAGGCCTGCCCCGAAAGGGGGCAGGTGTACTGGTGGACGCAGGAGATTGCGGACCTGCGTACCGCCAGTATGAGGGCCAGGCGCGCCTACGTGCGTTGTCGTAGGTGCGCCAGAACTACACCCGACGAGGAAGCTGAACTTCGTCGGGTGTATGCGGGAGCCAAGAAGGCCCTGCGGAACGAAATCTGCAGGGCTAAGGAGGAGTCCAGGGAGCAATTTATACGGCTCCTGGACGATGATCCATGGGGGCGTCCGTACCGGATGGTGAGGGGGAAGTTTAAATCTTCCGCTCCCCCTACCTCCGCTATGGACAGAGGGCTGCTGAATCGGGTGCTGGGGACTCTGTTTCCCGATCCCGGTCCCTTCCAGCCCCCCAGAATGGTCCCCCCGGACACTCCTCCGGTGGAAGTGGTTGCCGCCATCCCTCCCGTGTCGAACGTGGAATTCGACATGGTGAGGGAACGGTTCCGGCGCAAAAAGAAGGCGCCGGGACCGGACGGTGTCCCAAGCAGGGTTCTGGCCCTCGCCCTGGGACACCTCGAGGAGCGGTTCCAGGCGGTGCTCAATTTAAGCATCGCCTCGGGCCGCTTCCCCAGTCGTTGGAAAGCGGGCAGGCTCTGCCTGTTAAGGAAGGAGAGCCGCCCCGCTGATTCCCCGACTGGGTATCGGCCGGTGGTGCTGCTCGATGAAGCCGGGAAGTTTTTCGAGAAGATTCTCGCTTCCCGCATCATCGAGCACCTAGAGGACCAGGGGCCGGACTTGGCTAACAACCAGTTCGGCTTCCGCACCGGCCGGTCCACGATGGACGCGGTGGCCTTACTCAAGAGGTGGACTGAGGAGGCCACAGCTCGTGGGGAGACTGTTGTTGCGGTGTCTCTTGACATCCGCAACGCTTTTAACAGCCTGCCCCACGAGTGCATAAAGGAGGCACTCCGCTTCCACCGGGTGCCTCCGTACCTCCGCGCCCTCGTGGAGGATTACCTGCAAGGCAGATCCATCCTCTACGAGGGGCCGGATGGGCGCGTGACAATGGCGGCGGGTGTACCCCAGGGTTCCATACTAGGTCCTATGTTATGGAATCTGGGGTACAACTGGGTCCTGCGAGGCGACCTTCCGCCACGAACGAAGGTCGTCTGCTTCGCCGACGACACGCTTGTCGCGGCGAGGGCTAAAACGGGGGAGGAGGCGGCTCACCTTGCGTCGGTCGGCACCTCACTAGCCGTCCGACGCATCCGCCTCCTGGGCCTAGACGTGGCCCTCGACAAAACGAGGGCCATGCTTTTCCACGCCCCCCGTCGCAGGATCCCACCGGGGCTCCGCGTCCGAGTGGAGGGGGTCCGTATACCGGTCGAGGCGCATCTCAAGTACCTCGGCTTGGTTCTGGACTCCCGATGGAGTTTCGGGGAGCATTTTAAGCTCCTCGCTCCACGGCTGTGCGCCGCCGCAGCCGCACTCGGACGAGTCCTCCCTAATGTGGGAGGACCAGGATCGGCGTGCCGTCGACTGTATCACGGGGTGATACGGTCGATGGCACTCTACGGAGCCCCGATATGGGCGGAGTGCCTCTCCCCCCGAACGGTGGCCCTCTTGCGACGTCCGCAGAGGGTCATAGCAACCCGGGCCGTGCGAGCTTATCGCACGGTCAGCCATGGCGCGGCCTGCGTTCTAGCGGGTCAAACGCCGTGGGAAGTCGATGCACGCGTACATGCAGAGGTGTATCGACATCGGGTTGCCGTTAGTGAACGGGGGGGACGATCCGCTCCTGAGGAAGTGGAGCGGATTCGTACCCAGGCGCAGAGGGAGGCTCTGCGTCGATGGGGTGAGGCACTCGCCTCCCCAGCTGCCGGCCACCGGGCGATCGACGCGATTCGTCCGGTGTTGGAGGAGTGGGTTGGGCGCCGGCAGGGCAGCCTCACGTTCCGCATGGTGCAGGTACTGACAGGACATGGCTGCTTCGGTCATTACCTGCATCGAGTCGCGCGTCGGGAGGAAACGCCGCGATGTCACCACTGCGACGCTCCCGACGACACTGCCGAGCACACCCTATTGATGTGCCCGGCCTGGCGACTCCAGCGCAGCGAGCTTAACGCTGCGCTGGGAGGCGGAGACCTCTCGCTGCCGAGCATGGTCGTGGCCATGCTCCGCGGCGAAGCGGAATGGGGGGCTGTCACCTCCTTCTGCGAGGACGTAATCTCGCAGAAGGAGGCCGCGGAGAGGGAGCGGGAGGCAGATCCTCAAGCCGCTCCCATCCGCCGCAGACGGATAGGCAGGCGAAGGCGGGCATTCGCACAAGCGATGCCCATCTAATGACCCTGCCGTAGAGGCCTGCGTGCACGGTTGGCCCCGTGCACGCCGCCGTAAGGCCCTCCGTCTGGGGATTGCCCTGGTGTTCTCGGGCAATCCCCCCTTGGCGATAGCCCGACCGGTGGGTCGGGCTTGCCCGGGCGCGTGGGTAGTGGAGTCGCAGTGTGGACCTTACCTAGCGCGCCCATAAGGGCAGGGAGAACACCGGGGGGTTTTAGTGGGTAGGCTTGGCACTCTGCCGAGAGAGCCCCACACACGCTCGCTGTCTAGCCAACGGCGGGTACGGTGCGGTTACGCATTTCCCCCCGAGGAAAAAAAAAAAAAAAAAGGGGTAAATCACTTGGACATGATCACTTGAGTGTGGAGCACCTGCAGTATGCAGGTGTGCATTTACCGCGTGAGCTAGGAATGTTTTTCTCTCTTTGCCTCAGTTTTTGCTACTTACCTGACGATATCCTTAGGACTGTGGTGGTGCCTATTGTTAAAAAAAAACTGGTAGTGTTAGTGACAGGTTCAATTATAGACCTATTTCTCTGGCGACCATTGTGGCGAAGGTGCTGGACAGGCCGCTTGAGCGACAACTGAGTGAGTGTGTCAAAGTCCATGATGCACAGTTTGGTTTCAGACCAGAGGCCCTAGACAAATGCCACACGCTAACTTTTTCGCAGTCGTTCCTCAGAAAAAATGTATGGAGATGACATAAGCTGCGGAAAAAATAGCGTGAGGTTGTCGTAAGCTAATGTCATTTCCATACATTTTTTCTGCAGTACAACTGCGGAAAAGTTAGCGTGTGGCATTTGTCTAGGGCCTCTGGCCTCTCCACTGAAACTGCGTCTGTGTCTCAAGCAGACTGTGCAGTACTATACTACGAGGGAGACGCCGGTCTATGCGGTGTTTATGGACCTGTCAAAAGCATTTGACCTAGTTCAATATGATGTCCTATGGAAAAAGCTTGCTAATGACACTGATCTTCCACATGAATACATCTCAATACTGAAGTATTGGTACTCCCACCAGTAAAACTTTGTTAAGTGGTCTGGGGAGTTTTCTAGCATGTACAAGTTGGGAAGTGGTCTGAGACAAGGGGGGGGGGGGGGGGGGCAAGTTCACCTACGCTTTTCAGCTTCGTGAACCAACTGATTGATGAGCTCAGCAGTGCTGGGGTTGGCTGTTCAGTTGATGGTATCTTTGTCAATAACATAAGTTACGCCGACGATATGGTACTACTGTGCCCATCAATCAGTGCTCTAAACAAGTTGCTTGGCATCTGTGAGAGATATGCACTGGCCCACGGTCTAAGGTACAACTGTGCTAAAAGTGAGTTGCTTGTTTTCAAAGCTAGAAACAAGTCTTATAAAGTCCCAACAGTTAAGCTCGCTGGCACGCCTCTGAGACAAGTACAGAGCTTTAAGTACCTGGGACATCGGGTCACTGAGTCTCTCAAGAATGACCTGGATTTGGAGAGGGAGCGAAGGTCATTGTGTGTTAGGGCTAATATGCTGTCCCGCAGGTTTTCGCGTTGCACGAAAGATGTAAAGCTTACACTTTTCAAAGCTTATTGCAACTCCTTATACACGTGCAGCCTGTGGACTAATTACACTCAAGGTGCGTACAGGGCCCTACGCACACAGTACAATAATGCATTCAGGGGGCTGATGGGGTTGCCTCGACACTGCAGTGCGTCAGGGATGCTATCAGCAGTTGAAGTCGACAGCTTTTCGGCCATTATTAGAAAGCGTATAGCGTCCGTGATGCAACGGGTGCGGGGCAGCACCAACAGCCTCCTGAAGACGGTCGAGGCGAGACTGGACTGGGCATCATGCAGCACTGGACTCGCATCCAGCTCGCTAAAGACACTAAAATAAATTATAATAATTTTAATAATAATAATTGCTTATACTAACATAGTTTGTAAGATTAATTGTTACTAACCTTATGGACCTTTGTATCTGAATTAAATGCATTTTATTTTATTTTATTTTTATTTATGTATAAAGAGATAAGAAGAGGAAGAAGATATACTATATAGATATGCTTTGTCCATGCAACCTTATTACTAAGGTAATAAGGCTTCATGCTTACTGCAACAGTGTAATGTGGATTTAGATCACAGCTCGGTGATTTTGATGCTGACACTCGAATTAGGTAATGAGGCGAGAATTCGGAAGAAACGATTCTTTTATCTATGTCAGATTATACTGTCAACACTTTTCTTCGTACAAAGTGCTTTACGCTTTTCTAATCTTGGAAATTTATGTTTAAATGTTATAGAAAAAAATCATCATCATAATAGCTCATATACGTCCCCACCGAGGGGCTCGAGCCTACCCTAAGTTAGGGTGTTTGTTTAGGCCTTAGTCAACCACGCTTGCCCAGTGCGGATTGGTTGACTTCACATACACCTTTGAATTTCTTTGCAGATGTATGCAGGTTGCCTCGCGATGTCCTTCACTGTAGGAGCGTCAGACAAATATAGATATGAAATTCGAAAAACGAAAAACACATTAGTACATGGCGGTCTCGAGCCCCGGACCTCCCGATTGAAAGGCAAGTGCCGAGTTCAAAGCGCCGCCGACGCTCTTAAGAAAAAAATAATGAACCTTAATCCCGTACAAATAGATTTTATAGTTTAATTTCGCTGTCCACAGATGGTCCACTAAAAGTCAAAATGGAAAAGGTGAAGTCGGTTAAGAATTTGATGAATGTTTTTATTCTAATAGCATCGTTAGTTTTTTGAAGTCAGTTTTATTTTCTGGACAATAATCTTATTGTCCGTACTGAAATTTCCCGAAATCTACAAAGAAAGCTACTCGAGCGAAAAATTATAATTTGGTAAAAGTTTGAGTGAGACCCTAAGTTTCCGCACTGTTTGGCTCCAAAGCAGATTAAGAAAGATCTTATCAATCAAAGCGATTTTTATCAGAAAACAGGCACGCAAATGGTAGTTTCTTGTATTACTCAATGTTTTTTATACAGCTAAGTGGGCAAAGAAGCAGGCTGCCCACGAGGCCCAATTCTCCAAATAAGTTACAGCCATTGATTTACTACCAAACGTAGATAGAGCGCTTCATACAAAAACGCGCTTGAAATCTGTCACCTAATCGACTATACATTTGTACTCGTTGATATATACTTGAATATGCACGCCCAAATGAAAATTACCATAAAGAAAGTACCGTATTTATAGAATTCAACCTTATTCTGCATTATTACGGCAACTATTTTAAGTACAAGCGTGGGAAGTTACATCATTTCATATCTAGCCACAGATCCAACGACGTTTTAGTAATGGCTACAAGAAAATATCAACTTTATAGCCTCAAACATAATGCTTGAAATTGCTTATCGCGTTGTCGCTCCAACGCATGAATGAAGCGACATGTTTATGATTAAAATAATTGTTTTTGATTGGTTTTTACGTGTATAAATCGAATATTCGAATACATGATAAGATGTGTAATGAGTTTACTCACGCAAAATATGAAATCCCGTCTTTTTTCTGCCGTTTCTGGCTATTGTTACCACAACTTTTGAATGCGCACTTCGGCATGTTTACGTGCCGACAGCTAATCAGTCACTATGGAAAGGAACTGCACGAGTCGCGATTGAGCAGTTCTTCACCGGCCCACTTTTCGATCGTTCATGCGTTATCTTCGTTTGGTAGTAAATCAATGGTTACAGCCGAGTCGAAACTAAACTAGACCGTTGCAATCGACAAATCAGAGCGCATTAATTATCTTTCAACTGTTCGATGACGCGGTAATGTGGGCATTCTGATTAGTCGAACGCAACGGCTTACCTTCGGTTCGGCTATAGCTCAATAGCAGAATTGAGTGGCTACAGTCGCCTATGATAATTTACAACTCCTACAAGGACGCCAATGCCAACTTGTGACACAATATGTCAAGTTGCTGTACAGAGAAGTGGGGTTCTCTTCTGTGTAGTTAGGTGGAACTTTTCCCGCTCGTCTAGGCATTTTAACTAAAACAACAGGGGGTGTTTTGCAATCGTTCTGTCTGCAATAGTAGGTATAACTTGTACATTGCCTATCCAAAACCTCAACTCGCTGTTATAATTATGACTCTATTCACGCACAAGAAAGCCAATTAAAACACTTCTTTAACTTGAGATAATTTATTGAAGCTGGATACAGGGCTTTTCTTAAGTGAATGGATTACGTATAATGAATTGCCCAAAATCGCTTTGCTTGTGCTTTACTTTATTTTTTTTTGTATTTTTATGGTCTTATCTGTTACGACTAAGATCGTAGAACAGATACTAGTGTTACTACTCAAATCGATAGGTGTGTTGATATCAAGGTCGTTGACTGATTATTTACTTATTGCCAGACTCGGTAAATAGATAGATAGACAGACATCTTTTTTTATACAACAAAGTTGGCCAACAAGCATACTGCCCACCTGATGGTAAGTGGTCACCCATAGTACATGTGGCTCTTGTGACATTCGCAGCAAATCCGCAACCCCCACAAGAACCACGATGTAACGTTGCCAACTTGTGACATAAGATATAATATGTCACGGTACCCAGTAATTTATCTTACCCTTCAACCCGGAACACAGCAATGCAAGTACTACAGCTTTGCAACAGGAATAGGTTAGACGACGGGGGTACCCAAGCAGGCGACCCTGGTACAGACAGAGTCGCCCTCCGCTATTCTATACATTGTCATGTATGTTTATTTGAGGTTACATACTTGATATCGAATGTCGATGTACCTATTGTCTAGATATCGATAACTATGCATCAACGGGTCGTCGCTACATCTACGGTACTCCATATCGATGAGTTCACAATAATGAATGTTGCTGTATCTAATGTCTAAATATCGATAACTATACATCAACGGATCACTACATCTACGGTACTCCACATTGATTAATACGTAATAATGGATGTTGCTGTATCTATTGTCTATACATTTAATCACGAAGTTATACCGTAGTAACTATTTAGTAATCTGTGGTTATACATCAACGGCACTACTCGCAAGCAGTAAAACGGAAATGATGTATGATTAAATGTTTGTTTTTCTTAATACTTAACCTTTAATCACAAAATGTTGTAAGAAAAGAATTATTTTTTTACAAAATTTCATTACATTGTTCCACCTTGACAAGTTCGTTATTACCCACCATGACTTTCGATGTATTGACACTGATAAAACAACCGATTGATTCCATGACTTTCGATGTGGAGTACACGATGTTATGACACTGATAAAACGGCCGATTGATTCCATGACTTTTAATATGGAGTACCGTAGATGTAGCGACTCGTTGATGCATAGTTGTCGATATCTAGACAATAGATACATCGACATTCATTAACAAGTATGTAACCCGTTTATTTGGGCTACAGACGCATACAAATATAACAAAGCACATAGAGAATAAAAGACAAAACACACTGATAAAAAAGAAGCTGTTAAAAAAAGAGATGATAGGAATCGCAGATCTGTCCGCCACATAAAAATATTATTATATTTGTGTGCTGCAGTCGAATTGAGAACCACCTCCTCTTTTTGTAAAGCCAAATAAAAAATACGCTCCATTAACTGCGCCTTTGTGCTTATCCTACATTTTTTTTTTTTTTTTTATATGGATGGCCCGGCAAATGACCTCCTCCCGCCTGATGTTAAGCGGTGAAAGAGGCCCAAATGAGTTGACAGATAGAGTAGGGACGACATCCACTCTCCTACCTGCCCGCCCCTTGCCGGCCCAAAAGATGCTTTTTCACGCCTCTTTTGAAGGAACCCATGTTGTAGGATGAAGGAAACACGTGCGCAGGTAGAGAATTCCAAGTGTGGGATGAACGACAGAAGAAGGAATCTTGGAATTTCTTGGTACGGTGTGAAAAGGAGGACACAGTGTACGGATGACTCCGAAGGCCCTTACGCGTGTTTCTGTTAAGGAATGGAGAGGGAGGGATAAGGTTAAAGAGCTCCTCAGAGCATTCCCCATGGAACATTCGGTAAAAGGCGCTAAGAGAGGCGATGTCACGACGAAGTTGTAGAGGCTCGAGGGTGTTAGTTGCCTCTACATCGCCAATTATGCGAATAGCGCGACGCTGCAATCTGTCCAGAGCATCGAGGAGGTACTGAGCGGAGCCGTCCCAAAGGTGCGAGCAATATTCCACGCAAGACCTAACCTGAGTTTTATACAACAAGCATAGTTGGTCCGGCGCAAAATACCTACGCACCTTGTTCAGGACACCGAGTTTCCGTGAGGCAGTAGTTATGACGGATTCGATGTAGTCTCTGGGGTTCAGATCGCAGCGAATGTTCATTCCGAGCAAGGTGATGTTGCTCTGTGTGTGAAGGGTTGTGCCCTGAAGAGAAGGAAGGGGGAGGAAAGGTGACCTTTTCGCCGAGAACACGCACACCTGTGTTTTCTTAGCATTGAACTCAACAAGATTGTTGGAGCCCCATTCGGAGACGAGGTCCAGCGTCCTGTTGAGCTCAATGATAAGATTCTGCCTTTCCCTACCAATATCACCACGAGCAGCCCCCGAGGCTCCGTGATATCCCCCATGCACTGTACTGTCGTCTGCATAGCAATGTATAGCTCCCAAGGAAAGCATATCATTGATATGCAGAAGAAACAATGTGGGGGATAGAACGGAGCCTTGCGGAACACCAGCGTTCACTGCCACGAACCGCGAAGCGCAGCCGTCAACGACAACGCGAATTCTACGCTCGTGGAGAGGAAGCTGGCAATCCACGTACAGAACTGCGCGGGTAATCCGTATGCCGGAAGCTTGGAAAGAAGAGCCTTGTGCCAGACTCTATCAAAAGTTTTGGCGATGTCGAGACTAATAGCCACCGATTCGCCGCGCTTATCGATAGATTCACCCCATTTGTGCAAAAGGAACGCTAGAAGGTCACCTGTTGACCGTTTAGGACGAAACCCATACTGTCGGTCATTAAGTAACGAGTGACCTTCCAGGTAACGGATCAGCTGTGTATTAAGGATCCTCTCCATGATTTTACACAAAATGGAAGTGACGGCTATAGGGCGATAGTTAGCCGGATCAGAACGATCTCCCTTTTTGGGAACCGGCTGGACATTGGCCTCTTTCCAAGATTTCGGCACACAACCAGCAGAGAACGACAGACGGTATAGACGCGTAAGGACCGGAGTCAACTCCGCTGCACACTTCTTAAGAACAATCGCAGGAATGCCGTCTGGTCCACCTGCTTTTCGAATATCGATCGACTGGAGCTCCGCCCGCACATCACGCTGTCTGATACGGATATCGGGCATGGTGCTGCCACAATGGGACAGTTTCGGAGGTTGTGTACCACAGTCATCGACACGGGAATGAGCCGCAAAGAGTTTTGCCAGGAGGTCGGCTTTCTCCTGCGGCTGATGAGCAAGTGAGCCATCGGCAAGTCTCAGCGGTGGCAGCGAGGGTTGGCAGAAGTTTGATTGCACAGCTTTGGCCAGGCGCCAAAAAGAACGGCTACCCGTAGGGTGCGATAGCAGTTCCTGGCCCACTTGTGCAATGCGCTGAGCATCCGCTCTAATGTAAGCCCTCTTACATAACTTGGTGGCATTATTGTAGGCTGTTTTCAGTAGGCTTGTATTGGGATCCTTAGATGCTCGGCCTCTGATCCAAGCGCGGTAAGCCAGCTGTTTGTTTTCAACAGCAGAGGCGCACTCGCGATTGAACCAGAGGTTACGTCTGCCTCTACTGACGAGATTGGAATGCGGAATATAATATTCCATTCCTAGTATGATCTCGTCAGCAACCGAGGTAGCGCAGGAGTCCGGATCCATCCTATTGAAACAGCGCTGCCACCAAGGAACAGATGCGTAATAATCCCGCATACCGTCCCAATCTGCTGACGCATAGTGCCACAGACGGCGTGCTGCAACCACAGGCGACGGTCGTGACGCCTGAGGCACTGAGACGGATACCAGGCAGTGATCCGAAGATCCTAGTGGAGCTCGAACCACCACCTGATATCCGTCAGGGCGATTTGTCAACAGAAGGTCCAATAAAGAGGGCGCTTGACCGATAATATCTGGTACCCTGGTGTTCTGGGTGACCAATTGTGTCAGGTCGTGCGTGAGAGCGAATGCGTGGGCAGTCCTACCCGCATGGTCAGTTTTAGAGGAACTTAACCACAACTCGTGGTGAGCATTGAAGTCCCCTAAAAACACCAGCTCGGCGGAAGGAAATCGCTCCTGCGCGTCATCTGCCACCCGACTTAGATGTTCAAAAAGTCGAGTTGTCTCCAAGTCACCACGATGGGAACGGTAGACGCAGACGTAGACACGGCAATGAGTGCCAAAATCGACGTGTACCGCAAGGAAGGAAAAGGAAGGTTCCTCCAAACAGCGCAGGCGACGACAGCAAACGTCCGCCCGGACGAACAAGCAAACACCAGCCTTCGCCTTGAAGGACTCCTCAAGAGCGTAGCCGGGGTAATTAAGGTAGCTTGTATCGGCCGGGCAGATAATTTGCGTCTCCGTCAAAAACAGCATTGCTGGACGGGCTGTCTCGAGATGGTGGTGGACAGCTAAGAGGTTAGAGTGGAGCCCGCGGATGTTAGCGAGCCCCACCTCGAATAATGGTGTTTTGGTGGGATAATGCACCGCTGTACGACCAGTCTTAATATTTTGCGCTGCCATAATTATTGGAGTGAGAGGCGTGAAACTGAGGTGTCCTTGCTGCGCTTCGCATAGTTAATGTGTGTAGGCCTGTTTCGCCAGGGAACAGCCGACAGC
Organism: Schoenobius gigantellus; assembly: GCA_963935595.1. Classification (NCBI taxonomy): domain Eukaryota; kingdom Metazoa; phylum Arthropoda; class Insecta; order Lepidoptera; family Crambidae; genus Schoenobius; species Schoenobius gigantellus. Next base: position 24,516,778 of record OZ012559.1, read on the forward strand.
TGATTTGCGCTGACCCTCCGCACGGAAGGGCCCCCGAACCCCCCCGGAAGTGGCCGCCGGGACCCACCGTCCGGTCACCAACCGGCACGACGGACCACCCCGAGATTATGCGTGGCATGGTGGGGCAGCCTCACGGACTGGTTAGGTCCGCTTGGGCCCCTGTACTATACCACGGGCGGCCAGCGGAACAGCCGTTTCTTCGGGTCTTCCTGGGCGGAGGGTCAACGCAGTCAACCTGGCACTGGGTCGACGGAAGCCCGCACAAACCATACGAATCGCAGCAACGACCCCTCAAGCTCTGGCTGTGCGCAGACTGATCCCGAAACGCGGACAAAAATGGCCACTTGACGGGTTTTACATCATGCGCACGGTGGTCGCTAGCCAGTCGGGTTTTTCAAGCCCTACCACCAGAAGTTGGTCACTCGATTAGCACCACCCGGGGATCACGTGTAGGGTCTCGAGGGTAAAACCTACGGACGTGAGCGACTCCAGTCCCCAAAGAAACATAAATAATATGATATCTAGAATATAAATCTGCAAAACTTTAATCTAAAACATATTAAAAATTAGAATTTTTACAGAAACTTATGGTAAATGGACTATTGTATATTTTTTAACAAAATTGACAGTTTCTCGTCGTAAATCTTTTTTATGGCCCTCGCTACGGCGATTTTGTTGAGATTTTCCTTTGAAACACAGTTATTGTTTGAATTTTCCATTTAGCTAGCGAGCTGGTGTTATCCAACAGTGATTCCTACAGTAATACGATTTAAACGAAAGAACATATACCTTATCACACGTACACGGCTACTTTTTATCACCCCGGATAATTTAAGGGACGCTTTAGGACACATCTGTAGTGTTTCTTCTAGCTAAAGTTATGAGTTTGGTTGAAAAACAAAATGTAATGAAGAATTAAACATAAACAAAATGTGGATGCTTTCAAAATTCTATTCGACGAAAATATATTTATATCTATAAATTTAAGTGTACTTTATTAAATGTCTCTAAAAGTGATCAAAACAAACGGACTAAATGTCAAATTCCAAATCCTCAGAAAATCAACTCACCTAAAGGGGATTTTGGGAGAAAAAAAAACCTTTGTAGATTATGCCAGGATAAACGCGAAATTTATTTTTCATTACTCATACTCTGAAAGTAGGTCTGAAGTTGCCTGAGGAGCGGGTTGAAAGTAATACTTTTCAGCCCTAGGGAGAATCACTTTCAACTGACAGCTGCTGTCAATTTTTAAAAAAGAAACTAGTTCTATTTTCACATTTCTATTAAACCATGTTCTGACGTTCTATTACAGCCACTCAATTACAGCGTAAAATTTAAATAACATAATGTTAAATGTTAAAAGAATATATATATTTTTTATATGACTAATATAATTTACTTTCAACTATTTCTTTGAAATAACATGACTTGGGCAAAATATTTACCATATTTTCAATGATGAAAATGAAAAATAATGGCTGAATAGCTAGCCGGCCACAGAAAAAAAACAAAATAAGCGGGAAAGCGGCAATCCGATCTTTATTTGTTTTTCGAGTTTTGTTTATTCTTCCGAATAGCAGAGATTTCATACACAAGAGAAGAGGCAAAAGCAGAAGTTGTTGATTTATTAAAATAAAATTTACTCATTTATGTTCTTTAGCTGATTCATGTTTTTATTTTACTTTCCTTGTATTCGTAATGAAAAGCACAGTGTTTACCTCGGGTTAAAGACTTATTTAGTCCCTCGAACTATAGGCGCCCTCTCTACGCTCGGGCGCCAAACCCCGTCTCGGGACTAAATAAGTTACTTTCACCCCTAGGGTAACAATGTACTATTGTTTATGCACAAATTACACAATGACCAAAGATACTTGCAAATGTCACTGAACTGACGTGAAATGACGTTGACATTGACATTGTTAAATTAATTCTCAGAGTTGTAGTAAATGATTTTATTTGTGAATTTTGGGTTAAAACAACAGTGAAACCAAAGAGTTTTATGAAACTTTAAGAAAAAACGGTGTTAAAATCCATAATTATATATAAAAAAAATAAAATAAATAAAAATCTATGATATACTTCCCTAAACTAGTGTAGTATTTATTGGATATTTTAGAAAATTAAATTAAATATGTGAGTTATTTTTTATTAATGTTAAATCATTCTACTACCGTTTCCTAAGCGTCCCTTATATTATCCGCGGTGATGAAAAAGTAATCCTGTATAACAGATAAAAAATAAACTTATAAGCAAAACGAAAACAAAAGTTAGCATTATTGCTAAATTGCTGTGTTTGGCTGAAATATTTTTATAAGTCGTAGAATATGGATATTGTAGGTAATTTTCACCAACCCGCACTGAGTTAGCGTGGTGGGGACGGCCCAAATCCCCGTTTAGGATATTTCGTAGTCCATTTATCTGTAAAGTAAAGATTCATGAGAGTTCATTAATACACGGTTATTTTTTTATCACCCTGGAAAATTTAAGGGACGCTTCACGACATGGTATTGGAATGATTTACATATGAATAATAAAAATAACTTAATTTTATATTAATTTTCTAAAATATACAAAAAATGCTGCATTAATTGAGAGCAGCATTGTTAGATTTTTTATTTTTCTAAATTTTTTTATTTCATTTTATTATTTTTTATATAATAATGGATGTGTCCTGAAGCGTCCCTAAAATGTTCCAGGGTGATAAAAAAATAACCGTGTATACGGTACTTGTCGTTGTCATCAATTCATGAAAGGCAAGGAGCTTAGATTATATTTTTGTATAGTAAAATTACCAAACTACCAGCTGGTAAATTAATTTGACCGACGAAAACGAAACCACTATGTTATATATCAGTGTAATTATTGAGGAAGGAAATACTCTGCAACTATTAGAGTATAAAATACTCTGCAACTATTAGAGTATAAAATTCAGAACTCAGAAATTAACATTATTTATTATATTTCAAACTGTTGTTCGCACTATAGAGTTTGGATTTTCACTGCGAATGTTTCATCTTATTATATTAAAATACTTCCATTGCTACCTTCTCTGCAGTATAACAGTTTGACGGATATAGGGCACATTATTCGAAACTATTTCCATACACGTCAAGGGCGGCGTAGACGTTAGTGATAATTTCCATGGTTTTCCTACGGCAATTATTTAAAGCAATTTGCTTTCTAGACGGGTAATTATGGACATAATTACAATAAAATGTGTTTCAAATGTAAAGCTACAATGATATCTCGCGACATTGGTGGTGACGTCATGCCTGACCTTTTTTTTTTTTTTTTACAAGAGAGAAAATACAGTCTTTACGGTATTCGACAAGGGAATCAGACATGAAGTGTGTTTTAAACTGATAAAAACAAAACATTTATTCAAATATTACTGGTAAATGGTTGTTTATGTAACTGTTGCACAATAGGGTTATTAAAATACAACCGGGTGTTTAAAAAACGAGCCTTGGAGATTTTTTTAATAGTATCACGCGAGTGTTTTAATAAGTTAAGTATAGTTACATGCACTACATTTATATTATATATTAAATAGTAAAATATTTCCTTTACTTGCTCCTTTTTAATTAATTGGTATTATTCTAACTAAGTAATAGCACAGAGAAAATAGATCTGTTTCGTTTGTAGTGCATGTAATGTACACACACCCCAACCATTATTAAGATGTATGCCAATACAAGTAAAAGTAAATTGAAAATAAAAGTTGACTATACACCTGTTCGGAAGTTAGGAGAGCCTTCTCGAAAAGAACAGGCAAGAAACTCGGAAGGTCTTGTATTTTTTTTTGTCTCCTCTTTTAAATTGTCAACATTACAAATATTATATTTATTTATTTATTTATTTATTTTCTTAAGAAAACCAACAGCGTAATACATTGAGTAGATAACAATCAATAATATGTTTGAAAGTATAGCCAATGACAGGTTTCCCTTAAATTAATTCAAGTTTCACAAACATTTTAATTGAAAAAATAATAATATAAAAATGCCTGTCGGAGTGAGTGGAAATGTCATTCATTTGAGTCTCAAATGAATGACATTTATCCCATTATCACAAAGTGTTAATACCCTTTGATCGTCAGTAAACTGCCATTACCCCGCGCTGCTTTGAAGAATAGGTCGACGTACTCATAGATTTCTAGGTTAGCTAGAGCCGGCCTTCTGTGTCTGTTTACTTTGTTTTGTGCAAGCCAGACGCGTCTACGCACAACTTTGGTGGGGACACCCTAGCCGAAAACTTCTTTTTAATCCCATCTTATAGATTTGAAAGGAGGCGAAGGGTTCCTTGATAAGTGCGACGAAAATGGGTTATGCCGGCGCACTTAATAACAGTGACGAAATGACTTTTGAATTTAGAACTCAATTTTAATTAAAAAGTTTAAACGCAATTCGCATCGATAAAGTACTGGCCCATTATATAAAAAGCGCGGCTGCCGACGCCGCGGGAACTTCTTATTCGACTTTTTAAGTATCTAAATATTACTGTCAATTTTACTTTGATTTCCAAAATTGAATAAAAGATGAGCTCTAGCAGTGAAAGTGAAATATAACAACAAGAGAAACTGTCATAAACAATTTACTACCACTACTGAACAAATCCAGACAAAGATATCAATTGTAATTTGGTTTTGTAAATATAAATATTCTTCACTACTAAAAGCATCTCTTATTTATTTTTCATATAGAAGGGGACGAAGAGTAGAGTATGCCATACGGTACCAACATTATTCAACCTCCAGCGACGTACTTTGAATCCCTCGCGAGCGATTGAGTGAATCCTTCGCTTCGCTCTCGATTCAAACAATCGCTCTCGCCTTCAATACATTATTTTGGTCCCTTGTGACACAATCTACTATTGCTTTCGCTTCAGATATCTCCGCTTTGGTGTAGTCCGCGCCTTAATGCCGGCTTGAGTATTAGCAAACAGTCGTTAGGAGCGGGAAACAATTTCGAAACGTCAATGAGAGAAATAACTTGCAACTGGCACTTTTAAATCCATTTCGTTCAATGCGTTTTCGAGGAAATCCAATTTTGAGTTTTTATAACAATTTGCAGCACTTGTAGGGTTTTTTTTTTTTTTTTTATTGCTAACGGTGGCAGACGAGCAAGTGGCCCACCTGATGGTAAGTGGTAACCACCGCTCATGGACATCTGCAATGCCAGGGGCAAAGCTCAGTTGCTGCCTACCTGGAGAGAAGTGCTCTTTTTAAACCTCGTTTGAAGTTGGACATATCGTAGCGCTCAGGAAACACCGCAGCTGGGAGCTCGTTCCAGAGTCTGCACGTACGTGGAAGAAATGAACGCTGAAACCGGACTGTGCTAGACGAGATCGGTTCTAGGTGGTACGGATGAACTCTATTGCGGTGGCGGGTGGTGCGATGATAAAAAGGTGACGAGGGCACCATTGCAAACAGTTCCTCGGAGCACTCTCCGTTAAAGAGCCGATAGAGCACGCAAAGAGAACCAAAGTCTCTCCTTTGCTCCAGCGTCTCCATTGAGGCCGTGATATTGGGATCACCGACGATGCGGAATGCACGCCTTTGCAGGGAGTCAAGAGGGTCGAGTTGATATTTCGGAGCTCCTGCCCAGAGGTGCGAGCAGTACTCCATATGCGGCCGTATTTGTGCTTTATAAAGCATCAGCCGCTGGCTAGGAGTGAAGTACTGCTTGGCTCTGTTCAGGACGCCCAGTTTTTTGCTCGCCAATTTGGCTTTGTCCTCCAAATGACTCCCAAACTGCACTTTGGCCGAAATTTCCACACCGAGGATCCCAATACCACCGGACATACGAAGAGTAACTCCCTGGAACTGAGGCACTACGATAAATGGGTCCTTCTTCACAGTGAATGCGCAAACTTGTGTCTTCGTGGGGTTGAACTTAACTAAGTTCTTTGCACCCCATTCGGAGACTCGCCCTAGAGAGTCCTCGACTTCAGACACAAGTTGTGACCGCCTTTCTTGCAACGAAATCCGAGGGACATTCTGGTGGTCGGTATACCGCACATCACCCGTACTATCATCTGCATAGCAATGTATGTTCTCAATGGACAACATGTCATTGATATGCAGAATGAACAGGGTTGGGGAGAGCACCGAACCTTGTGGAACGCCAGCGTTTATGGGCATGGTTTTGGAACAGCAGCCGTCGACGACGACTTTAATGCTCCTACCGTCCAAGAAGCTGGCTATCCATTTGCAGAGTCCCTCGGGGATTCCATAAGATGGTAGCTTCGTGAGAAGAGCTCTATGCCAGACCCTATCAAACGCCTTAGCAATATCTAGTCCCACGGCGAGAGCTTCACCTTTGCCCTCCAAGGTTTCCGCCCAACGGTGGGTCAGGTAAACTAAAAGATCACCAGCTGAACGGCCGTGACGGAAGCCGTATTGTCGGTCGCTAATCAGCTGGTGCTCTTCCAGGTACCGTAGGAGGCGGGAGTTGATGACCCGCTCCATAATCTTGGAGAGCAAGGACGTTATTGCTATTGGCCTGTAATTTGAAGGGTCGGATCGGTCACCCTTTTTGGGAATTGGGTGGACGTGAGCAATCTTCCACGAAGATGGAACCCTGCTGTTCTGATAGGAAAGGCGGTAAAGGCGCGTGAGTACGGGGGTCAGCTCAGGGGCGCACGTCTTCAGCACCACTGCTGGGATGCCATCCGGCCCACTCGATTTATGGACGTTCAGAAGCTTAAGCTCCCGCCTGACCGCACGTTGTGTAATGCGTATTTCAGGCAGTGAGCTTTTACACCGAGGGATGTTAGGTGGTGTGGCTCCTCCATCGTCCATTGTCGAGTTAGAGGCAAAGAGTTGGACCAAGAGATTGGCCTTCTCTTTTGCACTGTGGGCCAGGCTGCTATCAGTTACACGCAGTGGTGGGAGACTGGACTGGCAGAAATTACGTTACGCAGCTTTGGCCAGCGACCAAAAAGCACGACTCCCACTGGGATAGCTTCCTAGTCGCTCGCCAACCCTGGCCACGTGTTCCGCCTTGGCTTCAGCAATAGCCTTCTTGTTGGATCTAGAAGCAGCGTTGTACTGTCGCTTCTTCTCCGTCACGTCAGGATCCCGACTTTTTCTGGCATTGTCCCAGGCGATGTACGCAGATTGCTTGAGGTGGGCAGTTTTCCTGCAGGTATTATTGTACCAGGGACGACTACGACCGCCAACAGGTATTTTGGCGTTGGGTATGAAAACTTCTATTCCCATCAGCACCGTTTCAGTGACGCAATCTGCGCAGGTATCGGGATCTTCGGAGGCGAAGCAGAGCTGCTTCCAGGGGTAGGATCCGAAGAATTCTCGGAGTCCATCCCAGTCTGCTGACTCATACCGCCAAACTGCACGATTGCCAGCTGCAGACACGCGATGGGGTCGCGCAAGACTGGCAGTACTACGGACAAGGCAGTGATCCGATGATCCAAGAGGAGCATCGACCACAACCCTGTATCCGCTAGGTCGCGTAGTCAGCAGTAGATCCAACAAGGAGGCTTCATGGCTCTCTATATCTGGGATACGGGTGGGCTGTACCACCAGTTGAGAGAAGCCATAGGCCGAAGCCATGTTGAAGACAGTCCTACCCGGGAGGTCAGTGGTCCGGGACTTCAACCACTCTTTATGGTGAGCATTAAAGTCACCAAGGACCACCACCTCCGCAGATGGGTACTGCTCCAACGCTCGGTCAATCCCCTCTTGAACGTGCTCAAAAAGCTGAGCTGACCCTAATTCACTGGCATGGGACCTGTAAAGGCACGCGTAGATTCGGGTAAGACCCCCATGGTCCACGCGCAGCCATAGTAACGACAGGTCCCGATGCTCGAGGCCCCGAAGGCGGCGACAGCAAACATCACCCCTGACGTATACGCACACCCCGGCTTTACGTAGGAATGCGTGTTCCAGTTCGTAACCCGGGTATTTCAGGTACGAAACATCGTCAGGGGCAGTAATTTGCGTCTCCGTTAAGAAGAGCAAGGCAGGCCGAGCCGTCTCAAGATGGTGGTGGACGGCTTCGAGATTACTGTGTAGACCCCTGATGTTGCAGAAATCCATTTTAAATGTGGATTGGGTGTCCGCCGTAGGAGCTCGCTTCTTCTTATTGTTTATCTTCATATTGTTATAGAGCATTTTGGGGAAGGGATTAAATGTGGGGCTGAGTCACGGTGACAAACGAAGAAAGGGCAGAACGTAGTACAAAGTGGGGGCGCGGGTTGTGTGAAGAGCTGACACGCGGCACGGAAGGGCCCCCGGTGCCCCCCCGCACGCAGACATCGGGATCCACTCCGGTCTCCTACTCCGGCACGATGACCGCATGACGGGATTTTCGCCGGTTGTGCAGGACAGCCTCCCAGGCAGGATATTCCTGGGTTCGGGTCCCCTACTGACTGGCAGGTGGCCGACGGCAACCATTTCCACCGGGTCTCCCTGTACCGCGCGTCAACTCTTCACGCCCAACGACCTCACTGAGACTTTAAACTCTACTAGTTTCGATTATCACCGCGACTCCACACCACAAAAGGGACGGGAAAGGGGCATGAAGGAGCGGCTGTCTCTACCCTTCAATCGAAATGCAGGTCTGCTTCACGACCAAAATAGGCAGAGTGGTGGTACCAACCCGCACAGTCCCGGCATTAAATAGGTAATCCTAATTAGTACCGAGCCTTACCACGACTGTAGTGGGAGAGGGAGGGAAGGAGAGGGACATCGACACCGCGGAGACGAGAGGTAAACGGCATCGAAGGCTCGAGAAGCCGGGGTCGCGCACCCGAGTCATCTGAAAGAGCAACCGGACAAGCCGCAATTAGATGACCTCTGACCTCAAAAGATACCATTGTATTAAGTTAAGATACCATTGTTCTGTGTACTTTAAACTAGCTGTTGCCGGTGACTTTGCGTGGATTTTTGTAAAATCGCGAGTTTCGTTACGATCTCGCGGTTCCTATGGAACTCATTACGATTAGGGATAAACAGGTAGTCCATATCCTTGTTCAGGGCTTAAACTATCGAAAAGGGTCTTGACAGACAGACGGACAAAGAAGTGATCTTAAATCAGAGACATCCTAGATCAGACGCAAAAATTAAAATCGTGGGACGTTACCTGAGTAAATTTTTTAAATAACATTTACATATAATGATATTAGCGGTATAGACCGTTGAATAGTACATTGTTACCCCAGGGGTGAAAGTAACTTATTTAGACCCCAGACGGTGTTTGGCGCCCGAGCGTAGCGAGGGCACTAATTGTTCGAGGGACTAAATAAGTCTTTAACCCGAGGTAAACACTGTGCTTTTCATTACGAATACAAGGAAAGTAAAAATAAAACAATGAATTAGCTAAAGAAAAAACGTGTAAATTTTATTTTACATAAATCAACAAATTCTGCTTTCGCCCGCTTTCTCATATAAAATCAGGCGTTAACTCCATATCTGAATCAGATGAACTCATTGTGTTAATTATTAACTCAATGTTATACAATAATAATTAACAGTTAATACAAAGCTCTGCTATACGGAAGTATTAAGAAAACTCTACAAATGAAAAAAAAAAACAAATGAAGATCGCATTGCCGCTTTATTTTGTTTTTTTTTTTCTGTGGCCGGCAAGCCATTATTTTTCATTTTCATAATTAAAAAAATGGTAAATATTTTGCCCAAATCTATGTTATTTTAAAGAAATAGTTGAAAATAAAATAATAAAGTCATTTAAAAAATATATTGTTTTAATACTTAAGATAATGTTATTTAAATTTTACACCGCGCTGTAATTGAGTGGCTGTATAGAAAGTTGGAACATGGTTCAATAAAAATGTGAAAAAAGAACTAGTTTCTTTAAAAGTTAAGTATTAATTAAAGAATATATTTTTAAATGGCTTTAAAATAATTTGCTTTCAACTATTTCTTTAAAATAACATAGATTTGGGCAAAATATTTACCATTTTTTCAATGATGAAAAGGGAAAATAATGGCTAAATTGCAGTGGCTGGTAGGCCACAGAAAAAACACAAAATAACCGGAAAGCGGCAATCCGATCTTCATTTGTTTTTTCGAGTTGTTCGAGTTCTGTGTTTAGTGTAGAGATTTGTATTAACACAATGAGCTCATCTGATTCAGATATGGATTTAACGCCTGATTTCATAAGAAAAGAGGCTAAAGCAGAAGCTGTTGATTTATTTCAATAAAATTCACAAATTTTTTCTTTAGTTAATTCATGTTTTTATTTTTACTTTTCTTGTATTCGTAATGAAAAGCACAGTGTTTACCTTGGGCTAAAGACATATTTAGTCCCTCGAAATATATGCAACCTAGCTGCGCTCGGGCACCAAACTCCGTCTCTGGATTGTATAAGTTACTTTCACCCCTAGGGTAACAAAGTACTATTATTTTTGCATCTGATTAATGCTCTAGACCAGTGGTTCTTAACCTTTTAGTAACTAGTTTATCCATCTGTCTAGCCGTGGATCACCAACGGCTTGGAGCAATGTACTCGTACATATTATAATAAATAAATAAAGGGTTGTTCTACTTAAACTATTTTTAGATGGCTTCGCGGAGCACTTCGGGTGCTAAAAGGGACCACCAGTGGAACCACTGCTCTAGATTGATGAGGAGAGCGGTGTGATGAGTTGATGACTAGTGCCTAGGGTCTAGCTAATTATTATTTTCTACTAGCTGTGCCCGCTACTTTGTTCGCGTGGATGTCCGAAAATAACAATGTCGTGATGTTATATAGCCTAAAGCCTTCATCGATAAATGGACCATCCAACACAAAAAGATTTTTTCAATTCGAACAAGTAGTTCCTGAGATTAGTGCGTTCAAACAAACAAACAAACTCTTCAGCTTTATAATATTAGTATAGATTTGTTAGATCATATACGTATACATACATCAAAATTATCTCTCTTTTTGCTAAAACCATTTCACTTAAAAAAAACTTATCATAATGTAACAACGATGCATTGATTTGCAATGTCGCATAACGTCGTTGGTAATTTTACAAGCTTTTATTTAACTTGCATTGTTTGTATGTATGTTCGGGTCAAATCTCGCGAGTTAAATTTGACCCACTTGCCAGTGACCAATTGAACTGAAATTTGAAATTCACCTTTAGTTCTGGTGACAATGCAATTATGCATAATTAGTGTCATTGTTAGTTCAAAATGGCCGATGCATCAAAATGGCGGTTACTAATTTTTGTACAGCCCCGCAAACTTTAATTTATTAATGACAGGATTTTTTGGGATAATATAAAAACTTGTCGCGAGATTTACCTAATATGTAGATAGTGTTTATTTATGTATGTATGTTTATATGTATGTATGTTGTGTTTATTGTAGTTATTTAAATGTATTTTTAGTGTAGGTATTAATGTAATTTTGTGTACTTTTATAATCTCACTTTGTGTGCTATGTTTCCCCTACATCGCTTATAGGTAAGAGCAAAAATATCGCTACGGTACCGTTATAAAATCCTACCCAAATGAATCATATCGCATCATTTCAAGAATTTATATATAGTTTTAGAAAATATATAGAAAATCCGATATAGAGTATCGATATTATACTTAGGTATCCATCAGATATTCTATACAGAACCGATATTACCACCTCTAGTTCTTTGAGCCAAATCATCCAACGACACTTACCGTCAGCCGCATTATTCATGGTATCTTTTGTCCTCCCACTCCGGATTATTAATTTATTCAAGTTGGTCAATGTTAATACTATGTATACGTCCGTTGGTACTTGCTATTTACGAGTACCTTAAAATGTCCGCATTGTTTGTCTTCGAATAGGATTATAAGGGTTCTGGGGGTAACTTTTCGTATGCTATACAGTGGTGGCCTGATGTAATTATTAATGTAAAATTTTACATATAAAGGCTGCCAGTGTAAGTTATATGTGAATTAAAGCCGACGTGATATTCTTACAAACTATATTTTTGAAGTTTTCAGAGGAATTTACCTTTCACGTACTGAATGTCATATTTTGGCACAGAACAGAGGTTGAAAAATACATGGTATAAGTAGTTGTAGATGATCAATGCATTGCTGAATACATCTACCGTCTGTCAGTCGGTGCGTACCATCCCTCTAACCATGACCCGCAAACTAATAAGTGAACAAGTTGCCATGACCGCTCAATACACAGATCAAAACAACACGGAACAAAAGACGGACGGAACGTTCCTGAATCAAGAGTGAAGCACGCAAATGTCAGCACATTTGTTGACATTTGTACAGTGTGCGTATGGTGTGCGTTCTTGCTCCTCGAGAAATGTCGGCGGTTTATCTGAGGCGTAGCACGGGCTGCCAAGAAATTTGTAATAAGACTCAGTGACACGTATCCCTTGAGGAGCGTCAAGAAATTTTATCATGTCAGTCACACCAAGGCTGCGTTCCAAAAATCAATAAGAGTCACTATTAGCGCGCACAAACGCGTCCCGAAATGTTGTGAGCGCGCTAATGTTAGCCGGTATGAAGAGCCACATGACGTCATCGTTAACGTCATATAGAACTTACAGCGCTAATGCTTTGGAGTGAAATCACTTTATGCGAACTGTCAGTCTGACGTTCGATAATTGTGTTTTCGGTTCAAAATGAATGTTCTTCCGGACCGAAATCGTAAGCATGTTGATAGCATTTTCAGTATTCTCTTTTATTTGGACAAGGTGATTATAATCGTTAGCACTGTGAGCGCTGTTATCGGACCGCAGCCTCAATACGCGCCGCCGTGCTACTCTTTAGACATAGATATTATGTCACTGAAATTGTGAGATAATGCGTGACTCAAGGCCTGCTGGTGCACCTGTGTGAGTGTAGGTCGTGTACAAACAAATGAAATTGTAGGACCTTGCATGCTTCACATTTGTTTAATGGAACACTACGTACGTTTTTTTTGTAGGTATTGACCTACAATATTAAAACCGCACTGAGAATGAGATGCCGCTATACGCAGCAAGAGCGGTGTCTCCGTTTCAATGTTGTTTTAACCTTGCTGTAATGTAAGCGATCTTGGCTAGGCCCCAGTCCTTCAGGCCGTCGAGATTTGACTAAACATGGCCTTTCGGACCCGATCTGAACCAGCTAGCCTCAACCACTGTTAAATCGTAATATGAGCAGTTATACATTTACATTACGCACGCTTATCCCGGGCACCGGTGTAAGTGCTCCGATTTGAGTTAGTGTAACAAATGAACCGCTGCAGCTAAGTAGGTCAGTGCGGGTCACCGGGATGCTGGGTCAAACTGGAAGTGGCCACAGCGGAACTATCGCAGTTTGCCAATGCACCTAGTTGGCGATAAAATCATATTTGATGCTGAGATATACACTCCCGGACACCTAGCCACCTTGCACTTTTGGATTATAACGTTCACAACCTTTACCAAATATTTGGACAACCAAAAAGTTTTTATGCAGTTTTTTAGCTGACATATTCATGTTCAATCTGATGTTCTGATTATGCACATGACAGCTATGAAATTGCATAAAACTTTTTGGTGGACCAAACATCTTTCTAAAGTTATTATGGACGATGCACCCAAAAGTGCAAGGTGGCTCGATTTAGGTGTCCAGGAGTGTATAATAACTATGAGAAAACTGCCGCCTCCTTGGTTTAGTGGCTGCATGAGATCACCGGGGGTTGATGCGGAGGTCCGGGGCTCGATTCCCCTCGGGGGCAGAACTTTTTCTGCTCCACTTCACCATCGTCTTACCTAAGTTTGTCCCCGTCATAACAATGTTAATAGCATTATTGTGTTTCGAAAATTTGATGTAAGATAGCCAGTTCAGGTGAAGCTTACCTCCACTTTTGTCTTTATATGAGCTTCCCTGTTGTACTTACTTAAACAGGATCCGTTCAAAATCAGCCAAAAATCCGCTCGGTTATTCGCGGATACGGATCCGCATATCCGGTACATTTGTAGGTACTAGCGACCGTAAAACCGTAGCCACTTTTTTATATACCGGGTATAAGGCTTCGGAGTCTTTCACACTTTCAGCTATACGCTTGTGGAATAGCTTACCCCCTAACTATAGATCGGCCTGTAGTAAGGCTTCATTCAAACGTCAGATACGAAGACTCTTTTTGGAATCTGTTTAGTTTTATTTGACAGTATTTCGACATAATATTAGCATTATTTATATATATTTATTATATATCATATATGTAGTTTTATATATTTTTTAATATATATACCCCCAGTTTCTGAAAGGCTGATCAAAATATTGTTCAACTAACATCCATGTCATCTTAACAGCAGTGTCAAATCAATTTGAGTTTCCGAAACGTTGGTTAGACAAAATTTACTTATCTTTAATAATTTGATTTCTCGTGAGAAATATTTTTAGACACGGTCACATTGCTGAAATCCTATATTTTGTTTTATTTATATGTATTTTGAAAACCCAAAATGGGTCTTTCCTTAATAATTTTGAAATAAATTTGACAGCTGTGTCAACTAACACAGTGATAAGTTGATTTAGCTTTCAGCAACTCAATTCATAGTTAACATTAGATTGACAGCTTGTTAGTTAATTTTATCGCTGAACAGCCTTTCAGAAACTGGGTGATATTCTATTATATGTATGTTTACTTATTTCATCCTAATTTAAAAATACCTACTTATGTCGTTTTCGACTTTAATTCGTACACCGTCTACAATTTCTCCCACATTTTTACTGGTTGACTGGTAGAGAATGCCTCAGGCATTAAGTCCGCTTTTTGTACATCTTTTGTTTTATGTACGATAAAGATTAAATAAATAAAATAATAAATAAGGGACGGTGTCCCTTTTCTTTTAACGGTGAGTTCAGACCAATGTTAATATTTGTTTACCTATGTTTATTTTTTCCGGAAAAGCTTTTAAAGCGAAAAAAAAGGAGTTTTCATTTTTTTTTATTCGTTACGCAATGTATGGCGCTCCGGCATCATTTTTGTTCCACTTGCATCAGTGCGTTGACGTTCGTTGACCCAAACAGCTGATTCCACGCGCAGTATGATTGAAATGTTATACGATTTGCATTGCAATGTAATACTAAATATATTTTTTTGACAGAATATGATTTGTAAAAGTTAACTTAGTTACATTAAACCACAAAATTTTGAAAAAAAAATAGGAAAATTTATGAATTTTCCGGAAGAAAATTTCGGTGATTTTCAAATTAGGATCATGGTCTGAACTCACTGTTAACAGAAATGGGACACCGTCACTTAATACCCTGTATGTGACTACATTTTCTTTAAAAATGCTAAATAAATGGAAAAATTACGAATAAATCAATAAAGAAAAAAATTCCCTTTTTTTATATCCCTTTTTTGATTGATTTCATTTGATTTGATTATATCCCTTCGTTGCTCAAATAGGAAATATGCCATTATTGATAGACACCGCCCTTTGACCTATTAACAATGGGTTAATGACACTCCCTTAAGTAGTTAATTTCTCTGAAACATATTTCTGTTGTAATCATCTACAAAGTAATTACATTGTAAATCCGTAATACTCTTACAAGCCATCATTTCCAGTTCTATTGTGGTATACAATATAATATAATTAATTATAAATGTAGAACAAGACTGTCAATTACGCTTAAATCCCTAAAATCTGAAAATGTAAATGTTTACTAATGCGCGTACAGAAGGCAGCGTATCAAGCTGCACGTGTCCATTTGAAATTCATCTTTAGTACGGATGGATAAGGTATATTTCGGTACGAAAGTGTTGTATACGATCGCCAGCCCACTGTACTTATGTTCTTCAGGAGATTTATGCTAAGTTCATTTCTCTCTAGACTCGTCACGGATGCTGTGAAATCATTAACATATGCAATATTCATGTTTAATATTGTTGAACGATGAAGCTGCAGACTGTATCGGGTGTAGGATATTTATTTATTTATGCTTTAATGCATATAATATATAATTTTTGCATTGTGGCCCTATTGAATAACATCGCTCTCTTCACCAGTGAACGATTCTTCATTCTTTAATGTTTTTTTATAAATAAAAAAAACATACTACATGCAATACAAATTTACATATATTCACAAATATGTGCTTGAAGTTTTAATTCCAAGATGGAAAATTTGCATAAGATTTCACCTATATTTTTATTAGTGGAATCGACTCTACTGACGATTCTGAACAAACTGTATTGAATTTAATTAGCAGGTTGTATATGAAAATTATGGATTTGCATATAAAGATATGGCATGACTGACTAGGGACAGGCCTGAAAAATCCAAAATTGGCTAAACTAGGGTTCATACCCTATCATCTAGTGAAACCCCAAAGTCTCTAGGTCAGCTATACTCAACCTGCGGCCCGCGGGACGCATATTATATGGCTCACCGAGTTTTCGTGATTGTTTCTTGAGTTACAAAAATGTAAGCCATCACAGAAACTGTGGGCGCACTGCACTAGTAAAAAAAAAAGGTAACTAGATAATCCTATTGAGGTGTGCGTTGCGTCGAGCGTTACTCAAGTGAGACATTTTCTTTTTTCATTAATAAGGTGCAAAAATTTTGAATTACATTTTTTTATTAACACCCAGATATTTTTTGTTCACCTTGACTGAAATCAGTTTGTGGCCGCTATAAAAAAAAGTTGAGTATCACTGCTCAAGATGGTCCAGGGGCCAATATCTCGGTGGAACGGACAGACGGACGGACGGAAGGATGAGTACATAAACGTTACCAAACAAAGTTTGCGTCATGCTAAAAAGGTTTACGTTGCGATTGACAACTACTGTGACACAATTAGGACAACAGCAATAACAGAATCTGTCCCTGGTATTTTCAGTCTCATCTAGCATGCTTTGCTCGATGTAAGAATGATGCAAGTGCGATGAGGGATTTTGCGTCCAATGCAGCTCTAGGTGGCCGGTGCGCGCCGCAAACCAAGAGCTTAGGACAAACAACTTTAAGCCGTTCCTCGAAGGCGACTCCACAAATCCTGCTTATACTTAGATTCTCACAACTGTTGCGTGACTCGTATTTGTGTTGGGATTTTGCGTGTTGCACACGATTTATCGTCAGATTGACCCAAAAAAATGTTTTACGTGTGCATTTTCGGTGATGTGGGATTTGAAAATGGGACTGTATTCACTATTAGAAAGGATTAATGCCTTGCTCCAAGTTTTGTTTTAGTTTTAATAGACCTAAGTTCTCTCTTCCTCTTGACTTTTTCTATTTTTAATATCTGTGACTACGTATTTCGATTAAAATTTGGTACAAATCTTTAAATCTCAGTGATAACCCCAATTTCGAAAGTCGCACAGACAAAACTCTTATTGAAAAATTGGTCGTTAATAAAGATGAAGCCGTTATTAAAAATCTGTTCAAATGTAATTTACGAAGCTAGACCTAAGATTTCAAAAGCTCCGTTATCAACTAGCTATTCAGTCTCAATTGGAAGCATCAATTAACAAAATCAAAGCGAAACTCATTCAAACATTTGTTGCTTTGAAGTCAGAATCCACCTCATTTATTCAAATAAGTCACAACCATTAATATCTTTCTCTGTTTTTACAAAGATGTTTTTGTATTCAGCCGTTTGAAAGCGATAAATTTAGTTTCCCAAACTCACCAGCGATAAGATCGTCGCTTGGCTACCTCCCTTTGCCAGCTATACCAAAAAGTAAAGGTCTTTCGGGATTTCAAATAGACCCTTTGTGACCTTTGAACCCTCCAATCTAATAAATTATAAACTTGCGTGCCAAATGTACGGGAAAATTAAAGATCTCGCCCCAATTCGGACCGCCATAACAGTCAGCAATTATTCCTCTCCTTTCAAAGCGACGCTATGTGTGAAAGTGACAACGAGGTAGATTCCTTTGTTCTAAATGAAGCGAATCTTAAGGAAAATGTGTTCGTTTGTATCTAGCAGTAAAGACGTTTTTGCCCTTATAAGAAACAGTCTGTCACTCTTGTGAATTATTACAATCCCCGAGAAAATAATTTTAAACGTAGTTGACACTCGCGTCATCAACATGAATGTGTAATTTGAAATGCGCCAAAGTAATTGAATTGCTGCAACAATCTAGGTATTTTTTAGTTATTTGGAACACATACAGATAGCTCTAGGAGCGTCGGTGGCGCTGTGGACTCGCCACTTACCTTCCAATGTACTAATGTGTTTTTTGTTTCAAATTCTATATGAACATTTGTCTGACGCTTAAACGGTGAAGAAAACATCGTGAGGTCTGCATACATCTGCGAAGAAATTCAATGGTGTATGTGAAGTCGACCAATCCGCACTGGGCCAGCGTGGTTGACTAAGGCCTAATCAGCCTGACATAGGGTAGGCTCGAGCCTCTCGGTGGGGACGTGTGTGATGATGACAGTTAATAGTGTTACATATAGATTTATACATAATCATGTTACAGAACCAGTGAAGTTTTCAATTATATATAGAAAATTTTAGTCTGAAATATCTAAGGTACATACAGCAACACGCTAGGCTTTACATATTGATCTTGAGACTGCCCTTATGTCGCTAGTAATAGCCGCGGCTTTCGTAATGCAAATGTAAAGCTTGACATGTTGCTGACTGTACATTATATTTGAACAAGTTTGAAATAAGCCTTGAATATAAATTAAAAAACTTACAAATAATTTGAAATAGGTAATTAAAATACAGAATAGCAATTTTATATATCCAGCAGAACAAATTTTTAGTACTCGTAAGTTAGATGTAGACTATTAAGCTTGGAAAGAATTCCATCAGGGTCTATTTTGTATATTTACTTCCTACAGTTATTGTAGGTACCTTTTTACAAACAACAGTAAAGCTGGCTTTCATCTCACTTAATGGTAAATGATGATAAGGCCGAAGGTAGAAGCGAGCTTCACCTGGGGGCTGATTCTCGAGGATTCGAAAAAAGTTCGAATTCGAATTTTTTCTCGAGCGGTAGCCACAGCTCAGCCAATCAGAGGATTAGACATGTCGAAGTCCGCCATTAATTGAGGAAATATCGCTTGACTTATCTCGAGTAGTAAGATCGATTTTTCACTTTTTTATCATTCTATTGAATAATTATTTATTTTAGATAAATACACATGCAATGAAATTTTTTGGCATAAATTATATTTTTAAGTATTTATTTAGAGAAACAAAATGCCAAGCTAAATTCTACAATATATACATAATGTAATTGAAAATAAATTAAAAAATATACAATGGGATAATCAAAAACGGAAAAAAATATATAAACACCATACCATAGACGTCTCGACTACTCCCGAGCACTCGAAACAATACAAGCGACTTTCCATAAAGAAATGGCGGAGCTCTACATGTCCTGTGTTCTCATTGGCTCAATTCTGATTACCGCTCGAGAAAAATCTCGAATTCGATCATTTTTACGAATTTTGCGAGAATCGGCCTCCTGGACTCCTCAACAGCTGAGTTTAACAATGCTATTAACATTGTTGTTATGACGAACTTAGGTAAGACGGTGGTAGCTAGCCAGGCGGGTTCGGAAGTCCTACCACCAACCATACTGAGCAGAAAAATGAGATTAGAAACCCGGACCTCTCGATCAAACCACCTATAAACAATTTTGAATGATAAAATCTTTTATTAAACATTAAGCCTACAAAACTTTTTGCAGGAACCATTATTACCAAGGCACAACTTTCTAGGCAACCATAGTAATATACCTACATATCATATTGTATTCCCAACACGTATGCACAGTTACTATAAGGTAAACTAACACATGTGTTAGTATACTTTATAGTAGACACGGAGCCATTAGCGTATCTATGGTTTTTTTCAGGGCTTAAGATTTTTGTGCGAAGTTATCAATATTTTAGCATCCATTATATAATTTTGAATCGGTAACTTAACATCGTGGGGGGGCACTAGACCATATTGCGGTGGACACGGCTACCCGGCCCCCCTCTATATACGCCTATGTTCAGGACTTACAACATAACAAAAGAAATGAAATTAAAATCTGTGTTTGTGCAATATAATAAATTCACCAAACACAGCTGCATAAATGGTACAATCTTCTTATATATAAAAATGAAACGCTGTGTGTTTGTCTCGCAAAAACTCTGAAACGGCTCGACAGATTCTTATGAAATTTTCTGTGTGTGTTTGAATAGGTCCAAGGAAGGTTTAAACGTACAGTTGGACCCGGTAGGTGGCGCTGTAATCGGGCGGGACAGCGTCCGCCGGGCCCACTAGTTATTAATATTTAATTTTATGATAAACTGAGCGATCTACTGCCAATGTGAGTATAACACAATCTCCTATCAAAAATGTTAATTATAATGCAGATCAGAGATTTCCATCTTGAGTAGCGACCGGGGGATGTAACAGCTTGCTCAGATTTTCCATTCGCGAGTGTCGAAAATCACTCACCTGGAATAATATGATTATGAAAGGGGGCGATAGGAAGTCAAATTCATTATTTCTACAGTACATTGTCTGTCTTTTCCTCTGCAAGATGTTGTTTAATTTTAAGTTCACGCCTTGGTATCATAGATGCGATATAGTTAATAGATAAGATGACGTGTATATGAAAAGAGGGAATCTTTGCAGTTAATCCGTCAGTTAATCAACAAAAATGATCGTTTTTTTGTGTATCTAACATGAAAAACTATAATTTTTGTTCTGTCGAAATAATAAAAACTTAGCTTAGAAAAAGCCAATTGGTGTATAGAGAGTACCAAAAATCGCAAAAGAAAGATATTGTAAGCGTTACAAGTACAGCTGGCCAAAAAAGTGGTATACCACTCTAAGGTTGCAACTCAATTTCATGTTATAAAATAACCCAGTTCACTTTCATTTGCAATAACCCACTACAGCCACCAAGACAACTTTAACGATATTTTGTTTATACCCGAAGTTTTGTTAAAACTAGTACTTTCACCACTTTCTTGGTTGACCGTACGTCGCGGTAAAGCATTCCACCTCCTTAAGAATAAGTCTGCCAGGCTAGCTATCACGATATCAATCAATCACCCTCATTCTTTTTGGTTGTGTTCATCATCATCATCATCATTTCAGCCAGGAGACGCCCACTTTTGGACATAGGCCTCCCCAAGGATCTTCATACCCTCCCGCATCGAGTGGCTTCTCGCGACCTTCAATAGATCGTCGGTCCATCTTGTGGGGGGTCTACTAACGCTGTCAATGTCGCCCGGTACGCGGTCGCCTTTTATGACCTTTCCGCCCTAACGGCCGTCAGTCCTGCGAGCGATATGTCTAGCCCACTGCCATTAAGGTTTGCAATTCCTTAAGCTATATCAGTAACTCTAATTCTTCAACGGATCTCATCATTTCTGATATGATCACGTAGAGAATCCCCGAGCATAACCCTCTCCCATTGCCTTTTGAGTGACCTCGAGCCTTCTCATGAGACCCATTGTAAGTGGCCACGTCTCAGTTCTGTACGTCATCATGATTGTGTTATTCAGGTAAAATACCCTTCCAGCGGCCTTGTCGTCACTTACATTAGAATGAAGGCCATGACTTTCCCCGCCGTGAATAAATTAGATATTATCTCAATCTTACTTCTAAGACGACAAGAAGTTAATTAAAAATAAAAACATAATTATATTTTCCGTAATAATCTTGTTTCATCAAACAACAGACCCTTTCGGGTAAAAAACATCGTCGATTTATAAGAGAGGGTGTAGGTAGATCGGCTGAATATAATCCGATGGATAATCCTTAGAAGGGTGGATTTCCCCTGCTCTCATAAAACAGGCGAATAGTGTTTTTTTTGTTAGAACGAACCCTATCTTAACGACGTTATGAAATATATAAAGTTTTTTTACATAAGCTGATATACTTTTTCTATTATCCTTACATACACTGAATATGTAACTGCATAGGTGGAAGTTATTTTTGATTTTGCATAATCTATCTCATTTTGCGAGAAACCCTTTTTAACTTACTATTGGGTGTTGGAGGTTTCCTCCTGAGTTTTTCAGTAGGCTAATTGATTCCGTGCTAATCTTATTAATTACCGACTAACATCCTTAACTAGGTCATCAGCCCGTGTTGCAGGTTGACATTTCAAGCTTCTCTTGCCTAATCAGTAAACTCCCTTAAATATCTCGGGAAGATAAGGAGCGGCAATACACTTATTCTAAATCTGTTAAACCATGTACATAATCACAATAACAATACACACTAACAATGGTGTGAAAGCCTATTAATAAGTTCCACTAGATGATAAAAATGCCGCATCTAATGGAATCTTAGTAGGATGGCAAGCAGTCACTCAATGTGACAGATAGTTCAGAATATCACATGAATATCATCAAAGTAATGCTAACGTCTAGTTCTATATTTATAGGCCTCAAGTCACCTCTGAGATGAAAATCACCAAGCCAAAAGGTGTGAAAGCGTGTTTATGACGTACCTGCCTCATCTAATGGAATTTTCATAGGACAGCAGGCAGTTATACGAGTATGCTCCACATGCAGAGTGACAGGCAGTACAGAATATTTATAATCAAAGCCGCAATATTACACATATAACAGTATCTGAAAAGTAATATCTAGCTATATATTTATAGGTCTCAAGTCGCCTCTAAGATGAAAATAACCAAGCCAAAATCCTAGACTAAACCAAAGTATTCAAATAGTGTTTTACAAAACGTTGACTGTTTAACAGCTGTCCCTGCCTGAACTATTTACAAAAATGAAATAGCGTTATGTTTACCTAAATAATGTGCTTTAGACAACGTTTTGTAAGTGTTTCATGTTTATTGTTCTTTACAATGCTAATTTGCATCGGCAGAGAGATTAATATGCTCCGACGCTTTGTTTTGCTATCATTTGTCCGGGTGATAGTAGGAAAGGCCTTATTGCTCAATTTGTTTCCTTGGATGTTTTCATGTTAATGCTTCCTTTGTTTATTTCCGCGTAACAAAGTTTGTAAGTGCTCGATAAGGATACAACATTGTTAGATGCTCCTTAAATTGGACTACTGGACCCCAGCCAGCCACCATCAAGCCTTGTCTATACTAATGTTATAAAGAGGAAGGATTTGATTGTTTGTTTGTTTGTTTGTATTGAATAGGCTCCGAAACTACTGGACCGATTTGAAAAATTCTTTCACATTGAGAATCCTACGTTATCGCTGATGGACATAGGCTATAAAATTATTTTTCCTACGGGAAAATATAAAATTCCCACGGGAAAACAAAAATAACGCGGGCGAAGCTGCGAGCGGAAAGCATATAAATGGAGCTGCAGAATCGAATCTTCGTACTCTTATCGCTTGTCAATTTTTTTAAGGAAATAATAATATAAATAAAATTTGTTTAGAGTACCTGTTACAGAGGTAGAGGTGTCAAAAATCTTTCGTTCAATTAAATCCAAGGCAGTTGGTTGTGATGAAATCAGCCGCACCATGTTAATGTCTATATTGGAGTGCATTATTGTGCCGCTGACTACCATCGTGAACCATTCTCTGTCTACCGGTACATTCCCCGCTCTCTGGCGTAATGCCTACACTATTCCTCTTCCCAAAATTCCAAACCCTACTTCCTTGAACCACTACAGGCCCATCTCAATCCTCCCCTTTCTATCCAAAATACTAGAGGCCGTGGTTCATAAGCAGCTTGCCTCTTTTATTTTCTCTAATAACCTTCTCAGTCCGTTCCAATCGGGGTTTAGGCCGGGACATAGCACAACTACTGCTTTGATTAAGGTTATAGATGACATGCGTGATGGGATGGAGCAATCAATGGTCACTGTATTGGTTCTCATTGACTTTTCCAACGCATTTAATACCGTCGACCATGATATCCTCCTCGCCATCATGTCCAACCTTGGCATCTCTGCCTCTGCCTGTTCCTGGTTTTCCTCTTATCTTCGAGGGCGCCGGCAGGCCGTGCGTGTTGATCGTACTATATCTGAATGGTGTGATCTCACTGCAGGCGTACCTCAAGGCGGAATTCTTTCACCTCTTCTTTTTTCTCTCTTTATTAATTCTCTCACCAGATCCTTCAGTTGCTCTTACCATCTGTACGCAGACGATCTTCAACTGTATTATAGCACCTCAGTAACCGAAATTGATAATGCCATTTCTACCATCAATCACAACTTGGCTAATATCAATGATTGGTCCACGAAATACGGAGTGACCGTAAACCCCAGTAAATGTCAAGCCATCATTGTTGGCAGTTCGCGTCAATTGGCGAAGATTGATACAAGTTTAATCGATCCTGTCCAATTCAATAGCATAGTAATCCCATTCGAGCCCATTGTTAAGAACTTGGGTTTGCTTATTGACAATTCGTTGTCCTGGAACGCGCATATCAATAGCGTATGTAATAGGGTAAGAGGTTCTCTGCGTTCATTTTACAGGCTCAAGAATTTCCTTCCTCCCAGTACCAAGGCTCTCCTCGTCCAAACCCTAGTACTTCCTATCATCGACTATGCTGATGTGTGTTGTACCAACGTTAACCAAGACCTTCTCGACAAATTGGATCGTATGCTTAATAATTGCATTCGTTTTATTTTCAGTCTTCGTAAATATGACCACATTTCCATGTTTCGCAATAAGCTCAAATGGTTGCCTATTCGTCAGCGTAGGGACCTGAGAGTCATTTCCCAGCTTTTCAGCATTATTAACGATCCGAATGCTCCCAATTATTTAAAGATAAAGTTTCAGACGCTTGGTGGTGCCCATGCGTTTAGCCTACGCTCTGCTGTCAGACGTGCTCTTGAAATCCCAGCCCATCGATCCGGGTTTGTCTCGGACTCATTTACCCTTTCCGCCACTCGTCTATGGAATAAACTGCCTCAAACTTTGAGGTCGGTTCGTAGTAAGGCATCATTTAAACGTCTAGTACGGACACATTTTCTGGAATCTGTCTAAATAGGTATGACAACAAGATGATATGATTATCAGTTTGTTATATATTTATATATCTATATTTATGTTTATAATATTTATATATTTTTGTACTTAGTATCTTTATTTAGTATGTTGTTACTTGTTGTGTCATGTTTTTTTAGTTATTATTTTTTTCCAATTCGTACACCGTCAACAAAATTTTTCTCACATTTTACGGGTTGACTGGTAGAGAATGCCTCAGGCATTAAGTCCGCCCCTGTACACTTTATTTATGCTGTACGAAAGTTTAAATAAATAAATAAATAAATACCGCAATGAAAACTTATTGCCAAGTTTGGAATTTTATGATTTAGCGTAAGTAATTGTTTTGTGATATAAGAAATTATTAAAGCCCAGTTTTATTATTATCACAGTCGCCTTCTACATACCTACCTACCTTTGCCATCCTAGGTTAGTATCTATGCTAAATTTTCATACGAATTTTAAGTTCCTAATTTAAAACACTTTACTCCCTTGCGAGCTTCATACAACTTTTCATTGAAATAAAGGGGGTTATAATTGAACATTGTCGAGCAGGTGGTATGAAAAGTTGAGTATACACCTCTGTAATAAAGCAGTGTCTTCGTCTTAGGCGACTTGAACCCCTCGCTTCAATCCGGACTCATCAATTTTAAACTCTAGAGTCCCTCGTTACACTCTGCGGTCAATATGGCGCCCGCGACGTAAGACACTGCTTTAATCCCTTGGTGCATAATCTACTATTTTAGCGAATTAATAATACATGAGAATTACGCTTTAAAACTTTCTTTGAGCAAACGCCTTAAAATTGATCTAATATTTTGATCAAATTTTGTCTCAAATAAATATATATACCAACACAAAAAACATCTTTATATGTATATGTGTGTACACAGAGACTTTACAATGTTGACCTTGAGACCACTTATATAGCTCGAAATAGCGACGGCTTTCGTAATGCAACTGTGAAGCTTGACGTGTTGCTGACTGTACTTATATCAGTCGAAATAAGTGACTTGCAAGTCGCTATAATTTACGTCCTATTGTATCCCTCATTAATTGGTCTACAGGCGTGCACATCCATCATGATACAAGATAATCAAGTCATGACCACGTAGATAAATCTTCTTCATTCACCGTCTTAAGGCTACGCCCTCACATTACCTTATATTGTACCCTTCAACAAATGGGAGATGTATTGCGTTGTGCTCGCCCTAATTAGGGGTTCGTTTAAGCCGCTAATATAACGTCTGACCTTTGTGAAATTACGCACCATTAAACACTAATGCGATTTTGCATATTGCATTTTTGTATGACTTGACTAAAGGCGTGGAACCAGTTGGATATATCATTCACAATTCCGGACATAATTCACCCACTAATGTTATAAGCCCCCACATAAGCGTGTCAGTGTCAGAGCCTCGTTCGTTGATAAGCAGGGTGCATCGTGTTGTTTGGAACCCCTTTCACGCTGCAGTGATATACAGCCTTATTTTGGAGTCAGTGCGCAAAATCTACGTAATACATTTACGTCATACGTTGTATGTACTAACTTAATAAAAAAATATTTGAAAAATAAAAACAAATTATTTTCGTGTCGAATTACCGTTAGGGAAAATTTGTGTTTATTATTAGCAAATAACAAAATAATTTTTTGAAATTTATCGAATTCTTAATGTTATCTATAACTACGCACTTATACAAATTTAAGGGAGGGGTAATTGTGAATTATGTACCTGTCCACCCACCAGTGGGAAAGTCCAGGGGGTGGACGGGGCGCGACCCGAAATAACTTTACTCGAAAATGTCCACAGCATCACAGTAATCATGGCGGCCTTGTCTTAAAGTTGCGCCTGCAACGTGCGTGGCGCCGCGCCGGCTCTTTCCCCGCACCTCTCTGACCTACATCACTCCAAAGCGTAGAGTGACAACGATAATTAAATTATGTGCTGAAAAAAATATTAAAACTTTTTTTCATAAACTGATTGTATGGAATAAAAATGCAAACTGTCTTCAAAACATACCTTTAAACCGGAGCATTATTTTTAACTGCAGGGCATGAAGGAGAAATAAACATCGTCGTTGATAAGGGCATCATGCAGGGCATGAAGGAGAAATAAACATCGTCGTTGACTGCGCGGGTATACATTTATCTTACCTCTTTTGTCGCAAAGCAGCAGTGTTTGCATTGCTGTGTTCCAGTTTGAAAGGTAAGACAGGCACTGAAATCACTGGGTACTGTGGCGTGTGCACTCTCGGATGTCGATACACTCTCTGACGTCCATTTGGATCTCTCAAAGCAATTCTGCGTTCATCTGAGAATAAAACGTTCTTCCACAGGTTCACAGTCCAATTACTGTAATCGCGTGCAAAACGTAGTCTGGCTCTTCGGTGCTGTGGGAGAAGTTCGGGTGCACGATATGGTCGCTATGATTTGATATTCCTTTCAGCTAGTCGTCTTCTTATTGTTCTACACTGATATTTCTCACCTCGTAAAGGCTGTTACGAGCTTCAACAGCGGTTATAAACCGATCTCTCAACACATTGTTAACAATAAATCGGTCGTCTCGGTCAGATGTGCACCGATGACGGCCTTGGCCTGGCCTATGCGTATAGTAACCAGTCTCTCGATAACGTCTGATGGCCCTTTGAACAGTGGTTCGCGGTACTCCAAGGGCTCGAGCGATTCGTCTTTGGCTATAACCAGCATCAGCAAAGCCACTGCCCTTGCAACTTCTGTAGCATTGAGTATTATTTTTAGTTAAATTGGATCTGGATATACCCAACAGCAAGACAAAAACTGATTGCAATACACAAAACACGTACAAAAGAAATTAAAGTGCTAATATCACTACCACGCGGCAAAGCAAATTCAGACTAAAAACGGAATAACCGCAATAACTTGTGTTTAAAAAAAAGTGGATACAAGTGTTAAGTTTACTGGCCAAACATATAAAACGGAAAAAAAGTGTTGCTACTAGGAAAAAAAAAAACAAAACGGCGCTTTGTATTTTTTTTCTGTGTCGGTGTATCTGATATCATAAGTTGTCAACATTCGCTGTGGTCGTTGTAGAGATTTCAAATTTGCGAATCTTACAAGAACCGCACTGTACGTAACTTTAATTACTTAGCATCAGCTGGGCAGACAGTTTATTTACCTACCAACTTTGTCGAATAAAATATCCCATAAATATTTAACCATTTTCTATCGACGGAACGAAACAAAAAGGTGTAGGTAACACAGTAGGTTACTACTGTGAAATTCGTTTTCAGAACATGTCCCCTTTTTATGTTGGACCTCTCCATGTCTAAGCCTGCCCTTCTTAAAGGCTATTCTCTTTTATTATTTGTGAAGACTTTCGCCGTCGCAGTGGGAAGGGCATCGAACGGCTGATCCCTATAAAATAATGAACTTATTAGCACCTGACAACTGTTGCTCCTACTCCTAGTACGATAAGGCATGTTCACAAGGAAAGTGAACATGGTGTTTTATTGAAATTCAGTGAGGTTAAGTACTTATAAACAACGGTAATTTTATTCCACACTATATTAAATAGTTTTGGAAACAATTATAACTAGAACATAAACACTATTTCGCAGTTTGTTGATGAACAGCGAAAGGTATCTAGAGTTTTGGTGGCGGGGCGCTGCCGTACCCAAAAAATCTGCTGAGCTTTGACCAATTTAGCCAATCCTTATGGCATGCGAATATATAAAAAAAAAATCATAAGACATTAAGATAATAATCAATTAATTATAATTATATTATTTTAAGCCATGGCGTATAAATTGATTCATTTATTTACTTGCGTGCTTTATTCATATTTAATTGCCATTTGTAAATTGATATCAAATCATAGTACATGCATCCTGCATGATATCAGAGCTTATTTATATTACTGAGTAGATAATTCGGATAAATATTTTTCTAAACTTGTTAAATCAAGGTTAGAAATTAAATATCACAAATTAATATTAACTCTGACATCAAATCCTTCCCTTACATATATCACATTCTCTGCGCAAACAATAATATTATACTATTCCATTTTATTCCGATTCTATGATTTAATCCAATAAATTCAAGACTGAAATGAATTAACCACAACTTTGGTGTGGCATCGCGTGTAACCAAAATCGACTCCTAACAAAAGAGAAAGATCTTTTTAGGCAACGATGCCGCCTGAACCAACAAACATTCAATCACTCACTGATAGGTTAATTTAAATGTCAATTTACCTCTACGTGCTTTAAGTACTTATAAAATATAAAAAGCATTTTATTAGGCGACCTGTTGTCCGTAATGAACCTACGTTTTATTGACGTAAATGTTAATCATTATGCAAAATACTCTAATTTTATAGGAAACTAGCTCGAAGCTTCGCCCGCGTTATATTAGTTTTTACTGTAGAAGCTATAAAGCTGAAGCTTTGAAATAAGTGTTTAAAACACATAAAGCGATGGCGTTTAGTGTGATACCCATTGAAATAAAAACAAACTTACAATTCCTATTTCACCCCTTTAGGCGTGGATTTTTCTAAAAGCTAAAACAACGTGTTTACTCTTTTCTAAACTTCAAAAATAACGAGATTCCATACAAACTTTCAACCCCCTTTTATCCCCATTAGCATTTGAATTTCCAAAAACCTATTTTTAGTGGATGTTTCCGTTATAATAGGGACCAGTTGGTCAAATTCCATAATTAACTTGCTATTTTAGATTAAGCTCGGAGAAGATGAAAGTCAGTCAGCCAGGACATATCCATACTAATATATTATAAATGCGAAAGTGTGTATGTCCGTCTGTTACCTCTTCACGCTTAAATAGTTGATCCGATTTAGATGAAATTTGGGGTAGAGATAGTTTGAATCCCGGGAAAGACCATAAACTATCCGTTTTTATCGCAGAAATCATTTTCAGGCACCCCCTTAAAGGATGATTTCTGGGATAAAAGGGGGTGGAAGTTTATATGGGGAATCAATAACCGCTGAACCGATTTAGAGATAGTCTAATTTCACGCGGGCAAAGTCGCGGCCAAAAGCTAGTTTTATTTATTCTTTATTGTAAACAACCAATACAAAAAAGATGTCGTAACAATTAAATGATGTACAAGGGTCAGCTTATCTCTTTCAGAGATCTCTCCCAGCCAACCCTAGTTGATGTATGAAATATTAGCGGGATGTTTTATATATAATATAATTTGATATGATAAGGCAATCTTTGTAATCTGGTAGTCGACGTAGGATAATACGTAGAATACCTGGGGCGTTTTGACAATATATGAAATAATATTATTACTTATCCTGTCTTCGCCTCCGAGATTTATTCCTTAACCATGTAGTAGCCCTGCTACGCGCTAACCCTATCGCACAAGTTTTAAAGTCAGAGAAAGAAAACCACTATATCTTCCTCTGTCTAATCACACCTGACAAGCCTCCGCAGTACCGACCCCATTCTTGTCCGTGCGCGCGCGGCGCTCGCACGAGTGTAACAGTAATATAATTTGTGCATGAGTAAAATTACATGAGTAAAAAGGTATAAATTTACGGTTATTTGCTTATTTGTTAAGTATGCCTAAACGAAAACACAGTGAACCCGAAGAAGATAGATGGCTAAGGAAGATGAAGAGATACAAAGAAAAACTGAATTCGGAAAAACGTAGGGGCAAGCCGGAGGCACATTTTGCACTCAGATGATGGCGAAAATGATGTGCAACCAGAAGAATACTTTTTTACATTCCCGTTGCATTCATCGGGAATCATTTTTATGTCCGTTGTATTCTTCGGATAATATTTTATTATGTTCTCGTTGTATTGAACGAGGAATCATTTTTATGTCCGTTGTATTCTTCGGATAATATTTTATTATGTTCTCGTTGTATTGAACGAGTAAGCGGGTGGACACCGCTCGCCTGGGCCGCCGAGTACGCGCGCGGCGCGACTACGTGCAGTAATACTGGTAATGGAAAATGTGGGTATCCTTTTTTCCCCGCTGCCTAAAAATTTCCGTTGCATTCATCGGAAATCACTTTTATGTCCGTTGTATTCTTCGGATCATATTGTTATTATGTTCTCGTTGCATTCAACGAGTGTACTTAATGGAAAATATAGGGGCTGTCCTTTTTTCCCCGCTGTTTCAAAAATTTCCGTTGCATTCATCGGAATTATTTAAAAATATTTTTTGTGTTGCCTAAATTCTCATTAAATATTTATTAGTATCTTTCACATACAAACCAATATGGTGATAACTGATGACTTACAAACCGATGTAGCGGCCAGGTTTCAAGTCCTATTGCAAAACGGTTTCCAAAAGTGACCAAAGACGAGCATTAAAAAAAAAAAAAAACAATGTATACTATAGTACCTATGGCGAAGGGCCGAACTCTAATTCGGAAGTAAGTGCTATGTTGGTAGACAACAGAATCAACTCGGTAAAGCACTTTCAGCACTGGGAAGGGCACAATCGTGTCTTTTAAAGAAAAATCTTAATATTCCAGATGTAGTTACGTTGAACGATGCAGACACCAATTTCATCTAAGAGTCATTTAAACTTGAAAGGCTCATCGTCCCGAACGCGACAGCAAAGCAGCGGCCAATCCTACCCTCATCGAGCCGGTGCGTGGGCCGGGACAGTCAAAGACGTCATACTAACAAGCGAATCGACGGCGAGCAGCCGCGTTCGCACCGCTCGCTGCCAGCTTGTCGCCTGCCAGCCCCGCCGCCGCCGCCGCTGCCGCTGGCACCGCCGAGGCACCAGCCAGTCGCGTCGCATCACAACGGTCATCGAACAATCGCGCTACCTGAGCGCGCAGCCGCAAGTACATGCCGGCCGCTTAAAATATTAATTTAGTCAATGAGTGGTGAACTATCACTAGCGATAGGTTTATATTAGACAATGTGTCCAGGATTTCATTTATTGAGGAACCTTATCAAATACCATACAGCCGTGCGCGGCGTTCTTTTTCAAAAAGTTAGTGAATAGCAATTTCTCTCGAATTAAATCATTTATTAGAAATAAAAGCTATTAGGAGATGTAACCCGACAGCAAAACAATTCGTTTATGATATCTTCGTTATTCCTAAAAGCGTGTGCTCTATATATATTAAATCTAAAAATCTGAATTCGAAGTCGAAGTAGGTATCTCATTTCAAAATGGAAGATATCAGAACGGCTACTCGATTTATGATCGAAGACTGATACGTGATTAATATTGATATTTAGGAAGCTTAATTTTTGCTGCCGATTCACAAATCAAAAAAAAAAAAAAGAAAACATGTTTACGCTTTTATTTTCATGATATTTTGTACGAGTTTCTAGCACTCCCGTTTAGCCTATGTTCCGCGCGATATATTTCACAAAATATTACAGCCAGCTCTTACTCATTTAAGATCTTATGGTCTGCTATCAGTGAGATATCTATGATATGTTGTGTTTAGCAAACTCTGCTGGAGAGTACCTAGAGAACACAAAAAGAACTATTTAATGTCTGACACGATTAGGGTTAGTTATTAATTAAAAAAAAAAAAAAACTAGTCTAATACCAGAAAAGCTTTGTAAATTTTTAGGTTTTATTTTAAACTCTAATAAAATAACATACAATTACCAGATTCAAGCCACAAAAATTTATTATACACATAAAAAATATATTTAAATCTAACAGAATTCGAATAAGGTTCTTTGAACGTTTTCTACGGCAGCATGTCGGCTGTAGTATATGGGTAGTATATACACACAAAATCACTAAAAGTGCTCTTCTTAGAAATACTAACAATTACGACGTTTTTATTACAATTACAGATATTTTATAATAATATGATGATCTCCATTGGTGGCAGATCAATATTCCATTGGCAGTCAATTGAATAAAAAGTCATAGGTACAATTTCGGAATTTTTACGGACGTTTCGACAGCAGGCTAGGGTGCAGCTTGTGCCAACGAAAAGACTGGTGGTTTCTGGACCAACATCGAGCGAACCAATCATATAAACTGACTGGAACTACTCGCTGTATATTGTGGGCTAATTTCATTTGCTAAAAATGTCGCTAATTGTGGTAGTCTTTTAAGTGTCGATAACACCACTGCCATATTCTATATAAATAGAATGGGGAGAGTGTAATACCAACACTTAAGTCAAGTTACTAAAATGATTTGGGACTGGTGTGAGAAAAGTAGGTATATTTATTTTCGCGTCTTATATTCGTTACTCGTTAAATATAGAAGCTAACAGTGAATCGAGAAAAATAAACTTCGACACAGAGTGGCAGTTGGGTATCAGACAACTTTTGAAAATAAAACATTTTTTTGGTGAACCATCTATTGACTTATTTGCATCTCGTCTTGCAAACATTTTTTTGGTGAACCATCTATTGACTTATTGCAAATGTCCCGCGTATATTTCATGGAAAAGGGATCCCTTTGCCTATGATATTGACGCGTTTAAACAGTAGATTAGTCGCAATTTTATTTTTACGCTTTAACACCGTTTGCACTAATTTTTAAAACTATAAACAAAATAGTTACTGATTAAGCCACCGGAATTATCGTTGTTCAACTATAGCCCTCTTAACCATGGTATCCCCTTTTCATATCCCTGGGTGTCACAGAGATTGTGATATTTCCTCCAAGAAAGATACTTACTTCCTACTTACTTCCTTTCAGGATGGTACACCATCTGCGCCGTCACCTTTCCCTGCCAGCGTGTGTATTTTCCGGGAAAGCTTTCATGACGTGCCAGAAACAGCCTTAGATGTTGTTATCTTCGATATCACATAACACCGGGTCATAATATAATTCTAGTATAAAGTACTAAAGATATGGTGAGAATTTTGTAAAAAGAATACAACAGATTTTTTTAAATGTAAATACTACATTTTTGTTGGAATTTCTGTTAATGTGTTTTGAAATTTTGAAGTTTAGGTAGAACTATTGTTCTAATGTCACGATAGCAAGTGATCGTTATTAGTTAGGCAGTAGCCCCCTGGTATTATAGTATTAGACTATTAAACGATTTGAGAATTATACAATTAATCTTGAAAAAATGAGTAAGAAGTCAGTCATGTTATTAGCTGGACCAAGGACGCATACAATTTCTCTAACAAAAATACGAAATATTAATAAAGCATATGAAGATCGAGTAATTATAACACTTACAAATTTAATTAAAACATAAGCAATTGGCAAAGCTCAACCGGTTTTAAACTTACTTTTTTTTTTATCCCTTTAATATCCCGGTATTTGTCCAGCATCAGTGGTATTAAGTTAAGATATATTGCTGTATCATCTTCAATTCGCTCAGATTCAGAACAAACCTGATCCTCACACATAAGAAACCACGTAGACCTGCTTCATCTCAACCCATTGGGCGCTGGATAAAGCAGATCATGTGCGATAGTGGCATTGACATCTTAATATTCGGAGCGAGCGAGACACGCATCAACATCAGGCGGCGTCTCGTGCTGGCCTCAACGTCGATGTAATTAGAAAGACCGCAGGATGTTCGGAAAGATCAGCTGTATTTGCTGATTTTTATAACAGACCGGTATATTAGTTCTGAAACCAATTTTATTGAATCTTTGTCACAATTATAATTATTATTAAGTACTTAAAACAATACTGTCGGTTGATTAGTTTTTTGTTCACAATATTTTGTTGTTTTGAAATTTTTGCTAGAGGCGCAAAAAAAAAAAAAAAAAAAAAATTTGAAATACGTAATAATTATGTTTTGATGTTTTACTGTAATGTTGTTTATTTTTTATTGTCGCAACATTGATTTTATACTCTCTGAACATCTACATGGTTAAGGAATAAATCTCGGAGGCGAAGACAGGATAATTAAATGATCAAACGAACTTACCTGAAGTGAAGTTCGATCTTAATTATCCTGTCTTCGCCGAAGAGATTTAAGGTCCCTCCCTCCCTGAATCTTATCCCCCTATATATCAATGTTGCTCTATTTCTCTAAAAAGAATGAGGTCGGTACTGCGGAGGCTTGTCAGGTGTGATTAGACAGAGGAAGATATAGTGGTTTTCTTTCTCTGACTTTAAAACTTGTGCGATAGGGTTAGCGCGTAGCAGGGCTACTACATGGTTAAGGAATAAATCTCTTCGGCGAAGACAGGATAATTAAGATCGAACTTCACTTCAGGTAAGTTCGTTTGATCATTTAATTTCATACTTTGCCTGCGGATATTACAATCGCGGGTCCTTTAAAAGAGGCGTGAAGAAGCAACTTGCAGGTCGGCTAGGTGACGGTGGCTAGAGCGGCGTGCATTCTCTCTCCTGAACTATCTTCGCATTTGGATATTTCCACTTACCATCAAATGGAATGGAATAATTTGCTAGGCACATGATATAAGAAAAAATTAAAGTAAGCAGTTTTTTTAGAAATACCCTTTCTAATGAGTATTCTTCTTTTTAATGTCAATAAAGTATATGTTAAGCAAATATGAGTGTTTTTTTCGTTATTTTATAGGTGGGTATGTACCTATTTTTCTGGGGGAAATGCGTAACCGCACGGTACCCGCCGTTAGCTAGACGGCGAGCGTGTGTGGGGCTCTTCCGGCAGAGTGCCGGGCCTACCCACCAAAACCCCCCGATGTTCTCCCTGCCCTTATGAGCGCGCTAGTTAAGGTCCACTCTGCGACTCCACTACCCACGCGCCCGAGATGGGTATGTACCTTAGATCATTAGGTATGTATATCATTACGTGATGTTGATAATAACAGGCCAAAGTTCCTTTATTTTACACATTGCCGGTGGACTAGGAGGTATTCTATACAATCGCTAGATATCGTATGTACTATACAATAGTCATAATATTTCATACATTGCCAAGGCGCAACAGGTATTCTAGGAATTGTATGGAATACTTGAATTATACAGATAGCCGGTAACGATAATGAAAACACTTTTCTAATAAAGGTAACAAAAGAACTCAAACAGTATGTTATTGATAATGTATTCTATTGAAAGAAACTATTAAAAACTTTATTACTACATAAATTCCATATTTACCTAAAACTGTCAAAAGAATCATTCAAAATTTCAATGTCTATTTTCGTATTTCCCAGTTGGACGTAAAGTGCGACCAAACTACAATGTATGTGAAGTCTTATTCCGCTGGAGGAAGGTGGCTTGTTTAATTTAGCGCTCACTTGCTCTTTGCCAAACCCAACCTAAATGAAGCATATTTAAAGTTGAGAATGCTCCGCTGCACTCTCATGCCCCTTAACTCCTGACCCCTTTGCAACACCTTTGCTTTGTTATTTGTACATTTTCGGATGAAACTGTCGGCGTTTTTGCGGAGGGCAAACGAAATAAAAAATTGACGGATGGCTGCGAAATGTTTCGTCTAAGCGATTGGATACAACGATAAATCAATACATTAACGTTTTTTATTACAAAAGGTATTGTAAAATCCCGATAACAACGGCTCGGCACTACTTTGACTGCAGCATAATTCTGGAGAATGTGCTATTAAACTACATGTATTATTATGTAACCAAACGTTCGTCAGGTGTGTTTTTTAAACTTAATCAACCTTAGATTCTGTTTCAATGCAATCAAAACGGATGAATAAAATAGTTTAAACACAAAGTTCAAGTTCTAGACAAAAACTATGGAAGTATAACAGCGCAATAATAGGCCCAATAAGGACAAACATATCTCAACAGGCGACTTAAATTGGAACTATTGTAAGATAAAATACTTAAACTCAGCCCCCGTGATAGCATGAACACCGAAACACGAAATGATAAAACGATAACTCGATATGATCTGTCAAAATATATTGCATATAATGGCCACAATAAATTTTATCAATATTAATATATAAATAATGCCCAAAATAATAATACCGTATAATAATCCGCGTTTTGGATATTGGTATTATTATTTTAAAACATTGAAATAACTAAAAAATCCAACTTTTCTAGCAGCTGATATCGATATACTCGTATCTTTTTATCATTATCGTGTTTTGGTTAATGGAATTAATCCGTGGACCGACCGTTGAGTGCACGGGTCGTCCATAGTAATTTACACTATAAACTGCAGGAACTCTATTTAGCAGAGCACACAATTCGACAACAGCGGCACCATCACCGGGTCGGGTAAGTTTGTAACACTGTACGACCTGTACTATAGAAATAATTATTGCACAATAGACCGTATTTGTACGTTGTAGCCCGCATCCGTAGCACGACTACGGATCTACGCCTTGACAGCGGCTACGGGCTACGGACGGATGTCGTTTAGCGTTCCAGCGGTTTCCGATCCTTTGCCTCATTTCCGGCGACAATATCCTCTCGCGTTACTCGGGATTTAATTCGTCTTGAATAGGGTTTTCGCTGCCAAGAATGTTGATGGAACACTGAAAAGGGTTTGTCATGTGAAACTCGTGCCTTTAACTTGCTAAGGATCATTGACTTATGTCAGAAGTCCTTATCCCTTTTCAATTGATACCGTGAAGTTGAAATCTGATACTTGTAAGTATTCATGTCAAAATTTTGATATGCTATGATCAAAATTTTGAAATGGAATGCAAATTAAACAAGTCAGAGTCGATCCAAAAATTACATCCTTTTACTTAAGGCATTTAGGTTTTATTTATATCTTGATGAGCTATCTACCATTATTTTACCACAGCTTGTATTTATTCGTATTTTTTAGTTTATTTATTAGTATAACAAATATTAGTTTATTTATTAGTATTTATCTATATACATATATATGGCTTATACATGCTGTACCACTATTCACTGCAGGCTC
Source organism: Schoenobius gigantellus (assembly GCA_963935595.1). Classification (NCBI taxonomy): domain Eukaryota; kingdom Metazoa; phylum Arthropoda; class Insecta; order Lepidoptera; family Crambidae; genus Schoenobius; species Schoenobius gigantellus. Next base: position 24,554,398 of record OZ012559.1, read on the forward strand.
ATACTGGTTATCAAAGAAAGTTGAAAATAATTCTTGGGACTATGGGTTTTATATTCACTTAAACAACATTAAAATGAGGAGGTTTCGCCCATACAAAGAATGTAAGCTTTGTAAGTTTGCTTTTGATTGCAAATTGTTTCTTATTAAAATATTTTTTAAGTACAATAATGCCTCGAAAACTGACGAAGGACACGTCAAACTTAGAAACTTAGAATCTCAGATATTGAAAACCCTACTGAGCTGGGTTATGACATGATATAATGAGAATGACCCTTCGGGCCCAGTTGTCTTAAGAAATTTGTTCAGGCCCTACTGTTAGTTTAATAAATGGTACCTAATTTGTACGCGGCATGCCATTAAGGTTGGGCCAATTACATGAAAATTAAACATTAATGGTGATGCTCATAAATAGTTACACAATTTTTTGTCTTCTTTACACGAAACAGGTTGTTTCGAATACTTCCTTCCCGCGCACCGAGCGCGCCCTCTTGTTAGTGTGAACAAAAACGCAAGTTCAGTTGTTGCCTTCCCGATGCAAGACGTATACCTAACTGACCATGGTACTCGCGCACCTACCTCGAAGTGAAGTGACGTAATATAATTATATCCGTACCTAAAATTGTGCAAGCTAATAGAAGAAGCCGTCTGCGTATATATCCTATGGTCGACCTAGGTAACACCGAAATCCAGGAATAGCGGTAAAGTACCAGACTTGACTACCTAATATAACCTTACAGTTCCAGCCCAGCATATTATAAATAATAAAATTATATTGTTGTTCACCCCTTAACATTTATATTTGATATTTCCCTAACACAGGTGTAACTCATTAAGAAAGAGACGCTGCTATGTGCAACTTAAGTTATGAAAACCTGGGGCCCAATTCAACTAATACATTTCAGCTGAATCGAAACTAAACTGTTGCGATCGACTAATCAGAACACCACCTTATCACGTCATCGAACAGTTGCATGGCAATATACTCGCTACGATTGGTCGATCGCAACGGTTTAGTTTCGATTCAGCTGTAACTTATTAGCAGAATTGGGCCTCTGGTCCCACAGATTTATCCTACTAGTAAGAGCACAGTATACAATATTCTGTACCTGCGGTGGTCCCAATACTGGACATGAGGGGATTAATAGAATTGATGTTTATGTCCTTACTTTAAAGTACTTAAATATGGGTATTGAAAGGGCACAAGTTGTTTAATACAGTACACCATGAAAAAAATATATCCAAGATGGCTGCCATTACAAAATGGCGAATCACACATTGAAGGATACGTACTTGTCTCACAGCTGGCGTCATATATAATGTCATTTATAATGTGCCAAGATTATTTGTTGAAAAATCTAAAATTAAATAAATACGCCTTAAAAAGAAAACTAATGTTATTGGAAGAGATTGTGTAGCTTTTATATACCTACTGTATGTAATTCAAATCATGAGTATATAATAATGAAAATACTTATACGAGTAGTTATCAATCTATACTAATAATATAAAGCTGAAGAGTTTGTTTGTTTGTTTGAACGCGCTAATCTCAGGAACTACTAGATCGAATTGAAAAATTATTTTTGTGTTGGATAGTCCATTTACCGGGGAATGCTTTAGGCTATATAACATCACGATTTTGTTATTTTCCGACATCCACGCGAACGAAGTCGCGGGCACAGCTAGTATAATATAATATTGCAGGTAACGCAGGGTATGGATATCTGCGCTATTTTAAATGATGAGGGTATATCTCGCCAACAAAATGGTCCACCAGTTTATCGAGTAGTAGATTATAGGAACAAATTGTACTTTTTATAAATAAACAATAAATAAAAAAGTCCAGCGATAACTAAAAAATATAAAATAAATTAATAGTAAAAATATGTTACAAAACAAACTATGCCCACGAACTACTTTTCGCTTTAAATAAAGCTCAACACTGTATTATAGTTTCCTTATTTTCTGGATGGGGATTACTCAGCTTTCTATGGGAATTTTGAAAAATTCTTCCTTAGTGGGCGACGGCGCCTAAATAAGCCAACGAACCCCAAATTTCAAGCTTCTAACATCGGTAGTTTAGGCTTTACGGTGATACCTTAGTCAGTCACTCACCAAGGATTTTTATAAATACAGAAGATGGTAATACTCGTTAATTTAACGAGTATTACCACTCGTTATCCAAAGTCAGTACCGAATCTCCCTCTAGTATGTGATAAGAGAGGGCAACTGGCTATGCGAGGAATGAGTGTTTATTTTTTTTGTATTTTATTCGTGTGCAGAAGAACTATCCAAAAATAAAATATATTCCCTTCACAAACGTATTACGATTAAGGCTGCTTAACTTCACACAAGTTACGTATTTTCGGAGGCACGCACTTACTATTTGTTTGTATATATAATATGTTTTCATTTTTACTCAGAATACGCCAAGATAAACATGGGTTGTGCACTCACGTGCGGCTTTAATAAGCTAGAATTAATAAGACTCACACACAGTTCCTTGTGAAAATTTGTTCCCGAAAAAGCCATATTGCCATCGAAGTTCTTGGAAAATTTCTTGTGATTTAACCTATAAGATAGAATTACTAATTTACTTTGAAGTCGTTATTATTTTTCCGAAAGCAATTACTGAAAATTTTCTACAAATTATTGCGTCTATTCTATAATGTTATTCTGATAATAAAACTATTGAATCTATTATTGAATTATCTTCAGCATGGTCGACAAACACTTTTTGCTGTAAAATTCGTCGATGTAAATGTATTTCGATTCTGAAGTGTATCATATGAATATTAATTATTTTAATAATAATAATTCTTAATACCATTTGCACGCATATGACCTGTGATGACTTTTTAAATTAAATAAAATTATACTTACCACTGAAAATAAACAATGATCTACAAGTCTATATCAATTGATTGAAAGAATAACCACACTAAACCACATTCCTCCTCCATCTATTTAATACTTACCTACTGCTGAACAGCCCCCCTAGACAAGACGTATTTCGATAATCGCTAACGCAATCGCTAGAAGGAAAATGTATGCAATTTGACATAAGCCCTCGCGTATCTTCTGAGTGCAATTGAAAAATCTCATACATTGTCCATTTAGCGATTGCGTTAGCAATTATCGAAAGACATCTTGTCTAGGGGGGCTGGTCAATGAGCAGGTCAGGTGTTGCAGTATCAGCCCGCCTAGACAAGACGCATTTCGATAATCGCTAACGCTATCGCTAGAAGGAAAATGTATGCGATTTGACATAAGCCCTCGCTGAGCTTTCGAGCGCAATTGTCAAATCTCATACATTGGCGATTTAGCGATTGCGTTAGCGATTATCGAAAGACATCTTGTCTAGGGGGGCAGGTCAATGTAACCTGTCATAGCAATACGAATATCATCAAAGTATCAGTAAACACCGAGCCAGTTAGTTACTGAGGAGTTGGGTATCCCGCGACTAGCAGCATCAGGTTCACCATATGCATGATTAACATGAGTCACAGTTCAGGAAAAATGGGAATTAACGCGAATAGATCATACCATGGTATAATCTTTCTGCTTTAATTTCCATTTTTTACTCATGCATATTATGGAAAGTTGGCAAGATCCCTTCATCAATACGGATTTTTTTTACAAAAAAAATATTGTGTGGTTTTATGAAACCACGATGCAAGTAAAACTTTTTTTCGCGTCATAGGCGTTTAACTATACCACTTAAATGCCTATGATGCGAAAGAAAGTTCAAAATCGCGTAATCTTGACTTGAATCTTTTCCTTCTGTAAAGAAAATTATGAAAAAAAAACTAATTAAAAAACAAGAAAGTAATAAGAAAATGAAGAAAATGAACTTCTATATTGAAGTCGGCGCCAAACGATGATCTCGTAGAAAGTGTTAAAATTTGTCACCGACTTCAATATAGAAGTGTGATGTTGTCTGTACCTATTCTTATATTATTTTTAAGTTTTTAGTGTTTTTGAAGTCGGTTTTATTTTTAGTAAAAAAAATTTTATTTTTATCTTTTTAGTGAATGAAATCTTTTCAGTTAAAGTAACCCTAGTAGTGTTTTCCTCTATTTTCTCTGGGATCCCATCATCAGATCCTGACTTTGGTGACCATGGGACCACCCTTGCAGTATACACTATCGAATACAAAAAGAATTTTGGAAATCGGTTTAAAAATGACGGAGTTATGAGATAACAAACATAAAAAAATAAAAAATAAAAAAATACAACCGAATTGATAACCTCCTCCTTTTTTGAAGTCGGTTAAAAATTAAGACAATTAAACAAAAGCATTAAAAAACAAAATAAAAGAAAAAAAATGCTCTACACCAGGATCGAACCATTGCCACTCTGATGAAGTGGAAGATCTAACGCATATACCAATCTCGAATTATATGAAGTAGTGAAATTAAAGATCTCACGTTTTTTGTGTAATGCAACATGCGACAGAAGGACGAAAAAATATGAGACGATGTAAAAAAGTTTCACTTTAAAAATAAAACCGACTTCAAACACACCAAAAGGCGCGACGCGTTTGCCCACCCCAGTTCCGCTACCGCCCCGCTTCCGACTCTGTGGTGTACGTGTGAAATTCGCTATCCGTTTTCCTATTACTAAATATCGCGACACAGCAAACTATGCACAGTGTTACAGAGTGATTTTCCCTTGAATCGCTCTAACGATATTAGATTAACAGGGATCTGTTAATTTAAAACAAAACATTTAAATTATTTGACTAAGCAATTATTTGCGTGCCATTTTGAACCCAATTGTTTGTACGTGAAGTCTGTGTTTGTCTTAATTAAATGGGCTGGGAGAGCTAGCGGTAAATCGAATTGCCTTGTTGCCGGTGCCAAAGTTACTTTGTTACCTAGTTTGTCTGGTGACAACACCACTTTTCACTTCGAATCCTTTGTTGAACTATACTTTACATCTATATTGAACTGGCTCCTGTCCGTAACTTCATCCGCACGGATATCTGAATTAGTTCGTTATTGGGATAAAATACTGTTTTTCGACCACCCTTTGTGTAACTCAAACTTTTGTTTACAATCATTGTAGATCTATCACAGCTCGACCGTCCCTATTAACAATGTCGGGTGTGCAAAATTGCTGATTTTGGTTTTTTCTTTAAACGTGCCTAAAAAACACCCATATCTATCATTTGCTGAGAAAAAAATAAGATTTGCATAATTTTTGAAATAAATACATTAAAAACGTCGGATTTTACCTAGATAGATTTTACCTAGATAGTCCGTCAACAACGTCGCACAGTAACCAATCCAACGTTCTTAGGAGAACGCGGGAGGCGAAGAACGTGCGCGATCTCCCAGTTATGTCTATAGAGGGTATATTGTTCTGTGTGTCTATGTCTATGTTAGCGGATTGAATGGACGTCACGTTGAAACTTATTTTTAAATACAGTAAATAGCTAATATTTAATTTCATAACCGTTAATATCATGCCTTGAAATTTCCTATTACGTTATGTAAAATCATAGGATGTACCACATCCAACATTATCAATCGATGTTTTTTAAAAAACTGGTGATTACTGTGAATTGTAAGTAGTACTTTTGTTTTTAAGCTGTAAACGTAGTGAGTGTAGAAGAAAAGTTTTTAAACTCAACAATTGAGTAAAGTATATATACCTATATAATATTGCTCTAAAAATCCAACAGTTACAGGTTTGTAATTTTAAACCGTAATTTCGTTTTATTAACACTTATAAAATAATGTTTTCATTGCCAAGTAAAGAAACCTGGGGGTTCTCTTAATTGAGGGGGAGTGGGAGGGGGGGTTCGGCGGCAATTTTGTTGGACCCATGGGCGTTAAATATGTAAATCCGGCACTGCCTTATCACCCTACCAGCGATAGGTATAGTATAGCGTAACTGCATTCCCTCCATTAAAAAGGGCTATAAATGTAAGTGCCCAGCATCCGAGAGAAAGAAACAAAATATCGTTCACACGGACCTTAAAATCTTCTATTACTCTAATAGAAGTCTCATGGTGCTTTACATGAATACGTACATCATACCGGCTAAAAGACTTGTTTCCGTGCAAGATCTCTAAATAAATAAAGAATGCTATTAAAGAGAGTAATTTCACCCCGAATCTAGTTAAGGGGCATTATTTCACGGCAGGGCTCCGCCATATTTTATCTGCTACGAACTTCTTTGTTACTTTTATCAGTAAATTACTACGACCTGCTTGTAGGTAAAGAGCAGGTAATTCGAGAGAAAGTATTCGAGTTGAGCTGGCCGAGGAACCAGATCAGTAAGAAACGGCTGTAAAATTTTGCAGTAAGCTGATATGACCTCATTGTTCTTTCACGTGAGTAAATGGTTTTGTTAAATAGTTTTGTACAGATTTTTCTTAGCTTTCATAACTAAATCTGTAATTTACATCTAAAACAAATTTGTTAGTAACCAACTCATTTTACTTAAAAAAATGTATACACGAGAACAATTCTAACTGTATCTGAAAAGTCCGTTTGGCCTTAATGTACCTAGTTTTATATTGTAGTAGGTTTAAGCTGCTATTTCTCTCCTTCGGCCTTTATTTTCGGGTGCCTTTTGACTCGCCTAAAATACCTAGTCTTAATTATCTTTGAGTGAACCCTATTATAGCCTAATCTTTTTACGTACAATTGTTGTTTAGCCTAACTCTTATTTACGTATCATTAATAGTTTGGTATGCAAATTAAAAGCCTTGTCTGGATCGTTGGAGCCATAGATTGATTTTAAATATTATTGACAAAGTTATTACTTTAATCAAAAGTTAATGACGGAAATGAATCGCTGTAAAACCGATTTCACATAGTCTTGACTACCCTACCCCTAGAGTGTAATTCAAATCCGCGTAGGTGCATAGGGGCGAGGCGGCCCGTGGGCTGAGGAGCACGTGGCAATGTAAAATTCGGGAAGTTAGGGTATGGCGATAAAAAGTTAGACGCAGTGAAAATAGGTTGAATACTTTAAGAATAAGTGAAAATTATGCGAATAAAGTTTGTGAACCACTTGCAATTAGGACTACAAAAAATAGGCGAATCAATTTCCTTACCATTAACTGCCGTGGTTTTTATAAATTTTAATGAATGTTCGACAAAATGGTTATTATAAAACATTAGTTTATTAAAGCTTTGAGCTTCGAGTTTGCGTAAACGTAATGAGATTCGGAGTACAGTGTTGAGCACACGAAGCTACTCTGAGCTTCGGATTGAAAGTGTTGAATTTCGACGGAATTTTGCAATTTCAAAATTTCTAGTTTTCGAATAGTACCTGTTGCTCTCCCAAATTTCGTTATTTTTAATTTTTACTAGCTTCCCGACCCGGCTGTGTAAAAATGTAAAATGTCAACTTTGTCGGACACTCACTTTTTAGATGATAATTTTTAATTTCAAATTTTTAACTTTTCCAAATGTCCTTATAATAACGAACACAACAAAAAAAATTATCCAATTTGAGGCAGTCGTTCTGAAGTTATGCATAAAAAAATACAACTGAACTGATAACGTAAGAACATATATTCCGGTGATTTATTTATATAGATATATATCTTAGGGATAGTTAACAGGTATTCACAATTAAATAAACGATTAATTAAATGAACAACAAATTAATTATGTGAAAGTATTAAGTATTATTTTGAATATATAGAATAAAAGTGTGTTAAAACAGAAGGTATCTAAATCTGTTTGGTAACTTTAAATGGATTGGACACTATCCAACATAAATATCATGTTTTTGTCAGCATTATGAAATAGCAGTACAAGATAAGTACAGCTTAGTTCACAATTTTCAATCCTTTAAGTTCTTGCTAAAAATGACCAAATTTATTCATTTCATTGGAATCTTTGTTCAATGAATAAAAAATATTTAACAAAAAATTAAAATTGACTTCAAAAACATTGAAAAGTTAAACGATGATCTCCTAGAAAGTCTTATTTGGCACCGACTTCAATATAGAAGTGTAATGCCATCTGTACTTATTATTATATTATTTTTGAAGTCGGTTTTTATGTTATGTAAAATATTTTTTATTTTGATCTTTTTAGTGAATGGAATCTTTTTAGTGAATTTCAAAGCAAGGTCAGGTCAGGTCAGGTCCAGTCCAGAAGTTAAGGATCCTTCTATTTATTAGCTTCAGCTCGGTTCATCCAGACTCAAATACGTGAATAGCTTCGGAACAAACATGAAACGCGTCGGACGTACCAATAAAATTTAAGGGATTCCCTCGATTTTCATGAGATCCCATTATCAGATCCTGACTCTATTGAATACAAAAACAATTATGAAAATTGGTCCACAATTGGCGGAGTAATCACATACTCGTATATACAAAACACGTTGAAAATACCTATAAAATTTAAGGGTTTCCACGATTTTTATGAGATCCCATCATCAGATCTTAGGTTTGGTAACCTTGAAACTGCCCTAGGAGTATACTCTATTGAATAAAATAAGAATTTTGAAAATCGGTCTACAATTGGCGGCGTAATCGCGTAACATACACACAAAAGAAAAAACAACATACGGGTCGAATTGATAACCTTCTCCGTTTTTGAAGTCGGTTAAAAAACAAAAGAGCCTTAAGTTCACCATTCAAAATCTAAACAGTTTTCTTCGAGTAGGTAGATACGTTAGCATTTTACTATCGATACTTGGGTAGGTATTATTCTGAAGTGGTCACTCGGAATTGCGCGCGGTTATTGTCTTCGAGCTCACTGCTAATTTCACCAGTTCTGTAGTGTAGCAGTGGTAACTTATCGATAAATGGAGAGTCCGTCAATCTATAAAAATAAAGATGAATTACCGAAATGTACGTACGCTCATAACTTCAGAACGACCGCACCAAATTGGTTAATTCTTTTTTTGTTGTATTCGTTATTCTTGGAATGAGGTTTAAATTGTTTAAATAAAAGAAAATGTTTGAAAAATGTACGAAAAATTTAAAAAATTGTATTTTAAAAAAGTAAGTAACCGACAAAATTGGCAGATTGTCATTCAATTGTTCGGTTTCTTATATTGTTTTATTGTCAAAAGGACTCCAAAAATTTCCTTTTTAGTATAGGTACCCGTGCGAGGCCGGAGCGGGCAGCTAGTGAAAAAAAAAGTTTATACCATATGGGACATGGCATCGTAAACTTTTCATTTTTCATTGACGGTGTCTTCTGTCGTACACTAGCTTACGTACATAGATGATGTAAAAAAACAATGAAATAGTTTTTACCAATATAATATTTTTATCTATGTGCCTGTGTTTATTTGAAAATAATCTTAGTCCGAGAGTATTCTAAACTAAGACTGTAACTATCTCAGACTGTAACATGGTCATACATTTTACGGAATACAGTCCTCCAGTTAATACACGAAACAATAAAACCATACAGTAAGACCGTTTCTTCTTCGAGAAACGGATTATTTTATACGCCCTTAGTTCATTGCGCCCCAGAGTATAACAACAAGGAGTTTGTCTCGCAGACATGAGTGCTAATGCTAAGTATAGCTGACGTGACGAAGTAAGATCGTGATTAATTTGATTTCCTTGTTTCGTAAGTGACATTTCGGCTATTCGGTGAATAGTTTTATTGTTTGTCGCTAACGTATTGTTTTCTTACACGAATCTCAAACAGTTTCAGTGTCAGAACCAATACGAACGAGAAGAAATATAGCTAGAGAGAGTATGAAAAGATTAATTCATCGCTGGAGTAAGAATGTAATAAACTAAATAACAACTTTTTGTATTGATGGCATCAGCCAATAATTATCTTATTTATTTTGATTTTTTTTTTAGTAAAAGACGACGTTTCGCGTACGTAGAATAGATTTATTTCAATTCTTTTTGATGTTTTTTCTTATTTATTTATTTGGATCACAAACAGGTTAACAATAGAACAGAATTAAAAAATTAATGATACTCTTGTGTATATTCATACGATTCTCATGATATGTAGGTATTATTCAAAAAACATCAACCTCAAAATTTTGGAAATCAAAATTTTCAATGATAAGGAAGTATGTAGATCAGCTGCAGTAGGTATTACTTATGCAAGATGTTGTACAAGTTCTGTACATTACTTAAAATGAATATTTTGCAGATTTGGATTAGATTAGACAAGAAACACAGATATACGCCCTACATTAAGAGGATTGTGTAGTGCGGTGCGGATATGCCGCACGAGTAGGTTTATTCAAAAATGCTAAATGTTTTATTCGAACCGGAACAGATTTGTTGATTTATCGATATTTCAACTATTCACATCACTACCACTGTAAAGTGTAATGGGCGTGCGAAATTAATAAATGGGTTTCGGTGCAGTTTCAACCCTCGGGAGTTTATATTGGAAACCGATACCCAATTGCTCTGAATAGTTTTTATTTAGATTTATGTGTATGTGTGTTTATTTAATACGCTAACGTTAATATTGATCGAAACGTTCGATGACGTTTATGAAATTGGATAATGTTAATCGGACAAAATTTTGTATAATCATCGCCAGAAGCGGAGATACTTACTTGTTCCCTATATTATACGCATAATTTTGTTTCTGCATTACCAATTAAAATAAAGGAGGTCGCCAAAATCTGCCCAATCGATGTACCGAGGTACACTATATGGAAATAAATCCTCTATAATATGCTGAATAATATAACAACCCTTTTTTTCTGGTTATTTGGAAACGATTAAAAATCCTTTTTCATTTATATGAAAATACGCATAACATTAACATACGCAAAACATACATACATACACTTCTGAAATTTGGTACAATTGTTCAGACGCTGATATAGACTAACATATACGAAAACTGGGCAGTTCTGGAAATATTACGAGTAGGTCGAATTGATAACCTCCTTTTTTTTGAAGTCAGTTAAAACATTGCTAGCCAGATAATAATATGTACATATAACAGCCACCCTATTACGTTGATTGGTATGCATAACGTTGCATTTAAATAACTACTTTGATTCTGAACGCGGCGCGAGCGGGGCTTTTTCTAAAAAGGCCAACTCGCGCCATGCATAGTTGATAGTGCCAACTAAACTTTCTAATTAAGAAGAAAATTTGAACAGGATTTTATATAGTTTTAACTCTATCACCTAGTTTGTCCGCTTCCTAATTAATTCTAATTCTAAGTTCTAATTAATTCTAAGCTGCAATTTTAAGTAAATGATTGCCTGTAGGCAATGTTATATACATATGTTAGTATTATGAAGTATGACCCTATATGTTTTACAGATAAAACATTTTTTAATAAAGTTAATTTTTTTAATAAAAACAAACAATATTAAGCAACCAATCATCAAAAAATAATTTTGAAAGGCTTACAAGGACCAAAGTTTGGTCTAATATAAAAAAATACTTAAAAATAATGCACTGGAGAACTTATAGTTCTTCTGAAATCCTAAAGGAGAATCCTCGGTGACAAAACTCTATCTCATACGATTAACTCACAATAAATATTTCTTTTATTAAAACTTTAATGCGCAAAATAGGAAATAGGTCCTCCTAAAATATTTTATATTTTAAGAGGCCGGGTCGCTAGTATATGTAATATATCGTTGCATTCACATGTGGTGCTAAGAACTTAAGTCGCAGACAACGCCCAAAAAATTTCGAACCTACGTGGCAGTAGGCAGGGCATATAGCTCACAGAGCTGACGGCCGTTTGGGGCGAAAAGAGCCTGGGATCGCGGCCGCATACCGGGAGACGCAGCGTTGGTCCCCACAAGGTGGACCCACGATCTGCTTGAGAACCTCCGTCTTACCTACTTCTGCCGGAAAGTAGTGCTTGCATTGCTGTGTTCCGGTTTGAAGGGTAGGACTCCTACCCTTCAAACCGGAACACTAGGAGATATGGCAGTGAAATTACTGGGTACCGTGCGTGACTACATCTTATGTCATAGGTTGGCAACGTACAGTGTGGTTCTTGCGGGGGTTGCAAATTTGCTGTGAATTTCATAGGAACCACATGTATTATAGGTAACTGTTACCACTTATGTTACCACTTACCATCAGGTGGGCGGTATGCTTGTTTGCCAACTTTGTTGTATAAAAAAATAATCGAATTAGTCGATTTTCCGGTTTAGTCGATAAATGTCAATCAATGTAAGTTGATTGTTTGTCGTAGTGTAAGTTAATACATAACCGCAGTATAATGAACTGGGGTAAATACGATTTTTTTTAAGTAAGACTAAAAGACTGGAATAAGAATAAAGTAAAAAAAATATAATTATTTGAATTATGTTTTTCACAATATATGTTTCAGCCATAGGTTAAGAGATCAATCAGAAAGTAGGTCATAAATAATAGGTTGTACACAAGTACAAGTTGCAGTGAGTGAATAATTAGTAGTTTGTCAATTGCTATTCAAATAATCATGGTGAAGAACCACTAAATCGACAATCGAATAGCACAATTTTCGATTCAGGCGATTGTTTTTTTTTGCAACAATCGCCTATCGCTTCTTCCTAGAGATAGGACTTCAACTTTCATATAACAGGGGTTGAGCTTATTGCAGCTTATACTATACTAGAATTCTAATTATATTAATTAAACTATTTTCATTATATTATAATTAAATGGCTTCTCATACTAGAATAAGACTAGACTTCGAGCTGCCACTGAAAATGTGTAACAAGGAAAAACATGACAGTTTTCCTTCCGCTTATTGTTTTAGATGTTTTTATTTTTAAGCCTAGCATACATATTAAGTCTATTATACATATTATACTAAGTAGTTTATATTACTCAGTATAACATGTATAATAGCTGAGAACTTCAAAGCCCTAAATTCAAATGAAACACATTTCTTATCCTGTTCACGGCCTCGACACCGAATTCTTTGTCAATACTACGCATAATTTATTCATGAGCTATATCTTGTTTTCAGCTCTGCGACAGGACTATTCCCTAGGGACCGTATTGTACGGGCGCATAATTTTACCTACATATTTTTTTAAATGTGATATTGTAATTTGAAATGTTTTTTTTTGAAAAGCCAGCTGAGTAAAGACTTTTGTTCATGGTGTAAGAAAAAGAGGCTAGTTTTCAAAACAAGATTTTTTTGAGCAACGACACTGATATACTGTGGAAACTTTTAACAGAGCGCTGGACGAATGAAATAAGTATACCTACAATAACACACATTTAACAATATAATCTATATAAATAAAAATGGATCTTCGAAATGTATGTACGCCCATAACTTTCGAACAACTGCACCAAATTGGATGATTCTTGGTTTTATGTATTCGTTATTGTTAGGACAAGGCTTATGTAATATAAAAATTACAATAATAATTTAAACAAACATTTGAGTAATTTACTTGAAAAACTTGGCGATACAAAGTACGCCGGGTCAGCTAGTATTATATATTTTAGATATACAATTAACTAACATGACAGGTAATCTAACCTAACCTATGTTATGTTTTCTACGATAAACGCGGCAACGTGGACGCTTCAATCGCACTAAACATTAAAGACTTTTGTACATTTAATAAAGGTCTGCAGCATTCTAGTATCATCCACAGAAAAAAAAAACCAGCTTTTAAGTTATGTGTAAAAAATCATAACGAAAAATTGGCAATCGTTGGCACTGAATCATCATCACAGCTCATATACGTCCCCACCGAGGGGCTGGAGCCTACCCTGAGTTAGGATGTTTAGGCCTTAGTCAACCACGTTGGCCCATTGCGGATTGGTCGACTTCACGTACACCTTTGAATTTCTTCGCAGAGGTATCCAGATTGCCTCACGGTGTTTTTCTTCAACGTAGGGGCGTCGCCAAATGTATATAATTAAATTCTGAAAACGCTTTGGTACCTACATGGCAGGATCGAACCCTGGACCTTACAATTAGAAGGCCAGTGCCGAGTCCACCCACAGCGCTACCGACGAACAACTCCGCTGAATATGCATATAAATGTGTGTAAACAAACTAGTGATTTGATAAAGAGCAAGATTTTTTCCTCGTAAGCGGGTTCCAGCCTCCGATATCCGGGCCGTGATAACATTGTAAACATTATTCCGTTGCTTGTTTCAGAAAACCACGCGCAGTTGGATAGAGACCACGTTTCAGAAGCGGGAGTGTAAATATTTCGTCCCCAGCGCGAAGGATGAGCATGTGTGAGTAAAATAAATGTTTATCGTTTCGTTTTAATACGAGTACAATATGCTTCAACACTATGAAATATACTTAGCGTAAGCTAACCCCATTATTGCATTACTTGAACACCGACTTCAAAAACACTGAAAAGTTGAAAATAATATAAGAATAGGTACAGACATCACACTTCTATATTGAAGTCGGTGCCAAACGATGATCTCCTAGAAAGTGTTAAAATTTGGCACCGACTTCCATATAGAAGTGTGATGTTGTTGTAAACTAAACTATATTAGGTTGTTATAAAATAAATTGCGGTTATTTGATAAAAAACCATTTAACGTTTATTTTGACATAATGTTTCTTTTGTTTTTTATGAATGTTATATCGACAATGAAGTGCAATGACCTTCTAATTGACATTTTGTCTTTTTCATGATTCTTATGTTTATGGATTTAAAACACGAATTCGCATGTAATAGTAAGACCACAAAACTGCATTAAAGATTCCTATGACGATAATATAAAAAAAATTCGTTAATAAGTGTAGAAAAAAATTTGACATATTTTACGTTTCGACTAATAAAGTTTTGTTGTACTTAAAATACACATCTTAAAAATTTAAGGTTAGAAACCGCCACTTATTTTTAAACAACCTTATAGCAATAAAGTTGTTCATTCATTCATTCAAATCACTTTAAGACCGATAAGACTTTTAATGTTATTTTTATGATACTGTTTCTTAAACTGTTTATACTTGTACATCTATCTGACTATGTTTGCGAGCAAGTAGAAGAAAAAGCAGGCCACTAATGGGTTGATAACAGGGAAAACAAGGAACAATGAATCCGACTAGGTAGGATCTGAGCGGAGCTGGAGGCCCTCTCCTAATTCCATGTTAAGTGGGACATATCGTCAATCTCCTAGTTATATTTCTTGCCCCATATTAATAAGCAGAGTGATTGAATCAAAATTCGTACCTATTAGTGTGGTACTATTCATTGCTGTACCATACTAATAGGTATAAAAAATGAATGTAAGTAATAATTATTTTTAGGTTTTCAAATTATTTCAAATATTAAAATTGCCGTCAATATTTAATATCGATAACTATTCATCGATGTCAATCCCTAAACTAATGTAATTTGTACACGCTGCATACCACGGCTCTTCACGGCAGTGATTTTCTGTGTGAGATGAGCGTTTGATTGGTTCAGTCCGATTTCGCGCGAAGATTAGTTCTCTTGATTGGCTTTCATTGACCTTGCACGGGCAGCGCAAGCTTATGTCTATTGGTTTAAGAAAAACTAGAAAAAGAAGTGGGAGCAAAACTGGCGACAGCATTGTACAAACGGTGCATGATTGCCTTTTTAACGTCTTTCTGTGTTCTGTGAGCAGCGCTGTATGTATGTGAATAAGGTTTAGCTTACACTTCTTTCCGACGTCTTATGACCAATTTCACCAACCTTGTCTTAGCTTAGGATACTCCTAGGTGGCATACTGTCACATTCTTTTCATTAAAGACGAAAAGTGACAGCATTCTTCTTAGGAGTTTCCTAAGCTAGGACAAGGTTAGTGAATTTGGCCATAAGAATAAGGCGGCCAACTTTCTAATAACAGTTAAATTAGAAACAAACAACGCTAACAGCCAGTTGCACCAAGTTTTACGATTTCGTAAAAAGTAACAACTGAATACCTAAATAATTAAATGTAAAAAAAACCTTTTTAAAAATAAGCTTTTATTTAAATGCGCTAAAAAAAATAAACTTTAACACAAACTTTTACTCACTTTACGTCATTTCACATTTGACACAATTTATATGACATAAAAGCTTGTCGCGAGATTTACTTGTATGCAGTAACTTAAAAGTGCTTTTAAGTACCTACTCGTATTTACTTAGTTTGAAAATTGTAATGTATAAAATTATTCACATCAAATTATTTAATTTACTTGTTTACCTACAAAAGTAAATCTCGCGACAAGCTTTTATGTCATGTAAATTGTGTCAAATATAAAATGACGTTATAAGTAAAAGTTTTAGTGTTAAAGTTTATTTTTTCTTTTTAGCACATTTAAATTAAAACCTTGCTTTTAAAAAGGTTTTTTTTACATTTAATTTATTTTGTACTTTTTAGTTATCACTAGACACGTTTCTTAGTCTGTTCATCTCATTCAACGCATCATTGTTGCAAGGTCGTTTGCCGGAACGTCTATACAGAATTTCAGCTCAATTGGTTAAAGATATCTACTTCAAAATTGATTTTTTAGCTTTAGAAGTATGCCATATTGGATTAATATTGACATTACTTTATTTTTCAAGTTATTCTTAGCAAGACCTTTTATTTGATACCCATATTGTAGGAGTGCATTAAAAATAATTGATCCGCCATCTTGGGTATGCCGCCATCTTGAATTTAGAATGACATCACATAGTTAACCATGCATTTTATTCCAAACTGTGTGTGTATACAAAATTTCAGCTCAATCGGTTAAAGATATCTACTTCAAAATTGATTTTCAAGCTTTGAAGTCCGTCATATTGGATTAATAGTGACGTCACATTATTTGTCGAGTTACTCTTTACAAGACCTTTTAATTGATACCCATATTGTAGGGGTGCATTAATAATTGGTCCGCCATCTTGGGTATGCCGCCATCTTGGATTTAGAATGACGTCACACAGTCAATCATGCATTGTCATCCAAACTGAATGTGTGTACAAAATGTCAGCCCAATCGGTTAAAGATATCTGCTTCAAAATTGAGTTGCAAGATTTCACCCGAACATACATACTTACATATTTACATACTTACTTACATTGCAAGCTAAATAAAAGCTTGTAAAATGGGTCGTTTCACTATTAAATATATGATTCGTGCCGTAGATTCAATCTTTTTATAAACATAAAGGATAAAATAAAACTACAATTGAAACTAGATTATGGTGCAATTCTTACGTGTTAATATTGTTACTTTTACGAAATCGTAAAACGTAAATTTGGTGCAACCGGCCGTTATACTGAACTACTACTGAAGTCGCACATAAACACGCTTGATGAATGAGTCGCGCTAACGTGCATCGAGATACCGTGTTTCGAACTTATGTATTACACTCACACACACTGGAGTGTATATGTAGTGGAGTAAGTACGGTACATCTCGTCTCGTCGTTGGTATTTTTGATGTGGAACACTAGTATATGCGTGCGAGACGATGGGAATCTACATCTATAAAAAAAGATAGGAATGCGGGACATGCGGGACGCATTAGACGATTTGCGGGACTCTTGTAATTTGTAATGCGGTACTACAACTAAGGAGCGTCGGTGGCGCTGTGGCCTCGGCACTGGACTGTGCTCCGAGTAGAATCGGGAGGCCCGCGATCGATCCTGCCATACGTACTAATGTGTTTTTCGTTTCGCGAATTTCATATGTACATTTATCTGACGCTCCTACGGCGAAGGAAAACATGGTGAGGAAGTAAACCTGCATACACTTGCGAAGTGATTCAAAGGTGTATGTGAAGTCAACCAATCCGCACTGGGCCAGCGTGGTTTGACTAAGGCCTAATTGCCCTACCATAACTGGTTAGGGTAGGCTCGTGCCGCTCGGTGGGGACGTATATGAGCTGTGATGATGACTATAACTGTCATTACGGGACGGTCCCGCAGAATGTGAGACGGTCGCCGCTTTACATAAGAATATTGAGCCAAAACTCATTGTGTCGTGTTCAGTAACACGTTCCGCACGGCAGCAGGTGTTCACTACAGCGTTGGTACGACGGACGCCGCGATATTTTATTAAGTTAAAAACTTTTAAACGAAATATCGGGTTAATGAAATGAACTACACGGTGCGCTGATACCAGCTGCCTTATACGCTTCATGAATTATTTAATTTTAGAAGTGTCGAACTCACTATATTAAATACTAGCTGTACCCGAAGCTTTGCTTGCGTGAAATTCAGCAGATATAATTAATTGGATACTTCCTTTAAATGTGGATATTATACAGGGTAATTTTAAACCATCAAAAACCTGCCAGGGGCTGATTCTAGTGCTCAGATGCAACAATTTTTGTATGCGCCCAACATCGATATCGCAAAAAAAAAAATCCACTTTCCCATACTAAAGTCTCGATCAGCTAACCTAGTTTGTTAGTTAAAAAAAGTTGTTGCATCTGAGCACTAGAATCAGCCCCTGGGAGATTGTTGATGGTTTAAAAATTATCCTGTATATTTAAATTAAATACATTTATCTTTCCAGCATTTTTAATATTTTTGGATTTCTCACCAAACATAACTTCACTCAGGTTGGTTGGAAGAGACTTATTTTAGAGATAAACTCACCTTCGTACAAGAATGTTTTTGTACAATAAAGAATATGCGAGTATAGGATAAACTGATTGTTAGGTTTGTATATAAATTAGGTGTCAAGGTAATATTTTATCGTGAGAATAGATTGGAGTAGATATTCCAAATTGAAAGCAATTTCAGATACACTAAAATACACAATGATTTTATAACAGAGAAATTAGATTACCCCAAGGAGAGGGGGAAATTGTCTATTAGCAAAAGTTTAATATATAAATACAGTTATGGGCGAAACTATTAAACTACCAAACCTTTCGTAATTCCTTAAATGACTCAAAAGAGATTCGATCTCAAAATTTTATGTTTAGAAATAATTTTATTTTGTGGGAGCTTTTCTACCCGTTTATTTTCTGTTTATTCAGCAAACAATAATCTAATTTGCCGATTGATTTCATAATTTTAAACGCTGTTAGGGTCCTATACTATTGGGACTTTAATTATAAGCAAGTGGACTGTATAAAAAATGTAATTGGCAATAAAAATATTATAAAGACGAATTAACAGATATTTATGAGCTATGTGCAATGTCGTCAGCGATCTATCGAAAACTCATACTACAGCCATGTAAGTTTCGTACCGCAGTCCACACAAACTCGTAAATCGTTGTATAATTATTATATGATACGTTATAACATACCTAATTATAACCAGTGGCGTAACTTGATCGAAGACAAGGGTTTAAACCAGGCCCGAGACGAAATTGTTTTTTTTTATTTTCAATTTATTTAGCAGTTTTAAAGAAAATGCAAAATTCTATATAAAATACTCATTTTTTTCTAATAACTAACCTAATTATACTTGAATACAGCTAATTAAGTAACTTATGGCCATTTTCACCAACCTCTTCTTAGCTTAGGGGACTCTTAGGTGGCATGCTGTCACATTCTTTTCATTAAAGACAAAAAGTGACAGCATGCGTCTTAGGGGCTACCTAAGCTAAGTAATGGTTGGTGAAATCGACCATTACTCTGGTAACTGACTGCAAACTTAACGGACCAGCCCCCTAGACAA
Organism: Schoenobius gigantellus; assembly: GCA_963935595.1. Lineage (NCBI taxonomy): Eukaryota > Metazoa > Arthropoda > Insecta > Lepidoptera > Crambidae > Schoenobius > Schoenobius gigantellus. The sequence continues at coordinate 24,573,894 of OZ012559.1, forward strand.
ATGCCGCACGCTAAGTTGTCCGCAGTCGTTCCGCGGAAAAAATGACATAAGCCTTCGACAGCCTCTCGCTATTTTTTCCGCAGCAAATGTCATCTCCATACATATTTTCTGCGGAACGACTGCAGAAAAGTTAGCGTGTGACATTTCTCTAGGGGACCAGTGGGCCTAGACAAAAGCCAAACGCTTATTTTTCCGCAGTCGTTTCACAGAAAAAATGTATGGAGACGACATTAGCCGAGGAAAAAATAGCGTGAGGTTGTCACATTCGAATGTCATTTCTATGTGTCACATTTTTTCTGCGGAACGACTGCGGAAATATAGGTGTGTAGCTTTTGCCTATAGACCCACCGGTTCGTTAAGTTTGCAGTCAGTCTTTTGTCTAGACCCACAGACGTAGACTTTGTGTATCCAAAACACGTTCATCATATCCTAACTTTGGTGACCATGGCACCACCCTTGGAGTATACTCTATCGAATACGAAAATAATTTTTAAAATCGGTCCACAATTGGCGGCGTAATCGCCTAACATACACACAAAAAAAAAAACATACGCATCGAATTGAGAACCTCCTCCTTTTTTGAAGTCGGTTAAAAAGTAAACTTAATTCACTGTCAATAAGCAGTGTTAATTTTTAAATTGGATGTGATACGTAGATAAACATCTAATTTAGATTTAGCACTAGCTGTGCCCGCGAACTATGTTTCGCCTTCAAAGTGCAAAGAAACTACTGTAAATCTACTTTCCCGCGGGAACTACTCACTTTTCCGGGATAATAAGTAGCCTATATGTTAATCCCTGTCATAATCCGTATACCTACAAAACTTCATCCAAATCCATTCAGAAGGTTTGCGTGAAAGAGTAACAAACATCCATTACTCACAAACTTTCGCGTTTACCAGTAATTTCAATGCCATATCTTACCCTTCGAACCGGAACACAGCAGTGCAAGCACTGCTGCTTTGCGGCAGAAATAGGTAAGACGGAGGTACCCATGCTCACGGCCCTGGTACAGAGTCGCCCTCCGGTTGTGTATGGTGTGTAAATAAACAAAATTTGTGCCAAAAACCGCCTCCTTGGCTATCTAGAAACAACTTATATGGTCTACATGAGCATGATAATGAAATTAAGCCCGTAAAATAAATAAAAGTCAATTTATTTCAGCGGCCGCGATTGAATTATCCGCGCTCAGTCGAGTGGCCAGTGCGCCGTCACGCCAGATGAAAGATGAAAGAGACCGTGGACCGTGCACGGGCCGAGGACCCGCAGAAAATAAACGGATAGGTGTCGCCTTTTTTAAATCGATCTATCACTGTAACCAAGTAACGCGTTTTAACCAAGCCCGATTCAGGTGAAGAAAGTAGTAACGTCATCTGTAAGACTCAGTCGCTGACACCATTTTCGTATCAAACAACCGCTTCCTAGTTTAGTGGTTGAGATGAGACCACCGGGTGTTGGTCGTTAGGTCGCAGGCTCATTACCGATGTTTAGAGACAGTTGACAGACAGTTGCTGCGATTGTACAGTTATTGCTTATAAATCGCAAATTCGTCTTATGGAACGTTAGATTGCGCTACGATAGCACTGCATGCTAACGACAGGGGTTCCCAACCTTTTACACTATGCGCCTTACCCAACTTTATGCTAAAATACTACGCCCCCCTAGGGGCCGAAATGGGGAGTCAAGAAAATTAAGCAAACGATGAAAATATTGGCGTGTTTAGTTTTATTCAAAAGATGGTTGCAACGTGTCGCTGACTTGTGGCACCGTCTGCGTCGCGCGAGTTTATATAAACAGTTTTATTAAATATTCTTTTCACTTCTCATGCTCTGAAAGTGCTTATTTGTGCAGGATATAGGCTGCACAAAATCGAATTTTGTGCAAAAGTGCATTAACGTATCTACTCATACATAAATGTATCTATTGTAAAAATAAAACATATTAGCTGTATTTAGTGTAAGTTTATTTTAAACAGTCCAAAACATGCAGTATAATATTAGGCAAATAAACAACGATGAATTAAATCACTAATAGACATATTCTTATTACTATTGTCCTCATTTAATTACAATTTGGGAAATAACACTCACCAGACTTAACTTGCAGTTGATCTTTACTGTTCGAAACTCGAGCAAGCAATGACCACCTGCTCGGGCGACATTCTTTTATATCGTGTCTAACGCCAAGATGGCGCCCGAGTTACAATTCTTGTTGGTCTTTGCAAGCATTCCTTTTAAGTGCTAAGTAATTATTAAATTAGAAATAAGTACATAAGGTCGTAAAATATAACATTTAAACATAATTTAGAATTATTAAAATCAATAACATTCGATAACATGCCTGTAATAATTAGGAAAAGAAAAGCCACGTGTTCTTTAGTGTTGGTGAACGACTAACGAACACGTGACAGAAGTTAACGCCTTATTTCGTTAAAATATCTTAAAACTAGCAACAAATAGGACTAATTTGCTAACAGATTCGGCCATCCAATCAAACAGTGTGACCTCACACAAAATATAATTCAACATATGATTTTGGATATTATAAACGATTCAAAAATCTCTTATGGTCAAAGGTTTTTTTTTTTTTAATTATGATTCATTTACATTTAAGTATAACTTAATTAACAGTCTTATAACAATTAATATAATAACAAAAATATAGTACTATTATAAATTTCTATTTATTTATTTATATAAAAAATATAGCAATAATTAATCAGTTCATACATTATTATATTTATAAAATGCGGCACTTGCTAATAATAATTATAATTAGAAGTGTCAGGCAACAGGCCCTTTGTCGTCCTGTATACCCGATAGAAAGCAACAGGTCCTTTTTCGCCCTGTATGCGTATACTATAGTAATAGACCCATTTTTGTCCTGTTTACTATACTAATGATATGTCGGCACAGCACACTCTTAGCTATTCTTTTCGCTACTTACTTACTTAAGAGATTTGAACATGCAAAATGTATTTAACTGATAAGGGACTAAAACGCGAATTAATCTGAATCTTCATCGCTAAGAATATTGTCGTTAGGTCGCGAAAAATTTAACCATGGTTTTAATTTATCTACTGCTACCACAGTAGTGTACTTTTTGTTGCCCTTTCTGGTAATGGGGGTATCCTCAATTTGATAACGATCGTTGTCATAAATTTTAGATATCTTAAAAGGGCCTTGAAATTTCGGAATTAATTTTTTACTTTTGCCCGTGGCTGGAACGTGTCTTTCCACCCTAACCAAATCACCCTCTTTGTACAGCATGGGCTTACAACGCGTCTTATCATACCTCTCTTTCTGAAGGTTTTGTGATTCCGCTACAAAAGAGTTAATTTCATCACGAATGGAATTCAAATCTACTTCGGTACTATTTGACGTGATACCATCATCAATAGCATTTATAAGCCGACCATCACTGACTCCTTTAGGTCTAATGCCGAATAAAGCTTCAGCCGGGGTTCTGTTAATTCCTTTGTTAAATGTATTGTTTATACCCCATTGGACCTCAGGGAGATGGTCGTCCCATTTATTTTCAGAACTGCCTATGCATGTTGCTGTCAAGGATTCTACAATAACTCTGTTGTAGCGTTCCACCTGTCCATTTGCGCGAGGTGTGGCCACTGCATTTAACACATGTTTTATCCCCTTTTCTACGATAAAAGTCTTAAATGAATCGCTTGTAAAGGACGTTCCCCTATCCGATATAATTCTACGTGGTAACCCGAATATTCCGATGTATTCCCTTAGTACCCTAATACTGGCGTAACTTTTGGTGCTACGCACAGCTTTCAAATAAATAAATCGTGTAAATGCATCGACTATAACCAATATGTATAGATTACCTCTAGCGGTTCGTAAAAATGGCCCTACATGATCGAGGTGAATCGTATCAAATGGTTTGTTCACTTTTTCAATAGGGTGTAAAAATCCAGGCTTTTTCCCACCTGACATTTTAGAATAAGCGCATTCTAAACAAGACGAAACATATTTTTTTATAAATCGGCGCATTTTAGGGAACCAGAAATGAAGTTTAATTTTTTCTAGGGTTTTATCTACAGCAAAATGACCGATATCGTCATGATTTTTCTTCACGACTTGCCAACGCACACCCTTAGGCACAACCCACCGATCTCCTTTATCTGTAACTCTATATAATTTACCGTTTTTTAATTTATAGTTATTCTTTATGTCAGTGACGTCATTCAATTCAGGATCATTTAAAATTCCGATAATACGCTGAATTTCAGAATCGGCATTTTGAACTGTAACTATCCAGTCACTTTCAATAACATTGCTTACAACATATTCAGTCTGAGATTGCTCTTTAGGTGGGTTGCGACTCAGAGCATCCACGTGGCCCATTGATGTTCCTGCTCGATATTCGATTTCAAAATTAAATTCTTGCATGTAGGTCCACCAACGGGCCACCCGTGGTAACAAATCGCGTTTGGCAAAGGCAGCTCGTAAAGAGTTACAATCAGTGACGATTTTAAAGTGTACACCTATGAGATATACACGGAATTTTTGAAGTGACGCTACGACCGCTAATGTTTCCAAGTCATACGAAGAGTATTGTTGCTCTTCAGGCGTCGTTTGTCGACTAAAATAAGCGACGGGTTTTAATTTATTAGAATTATCTTTTTGTAACAGTATACTTGCAATACCTATCTTGCATGCATCCGTGTGGAGTTCGGTATCGGCACTAAGATTATATAAGGCAAGAACTGGTTTTCTAATTAATATGGATTTTAAACTTTCAAAAGCTTCTTGCTGGTCAGCTCCCCAAATCCAGGGCTGTTCCTTTCTCAACAATAATGTTAAAGGTTTAGCTGTTATGGAAAAACCTTGAACAAATCGTCGAAAAAAACTGGCAAGACCAAGAAATTGTCGAACCTGATGTTGGTTCGTCGGCACCGGAAACTTCTGGATCGCCTCAATTTTTTTCGAGCCTGGTCGGATACCCTCTGAGGAGATTTGAAACCCTAAATAGTCAACTGAGCGCCCAAAAAACACACATTTATTTAATTTTAGAGTAAGACCAGCATCAGCTAATAACTGTAGTACTAATGATAGTCTCTTCATTCCACTATCAACATCAGCTGACGGGATGATTATATCGTCGATATAAGTTAAAGCCTCCTTACCAATTACCTGATGCATCATTCGTTGGAAAGTTGCCGGTGCATTTGCCAGACCAAAAGGCATTCGATTAAACTCAAAATGACCTTCTGGTGTGACGAATGCTGTTTTGTATTTATCTTGTTCTTTGATAGGGATCTGATAATACCCAGATGCCAAATCTAAAATAGTAAAAAAGTTGTTACCAGATAAGGCATCAATTTGATCATCTATCAATGGCATCGGGTAATTTTCTTTAACTGTCTTACTATTTAGTTTACGGTAATCTATGCACAATCTATATTCACCGTTCTTTTTCCTCACTAAAACAACAGGACTTGCGTATGATGAAGTGGACGGCCTAATTATATTATTGTCTAACAAGTCACCTATCATTTCCCTAACAATTTCCCTTTCTTTTATTGCTAGCCTATATGGTCTGTAAACGACTGGTTCATTATCATTTAAATTTATGGCCATCTCCACAGTAGTGCAGTTGCCTAGTTGGGAATTGTTCGAAGCAAAACTATGACGGTATGTATTTAATAACTGAAGTAAATTTTTAACTGTGGATTTACCCAAATCCTCCCCAATATTAATATCCGAACTCCTAATTTGCTTTGTGTCCTGACATTGATCTGACGCATTGGTTACATGCAACACATTAATTTCCGATTCTTCATTAGCTAACCTACCGCGCGCTAAAAGAAAACCCTCTTTGAGCACAAAGGGCTCCGAGTCGAGTCCATTAACCACTATAGCGCCCATGCCTTCATTGAAATGGTAAAGTCCTGACGGTACATAATGAAGGTTGCCATTCATGTAACGCATGCCCCCTTCAACGAATAGCGCACCAGTATACTTAGGCACAGAATGAACTTTAACAATAGTTATTCCAGAAATGGTCGTTCCGTTACAATGCAAATTAACTTTATAATTTGGGACAAGGTCATGATCTATCCGGAGAATATCTAAATAATCACTAGTTTTCTGAATTATAACATGAGGCTGCTCTGTAAAAGTTTGGCCAATTATTAAGGGGACTTGCATGACCTGATCGGGAACTATTAGAATTTCCGTGTCAGCGCCTACACCTTCAATTTCTACAAGGGCATTAATTCGCCCCAGAGGTTTCACCACAGAATTACCAAACCCGCGCAAAATTGGTAAATTGTTGGTGTCGATATCACGTAAACCCAAATCTAACAAGTATGCATGCTTAAGCATACAACATTCACTTCCTAAATCAATAAAAGCTTCTATGGGGGTTTTATTAACTAGCGCTGTTTTAATATATTTATTACCAGACTTTGTACTAAAGCATACTCTGTTCACAGACTTTTCGGCAGGCAATAAATTTGAATAACATTTGTCGGTGTCATGACCTATTTTGAGACAGCGATCGCATTTCTTTAATGGTAGTGAGCATTGACTAGCTACGTGACCTTCTCGTTTACAATTGATGCAACGTATCACTCTGGCCTTTGAACCTACTAAGGGAGTCTGTTTTTCAGCATTATTTTTCGGCAGAGGCACCCTACTGTTATTTCTTTTATCATTATTTTGTTTAACATTCCGAGAATTACGCAAAAATGTTAATAGTTTATCGAGATCTTCAAACTGAGCTGCTTCGGCGCCTAACCTTACAGAGCGATCATCAATACCGTGTAAGACACAATCTACCGCCTTTTTCCCAGTAATATTGCACCTATTAATCAACGCAATTTTGTCATAAAAATAATCCTCCAATGAGTCCCCAAACCGGGCGCGCAAGGCCAACATATCACTAAGCATTTGTCCATAATTTTCGTCACTCGGAAACGCAGCTAAAAGTTTTGACTGCCACTCACACCAAGAAAAGAGTACTGAGGGTAGGCCTTCGTACCAACGTTTAGCAACACCTCTCAATTTAGGAAGCGCAAAGTGAATCACTTGTTTCTCCGACCAGCCATAAATAGCTGCACATTCATTAACTTTATGCAGCCACATACCCATAGTTTGCTCTTTCCTTGCTGGATCAAACTCAGGAATCGTATTATTGACTGAGTGAATCTTTTCTGGATCTGGCGCTACAGATTTTAAGGCCTGAACTAACATGTTAAGGGAATTTTTAGGGTCAGGTGCATCATTATATAATAAACCATCGCTACTTTTATGAAAAGCATCGATGTTACCTGGAGGATGTTCCACGGGGTTTCCAGCGTGTGTGCGCGCACGTGAGCTGCCTGATCGCAACACACTTGCGTCTCGTCGTTCACCGCCCATCCGATCACGTGACCGGCTACGTCGGTTGCAAGCGGGATCTTGCCGTGAGCCGTGACGACTCGAATGACAGCATCTGCAGTCATCCGCACTCCGCGATCGGCTCCGCAAACGGCGGGCAGGCGATCGGCGGCGCGATCGACTTCTCCGATACAGATGACCACGTGGAGTTGCATGCCGATGGCGCGATCGACTTCTTGATCGCTGATGAACGCGCAGCGTCGCAGGCGATCGTCGGTGCGACGGTCGGCTACAGGACCGATGTTGTGTGGAACGTCGGTCTGGTGTGACGATTCGGCGTTCCCGTGGTTCTTCGATCGCTCCTTCCACTGAATCAGCCGCATCCGGATGTTCATTGCGTCGACCACCAGGCACGATTGGGGAACGTGGACGTTCCATAGCAATCAAATAGCTAGAAAGTGGAGTAAACATAATGTACGTTATTGTTCTTTAATACGAGTAGGGCAGAAGAAAGAGGAAAAAAAAAGTTTGTTCTTTATCCCACTTCTGAGATGTAAAAATAAAACATATTAGCTGTATTTAGTGTAAGTTTATTTTAAACAGTCCAAAACATGCAGTATAATATTAGGCAAATAAACAACGATGAATTAAATCACTAATAGACATATTCTTATTACTATTGTCCTCATTTAATTACAATTTGGGAAATAACACTCACCAGACTTAACTTGCAGTTGATCTTTACTGTTCGAAACTCGAGCAAGCAATGACCACCTGCTCGGGCGACATTCTTTTATATCGTGTCTAACGCCAAGATGGCGCCCGAGTTACAATTCTTGTTGGTCTTTGCAAGCATTCCTTTTAAGTGCTAAGTAATTATTAAATTAGAAATAAGTACATAAGGTCGTAAAATATAACATTTAAACATAATTTAGAATTATTAAAATCAATAACATTCGATAACATGCCTGTAATAATTAGGAAAAGAAAAGCCACGTGTTCTTTAGTGTTGGTGAACGACTAACGAACACGTGACAGAAGTTAACGCCTTATTTCGTTAAAATATCTTAAAACTAGCAACAAATAGGACTAATTTGCTAACACTATATTAAGGCAAAGAGAATGAGCCATACAGCCAAACACAATAAGAAGTTCATAGATAGAATTTGTTACTTTATTATAGTTACTTTAATTTATTTGCCTTATGTGTTTTTTAAGACATAAAGAAATGTTAAGTCTCGGATAAAAGTGCTAAAAGTCTCGGATAAAAATGGTTCGTTTTGTGCACTTGTTGTAAAATCTACTGTTATACAGTTTAATTCTGGAGCCGCTCGCTGCGCCCCCCCTTGGTTCACTCTACGCCCCCCAACGGGGGCTCGCCTCGCTGGTTGGGAAACCCTGTGCTAACGACTGACGAACTAAAAATGCACGTCAACGCTGGACACAGCAACAACCGATTGTTTTATTTGGTTGTTGATGACAGACCACTTAGAGATACTTTGCTGATAGCGTTGCCATTGTACAATAAGCCACCGGTTGCCTTTTTTCCGTAATAAGCCTGCGGATTGGTTGGTGGTAGGGCTTCTGAGCTCGCTTGGCTAGCTGTCACCGCCTAGACCCGATCCGAGCTATCGCCGACAAATCTAGGCAAGTTTTGTCGCTGTAATCACAATGTTTATAGCGTTCCTGTGTTCCGACAATAGCCAGTTCCTCAGCTATTGAGGAGTCCAGGTGGAGCTCGCTTACTCCTTGGGCCTTATCATCACCGACCATGAAGTGAGACGAAGGTCGAAAGCTTCCCTGTCTTATGTAAAGAACCAACAATAATTTTAAAAAAAACTAAAAATAATGTTGTAACAGCCTGGTCCATAAAAAATAGTTAAATGGGTAAACCTTTGATTTTGGTTGGTGGGGAGTACTAGTGCCACATCCATTATTACGTCTTGATATCATAAGCGGTGTTGTTTGGAGCCCTTAAACTTCAAATTACCTTATCTACAATTAGTGACAATTACCAATGGAATATCAATTTTCAGTAATGAACAACATAGATGACATGACAGGCTCGTTAAACATTCATAAGCCGCCAGTTAGGTTTGTAAGATATTCACACAACAATACACGCTACAATTTACACAACTACACATAATTTAAATAGAGTACTAGAACTTGACATTGCTTTCCTCGCGCTTTGCCTTATAAATCTATAATTCAACAGCAAGATTGTATCCGAAATGGAATAATTTGTCCCATAACCCACGCGAAGTCTTAATATACGTTTCTAAAATAAGCTCCAGTGCTAAAATAAACTTCGGCCTGAGTAATTTTAATCCCAAAGAGTAATTTCATTACACGCATTACCCGTGGAGTTCCAGCCGGCAAATTAGCACATTGTGCCTTATTCTTGGTGCTGTAAGAATTATATTTATTTGGTGTAACCGTCAACAATTTCACAGAGTTTTCATTCTAAACTTGCGATTGTTTCTAATTTCTCATGAGCTTTAATTATTCGCGTGGACTTGTTGAAGGCGTTTGCGTTAAGTGTTTAACATGTAAATGACACTGAATTTGCACTTCATCAATATCAGGGTCGTTTTCATTCATACATTTTTTACGCGTGTTTGTTTAACCTCAACTCTTGAAAGACGCTGTATGAGACCCTCATACTAAGATCACGCTAAACCCAATTGACCCGAGGTTGTATGAAAAATGGAACTATGGACATGGAGCTCTACGACTGCGGCCTAATAAGTAATCCCCATAAAACTAGCAGACCTATAAATTCTGTTTTGTGCTATATAGAAAAGAGAAACGAAAAGGTAGAATGCAGTGTAACATTTACCGCTCGTTACATACCTGCCGACTAGAATTGGGAAATAAAACCCGATTAAGCAGGCGACCAGACAGAATTATCAATATATTGTAGCCGGCATTTAGGTTTTTGTGTACCGTTTTGTTTGCGAGAGGTTGTCGCAGAATCGCCATCGAAACTAATCACTCTTTATCAGCGTAATCTTCAGCTTGTTTAATCCAGGACATTCCCTGTTGAAACCCCGCGGTGAATCTCATTTCACGGGCGGGTGAACCGGGAAAACGTGATACCGCCAAATATTGGGTTGTAATTCAATTCATTAGTGGATTCTAAATAGGTACACGTTAAACAAATGTGTTTTATATTCAATTTGATGTATCTAAGCGGTTTGTGAGCGTCAGTGGCGCTGTGGCCTCAGCACTGGACTGTGCCCCGAGTAGAATCGAAAGGCCCGCGATCGATCCTGCCATGTACCAATGTGTTTTTCGTTTCACGAATTTCATACGTACATTTATCTGACGCTCCTACGGTGAAGGAAAACATCGTGAGAAAACCTGCATACACCTGCGAAGTAATTCAAAGGTGTATGTGAAGTTAACCAATCCGCACTGGGCCAGCGTGGTTTGACTAAGGCCTAATCGTCCTAACATAACTAGTTAGGGTAGGCTCGTGCTCGGTGGGGACGTATATGGGCTGTGATGATGAAGCGGTTTGTGGAAGAAAGTAATAATTCTAAAAACAAGTGTTTAAATGTGATTTAACCGGCGAGTTTAACAGAGGCTTATATACAAGTATCTATATAATAGAAGCATAACTGTCTATATATGTAACCTTCAGCTACGAAAATGAAATTAAGAAGTGGAATATGTGGTGTTGTATGTCATAGTTTATATTGCATTCAATTACGTATTATAATTATCTATCCCGTACTAGGAAATAAAGTAATCCTTCTGGGGCTAAAGATGCTCCTGGATCGAATCCTCAAAGCAGATTTCGCGTCAAACGTACGTTAACCGTGTAACGTTAAAAGAATTCTTTCTAGAGAACCTTAATTGGCTTACTAGTTAAATCAAGGCACATTTCCATTTCAAAGGTTACGGTGAGTTTTCGCTGTTGCATCAAAGGGGCTCCTGGCAAATGCTACTATTTTGCCGCCTGAGTTCGCAAGTCACAACCTGGGCTTCATTTATTGCAAGTTCCGCTCCTAGTTTAGCCAATTAGTGATGAAACTTTGACTATTCCAGCGTGTAACTGTCGCGCTGGGGTACAGCGTCATGGAATTCTAGTTAGACAGTCCTTTGTTTCTTTGCCAATTATTAATAACACGGTTTATTTATTACCTCTTCCCTTGCACGGTTTTCCGTATAACGGCGACTATGACAGACTTCGTTCAGCTTTGACAAAACTGTTCGTGTTATACCAAATATGGATAAGATTATGAAATTTACCATACCAGATGATAGAGCAAAGAATGAATATGGATCATATTGGAGGAACACTCGGCCTTCCTCATATCGCGAAACTATTAGCGTTAGATCTTCGTCAATTCGATTATACTTAGCATAGTTCTTGTTGCGAAATATATTTTTTTTGTTTATTATTGTAACTATTAGAATTATATCTTCGTCAGTTCGTTCAAATCATAATTATGCTACCCATAATAAACCTGCTGGATATAGGCCTTCCCAAGAATGGAGGATTCAGGATATCTCCCACCACTATCCCGGCTTAGTGGTAGCATCAGGGCATCATCCGTCAGAGCTCTGGGCCCGTGAGGAATAAATTATGAAACCATCACACTTTAAATTCATTCATATGCAGTACCTACATAATACAGTTTTAATGTTCATAAAATAACGAAAAAACTGCTTTGTTTCCAGCTCACAGTGTACACAAGTATTTCCAGTCTTTGCTAACATCTTTAACTCTTAATGTTGCGCATTCAGTGGCATAGCAGGTTTTGATGGATCGGCCCGCGGTCCCACGGGTACTTATCCAGCCCATTACGGATTCCTCGGGCGCATTTCTATAATCTAGTTTCTTACTCAGTTTCATACCCCAGGGTAACTAGCGGGTAATATTATTTGGCTCCAAGTACTTATATTCACGCAATAAAAAAATAGCTTAAAAATGCGTTCAGTTCATTATTATGTTTTATGTGTGGGTAAGGTGACATTTAATTTTTTTAAGCTAGCTGTCCCAATATTGCATACATTTTTCCAATATTTCTCTTCATAAAAACCTTCTCCAGACTTCAACAAATACTTGAAAAAAAAAAGAATTACCCGCAGAGGTCTACCCGTTTTCGAGTTTTGCGCTTAGCAACACATTTGGCTCTAGCTTTCCGCCCGGACGTTTTCCGTGGAAATTCTATATTTTTTCTTAGTTCGAAATACGTTAAGCAGTTTTAAGTGTGATACTCAAACAAAAAACAAATTCTTAGCCCTTTCTTAATTCTGAGAAGAATTTAAAAAATCGCTTAAACACGTTTTCACTTATTTGCAACAATAAACTTAATTACAGAATTTAATGTTTCAAACTTCGGAAACTTTCAACCCCCTTTTCACCCCCTTGAGGGTTGAATTTCATAAAGTCAGTTCTAAGTTGGCATGTCTTTTCCATAAACTACCTTCCTGCCGAATTTCAAGTCCATAGGTGAAATAATTTTCGAGATTTCGTAATTAGTCAGTTTATGTGAGTGGAGTGAGTCTTCCGCTTTTTTTTACAAGCTGTTATTTACTTTCACCTGTTCGGTGTCTGTAATGAAATCTTGCATGTTAAATTATTGACCCACTTCCCGGTCTCGGATTGAGCTGAAAACGTGACAATGCAATATTATGATGATATAAAAGCTTGTATTTAAAAAAGGTTTTTTAATTAATTTACTTGGTTTTAACTTGCTCTGTTCTATACTCGTAAATGAGAAATTACCTTGATTAATACTAGATATGGTGTGTTAGTTGTCTGTGTATATTAGTAAATAAATTGTTTGTTGTTTTTTATTATTTTCCCATTGTTCTCGTAACGTCAATACTATCCAATGTTACGTCGCAAGTGAATAAAGTGAGACGTCTAGAAAGAGACAGGACCTACTCGTAGCTGTGAACGCTATCGGAAAAACAATAACCGTAGTGCCGAGGCGTCTCTCGGATCGTACTGGATTAAATGGCCCAAGTGTTAAGCTGTCGCGAGCTTTATATTCGACATTTTTTAATAATGATTTAGGAGTTCTAGAGGAATTCTTTTCTTCCAAGTAGACTTTATAATCTTCTTTTACGATATGCAAATACTCCTTTATAGATATAGATTACAGCGTAGTAGGACGCTGTAGTAGGTAGGAGTAGACCAATGTCTTGCAATTGGCATATTGCAGCTTAGATCGGTATATGGCAGCTTATAGATGATAATAAAAAATTAAATGTAAAAAAACCTTTTTAAAAACAAGCTTTTATTTAAATGCGCTAAAAAGAAAAAATAAACATTTACACTAAAACTTTTACTTATAACGTTATTTCACATTTGACGCAATTTATATGACATAAAAGCTTGTCGCGAGATTTCCTTGTGTGTAGTAACTTAAAAGTACTTAAAAGAGTACTTTTAAGTACTCTTTTAAGTACTTTTAAGTTACTACCGACTCGTATTTACTTAGTTTGAAAATTGTAATGTATAAAATTATTTAATTTACTTGTTTATCTACGAAAGTAAATCTCGCGACAAGCTTTTATGTCATATAAATTGTGTCAAATGTGAAATAACGTTATAAGTAAAAGTTTTAGTGTAAATGTTTATTTTTTCTTTTTAGCGCATTTAAATAAAAGCTTGTTTTTAAAAAGATTTTTTTACATTTAATTTATTTTTTACTTTTTAGATATCACTGGACACGTTTCTCAGCCTGTTCATCTCATTCAACGCATCATTGTTGCAAGGTCGTTTGCCGGAACGTCTACCTATAGGTACAGAATTTCAGCTCAATCGGTTAAAGATATCTACTTCAAAATTGATTTTTTGGCTTTAGAAGTACGCCATAAAGGATTAATAGTGACACCACTTAATTTTCAAGTTATTCCTAGCAAGACCTTTTATTTGATACCCATATTGTAGGAGTGCATTTAAAATAATTGGTCCGCCAACTTGGGTATGCCGCCATCTTGGATTTAGAATGAGGTCACACAGTTAACCATGCATTTTTATCCAAACTGTGTGTGTATACAAAATTTCACCTGAATCGGTTAAAGATATCTACTTCAAAATTTATTTTTAAGCTTTAGAAGTCCGACATATTGTATTATTAGAGACGTCCTGACGTCACATTATTTTTCGAGTTACTCTTAGCAAGACTTTTTATTTGATACCCATATTGTAGGGGTGCATTAAAAATAATTGATACGCCATCTTGGGTATGCCGCCATCTTGGATTTAGAATGACGTCACACAGTCAACCATGCATTATCATCCAAACTCAACGTATATACAAAATTTCAGCTCAATCGGTTAAAGATATCTGCTTCAAAATTGAGTTGCAAGATTTCACCCGAACATACATACTTACATATTTACATACTTACATTGCAAGTTAAATAAAAAAGATTGTCGCTATAATATAGTCTCCCATCTATCTATCTACATACCGGGTGGAAAAAAAGACCGTGGTTGGAGGAAAAGTACCTTTAATATTGATGATGGAAAATTTTATTGAAAGGAAACATGCCTTTATTTTTAAAAACAATCAAAACTGCATTTATTGATTTTTGAAAAATCACCTGTTTGAGCCAGGAATCGAACCGGTGAAATGTGACAAAAAAATATATTCTGTATTTATGGTACCAACCGAAAGAGTCATTCATAAGGATCAATTTCTTTTAAACAAGAAAGTATGTTTAATTAACGAAAGACCAAGAATTTTTTTTTTATTGTAAAGCTTACTTAGTATCTAAAGAAAATACTTGAAAATAGTTCACTTAACTTATGAATTACTCAAAATGAGACCCATTTTCACGTATGCACTCATGCACAGCTTAGATCATTTAGCCTAAGATGAATGCTCTAAGATACACAGACGTATTCTTCGACTGAATTCGCTACGTATCGCCTTTTATATTGAGTTGATTGAATATTTAAAATATTTGTTCAACTTTTCTGTGAATGGGCTTAACAATAAAAAAAATCTTGCTCTTTCTTTAATGTAAGATACTATGTTGCTTAAAAGAAATTGATCCTTATGAATGACTCTTTCGGTTGGTACCATAAAATACATAATTTTTTTGTCACATTTCACCGGTTCGATTCTCGGCTCAAGCAGGTGATTTTTCAAAAATCTTTAAATGCAGTTTTAATTATTTTTGAAAATAAAGGAATGTTTCCTTTCAGTAAAATTTGCCATCATCAATATTAAAGGTACTTTTCCTCCAAACACGGTCTTTTTTTTCCACCCTGTATATAAAAGGAGATGTTCCCATCTATAGACGCACAATAGTAGAAACGTGAAATTTGGACAGTTGTTTTAATTTAAAATGCAGACGATACTAAGAAGGGATTTTAAAAAATTTTACCCTAAAGGGATGAAATAGGGGTTGCAAGTTTGTATGAAAAAATCTTTAAATTAGCAACGATTTTGACAAAACTTGAGATTCATGCTCTTAAAAATATTTCATTGAACATGTGTTTCATAGTTTATTGGAATTCACCCCCTTAGGGTGCAAAATAGGGGTTGAAAGTTTCTATGGAAAATATTTTAAATCTGCTCCAATTTCTTCGAAATTTATTATCCGGGCTTAAATAAATTTCGAAGAAATTGAATTGAAAATTATATTTCCTGCGGGAAAATATAAATTCCCACGGGAAAACAATAATAACGCAGGCGAAGCCGCATGCGGAAAGCTAGTGAGATATATGACGGCTTTACTCACGAAATATGTCGGACCTGGAACTAGTCGGACAGTAATCGACATATTTAATGAGTAAAGCCGACTAGATATCTAAAGGTAAATAAGCTGTTAAAAATGAATAATGGTTTAATGTTTTTATAATCCACATCCTTCACATTTGTAGTAGCTATCTACTACAAATGTGAATTTGTGCGTTCGCATGAGTTCTGGTTCAAATGGACTGAACAGATTATTTTTTTTTGGTACAGTCCCATTTATATAATGTCAACTGATTATCGCCACACACTGCTAGCAATGTTGCCGTCGCTACGGCTTATATTGAAAGTGAGTTTTCGTGATGGGTGTTAAGCTACAAAATAAGGGATCTGGTTATTCTACGTAGACTCAAACTGACACTCAAACTCAAAAATCTTTATTCAATAAAGACCTTTAAAAATCTAATCAACCAGGAATCTAATGAACTAATTATTAAATCCTTGTATGTACATACACCCCAACCATTATTAAGACGTATGCAAATACAAGTAAAATGAAAAAAAAAGTTGACTCTACACCTGTTCGGGAATTGGGAGAGCCTTCTCGAGAAGAACAGGCAAGAAACTCGGAAGATCTTTTATTTTATTTTTTTGTAAGCAAAAGCTTAATTGTTATTAAGATAAAGATACAACACGAAACTGCTCGCGTCCATGGCTTGAGCCACATGGCCCACTCTCTTGCGTTTAGAAAAGTGGTTAATGTGCAAGTCGTGGGCACCGACATTTTTGTTACGACGCCTGCACTTCCTCGTAATTGTTACGACAGCCGACACGAAAATAATCGAACGGCCATTTTGTAGTGAAACATTTCAAAAATACTTCACAGAACCGGACTATTCCACTTTGAGCTCCTGGGTGAATGTAACTTTAGATATTATATTTTCACTGTTTGAATAAGTGTCATCATTATTGAAGATTGTCAGTTTGAGACTCTGTGGTATCTTATTAGGGATGCAACGATATTTCTATTAACGAATACAACCGATATGAATTGTGATTAAAAGTTTTTCTGTATCATTATAATTTAAGTTTAACAAGAAGGATATTACAGTACTTTTACAGTGGTATTTATTAAGAGTAGCGATGTCAAGTTCATTGTGGAGTTTGTTATAAATGAATGGACCATTTATAACAAACTCCACAAGTGATAGTACAATGAATATTCTAAGCTTAGACAAAAAGATGGCATAAACTTAAGAGGATTTTTCCTAAAACCGTAAATAGAGTCGTCGTGAATAGAAGGTAATCGGAATCTTTTCGCTTGCATTAGAAAGCAGATCTCGGTAATCCAGTTGCAGTCCAGCGGGTCACTCAAAAGCACGAAAAGTCAACAGCAAATACTAAGTACGCGAGGACGCAAAGCACATGCAGACAAACAAAACAAATCAGCGAAGTTCATGGACGGAACGAGCGATAACGATGTCATGTCAATTTTGTCAACGTGAAATCAATATGGTGAAATAGACCTTGCGGTCCGAATCGGTATGACTCGTCTTGAATTGTGAGCGCGATCACGCTAATCGTCATCATGCTTATAATAATTTTCCATGTTGTACAGTACAGTGATGTTGCTGCAACCCGAATTTTCTGTTATAAAAAATAACGCGCTGATCCAACAGTACTGTGACACAATTGCTCTCATCGCAATACTGATTCGAGCTGGCATTGACAAGTAATCGGCAAATTACGACCGCGGGAATCGTCGAAGGAACTCTTAACTAACTTTTGACATTTGTCGCTCATAATGGCATTACTTTTTTCCAGACTTTGACAGTTTTTTGTGTTTGTTGTAAAAATCATAAGACGTTATTTCAAGCACATTTATAATGATGGAATTTGTAGACGCTAAATGATTCTTTCAGACATTATTCTGCTATTGTACTTTAATTGAATTGGTGCTGCGGTTTAGGCGTGAGTGCGTAACAGACAGACAGAGATACTTTCGCATAAATAAAAGTTAATTAGGAATTCAGAAAGAAAGCCACAGGACTACGAAAACACACGACAGCAAGCGTGGGTGAGCTGAAAAACTATATACTTAAGTTTGGAATAACTCCATTTTATTACGCACGCTTACGATCTTATTTTGTAGGATATGAATAAAAAATATTTTACAGATAAATATAAATAGTTTTTATTGACGTACCAAAATAATATCCATCGATTAATTTGTTCGCGATATTTCTTTAGGTATTACTCGAAAATTTTTCAGAGTTTTCGCATTACTCCTCTGGAGGGTTCTGGGAATGTAAATAATTGGTTAAAAGCGGACTGGTGAAAGCTTTTAGATGGAAGTGGAGGTCGATGGGCCTTTGTTTTTAAGCAACGAAAATATATATGAAAATATAGTCCTTAGGCGTAATTTGAATCTTCACCCGTTGTACGGGTTCTTTTGCATCTTAACATACTCTGCCGTAGATTTAGAATGGGTAAACTTTCTTTTGCCACAGATGTGACCGCCTGGATGTTGCAACATCTTAATATCAAAACTCAGAGCATTGAAAAGCGAAAAAAAAACAAAATTATCAAAGTGTTACCAAGAAATCAAGAAGATGCAGTTTTTTGTTCAAAAACCAGAGCTAATGTAGATTTATGATGGTTATCGATAGCTACTCGTAAGATTAAAAGAAATACGATGAAATGAATAGGAAGGATATAATATGGTGGACCATAAATCAATTGATCGCTTGTTCAGTTCCGGATCTTCAAATGCGGATCCGGATTTTATTTGATAAATAAACAAAATCCGGTTTCCTTTTTCGTAATATTACACATTTTTTTTTGTAAATAATTTATTGATCATGATCTCAGTTTCAATACACCTACTGCTGGGCCTTCCTACGTATACGGGGTTTGGTCAGTCTCCCCTTAAGTTAGCGGGAATCTTCAGAGCCTTGACCGTTGATCGGTAGGGTGCAACGCGAGCAGGTGATGATGGCTTGGACTCCACCAGTTGATAATTGGGAACCCTAACATTCCTTTTCACCCGACCGCGCAACCCAAAGGAGGGTAATTGTGTTTATATGTGTATGTTTGTTCCCTTTAGCACTATATTGGTCCAACGCGTACACCGATTTGATGATTCTCATGTCAATCGATTTGTTTTAATCTTGCGAATATCACTAAAGTCATTAACAGTTATCAAAATCTAATATAGCGACCATCAGGCTACATAACAGTTTATTGAAAATTATTGTTAGAATTCTTTGACCATTTTTCATACTAAATAATCATTAAAGAAATATAACGATTTAAAGTCGTTAAACCCAAGTGATTATTGGGAATATTTGAGCTTATATTTGTAGATTAAATGAATCACGACTGCTAGAATTTTACTAATGGTGAGCCTATTAGTTTTTGTATTTCAGTTAAGTTTTTAATCAATGCTAACTTTTATGCAGTCGGGTGTTATTAATCTAAAATTTATTTGTCCTAATGATATTAGACTGAAATGAATGAATGAATTACCTTGGTTTGGATCACAGCCGCTTTCTTCTGACTGGCGCCATTGTGTCTGCATACACCTGCCAGAATTTTGTCACGTGGGACTCACCCAGGGGACGGTTCAGCAGGGCGTTGTTCAGACACCAGCTGTCGTCGCTCATACATGTTATTATACCTGGAAAAATAAACAAATTAGGATGTGCTCTTTACCCTTTCTGACCCGTGGAACACCAAAGTGGTTCACCTAGGTGTTCCACGGTTAACTTTCTGTACCCCTGGTTTACCTAGGTGTTCTGCAATTCAAAATAATGTACCCGTAGTTCACCTATCTGGTGAAATAAAAGTCATCCTAAATAATTCAAAAACTAAATGTGAAAATTGATAAAATTAAAGATTTTCAGGACAAGACAAGAAAGAAAACTGCTTTGCGAGCATGGACTTGTCGATCGAAACTATATATTTCCAGCCATCTAAAATAAATTCTTCCGGAAGTAATGGCAATGGTATTGTGTAAGCATTCGCAAAAATTCAAAAGAGAGAAAACCTAACATGTCATGAAATGAAAGTAACGTATTCAATCGGCATTTTTGACTGCGTAGAAATAATCCAATAGATTTTAATATTTAAGAGGTACAGAAAGTTGGCCGTAGAACTAGATCAACAAGGGTACCTACAGAAAATTTACACCTAGGTGAACCAGGGGTAAAAAAAGTTAACCGTAGAACACCTAGGTGATCCACTTTGGTGTTCCACGGGTCAGAAAGGCTCTTTACGAGCAAATAAGACGACTTTTTAACCGACTTCAAAAAAGGAGGAGGTTATCAATTCGGTTGTATTTTTTTATATGTTTGTTACCTCATAACTCCGTCATTTTTAAACCGATTTCCAAAATTATTTTTGTATTTGATAGAGTATACTGCAAGGGTGGTCCCATGGTCACCAAAGTCAGGATCGGATGATGGGATCGCATAGAAAATCGAGAAAAAGACTAATTTAATACCTTATAGGTATTAAATTAGGGTTTCTTTCACTAAAAAGATTTCATTCACTAAAAAGTTAAAAATAATTTTTTTTTACAAAAAATAGAACCGACTTCAAGAACACTGAAAACTTAAAAATAATCTTCTTCTATATTGAAGTCGGTGACAAATTTTAACACTTTCTAGGAGATCATCGTTTGGCGCCGACTTCAATATAGAAGAAGATTATTTTTAAGTTTTCAGTGTTTTTGAAGTCGGTTCTATTTTTTGTAAAAAAAAAATTAACACACGACACGGATGTAGAGATGGGTAGGTCCGGTTGGATACGAATCTGTGGACCCGCATCACATGCGATAAGCCTCAGTTACACAAGGAGAGTTTCTCGCACGCGAGCGGCGATTTCTTCTAGGCAATAATATGCTCGCCTAGTGTAAACAAACTATACGAGTTTTGCCTCTCGAATACAATTATTGCTACCTAAACTCTCCTAGGCCGCGAGCTTACCGACAATTGCGGCGATTCTTAACTTTTCCGTTAATTCTTTCAGTAATTCACTCTCCACGTGGCTCACCGGATAATGCCTCTGAAAATATGTTATTTTGCTTACTTTTATAATATGTGTAGTATTTCTAGCATGACAATATTTTAATAAAATTTTAAAATATATTTAAAAGTCTAACTTCCGTTATCTTCAATTAAACAGAAACACTGCCAGTCTCTTGAAAATACGAACAATATTTTTTTTTCTATAAACAAATTTGATAACAACTCTAATCTAATAAAGGTCTGGCCCTTTATCAGACAGTCTCGTCCGACAAAAGACTTCAAAAATAGCATTAAGGTGAAACAAAGGATAAAAAAAACATTTTCTTAGGAAATTGAAAATTCAATACAACGCGGGCATTTACTCTTGTTTTTTACGCTCAGTAATACGACTATTTCCTCCCGACCCGTCCACCCACTGGTCATATTTCACAGATATGTAATACACTAGCTGTGCCCGCGACTTCACGTGGATTTAATTTTTTCCCCGATTTTGCAATATTTTTCGTTGATGCACAGCTCCTATGGTCGTAGCGTGATTTTATATAGCTCATCGCCTTCCTCGATAGATGAACTATCCAACACAAAATCTTTCAATTTGAATCGGTAGTTCCTGAGATTAGCTCTTTCAACCAAAGAAACAAACTCTTCAGCATTATAATATTACTAGGTAGTATTATATTTCGTGGTACAGATATGAGCGTCGGTGGCGCTGCCTGTGAACTCGGCATAGGCCTACTAATCGGGAGGTTCGGGGTTCGATCCTGCCATGTACCAATGTATATTTCGAATTTCATCATGTACATACATACACTTGACCCACGCTCCTACAGCGAAGGGAAACATAGTGAGGCAATCTGCATATAGCTGCGAAGATATTCAAAGATTTATGTGATATCGACCAATCCGCACTGGGTCGGTCTGCTACGGACCGTTATATTTTGATATATTCTCAATAGAATAAATGTGAAAATTTAACTGTCCTTAGCAAAAACAATTCGTTTTTAGGGTTCCGTAGCCAAATGGCAGAAAACGGCACCCTTATAGATTCGTCATGTCTGTCTGTCCGTCCGTATGTCACAGTCACTTTTCTCCGAAACTATACGAACTACACTGTTGAAACTTGGTAAGTAGATGTATTCTGTGAACCGCATTAAGATTTTCACACAAAAATAGAAAAAAGCAATAAATTTTGGGGATTCCCCATACATAGAACTGAAACTCAAAATTTTTTTTTCATCAAACCTATACGTTGTGGGGTATCTATGGATAGGTATTCAAAAATCATATTGACGTTTCTAATATAATTTTTTTCTAAGCTGAATAGTTTGCGCGAGAGACACGTCCAAAGTGGTAAAATATGTGTCCCCCCCCTGTAACTTCTAAAACAAGAGAATGATAAAACTAAAAAAATATAATATGATGCACATTACCATGCACGAGACCTAGTAAGTAGTTTTTTTAATACGTCATAAATCCTACGGAACCCTTCATGGGCGAGTCCGACTCGCGCTTGACCGGTTTTTGAATATAGAAACCGGGCATAAGGCCTATAAACGCCCTAACTAAGGGTAGCCTCGAGCCTTTTGGTGGGGACATAATTATGAGCTGTGATGAAGTACAAACTATTTTGTTTATGTATCTGTGTACAAACTAGTAGTAGTAGTTTGTATTAATAAATATCACTTAAATATTATATCAATAAATACCTATTCTTTAATCTAAATTTCATATGAACACATAAATAATAAAGAAAATATATCCCACGATCATTTGACCTTTATAGGGTTCCGTAGTAAATAAGCAACCCTTATGGTTTCGCCATGTCTGTCTATCTGTCTGTCTGTCCGCGGTTTTACTCAGAGACTATTAGTACTAGAAAGCTGTAATTTGGTATGGGTATGTATATTAATTATGCCAAAGAAGTGGTAGAAAAAAATATATAAAAAAAAATTTTGGGTAGCTCCCATACAAGTAAAGTGGGAGTAATTTTTTTTACTCGACTAATCCATTGTTAAATAGGTCTTTAAAAATAATGTAAGGTTCAGAACACCATTTTTCGATTTAGGGATCCGTTTCTGAAATATTTGGTTTTAAAGTGCAAATTTTTGTTAAAGGTAAGGGTCTCCCTCCCCCTCTATCTGCTAATCTGGACACGTGAAAAAAATTACAACAGTAGTATATATAACAAAGTTTAAAGGAAAACTCTCAGAGTTGAGTAGGTACTAACTAGAAACTAAAAAGTTATAGACGACCAATTTAAAAAAATGTACCTACTCGGAAAAGTAAAATTTCATTGAAAATTAAAACTGAATATAAATTTACGAACCACGTGAAGTTAAGGAAATATAAGATCATTGCAGCTTTAATAATAATAATAATGCCCAACTTAATAGCAACGTGTTGTGAGGTGTGAGTGTGAACTCAAAGTTGGCATTTGCAACTACGGAACCCTACACTGCGCGTGACCCGATACGCACTTGGCCGGTTTTTTATTATAATATTTCGGCGCTATCGACTTAAAAAGACCTGCCCCCCTAGACAAGATGCATTTCGATAATCGCTAACGCAATCGCTAGAAGGAAAATGTATGCGATTTGACATAAGCTCTCGCTTAGCTTTCGAGCGCAATTGTCAAATCTCATACATTGTACATCGTGTTGTACGTCTTGTCTAGGGGGCCTGTCTACATAGGACGTCTCGAGTCACAACTACGGAGAGCCTCAAAATCAACGAAGCTATTACAATTGTTCGTAATATTTCGTATAATTTGGTTGTGATCTCCATTTTAATGCTTGAAAACGAGTTGAGCCAGCAGAATCGTGTCAATGCCTTTGTAAAGTCGTAAGCGATTCGGAATTAATTTCGACGAGAAAATAGCAAAATATCGCTAACTCCGTTCCGTGGGATGAAACAATAATTAAAACTGTTTTCATCTTCGCTAAAGATTTAGGTATACGTTTGTGAGAGTTCGAAAATATTAATAACCGTTATTAACGGTAGGTTTCGCGGCTTAGACGATATGAAACTATTATTTAAAAAAATCCATTATTCTTAATCTTAAATAGATATAAACGAACACTTAGTTCACTCTGTCTGCTTTTATACCATCCAACAGATTTTTATCAGAAAAATGGCAGCTGGAATATGCGCGCGACATTAGTTATTTGTAGGTTTTAAGAGCTAATTCTTTATTGAGATTCTCTTTGACAAGGTTGAGCGATTTATGCTTACAAGATAGGTTTGATCCCTGTTATTGACTCTCAATCGAAATTACAAAAACAGATGTAAATTTTCTACATTTGTCGAGTTCGATTCCCGGTGTAACAGATGAATATTTAAAAATAGATGAATGCAGTTCAATTTTTTTTTAATTAAAGTGAGGTCTGTTCTGTTGAGTAAAATTTTCTTTCGACGTATATAAATGTAATCAAAGATCCAATATGAAACAACAAATTAGGAAAACAGAGCAAATAATACTTTTTCGACAAATTCATTTGATACATTAAAATTGTGCAAACAAACTTACAAGATTCTAGCTCTATGAGTTGAATTCCTTTAGCATCACAAAAAACGAGTCTTGAAAAAGATGGGATTAAATATTAAAAGGAAAACTCAGGGAAAGTACAAAGAATAATAAAACGACCACTTTCGTTTCCAATATTGCCAACTTTAAACGTAAGTAGGTACGATTTAAATGTAATCAACGATTTAAATGTTGAGCGAGTTGACGATTATTTGTATTTAGTCGTTTAATATATATATACACAAACTATACCGCTATTATTTCAGTTTGTTTTTATAATACGACGAAATAAAAAATCTTTAACCTACTGAACATTCAAATCGTGACTCTACTTTAAACATTCCTATGGCGACGGGTTCAGAATACGTATGGTAGGCGTAAAATTACTTTTTGGATAAGACAATTAAGCTTATGTAAATATGTGAACCCAAAATTGATTTTTAAGCTGTGATTTACACCACGAAGACACAAGTGTGCGCATTCACTGCGAAGAAGGACCCATTTATCGTAGTGCCTCAGTTCCAGGGAGTTACTCTTCGTATGTCCGATGGTATTGGAATCCTCGGTGTGGAAATTTCTGCTAAAATGCAGTTTGGGAGTCATTTGGAGGACAAAGCCAAATTGGCGAGCAAAAAGCTGGGCGTCCTGAACAGAGCCAAGCGGTACTTCACTCCAAGCCAGCGGCTAATGCTCTATAAAGCACAAATTCGGCCGCATATGGAGTACTGTTCGCTCCCAAATATCAGCTAGACCCTCTTGACTCCCTGCAAAGGCGTGCATTCCGCATCGTCGGTGATCCCAATATCACGGCCTCAATGGAGACGCTGGAGCAAAGGAGAGACTTTGGTTCTCTCTGCGTGCTCTATCGGCTCTTTAACGGAGAGTGCTCTGAGGAACTGTTTGCAATGGTGCCCTCTTCACCTTTTTACCATCGCACCACCCGCCATCGCAGTAGAGTTTATCCATATTACCTGGAACCAATCTCGTCTAGTACAGTTCGGTTTCAGCGTTCATTCCTTCCACGTACGTGTAGGTTCTGGAACGAACTCCCAGCTGCGGAGTTTCCTGAGCGCTACGATATGTCCTTCTTCAAACGAGGCTTAAGAAGAGCATTTCTCTCCAGGTAGGTAGTGACAGAACTGTGCCCCTGGCATTGCAGATGTCCATGAGCGGTGGTTACCACTTAACATCAGGTGGGCCACTGGCTCGTCTGCCACCGTTAGCAATAAAAAAAAATGAAAATATGCACTAGCTTTAAAAAATAAAACTTTTCACACCACTTCAAACCATATGCGCCATTGCTAGACCTAGGGCTTTCCCCGGACGAGGAGGAATCGGGCGACTACGCCACGTTATCCAGACGGTTAGTGTAGCATTTGCTGATCCCGATCGTGACCTAAATCGGGGACGGAGACTTTCCAGAGGGTGGCTTGGCCGGGTACCGGGACCGTCTTCGTGGTCTAGTGGCTGAGACCACTGCGTATTGATCGGGAGGTCTGTGGGTCGATTCCCCATAGGAGCGGAAGATTTCTGCTCGGTTTGATTAGTGGTAGGGCTTCTGAGCCTGCCTGGCTAGCTATCATCGTCTTACCTTTTGTCACCATAATAATAATGTTAATAGCATTGTTGTGTTCCGACAGTTAGAGGTAAGATAGCCAGTTCCTCAGCTGTTGCGTAGTCCAGGTGAAGCTTGCTTCCACCTTCGGCCTTGTCGTCATTTACCAGCAGGTTAGGTGAGGTAAAGGCGAATAGTTTCCCTGATCTATGTAAAGAACGTCGGTGGCGCTGTGAACTCGGCACTTGCCTT
The DNA here is from genome assembly GCA_963935595.1 of Schoenobius gigantellus. Classification (NCBI taxonomy): domain Eukaryota; kingdom Metazoa; phylum Arthropoda; class Insecta; order Lepidoptera; family Crambidae; genus Schoenobius; species Schoenobius gigantellus. The sequence continues at coordinate 24,600,274 of OZ012559.1, forward strand.
CCAATCGGGAGGTCCCGGGCTCGAGAACGCTATACTAATGTGTTTTTCGTTTCCAATTTCATACGTACATTTCTCTGACGCTCCTACGGTGAACGAAAACATCGTGAGGCAACCTGCATACATCTGCGAAGAAATTCAATGGTGTATGTGAAGTCGACCAATCCGCACTGGGCCAGCGTGATTGACTACGGCCTAAGCACCCTAACATAGGGTAGGCTGGAGCCTCTCGGTGGGGACGTAGGAGTATACTTATGAGCTGTGATAATGATGATGTAGATGTAAAAATTACGGCTGCTGGTGGACCGCAGAACCCCACAGCATACCCAAAAGGGTCTAGTCAACTTTTAGCCCCCTATCGTTCCTTAAAAATAGGTTTTATTCAAGCTTTCTATCTCTTCGCACATAAATGGGATGTTTGGTATGTAAACAATAGGTTACTTGATAGTAAGATCTCCATCTTACTGCAGGTTTTCTTGAAGATTAAATTAACTTTTCATTACTCATACTCTGAAAGTAGGTCTGAAATTGCCTGAGGAGCGGGTTGAAAGTAATACTTTTCAGCCCTAGGGAGAATCACTTTCAACTGACAGCTGCTGCCAAATTTTAAAAAAGAAGCTAGTTCTTTTTTGACATTTTTATTGAACTATGGTCCGACTTTCTATACAGCCACTCAATTACAGCGCGGTGTAAAAATGAAATAACATAATGTTAAGTATTTAAATAATATATTTTTTAAATGACTTTATTATAAGAAATATATTTTCAACTATTTCTTTAAAATAACATAGATTTGGGCAAATATTTACCATTATTAAAATTATGAAAATGATAAATAATAGATGGCCGGCCACAGAAAAAAAAACAACAAAATAAGCGGGAAAGCGGCAATGCGATCTTCATTTGTTTTTTCCATTTGTAGAGTTTTGTTAATACTTCCGTATAACAGAGATTTGTATTAACTGTAAATTATATTTGTATAACATTGTGTTAATAATTAACACAATGTGTTCATCTGATTCATGTATGGAGTTAACGCCTGATTTTATAAGAGAAAGCGGGCTCAAGCAGAAGTTGTTGAGTTTTAGCTATTTCATTGTTTTATTTTTATTTTCCTTGTATTCGTAATGAAAAGCACAGTGTTTACCTCGGGTTAAAGACTTATTTACTCCCTCGAACTATTGGTGCCCTCGCTACGCTCGGGCGCCAAACACCGTCTCGGGACTATATAAGTTACTTTCACCCCTAGGGTAACAATGTACTATTGTGGTTCAAAATTCACGGCCTCCCATTTGAGATTATCGAGACCGACTATTAGGACAGGATTAAAATATCCTTCAGAAGTCTCAAGACCGTTTTTAGGCTTCCGTAGCCAAATGGCAAAAAACGGAACCCTTATAGATTCGTCATGTCTGTCTGTCTGTCCGTCCGTATGTCACAGCCACTTTTCTCCGAAACTATAAGAACTACACTGTTGAAACTTGATAAGTAGATATATTCTGTGAACCGCATTAAGATTTTCACACAAAAATAGAAAAAAGCAATAAATTTTGGGGGTTCCCCATACATAGAACTGAAACTCAAATTTCTTTTTCATCAAACCCATACGTGTGGGGTATCTATGGTCTTCAAAAACCATATTGAGGTTTCTAATATCATTTTTTTTCTAAACTGAATAGTTTGCGCGAGAGACACGTCCAAAGTGGTAAAATGTGTGTAAATATATGATGTACATTACCATGCAAACTTCCACCGCAAATTGGTTTGAACAAGATCTAGTAAGTAGTATTTTAATACGTCATAAATCCTACGGAACCATTTATGGGCGAGTCCGACTCGCGCTTGGCCGGTTTTTATTACTTCTTATCAATAACCCACCGCATTTTCCAAAAACAATATTATATTGATATACTCGTATTTTGCAAAGAGATGTTTTCTAAATGATAATTTGTTTCGTAGAGTTCTGGGATCTTACCATGATCACTTATAGCAAGGTTAAAACAATATTGAAACAGGACACTGCTTTTGCTGCGTATAGCGCCATCCCCTTATCAGAGCGGTTTTAATATGGTTTTGGGCGATCATGGTTAAGGGGCAGCAATCTATATTAATATTATAATGAGGAAATATTTGATTGTTTGTTTGTTTGTATTGAATAGGATTCGAAACCACTGAACCGATTTTTATGGAAGTTGGTATAGGGATAGTTCGAGACCAGGGAAAGGATATAGGGTAATTTTCCTACGGGAAAAATCTGTCGGGAAAAGTTAGTTATAATGCAAACAAAGTTGCATACGATCAGCTAGTTGAATATATTTTGAAATACAATAAATGATAATTGTTGATTTCATACCTGAAGATGAAGTAATCGAAACCGGTCGTACAAAATAGCAAATTCAAACAGTAAAATAAATAGTGGAATAAAGTGCAAGAAAACCATGGTTTTATTCAGTATGAACATTCAGTTCCATCAAGAAGTCACACCAATAAGTATAAATGATTTCATACCTGTTGTATGAAACGAGCGGAGTACGTGATTTGAAGGTGTTTGAATTGTGGGTAGTCGCTCCTATTTACCAAGTGCGGTACAGCAATATGCACTTCGAGGAACATGCAATGCGGGCATGAGCGTGGTATTACAAATGAGTTGTAGTGTCCCGTACCTCTACAGGCCCCTGTAGACGATCAAACATGTTTGTCAAATTTACGTGTTTGAGAAACATGTTTGTTCGTGTAGGGCTGTGTTTGACGTGTTTAACAAACAAACTACGTGTTTGATGTGTTTAAAAAGTATCTTTTTTTTTATGTATGACCCGGCAAATGACCTCCTCCCGCCTGATGTTAAGCGGTGAAAGAGGCCCAAATGAGTTGACAGGTAGGGACGACATCCACTATCCTACCTGCCCGCCCCTTGCCGGCCCAAAAGATGCTTTTTCACGCCTCTTTTGAAGGAACCCATGTTGTAGGATGGAGGAAACACGTGCGCAGGTAGAGAATTCCAAGTGTGGGATGAACGACAGAAGAAGGAATCTTGGGATTTCTTGGTACGGTGTGAAAAGGAGGACACAGTGTACGGATGACTCCGAAGGCCCTTACGCGTGTTTCTGTTAAGGAATGGAGAGGGGGGGATAAGGTTAAAGAGCTCCTCAGAGCATTCCCCATGGAACATTCCCCATCTGGATTGAAGTCGTGAACTTTGTCAAGCAAGTTTGACAAACATGTTTGATCGTTTACAGGGCTCTTAGAAGCAAATCTCTTCGAATATTATATATTCTCCAAATTTTACAGTACCTTACTACATACGCACAGAAAACTAATTTACACTTAATGAGTGTTTTTTACAAGATAAGCATAACCTTAATTTTATTTTTGATATAGATAAACACTATGTGAGAACTTTATTTTAGCAAAAATCTACAGTTTTTTTACAAATAATCTCTAATGAGATCCTAATGCTGACTAAAGAATTGCGTTCCTAATGCCAAATATGGATAAATGAAACTTTCTGATTGAGACTGATATCTTTTCAGAGTAGTCCAGACAGTTGACCTACCAAGGGTTGTAATCGAAATTTTACTTTACCCTGCTTATCAGATTACCAAATAACTAAATGGATTGTAGGTACGATTAATAAAAAAAAACGGATTTAGAAATTAATTTGTGTTTGACAGATTAATTCCATAAAAAAATATACGCATCGACTTGAGAACCTACTTTTTTGAAGTCGGTTAAAAAATACTTAAAATTTATATCTATTAGACAGAGTCTATCCCCTCCCTTTGCAATCATATGGGGATATTTTCAGTCATTATTCCATTACAACTACGCCGCATTAAACACAGGCAGTTAAGGCGCATAGTGCTCCCAATGACCTTGCGTTGATCGTCCCGCACTGATTACATAGGAGTGAGTGAGTGAGAGTGAGGGGAATATTTAAGCAAACCTTTACGCGTAAGATGAATTATTTCAATAAAAAATTAATTAAGGCGAATAAGAAAAATCTAAAAAGACCATCCCCTAGAATATTTTCACTTTATTTATTGAAATCGAAAGTATATTATTTAACCTAATATTTACGACGCAATTAGGTTTAAAGTTTTAAAATCGAGGCATGTTTGGGTCACATTTTAACCAAGTTTTAATTAATTTATCAAAAAATTTAAAAGACCATCCTCTAAAGAATGCGTTGAATAATAACATATCTTTTTTAAAGATTTTTTTATTCAATATTTATGAAGAGAACCGGTTTTTTCTGCAGTGATTTTTTATGTTTGACCTTACTATGCGCCTTAACAGCCAGTAAACAAAATATTTTTCGACGACGACGACGACGACTATGTAGACGTCAACAAATTATGTTTATGAGAGAACACTTTGACGCGACTAACTTGCCGAGAATTATGATTAAAATACACGAATCAAACTTTTAGAATATTCGACCTACGCGCTACATAACAATGCTCGCTCACGTTTCACTTAAAAATGTGTAGCTGCTGCTAAATTTGAAAATCCCTTATCAACGCCGATAAAAGGCAGGCAAACGATTAATTTCTATCTGATTACAAGTTCAAGTAACCGATTAAAGTGTTCCAGTGGTGCCCTGAGAGCACTTGCAAGCCTGATTGCTTCTTTGTGCTGGCACCCGTCTTTGCGCTCAAATACCGCCAACTTAGAATAATAACGCATAGAAACCCAACCGACGCGCACGATTTGATGCAACTAAATGTGAGCCATAAATGGCTCACTACGCCGGCAGCTCCATACTGTTTTTATCGTAGTGTGCGTGTTTCGCGCGTAAAAGACTGCACACATCGGTGTCAATTTTGCTTCACTTTAATCATCGCGCTCTTTACCGGGCTATCCTTCTATGCGTTATTATTCTATGACCGCCAACTCGGCGTACCCGGTAATCAAGCCACCGCTCGCGCTGACCGGAATAATTTTGCTTTGTAACAATAAAATAGTCTAAACGACGCCATGGTCGAGCGTCGGTGGAGCTATGGTCTCGGCACTGGACTGTGCCCCGAGTAGAATCGGGAGGCCAGCGATCGATCCTGCCATGTAGCAATGTGTTTTTCGTTTCAAGAATTTCATACGTACCTACATTTATGACGCTCTTACGGTAAAGGAAAACATCGTGAGGAAACCTGTATACACCTGCTAAGTAATTCAAAGGTGTATGTGAAATCAACCAATCCGCACTGGGCCAGCGTGCTTTGACTAAGGCCTAATCGCCCTAACATGTTAGGGTAGGCTCGTGCCTCTCGGTGGGGACGTATTTGAGCTGTGATGATGATAATGACGCCATGGCATTGCGTGATTGCAAATTTAAAGTTTAACACGAGGAAAACAACTTTTGTTTTTTCTTCGCCAGTCATGGTATTACTGCTAATCTCTGAACCTCCAAAAAGTTGAGTCTGTGAGTTTCAGTATTGGTGTTTTTTGGGCGAATAACTCAATCTTACCTATTTCTACCGCAAAGCAGTAGTGTTTGCATTGCTGTGTTCCGGTTTGAAGGATGAAGGAGGCTGTAGCCGTTCTGACGGAGCAGTACAGCTACAGTCGTTCACTTCACTTCACTACAGCTCATATACGTCCCCACCGAAGGGCTCGAGCCTAACCTATGTCAGGGTGTTCAGACCTTAGCCTCACGAAATTTTCCTTTACCACAGGAGCCTCGGACAAATGTACATATGAAATTCGATAAACGAAAAACACATTGGTACATGGCAGGATCGAACCTTGGACTTTCCTATTAGAAGGCCAGTGCTGACTCCACAGCGCCACCTATTGTCGTTGAAGACATTTAATTATTTTTGTTTTCTCAATGTAAGCCATTTCATTATACAATATTTCTTTTTATAACTCATGAAGTTAACAAGTTTCATAATACACAACATGATTAAGGAAAACATTTTATTACAAACTAGCTGCCCGCCCCGGTCCCGCACGGGTATACTAAAAACCTATTGACCATACAACACTGTAAGAAACCATAGATTTGGAGTAGCCTGAATGTCAATCTGTCAAGTTAAATTAATTTTTCAAATATTTTATTTTATACAAACCTTGTCCTAACAATAACGAATACATAAAACCAAGAATTTTCCAAATTGGGGCAGTCGTTCGAAAGTTATGGGCGTACAAACATTTCGAAGATCCATTTTTATGAAGATAGAAGATTGTCTTGCTTAATAAAGCTCTACATTTTTGAAAACAATAAAGTTTGTTAATATTACCCGTTGAAACCATCAAATTATGACATATACCGTCTTATTACAAAACATGGACTAAAGTTAGTCCTGGTTTAAACTAGGACTAAGTTGACGCTGTCTCTATCTATGTATATTGACACAAGTGAAAGCGCACTACATTTAAACTAAGACTAATTTTAGACCAGGTTTAAACCAGGTTTTGTAATAAGACCCATAATGTCTAATAATTAACAACTTGAACAACAGGTCGGGTTTGCTCCTATAATCATAAATTCAAAAATGATAATTTGCTTGTACACATCGATTCCCATTATCACCAAATAAATATTTTTTTTGCAGTTATAAATATTGATGTCATGAATGAGGGTAAAAACTTCCCAATGATGCGAGATTTTTGTATTATTGATGTTTCGATGTGTCGAAGCTTAAACTAGCATCGAGAATGATGTATAAAAATAAACGCTTAGTTGCTTTTAATGCTGATAAAGTCGATTGAATCAATATGCTTATCAGCAATCTATAGTTGACAAGGTTCCAATCAAAGCCGACGCGAAATGCATTAAGTATCAAAGGGTACTCGATCGGCACAATCAAGGGCTATAGCGGCAATTAAACTTTGTTGATATACACAGAAAATGGCTTAATTAAATATTATTACTTATTTTGTCATTGTCGACCCTAGTTCGGGGAAGGGGGTTGTAAATGATTTCTTGAATTGAACGTATGTTTCTTTATACAGCTTCTGGGATAAGCTGAAGATAAATCTCTTTAAAGTTTGCCTTTGCACATGTTTTATGTTGATTGTTTATAATAATAAAGATTATATATAGTGTTGCCGAAAATTTGACCTATATCGAAAATAATAGATAAATTGTCGGAGAGTAAAAATACGTCAGCTGACCGATGTTGATACAGCAAAACTTGTATACTTTGCTTATTCTCGTAGTGTAATATCGTATGGCATTTTTCTGTGGGGAAATGCTGCCGATATTCAGACTATTTTTGTGCTGCAGAAGAGGGCTATTCGAGCAATTTACAAATCTTAAAGTGAGAGACTCTTTGAGAGAAAAATACCAATTGGTATTATGGCCGTTGCGTCACAAAATATTTACGAGAATATTTCATATGTCCATAAAAATATACATTTGTTTTGTAAAAACAGTGATATTCATTCAGTAAATACTAGCCAAAAGAATATGTTAGCATTACCTAATACTAGGCTTTAAAAAAATATAATTCTTTTAAAGGCTATTGTGTACGTTTCTACAACAAACTCCCAACCAATATTAAAGAATTTAGCTTAAATAAATTTAAGATTGCAACGAGGAAAGTACTTATGAAAAAAGTATATTATAAAGTGTCTGACTATATGACAGATAAAACTGCTTGGGATTGACAAAAAAATTATCAATTTGACGTCCATTAAGTACACTGTGATTGTTGGATGAATGTATTTGAGTAACTGTTGCAATCACTCCGACAGGCATTTCTATATATATTTTAATAAAACCAAAGTTATGTTTCTGAAATAATATATTATTGTGATGTTGACAATTTAAAAGAGGAGACAAAAAAATTAGACCTTCTGAGTTACTAGCCTATTCTCCTCATGAAGGCTCTCCCAATTTCCGAACAGGTGTAGCGTCACCTTTTTTTTATTTTACTTGTATTTGCATACATCTTAATTATGGATTATGATGTATGTACATACAAGATTTAAATAATACATAGCTTATCTTGATTTGTTGCATTTTTAAAATATTTTATTGGTTGTCTTGTAATTTGTTGACGTCAATAAGTGTCTGTAAAGGTCTATATTGAATAAAGATTTATGAATTTGATCTTGAAGGATATATTGGAAAAAATAATTAGCAACAAATTAACCTCCATCATATAGGGGTCAAAAACGGTCGAAAAAGCGATCTCAGAGATATCTGGCTCACAACAAGTATCAATTTAGGGCCCAGAAATTAGTATTTATTTTTATTTCGATGTTTTTAGATAATAAGTCAGAAATTTTTAAAAAACCTTAAGAGATACGATCCCCATATCTTACAAACCGCTCATATTTGATCCCTACATAATGAATTTGTTGCTAATGACTTCAAATATAACCTCCTTCAAGTAATAAGTAGGTCGAATTCCCAGTCACCTGTATATTGTAAAGTATGTTCACGCTTCGACGTCAATTACACAGCTACAAGTATAAAGCGAATGACTGTATCTTTAGAATAAAACATCTTATGATACAAAGCTTTACTTATCTTTGAAGATTTTACACATTTAAGAGTGGAAATAGAACCGAGGTAACCAAAGAATCTTCAAGCTAAGGAATGGACTGGTGGATATATAACTGAGCTACAACAATTTTTGTAAACGCATCCTTGGGTGAAATCAGCGTTTTGGTACCAACTTGTACTAGGCAGGAAGGATGACGGATTTGCTTTAAATGGTCGACATTGACAAATATATGGATGCGCTAAATTGAAGATGGGTCTAAATGGCGTGCCTTGTGGGAGTCCTATATCCTGCCATTGACGTATATAACTCAATGTATCCTGCAGTAGACTGAATGTTATGATTAACTACTATCATCAATGCGAATAAAAAAAGTCAACGAACGAGCCTTCTAGCCATTATTACATTTTGTGTATTCCACGAGGACCTTGACCGAAGCAAACCTCAAAGTTGCTTTATTGTTTCAATTCACTATCCCATCAATAGACATATTACTATAAGAAACTAGCTTTTGCCGCCGTCTTCGTTCGCGTGGAAATCCTTTTTTATTGATTCCCTTTACAAATAATTACGAATTACGAAGACTGTTATTTATATTTAGGTAAGTACTCGAATAATAAATTTCATAGAAATTGGAACATAATTTAAATATTTTCCATATAAACTTTCAACCCCTATTTTGCACCCTAAAGGGGGCTGATTTCTTTAGATACATTATTAGTACACCTCCACACCATCTATAGACCATACATTTTAAATTTCAAGTTTCTTACTTCAAAAACATTAGGACTTTCATACAAACTTCCAACCCCCGTTTTTAGTTTCGTAAAATCCGTTCCTAGCAGATGTCTACGCCCTATGAGGAACCTACCTGCCAAATTTCAAGTTTGTAGGTGTTATAGTTTCTGAGATTTCGTGATATGTCAGTCAGTGGTATTTCGCTTTTATACTTATATAATAATAATTGGGTCGTTACTCATGGTCCTACTACTTTGCCCCACTGGTGGGACCACGAGGAAAAGATTAACCGATTCCTTTAGTGGACTCCAAATACCATGTATTTCATTCGATTCGATTGCAATCATATTACTGTGTTGTACCATTTCGTTCAAGTCTCGGTTAAATGTAAACCATGTTAAGTCTCTATTCTCTTTGCGAATAACAACTATATTGCAATTTTCCATTTCATTTCTCTGCTACTATAAGGGGATATTGAAGTCTAGGCTTTACATCTAGTTATTACATTCCCGCATCAAATCTAGGTCAACGGTTGGCATCCCTGCAACGAGAGAGTACCACGAATAACTGACGATTTTAAATTTTTTACTTCTTAATCAAAGTTGAACTAAACATTTGACGGTTTCTGAATTTTGTAAATGTCCATTATTCACCACCTTTAATTTTCATCCCGCAACTGATTTACCAGTTCTTAACTTTTTAACAAACTTAAATTAAAAAAGTGCGTTGCTAGAAAAAAACGACCCGTTTGCTTCCGATGAACCAAATGAGGTTTTGTTTCGTCCATCTTTTACTCAACTTTGATTAATTGCGGAGGAATGCAATTTTTTGAGAGAAAAATATTGATGGAATGGAAGGAGCGCTAAGTAATTTATCAATATCTTAATCGCTTCTGAACTTCGAAGCGCCTAATTGACTACTAAACTATCTTTCTTTGCTTCTTTCCAATATAGATTTAAACCGGAGAAGTTTTATTGATATTTATAAATATAATTTAATTTCAAGATCCACTAATATTATAAACGTGAAAACCTAAACAGCTGAACCAATTTTAATGAAATTTTGCAAGTTCCATAAGTTTCTAACAGATGGCGGTTTGAACTTATTTATCGACACAACTCTCGGGTTATCAACCAGCATCCAGTAGACGGCGTTGCGTTTCGATTTCTAAGAGTTTCAATCTTTTCCATGTTGTTTTCGCAACAAGTAATTAATGCCCAAATTTATTTTGCCTAGGAGGTCCTAATTTATTTTGCCTAATTTTTTTCAAATTACAATACCTGCGGTGTTTTCGTAGTGAAATTTATGTAAAACTCGATGTATTATCGACTGTACTTAATCGGAGCATTCACATTCATTGCGTGTGCTGAATGGGCTCTAGTTAGGGTAATTTGCTATAAAGCTAACAGCTTAACGTCCACTATGGGGCATATTATTAGAATGTGACACGTGTAGAGGATATGAATTGAAGAGATTTAGCGACTAAGCGACCGATTTGAATGACCGATACAAGGGAGTTGATTTCCCCGCTATAGCTTCAGGCTGGTTAGGAACTCTGAATTTATTTTTGATTAAATGTTATGTTCAAATAATTAAATATTACATCTCGACACACGCCGTTCTGGCAAAAGCACAGACAAGGAATTGGTTAACTGTGGTTGGCAAATTATGTGTGCTTGTTCAGACAAGCAAACTGAACGTTTTAGTAATTACAAAGTTTTAGTATGGTACCAACCTTGAAATCGCAAAAAAATCAAATGTTCCACACGATGTTCAAAATTCACTGAACCTAGATGTATGGAACATCTGATTTTTTCGCGACTTCAAAGTGATCCCACAATAAAGTTCATTCAGTTTGATCGTCTGAATAAGCACACAAAATTTGGCTCGTTACTAAAAATAACCTTATATATAGGGCTACTCTTTTATCACCCTGGAAAATTTAAGGGACGCATCAGTACACATCCATTATTATATAAAAATACAAAACAATAAAACACTGCACTAAACTACTGCAGTATTTTTTGGATATTTTAGTAAATTTATATAAAATTAAATAGGTCATTTATATTTTTATTAGTATTTCAATCATTCTACTACCGTGTCCTGCAGCGTCCCTTAAATTTTCCGGGTGATAAAAACGTAATCCTGTATATTAAATCTTGACTGCATATAGAAGTCGACTCTTACGATATCCACGGAAAGAAAGGAGGACAAATAACAGTATCAGAGAACAGCAAATAGACAACTGAACAAGATAAAAATACCTAAAATATTTATTTTACTTTATACTACTATATTTTTTTTAAATACTTTTGAAGAAATTTTCGAAATCAAATCCCAATGCATGTTTCATGTCATACTGTCAGCAGATTGCTTCACGCATATTCGAACATCTAGCGTAAGTAATATAATACAGCTTACCATCATATGAGCCAATATGGAGCTCGTCAGCACGCTCTGTTTCCACATCCCGAGCGTCCTGAGGGATTCGCAGATCATTTCGGGCGTAACCTGATTAGGGAAACGAGATTTAAGTTGACGTCAATCTGGGACCGAAATAGAATTTGCTGCGAACATTCTTTTTGAATAATGTACCGTGAGAAATGTTATTACGTATTTGATATACTATAACCAGCTTTTAATATCTAGTATAAGTATGAGGTATATCGTCCGTGTTACCAGAGGCGGACCCCGTATCAAAAACGTCTGCGCAGATACTCGTACCTCTATCTTATCTATTTCTGCTGCCAAGCAGCGCTGCTTGCTTCACTGTATTCCGTTTGTAGGATAAGACATGTCGTGAAATAATTGCGTACTGTGTCTTGATATCTTACGTAACAAGTTGACAACATTGGAATACTTGTAGGGGTTGTAGATTTCCCTGACTATAGACTGGAAGGGTATCGAGGTTGATTTAGTGGGTAATGCCCCGCACTCAGCAGGGAGTCCCACACACGCCTGGCGACTAGTACTATTTATTATCTATTCTGTGCGACTAGCCATCTCCAGGTTTTAATTTATTGAGACTAAGTTTACAAACAAGAAAATTGCCCACCTGATGGTAAGTAGTGGTAATAGTCACCTATAATACGTGTGGCTCCTGTGCGATTCGCAGCAAATCTGCTCTGCTACCCCCACAAAACACAGTGTACGTTGCCCACTTGTGACATCAGATGTAAAGTCACGGTACCCAGTAATTTCAATGCCACATCTTACCCTTCAAACCGGAACACAGCAATGCAAGTACTGCTGTTTTGCGGCAGAAATAGATAAGACGGAGGTACCCAAGCACGCGACCCTGGAACAGAGTCTCCCTCCGGTAAAGTATGTGCGGTGCGCAACAGCATTACACCTCGTAAAAAAGGGATTGTAGATTTACAAGTCTTACGGGAACTACGTGTGCTATAGGTAGGACTGTCCACTTACCATCAGGTGGGCAGAATGCTTATTTGCCAACCTAGTTGTATAAAAAAGTCATTTTGTCCCTACGACGGTGACGATTTAAGAAGAAACTTCCTTTTTTCCTGTGGATGTCGTAGAACTGATTAAGAGAGTTCTGGCCAATCGCACCAACCTTGTCTTAGCTTAGGACGATCTTAAGTGGTATGCTGTCACATTCTTTTCATTAAAGTCAAGAAGTGACAGCATTCTTCTTAGGAGTGTCTTAGCTAAGACAAGGTTAGTGAAATTGGCCATTCATCCCAATTACTCCATAATAATAATAATAATATACTTTATTGCACACACATTACAACATAAGTAGTCGGGAATACAGACATACACGAGAAGGTACAACTGGCGGCCTTATTGCTAGTAAGCAATCTCTTCCAGGCAACCATCAAAAGATAAAAATTAGAGACAGTAGGTACATGACGTTAAGGGTAGTGCAAAAAAAAAATTTTAAATCTAGGTTTAAATTAAAAAAAATATATATTGAACAAAATATACAAAAACCAAAAAATACATAATATACAACAACGAACAATGAAAACACTAAGAATCTAGTGATAGATAGTGGCTCCGTACCAAGTAATAAAATAAAATGAAAGATTAGAAACAAAACTCATCAGGCCAGCGAATGCCTTATCATTACGAGAGACTCGCTCATGTGGTGGATATAAGCAGCTCAAACAAAAGCCGAAACCACCAAAACAATTTGAATGCTATTTGTTTGTCAACATTACTGCTTCGAAAATGCAAACCAACCAAGCAGTCTGTTTAGAGTCGCTGTGTAGTTTAACTGATTGCATAGGCTTGAAGGCGCATTGCTGGCTTTTGAATGCATTCTGTCTGTATTGCGCTTATGTAGTCTATTTCATTCAGATCCTCAAAAGAGTTTCTACTTTTAAAATAAGGAAATCTCGTCATCATCATACAAACCTCGCAAAATGAAGGTTGCTCTAACTTTACTTCATCTGATGTTGTCGCGTTCGTGCCAACAAGGAGATGCGATAGTAGCATGCTTCGGGATCCAACTTGAATCTGTTTTGACTCTGAAAGGTATAATCAGATACCTATGTTTAAACAGAAAAAAACAAAAAAGCTGACATTTTAATGTAATTATATTGAGAAACAAAAAATAATTGCACTAGTTCTTGAGATTCGATACTGAGTCATCTACCCTACTTCTTATGTCTATCGAAAAAAGGCGATGCTGCTTTGTTCCAGATTGAAGGCTAAGTCTGGCAGTGATGTTATGGACTACGATGGCGATGGCGGCCACTAAGATCTTGTTACAAGTTGGCAACGTACATTGTGGTCTTTGTGGGGGCTGCAAATGTTAAAACTTGGCAACGTACATTATGGTTTTTATGGGGGCTGCAGATGTTACAAGTTGGCAACGTACATTGTGGTCTACGCAGAGGCATAAGAATAACTAATACAGTATAGAAGCGAATCTCCTTTGTGGGTGCGCCAAATGCCGCTATTTGCATACCTACAGCGCCCTTCCCCCTGTAACGCCCCGCAGTAGTCTGCGGACGCCGCTAGGGTCACCACATGGACGTATGGTTACCACCACAATATTTTTTATATAGGTACCTGCATATTTTACATTAAATGAGAAACTGAGCATACACCGAGTCTTATTGATTTTGTACTTCAAGTGTAGCGAGCGAGCGACTATCTTTAGCAATAGTACGCACATTTTTAGTTTTTTTGATTCCGTAGTTATAAGAACCTGCCTATTTTTGATTAATTGAGCATAGCATTTTGTTCTCGAAGTGTAGGGACACTTCGAGAACAAAATCATTAAAATGTTTCGAATTTCGATGTACAAAAATGGTTTGTAATTTAGGTATCGTACCTACGTTTATAGTCCAAGAGTTGAAGTTATGAATGTACTAATGGATGAAACCTAAGCTGACTTTTTACTATCAGACCAACATTTTCACTTGAAAAAAATCTGTTGTTTCATAATTTTAATCAAGTATTGATTTTTTTTCTTTTTTTAAAAACGTCGCCCCACACTAGGATTTTCTTCTGTGTCGTGGGTGCAGTTACAAACATAGAATATCACATGCACATACGCCCAGACCGGAACAAATTTCTGTAGGCCATACAAAATATCTGTCCCATGCGGGAATCGAACCTGCGACCCGTTGCACAGTAGGTGATCACTCGACCTCTGCGCTAACCGTGTCATCGAGTCGTCGTGTCGTCGATTGTATTTAAATTTTATATGGAACAGTGACAAAGGTATATAAAAATATAAATAGCAGTACCAAAGTTTCTCATAATTCAAATTATTCCCGACTTGACAAAAAAAATCCCATACTTACAGAGTTTCAAAATTGCACTACAATGACAGCTTTAGAAACTCGATACATTATATTGTATTAGCTTTGACTTGTAATGAATATTACGAATAAAACGGTATCTGTATCTAGGGTAATAAAAATAATTTTAAAGTATTCAATCATTTTTATTTAAAAGGTTTCAATTCAACAGAAATATTTACAAATGTCTGATATTTATAAAAGATAAAGAAGTTTCGGTTATTAAACTTCAGCACGTAGTAAATACGCATTCTTATAAAAAGCTTAATCAGGTAATCAATAGGAAAACATTCACAAGGTACCTGAAACACACGGTGTGCGCCTTGACTGGCGATTCCGTTCAACGGAAATCAAACGGTAGGTAAATAACGTGGCATTGAGCGCTCGACGGCCGGGAGTTTCACTTCTATACTCGTATTATTAGTTATTCTTATGGCAGAGGCTCCAAATGTTACAAGTTGTTATATACTGTGATTTTTATGGAGGCTGCAAATGTCACAAGTTGGCAACGTATACTGTGGTCTTTGTAGGGGCTGCAGAGTGGCAACGTGCGCTCCAGGCACACTGCAGGTTCTCCTTTAAAGTCTTGGGAAACCCTCTAGAGAAGCTAGGGTCGCTGGAGTGATTCAGATCCCAACCCTCCTACGCAAAACAGGCGCATAGTCGCTGATGAGCCAAATGCCCGGACGACAAAGTAGACGTCAGATAATAGTCTCCGCCTCTTGTGGGGGATTCCACCCACATCCCAAATCCGCGCCTCTGCACGGTATGCAAATGCATTCCATCGTGTAAAATAAAGGACATGAAGGTAATAAGAAGAAAATTCTCCAGCATTACAAACAAGCTGTGACGCTTAATGTCTTTTGGTGGAATTGGTTTTCCGTGCGCAACAAAGAGATTAAGGAGATGCACCTGTCTACACACAGGCTACTATGTGCACTGTATTTTGTAAGTTTTATTCTCTAAGTATCATTCAAGCGACCTCAATAATTTTTCCTTAGTGTAAAAGGAGCTAGTATTAAATTTTACTGTAATAACCATTATTATTTCTATCGAAATAAAAGATGAAAAGACCATTACGTAACTAAGGGTAAGCTCAAACCTATCGGTGGGGACGTGTATGAGCTATGATGACGATGAAATTAAACTTTGAAGTATTTCATAGTTAGATATCTCGTAGCACATTGCTAACTATCATACTTTCTCAACTTTTGAATATTTTTACTTAATCAGCATCACAACTGCACTAATTTGAATTTACTTTATTTACCACATCAGGCTCGCGCCAAGCGCTGTCAAGTTGACAGATTCACGAATCTAACAGAATATTTAGTGATCAGTAGTCTAGTAGTAGGACAAATCATGGTCTCACCTCTTAGACCTATAGGTAGGATATGTTCAAGGTATTATGATCACTTTACAAGTATGTACCCGCTGGCACAGATTAGATAATAGTGGCGCCAGGCCGTCTCCCACTGGAGTAGTGACGATTAATCTATCTCTTAAAATTATATCCATGTTTATATCTGTACAAAAAACAGCACTTTATGGATTATTATCTTGCAAACGGATCAATCAATCAATCATCAGTTTTGGCAATCCCTCACTGATCTCCCTCACAAGACCTATCCAAAAATACCCCACACTTTAGGAAAGACGATAAAACATTATCATCCTCACTTTACGTGTAGGAGAAGTAAACCCTTAATTTTTTTCAGGTGTTATTGTATTACTTTGTTGGCATTATCACTATAGATAGTCATACAAATTACAGCTGTCTTGTTACTGCCTCTAAGCGGATTAACAGATAATAATATGAAACCAGAAATGTATTAGGGTAGCAGAAGGTCATTCGTCAGGGAGGATGTTGTGTATCATCACAACAACAGCATATAAATTGTAGCTTAAAAAATATGCGCCAATTTACATATTAAACAGTACCAACAACGATGTTGTATAAAATAGTAGGAGAGATATACGTATTAAAATTGTCAGCTCGAAGCAAATTATTTACATTTTTTTTCCAATCTATACTAATATTATAAAGCTGAAGAGTTTGTTTGTTTGTTTGTTTGCTTGAACGCGCTAATCTCAGGAACTACTGATTCAAATTGAAAAATTGTTTTTGTGTTGGATAGTCCATTTATCGAGGAAGGCTTTAGGCTATATAACATCACGCTACGACTAATAGGAGCTGAGCATCAATGACAAATGTTGCAAAAACGGGTAAAAAATATACGGCGAAACGTAGTTCGCTGGCACAGCTAGTAACGTATAAAGTGAAAATGCAAACAAAATGTATGGGAATGATTCCACATCACAAATCATTCTCATGCATTAGCGTTCGATGCAGAACGTATAACGTAAACGAAATGAGTGCGAATGATTCTTGGCAAACAGGGCCCCAACTTTTTAATGAGCCTAATGTCGAAACTTCGAGATCGCTTCACCCTGGAGCCTGAATCGATCATATTATTATTACCGCTAAACAACACAAACTCCTAAGGCTCCTAAATTCCTATTTTATTGGTTTCCACGCCTGAACCCTTGATTTCTTAGAATATTGTACAGAGGGTCATAATGTTATAAGTTACAAGATGCCTAGGTAATTTGTAAACATCTCAACTTCCAAGTGCGTATTAACCTAGATTTACTACTTTCGCAATACGTATAACAATTATTAAGTTCACTTGATATTGCTTTTATTCCGAGAAACCAATCTCTTCGTAAGTTGATGCTCGATAGGTAAATAATACAGTCGAGAACTTTCCCGATAAACTATGGTGAGAAATCTACTTTCTGTTCAATATAATATAATACACTTATGTTGACTACATCATAATTGGGATGATGACTGAATTCTAATTTTTATGCCTCGTCATTAAATATTAAAATACCGTGGAAAAAGATGCAGTCCTGTGAAATTAGAATTAAAATCGGGTTAGAAATACATTAGATACAAGCATTTTAAGTTGTTAATTTGAAGGCGATTAGACAGAGAGATCCGACATCAACCGTGACGTTATTGTTGAGTACGGCCCTTAAGGCGCATAGTGCTCCCAATGACCTTGCGTCTTTCGTCCCGCACTGATTACATAGGAGTGAGTGAGTGAGAGTGAGGATAATATTTAAGCAAACCTTTACGCGTAAGATGAATTATTTAAATTAAACATTAATAAAAGCAAATAAAAAAATCTAAAAAGACCATCCTCTAGAATATTGTTCACTTTATTTATTGAAATCAAAAGTATATGATTTAACCTAATATTTACGACGCGATTAGGTTTAAAGTTTTAAAATAGAGGCATGTTTGGGTCACATTTTAACCAACTTTTAATTAATTTATCAAAAAATTAAAAAGACCATCCTCTAAAGAATGCGTTGAATAATAACATATCTTTTTTAAAGATTTTATTATTCAATATTTATGAAGAGAACCGGTTTTTTCTGCAGTGAATTTTTATGATTGACCTTACTATGCGCCTTAAGGTTGCCATTTAAACTCCTTGTAAATTGTCGTTTTGCTAGAAAGAGATGGAGAAAAATCTTTAATACCTTATATCTTGGTTGTTTTTATAGTTATTCGAAAACCGATTTTATCTTTCTGTTTATTATATGAATGAGCTTCTATTAAGAGCGTCGGTGGCGCTGTGGCCTCGGCACTGGACTGTGCTCCGAGTAGAATCGGGAGGCCCGCGATCGATCCTGCCATGTGCCAATGTGTTTTTCGTTTCACGAATTTCATATGTACATTTATCTGACGCTCCTACGGTGAAGGAAAACATCGTGAGGAAACCTACATACACGTGCGAAGTAATTCAAAGGTGTATGTGAAGTCAACCAATCCGCACTGGGCCAGCGTGGTTTGACTAAGGCCTAATCGCCCTAACTAGTTAGGGTAGGCTCGTGCCTCTCGGTGGGGACGTATATGAGCTGTGATGATGATGATGAGCTTCTATTAAAGCAAAAAAAAATTTTTAGTCATCTAGCCTATTCTAACGATAATAGGCTGAGGTGACTATAATTTTATTTGCTACCAGGTAGATAGATTTAATTAAATATTATAGTACAGAAGTACATCTAATTGCTGGAATGCATCGTTGTAATGGTGACAGACATACAGAAATAGCTGAAATGTTGGTAGGTGATTGAAACCTAGAAGAAAAGACTCTGCTCGCATGCGGGGCGGGCCGTCACTTTCAAAATAACATATCGGGAGACGTATCGTTAGTAGGCCCACAATATGGATTGGTGATTTTTGTTGACAGACTTAGGTAAGTTGGTGGTTGGTGGTTCATCAACCAAACCTAGAAGAAAAGACACTGCTCACATGTGGGTCTAGCAAAAATCGCAGAAAGCCGCGGTATCAGGGCAACTATGAGGGGGGGATTACTCTCTGTCACACCATTTTGTTACACCAGTGTGACACAGGAGAATTTTTTTCCTGACAGTCACACTACGGCCGTCTCTTGGCTGAATGGATCCGTTTGTTGCCCTTGGTATGATTTCCAACCAAAATCTAAACCACGTGGTCTCAACCGTTAGATGTAGAGCTGTAGAGTCAATTTTTTTTTAATCCTACTTGTATTTGCAGACATCTTGAGTATATTCAGGATGTATGCACATACAAGGTTAATATGTTTTTTTTTAATTAGAATGTTTTGCTTTGTTTTGACGTCAATAAGTGCCTGCGAAGGTTGAATAAAGATTTTTGAACTTGAAAAATTATGAATTTGAATTTAGACCAAGGCTGATAAAAATAATGCATCGTGCATAGACTATCTGTCTGTTAAATCGGTAAGAAGCTTGCCGTGAGTACCAAGTGGCGTGCAAGTTTAGTAATTAACTGACGCTTCATAAACTGGCCGTCGCATATGAGGTTTCTAAGTTTCTAACTCGTTACACAAGTACTGCTAGGGCTGAAGCAATTTACTCCACTCTTAAACTGTCGTTTGTGTTACGAACTATTTTCCCTAATGGCATTTGTCTACATACAAAAAAGATAAAGCACCATAATACTACAACGCCTTTCCTCAACGCTATAGAACCTGAGAAAAAAAATCGTTATACATTCCTGATGTTACAGCGCACAATTAAGAAAAGGTGTATAGAGGGGGGGGGGGGGGGTAGGTATGTTAAGTACCGATTCAAAATTCTATGATGGACGCCAAAATACTTATAATTATTTTTGTGTAAAGTTATCACACAAAAATCATGGGCTAGGCCATCCCTGAAAAAAAGACCTAGATACGCCAATACTTTTTACTTACAATTTTGCTTAAGAACTTCGGAATTAAGGCAATATCAATTTCCCGGATAACGTGTAGGTCGCCTACACGGTATCCGAAAGTCAAAGTCGCCTGTGGAAGGACTGTAAAATATAAAAACCGGCCAAGCGCGAGTCAGACTCGCCCATGAAGGGTTCCGTAGGATTTATGACGTATTAAAAAAACTACTTACTAGATCTCGTTCAAACCAATTTTCGGTGGAAGTTTGCATGGTAATGTACATCATACATTTTTTTTAGTTTTATCATTCTCTTATTTTAGAAGTTACACACACACATTTTACCACTTTGGACGTGTCTCCCGCGCAAACTATTCAGTTTAGAAAAAAATGATATTAGAAACCTCAATATGATTTTTGAAGACCTATCCATAAATACCCCATACGTAGGGGTTTGATGCAAAAAAAAGTTTTGAGTTTCAGTTCTATGTATGGGGAACCCAAAAATTTATTGCTTTTTTCTATTTTTGTGTAAAAATCTTCATGGGGTTCACAGAGTACATCTACTTACCAAGTTTCAACAGTGCAGTTCTTATAGTTTCAGAGAAAAGTGGCTGTGACATACGGACGGACAGACAGACAGACATGACGAATCTATAAGGGTTTCGTTTTTTGCCATTTGGCTACGGAACCCTAAAAAGAGAACACATTAGCCCAACTATTATAATATTTTATTATGAAACCATTTAAACGTTCCAACTACTTTCAAAGTATATAGCAACGGACCAACGGACAGCGAACAAATAAGAGTGTTCATGAAGGCACAAGCTCCGCTTGAAACTTCCTTTTTCTTCAACATAAACCTTAAACTAAAGAAATGTTGAAGAATTTTTTGCGGTAGTTTTTCTCTACTCCTTTTAAAGCGTCTCTAGTAAATGTAAAGTAGCAGAATTTGATGGCTTTTACGTTAATTAGAGGATCAAACGCAATGGCGCCAACAGCAAAATGTTCTTCCATTTCCCTTTCAAAATAACAGTACGCTTTAATAGACAACATTTTAGATGTTTATTCAGCGTTGTTTGAATATAACTTCACAAAAAATGAGACTGACTTTCTTTACGTGGTCCACTTTTATGAGGGAATTTACATTATCCTATAATTTGTAGATGTCTACAGCATTGTGTATAATGAATAGCTCTACTAAATGGGTCAAATAAAAATGCCTTCGTGACATAGTAAATGGCTGTCTATGCGGGTATTTCCATGTGGAAATTTGTTCCGCTGTAGTATTTCTTAAAGTATGTGATTAAATATTCATAGAAATTGTATTGTCCAGAATCTTGAGGCCATATCAAATCACTAACTCTTCTCTTTCTTATTGGGGGTAGAAATGAAATGGAAAATGTTTATTAGTGACACAAGGTACATACACAACAAACGCAACAGGCAAATAAAAATGTGACACCAATGTTAACGTAACATGTGTTCTCCTTGAACGACCTCCTCCACTTTCGTAATTAAAGTTTCGTTACCAGTTACGAAAGGTAGATTATTAACCAAGGGGATAAAGCAGTGACTTATGTCACGGGTGTAGATTGAACCGCAAGTGTAACGCACGACTCTCGAGCTCAGAAAAGGCCCAAGACTAAGACTGTTTTATTCCTAAGAAAGATACTGTACTTTTCGCACCACCTGCGAGAAAATAGAAACAAATACAGCATTTATTGAAAATCATATCAATAAATTTAATAAAAATCACAAATTATTATACGTATTACTTTAAAAAGTCACGAAACTTTATTGAAAAAGCTATACAGAAGAAGTGGCTGTATATGCTTAAATCCGTTTGTTTTTTAACATGGAAATCTAAAACCTACAAAAACAATATTGACGAGAATAAATTTTTGTTTCATTTATGATATTTTAGTAACTTCGCGGAATTTTGAGCATAATGTTGTCGGTTCAAAATCTTTATTTCTTTTCGCTTAACATTAACACCGCTTTTTATCGAAATTAAAGTGCTTTTAGTGTTCCAAATACAAATTAATTATATCCCTAGAGAAAGAAAGGAATTCAGTACAATATGCAATTCATGTTTTTATAGACTTACTGACTTGACTTGACTTTATAGACTTTTTGTTGGGTTTACATGACACAGAATATATGATTTTTGAGCAGGCATTACGAAAATGGATTTTTTTTCGATTCAAAAATGTATTTTATTTATTTAAATTACACTTGTTAGTTTTCATATTTCCTCTGTACATGTACATATACGATTGTATATGATCATTTTTTATACGTTTATTTTAAATACCGGGAAAATATTGAAGTATTTTTTCATTGAAAACTTCCAATTAAAACATTAGGGACCTACACCAGGCCAGAGAGGCCCAATTCTGCTAATAAGTTACAGCCGAATCGAAACTAAACCGTTGCGACCGACCAATCAGACCGCCACATTATCACGTCATCGAACAGTTGCATGTCAATATACGCGCTACGATTGGTCGATCGCAACGGTTTAGTTTCGATTCGGCTGTAATTTATTAGCTGAATTGGGCCTTTGATATACAAAAAATATTCTTAAAAGCAAACTCATAACCGACTTAGCGAATTTGTTATAACGTTGTAACATATAACTAAATAGGTACGAGGGCTACGAGCGGCTCTGTATGTCAAGTTACAATTTGCATAATTACGTGAGAAAATCGGGTTAGCCCACTTATCCTTTCAAAATGTCTCCTTGGTAGGGCTAAATAGGCTTTGAACTCCCCGATAAGTGATCCTGACTAAAATATGAGAGACATTACTGTTACTGGGCTTTGCTTGGATTAATATTTAAGATATTAAATATTGTTAATATTATAGTTCTGGACCCTCCGGTTTGCACCATTAATATGGTACAGATGAGATGACTGCATACGGTGCCTCGCGCAACTTAATTCATCAATCATTATCATCATCATCACAGCTCATATATACATCCCCACCGAGGGGCACGAGTCTACCCTAAATAGTTAGGGCGATTAGGCCTTAGTCAAAACACGCTGGCCCAGTGCGGATTGGTTGACTTCACATACACCTTTTGAAATACTTCGCAGGTGCATGCAGGTTTCCTCACGATGTTCTCCTTTACCGTAGGAGCGTCAGATAAATGTACATATGAAATTCGTGAAACGAAAAACACATTGGTACATGGCAGAATCGATCGCGGGCCTCCCGATTCTACTCGGGGCACAGTCCACTGCCAACTAAACCATGCCCGGGTACAGATATATAAAACATTTCAGCACTTTTGATCTCCGTTAAGTAGCATCGACGTGTATCATCATCGTTAGTGTGGGCGTGAAATAGATATGAGTGTGGAACAGTTGTCCGACAAACCGTTGCCCGACACACCACGTATAGGCTAATGTTATGCCACAGTGAATCGAGGCAATTTCCAGAGAACACAATTGCAAGAAGGTAACTTTTAAAAGGCAATTTTTTACACTTTTAGGTCCAATTTCACCAATATTTAAACAGGTGGTTAGTTAACTAAGAAACAAGTTTTTGACATTTCACTCATACAATAAGTGTCAAAAACGGTTGTTTGTTAACTATAACCGCCTGTTAAATGTTGGTGAAATACGACCTAATTTGATTAATGTTAATATTTGATAAATGTACGATCGGCGTGGTCGTATGGTAAAGTTCGTTTGTTTTGAGTTGGTCTCAGATTTCCAAAAAGTCAGACTTTCAAATGGTCAGAATTTCAAATGAAAGCTGTGCGCATTTGAACTTACCCATTAGGCACCGCCGTACAAGGCCTTTCTCACCTCTTTCATAGTGTTCTGTGGCAACTTCAATAACCGGATGGACTAGCTAATCTTCTTACTAGATTAAACAAAAAATATTTTACTCCTATTCTTTCCATCTAACCTCGACTTGGTCCCTTTTGTCTTTTAGTTTTCGAAAATCCTTTTCTCTTCCCTGCTACTACTCTTTTCCCGTACTTTCTACTAGCTCTTCTGTTTTCGCTCTCGAACCTAAGTATAATAGACTCATTCGCTACAATGAAACCAATACTCGCTGACAACTTTTTAATGACATCATTAAAAACAAAAAAAATGTGAAACACACGAGAACTACCTTCTGCGACAGCATCGGTGACCGCAGAATCTGCAACCAGGAGTTCGGAATCCGCTGTGGGACGACAGCTTTGTGAAGATAGTTGACATTGATAGCCTCCTGCGTGGCTTCTTAGGAGGTGCTCTCCTTGCCTGGCGTTTCATGGGCGTTCGCCTTTTGTCTATTCTGCCAGTCTTACGAGGTTTCTTCTTTTCGGTTTTTCCTTCTCGCTTAGCTACACTCGGCTTCGGTATCCCTGCTTTTGCATCCGTCACCTCCATACGACTTCCGCCTGAATATGAGCCGGTAGTGAACGACTCGCTGTTAGAATCATTATTCCTCCTCTCATCGCGTTTTCGCCTCTCGCCGCGAATCTCCTCAGTCGACGCCACTTGCTCACTCTCTTTCCTACTAGCGGAAGGCTGATTATCTTCCTGCGCTGCATCGTCTCCCATCGCAATTTTCTTCCAAAAGTAACTGATAATTTTGTATAGGGTATTGTGAAGCTATAAAATTAAATAGTGAATGGTGATTTTCATTCGTTTGTCTGTCAATTCTGCTTTTGTTTTCTGCATTGTCACTTGGCATTGTCAACGATGACGCTTACTTTTCCTATTATTTTTCATAGACTATTACAGAGTAGATTTGATCGATTACTTTTTATAATGAGAGACAATATGTCCTCGACATTATTTATTAATACTTAAAATGCAGCGGATAATGCTTGCAGCAATAGCCGCGTGTAATTGGAAAATAATGGGCTATAATTTACAACCACTTACTCTTTTTCTACTTTCTTGTCTTGGTAGGAAAATTAGTAGCACGGCGTTGTATTGGAATTGATTGGTGCAATCAATCTAATAGCAATCAAATGAACAAATTACTGTAAGGTTAGAGTTAGACGCATGAAAATTTTGATAAAATAATTCATTTTCATTAGCAATATTGGTTAATGCGTCACGGCTTATAGTTTTAAGTAATGCACTAAAAGATAAACGATACTTGCTTTAATGCTGCTCCTTCAAAATAAAGTTCGATCGGTGTAAATAGCTATTTGTATGATGAACACATAATAATATTAAAAGGCATGTTTAGGTACTATACTTGCTCAATAAAGTATCTCGAAACTTTTTTAAAAATGAGGGTGAATGTACGTTAATAGTAGAAATATACGGGCAGAAAAGTCTACAAAAATTCATTGGTGGCGTCTCCAGTGGCACCTCGGTAGTCACTTCCCCCTTTGACACCACAAACGTCCCAATAAACCATCATTATCCTCCCTAGCAAAGTATTAAATTGAATCGACTGTCAAAATTTTTATATAATCTCCAATTAAAAGAGATCTGTTTTTTATTTTCCTCGTATAGGTGTAGTATAAAGCACTTTGTACCAGTCGTAAGAAAATGCGATTCGCAACTCGTAGGTATATATTAAGTAAAAAAAACTACGCCCCCTTGGTAATCAGTCACTTTCTCCCTTCGGTAAACAATGTGCTATTATAATTTCAACACAAATGTTACGGGCCATCGATGTATGCTGTATTTTGCACCAAAATCATATAAATGTGACAAGTGGCGATGAAATCGCCATATTATATCGGTCGGTTTGAAGTGGCGATGACGGCACTGCGAACAATATAAAAAATACTGTTATATAAAGTAATTAAATTTATCTATCTATTATAAATAAAAATGAATCGTTGAAATGTACGAGTATCTACGCGCATAACATCAAAACGACTGCACCAAATTGGTTTATTCTTATTTTGTTGTGTTCGTTTTTGTCAGGACAAGGTTTGTGTAAAAGAAAATACTTAAAAAATTATACAAAAAGTAAAAATTATGAATATAAAAAATAATGTAAAGTGACGAATTGGCATATTAACATTCAGATTATTGTCAAAAGGTTTTTAGTATAGCCGTGCGAGGCCGGGGCGGGCAATTAGTAAAAGCTCGGTAAACAGCTTTCACTTTCAAACACTTTTTCACTTATATTATGTGCGATAGTGTGATAGTACGTATAATTTATATTCAAATTATAAAAGTATGATACAAGGAATTTATATACTAGCCTTTAATCGTGCCCAAAATATATCAATTCCTTGTGTAATTTATGACATTTTATAAAATGACAGTTGTCTTAACTCTGCAATGACTGTCAAATCCTGTCAAATCAAAAACAATTGTCTACACTTACAGATAGTTACAGTTTGGCATGGAGTAAATAATCAAATTTCGATTATTAAGTCCATGAGGTCCATGCACTTTGGCTACATTTGGTTCTTGAAACTGAAACGTGACCTGTGAGGCGTATGATACACGTTCAATATTTATCACGATATTTATCGTGATAAATATGACAATATAAATCGTGACAGCGGAATCGTTTATATGAAATTGGCGGATCGCGATCCAGCTATATCATATACTACACGATCAATAAATATCAAGATCCAAATATCGTGATAAATATTGAACGTGTAGCATACGCCTGAACGTAACGTTGAAAGTTGAGTGTGGAATTGTTGTACGACAAACCGTTGCCCGCCAGACGTATGAGCAACATAATTTGTGATATGACCGACCGACCTTATGACCGAATTCTGAATTCGCGCGGAAAAATTCTTCGAGACTGTCTACAAAACAAACTAATAAGTGATTCTAGCAGTTGACATTGGCAGTAATAGTTCACGAATACCTACTTACATTAATTTACACTGAAATTGTTGTTATCTCTCTTATCTCAATAACCACTCGCCACAAATTTAAATAAAAGAAAGAAGAAATCCTTTGGATTGATTGTACTGTGTACACATAGGAGTCAGCATTGCCAAAATTATCAGTATTTATTACACAGACATACTAGTATTAAAATCTGTGAACGCATAGGAGTCGGCGTAACTATCTACATTTTTATTTTGTTCAACAGTTGCTGGTGCGGCCTCAGCCGGACCGCCCACGGGGCCAACGTGGCCAGCGCGGCGGCGGGCGAGGCCTGGGTGCCCGCGCGCCACACGCAGACCGCGCCCACGGACGCGTACGGCACGGTCGAGTTCCAGGGAGGACCGCACCCCACTAAGGCGCAGGTGAGGCGATAACTGAATGTCAATGGTGATAAAATAGTAGATTGTACAACAAGGACATAAAATGAGTCATTGTAGGCGAGGTTGGATAGTAAGTTGAGGGGTACAATGACTTGTTTATGCCAGTGTTTTACACTCTGCTTTTCACTTCGACTGCTAGAAAATTAAACAATTACTTCAGAATATAAACGAAAATTCAATTAAAATTATATAAAAACTCAAATATGTAACACAATGTTGAAAAATTAAAGAACTTATATAATAGCCAAATTCCGCCAGTAAACTTTTTTTAAAATTTTTACATGGCGATAGCTTAGGTAGTACATATTTCATTTTGCCAAGTAAAAAAATAATTCGATGCGTTATAATAATAACCGGTTACTATTTTTATCTGGTTGCATGACTTTTGAGGTAGAAAACACAAGACAAATAAATTAAAGCAAATAAATAAATTATCGCAAATTATTCTGTGAAGTTTTATTGAGCGTTGTTGGCTGTAGGGCCTAAGAACCTTTATCTAAAAGAAAATGTTACTTTATGCTTTAGAATATAAAAAGCCATTTTATGCAGCCTATAAAGGACATAAAGACGAACTTTGCCAGCACGAGAAGTGAAAAACTAATTAATTATACGATTATGATTAATTCTGAAGCAGGAGTCAAATTTTGTGTCCCAGAGAAGCAAATCGGCTGTTCCTTACATTTAGGTTCAGTGGACGTTGAAAATTTGTATGGAATGGTATTTTTTGTAATATTCAGGGACTTCATTGCATACTATTAATAGTGCTACGTGTTGGTTAGCCTTGTCGCATTGGACACCTGTCCCCGTAGCACGTCCACCAATACACGATACGATAAAGCGATGTATCGCAGTGAACTGTCAAAATGCGATGAAAACCTATTGTATTTTGACAGTTAACCGCGATAAACCGCTTTATCATATCGTGTTTTGGTGGACGTGCTAGGGGGGCTGGAGCGATTATTGCTTATTACCGTAGGTCTTGCCAGAATGCCAGCGCCGCAGTGTAGTTTTTCGCTGTACCTAGCATGCTGAGACAATGATGACCAATTTGGCCTCTTATTGTTATGTAAACGTATATAAAGTATGTATTTGTCAATTTTCGGTTAATAAATGCGCCGCTGGTCGTTGACGTCCAAAGTCGTCATCATCATTCCAACCATAATATTGGGAAAGTGGGCAAAAGCTGACCCCAGAAGGAAAATTTGTGCCGCTTTTCACCAGGCTGGCCCAATACGGGTTTATCGCTTCGCGAGTGGGTTATAAGCTTGGGTTTGATGTGATGGTATTCGGATCTCAACCTCGTACATCTTAAGAAATTAATGAGTCACATACGTAATTGCATACTTACTTATCCTTACATATTATAAAACAAAGTCCCCCGCCGCGTCTGTCTGTCTGTCTGTCTGTTCGCGATATACTCAAAAACTACTGTACCGATTTTCAAGCGGTTTTCACCACTCGATAGCGTGATTCTCGAGGAAGGTATATAATTTGTTAAGTTTTTGTATTTATTTCTGTGTACATTAACGATATTTGTTGAAGATGTCGGGAAAAAATTAATTAAGGCGAAACGTAGTTCGCGGGCACAGCTAGTGCGTTTATAAAAACTGAAATAGCGGGTTTAATAAAAATATTGAATGGTCTCTATGGGAAAGTTATAGAGCTCGTTTTCCTGATTTCAAATGTATATAACTCTATTCCGCAAAAATCGTACATAATGCATTCCTCGTAAGCGCGCAGAATTTTTCAGACACGTTACACAAACAGACGACTTGTGTTAAGTTGGTAGTGTTTAGTTGGTAATACTTGAATGGTACCTAAATAACTTCAATAATTCCAGTTCTTCCACTATTCGATGGCTAAATCATAATTTCTTTCAGTACGTCCGCCTCTCACACGACACCCGCCCGGAGTTAATCGTCCAGCTGCTGACCCGCGAGTGGGCGCTGGACCGGCCCAAGCTGCTCATCACCATCCAGGGCGGCAAGGCCAACTTCGACCTGCAGCCCAAGCTGAAGAAGGTGCTCCGGAAGGGACTGCTAAAGGCCGCCAAAACCACCGGCGCTTGGATATTTACCGGAGGCACTAACACTGGTATGTCTGTATTTTTATGCTTCATCGTTAGGGTCATTTTTCCATACAAACTTAGTCCTTTCCTGGGTAATGGAAAAAATTGTTGCTCTATTTTTTAAAAGCATAAAATAGAAACACAGCCAAAGCCTTTCTTTTTTTATTTCTATTGCAATAACTTATTAAGTCTGCTTAGTTTTAAAGCAGAAAACAGGGAACTACGTCTCCTATCTTAAGTCCTCGGGCGCGTGAGTTGTCCCTATCGCGCTCAGCTCGTTTGTTCGGGGGCACAGTAGCGCGACTGCAATACATTTTACAAATGAATATTTTTGAGTTCTCTCGACCATATAGTGTTAGTGACCTCTTGTGTTACCTCCACACCTCTGTCTTTTACATAAAACTCAAATTCGCTCGTGCGTCGTTTAGCCTTGTCGATGTCCTCGGCGAATTGTAAAAGCTCGTCATCATCGAAAACAGCGAGCTAACAAGCATGTCGATCCTCTCGAAATACGAAGAGCATGTTCCGAAGAACTGTTCCGCTGAATCCTCACACCATTATCACCTGGGTGAAGCCTTCAGGATGGCTGGAGTTGCGGTAACGGTTCGTCTATTCTTGCGCTTATCAACTTCATATCTAAACCTCTGGACCATTTCCATCTGGTGGAGTGGAATGAACCTGAAGAGCACAATAAAAATATAAAAGATCTGATGGATGATGTGGTTACCTAGCGTAGCCACTTGCAAACTGAAAGGTGACATGCGCGTTACTGACAATAAAGTTAGTTTGAGTCGCGGGAAAGGACATAGGATTGTTTTTATCGCTTTAAAGAAGTGAAAAGGTATGTGAAAGATTGTTTATGGAATCAATAAACGCTGAACAGATTAGATGTAATTTGGTGTGGAGATAGTTTGAGATGTGGGAAAGGATATTGTTACCGACTCCAAGAATATGCTGTTTCCGACTATGCTGTTATCGACTCTGAGACTGCTGTTATCGACTCGGAGACTATGCTATCATGGCTAAAGCAGTGGACAAGACTCTTGGAGGAGCCGCACCGACACCGTGGGCTCACTTTTTGTCTCTCAATGACGGCGAGTACTCGGGTCTCACAGAATTATCGCGCAGAGTTATAATAATAGTTAGTAGTGCTATTTTTGTCTTCATAATTTTGATCAGTAATTAAAGAATTGTGTGGATAGTGTGACCACTTGTTTCTTCTTAAAAAATTAGCCTAGCCTCTGATATTTAAGAATATATAATAGTTTTTGTACCTGAATCATTCCTTAAGGGTGTGAAAAGGGGAGTGGAAATTTGTAAAGGATATCAATAAAAAAAGGACTATAGTCTATTTTTATTTTACTTTTCGTTAAGCTACCCAAATTACTAATCCCGTCACTATTAGTCACGGGCAAAAACTAGTGATATGTAATTAAGTACATTTCACTTTCAATAATTAAGACTTTCATAATTAAGCTAGACCTAACACATTTTATCGCTCGCCCTTAAGTAAGGCTCGTATGCACGATCGAGCCTGCCGCTGCCTAACGAGCCCTTGGATATCCTAAGACATTCTCTCATGCTTAAGCAAGCAAACGGGACCACGCTATAACGATTCACCTCACGTACAGATTTACAGCACGTAATATAAGCGTCCAGTGTCGACAAAATGTTGAAGCTGAACAATGTCAGAGGCCGAACAAAAGCCCGACCGAAAGTCAAAAGCGGTAGACCACTTTTAGCGGACCGTGTACCTAGTCATTTTGATGATGACATCATTGCTTAAGGAGCATATTAGGGTCAATCATAAAAAAATCCCTGCAGAAAAAACTGGTTCTCTTCATAAATATTGAATGAAAAAATCTTTAAAAAAGATATGTTATTATTCAACGCATTCTTTAGAGGATGGTCTTTTTAATTTTTTCATAAATTAATTAAAACTTAGTTAAAATGTGACCCAAACATGCCTCTATTTTAAAACTTTAAACATAATCGCGTCGTAAATATTAGGTTAAATCATATACTTTCGATTTCAATAAATAAAGTGAACAATATTCTAGCGGATGGTCTTTTTAGATTTTTCTTATTCGCCTGTATTAATTTTTAATTGAAATAATTCATCTTACGTGTAAAGGTTTGCTTAAATATTCCCCTCACTCTCACTCACTCACTCCTATGTAATCAGTGCGGGACGATCGACACAAGGTCATTGGGACCACTATGCGCCTTAATGTTCATCGTGAAGATTATTAACATAATATTGGACACGTTTTTGTGCTTTATTTTACCTAATCAAAAAATAGACACCCAGTGACATCTTATCTCGATGTAGAGATGATATGCGTGACGTGTACTTTAATAGCTCGTGACGTAGCGAGCCTCCACACCTTAAGGCCAGGTTTACCAGGAAATTACTCGTGCACCGACGACTGTTTTATTGCAACGTGATATAGTTGAAAATTGCATAGCTTCTAATGTCGCTTACGCGCTGTGACCGAACTAAAACGTTACCTAATTTTTATAAGTTTACATAGATTTTTTAAAAACTGGGGTATAAAATATAAAATGTATTTTTGCAGTTTTAAGTTGCAGTTGCGTATGGCGCGTCGGCATCATTTTTGTTCCGCTCACACCGGTCCGGTGCACCGGTTCGATTTTTTTTTTGTGTATTTATTATGGTTTTTTTACAGAATATGATCTGTAAACGTTAACTTAGTAATATGACACCACAAAATTATGAAAAAATAAAAAATAAGTCGAAAAAAAATTATGCATTTTCCGAGAGAAAATTTCAGTGATTTCGAATTAGGATCATGGTCTGCACTCGCTGTTAAAGGAAAAGGGACACCGTCATTTATACCCTGTAAATGAATTTTAGAACTGTACATTTTATATTTGTGGCGGTCGTTGATTTACTACCAAACGTAGATAACGCATGAACGTTCGAAAAGTGGGCCGGTGAAGAACTGCCCAATCGGGCCTCGTGCAGTTCTCTTCCATGCGTTGGATAAGCAATTTTGAGCATTATGTTTGAGAGTATGAGGTTGATATTTTCTTGTAGCAATTACTAAAACGTCAAATTTAATGTGGCTAGGTATGAAATGATGTAACTGCACACGGTTGTACTTCAAATAGTTGCCGTAATAATAAAGAATAAGGTTGAATTCGACCTATTTAACAGCGTACAAATGTATAGTCGATTAGGTGACAGATTTCAAGCGCGTTTTTGTATGAAGTGCTCTATCTACGTTTGGTAGTAAATCTATGGTTACACCTCTTAAGTGAGTGCGCTGCTTTATATTAGGGATGTCGACATGGCATAAAAATAAAAATCTGATTACTCCAGCAGTTAGGTAATAAAAAAAAGTTAAAAAGAAATTTAAAGACACGTACGAGTATCTTTTGCTTTGACGATATAACAAAAAAAGCCCTGATAAAGCGATTTAAAGTTAGGGCGCTACTTTCCCGTTTTCGAACAATTTGAATTTACTGTACCGCCACCATTGATTTACTACCAAACGTAGATAGAGCACTTCATACAAAAACGCGCTTGAAATCTGTCACCTAATCGACTATACATTTGTACGCTGTTAAATAGGTCGAATTCAACCTTATTCTTTATTATTACGGCAACTATTTGAAGTACAAACGTGTGCAGTTACATCATTTCATACATAGCCACATTAAACTTGACGTTTTAGTAATTGCTACAAGAAAATATCAACTTTATACTCTCAAACATAATGCTCAAAATTGCTTATCGCGTTGTCGCTCCAACGCATGGAAAAGAACTGCACGAGGCCCGATTGGGCAGTTCTTCACCGGCCCACTTTTCGAACGTTCATGCGTTATCTATGTTTGGTAGTAAATCAATGGGTGTAACGCGTAACGTATCTGATACAGTAGCTTGCTGCGAGGCGTTCGCCCGCGGAGCGCAGTGTGCTCGCAGTGATCCGTCGGTTGGCGATTTTTCGCGAACACAAAGGCGCTCGCAACGTGCTCGTGGACGACACGTACACACTTGTAGAGTGCTACAGTAGCAGTTACATTACGTGCTACACCTCTAAATGAGTACGCGGCTTAAGAAGCGCCCGAATTAAATAACGAAATGTTTGACAGGCGTGACGAGGCAGGTCGGCGATGCTCTGCAGCTGGAGAGGTCGCAGAGGGCCGGGCGAGTCGTCAGCATTGGCATCGCGCCCTGGGGCATCGTGGAGGGCGCCTGCGAGCTGATCGGAAAGGGGCGGGATGTGCCATACCACGCAATCGCTTCGCCCAGGTAAGAAACCTGTCAGACTACGCTCCAGAAAAAAAGTGTTAACGATTTCCTATTTCTGCTGCAAAGCAGCAGTGCTCCGATTGTGTTCCGATTTGAAGGTTAATGAGGGTAAGGGTAAGCTGTGAAATTACTGGGTACTCCAGTAATTTTAGTACTTATACTTAACCTTATAGTACGTGACTTTACATCTTATCACAATTTGGCAACGTACACTGTGGTTCTTGTGCGGGGGTTGCAGTTTTGCGGTGAAACTCATAAAAGCCGCATGTGTTATAGGTCTGATCCTACCATGTACCAATGTGTTTTTCGTTTCATGAATTTCATATGAAACGCTCCTACGGCGAAGGAAAACAGCGTAAGGAAACCTGTATACACCTGGGAAGTAATTCAAAGGTGTAAGTGAAGTCAACCAATCCGCATTGGGCCAGCGTGGTTTGACTAAGGCCTAATCGCCCTACCACAACTGGTTAGGATAGGCTCGTGCCCCTCGGTGGCGACGTATATGAGCTGTGATGATGATGATGATGATGATGATGACCTATTTCTGTATGTTAGTTTACAAGGTATGCATTTATAGGCCTACATTGGCTACATTGCCTGAGTATATACCAATAAATTAATAAAATTAAATATCAGCGGTCCATCTTGTCCTTGGCGGGAAGAT
Organism: Schoenobius gigantellus; assembly: GCA_963935595.1. Lineage (NCBI taxonomy): Eukaryota > Metazoa > Arthropoda > Insecta > Lepidoptera > Crambidae > Schoenobius > Schoenobius gigantellus. The sequence continues at coordinate 24,634,695 of OZ012559.1, forward strand.
CCGGGCTCAGGAAAATCTCTTGTCTTTTTTTTCACCCTTACCTAGTCTTGGTGTGACAGACGTCACTTATTGCGTACTAATACGCTAATGAAAAGATTAAACGTATTATTATGATGTTTGATGCCATTAAATCTGTATCACTTACTAGACAACCTTTTCAAATAAATTTGTAATTTCCTTAAGATAAAATAACTCTGGTCCACTCAATACCACCCACAAACACTAAACACCCTAGAAAGGAGTAACTCAACCAACCCTAAAGCAGTACATGTACTATAAATCTTTTGTAAACGAAAACCAAAATACTTGGCCCCGATATGTTGACACCGCAATGTTGACATACAATACTACCGTAAATGTTGGCACTTGTTTCAAATACTACAGAAAAAAGTAGAACAAAATTCAACTCCTCCACTTTCCTTTACTACGCATACGCTGATTTCCAAAGGGTTTAACGTATTACTAAGTATTATTACTAGGAAATCTGCATGTGAATACATCCTCGTCTTGATTTATGTACGTAGAACCGGAAAACCACTTGTCATGATAACTTGTGAAGTTATGGGAGGGGAGTAATTCATTGCGTTATCAATTCAGACTATTTCCCGCATTTCCAGTATTAAGCTAGGTGCACACACAGTCGATATAAAGTTGTTTCGGTATTCTTACGAAAATCATCAGAACCATGCTACAGTAGAAATAAATTGGACAGTTACTTATATACATTCTAATCAAAAGAAATAAAATATAATTGAAATGACGTGACATGTGAATGTATTCTTTGAAAAACAAAATGGGCAATCAAGCAGACGGCCCCTCTAAACTGAAATAGTACCTACATGTACTTTCTATACGATTCGTCAATCTGTAACCACCCACCTACATAATTATTGTGTGTATTATAATGGACCGAGAAAGTTGTTTAACACTTTTGACAAAAAAAAACAAAACATTGTTAAGGTAACCTTTGTAACTGTCAGTACGTTATGATGGCAAAGGTAAATCAAATGTGTTGTTTTATGTATGACGCAAAACTGAATTTCAACCTTAGGGTGGTAAACCATTTTTTGGTCGACTATACATCGCCAACTCATGAGACAAGATACAGTTAGCTATACATAGATACAATCAGCACACAATTTTTTCATGTAAGATACCATCCTTGCAAGCAGACGAGCCAACTCAACACCGCGTGTCCCTTCGGTACACTTTTCGAATAACAACAGTAAAAGATTTGGATTTGGAAAAATCCGTTATATTATTAACATTTTATGTCGTCAATTAACCTCTCACTTTTGGCAGATTCCGCGCCTGTTCCAACATTCATAAGCACTCAGCTCAACTTTTTCTTAATGTACAAGTGAATGAATTGCAAGGGCCTTTCAAAGGCACCCTCACTCGCGAGCAATTACATTCACCTGGTAAATGCCGCTGAGTGGCTTTATAATACTTTTTCAAGTACAGTTTCCCTCTAATGTATCCTTGATCTATGTACAGCAAAGTTCTGCCCTTTTGATTTTTTATTAAAGTGCTTGTTAACAATTGAGGATTACATCTGTGTTTTGTTAGGCTACAAATAATTCCAGATTAAAGCTTGGTGGTCATGATGACAGGTCATTGAGATTTCAATTTAATTTCTAGATTCGGTTTTATTTGAAGACTTACAAATAATGCTTAAATGCTTAGCGTAATTAAACAAATACACTAATGACGGATTATTTAAAAATATCAAATTATTTACTGGACATTTGGAACGATTTTTGGTCTTCTCTGAAGGGGTCTGGCGTTGAGATCACGGATAATGAGCTAAGTCCGTTCACTTGTGCTTGAAATAGTACGTCATTTATCAACTTCTCAGCGATGATCTGCATATTGGCCGGAAGCGCCCGTAGTTTTGCCGCTACGTTTATACCTGCAAATGAAAAAGAGAAATATGTCCGTAGGTCAAAAGCAAAAACAGAACCGTCAAAGGATCACTTCGTTGTCCGTATGCCTGTCATGACCAAAACGGAACCCTTAATCGATCACTTCGTTATCCGTATGCCTGTCATGACCAAAACGGAACCCTTAATCGATCACTTCGTTATCCGTATGCCTGTCATGACCAAAACGGAAGCCTTAATCGATCACTTCGTTATCCGTATGCCTGTCATGACCAAAACGGAACCCTCAAAGGATCACTTCGTTATCCGTATGCCTGTCATGACCAAAATGAAACCCTTAAAGGATCACTTCGTTATCCCTATGCCCGTCATGACCAAAACGGAACCGTTAACGATCATTTCGTTGTCCGTATGTATGTTATGACCAAAACGGAATCCTTAAAGGATCACTTCGTTGTCCATATTTATCTGTCATGCATGACCTATATTCTTGGAAGCGCGTAGAGATATCAAACTAAAATTAATATGAAATACTTGGGTCTCTTTCAGGTGTGAAGAAATCATAGTACTTGTAAGTGAACACGATCAAAAGATATGTATGACCGACGACCGTTTATGACGCATAATTTTGCAATTTTTGTAATTTCACAAGGAAATCAAAATCTATAGATAGAGCAACTCCCGTTGACCACGCAGGAATCATGAAATTTGCCAAGAACAGTGTTATTGCTCATGTTAAGGAACAAGTGTGAAAACCGTAAATTTGTAGTAAGAAACTTAAACTATACTTAAATAAGTCCACCCTCGGGGCGTGAGTTCAACTTGTATTTGGCCGGAACTTTTTTATTTGTTTTTTTTTGCGGAACACGTCACTTATTATAGAATTATACACTCTATCAAAGATACTTATGGTCTCTAGAGCCTTTTTTTCGATGGGAATGCGTGACCGCACCGTACCCGTCTTTGGCTGGACGACGAGCGTGTGTGGGGCTCTCCCGGCAGGGTGACTAAATCCCCGATGTTCTCACTGCCCTTATAGGCGCGCGTGGTAGGGTCCACACTGCAACACCACTACTAGCCCGGAAGGTCTCTAGCGCCTGGCTAAGGCGAGGTTTCCCAGGAAATCTACTCGTGCACGGCAATAGCTTTATTGCAAGGAAATATAGTTGATACTTGCATAGCTTCTAATGTCGCTTACGCGCTGTGACCGAACTCAAACGATACTTTTTTAGCTTTCAATAGAGTTTTGGGAAACTAGAATACAAAAAAAAAATGCTTTTTGTAATGTACATCATATATTTTTTTAGTTTTATCATTCTCTTATTTTAGAAGTTACATGGGGGGGACGGGACACATTTTACCACTTTGGACGTGTCTCTCGCGCAAACTATTCAGTTTAAAAAAAATATAGTAGAAACCTCAATATGATTTTTGAAGACCTATCCATAGATACCCCACACGTATGGGTTTGATGAAAAAAAATGAGTTTCAGTTATATGTATGGGAAACCCCCAAAATTTATTGCTTTTTTCTATTTTTGTGTGAAAATCTTAATGCGGTTCACAGAATACATCTACTTACCAAGTTTCAATAGTGTAGTTCTTATAGTTTCGGAGAAAAGTGGCTGTGACATACGGATGGATAGACAGACAGACATGACGAATTTATAAGGGTTCCGTAGCCAAATGGCAAAAAACGGCAAAAAACAAATGGCATAAACTCAAAAAATCGCTCATTTACTGTTAAAACTTTTATGTCATTTATTATTGAATTTCCTGATTCACAGGCTGTTTTAAAATATTAAACAGATCTTTGGAGTGAAATATTATTAATCGTGTTTTTGTCTTTATGAATGTTTAGCTAATATCTTCGACAATATCATATATGAATTTAAGATGTATATTTTATATTTGTGGCGGTAGAGTAAATCGAAGTTGCTTGAAAACGGGTAAGTAGCGCCTTAGTTTCTAGAGCCTGGTGGGTTATTGTCTAAGAAAAAATCTATCACGATCGATTATAATTTGACAACCATTGCGCCGTGAACACAAGACTCTGTACCGACTTCCTTTTATAAAGGAGCGATGGATGGACTGCGACTGTCAAATTTTAAGCGATCGCTATAGATTTTTTCTTAGACAATAACCCCCCGGGATATAAAACCAAACTTACCGATAGCATCATATTCGTCGTCAACACGAGTGCACGGCCGCTTGCTGGGCTTGCGTTCGTCACCCACGCTTGTGAACTCCAGCTTCGGGTATATCTGGGACTCTTCTGGAACTTCGGTATTGCCAAGTACATATTCTTCGCCTGATTCCTGCAATGGATTGAAATAAAAAAAAACGGTTTCATATTAAAGTTTTCTAGACTCTTCCCCTTATACGTAAATCAGAGTCGTAAATATTTACTCAACGTTAATCTTTATGGGCGTTGATTGATTTTAAAAATAAATACAGCATTGTAATTAACCAAAACGTAGGCATAATATATTACACTTTTAATCCTGAGATTCATCACAACAGCTCATATACGGCCCCACCGAGGGGCTCGAGCCTACCCTAAATTAGGGTGTTCAGGCCTTAGTCAACCACGCTGGCCCAGTGCGGATTGGTCGGCTTCACATACACCTTTGAATTTCTTTGCAGATATATGCAGGTTGCCTCACGTTGTTTTCTTTCACAGTAGGAGCAAATGAACATACGAAATTCGAAAAGGGAAAAACACATTGGTACATGGCGGTCTCGAACCCCGGACCTCCCGATTGGAAGGCAAGTACCGAGTCTACAGCGCCACCGACGCTCCAATCGTAATATTATGCCTGTGTATTATATGTACATCCCGTCCAAAATTTATATATCTCCTAATATATAAAATTCTCGTGTCACTGTGTTTGTGACCGAACTTCTCGAAACGGCTTGAGCGATTTTCATGATTTTTTTTTGTGTACATTCGGTAGGTCTGAGGATAAGTCGTAAACTATTTTTATAGCTCTAGGTGATAAGGGTTTTTTTTGACAATTATTATGGTGAGACGTAGTTCTCCGGCACAGCTAGTGAATCTCTAATCTATACCTATAAAATGCTTTGTCCTGAATGACTGACTGACTGACTGACTGACGGATCAACGCACAGCCTAAACCGCCGATAGTAGAGACTTGAAACTTGGAGGGTGTGTTCTTTGTATGACGTAGGCGTCCGTTAAGAAAGGATTTTCCGAACTTCTATCCCTAAGGGGGGTGAAAATGGGGGGAAAAGTTTGTATGGGACATCGTGATTCCGTTTTCGAATCTACTTCAAATTTTGCATAAACTTTCTTTAACAGAATTAATGGAAGACGTGTTTCGTATTTAATTGAAATTCATCCCCAAACGGGGTGAGATGGGGTGATAAACTGATAAAATGTCAAAATCGACATTGATGCCGTTTTCATGGTTTTTCGGGTCGTAGATTACGAAAATAACATCGATTTCAACACCACATACCATCATCCCTGGATGGGGTGCAATGGGGTTGATGTATGTAGTTCATATTAAATAAATAGTTTAAAAAATACCATATAAAATCAACATGGCGCACGTGAAATTATTTTGACAAGTCTGTCACATAGTGCAAAGGAAAATTAAATATTTTCTGTTAATGGCTGTGCCCATCTGGATTTCGCCAACCAAGAAGTTTAGAAGTTTAAATTGTCTTTTTCTTATGTCGTACCGTGGTGGTAAGGCAAAAGGATCAAGTCATACAACCAATGTATAAAGCATTTTTTATGACAATATCACGTCACAATAAAATTTGTAGGTTGGTTTAATTCTTGACTACTTTTCACAAAATAGGTACAATTTTTGAAATATTTGAAATGTTGAAAAGTGAAGATACTTGGTTGAACATTTTAATGTTTTTTTTGACGTTAATAAGTGCCTGTAAAGGTCTATATTGAATAAAGATTTTTGAGTTTGAGTTTGAGTTTGAAAAGCCTCAAAGAGTAGAGCATTATGAACTTAGGAAAATTGTCCTAAACTAAAAAAAACATGGCCTTCGCTCAAAAAAATGGATAAAAGTTCGTTTTCTAACCCAGCAATATGGGTATCAAATGAAAGGCCTTGAAGAGTAGAGCATTAGGTGCCTAAGAAAATCGACCTAAATTCAACATGGCCGCCGCTCAAAAAAAAGGATAAAAGTTCGTTTTCAAACCCAGCAATGTGGGTATCAAATGAAAGGCCTTGATGAGTAGAGCACTATGAACCTAGCAACATTGACATAAATTCAACATAGCCGCTGCTCAAAAAAGGTGGATAAAAATTAATTTCTAAACCTATATGGGTATCAAATAAAAGGCCTCAAAAAGTAAAGCATTATGAACTTAAGAAAATTGCCGTAAATTAAACATGGCCATCGCTCAAAAAAAATGGATAAATGTTCGTTTTCAAACCCAGCAATATGGGTATCAAATGAAAGGCCTTGAAGAGTAGAGCATTAGGAACCTAGAAAAATCTACCTAAATTCAACATGGCCGCTGCTCAAAAAAAAGCAATATGGGTGTCAAATGAAAGTCCTTGATGAGTAGAGCACTATGAACCTAGCAACATTGACATAAATTTAACATAGACGCTGCTCAAAAAGGTGGATAAAAGTTCATTTCCAAACCCAGCAATATGGGTATCAAATGAAAGGCCTTGATGAGTAGAGAAGAGTACTATAGACCTAGCAATATTGACGTAAATTCGACATGGCCACCGCTCAAAAAAGGTGGACTAAAGTTTGTTTCCAACCCTAGCAATATAGGTATTAAATGAAAGGCCTTGAAGAGTAGAGCACTATGAACCTAGGAAAATTGCACAAAATTCAATATGACCGCCGCTCAAAAAAACGGATAAAAGTTCGTTTCCAAACCCAGCAATATGGGTATCAAATGAAAGGCCTTGATCAGTAGAGCACTATGAACGTAGCAACAATGACGTAAATTCAACATGGCCGCCGCTCAAAAAAGGCGGATAAAAGTTTCTTTTCAAACCCAGCAATAAGGGTATTAAATGAAAGTAGGCCCTGAAGAGTACTAGAGCATTACGAACCTACGAAAATTGTCCTAATTTCGAAATGGCCGCTGCTCAAGAAAGGCAGAATAAAGCTGAATCATTATGGAATAAAATGGAGGAAAACTAAACACTGTGTTAAGCATTTTGATGGCGAAACGTAGTTCGCGGGCACAGCTAGTCTAATATATAAAATTCTCGTGTCACAGTGTTTGTTACCGAACTCCTCCGAAACGGCTTGACCGATCTTTATGAAATTTTTTGTGTATATTCAGTAGGTCTGAGAATAAGTCGTCAACCATTTTTATACCCCTAGGTGATAAGTTTTTTTTTCAAAATTATTATGGCAAAACGTATGTTCGCGGGCAATTTGTAAAGAAACTTAGAAACTAATAAACTCTATATAAGCATTGATACCCTTAACTTTCCCAAAATGTCTTTAATACTACTCCTAATAAAGTTAAAGGCGACGGATGTCTAGAGGATATTCCTTTATTCGTTACAAACGTCTTTGAGTAATATTACCGTATTTAGAAAAACATAATTAGGTACGTATTACGCAAGACAGATATTCTCCAACGACGCTAAACATGACATTTGATTGAACAAACTCGAAAAATAATACCGACAATGAAGTAATAAGCTGTGAGGGTCCTGGAATCGTTTCAAACGAAATGGACCAAATATTTGTCAGCGCTTACTTTTTTCCATTGAAGACAACGTTGTTAGACTACACAAATTTTCAGCTACACGATGTTTGTGGACGTCGTAATCGTGAAACGTTTTATTTGCCAGCATATTAGCATGTTTATTAAACAGTTCTCGTTTAGATGAAAAAGAAAGGTTGTCAGTTATTCCTCCAGCCTCCAGATTGTACTGTTGCGAGTATAGTAATGAGTGTCGTTGGAATATGGTTATGATCATTGCGAGAGTTGATTGTTACGGTGTCAGTGCTATGATAAGATTTTATATTGTTGCGGTAAAGGTTTATCCCATTAAAACATGAATGTGAAATGAGACAGTGCGTGAACTGGAAAAGATGAAGATAGATAGATGCCTTGGAAATGTGGTGCTGGAGAAAGATGCTCGGAATATCGTGGACAGAATTCCGCACCAACGTGTCCATACTCCATACTCCATTTTTTTCCAAAAGATATATCATCATCATCATCACAGCCCATATACGTCCCCACCGAGGGACACGAGCCTACCCTCACTAGTTGTTTTAGTGTGATTAGGCCTTAGTCAAACTACGCTGGCCCAGTGCAGATTGGTTGACTTCACCTACACCTTTGAATTACTTCGCAGGTGTAAGCAGCTGGTTTCCTCACGATGTTTTCCTTCACCGTAAGGTCTGAAAATTCGCGAAACGAAAAATACATTGGTACATACATGGCAGGATCGATCGCGGGCCTCCCGATTCTACTCGGGGCGCAGTCCAGTGCTGAGGCAACAGCGCCAACGACACTCTCAAAAAAAAACTTTTTTTTTCGAAAAAAATATGTGGTTACTATAAACATGTTTCAATGATTTCTTTTTACAAGCTTTTATTTGCATTCACCTGCCCCGTGTAATGAAATTTTGCAAGCTAAATTTGACCCATTTCCCGGTTTCCGATTGAGCTGAAATTTTGCATGCATAATTATGTAGGCATATCGCGTGACAATGCAATATTATGATGACATGGAACTAATCTAATGCTAGAGCTGGAAGGTCGCCATAGGAACTCCGCAATTAAACGACACAACGGCATTGAGATTATTAAAGGAGATTCCTCTCGACGCACAATGACCAATAATGTTTAATTTAAAAACGCGTATTGACCAATACGGATTACGACCAATATGCATAATGACTAATACGCATTCCGTCAAAAACCTAAACAAATTTTCTCTTGTATTCAAACATCCAGCATACAAATTTGAAACGCATCCAAAGCCTTTCTTTAATTTTTAATGCAAAATTAAATGTAAAAAAAAAACCTTTTTAAAAACAAGCTTTTATTTAAATGCGCTAAAAAGAAAAAATAAACATTTACACTAAAACTTTTACTTATAACGTCATTTCACATTTGACACAATTCATATGACATAAAAGATTTACTTGTGTGTTGTAACTTAAAAGTACTTAAAAGAGTACTTTTAAGTACCTACTCGTATTTACTTAGTTTGAAAATTGTAATGCATAAAATTATTCACATTAAATTATTTAATTTACTACTTGTTTATCCACAAAAGTAAATCTCGCGACAAGCTTTTATGTCATATAAATTGTGTCAAATGTGAAATGATGTTATAAGTAAAAGTTTTAGTGTAAATGTTTATTTTTTCTTTTTTTCGCATTTAAATAAAAGCTTGTTTTTAAAAAGGTTATTTTTACATTTAATTAATTTTTTACTTTTTAGTTATCACTGGACATGTTTCTCAGTCTGTTCATCTCATTCAACGTATCATTGTTGCAAGGTAGTTGCCGGAACGTCTATACAGAATTTCAGCTCAATCGGTTAAAGATATCTACTTAAAAATAGATTTTTTAGCTTTAGAATTACGCCATATTGGATTAATAGTGACATCACTTTATTTTTTAAGTTATTCTTAGCAAGACCTTTTATTTGATACCCATATTGTAGGAGTGCATTAAAAATAATTGGTTCGCCATCTTGGATTTAGAATGACGTCACATAGACAACCATGCATTGTCATCCAAACTGAAGTTGTATACAAAATTTCAGCTCAATCGGTTAAAGATATCTGCTTCAAAAATGAGTTGCAAGAATTCACCCGAACATACATACTTACATACTTACATTGCAAGTTAAATAAAAGCTTGTAAAAAGTAAATAAATCGATCAAGTTTTAGAGGAGAAAACAGGGGACTACGAAACGCCTATTACGTGTGCTTTTCACATTGACCTTAAGTAGTAGTAGTAGTTGTAGACGTTTATTGCTAACAAACAACACACAAACATTGAATAAAAACTCACAAACAGAGATACAGATTAAACAGAGATACAGAAGTATATGTCAATAGCTTTTCATAGATATGTTCGGACTTCGGTTCGGTCCGAGCTGCAGTTGTCTTTATCACGCTCAGCTCGTTTGTTCGGGGGCACAGCGCGACGGCAATACATTTTACAAATACCTATTTTTGAATTCTCTCGACCTTGGTGTTGTCTCTAAAGCTGATCATGACCTTTCAGATCAAAGTTGGCCGTGCTGAACAATCGCCACGCCTATTTCCTGCTGGTGGACAACGGCTCCGTGGGCCGGTACGGCGCTGAAATTGTACTGAGGAGAAAGCTCGAGAAATACATCGCCGCACAAAAACTACACCCCTGTAAGTGTCTATTTGTTGCACCATAATGTCTTAGTTCTTACGATTTCAGTTATACTTTGTTTTTTACTTTTGAAAGTAGACTTTACTCATTGTTTTTAACTATGTATCCACATAGCGATTTAGAAATGTTTACAATTTCTCGATTTTTTTTAAATAAAGCAAATTTAAGAATGTTCTATTTGTGACTTTGCATTTTCTTTAATAATGCAAAATGATTTCAAAAACTGAATCAATCAATACAAGAATAATATTAATTGTCTGTAATAAGTATAGCTCTGTTGCGATTTAGGTTTCCAAAAATTTAGTTCGGTAAAATTTTATTTCTCGCAATAACTTCATCGCGGCATATAATGTCCAATCCAAGATGTGGTGCAAAATCATTTTCGAAACCTTTGATTACATAATCAGAGTTCGAGACATTGTCTGGCTCTTTCGTAAAACCGAGCGATCACAGGTCGCACAGAGTTATTTTACGCCATTTCAAAATTTTCAAACAATGTCCAATCACATCAATAGGCAAACTCCAATATAACGTGCCACAATGTCGAATAAGCAAGAAAACTCGCTGTCCAATACTTATACAACGTGATAAGGTATAAAAAAATACTTTTTTAAATACAAGCTTTTAGTACTCGTCAATACGAACCAAACTCGATGGGGTTATATCATTTTATTGCGGAATTCCTATGGTCACCTTTCAGCTTCAGCATAAGATCCTCTCCATATCATAATATTGCATTGTCACACGATATACATATGCATGCAAAATTTCCGTTTATTACCCTTGTTACTACCAAGTCTTACTACCGGTAGTAAGACGGGAAATTAATTTAACCGTATTACTACCGCCTCAGCCGGTAGAACTACCGGCAAATATTTTCTTACTATAGTACTACTCTGAAAACCAAAAATAAAATATAGCATTAAATATAAAATTAAGTAATTTATTATACTTAGTACTCATTTATAGAACTTATAAGAAATATTATGTAAAAATCAAACCAACGTCACAAACCAAGTCAAAATGTTTAGGCAGTATTACGATTAAAAGTAAGTGTAACAATAATGCAATCGACGCAAAAAACTAATACCCATGTAGTACATTAATATTAAGATGTTATATAATTACCATGCGGTTTTATATGTTTTTACTAAAAACTACTTATATTGTTTAAGAGGGAGTTGTGCTGAAAATGCGGACACATGTAAGCAAACCAGACTTTACGAAAAATAAAATTGCAATTAGTTTATCAGATTTACAAAATAAGGTAACAAAAAGTGATAAATCTGTTCGACAACTGTACGACAAAGCTATTATTCAAAATTCCGATTTCATGTGCTAACAAAAGACGAAGAATTCACATCTTAAATGATGATAATATCAGGCACATTTTAATCAAATGCAGCTCATTACAGGAGAAATAAATGTTGGGTACGCATTAGAAACATTGTGTTAATTACACGCGTGCAATTTTTACATATTTCTTATAAGTTCTATAAATGAGTACTAAGAATAATAATAATTGCTTAATTTTATATTGAATGCTATATTTTATTTTTGGTTTTCAGAGTAGTACTATAGTAAAAAAATATTTGCCGGTAGTTCTACCGGCCGAGGCGGTAGTAACACTGTTAATTGAATTTCCCGTCTTACTACCGGTAGTAAGACTTGGTAGTAACAAGGGTAATAAACGAAAATTTCAGCTCAATCGGAAACCAGGTATTTCATGTCCTTTGGCATGCATAGTCTAAGTTCCTAACCGGTAACGGGTAACAAGAGCGAATACCTACGTAGTTTGTGTCGTTCTTTTTCTTAATAATAATAGATTTTACAATCCATAATTTGGTGATCTACTAATTGGTCGAGCGCATGCCGTTTAGCTGTGGCTTATAAATAACATTGACACTCAGCTTCAGCTCCCTTACCATGATCGCATAAAACAGTTAAACCTCAATGAGAGCGAGATGGCGTTATACGCCGGAATAGCGGTGTCTGCTTGAATTTTGTTTTTAACCTCCGGCGGAAAACGAGGTGTGTAATGAGTATAACATGTGTATCTGTGTGTCTGTCTGTGGCATCATAGCTCCCAAATGAATGGACCGAGCACAAAAATTTCTGCCTCCACTGGGAATCGAACCCCGGACCTCCCGATTTAACACCCGGTTGTCTCATCAACTGGACCAGGGAGGCGACTATGAATATTCATATCATTCTGCCAACAATTATTCGCATTCTACTGTAGTGTTATTCGGCATCGGGATCGGGAATGTTAAAATTACATAAATGTTTAAATGGTTTGAATCATTATAATAATATCAACTCACCTCTGAGTTTGCGTCCTCGTCGGGACGAAACGGATTGGCATCGTCGCTACTATTCTCGAACGCAAAGGAAAATATATCGTAATACCATAGGGACGGTGTGTATATTTCTTCCGGCGTCGTCGCCTTACGTCTGCTCTCCACGACTCGCCTATGTTCTCGACGCACGCACGCTCGCAAGCTCTCGATTTTCCGAAGCACATGAACGTGGGTCGCGGTCGGGTCGTGTTCTCGGAGGAGTTCGGCGAGCTTCGACACCGCTTCGTGGCGTTTGTGTTTGTCTTTGTAGTGAGGATGCGCGCGGTTCCAGAGGACGGGTAGGTCGTGGTAGCGTAGGATGAATCGCCTGAGCCAGCTGTGCGATAACAGAAGGTGCTTGGGATTCGCGCAGCTTTCGTCCATTGCGTCCGTTCCGTCCTTCCCGTAATATATTACTCTTTGGTCCGTCGACCCCGTCCGCAGCGCAGCCGTTCGTCGAGCAGCGGGTGGCGCAGGTCACTGAACGTGCTCGTTGCTCGGTCGTTCGGCGTCGGCACTGGGGTTCTATTTTCGAATCATTCGTCGAGCGTCGCGTCGAGCGCTGGATTTCTTTTGTTTTTATGTGACATCTGAATTTATCTATTTTTTTTACAAGCTTTTTTTTACTTTCACCTGTTCCGTGTCTGTAATGAAATCTTCAAAGTTAAATTTGACCCACTTCCCGGATACGAATTGAGCTGAAATTTTGCACACATATGTATATCGCATGGCAATGCAATATTATGATGACAAGGAGCTGATCTGATGCTGGAGCTGGAAGGTGGCCATAGGAACTCCGTAATTAAACGAAACAACCCCATCGTGTTTGGCCTCCTTTCATTCGTATTGACGAGTAGGTACTAAAAGGGTGTGTTTAAAAGTCTTTTTTTAAATTGTCTTGTTCATTCGATCGATGTCGCTAGGCGAGTGACATGGAATAATACAGTAAATACAATGAACATCACTGTCTCATAGTAATTTTTAAGGCGCTACATTCCCGTTTTTGAAAAATTTCGATTTAGTGTACCGCCACAAATATAATACATACAGTTCTTAAACTCAATGATATTGTGCAATATAATATCGAAACTAATAAATTAATAAATAAACATTCTTCAAGACAGAAACATGATTAATCCAATTTTTAACCTGATAGAAAAAAAATCCGAAGAACACTGTTCAATATTTTAAAACAGGTATAAGTAAGTAATTCAGAAATTTTTAAAATAAATATAATAAAAGTTTCACCAATAAATGTGCATTGTTATTGTTAAAATGCATTTTTATTTTGCCATACGGTTTTCCAAAGTCGATCAAAACTTAGTAAAAATTACCTCAATGGTAAAAAGCAACGTTTTCATTGGATCACGGCGCGTAAGCGACATTAGCAGCCATGCAATTATCAACTACATTACCTTGCAATAAAGCCAGCGCTGTGCCCAAGTAGATTTCCTAAGTTTCGTCCGTCTATTATAACTTTACGAATTACATTAAATTTTATTGCAATTACTTATAATGCAATAAGGACAAAAATACATTTGATTGCGTACATTTTTTGTTTTGAAATTTTGACTACTTTCAGCTACACTTCACAGAATGACTATAATATCAAACGTAAGCAAACTTTTATTTTGAACACGGTTTTGACGATGAATGACAAGAAATTATACAGTTTTACTTTTTTTTCGAATAATATACCTGCAGCCACAAAAACGATTGCAATTTGCAATAGTAACCGGTTTTAACATTTTTCTGTGCCTAACTTAGTATGCGCAATGTGTCTTAATATGTTGTTATTACCGGTGTCGAACGATTCAAAAATTCGGAAAAACAGCATCGTGCACGTCACTGAGGGAGTCGAAAATGATTCAGAAATAAGTCTCTTGGCTCGATCGACCGACTTCGAGCCACATCGCGCCGCACCGCACTAGCTTTGTAGGTATACATACGATGACAACTGTGTTTGCGTGCATGTAAATACGTAACAAATCCAACTATTCCGGAAACTCGACCACCATTTTGAACCGAATTAAAAAAAACCGGCCAAGTGCGTGTCGGGCCACGCGCAGTGTAGGGTTCCGTTCACACTTCATAACACGTTGTTATTGAATAAGCATTATCATTATTATTAAAGCTGCAGTGATTTTATATTTCCTTAACTTCACGTGTCACGTGGTTCATAAATTTATATTCAATACTAATTTTCAATGATTTTTTTCTTTTCCGAGTACATATGAGTTGGTCGTCTATAACTTTTTAGTTTGTACTAAGTACTCAACTCTGATAGTTTTACTTTAAACTTCGTTAAAAATACTACTGTCGTAATTTTTTTCACCTGTCCATATAGTATAACCGTTTACCAGATAGAAGGGGGGGGGGGGCACTTACCTCTAACAAAAAGGAGGACAACCAAAATGGGCATGGCCCTGAACAAAGACTCTGAAAAAAATAAAACATACAAAAAAATCGAATAATATTTAATAAATATTGGTGCTTATTACCGAGTATCAAAATAAAAATAATATTAAATAGATTTTAACTGACTTTTTATTTAGACCAGACAGTAGTGCTACCAGATACTGAATCCTGACAAAAATAAGTAGAATACCTATGTACATTTATTATAGTGTTATAATAAATAGTTTTCATTACCTACATTAAGACGTATTTTTGCTTTTATATGATTGTAAATAATACTGCCAATATATATGTTACGCAACCATTAGCAAACACAAGACATGTATTTTATTCAAAAACCTACCGTGTAATGATTAATGAACCTATAGTTTTTACAATTTGTGTATTTAATTTTTCTTCGTCTGGCAACACTTTAGAGTCATGTCAAGTATTTAGTAGTCTGTGCTGTCAATGTTGTTCGCATGGACTTAATAATAATAATGGTTGTTCGCTTTTTTTGGTGTCGGTCTACGTTTTGTTATTAGTTTCTTTATTTACTTGATACTAAAAGTCTATTGTATATGTAATGTGCTTATTACAGACAACTCAAAACAATCAAAAATATCTGGTGTCCGGACCCCAAGCTCCCCCCCCCCCCCCATTTTTTATTATATTATCGAATAGGATTACCATAATGTCTAGTATATTTTCAATGTTGTCATTATAGCCTATTACGCAAGTGTGAACTCTAATTTTGAATAGCGTATTCGGCGCTTACGACTTCGCCTGTCGCTAATACTCGCCTTTCTCACTCCCACAGTCTGTATCCCTAGTAATACGAACCACTCTCGTTATAGTATAGTAATCGTATTTACTTTTTATTATATATTAAATGGACGACTAGAAACATTATCGTAAGGCTATCGTGAAGTCGTAACTTAACGATAGTGAAATCTAATATCTCTCACTGTAAAATACTCGGTGAGAGATAGCTGTCGTCTAAGCGATAGGACATGTCAAAAGTGAGTTCGTGCTGACGATTCTCTTACTTTAGCTCTCATTAACTATACCATTACCATTTAGTTCCTTAAACGACCGTAGCGGCGCCGCTATAGTTTTCGTACAAATAAAGGTGCAAACAAACTGGGCTTATGTGATGCCACGTATGTGATGTTACGTCCATCAGAAGACATCGGTCTTAATAGAAAATGTATGAAAAATCATTATTTAGAACTACAATTAGCTTACGTGACATCGTTAACGCGACCAATCACATAACGTGACGTGGCATCACATAAGTCCAGTTTGTTTGCACCTTTATACGATAACTATAGTGGTTCGTGCTTAGGGTACTGATCATTTCCATCACACCAAGCCATATATTTATATCTCACTGATGGGCAAGGGTCTCTCCTACGACAAGGAGATACTACAAATGGGTAGGCTAGGTAGGTGGACTGACCCACAGAGTGTAACATATAGGTACATCATAAATTTTCTTATCGCACCTGTTTTCCTTGAGAAGTTAGGCAGAAGTAAACACCCACACTTCGCCAATAATTTCAAGTCCCATGTGAAAAGGTTGAGCTTTTTGTTATCCATCATAACAGCTCATATACCTACGTCCCCACCGAGGGGCTCGAGCCTACCCTAAGTTAGGGTGTTTAGGCCTTACTCAACCACGCTGGCCCAGTGCGGATTGGTCGACTTCACATTTACTTTTGAACTTCTTTGCAGATGTATGCAAGTTGTGTTTTCCTTCATCGTAATAGCGTCGGATAAATGTACATATGAAATTCGAAAAACGAAACACACATTGGTACATGGCGGTCTCGAACCCCGGCCCTCCCGATTGGAAGGCAAGTGCCGAGTGCACAGCGCCACCGTACACTATTCCCGAACTGTTACTGAAAATTTCATATTCAAAAAAATATCAAGTATCTTATTGTCCAAACCGGGGTTCGTACCTCATCATAACAGTCGTACCTACTTGTGAAGCTGTAACCAAATAGACCATCGAGTAATACCATACTATTTGCATAATCTTATTCCAGATTTTGAATAAATACAGAAAGATCTGGATTTATGTACCCATTTATTTTATTTGCCAGGGCGACAATCTGAATAATAAGATCGTTTAGGCGCCTTATCGTCTTCGATTCGTACACCATATACCTATGTTACATCTGTAATTTATTATGTCTGTTATCGAGCGCTTAAATGATGGCATGAAACACGTGACAGCTATATAATAAAGAAAATACAAATCACTCCATAAAATCAAATAACAGGTATTAACTTCATAAAGAAATGGTACTTTGTTTTTATTTCTCTTAAAGTTATGCTCTGAAAGGAACCGAATATTTTCAGTACTTTGGAATCGCCCCAGAAATTCACTAATTTCTATTCTGCAAATATTTTATTCCCAGAACAAGACTAGTAAATGCGTTGAACAGTCTTTTTTTTTAATATCGTAAAGAAATTGAGAAGAAAAACATTTTTTCAGCTGATATAACTGTTTCATTTGACAAATTCCACCTGTAATTAGTTCCCCAAATGCTTTCTTCAAGTCTCTTGAGCGAAAGGCCTTTTGTAGTCGGTCAGTCAACAAAACGCTATCTTTGAGTCGTACGAAAAGTATCATCTTTAGAAAAAGCTAGACAAATGCGATTTTAATTCGCGTGAATAGGGTTCCGTACGTTGATTAACTAAGTTACATACCTACCTATGTTGTTTTAAATCTGCCCCAAATTTGTTTGTTCTAACGAAAAAAGGTATAATTATGCATAGGTGCCGCATCGTAGAGGGAAATTGTTGAATATTATGTTGTTTATTATTGAATGTCTTGTAATCTCTTTCATTTGATATGTCGCAGGCTATAGTTTGCAAAACATTTTCTAATTTACCCCCCTTTAGTGGCCCCTATGTTTTAAATTCGATTCTTTACGTTACACCTTTGTCTTTGGGTCACCAACCTTACATTATCATCGCAGCTCATATACATCCCCACTGAGGGGCTCGAGCCTACTCTAAGTTAAGGTGTTTAGGCCTTAGCCACACTACCGTGCCTTAGCTAACCACGCTGGCCTACTGGTCTAGTGCGGATTGGTCGACTTTACATACACCTTTGAATTTCTTTACGGACGTATGCAGGTTGCCTTACCATCATTTTCTTTACCGTAGGACCGTCAAATTAAGCTGAACGAAGTTTTGAACATACACCTGAATAAAGTGCATTTTTTGTACATGAATCTGAATTTAGAGTTAAAAAATTTTCACAGAAAATACTATTCCGGGAGAATCTGTGCACAATTTATTATCTGAGCTGACTCTAAAATATGCTAATTTAATTTCATCTCAAAATCTCTATTATT
Organism: Schoenobius gigantellus; assembly: GCA_963935595.1. Taxonomy (NCBI): domain Eukaryota; kingdom Metazoa; phylum Arthropoda; class Insecta; order Lepidoptera; family Crambidae; genus Schoenobius; species Schoenobius gigantellus. Next base: position 24,653,051 of record OZ012559.1, read on the forward strand.
ACCAAAAAATAACAAAGATTAAGTTTTCTTCTTCTCTCGGTGACTTTTTCACGATAATTATGTCTATTTATTATTCAATATTCAAGATTATATTGTCTTAATTAAGACCCTTTCTGGCGATACAAAAGGCGGCAAGTAATAATAAATTATGTTAACTCAAACAATAACCTGCCCTTGACTCACTCAAATCATAGATAATAAAGAAGAAATATGGAGATAACTCTGAACAAAAGGATTTGCGAGTGCCTAGACGGCAAGCGTTATCTACTGTCTTATCTTGAATAGCACTAGATTCTCTTTAGATACCAGACAAAGTACAAAAAGATTCACTTCGTTATAATGTCCCCGAATCTCGGGGCTGGGCAGCGGTCACATCAAACCCTGACTAATAGCTATAAAGGCGGTTTAAGGTGTCTATTGCTATTGTGTTGGAAAATTGATAAAAATACCCAAGGGCCTTTTATGTTTGGCCGGGGTAGATAAAGTGTTATTGGAAAAACGAAATTGACTAGGTATCTGTAGACTGTTGTGTGGAGCTTTAACTTGCCTAGATAGGTTTACTTGAATGTTTTTATTTCCACGATCAATTTCAGTACCCGCATGTCATTAAAATATCATTTTATAGAAAAAATGTGTAACATTTACAACATTACATTTATTAAAATCAAACCAAACATTAGTGAACTTACGTCAGGTGGACCTAAGAATTTGTTTTAGTGAATAAGCATCTTCGTTGAAAACAATGTTTTATAGATTTGATGTTCTTCGTGGGTGATGATAAATGAAAATTTTTATGACTTCAAATATACTTACAATAATACTAGTAGATCTCAGATGTACTTTAGATACGACTTTAGTGTGCACAATAAAGTTTTAAGTCGCAGACCTACTTGTCTTCTTTTGTCCTGACCACTATAAAGTATTGCGGTTTAATGAAAAAAGTTACGCTTTTAGTCCTTCGAGGGATAAACTGCCATTATACCGAGCAGGTTTACGTTGGAAACTTCAAATGCTTCGGAACTCCAGACACCTCAACTCCCAGGGTGTTTAAGCAGCAGATATAATTATGGCAGCGAGCCTTGGCTAAAAGAAAAATAAGTAGCGAGCTCTGCGCGTTTGGGACCATTGAAATATTGCAGCTTGCTGTTCTGTTTTTGTTCGTCTTAGCTTCTTTCGTTGTCAGTACTATAGGTTCTCTTTTCTTTATTATTGCATACAGTTCGCGTTCTCGTACCACGTAGTTTTTTGATATTTAATTTAATTAACACGCTATAACGTGTTAATTAAATTGCGCAAAATCAGAATATAGTCTGCTTAGAATTGAGAGGAGAATTGATCCCATTAATAAAAATATCAGGATCAGATTTTATCCAAAATTTTTTTTAATACTACGCCTCTTTCTGAATTTACTTAAGAGGATTGTGGAGCTGTTATTTCTCATACAAAAAGCTATAACGTTTCCCCCCTCTAAGCATAGTCCAATTTTAATAATTATTGTAAATGTTGTAGATACAATAAAAAATTAGGTCTGTACCTTTTTATTTTAAATAAATATTGCTTAGGATTAAAGTTATTAGCATCTAAATGACTGTATTTTTGAGTGAAAACTTCGTCAAGTATCTATATTTTATCTAAATAAACTAAACTGAATTACTTAAAAAAGAAGGACGTACAGACCTTGATTAAGGTATATTAAATCTAATAAAGAGTACACTCCCGAGGTGGTTCCATTGTGACCATGTCATGATCTGATGATGGAATCCCGGGCAAATCGAGAGAAACCCTTAAATTTCATGGGCACGTCCAACGTGTTTCATATTTTTTACAAACTATAAGAACAATTAATATAGTTACTTAAAATTTGGCACCCACCGCACAGAGGACACACATTCATTTTATATAGAACTTCAAGAAGAAAATGAGTCATAAATTAATAGTTGTTTGCATTTTCTTCAAAATAATAATATCTTTTCAAATCCTACTTCATTTTAACGCTTCAGGTGGCATAATGAATTTGGGTTGTAGCGCTGAAATTAAAGATGATAATCTTGCAAACTTCATAAATGTTAAAGCAAAAATGGTAATGATTGGTGCTTGATAGAAATGAACAGCTATGTAGAGCTAGAATGTCATACTTTACTATTTTATAGGTAAGTACTATTAAATATGATAGAAATGAACAGCTATGTAGAGCTAGAATGTCATACTTTACTATTTTATAGGTAAGTACTATTAAATATCAAGAAAATCTGCATAAGAATAATTCCGAAGGAAACAGTAAAAATTATAAAAACTGTAACCACTAAACTAGTAAATTTTTTTTTGCAAAGGAACAGAGGCGGCACAAAAGGTTCCCAAGGGTCGAAGTACAGGGCCCGCAACAGCCCTCCCAATATAAGATAAGATAAACTCTTAAAAAAGATGTTGGACACTCTACAGAAACCAGTTTTTCTCATATTTCAACACAGACGCTACGGGACATCAAAGTTTGGCCACAAGGCAATACTTTCATTAAATCGTTTATTGAGATGATAATGATAATAAGGACAAAGATTCGAGGTGGCGCAAATGTGACTTTTTCTAAGTTTGAGACACCTGAGGAAGACTCTTCTGAGAAAAGCATATTATAAAGTCAATGATTATTTAATGATATACCAATGCTTGGAGTATATCTGTATCACCTTAACACTAAATAATGTAGGTAAAGTAATATTTTTGTGTATCAATCTCATCTCATGACATAGCTTATTGTAAATGTCGGCACTTCTGACGAAGCTGTAAGTTTGTTGAGACTGTTCTTTAAGACGTCCTGAATAGATGGCAGGTAAAAAATAGAACGATTCAAAAGAACTTTCCATCGAGTCATATTTAAATAAGGATTATTTTCCTTTGATTTGAGTTGTTAAAATATTTTCACGATAGTGCCTAGTGAAGCGTGAGCTATTTCCATTGTACTCTCTGATATTCAACAGACAAGTTTCCAAATCTCATCAAAATTGCCGTACTGGGTCTGGGCCATTATATTATATGAACGAACAATTATTCTGCGGTTGGAAAGTGTTATTATTTCCCTGGACCTTCTTTCATATTCCAAGTTGGAATGGGAAATTGAAATTTCAACTTTTGTTTTGCCACGTGCTGTGACAGGAACAAAATTAGATTTTGAACATGCTTAGTGACAATGGTATTTACTCAGTATTATTGCCATAGTAATACGTCAATGCTCAGTATTATGTAAGCTAAAGTTGCCCAGTGTTTCACTGAGCGATCAAAGCTTAATCGTTGCTTAACAATTTTCTATACAGCAAAGCTAGCAAACAAGCAGACGTTTGCGCTAGCAAGGGTTCCTTCTGTCTACAAATCTCTTTACTTTCCATTGTGTCAGCATATTTGTGCTAGTTTCTACCTTTCGGCCGCGTACGAAACTGGAGCTTCGTAACCAGATGCGATCAAATACTTTTTCGTCCTTGTACGTAACCAGTTACGATCGAATACTTTTTAATCCCCGTACGAAACATGTAATGAGTCTCGTAACCAGATACGATCGAATAATTTTTCGTCCTTGTACGAAACCACTCAACAATATAAAACCACCTATAAACTATTCTCGGCCACACATTTTAACTTCCATGTTTAATATCTTCCTGGTGGGAAGTGACTACAGTCAATACATGTGGTTTCGTAAGCTTCGCAAGCATGCAACATCTCCAAGGCCTCCCGCCAATACGCGCTTAAGTATAAGATAAGTACCTACCGTTCTGCGCACGCCGAAAGTGCAAAAGCACAGCCGGGCTGTTGCGCTCCGTTATAAGTATATGGCTGGTGAATCTCGGTCTACAATATCTGCTGTGCTGCTGTATGCACATAATGGTACCAGCTCATCCCTAAAGATTAAAAGGTTGGGAACCACTGCTCTAAAGTGCGATTAAGAAACCCTCTGGTAAATGGTACATAAAGGATGTTGTTACCCAAAATAATTGGCGAAGTGTGGGCGTCAATACACATCTAACTAACCTTTTGATAGAAAATGTGATGATATTTACTTTTTATTATTGCGAAAATTGTTTCACTTTATGTGTAAAGTGAAAAGCACTTTTAGGCGTAAACAGCTATATTGATTGAATGAAAAACACGGGGTGCCCGCCCACCTGTCTTCGGGCTTTATGTGCGATTCGCTTCTTTATAGGCGATCGTAAAACACGTCAAATATTTATTTTATGTTTATTCTTTACGACCCCTGAATTTGCTAGGGCTCGTGCCGGACCGACTTTCGAAGTGAGAATCTAATGTAATGAGATATTTTTAACAGATTCTTAAATTCCAATGTCCTTCAAGACATTGGAATTTAAGAATCTCTTAAAATCTTATTTCAGGTTGTAGAGGTGTCAAAATTATGCTGCTAATCTGCCTATCATCAATATACCCAAGTACACATATAGAGTTAGACTCGCGCACCGAGAGTCCGTACAAACTTATCTGAATATCTAACTTTCTAACTACATATTTACGGTTTTCGGATTTTTTCCATAGTATGTGCTATAAGACCTTGCTTCCGAACTAAATTTCATGATCCTACATAGGTTTTAATCCCCTAAACTTAATAGTTGCAGTTGTACACGACAAAAAAAAACGAAGAATACGGCTTTTGCTGAACCAAAGATTTCCTTTGGCAGGATTGATCTTTGGATCCCTAAGATGGGTTTACGAAGTGGAGCCACCTGAATTTTTCATGCAGGTGGGGGGAGGGGGGGTTTTTTGCCTTAACAAAGTCTGAGGTTAATAACTGCGTAGGGTTTAGGTATATAGTCGAGTTTGGTATCATTTTCAATCGAAAATGATACCAATCGAATGTCTAAATGTCAGATCTGGAATAATATTAGGTCAATAGATAGTAAAAATTTAATACAATAAAAAATTGTTTTATGAATTTCACCTAATACGTAATTCGATTTAGTTATGTAGGTATTGCGAGGAGGCCTATAGCCGCATTATTCTGCATGCCTAGGACATGGTGATGAATGGAGCAACAAACATAATAATACATACTGTTGATTCCGACGTGCTCATAATTGCCATATCCTACTACTTTTCCCTTGAGCGGTTGGGTCTCAAAGAGTTGTGGGTATATTTTAGTACTGGAAAGCATTACAGCTATATAGCTACGCATGATTTGGCACATCATCTGGGCGAAGAGAGAGCAGAAGCCATGATAGCGGGTATCATGAATTCACAGCTTGTGACACCGTCTCTGCATTCTACTCAAAAGGGAAAACACTGATCTGGAAGGTATGGCAGCAGTGTATTGATGCCACATCAGATTTTAAAGCCCTTTCTAATCCGTTGAATGAACTGACAGATGACATTCTGATAAGCTTGAAAAAGTACGTCATCAAGGTTTACTGTGGTGACAGTGAAATAGTTTCGGTGAATGAAGCTCGCAAGTTTTTGTTCACAAAGAATAAGGCTTTACAGAACATCCCCCCCACAAGAGATGCTCTTAAAATGCATACACTTAGGACAGTCTACCAAGCAGGTTATATGGGGACAAGCTTTTGGCTCCTCACCCGACATTCCCTCCTCATCAAACTGGGGATGGACTGAAAAGGAAGGAGGCAGGCAATATGGACAACCCAGCACAGTATCTGGGATGCGGCGCGAGAGCTGGTAAAATGTGGATGTAAGAAAGGCTGTAGAGGAGGGAGACTCTGTACCAGGGTCGTCTGCTTAGGTACCTCCGTCTTACCTAATTCTACCGCAAAGCAGCAGTGCTTGCATTGCTGTGTTCCGGTTTGAAGGGTAAGATGGGCAGTGAAATTACTGGGTACTGTGACTTTACATCTTGTGTCACAAGTTGGCAACGTACACTGTGGTTCTTGTGGGGGTTGCAGTTTTGCTGCGAATCTCACAAAAGCCACATGTATTATATGTGACTGTTACCACTTACCATCAGGTGGGCAGTTTGCTTGTTTGCCAACTTTCTGCAAAAAAAAAAAACAAAAATAAAGGCCGTTGTTCTTGAAGGCGAAAAGGAATGCCATGCACACTCCTATGAAAAACCTGTAATGGCAACTGCTATAATTCCAGGTATATTTATGATTGTATAACTTTTACTTTTTGTTTGCTTGCTTGTTTGTTTCTACTTTTTTGTGTAATCATTCTTTTATATTTTGTTAGAGTGTAATGGACCGTGAAGCACTCATCGAAGATGATATAAAATTGGATCCAGAGGTATTCGAGGACGAGGCCTAGGAATCATCGTGCCAATTTTGTTGATTTTTTCTATTAAAATAAATACTGTTCGGAAATCTAGGGCACGCGCTAGAATCGCACCCGACCCCGTGAAGTTAGTCGCATAACTCGCATACGATCACGCGTATAGATAGGTCAGTGACAGTGCGCACGAGTGAAATGCGCCCGACTCGCGAATTGAATTATTACCTTATTTAAGTAATCAGGTGTTTTGGTAACCTAATTAGGGCCCTGTGTATGTATTTAGTTGTTTGTCACGTCCACTGTGTTGTGAGCAAGTGTTCCTAGAAAATATTCAGGGTCCATGGCTGGGCTTTGACCACAGAGGAGCGCTCCTCTCTCCGCTGCTGTGCAGGTGCTGTATGGGACACTTGCTATAGTGAGTTTATTTGTTTATTACTTAGGATAAGGTTCTTCTAACGTGCGATTCTGGCTCCCTGTATCACGAACGTAAGTACAACCCGGAGTTTGGTTACGGTTAAGGACGAAGAGGTTTTCGCCCCCCAAACGAACTGGTCGTGTACAAAACGTACGAAAAATAACATCTTTATCGTGCAAATATGAGTCCTAAAATGAATTTGGCATCCTTAAGTCATACAAATATGGTACCAAACTTGGAATAGTAGCATAATTAATGCCTCTATACGGATTGAGACCCTATTTTCCTCCAGAGCAGAAGTTACCAAAACCTAAAAAAACGAACATCAAAAATCGCGGTGGCTCCACTTCTTAAATCTATCCTTGGGCCTTAAGGATCAATCATACCAAAGGAAATCTTTGGTTCAGCAATAGCCGTATAATTTACCGTACAGATGCAACTACAATTGTAGAATCGCAAAATTTGCAAAAAATGCGACAATAACCAGCCGGTTGCACCAAGTTTTACGTTTTACGATTTCGTAAAAAGTAACAACTTAATACATAAAAACCGGCCAAGTGCGAGTCGGACTCACGCACCGAGGGTTCCGTACAAACGTATAGGTATAAAAGTAAAAATATACGGTTTTCGCAATTTTTTCGCAGCTCCAAGGGGCAGGAGACATGAGTATTTGATATAAATTTCAGCTTGATACCTCGACGCGTTTCTGAGAAAAGGGTTTTGATAGACAGACAGACGGACGGACGGACAACAAAGTGATCCTATAAGGGTTCGGTTTTTTCCTTTCGAGGTACGGAACCCTAAAAATGGATCGTTTCACTATTAAATATATAATTCGCGCTATACAATTAACCTTTTTAAACGTAAAGGATTAAATAAATCTACAATTAAAACTAGTGGTGAGACATTATGGTGCCAATTCTTACGTATTTATATTGACTCTTACTGTTACTTTTACGAAATCGTAAAACGTAAAATTTGGTGCAAGCGGCCGCTACTGTCATATTTCTTCATCGCGTTGACTTACAAGTTAGATTTTTTCTCGGCTGAAGGAGAAAGAGAAGACCCGAGTACCTACCTATTTGATTTGATATGAATCTCAGTCTGATAACTCTACAACGAAGTTTATTTATTTATTTATTTAATACTTTCAGTACATGTGTGTACAGAGGCGGACTTAATGCCGAAGGCATTATCTACCAGTCAACCTTTGGGTGATGCAGAGAAAAAGAAGTAGATGTACTACATTAAAATAAAACCGGTTTTACATTAATTATAGCTTTATATAGTATAGATATCAATGATATTTAAAGTAATCTTGTGATAAACAACTAATATACATAAAATACTAATACATACATATTTTAAGTTAAATAAACTAATACATATTTTCCTACTAAATTAACCTACGTTTAGAAGATTATCCGCAGTTAGGTAACAAGATAATTTGCTTGATATAGCTTGCGTAATTTGTTCTTTAAACTTAACTTACTAGTAGATTTTTTAACATGAAGAGGGAGAGCATTCCAAAGAATAAGTTATCTTAAACGGGTTCCGTTTTTTCCATTGATCTAGAATTATGAAATGTGGCAGAAGCAAGGTCTTAAACTACATGCAATATATAAAAATCTCGTGTCACAGTGTTTGTTTTCGAACTCCTCCCAAACGGCTAGACCGATTTTTATGAAGTTTGTGTATATTTTGTGCCGAAGAGTGTCGGTGGCGCTGTGGACTCGGTAATCGCCTCCCAATCGGGAGGTCCGGGGTTCGAGACCGCCATGTACCAATGTGTTTTTCGTTTTTCGATCCCAGGAAAATTGAGGTCTTTAATTTTATAGGCACGTCAAAAGACTTTCATATTTTTCTGAAGCTATTCAGGTGTTAGCGTCTGGTGGTCATCATTTCAAGGATTCTTCCACTACGCTGAGCTGATGATGAATCCTTAACTTTAGGGGTTACAGGTTCGAATCCCGTCCGAGGCGAAATTTTTTCTTTACTGGTTTTATTCATTTTTTAGTTAGAGGTTCGTTTTATTGTATTATAATAGGCACGTATTGACCCTAAATTATTTTCTCTCAAGTTGCTACGTTAAGCCAATTTCATAAAAATGAAATAAAAATATTTTGCAAAAAAAAAACAAGAACCGACTTCTGACTTGTTAGTGTTTTTGAAGTCGGTTTTTAGGGTTCCGTAGCCAAATGTCAAAAAACGGAACCCTTATAGATTCGTCATGTCTGTCTGTCTGCCTGTCCGTCCGTATGTGTCAGCCACTTTTCTCCGAAACTATAAGAACTACACTCTTGAAACTTGGTAAGTAGGTGTATTCTGTGAACCGCATTAAGATTTTCACACAAAAATAGAAAAAAGCAATAAATTTTGGGGGTTTTTTCATCAAACCCATACGTGTGGGGTATCTATGGATAGGTCTTCAAAAATCATATTGAGGTTTCTAATATCATTTTTTTCTAAACTGAATAGTTTGCGCGAGTGACACGTCCAAAGTGGTAAAATGTGGTAAACTTCTAAAATAAGAGAATGTTAAAACTAAAAAAAATATATGATGTACATTACCATGCAAACTTCCACCGAAAATTGTTTTGAAAGAGATCTAGTAAGTAGTTTTTTAATACGTCATAAATCCTACGGAACCCTTTATGGGCGAGCCCAACTCGCGCTTGGCCGGTTCTTTTTCATACCCTGTCATCATCCCTTTCCCTTTCTAGGATTATTACATCCACGGCTAAATTTTACAAATAGCTAAATGGTGCGCTAAAATTAAATAATACTGCAAATTGTAAATAGCAGTTATGCTTTATGAAGTAGGTAACATTTGTATTTTATTCGCAGAGCCTTACAGCATATAAGTCGCACGGTGATTAAAAATAAAACATTTTACGACATTTGCCGAATACGCAAGTGTCAGTAATGGGCCTAAAATAAAACTGGCTATCGAACAAAATGTGGCTACAAACGTGGAAAGGTCAGATAAATTTATTTATTGTGGTCCCCTATATGACGCGAAACACCGAAATAATATGCCCTACGCATGCCCTACGTTAGTAACAACCATTGACCCACCAAATCGAAGGGATGCTTCTTTTCTTTGCGTAATGTAGAGTTGAAAATATGATTTTGAAATATATATTTACTTAAGTCACTTTCGTCTCTATATTTTGGTTTTGATGCTTACAATCTACACACAATACCGGGTTATTTTTCCATCAGGAACCAAATTTTGTGTGCTTGTTCAGACAAGCAAAATAAAGATCTGTACTATACCTACTATAGGACTATGGGACCAATCTCAAAATCGCTCAAAGAAAAATCAGCTGTTTCATACAAATGTTGAACATCCACTGAACCTAAATGGCTAAGTGTAGTTCTAAATAATGATTTTTCATATATTTTCTATTAAGACCGATGTCTTCTGATGGACGTAACATCACATACGTGGCATCACATAAGCCCAGTTTGTTTGCACCTTTATTCTTGCAGCACAGCGGTTCGAGCGTTTCTATAAGAGTGCGTAATAACTAACTACTACGAGTATCAGCCCCCCTAGACAAGATGCATTTCGATAATCGCTAACGCAATCGCTAGTAGGAATATATATGGGATTTGACATAAGCCCTCGCTTAGCTTTCGAGCGCAATTGTCAAATCTCATACATTGTCCATTTAGCGATTGCGTTAGCGATTATCGAAAGACATCTTGTCTAGGGGGGCAGGCCTCCGTTACTACGCGCACAAGATAAGTACCTACCGTTCCACACACTCTGAGTGTGTGGAATAAAAGCAGCGGGGCTCAGCGCACTCTTGGGATTTATGCACTCACAGTGTAAAGCAACGATGCGCTTTCTTACGTGCGCTTGATTATCTTACATCAGCCACAACCCTAACGCTCGCGCTCGTGCGACGTGAGGCTACAGACTTACTAAAAACATACGCTAACGTGTGGCTTGAAGGTGTGATTCAGCGTAAATGCTCAAAGTTTAGTTATTTAAAATTTCGACTTTTCTCAAGATCAAAGGAGTGCAACTTCTGTACCTAGTACTATTATCTATTCTGTGCTATTATGTAATCTGTGCTTCGACGCTTGTCCGACAGACACGCACTCGTCGACGCCCGTGGTGTGCCTGGTGATAGAGGGCGGCACCAACACCGTGCGCGCGGTGCTGGAGTACGTGACCGACACGCCGCCCGTGCCGGTGGTGGTCTGCGACGGCAGCGGCCGCGCCGCCGACCTGATCGCGTTCGTCCACAAGTAAGTCAAAACGATGGACTCGCATATATTTGGTTGTGGTTGTTCTCATCTTGCCAACGGCGAGTATTTGCACAGGCACAACCTAGTGGCCAGGATCATCCACCAGCAACTTGCCACTCGATACGGCTTTGTCGAGTCTGAGACGCCGTACTATAAGTACGCGCCGTACTATAAGTACCAGTGCCAGTTCTTGAAAATGGTCGTGCGTTGCTCTATTGGGACCGCTCTATCATCACGGACAGGACTATTGTTTGCAATAAGCCTGATATCGTGGTGGTCGACCGGTCCCAACGCCGAGCAATGCTCGTCGATATCACTATCCCTCATGACGAGAATCTCGTGAAAGCTGAGAAGGACAAAGTCAGCAAGTACCTTGACTTGGCTCACGAGGTAACCGCCATGTGGGATGTTGATTCTACGATCATTGTTCCGATAGTTGTTTCAGCGAATGGCTTGATAGCGAAGAGTCTCGACCGACACCTTAAGAGGCTCTCGCTTGAGGAATGGATCAAGGGTCGGATACAGAAAGCAGTGATTCTCGACACGGCACGTATTGTCCGGAGATTCCTCTCTCTGCAGCCCTAACCACCGGCAGCTTGGGCCTTGCCTCGCTGCTGGCGGCATACTAGGTTTAAGTTTTTTATAATATTTTGTTTTATATATATATATATATATATAAAACTGAATAAATGAATATAAATATTATAATAAAAAAAATTAAAGATTATCCCGCCTTAAAAAACTGTCAGTGTGTGGCGTGTCAGTCTACGAGCGATGAAGTAAGTCACATTAGTAGAATGCTTCAGTTCAAAAGCGATGCTGGAATGTGTCGGTTCACGAGTGACGGATGACTGAAAGACACATGGATTCTGGGAAATGTTCGCTTCCATACTTGGCCTTACACTTACCATAAAGTATGATGTACTTGCCGTCAAGGGTAAAAGAACGGCCGGGTGTGAAAAGAATATAATTTTTATTATATTTATTATTATATTTGTATTTTTATTATTTATTTTTTTATTTATTTTATATTTGTATTATTATATTTTATTATATTTGTAAATGCGTCTACGGCTGCCACTGGTACAGAACGTGATAGTGCATCCGGTACGACGTTTTGAGATCCACTACGATGCTCAATAATGAAATTATAAGGCGATAGCCTACACCCCCAACGCGCTAGTCGTCCTGTCGGATTCTTAAGGTTTAAAAACCACTTTAGACTAGCATGATCGGTAATAATTTTAAATTGTCGACCACCTTCAAGGTAAGGGCGGAAGTGTTCAACGACATGTACCACGGCCAATGCCTCTCGCTCTGTAGCGGAATAGTTACGTTCGGCGGGTGTTAGTGAACGGCTACAGTATGCAACAGGATGTTCTTGTCCATCTACAACCTGGGTCAAGGTCCCTCCTAACCCGAAATCAGAAGCGTCACAGTGGACAGCAAAATCTTTCGAGAAGTTAGGACATACCAGAACCGGAGAAGTAGACAGTGCGAGTTTTAGGTCGTTGAATGCCTCGTCTGCCTCGGTCGTCCATTTGAAAGGGGGCGCGCTCTTACGGGTAGAAGTAAGAGCATTAAGGGGACCAGCTCTATGACTGAAATTTTTTATGAAACGCCTATAATAAGATGCAGTTCCCAAGAAACGTTTGACGTCTTTCCTGCAGGTGGGAATAGGAAAGTCTACTATAGCCTTAATTTTGTCAGGATCCGTGCGCAGACCATATTCGTCAACCACATGACCCAAGAATTTCAGCTGTCTCCTGAAGAACTGGCATTTACCCATGTTGACAGTAAGGTTGGCTAGTTTAAGTCTCTCCTTTACCCTAAGTAGGAGCTGGAGGTGATCCTGGAAGGCCGTTGGGCCTTCAGGGGTAAGTAAAATTAAATCATCAACATATACGAACACCTTATTGTCAAACTCGGGCCCAAAGAGGCGGTCCATCAACCGCTGCTGCGTAGCTGGAGCTGCAGTAAGTCCAAAGCACATGACCTTAAAGTGAAACAAGCCTCTGCAGGGGATAGTAAAAGCAGTTTTCTCTCTGGACTCAATAGAGTCCAAAGGAACTTGGTAATATGAAGACTTAAGGTCAATAGACGATAAGTACTTAGCATTTTTGAGCTGGTCCAGAATATGGCTGATATAAGGCATAGGGTAAGCGTCATGCTTTGATATGGCGTTAAGTTTTCGGCTGTCCAAGCAGAAACGTGATGACCCATCTGATTTAACCGCTAAAGTAACGGGGTTGTTCCATGCACTGCCGCTAGGCTCCACAACATCATCCTTCAGCATTTGGTCTAGGTGTTTATTTAATTCTGCCAGTTTAGCGGGTGAGACTACATAATACCGTTGTTTAATAGGTGGGTGGTCACCGGTATCAATTTTATGGCTCACTAAGTGTGTCCTACCTAGGCCTATCTTTTCTGCGGAAATGTCATCAAATTGCTTTATGACGTCATTGACCAGCCTACGCTCAAGCTTAGATAAAGTTTCAAAATCATGTAAAGCACGGCTGCCTGACATAACTGTGTACACCTGATTATTATTTTTATATAAATGTCCGCTATCCTCTAACAATGATAAAATATCTGGCGCAATATTAAATTCCTTCCAGAAATTTAAGCCAAATAACAACTCTGTAGCAACTCCAGGGACGACGTAAAATTTAATAACACGAGTTTTATTCTCTATTGATACAGGTAAAAATAAATACCCAGTTACTCGTGAAGTAGAACCATTTGCAGTTTTTATAAAGTCTAAGTCCTCAGACTTATGTAAAGTAGCGAAATCTTTAAAATATTTGTATGCTTGCCCTCCCACAATGGAGATCTGTGATCCTGAATCTAGTAATCCTCTGAATTCCAAGCCAAAAATATTAATCTTCAGATAAGCTCTGGTATCATTATAGGTGGCGTTAGTAGTAGCGTGAACCGATGTAACCTTACCTTTATGCATATGTATGTTACTAGCTTTATTTACATTATTATAGAATTCATTGTATTTCTGCCTTGACTGTTCAGAATTACAATGTTTATTATAAAAATATACTGTTTTATGCCATCGGTTCACTACTTGGCGTTTTTTGGAATCTCTACGGTTGAAGGTTTTGAAGACGTGCACTTTGGACAATTATTTGCATTGAACCCCTTTTCTCCACAACGATAACAAATAAGTACCCAAGGCGCCTTGCAATACCTCAAGCTGTGACCATTTTTCCGACAGCGGACACAAAAAAGATTATTTTGTGTATTATTTGCTGGCTGTATTGAAGAGACTTTTGGTGACGCCTTGCTAGTGCTGCTACTACTATTACTACTTTTATAACACAAATCGGGAGCCAGAGAAGATGTGGTGACCCTAAGAGGTTCACTGAAATGCACCGATCGCTCCTTTGCACCTTCTAACAACCTACATTTTTTCTTTAGATCAGTCCAAGATTCCACTGGGGCTAGGGCAAGCTGAGTAGTATAAAATGGTCTAATATTAAACATGACTATGTTCAATTTATCATCATCAGAGATTGGTTTTGATAATCGAGTAAAATAATTTTGCATAATGCTGAGATAATTCACAATGCTTTCGTCGGGTCCCTGTTCGGGCGCCAAATTGTAGTGCTTTTTCTTGCTAAATGGTAGAAATATAGGGAAATCTTAAAGTTGAAAGAAAAAAAACAAACTTATTCCTTTAGTCCGATACAAAATGAAAAGCTTTATTCTGGTAGGTACATGGTTGTAATTCACTTATGCATAATGTTACTGAAGTTAACAAAATTCCCTCAATGCAAAGCACTTAACTAAATGTTTAATTAATACAAGCCAAGGGCAGGATGGTTCAGGTTTGTTTGATCAATCTCGGCAGGTAAAAATCAGGTACAAATTGGGTACAAAACTACAAAATGGGGGGCAATAAAGTACACGAACAAATAGTTATAGGTTTCTTTTTTTTTAATTAGTAGCTTTCCCCGGAGCGGTTGTTAGTAGAGCGTACCTTCGATGCTAAGTTTCCGCGATCACGGGTCAGAGATATAAAATTCCCGTTCCTTAGATTATTCTCTCTATATATGTACAATTCCACAGAATTCCTCCTTGTGTTAGGTTATTAGGTAGGTTAGTTGCAGCGGAGCCCTACGGCCTCCGGGAACTGCCCTGGAGATTCATAGCACAGTGTTATGTTAAAAATATAATTAAATATGCCTATAATCTTAGGGTCAGTGGGTCTAACACTGAGTTCTGAAGGAATCCCAGTCAATACATTTGAATTTCATGTAATAAACATTGCAAGTTAATTCCAAACATAATTTTCAATGAATTGTCAAAGTTTCTTATTGGGTAGTTAATAAAAAGGACATATGGAGGGGAGAGCACCTATTTTGTGTATAATTACTGCTATTAATAAAAAGAAAACAGCTTAATTTGTGAGTTATTTGCCAAAGAAGGATGTGAAACTTAATATTGTGAAAATTTAGAATTTAACAGGAAATTCGCAAGTGTTACTCAATATATGCCTTAATCCCACTAAGATGCCGCTTACTATCAGGTTTTTTTAATGAAATAGGGGATGAAAAAAGCGAATTTTGGAAATGTAATATGTTTGGTTTAATATTCAATTTACCCTCTAATAAAAATAAAATTAACAAAATCTGTTTTAAATCATGAAATATAATAAGTTAATTAGATACCTTAGTGTGGGCGGAGTATTATATATTGATAAAATTTATTTCTTTCTATTAATTTAATGAATCGCGCGCCGGCGATTAAAAATATGATTGAGCTTTTACTCTTCAAGCTGAAAACAAAAATAACTGACTTGACTTTTATAGTCTTACTGTACTTTTCAAATTAAATTCACACGGAAAACGGGATAAATACCTATGGATTTTATTCGCAGAAATTAAGATTTAAAATGCTGTTCGCAAATCATAGGTACCTAATCAATAACAAAATAATTCGGTCGATGTCTCACAGACTAGTTATCCAGTTCCGAGATCATAGCATAGACGCGTTCACAGACTACGGTGAGATAGGGCGCGTTCCATTCACGCACAGATTTGCATTTATGCAGCTACTAGAACCGAGGTCCGTTTGCCGAATGTTAAGCGTCGTATTGGCGACGAAACCAAATTCATTTCATAACACTCGTAAGATTCTTAACTTGTTTCAAGATGTGTCGAGTCAACATACGGATCTTTCGAAATTCTACAACCTGCAATAAGTATTTCCAGCCAAGGTTATAAGTTTGGTTGAAAAACAAAACGTAATGTAAAATTAACCATAAACAAACTGTGAATGCTTTCCAAATTCTATTCGACGAAACCATAATTATATGATCTATAAGTTTAAGTGTATTTTATTAAAATATGTCTATAGAAATGATCAAAACAAACGGTCTAAATGTCAAATTCCGAATTTTGAGAAAATCAACCCACCTAAATGGAAGCACGGGATTTTGGGCGAAAAAAAACTATCTTTGTAAATAAGGTCAGGATAAACGCGAGATTTATTTTGTTTATGCAAAAATTGAATAATGACCAAAGATAATTGCAAATGTCACTGACGTGACGTGAAACGACGTTGACGTTGACACTTGACATTGATATTGTGAAATTAATTGACAAAGTTATTGTAATTATGATTTTAGTTGTGAAATTTGTGTTAAAACTACAGTGAAACCAAAATGTTTTTGCAAAATTAGTGTTTTATGAAATTTTAAGAAAAAACGGTGTTACACAACACAAATGTTCAACATCAACTGAACCTAAATGTATGGAACAGCTGATTTTTTGGCGATTTCAAGATTGGCCCATACTTAGTACCTAAACGTTGTTCATTTTATTAGCCCGCGTTCGATTTTTTACTCGGTTCCAAGAACAGTAGGTATACAATACAGAATAATACAATCTGTATTTATAAAAGGCTTTGGTGGTATTACTGGAGCTAGACTAGAAGTATGACATTCGGTGCAGGGCTGCAGGCATTCGTTGGCTTATGTAGGCGCTCGCTACTAAGTAATGATTTTTCAAAATTCCCACAGAAAGCTAATAATACCGCTAATAATAATTCTCTGCCGGCGTCTATATTCCCGAGCTCATACAACCCGGAAATCTTTAAAGCAAGGGTGAATAGGCACTTTCTGGGCAAACTCGTCCCACCGTAGATCTCATCCTTGCCTCAAGGCTGGATTGGGATCAAAAGTAAGCCCATTGTGTGAAAATAGAAACAAGACAATACTTTTTTGTTGATATGCTCTCTAAAAATTGTGTGCGAATAACAATCCTTCATGAATACTGTAGTCTATTAATTAGTTTTCTTTGTAGGACATGTTTAGTTAATCAATTGTTTTTTTTTTTTTGCAGTGCAGTCATTTATCTGCTATGCATTCAGTTAATTAGTGGAATTACCTAGTGTGCTGAAAAATTATACAGATGTGCATTTAAAAATATCAATTTTTCATGGATCTATCGATGGTAAGAATGCCGTACAAAAATATATGACCAAAATATATGACCAAAATGTACCCCCTCTACTTGTACTTTTGAATTCTCACCTGCACTCAGTCAGCTTACAAGTGACGGCATAGTGCTAAATCTTATTATTTAATGCCGTTCTATCTTTCTAAATAGGTCTCCTGGTGGTGCAAATGACCCATCAATTTTTGTCACGGGCCTGTAGTCTAGTAATGCAAATGCAGTCTGTATTTATAAAAGGGAGTGAGTGACTGTGGTATCAACGTAGGGCCCAAATTACTGGGGCTAGACTAGAAGCATGACATTCGGTGCAGGGCTGCAGGCATGGCTTATGTAGGCGCCCGCTAATAAGAAAGGATATTTTTCAAAATTCCCACAGGAAGCCAATAACACCAAAACAAAAAAAAAACTTTTTAAAAACGCTCTGAGAAAAGTTTATGCGAATAAAGGTACCTACTTTACTAAATACCGGTGCCGGCTCAAAATTGTCTGAAAATAGAAACAAAACAAAACTTTTTTGTTAATATGCTCTCTAAAAAGTGTGTGCGAATAACAATCCTTCATGAAGATACCCGTGCCGGCTCAAAGCCAGAGAATAAATAATAGTACCCAAAGCTGTCTTTTAAAAAGAAACTCTTTTAAAAAGAAAAAACAGAGGAAATTTTTTCAATGCTCTCTAAAATGATTGTACGAATTACGAGTCCTCATCGAGGCACCCATGCCGGCTCAATACTCTTTTATAAAAAAAAACAAAACAAGCTTTCATTTTAATAATAGCATAAAAATTTCAGAACTTTCATTTGAAAGCTCTTTGAAAATTTTGTGCGAATAACAATCCTTCATTGAGATACCCGTGCCGGCTCAAAGCTGTCTCTTTTAAAAAAGAAAAAAAAACTTAAGAAACTTTTTCAATGCTTCTGAAATGTTTGTACGGATAACGAGTCTTCATTGAGACACCCATGTCGGCTCAATATTCTCTTATAAAAAAATAACAATACCATTTTTTTATAATGCTCTTTGAATTTGAATAATGTTCCTTCATTGAGATACCCGTGGCGGCTCAAAACAGTCTCTTAAGAATTTAATTGACATCACGTGGTTACTTTTAAACGGCTGTCAAACCGAAGACGACTCGCCGTAACTCAGTGATAAAAAGTTCGCCATTTTATCACTGCTATAAACTTCCCGACTGGCTGAAGAGCTTGTCGGAGTGAAGTGCGCAATCTGAGTTGGAGATTTCGTACAGCTTAACTAGGTTAATTTACTGTGAGTTTACCGGCGAGAAATTAGTTTTGTGTCGATTTGATCATCATGTAAAAGTTATTTTATATGGAACATTTTAAAGTTTTTAGATTTTCTTTTATGTACGCAATAATCAACATTTTAAAAACGAATGTTAGGGTTTAAGTTATTGAATAAAAGTCTCCTGCTATTAAAATAATACTATTATAACTTACAAAAATAATTAAATACTTTCCTTTATCGTGGAAATGATATAGATAGATTTTACTATAACAAATTTATCGATTGATATTTTTATATATTTTACAGTTAGCTATTTAATATTATCAATATATACAATTGTATTGACTTTAAATTACCGTAGATTACGAATTGTATGCTCCGTTTACTTTGAAAGCTTAATTAAATAAAGTAGTTCTTGTATCGTACAAATAATAGAAAAGATACCATCGACTGGTCACCAGAACTGTCAAAACACCGATTCCCAGAAACATTGAATCAAATATCATTACTTATATACATTAAGGTGTAATGCGTGACCTTTCGTTTGTCGCAAAGTTACGGCCGCCCCAAACTGACGTTCTATTAGAGTCATTTGTCATCCTCGCATTAACTTTATTCGAGTTCGTTTGTAAGTTATTATTAGGGTTGCCCTGGCGCGGAGGCGAGCTCGATAAGAAAATGTACGAGTGAACCCTTTTGTATTTATAGCAAGCGAAAAAACTGGCGTACTCGTCGTTTATATGCATTGGATATTTTGTTGCAATTTTTTGGACGACCTTTTATGTAGCTTCGAACATAATAATACAAAAGTAAAATACGATGACGTTGGTATTACGATCATTGCTTAGGTAGTTTTCTGTTGTAGACATTGAAATAAAAAAACATGTGCTAATAACTTAGAGCATTTACCTCTAAGGCTAATAATGAAAGTAATGTATCTATGCGTATGTGCATGTGATATTCTGTGTTTGTAACTGCACCCACGACACAGGAGAAAATCCTAGTGTGGGGCAATGTTTTTTTTTAAATAAAAAAATGTCTTATTTTAAACCTTCAAATATAAAATATATATGATATAATTTATACAAAATCAGGTATTTATGAGGCAAAACAGAGAACCCTTTCGACTCTCCTGTGCTTTCGTTCAATTACATTGTAGAGACCTTTATGTGAGTTCTTTAAAAGTAAGCTTTGTAGTTTTTCTCAACCTTAGACGAGTGGTAGCTCTCATACGCAGTTACTATCAGGAATATCGCCTCTATGACATTAACCTTTTCTACCTATCTTTAATTCCTAAATCTCGAGATAGTGTACCAGAGGAACTATGAGTAAGCAAATTTCTCCACGCCTTTATATATTATATTTATCTATCTTTAGACACCACAATGCAAGTCGTCTGTATTTTTGGTTCTGACTTTTCATAACCTCAATTAATCACTCAAGATTCTCCTCGAAATCTGGAATCGTTTAAGAACTTTGCGGTGAATGGATTCCTCGTATAATCTTGCCTAATATAATTAGAAAGAGCTAAACCGATCCTTTGCCGCCATCTTTGATAATAACCACAGCTAATTCCCTTGCCATTGTCGAGAAATATTTATTTATTTAAGTAATTAATGGATGACTGTCGTAAGTAAAGCCTTTTGATTGAATGAATATTCTGTTATTAATATTCCTGCTAAAGATGAATATGTATATATTTTTTATGTTATGTTAACGATCAAAGATTGTGCAAGGATATTTGAATGAAATAGACCATCGTTCATACATTCTGAGATTATTGTTGCGTAAAGCAATTGACGTAAAATAATGATTGTCAAATTTAAGAAATCTTCAGTCATGTGATAACATTTTCTGTTAATGACTCTCCTCTCCAGTCTCGTAGAAGAGAACATCTAACTAAAGCCCGGATATTCATCTCTGGGCGACCCGTACAACGATGCTCATTATCCAAGACGTGAGGGAACTATTATCTCACAATTAAATCCACTGGCTTACACAACTTAACCGGATATTATCGAATCGGAAATGGTGACTACTTGTAATGTAGTTGACGAATTTAGTTAATTGTATACCTATTTGTGAAATGTAATGTCACATAAAATTTGTAAGTGTTTGCTTTATCTCTGTGGTAGGCTTATCGGGTAAAACGTTCGGCGGGTATTTGCAACTTAGCCTTTAAGGTGCATAGTGCTCCCAATAAACTCAAACTCAAAAATCTTTATTCAATATAGACCTTTACAGGCACTTATTGACGTCAAAAAAAAAACATAAAAATCTTCAACCAAGAATCTAATTAACTAAATTATTTAATCCTTGTATGTACACACACCCCAACCATTATTAAGATGTGTGCAAATACAAGTCAAATGAAAAAAAAATTGACTCTACACCTGTTCGGAAATTGGGAGAGCCTTCTCGAGAAGAACAGGCAAGAAACTCGGAAGGTCTTGTATTTTTTTTATCTCTTCTTTTAAAATGCCAACATTACAATATTATATTTCACAAACATTTTTTTAATAATATAGAAATGCCTGTCGGTGTGAGTGGAACAGTTACTCGAATGAAATTTATCCTATTATCACAAAGTGTTAACACCCTTTGAACGTCAATTATCACATTTTTTGTCAATCCCAAGCAGTTTTATCTGTCATATAATCAGACACCTTATAATATGCTTTTTTCATAAGTGCACCCTTGATAGTGACTTTAAATTTATTCAAGTTAAGTGCTTTAATATTATTTGGGATTTTATTGTAGAAACGTACACAAAGGCCTTTGAAAGAATTATTAATTTTTTTAAGCCGAGTATTTGGTAATGCTAACATATTCTTTTGCCTAGTATTTACTGAATGAATATCACTGTTTTTACAAAACGAATGTATATTTTTATGAACATATACTATATTCTCGTAAATATATTGCGACGCGACGGTCATAATACCAATTTCTTTAAATTTTTCTCTCAAAGAGTCTCTTATTTTAAGGTTATAAATAGCACGAATAGCCCTTTTTTGCAGCACAAAAACAGTCTGAATGTCGGCAGCATTTCCCCACAGCAAAATGCCATACGACATCACACTATGAAAATAGGCAAAGTATACAAGTCTTGCTGTATCAACATCAGTCAGCTGACGTATTTTCCATACAGCGTAGGCTGCAGAACTAAGTCTCTTCGACAATTTATCAATATGTGGGCCCCACTGAAGCTTTGAATCTAAAGTAATACCAAGAAATACTACGGTATCCACAAGGTCCACATTTTTATGCTTTATGTTAACAGTGGTGTGAACCTCTTTAACATGGGGTAAAACAAATTTTATATCTTTAGTTTTCCCTTCATTGAGGCACAAGTTATTCGCATTAAACCAGTAAACTATTCTTGAGATAGAACTATTTACATCGTCATAAATTTGCAATCGTCTTTTAATTTTAAACATAAGTGAAGTATCATCTGCAAATAATACAATCTCATGTCTGTCTTGTACAAAAGCAGGCAAGTCATTTATATATATTAAAAATAGAAAAGGACCAAGAATTGAACCCTGCGGAACTCCCATTTTAACCGAGGCGTCCTGGGACCTCTCCCCGTTGACGTCTACTTTCTGAATCCTCTCAGTCAAATAGGAGACGAGTAGATCCAGAACAGTGTCGCGAAATCCATAGTAGTGTAATTTCCTGATCAGGGTGTCATGATGAACGCAATCAAACGCCTTGGACAAGTCACAAAAAACGCCCAGCGCATCATGTGAGTCCTCCCAGGCCTCATATATATTTTGTATTAACTCAACACCAGCATCAGTTGTTGAGCGACCCTTTCTAAAACCAAATTGTTTACAGTGTAGAAGATTATTTCTGTTAAAAAAGCTTTGCATTTGTTCTAACATTATTTTTTCAAAGATTTTGCTAAAAGTAGGTAGCACAGAGATAGGTCTAAAATTATTGGGGTCTGATGTGCTACCAGATTTGTGTAATGGAATAATTTTACTCAGTTTCATTAGATCAGGAAACACACCACAGTCAATGCAATCATTAAAAATACTAGCAAGTATTGGAGCTATTGTTTCTATTACAGATTGGGAAACATCTACAGAGTTGCCCCACAGATCCACGGTTTTCTTTTTATTCAGCGTTTTAAATGACTTTATTAAATCATTTGCACAAATATGGGCAAATTTAAATTTATCATCACAAGTTTTAACATGATCTTTTAGAATAGATTCGGCTACAGTGGGGGAGGAATCCAAAGATTTTGTGATTGAAACTGGAATGTCAGTAAAGAATTTTTCAAATTCTGTAGCTACCTCAATATCTACTGTAACTTTCTTATTTTCAATATTTAAACAAAAATTGTTGTTATTAGTTTTTACTCTTCCGGTTTCATTATTAATAATGTTCCATGTCGTTTTAATTTTGTCACTACTATTTTTTATTTTAGAGCTTAAATAATTTGACTTTGCAAATTTACAAACTTTTTTAAATACTTTGGAATAAGTTTTTACATACAATTTAAATTGATCACTAGTATTTAATGAACGCTCATTGTAAAGTTCATAAAGTTTTATTCTGCTTTTGTGAATACCTGGTGTGGCCCATTCACTAAAAGCTAATCTACCATTGACTGATATGGTTTTTGGAACAAAGATATTTATAAATTCACAACAAAATGTGTTAAAAAAGTTTTCATACAATTTATTTGGGTCTTCGTCATAATCAATATACTTTAAATTAATACCAAGATTATTATTGAAACGCTCCAAGCGGCCAGCAGTCTTTGGTACAACAGTGATATTCTTTTTCGCCATAAGCTTACATTTGTAAGGTATAGTAACAAATTGACCAGAGTGGTCAGATTCTAAGTTATTAAAAACATTTTGTGCTAATGGTTCTATGTCAGTATAAATATTATCAATGCATGTGGCAGGAAACTCAGTAATTCGTGTTGGCTCCAGAAATAAGTTTTTAAGATTATATGACTGAAACAAATTTTTAATTCTTATACATAAACTAGAGTTTTCTAATAAGTTAATATTAAAATCTCCACAGACTAATATTTGTTTGCCTTGCTTACAGACTTTATTTAAAACTTCATCCATTATATTTTCAAAGTGGTCATACAATCCCGAAGGAGGCCTGTATATGCTCACTACAATAATCTGGTCCAACTCTACGCAGGCAATTTCTATTGTTCGTTCAACTGAGAGGTTCACAATATCTTTACGATCTTTATATTTAAGATTTTTATTTAATATGATTAATGAGCCACCGCGAATTGCATTTTCTCGACTGAACGAACTACCAACCTGGTGGTTGCTAAAATTAAACATGAACTGGTAGCTTTTAAGCCAATGTTCGGTTATACAAAAAAT
This sequence comes from Schoenobius gigantellus, assembly GCA_963935595.1. Taxonomy (NCBI): domain Eukaryota; kingdom Metazoa; phylum Arthropoda; class Insecta; order Lepidoptera; family Crambidae; genus Schoenobius; species Schoenobius gigantellus. Next base: position 24,677,023 of record OZ012559.1, read on the forward strand.
GTCTACTTTACTACTGTTAATGAATAACTCAACTTCCAGATCTTTGCCCATCATTCCTTGCATGTTCTGGTGCACCAGTTTGATAAAATTTACATGTTTATTATATTCAAATGGGTCTTCCAGTACATTATCTAATAAACAATTTTCATTTTGTTCTTTATTTAACATTATGCAAGATGATTTCTCTATTGTCTCAATACCTAATTTAAAGACTTACTAACTAATACATCAGTAATATTACTGACAGTCATCCTACTTCTACGTTGCTCAATAGGAGCAATTTTTGTAGCCAAGTTCTTGGCTGAGATATAAAAATAATATGATAGCGATTTTGCTATTCGTCTCTTATAATAATTTGATAGACAATATCTATTATCTTTAGTCAAATACAATCTATTTACATAATTATTGATGTCAATTAAATGAAATTTATTATTATGACATAAGGTACTTAACTTTAAATTCAATTTATATCTTACACTATTTTCCTCTTGTGACAAGTTGTTGTAATAAGGTAATGTGAACAAAATATTTTTTTGTACATTTAAATTATTTAATTTATTTAAATAATGAGTCAGGACTTTTTTGTTCATATTACCTCTATTTGCCATAAATAACAACAATGTAGTAGGCTGGTTAAATTCACATTCGATCACTTTTTTTAGTATGTCGCAGTATGAAGCACCAGGCATGCAATAGTTCATTATTGAATGTCCCATGTTTGTTAGAAGTTGGCCCATACCTATGCCAATGTCATCACTAAACATAACAATATTGTCACTTGTGACCACTGAAGTCTGTAGTAACTGTGCATAGTCAGCTGCTGGTGGCTGAGATACCATGTTGAGAGCAGGACACGCATGATCAGGCACAACATTATAAATTATTTGGCTATCCAATGTTAAGCTATCGTTAGTGGAACTTAAGGAGTGTTTGTCCAGTAAGGCCTGATATCTGTCTTCATTAAATTGACAAAGTGTAGCTAGCTCTGTGACTGATTGGATATGCTCCTTAATTTCATTTTGAGCATTGTAATAATTTTTTGTCATATTTGCTAAAGAATTTTGCAAGTTATTAATGACATTATTTAATTCTTGTATGTCCCTTTCATACATGTTTCTGCTCTCTCTCAATTTTGAGTCAAAAATGTCCAACGAATCTATTAAGCAAGCACGCTGCTTTCGTAATTTAATATTACTTTTAAAAGAGTTATGATTCTTAATTAATTTTTGTTTCTTCTTAATTAATTTATTAATTTTAACATATTTTTTGAGTTTATTTTTACTACTGAAATGGAAAGGTATGGACTTATCTGATGTACCCGACTACTGCTGTGTGAGATTTTGTCCACCAGGAGATTGCATTAGCTCCTCAAAAAGACTATGGGTATGTATAATTTCACTATTTTGCATAGCTTGTTCAAGTTTACCGATTTTTCCATTTGCATCACTCAGCTCCCGTTCCAGTTCGGAGATTTTATTCAGTGCTGCCTCATACATACTATTGCACAGAGTAAGGTCATTGATGTGGTCTTGTAACTGGTGCCGCTCCTCTAAGACTTCTTGAAATTTGGCATCAAGCGCTGAGAGCTCACTTTTGAGAGTGGTGTTTCTGTCGATGATCTTTTTTATCTCATCTTCACTGTCATCGCGTTCCTGTAGTAGCCGTTCATGGGAATCCTTTAGGGTTTTTAATTCCAATACAGCCTGTCTGAGCTTTGCCTCAGTGTTTTGTGCAGCAGCTTTACGGGTCAACATATTGCTATTTCAGCAAAGAAAACCTAAAAATGTACAAATACCTTTAAGTTCAAGTATAAACTGTGCAAAGAAATAGGGATGCAAAAAACACAGAGAGAAAACTATTGAAAGTTAGAAAAGGAAAAAGAAAAAAAAACGACAAAAAATAACTAGGACTTTTTAGCAATAGAATCTAGGGTTAGATAGAACAATGAAATCAGTTTATACTATGAAACTATGAAAAGTCACTTTTTAGCCTATTTTTAATAATTAGTTAAAATGTAACATATCAGTTCCCAGTTTGTCACAGCCGCTGAGCACTGTATATAATCACAAATTACATTTGTAAGGTATAGTAACTCACCGTTATCCTATTTGTATTAGAATTATTAAGAAAAAAAAAACTTCATGAATAAACTACTATCTAAATTAAAGTATGATTGAAAATTATAATGGTTACCCAAAAATATAAATTATAATATATTATATGTACTATATTGTTATACTAATAAAGTTTTCAGCAGAAAAATATCTGTGCAGTGTGTAGAGGGTGCTATGTCTGAGGCTGTAGGCGTTGACAAGTCTCAACTTTAACTTCCACTTTATGTCAAGTTAAGAGAGACACAACTTAGCCAAAGTGTGATACTGGACGTGTCTCACTCTACGTGAGAATTGTTAAGAGTTAATTTACTAAGTACTTAATAAAATTTGTTTGTAAATGTAGGTATAAAAACATTTGACCAATGTCACTATATGTCTGAACTAAAGCTGAACCCTATTTTCACTGTATGTAAAGTGAAACAATCAACGTGTAACAGAAAATTAGCTTTTAATAATATGTGTGCTGCCTATGTTGGAGAGTAAGATAGGTGCCTATGTTCTAAGATTTGCCTAAATGAGGAATGAATGTGTAATAATAAATACAATACTCCCCCGGTTTATGTATGAGTAGGTAATCCGTCAATCACCAAAACTGCCGTCACTGATTAGCTTGAAGAATTTCTTGCTAGCTCTGTACCACGGATACTTTCCACGATTTCAGTTTTTCCAAGTATTTCCTCTTGATAATCAAACGGCTTGGAACTAAAATTTTAGCCTTTTGCCGTGATCTTCGAAAATATTCGTTGGCTCGTTCAAATCCGTGGCAGTAGGTGTTATCGTCGTCATAAATTTGTCGTGATAAACATAAAATAGCACCGCGAATCGCTTCACAAACAATACAACCGCGTTTCAACACAATACTAATTCTAAAAATGCATTATTTACAGCAAATTGTCGAAAATACAATAAATTAACTTAAAATTATTACGAGGCTAACAAAAGACGTCTAGTCACGACCGGGGCTGCGGTCCGAATCCCAATGACCTTGCATCGATCTTCCCGCACTGATTACATAGGAGTGAGTGAGTGAGAGTGAGGGGAATATTTAAGCAAACCTTTACGCGTAAGATGAATTATTTCAATAAAAAATTAATAAAGGCGAATAAAAAAAATCTAAAAAGACCATCCCCTAGAATATTGTTCACTTTATTTATTAAAATCGAAAGTATGTGATTTAACCTAATATTTACGAAGCGATTAAGTTTATAGTTTTAAAATCGAGGCATGTTTGGGTCACATTTTAACCAAGTTTTAATTAATTTATCAAAAAATTAAAAAGCCCATCCTCCAAAGAATGCGTTAAATAATAACATATCTTTTTTAAAGATTTTTTTATTCAATATTTATGAAGAGAACCGGTTTTTTCTGCAGTGCTTTTTTATGATTGACGTTACTATGCGCCTTAATTAGGCGCGCCTAAAAAGTTGCGTATATGGTCGCGTGGGATGTGAAGCACCCCACACACAGTCAGGTAATTAAATAAAATACAAAATAAACTCAATTTTCAATTTTATTCGCGACCACATTTGAACATGCATATGAATCAACCTTTAAACTTGTTTTTAAAATCTTATATATAAAATTCTCGTGTCACAGTGTTTGTTACCGAACTCCTCCGTAACGGCTTGACCGATCTTTATGATTTTTTTTGTGTATGTTCGGTAGGTGTGAGAATAGGTCGTAAACTATTTTTTATTATGGCGAAACGTAGTTTGCCAGCACAGCTAGTAATTAATAAAATTTAAACCGAAATAAATGTAAACACAAGTTAAGTCATACTCAAAAATTTTTAAGCAGGTTTGTCAAACTGCGAAAATTAAATATATTTGTGCTCAAATTTATAACAGTACAAACAAAGTCAAATCTACTTGGAAAATTATCAATGCAGAGACTGGCCAAACAAAAGCTTCAGCAAATAATTATAAACTTAAAATTGATGGTAAATTTATTAGTTCAGACTCGGATGTTGCTAATGAATTTGAGAAATTTTTTACTCGAATTCCTGTAGATTTGACAAGCACTTTAGGCTCTTCCACCCCCATTGCAGAATCCTTGTTGAAAGAAAATGTTCCTTATTGTAATACTGTATTTAAATTTAACCATGTTAGTAAACGTGACATCATAGACACTTTCAAATCGTTGAACATTAAAAAAATTGCCGATCTCTGGGGAATATCTGTATATATCGTAAAGAATGTTATTGAAATAGTTGCTACACATTTAGCTTTAATTTTCAACAACTGTATTGATAGTGGTGTGTTTCCTGATTTGATGAAACTTAGCAAAATAACTCCATTGTTTAAATCTGGCAGTACTTCAGATCCCTCTAACTTTCGTCCAATATCCGTACTATCAACATTCAGTAAAATTTTTGAAAAAACCGCGCTTAAGCAATTACAGAAACATTTTAGTAATAATAACTTACTGCATATTAAACAATTTGGTTTTACCCGCGGACGGTCCACGACTGATGCTGGAATAAAATTGTTAGAGTGCATTTATGAGGCCTGGGAGGAGTCGCAGGATGCCTATGGTGTTTTTTGTGACTTATCGAAGGCTTTTGACTGTGTCCAACATCAGACGTTAATCAGGAAATTACACTATTACGGTATCCGTGGTACCGCTTTGGATTTTCTCACTTCTTACCTAAGTGACAGGATTCAAAAGGTGGTCATCAATGGAGAGCAGTCACCTGGATCATTTGTAAAAATGGGGGTGCCGCAGGGCTCAATATTAGGTCCATTTCTATTTCCTCCCTCACCTTGTAAGACACGACCATGAGATAGTCTTGTTTGCAGATGACACGTCTTTAGTATTTAAAGTTAAACGTGGACAAATTAATATTGACGAAGTAAACATTGCACTCTCCAAGGTCGTTCACTGGTTCGGCGCCAATAATTTGTTGTTAAATGAAAGTAAAACAAAATGCATTAGATTCACTATGCCAAATGTTCGATTAGTTAAAGCCAAAGTCAAGGTTAGGGATGAAGAAATAGAGCTGGCCAATCAAACTGTATTTCTGGGTATAACTTTAGATTCTAAGTTACAATGGTGTCCTCATATTGAATGCCTATCGAACAGACTAAGTTCTGCAGCATACGCCGTTAAAATGATTCGTCAAATAACAGATGTGAAAACTGCGCGGTTAGTCTATTTTAGCTACTTTCACAGTATTATGTCATACGGGATACTACTGTGGGGAAATGCCGCCGATATTGGCTGCATTTTTGTACTGCAGAAGAGGGCTGTTCGGGCGATCTATGGGATGGGCTCCCGAGAGTCTTTAAGAGAAAAATTCAAAGAAATTGATATTATGACTGTACATTCACAATATATTTATGAAAACTTACTGTATGCACACAAGAATAAAGATATCAAATTCAGTAAAAATAGTGACTATCATAATTTAAATTTAAGAAATAAAGACAAGCTAGCAATGCCCACATATAGGCTCCATAAAATAAGCAACTCTTTTGCAGGTCACTGTATACGAATGTACAACACGCTGCCATGTAACATGCATGACTTGTCAGTAAATAAATTTAAAATTTTAATTAAAGCTCAGTTAAGCAAAAAGGCTTATTACAGTGTTAAAGATTTTTTGAATGATAAGGCAGCGTGGCGGTAAAAGAAATGAATTGCTCGTTCTCTGAATAGTTTTGTAATATTCACAATTTGTAAGACATTTGGCGATTTTAAAAGAGTTTTGGCACATGAGTTTCTTGCCCGATTCTTCTCATGTTAGCCCCTACATTCGGAATCGGGTCGCTCTTGGCGATTACATGCGCGGCATCAACTCCGCGGATGTACTTGCCACTAGCGCACGGGTTAGCTTGATTTTAGTAGAATATTTTTTATGTTTTAATAATTTTGTAAAATGTGTAAAATTGACGATTTTAAGTGCCCGCAAGGGCCTATGAAATAAAGTACTTTTGATTTTGATTTTGATTTTGACACTAACTACATATTTACGCTATAATTTTGACAAACTACAATCATATGTTCACAGCATACATTATCGCGGTACGTAGAGCACTCAGTCTTGGATTTTCTGCCCTTGGTGCCCAAACCGTTCACAACTGAACGATTATCGCAACTAAATTCTAAACATAACACTTGTTTATGAAGAGCGTCGGTGGTGCTGTGGCCTCGGCACTGGACTTAGAGTAGGCTCGTGCCCCTCGGTGGGGACGTGTATGAGCTGTGATGATGATGATATTGATGAAGCTACTTAGAAGAGCAGCGTCCTGAAAACTTATTTTAAAAAGTTATAAGCCTGGAAACTTGCTTTGGGGTGTATGACACCCCACGCGCCTAATTAAGGGTTAAACCTATTTATCACAAGTCAAATCGCTTCACAGGTATGCGTCTGAAAGCGGAGAGCAAACAGTCCTGGAGTCCATGCGGGACTACCTAATCGGTACCATCCAGAAGACGTTCGAGGTCGGCTTGCAGCAGGCGGAGTGTCTCTACGGTGAACTGCTGCAGTGCACCAGGAAAAAGAATCTGGTATGAGAATTTCTTCAATATACCTCTTTATTTTCCCTATCACTTTGCTCCAGCCCGCTTGATTTTGAAGTGTATTTTCTGAATGTGAAGAGTTTATTTACGGATAAAAGTAATTAAATATTATGCGTACCTACCATACCTCCGTGTATAGTATTCGCTTAAATTTCAGGGCAAAACCTTTTTTAATTGCTTAATTAAGCGTACTTCTTAATTTTAAAGCTTCCTTAATCAACGGAGATATTTTTTATATACCGCCTTGTCACAAAAAGCTAATAAACCTGATGTCCATAAAATGAATTTCGTCTAAGATCGTGGATTTATAATATCTAAAATTTTTGTATTAAAAATAATTAGGTCATCACACGACTCTCCATGTAAATATAAGGCATTGATCAGATGCGAAATTAAATCGTAGGACGCGTGAAATTTCTATCATCAGTCAACCGCTTATATCATTATAAATGCTATTACTCAGTTACGCTACGTTCCACGATTTTATTTTTGCTTCTAATTTTACCTTCCTATTTATTATTCTCAAGTTTTAAGTTTTTATTTTAGTACATAATATTCATTTATGATGTACCTACTGTATTTCATTAGTCGAGCCCTTTCATTTGATACCCATATTGAGGGGTTTAAAAAAAAATGAAAATCGCCTTTTTGTGATGGCGGCCATCTTGGATCTACAATGATACTAATCACAAATACCTAATTGTATTATCATCACAATCAAAGGTGTGTACCAAATTTTAGAAAGATTGGTTAACAGGAAGGAAGGGTTGAATTTTCTTTACAAAATTTTACCCAACAGCAAACAGGTCAAGTTAAATAAAACCATAAAATTTTTTTTACAAAAAATAAAACCGACTTCAAAAACACCAAAAACTATTCTATACAAATAAATAAAATTGAAGTGTCTGTTTGTAATGTCAAAATAACAAGTTTAGTAAATGGGTATAAATGTAATCGGATACCAATAACAAAAACACAATTTAAAAAAATTGTCTGTCTGTCTGTTTGTTCCCGCTAATCTCCGGAACGGCTAGACCGATTTTGACGGGACTTTTACTAATAGATAGCTTATTATACAAGGTATAACATAGGCCAGTTTTATCAAGATCTTAAAAAAAATTGCCTACAAAAATCAAAATGCTGCCAAAAGTTACTATTCCACGCGGACGAAGTCTCGGGCACAGTTTTATATTGAAGTTGGTGCCAAATTTTATGTAACTAATAATTGTTCTTATATTTTTTAAGACTTTCAATTTGATCATTGCTTGGCACCGACTTCAAAATAAAACTGATTGTGTTGTTGTTGATAACTACCAGATGTAAATACCTGAATATCTTCAACAAAAACATGAAACACGTTGGACGTGCCTATAAAATTTAAGGGTTTCCCTTAATTTTCATGGGATCCCATTATCAGATCATGACATGGTGACAATGGGACCACCTTGGGAGTAAACTCTTTCGATTACAAAAATAATTTTTTAAATCGGTCTACAAATGACGGAGTAATTGGTAAATAAAACATTAAAAAAAAATGGATACAGTCGAACATAGAACCTCCTCCTTTTTCGAAGTCGGTTAAAAATGGCAATGTTTCTGTTGTTCTTCCCTAAGCAGAGTTCTCCAAGTTCATTATAACTGAGGAAACTCATTTCTAATCCTAACCTGTCCGATTCTTGTTATATTTTTAACCGACTTCAAAAAAGGAGGAGGTTATCAATTCGATTGTATTTTTTTTTATGTTTGTTACCTCATAACTCCGTCATTTTTAAACCGATTTCTAAAATTCTTTTTGTATTTGATAGAGTATACTGCAAGGGTGGTCCCATGGTCACCAAAGTCAGGATCCGATGATGGGATCCCATAGAAAATCGAGGAAAACACTAATTTTATGTGAGCTGGTATTAAATTCGGGTTTTCTTTCACTAAAAAGATTTCCTTTACTAAAAAGTTAAAAATAATTTTTTTTTACAAAAAATAGAACAGACTTCAAAAACACTGAAAACTTAAAAATAATGTTCTTCAATATTGAAGTCGGTGACAAATTTTAACACTTTCTAGGAGATCATCGTTTGGCGCCGACTTCAATATAGAAGAAGATTATTTTTAAGTTTTCAGTGTTTTTTTTAGTCGGTTCTATTTTTTGTAAAAAATTTTGTAGATATTGAAAGTGTTTTCTCGTGTCAGCAGAGCTTCGCATTTTGCGAGCTTACGCCGCAGCCGAACTTACATCTTCCCAGCCCTTCCTAAGTGACGGTATTATCTGCATTGACATTTGCGAAACCTTTGGAGAAATGCGAAGGATTTATGGTGTGCTGTTGAACAAGCAACTCTGATATAGAAATCCGCTTTCGTTAGGGACTTTCGCACCATTCAATGATTTATCGCAGCCAAGTTTATTTTTAGCTGCATATAGGTCAATAAATACTTTTTTTATTTAAGTATACAAATTTTTTTTTACAAATTACTTTGACATTAATAATACAACGCCAAACTGCAGTGCAGTTTGTTGGCGTTAGCATGCACTCTTACAATAAATCTTTATACTGCTCTATGAGCTTGAGAAACACGTAACAAAATCTGTATACCTCCTAGCAAAAAATTACATTATTTACCAGTTAATACATTTGTTCACATAAACTGCCTAATCCGTGTAAACAATATTTTTATTTTTATTTGTAATTATTAATTATTCTTTACATATCAATCATTAAGCATAAAACAAACACCATCACTACCAAGTACTGCATAGTGTAGCTTATATTCATACTATTATATTATATCATATTACTATATTCTCATTTATATATCTATTATATGAAAATATTAAGATGCTATCTAAAACCTAGTGCAATAGACAACTTTTCAATTTCCTTTTTAACATGTACTTACTAACTTTTCGAGTACGAGTATGGCATTGCCTTTAAAATATAGAACAAAAATTAATTTTTAATAACGGCAAATAATTTATTATCTACCTAATCTAAGCAAATAATTGACACCAAAAATATTATCAACTTCATAACCACTTAAAAGTCAAAAATAATATAAGAATATATCACACTAGCTTTCCGCTCGCGACTTCGCCGGCGTTATTTTTGTTTTGTCGTGGGATTTTTTTTCCCGTAGGAAAATTACCCTATGTCCTTCCCCTGGTCTCGAACTATCCCTATACCAACTTTCATCTAAATCGGTTCAGTAGTTTCGAAGCCTATTCAATACAAACAAACAAACAATCAAATCTTTCCTCTTTTTAATATTAAGTATAGATTTTAGTTTGAAGTCGGTGCAAAATTTCTAAGAAATCATCATTCTAAGAATCAATCGTCTTTTCTAAGAAATCATCGCTTGGCACCGACATCAATATAAGAATGTGATATTGTATTCTTATATTATTTTTGACTTTTAAGTGGTTTTGGAGTTGGTTTTAGTTTATGTAAAAAAAATATTTATATCTTTTTAGTGAAATTAATATCAGCTCACCGAAATAACTTGACCTATTTTATGTGCCTATTTTATGTAAAAAGCTAACCTCTAACTCCTAAATGTTAATCTTTCCATCGTCAGATCAGTTCGTGACTACCAGGCGCAAATGCCTAAAAAGCTTCGGTAAAAACAAGAAACACGTGTTGGAGGTACCTACAAAATGTAAGGGTTTCCATAGATTTTCCTGGGATCCCATCATCAGATCCTGACCTGCTAACCATGGGACCTTCTGGGACCTTCTGGTCTATACTCTTTCAAATAAAAAAAAAATCCAAATCGTTTCAGGCGTCTGCGAGTAATAGTGGAACATACAAAAAAAATTCAAGATTGCTACAAATTGTATAACCTCCGCCTTTTTTTGAAGTCTGATAAAAAACACAAAAGATCGATCATTTTGAAAGGCTTTTAATAATCTTGTTCCTATCTGACATAATTAATTAATTTTTATCTGTTTTGTTTTGATAACACACTTAAAAAAGCTATATGCATCACCTCTCTTTTCATGAAAATTCTGAAACTGATTCTAGTAACTGATATAATACCACATGTACACCTAACAGAAAAAAATTACACCCTTTAGAGTACTCGTTATAAAACGAATTGGCTTCAGAATAGATCTCAATAAAAAAAATACTACAAAGAAAACTGATTTTTTTTCCCAAACATTGCAGATTTATAATTTTAATCCCAATGTACACGCACATTAAAAAATCCACAAAAAGCGTCACAAATCATTCTTTATCCAGTTATGTAAATGGAATCTAAGCTAACAATTTTGAGGAAGTTATAATGAATGAAGCCAAAACTACTTCGTACAATTCAATTGAGCAAACCACAATCTTAGGCGCACATTATTTCAATTATTTGATTTAAGCACAATAGGAAAATCCATTATGAAAATAGTCTAAAAAGGTGAGCTGAAAAAGAAACGAATCGTAATCTAAAAGAATCCAACAAAAGCACTTGGACATCCCTTTATATCGTTATGAAATGAAAGACATATAAAGTGAATACGCGTTGGAAGCTGACCTCATTAGCCAGGCCCGAAGAAGCTCCCTTTGTGCCACAGAACACAGAAAGAGGTTAGAAGGGCTATGTGGGCGGGGCACGCGTAGCCACAACTATGACTAAATGTTCATACTTGTGGCCCCGCAACGCGAACGCGTTGTTTAATCACTGACGGACAACTACAGTGAGGGTATCGTGAAGCGCGGCGCTATAAATATAAAAAAAATGCCTTCTTGTGCTATAATTACTTGTAAAACAAGAAGTCAGGTGTCAAGTGTAGCTAAAGAAGGAATTTCTTTTCATCGGTAAGTAGTAAATTAATCATAATGACCATATTCCATAGATCATAATGTCAAAATCCACCAAAACTGATCATAACGATAAGTTACATAATATTTTTCTAAAAAATATACATTACCGGCAATGTACGCCCGCGATTCTTGCCATATTACTTAGAGCGCGTAATGTAGTACACTGCTTTCCGTAGTGACGCATTTGGCTTAATGAGCATTAACGCAGTAGTCGCAGTACAAGGGATAGTGCCGTGCTAATCAAAAAACGCACGCATTACATTTTATCGATAAATGTATATTTAAAAATATTTGTATAAAGTAAAAATAACATATTATTTGTCACTTAAAATGCCATAATAATAATTATTACTTATCGATAATACAGAATGTTTGGCGAAGCTAACACCTACCCTTTCTAACATCCTATTCATATAAGTACGGCGATGTAATCAAAGATTAAAATTGTAAAATTAATTTCAATTTTCACGATACAATTAGTTCGATTAGTAAAAAAATTATGGGCAAATTCTAAACTAATTTTACAACTTAGAATTTTTAATATCACCATAATATTTATATGACTATTTTAGCATAGGTAGGTGGCCATGCAAGACATGAAGATTTGAGTACTTTAAAAACACAAATTTACAGGTAAATATTTACTTTACAAATATTTACTTCTCCATCCAACTAAAATATCCTAACAACTAAACTACCGCACGTCCGTTTGTCAGATTATCCATTCTAGTTTATGCTTTCAGACCGGTGCATTATAGTATTATAGTTTTTCTTTTATTTTACGTCTAACCTTCAACATTTTTGAGCTAAAAAGCTTTAATTTTGTTACATAGAAACAAAATATTACTTGAATATTATTAATTATAAACGTATAATGAAAGTAATAATTATTTTTTGGTTTTGTAAATATTTCAAATGGTTAAATTGCTGGCAATATTTAATATCGATAGCTATTAATCGATGTCAATCACTAAAATAATGTTATTTGTACATGCGGCTCTGTACTTGTTTATTCTTATGCTGGACGTCAGTGAATTTCTATGAATGAGGAGCCCAGTGAGCGTTGTGATTGGTTCAGCCCGATTTCGCGCGACTTTGCATGGGCGGTGCAAGGAAAAGAAGTGGGAGCAAAACTGGCGACAGCGGTTCCCGTACAAACGGTGCATGATTGCCTTTCTAACCTCTTTCTGTGTTCTGTGCTTTGTGCAGTAACTGTTAGTCTTCGGGCAATACTTGGCTTAACAAGCCCTTCAAGTTACGCCGGCCTCGGAAATTGGCTTTTTTCTGAACGAGTAACGCATGTAATGACATATTTGATGGGATTTTTTGTGGCAACACTGGCAACACATTTAGTGCTGCTGTTGATTCTATTAGTTTTATGGTGTGCACTTGTTGATTCTGACGTGTCGTAACTGTAAAATTGTTATTGTTTCGTGAGAGTGAAATCTGATTCTTTTTTGGTAACACGATAAAACTGTGACCCTGTAACGATTTTATACTTTTACAATAGAGTATGTAATGTAAATGTAGTTCAATATTAAACACGGGGAATATTTCCGAACGATACCAACAGGGACCCAAGTCAAAGTTCCTCGCTTAAGCTGTTCATTGCGGACGCGGTAAAGCACTAAGTTTCCAAGTGTGCAATAATTTGCACCCTGATATAACGGGCATTGTTTGGTAAACTACTTATACGAGTAAGGCTCAGAATATAGAGTCCAAAGTGGAATGCAGTGACAACACATAAAACAACTTAGAGGCTTAAAGTTATTACCAGAGACAAAGGACTCGCTCACGTGTTAAGTGGCAGTTAAAATTAAATATAAGACTCGTCTCTGTGCAGAAGGTAGATATTGTCTCAGTCTGCTGTCTCTTACAGTTATAAAGAACATCAATACTTCGTGTCTGAATTTTAGCTGACGTGTGTCGGAAACTGTTGAAATACTGGTTAGTTCAGTTTTTGATAGATGTCTACTTTTGTAATCTCTATAGTTGTCTTTAATTTAAAATAAAGCATTCCTTACTATGTCAATACCATGACAACAAGCCTTTTTATTTTAACACGTTATCAGCACGAAAATATAAGGAATCGCTTTTTAAAACTCAGTTTAAAGCATATTAAAAAGTGTTACAATAAATATTGATAACAAATTCAGAAGTTCGGATTTCAATATTTAGAGTTGGTGAATTTTGTCTGCCTATAATTTGTAACTTGAAGAATAAAGAAACGATTCGTATCGATTACAATGGCTACTGGACAAGGAGATTCAGGTAACATTTTTAAGAGATGTCTGAGTGTGAACGGAATAAGCCCGTTGTGTGGTCGAGAAGGTTACTCGACATGGAAATTTAAAATGCGAATGCATCTAATGCACGAGGACCTGTTGGAATGCATAGATGGATATACTAATGACGAAGCTCCACTTAGCGTCAAAATTAAACGTGACCGACTAGCTTTATCGACAATCTGTCTTACTCTTGATGGCCCCGCTATCACTCATGTTAGAAGGGCTTCGAGTGCTAAAGAAGCTTGGGATGCCTTAGCAGCGGCATATGAGGATAAAGGTATGGGACGGAGGTTAGCCCTAGAGCGTCGTTTGTATAGATACTCGCTAGATGATTTTGAGAATATCGAAAGCTATATAAATGCAATACTATGTACAGCTCAAGATCTGCTTGATATTGGTAAGGTCATAGATGATGCTTCGATAGCAGCAATTCTATTAGGAGGCCTGACATCTAGGTATGATCCTCTTGTAATGGCCTTGGAAAATTCCAATATTGAGATTACCTCAGAGATCGTTAAGAGCAAGTTATTAAACGAATTTGCTAAGAGCTCTACTGGTTCTGAAACAGCCTTACGTAGTAATTTCAGACAGAAAAAGTCGTCGACTTCAAAAAGGAAGAAGAATGTTGTCTGTTATAATTGTAAAGAGCCAGGGCATAAACCGGATTGTCCACATATCAAGGACAAGAAAGCTCAAAGCACATCCAGTCGTGACACTACTCTATTGAGTGCATTGAACGTAAGTTCGACCAACACTTTTAACAAAAGATGGATAGTGGACTCGGGAGCGACAACACATATGACTTCGAGGTTGGATTGGCTTGGTAATGCTCAGCCATTTGAATCTGGTAAGGTGACTTTTGCTAATGGTGAAATAGCTAGTAGCAAACTTATTGGTGACGTTCAATTGTGTAATCAAAATATCCGATGTATCAAAGATGTCATTTATGTACCAGATTTAAGAGCGAATTTAATATCTGTTAGGAAAGCTGTTAATAAGAATCTTATAGTTGTTTTTGATAAACAGGGTTGTAATTTTTATAATAATATTGACTTTTCTTGTACAGGAACTCCTGTGTTACATGCTTCGGAGTGTGGTGGATTGTACACATTAGACGGTACGGTAGTTGATCTACAGGGTGAAATATCAGCTCATAATGTGCACCTTGACTTGTCGCAGTACCAACTTTGGCATAAAAGGATGGGACATCTATGTCGTATAGGTATGCAAAAGTTAAAAGATTATACAGTAGGTGTAGTTTTTGATAAAGTTGACACGGATCCATGCATAGCCTGTGTCGAAGGCAAGCAAGCTAAAAAGCCTTTTAAATCAATATTGTATAAAAAGGCGACAGCACCGTTGGAGTTAATTCATTCTGATATTGCTGGTCCAATGTCAGTTTCATCTTTTAATGGAAACAAATACGTTCTTTATTTGATAGATGATTTTACAAGAATGTGTTTTACTTATTTCATAGATGCAAAGAGTAAGGTTAAAAGTAAAATTTGCGATTTTATGAATTTTATTGAAAGACAGACGAACAAGAAAATAAAAATCTTTAGAACCGACAATGGCACTGAATTCGTTAAAGAGTAATAAAGAGTTATCAGACATTTTCGTATCTAAAGGCATTTTACATCAAACGTGTGTTCCATATAATCCACAACAAAACGGTGTTGCGGAGCGCACTGGTCGTTCTGTAATGGAGAAAGTTCGTTCTATGCTTTCAGAAAGTTCTCTACCTAAAGTTTATTGGGAAGATGCTGTAAAGTGTGCCGTATACTTAAAAAATCGATCTCCTCATTGTGCATTGGACGGGGTAACGCCGTTTGAAAGATGGTTTAATAAGAAACCTGATCTGTCCCATGTGCGTATATTTGGGTGCAGAGCACTAGTACATGTGCCATCCTGCCTGAGAGATAAGCTTGATGTGAAAGCCACAGAGCACATTTTTGTAGGATATACAGACGATCCAAATAGTTATTTCTTCCGTAACGTACATAACGCAAGGCGTTTGGTTAAAGGTAGAGATGTAAGCTTTTTTGAAAATAACTTTAGTACTTTAAGACCTTCAAAAGCAGTCGAAACAGTAAAGGTCAGTAGTAATGACATAATACCTCTTGCATCATGTAATTATAGACGAGACATGACGACTGAAGACTTGGGAGAACAACATCAAGGTGATGAGAGCTTACCGTCTGCTATTGAAACAGTAGCTCACCATGAAGAAATACAGCATTTTCAGCCCTGTATTGATGTTGCTGAAACTTCTGTAGTGCCTATGAATTCGCCTGATGCTGAAGATGTTGTTACTGAAAACACAGCTGTTGAGTGTGAGGATATTCCTGAAAGAAGATATCCAGAGAGAGTACGAAATAAACCAAAATACTTTGGTATGGATTTTACGTCCTGGATTGCTACTTCGGTTGAAGATGTTTGTGAAGAGCCTACAACTTTCGCTGAAGCTATAAATGCTGATGACAAACGCAGCTGGCTTTCAGCAATGGAAGAAGAATGTAAATCTTTACAGAACATGAAAACTTGGACGTTGGTTGATAGACCTGACAAGAAGGTCATACATTGTAAATGGGTATATAAGTTGAAGAAGGACGCACAAGGTAATGTGAAGAAATATAAGGCACGCTTAGTTGCGAAAGGATATACTCAAGAAGCCGGAGTTGATTACCATGAAACCTTTTCGCCGGTCGTACGCCATTCTTCATTACGTACTTTGTTGGCGTTAGCTGCAGAGCTGGATCTTCATGTACATCATTTAGATGTGGATACCGCTTTCTTATATGGAGATTTAGAAGAGGAGGTGTACATGGAACAACCACAAGGGTTTGTTTGCAGCGGAGATGAAAGTAAAGTGTGTCTCTTAAAAAGGTCATTATACGGCCTGAAGCAGGCACCGAGAGCATGGAACACAAAGTTAAATAGTACTTTGTCTTTAATTGGATTTTCGCGAACACCTTCAGAACCGTGTGTTTACATAAAAAAGTTTGGTAGTAACTATGTCATTTTGGCTGTCTATGTCGATGACATTCTTATATTTTATAAAGACCAAGGACATTTTGAAGTTGTCAAAAATGACTTAAGCAAATATTTTTCTTTGAAAAATCTAGGAAAATTAAGTTATTACCTAGGTCTGAATATACGTAAAACTAATAATGAAATTACGGTTAATCAGAAAACATTTATAAACACGATGTTGAAAAAGTTTAACATGCAAGATTGCAAAAGTGCTAATACACCACTTGCATTGGACAAACAAGAGACGAAGATTGAGCGATTTCATGATAGTCGCTTATATATGAGTTTAATTGGTTCTCTGTTTTACGTGGCAATGAATAGCAGACCCGACATTGCGTATACATTAAGCTATCTGAGCTCATTTAATGCTGATCCTACTATTGGAAATTGGGAAGCTGCGAAGCGCGTATTGCGATACCTGAAAGGTACGTTGGATTACAATATAACGTACAAGAAAACTGGGCGATATTTGAATGGTTTTGTTGACGCTGATTGGGCAAACGATAGTATTGACCGCCGTTCCTATACTGGTTTTGTTTTTCAATTAGCAGGAGGGCCAGTATCTTGGGAATCTAAAAAGCAGCCAACGGTAGCGCTTTCATCGACCGAGGCGGAGTATATGGCACTGTGTTCTGCTGCCAAGGAAGCCGTATTTTTAAGACGTTTCCTTTACGAGGTAAGTGGAATAATAGATATTGTCTCATTGTACGGTGACAGTCAAAGTGCACAAAAAATCGCTACAAATCCTATCCACCACGGCCGAACGAAACACATAGATACAAAATATCATTTTATACGCGAAAAAGTTGCTGACAATGTTATTAAATTACTGTTTGTATCTACTAATGAGTTGGTAGCTGATCTGTTAACAAAACCTTTAAGACGTATCCCACATAAGAAATGTGTAACAATGTTAGGGTTGCCAACATAGGGTTGACACCGATATAATTTATTTTGTTGCATTTTTATTTTTACGTTAGCTTTATTTTGTCCTACTATATAGATTAAGGGGGCATGTTGAAATACTGGTTAGTTCAGTTTTTGATAGATGTCTACTTTTGTAATCTCTATAGTTGTCTTTAATTTAAAATAAAGCATTCCTTACTATGTCAATACCATGACAACAAGCCTTTTTATTTTAACAGAAACTCTAAATACATATTATTTAGTTGTAACCATTGATTTACTACCAAACGTTTGGTAGTAAATCAATGGTTGTAACCTTTAACATGTAAGTAACAAAAAAGAGAACAGTCCTTTTTAATTTTGAGGGCTTTTTGAAGACATTACTATTTTAAATACAGAATATCAATAAAATATAATTGAGCACTAAATAAATATTTTAATGTTAATTTGATAATTTTAATTAAAATCATTAAACATACAAAAGACTAGATGTTTATTTCATGAGAATTTTTTATTTGATATGTATACTTAGTTAATGCAGAATGCAAAATTTGAATGAAGCCATTATAATAACTTTGTTAATAAAAGAAAAAAACTGAAAGCGATGGCAAAATTGCGTTAAAAATGAGTAAAATTTTAATTTCACTTGCCTAATTTAAAACATGCTTATGACCTGTAGCACGGTAATATGACCTGTAGCACGGTAATAGTAATAATACTATTACCGTGCCTGTAGTAAGTAATCTATACAAATAAATAAAATTGTATTTGTAATGTCAAAATAAGGAGTTTTTACTAAATGGGTATGAATGTATATCGGGTACCAATAACAAAAACACAATTTTTTTTTTGTCTGTCTGTCTGTTTGTTCCCGCTAATCTCCGGAACGGCTAGACCGATTTCAACGGGTCTTTCACTAATAGATAGCTAATTATATAAGGTATAACATAGGCTACTTTTTATCAAGATCTTAAAAAAAAAATTGCCTACAAAAATCAAAATGCTGCCAAAAGTTACTTTTCCACGCGGACGAAGTCGCGGGCACAGCTAGTTAATGAATAATTACAAAGTCCCTCGATGATAACAAAACATTTAAGTCTTATCTTTTTGACAAGACTCGATAATTCAGCATCTTCCAAGAAACTTGTATGAGCAATTATGTCTATAAAGAACGATACACGTCAACTTAAGAGCAACGATCATCGTTATCATCAAAGTCCTAACTGTGTACGTGCCTTGACATACTCAATGTAGGATTTGTTATTTGTTTGGAATAACTTCTCATGGACTCGTCGACCGTACCTTGCGTAGTATCTAATGTAACAAGTTTTATTGTTTTCGATGGGACATTACACTTTAATGTTGTTGCTTTAAATGCCGATTACCTTAATGATTGTAGGTATTTTAAGGGTTATGACTTAAGTATAAATCAATAGGTGCCTTGAGAGTAATAATTATAAATTGTAATTATAACATCGTTGTGTTTTGTAAAGTCTTAAAAATGAAGGGCATTGGATAGTTTTCTGCCAAACGTAACATACTAGTTCAATTCACTACTTCAAAGTCACTGCTGTTTTTGTGTAATTCTAGTTTTAAAGTAAAATTTTAATGTTATTATTTTATTCGTCACTCATTCAGTATTTCATATCCCTTTGAATATTTTTAGACCAGTTTCCAATATCTTTTCCAAGTATTACAAGTATTTAGATAGATTAGATAATTTATTACTGTACATACTCGTACAATATAACACAGCAAATTTTAACATGAATAGGTACAAAAATACTTTTAAACAGTCTTTTCGTAATGACCGATTTCTTTCTAGCACCTTAGGATGATCTAAAATTTTGCAAATTGTTTTCATTAAATTTTTAAAACCGAGACATTTTTTAACTTCGCTACAATAATAACTATACCACGGTAATATACTATTACCGTGACTAACCTACTTTCGTCTCCGCTGTATACAATGATAGTGGTCACAGTCACAGCATTGTATGGCGCAGCAAATAGCTATTGTACTGAAAAGTCTGAAAACCACTGTGATAGATGTCTTATTAATCATCAATTAGTGAAGCCGTTTCACTTTTAATTTTTAGCATTCTTGGTAAATTCCGTGTGAAAGCGCTCACGGCGCATAGAAAGGCCGCATTTTTAATTGTGCTAACGAACTGCTTTCATCAATTAATGGACTCATTATACGCGGAGCTTCTGAGAAAATTTTAATTCTCATTTAATTTGTTTTGTACACATCTGGGATTATGCAAACAGCGCAGATCCTATTAGTATCTTCTTTACCTACTAATATTATAAATGTGAAATTGGATATGTATGTATTATGTCTATCTATTACGCTGTCATGTAGTTATGTCCACAGAACACAGAAAGACTCTTCTGTGGTTATGTCAATGTAGTTACTTAAAATTTACCACCGACTTCAGAATAAAACTGATGTTTTATGTATTCTTATATTATTTATGACTTTTTAGTGTTTTAGAAGTAAGTTTTATTTTTTGTTAAAAAAATTAAAGTATTCTCAAGCTCCTGAACCTTTCTTCTACCAGTGGGTACATTGTTAAGCCCTTTGTTTTCGCAATGCCCCGGTAGCCTATATTATGACCGCGATACATTGATTGATTACACCTTTTAGCCGAGACACGCCAAAAATAATAGCATCACGAAACTCCGGCATGACCCACGATGAACCACCATTGTTCTGTCTGCCTCTTTATAATGCAATATAAACCTTTTTTGTACACACGCCTTTGTTTAATCAGTGAATCAAAGCTACGAAACGGACTTTGTACACGCTGAAATCTACATTTGCCATTTGTAAGGGATTCTGGAATAGGTTTTTAATTTACACTCAGGGACAAATTTACGCGAAAAATACTGAATTTAGTGTTAGGTACTTGCCTTAATACTGCACGGATAGTGTACGATTGCTGCTTTAAATATTACTGTTTATTAATATAGTTTATCTTCAATGGCAAAGTGTTTAAAATCACTGTGTCTTCTGTATCTTAATATCTTTACTTGTTTCTTAATTGATTCTATTCAAAAATGGCCATTAGATTTTTTCAATGTTTTTAAACTTGATTGTTATTTTTAGGGTTTCATACCAAACAAAAAACAAAAAACAGAACCCTTATAGAACCACTTTGTTGTCCGTCGGTCTGTCAAGACCCTTTTTGTTAGGAACGCGGAGAGATATCAAACTCAAATTTATATCAAAGTAGCTGCCGTGCCCGCGAACTACGTTTCGCCATAATACTCGTACTCGTAATCACCTAGGGGTATAAAAAATAGTTTGCGACCTATTCTCAGACTTACCGAACATACACAAAAAATTTGATAAGATCGGTCAAGCCGTTTCGCAGGAGTTCGGTAACGAACACTGTGACACGAGAACTTAATGTATTAGATATAATATAATCGCTCGGATTCACGTTCTCTTTAAACTGTAAAAAAATAAAACTTCTAAGTCAACTCGATCACAAGATATTAGCGTTTATATCCCATATTTTTGCATATTTTGCGAATTCACAAAGGAATCATCCATAACCTATAGGTTATAAGGTACAGGTTTTTGTTCGACGCGGAATAGCTGTCAAGCTGTCATTTGGTCCCATAAAAATTTAATTCAGTTCGGCCCAGTTGTTTTTATTTGAAGTTATGCCAAGGCAAAGAACCAGCTTTAGCCTTGGCTTAAATTCTAACAGCATGTATTAAATTTACTAAAAAGATTGAAATAAAAATTGTTTTACAAAAAATTAAACCGACTCCAAAAACACTAAAGAGTCGTAGGTAAATAATATAAGAATAGATGCAACATCACAGTTTTATATTGAAGTTGGTTCCAAGCAATGAGCAGCTGGAAAGTCTTAAAAATATAACAACAATTAATTAATTTGTTTAATTTAGTTTAGATAGTACCTACCTATCTACGATGGTAAATCTACACGATTTACCATCGTGGATAGGTAGGTAAGTACTACCTAAAAATTATTACCTACCTACTTGTTAAGAGTGAATTTCATGTTCTAAACAATATGTTCAAATTCGTTACTAAAAAAATATGTATCATAAAAATATGTGAAGTAGTTTTAATATAGCGAACAATAAAAAAGTTCTTAAAAATTAAAAAAAAACGATAAAAAAAGACCTCTCCGGCGGGGAATCGAACCCCGGTCTCCCGCGTGACAGGCGGGGATACTGACCACTATACTACCGAAGACTTGTTTTTGATGGCTAAATAAGTGATTACATTTGCATCAACTACTATTAACATTACAATACAAAGAAGTGTTTCATAAAATTCAAATTTTAGCTATTTTAGTACTATTTTATTTTGTGCTAACTGCTAATATTAAATCTGTGGTTAATGGCTAATACACTGTCAAAATTCGTTCTATCTTTGTAATTGTCAAATTGCAAAAGGAAACATAACATCATCTTTTTATGAATAAAGGGGCAAATTTATTACTAAACAACAAAAAACCTCTGCCAGGCCAAGAATGTATGAGAAATATTAACATTTTTAGTTTTTTAAATATTTTAAAGCTTGAATAATTACACGAACTTTCGAATTATTACTATAATTACAGATTTTGTATATTATAAAGGCATATGTGTTTTTAAATAAAAATAAATTATGTTTTCACTTCTCATGCTCAAAAAAGTACTACTTTATGCAGAATCTAAGCGACATAAAGTTGAACTTTATGCACAAGGGCAAAAAAGTAGCTTTTTAAATGTATCTATACTAAGGCAGTGACCATTTAGACCATGCAGCCAAACATAATAAATTGTGCACGGATAAAACTTGCTAATTTATAATATATCCTTCCCTATTTGCATTTTTGGTTTATAATAAGATAATACGAAAAAGTAACTAAATATCAAGACATATTCATCACTAAAAAAAACAATATTCCAAAATACTTTAAGAGTAGGCTGTATATATTTTATTCTTTGCCCGAAAATCATGCACAAAAATTTTAAAAAGTAAAGTAGCGGGAAAGAAGCCGTGAAATTTTCGTATTGAATTTTCTCAGTTATTGTTGAATTAACTAAATTTTAAAAATGTCAAGTGAAGAAGAAGATTTAGAACTTACTCCTAATACTTTAATGGAAATAAACGCACAAAAAGAGGTGCAAGAAATATTGCCGCCAAAATCTCGGCAAATATACACGGTTATTTTTTTATCACCCTGGAAAATTTTAGGGACGCTTCAGGACACATCCAATATTATATAAAAAATAAAAAAAATGAAATAAAAAAATATAAAAAATATAAAAAAAATAAAAAAAATCTCTAAAAATGCTGCTCTCAACTAGTGCAGCATTTTTTGTATTTTTAAAAAAATTAATATAAAATTAAGGAGGGGGGTTATTTTTTTTATTTATATTTAAATCATTCTAATACCATGTCGTGAAGCGTCCCTTAAATTTTCCAGGGTGATAAAAAAATAAACGTGTATATGAAAACTTATGACAAATTTATAGTATGTTATGTTTTATTTTCTCGCAATCGAAGTGAACAGCAGAGTTTATAACTCGTGCACAAATCATTATTATCCTCGACTTCTTGATCTCGGATAATAATGACTTGCTTTATGCACTCGGCATAAAATCTACTATTTATTAACCGACTTCGAAAAAAGGAGGTTACTCAATTCGACCGTATAATATAATGCTTCTTTTTATGTTTATTCGCGGATAACTTCGTCGTTTATGAACCGATTTTGATGATTCTTTTTGTATTCGATAGAGGATACTCCAAGGGTGGTCCCATGGTCACCAAAGTTAGGATCTGATTATGGGATCCCATAAAAATCGAGGAAAACCATTAAATTTTTTCAAAAGTGTCCAACGTGTTTTGTGTATGTTACGCGATTACTCCGCCAATTGTTGACCGATTTTTAAAATTATTTTTGTATTTGATAGAGTATACTCCGAGGGTGGTTTCAAGGTCCAAGTCAGGATCTGATGATGGGATCCCATGAAAATCGAGGGAAACCCTAATTTAATACCAGCTCACCGTTAGGGTTTCTTTAACTAAAAAGACTTCATTCAATAAAAAGTTAAAAATAAAAAATATTTTACAAAAAATAAAAACCGACTTCAAAAACATTGAAAAGTTAAAAATAATATAAAAATAGGTACAGACAATGTATGACGACAAGTTAGTATGAAAAGGTTAAAAAAAAAATTTTTTTCCTTTATTTGTCTAATATTATACAATGTTCTTAAATAATACAGTATATTATAAACTACACAAAGTTTTTCTATATACTGTAGATTATCGGTGGACACCAGTTTTATCAAAAAATATAAGTAGGTAGGCATTCATCTCCATATATAATAAAATCGTAGGGGTACAAATGTTTGTCCGGAAAGATCTCCGAAACTACTGGACAGAATTTGATATGGCTTACACCACAATGCTTAAAATTTTCCGGAAGAACATTTAGGCATAATTTCATTTGCTTAAATTCACTTTTTATTTTTATTCAAAAAATACCATATAAAATTTTTGATGACAAGTATGTAGAAAATCAACATGGCGCACGTGAAATTATTTTGACAAGTCTGTTACATATTGCAAAAAAAAATCTTTTCTGTTATTGGCTGTGCCCATCTGAATTTTGCCAACCAAGAAGTTTAAATTGTATTTTTCTTATGTAGTACCGTGGTGGTAAGGAAAAAGGATCAAGCCATACAACCAATGTATATAGCATTTTTTATGACAATATCACGTCACAAATATAAAATTTGTAGGTTGGTTTAATTTTTGGCCAATTTTCACAAAATCGGTACAATATTTGAAATGTTGAAAAATGAAGATACCCTTTTCAAGGCATTTTGAAAGGTGTTATATTATGTTTTTACATTATGACTAAGGAATCAAACTCTTTCATCCATTTAAAACTATTAAAAGTATTACGCGTAGAGGGAGTACGGGACTCTTGATCCTAATGTAACATTGACGTAAATTCGCCGACATAGCTGATGCTCAAAAAAGGTGGATAAAAGTTCGTTTCCAAACCTAGCAATATAGGTATCAAGTGAAAGGCCTTGAAGCGTAGAACATTATGAACCTAGGAAAATCGCCTAAAATTCAACATGGCCGCCGCTCAAAAAAGGTGGATACAAGTTCGTTTCCAAACCCAGCAATATGGGTATCAAATGAAAGGCCTTGATGTGTAGAGCACTATGAACCTAGCAACATTGACATAAATTAAACATGGCCGCCGCTCAAAAAAATGGATAAAAGTTCGTTTTCAAACCCAGCAATATGGTTATCAAATGAAAGGCCTTGAAGAGTAAAGCATTAGGTATCTAGAAAAATTGACCTAAATTCAACATGGCCGCGGCTCCAAAAAAACGGATAAAAGTTCGTTTCCAAACCCAGCAATATGGGTATCAAATCAAAGGCTCTGATGAATAAAGCACTATGAACCTAGCAACATTGACATAAATTCAACATGGCCGCCGCTCAAAAAAAGGTGGATACAAATTCTTTTCCAAACCTAGCAATATGGGTATCAAATGAAAAGCCTTGAAAAGTAGAGCATTAGGTACCTAGAAAATTGTCCTAAAGGATAAAAGTTCGTAAAAAAAGGATAAAAGTTCGTTTTCATACCCAGCAATATGGGTATCAAATGAAAGGCGTTGACGAGTAAAGCACTATGAACCTAGCAATATTGACATAAATTCAACATAGCCGCTGCTCGAAAAAGGTGGATAAAAGTTCCTTTCCAAACCTAGCAATATGGGTATCAAATGAAAGGCATCAAAGAGTAGAGCAATATGAACTTAGGAAAATTGGTCTAAATTAAACATGGCCACCGCTCAAAAAAAAGGATAAAAGTTCGTTTTCAAACCCTGCAATATGGGTATCAAATCAAAAGCTTTGATGCATAAAGCACTATGAACCTAGCAACATTGACATAAATTCAACATGGCTGCCGCTCAAAAATGGTGGATGAAAGTTCGTTTTCAAACCTAGCAATATGGGTATCAAATGAAAGGCCTTGAAGGGTAAAGCATTAGGTAACTAGAAAAATCGATCTAAATTCAACATGGCCGCCGCTAAAAAAAGGATAAAAGTTCGTTTTCAAACGCAGCAATATGGGTATCAAATGAAAGGCCTTGACGAGTAAAGCACTATGAACTTAGCAAAATTGACATAAATTCAAAATAGCCGCTGCTCAAAAAAGGTGGACAAAAATTCGTTTCCAAACATAGCAATATGGGTATCAAATGAAAGGCCTCAAAGAGTAGAGCATTATGAACTTAGGAAAATTGTCCTAAATAAAACATGGCCGCCGCTCAAAAAAAATGGATAAAAGTTCGTTTCCAAACCTAGCAATATGGGTATCAAATGAAAGGCCTTGAAGAGTAGAGCATTAGGTACCTAGAAAAATCGACCTTAATTCAACATGGCCGCCGCTAAAAAAAGGATACAAGTTCGTTTTCCAACCCAGCAATATGGGTATCAAATGAAAGTAGTCCTTGAAAAGTAAAGCATTATGAACCTAGAAACATTGACATAAATTCAACATAGCCGCTGCTCAAAAAAGGTGGATAAAAGTTCGTTTCCAAACCTAGCAATATGGGTATCAAATAAAAGGTCTCAAAGAGTAGCGCATTATGAACTTAGGAAAATTGCCCTAAATTAAACATGGCCGCCGTTCAAAAAATGGATTAAAGATCGTTTTCAAACCCAGCAATATGGGTATTAAATGAAAGGCCCTGAAGAGTACCTAGAGCATTACGAACCTACGATAATTGTCTTAATTTGTTAATTTCCAAATGGCCGCTGCTCTAGAAAGGCAGAATAAAGTTGAATCATTATGGAATATAATGGAGGAAAAATCTAAACACTGTTTTAAGCATTTTGATGGCGAAACGGAGTTCGCGGGCACAGCTAGTACAAAATAATTTTACAAACATGTGGGTATCTAATAAAAATGTGCAATGAATAGCGAGAGCCACGATTACAATGACAAACGGAACGGAGCGATGCTATGTGTGGGGAAGTGTGCGTTATCTATCACTTATCAGCTGATAAACAATATATCATTTAACATTGTTTGTATATAAATAAATGATTTTATAAACATTCGACGGCAAATACAAAAAGATTAAAAATTTAACCAAAAAAGCCAACATCACGCGGTGTTCCCAGGCGGTCACCCATCCAAGTACTGACCGCGCCCGACGTTGCTTAACTTCGGTGATCGGACGAGAACCGGTGTTTTCAACGTGGTATGGACGTTGGCGAAACGACGAACGAAATAGCAGTACTAAATACGCCACACGTACTCATATTTCAGCCTTTTTAAATAAAACAATCACAATGTTATGAATAAACAAATTTATTTCCCTATTCAGTGCACGAGAAAAAACTCAGATTCGAACATTTTTACGAATTGTACGAGTATCAGCCCCACGATTGAAAAAAAAACGATTGTTAGAAAAATCGATTTCGCTTCGCTTTACTTAAATATTTTGCTTTACCCTATAAGGTTGTCTGGCAGAAATTGCTACTTTAGCAATAAGGCCGCCTTCTGTGTTTGTTTCTGTTAAGTGTAATTATTTTTAAGTTTCCTTGTGCAATAAGGCACTCATTCATTCATTCAAATATATAATACGATGATTTTAGCTAAATCACATTTGCGTATCCTACCTAAACCTATTATTATGAATGCGAAAATTTATGTTTGTTGTACAAGGTGTAACAAAAACCCTGTGAACCCTTTGAGGAGCATGTTCAGAAATCGATATACTTTCGAATCATTGAAAATTTTAAATAACTAATTTTCAAATTCTTTATACATTTTCTTTCACAGACCCAACTACACTCAGGGACAAATTTAGAGGAACACTACACTTTTTCTAGAGATGCCGCGAATACTCGCTATTATTCGGTATTCGGCATTATTCGGCATTTTTTTTGTTATTCGTCGAATACCGAATACTAGTTCATTATTCGATAATCGGCGAATAGTTGTCTAAGTAAAATAAACTTATATTAAATGGACAGAAAAACTAGAGATAGACAAAATAATTATTTGTTTAAAAAAAGCACGCTTAGTATTAATATACGAGTAATCATCATTAAAAAATAAAAAGTTAGCAAAAATCAGTCATGTGGAAGTTAATACTTAAGGCTTTTTAATTAATAATCAAAGTTTAAGAGAGGTAGATTGTGGTGCAAAAAAACTAATTTTTCTGCACGACTGGGATCGAGTCGGTTGCGCTTTTTTTCGTAAACCAAACCTGCTTCAGAAAATAGTCTTTCTGAATAAACAGAGCTTGCTGGAGTGACTAAGTATAGTTTAGCAAGCTTACTTAAAATTGGGAATCGATTCTTATTAGTACTCAAAGACCACCATTCATATGGGTTTATACTTCTGTCAGCCTTTGCTATCCTGATGTAGTTAGCAATTTCATCAGCAATAGAATTTTTGGGTTGCTCTTCATTAGGCTGCTCTGTTGTCATAGATTTAGATTCTTCGAAACATGCCCAAAATAGTTCATGAGTTTCTGAAACGACATCCCCCTTTTCATTGTCTAAGCGAGGTCTTTTGGACGCTATTTCTGGACCGGAATCATCACTTTCGTCGTCACCGAAAGAAAGTTTTATACCTTCTCTGAGCACAACACTTTGTACCCAGTTAGCTTGGGCAGCGTCAAAGAAAAAGTTCTTGTATCGGGGATCTAAAAATGTTGACAAGTAATATGTCTTTTTAGAGCACAGACCCTCCAAGCAAAAACGAGCTTCCATATTTTCTAATAACATATTTCTAAAATTATTAACATGTTCAGTTTGTTGAATCAACGCATCTTTCGTTAGGTATCTGGTTAATGAAACTGTTCTAGGTATCACATCTGATATAGGTGCATATGTGGAACTCGTTAATTTTGTTATCTCCTCGAAAGGTTTTAAGAGCTTTAGCAGTTGTTGTATAATCTCCCACTCGTCACTCGTCAAATTTTCAAAATTCACGCTTCTTGATTCTAACATGTACACTGAAATTGCTCTTTTTTGTTCAAGTAGACGCTCTAGTAGGTAGTATGTTGAGTTCCAGCGAGTTTGAATATCTTGAACCAGCTGATGTTGAGGCAGTCCGAACTCAGATTGAATACTTTGAAGTTTTGTGTATCCTGAATGATTAAAATGTGTAACAATGCGGCGGGCAGTAGTAAGAATTTCTGTTATTTGGGGACTATTTTTTAAAGCATCATTTATCACCAGCTGGAGAGTATGTATGAAACAACGCTCTGAAGGAAGCAGAGTTTCCCTCACTCCTTTAACCATATTTGCGCCATTATCATGAACAATCGCTCGAATTTTAGTGGTGGGTATTTCCCATTTCGTTACACATTTTAACAGTTCTGTTTTGATATTGTCTGATGTATGTGATTCTGGAAAATACACCATGTTTAGAACGACATGATTCAGTTTAAAATTTTCAGATATCCAGTGTCCTGTGCAACTTAGAAATGCGGCATTATTTACTGAACAAGTCCACATATCGGTAGTAAATGCTACAGTTTCAGCTGCTTCTAACTCGCTCTTTATTTTGCTAACCAGTCTCTCATACATGTCTGGAATGATATTCTCTGTGAAGTACGTCCTGCTAGGAATAGAATATTGTGGTAAAGCATTATTAATCAGACGTTTAAATCCTATATGATGGTCGACGATGGAAAAGGGCTCATTGTCTAAAGCGATCATTTCGCCAATCAAGTAATGGTACTTTTTTGCACGAGAGTCATTAATGTCCCAGAGCTTTTTCCTTTCAAATACTTGTTTCAGAGACGGCTGCACCAAGGACACTCGGGTAGAGGTAGATACGGAGGTACCTGGAGATGTTTTTGCATTACTTAAGCTTCCATAAATTTTACCATACTCATCTGCGAACAAGGAAATAAAAGAAACCCTTAGTGAGGGACGTAGATAGTGGCAGTTACTTAAATTATTAAAAAACTTATAATCACCATACTAGTTAAATGAATAAATGGTACCTAAAACTGTATAAATAAAACGTAAAACTGTTATTAGTAAAACTATACTGCCTGGGCTGGGAGTGAAAGAAAAACTTAAGAGTGCCCCATAGTTGCTATTCTTCCCGCGCAGGCCGTAAGAGTCGGTCATCACAGGATCGGAAGGCGATGGGCCAACGACTCGTCACCGCAGAACAGACAGACCAATGTTGTTTATCTCATTCATGACCCTCCAAACCAAACACAGTTAAAATTGGCGCGAACTAGCCTCCTAGGTAATTAACGCTCTGCTTACCCTGTAATGTAAAGGATATAGGCGTAACCAAATATAAATAAAATTATAATAATAATTAATTACCTGGGTGTTTAAATTTCAAATGATTCTGCAAGCACGTTGTTCCTGTTTTTTTTGCTGCTCTACTTATTTTTACACTACACAAAATACATTTCGCACTGTTTTCTTCCTCCTCAAAATAACGCCAAACATGAGATTTTTTCCCGGGATTTGGCATAGTTATTTTCCTTTTGGTGTCACACTTTACAGTCAGTCTTTAATTGAAAATGGAAATTTTAAAGAACGAATCTCCTACATAAGCACTGGTTCTCGAACACTTATCGACGTCACATCAAGTACGCTCAGCACGAATGACAAACAAAACAAATGCAGCGCGCAGCGCAAGTGAAATCGATTTGACGGGAAATCCCCTACACAAACAAAATGAAGTTATTCCTCGCTATATTACTTACAAGAAAAGGGTTGCCATTATAATATTCATAATCTTGGATTTTTTAGGTTACAGTAACATATAAATGATAGGTAAGTTCAAGAGACTATTACAAGTGTAATATTATTATTTGATAACAGATTAATTATTCTGTAAATTCCTTTTTTTATGTCGAATAATAATGACGAATATTCGACTATTCGCCATGAGGAATGGCGAGTAATCGGTATTCGACTATTCGCCATAACAACTATTCGCTGCATCTCTTTTACATTAGAGTCAAGCTACTTTTACATCATATCGAGAGTCTTATCCAGGATTCATGACCAAGGCCATAACGGATTAATGACAAAATTTCCCTATTTGTGACCAGCCCCTCTAGCATGATCACCGAAACACGATATGATAAAACGATATATCGATAAAACTTAAAAAAGTTGGAATTTTAGATATCTTCAAGTTTTGAGTATGTTTTGGATATTGGTATTATTATTTAGGACATTGTTGATATATTAATATCGATAAAATTTCAAGGTAGGTATCCAATATATCGATGGTCCCCGCAAACTATCGAAACTGTAAAAACGATATGATTAAATGGTTTATCGCGGTGAACTGTCAAAATACAATAGTGTTTCGTCGTATTTTGACAGTTGACCGCAATAAATCGCTTTATCATATCGTGGTTTTGGTGGACGTGCTACTGCTACGGGTGCTGGAGAAGAACGGTAACTTTTAATGATGGTCTTTTTTTAAGGTTCCTTAGTAAACAAGGAACCCTTATAGTTTCGCCATGTCTGTCTGTCTGTCTGTCTGTCCGCGGTTTTACTCAGAGACTATTAGTACTAGAAAGCTGTAATTTTGTATATTATTCATGCCAAAAAAGTGGAAGAAAAAAAATTTTGAAAAAAATTTTTTTAAGATAGCTCCCATACAAGTAAAGTGGGAGTAAAAAAATAATAGAAGGTTCAGAACACCATTGTTCGATTTAGGGATCCGTTTCTGAAATATTAGGTCCTTACATATGAAATTGGCGTTTTGCCGCACTTTGATCTCAAATATCTCCTCTATGGTTAGGAATTCCAAATTCAAATATTTACAGCTATTTACTCATGTATTTGTGTTTTGAAAATTATAATTCACTTGTTTTTTCTCGATTGTTTTTTTTCTTTGCGTCACTCAGCTTACAAAATGGATAACTTGAAATATCGCGTTATTTACGAGTACGAGTTCCACCGTGGCACCAGTGCTGCAGAAACGACTCGAAGGATTAATGATGTATATAGCGACGGTGCCACATAAGAAAATGGCCCGACACGTACTTGGCCGGTTTTTATTATAATCGTACAACTGATTTCCGCAGTGAATTTTTTTTTGTAGCGAATCCGATGGCTTGAACGCTGGTATAACTAAATATGGGTTCGTATGCTGAAATACACAGCGTTATCAAAACTAGAAGTGAATTTTTATCGTTCCTCTAAATTTGTCCCTTAGTGTATTTGTATGAGGGGATTTCAAATTTTATTTTACAATTTTGAATTTTTAATGACACCTTAACTTTCATATTATACTAGATTTTGAACATGCTCCTAAAAGAGTTCACAGGGTTTTTTACACACTGTATAAATCGTTGAACCGATTTTTAATAAAGATACTTTTAAAAACTAGGCAAGAAAAAGACTCGATTTTATTGTGAATGTCATGCCTCAGGTAAGACAGTAAAGAAAATTTGTGAAAGTGTGTGATTTTCAAAGTTAGGTACCTATCTATACTTTCTATAGGTACTTATAATTATACTTACTTAATATTATAAAGCTGAAAAGTTTGTTTGTCTGGTTGACCACGCTAATCTCAGGAACTACTGATTCAAATTGAAATAGTTATTTTCACTACAAGTGCGGGAAACCTGTCATTGCAACGAATTCCGACAAATGTCGTCCCGAGCCTGAACAACTATTTTTATGAAAAAAAAATGAAACAATAAATACGTAGCAACCATATGTAGCAATGTACCTGCTTTTGGACTTTACAGGTAAAATACTCACACTCGCATTTTCAGCAATTAAACATAATTCCGGTGGTGTTCAATCACTTAATATGTTATCAGAGTCACTCATTTTATAGAATTATTAAACTTTTAAGCAAATAAAAACAATCAATAATCACGCAGAGAAAATTTTAGAAAAATGGCGCCAAATATGTCGTCGACGTCGTACGTACACAGCAGTGACAAAGCAAATGCGTGCTATGCTTTGCTTCCCGTGCTTTTAAAAGCAAGGTCCAGCCGTGCTTTTTGTTATGCTTTGCTTTTAGGCTTGCTTTTACAATACAAAATCTGGTAGACCAGTCAGATTATTTAGCGCAATCTTAACTTAGCATGCTAGAAAAAAGCAAAATGTGTGTCAGATTCTAGACGTTTGACATTTGGTAAAGAAAGAGCACTAGTGCGTAATGGTGGTCATCCCGCACGCTAAACAGCCCTGCAATATACTACTTTTTGAGCAACTGTATTAAAAAATTATTTTTACGTTGGATAATCGGTTATAGGCTATAACATCACGCTACGACTAATAGGAGCTGAGCAGTAAAAAACTGGAGAAAATAAAATAAATGGCGAAACATAGTTCGTGGGCACAGCTAGATATTTGCTAGAATTTGTACGTAAATACGAGTATATCAATTTGTTTAAAAAATAGGCATTATACTTTTTGTTTTGGAAAGTCATCTTCGAGACGGTCAAAAAAGGTTTTCGGTTAAATTTTTTTAAAGAAACTTGTACAAAAATGTACAAGATATTTTAATGAAAAAGATGTGTGCTTATGTTAATATAATAATAATGCTTTATTTTCCTCCCAACAATGACATACCTACATAATAGAAAAAAAAACATAATTATACAATGCATTTTTGGGAGACTGGCGTCCGAATTAGGCAGTTTAACCCACCTGTGTCTCAGATTACCAGGCCCGGTAGATGCTGCGTAAGACAAATATAATATGTAAGAATATAATATGAAGTGTGAAGCCTAACCAAAACTTGTCTCATCTTTCTTTCTCTAATATATAAAATTCTCGTATTAGAGTGTTTATAGGTAACCAAACTCCTCCGAAACGGCATGACCGATTTTTATGAAATTTTTTGGGTCTTGTACCCACTGGACCTTCATAATTGGTCCTTACCTACACGATAGGACCGATTCGACCTCCTATCAAAAATCTAGTACCCACTGGACCTTCAAAATTAGCGATACGACCTATTCGACCTCCTATCAAAAACATGGTACCCACTGGACCTTCAAAATTACACATTACCTACACCATTGGATCCATTAAACCTTTTATCAAAAAGACGTGTCCCGTTGGACTATTTGGCTCTTTTCTTTTGGAATATTACAATACAGTCATGCAGATAAGTAAAATTGCTAAAGAAATAAAAACACAATAGATATAAATCAAAATATTTAATCAACATATTTATAAAACTCAAAACATAAATAATCAGCAACAAGTCAAAAACAAATAAAATATAGATAACCTACTATAATCATATAACAACAGATCTGTTTTTTACCTTACTTTTAACGACAATAGAGAATATTTTTTTTATCTGCAAAGTTAGCAACGTCGCTGTGCCCATTGAAATATAAGTAGGTACATAGATAGATACGCTAGAATAGTTCAATGCCTGTACCAGTATTTACTTAGTTACAGCTCCTATTAATTTTATTTTAGTCTACAATTTTTTATGACTGTACTTTTTGAATAAAACTTCCAATAAGGTCCAATGGCTGCCATAAAAAAGGTCCTATGGGCACTTTCAATATAATATTATACGAAGGTCGAATGGGGCATACAAATAAGGTCCAATGGGTACAGTTGCAATAGGGTCTAATTTTGAAGGTCCAGTGGATACCAGTCGAATTCAAAAACGAGGTCAAATGGGCGCATTGAATATAATATTTTTAGGAAGGTCGAATGGGCCATGTAAATGAGGTCCAATAAGCACTTTTTGCTTTTGGGTCGAATCTTGAAGGTCCAATGGGTACAAGATCATTTTTTGTGTAGTAGTTCGGTAGGTCTGAGAATAGGTCGTAGACATTTTTTATATTCCTAAGTGATTATGATTTTTTTTGGACAATTATTATTATGGCGAAACGTAGTTCGCGGGCACAGCTAGTAATCTAGTATATTCAATTCATATATTACTCTTTGTTCAAACAGATCACAGTATTCCGCATCCAAGAGCGCGCCGAGGGTGGGGAGGTGCAGGAGCTGGACCAGGTGATCCTGACGGCGCTGTTCAGGGCGCAACACCTGTCGCCCAGCGAGCAGCTCTCCCTGGCGCTCACATGGAACAGGGTCGACATCGCCAGGTCCGAGATATTCGTGTACGGGCAGGAGTGGCCGCCTGGTAAGTCATTATTGTTAAGGACAAACCCATCATCCATCCATTCCTTTTCAACCAATCCTGGTTATACGGGACGAATCACAGGAGACGCGCAGGGAACCTAATTCGTAATGACGCGCCGCACGTCTTGACTCCCTACAAGTTCTTTAATAATCTGTCTCCTTTGTCCCTGCGTCCTTCTGCGCAAAAGCGATGTAGAACAAAATAAGCTCTTCCCGGAGAGGGTTTCACGCTAATTATTTTATTAAGATAATAAAATAAAGCAATAAGACAACATTCAGTAAAGCCGATTCATTCGTGATTTTCAATCTTAAAACATCTCGGTGACACCTTAGTTTTATTTAATCTGCGGACCTAAAAAGACCGTATGAGCAGAATCAATAAGTATATGATGATAATGATATGATTCAATTTGGTAGACATAAAAAAGTCAATATGTTGGCAATTTGTATTATGAATAGAGTGCAATTCATCTTATGCGATTATTACAAGGTTTTATTTAAGTACTCCCCTTCACCCTGTCCCGGTGTCGGTAATGAAATCTTGCAAGTTAAATTTGACCCACTTTCCGACGTATATCGTCTGACAATGCAATATTATGATAACATGGAGCTGATATAATGCTGTAGCTGGAAGGTGGTCATAGAAACTCCACAATAAAATGACACAGCCCCATCGAGCTTGAGCTCGTTTGATTTGTATCGACGAGTACTAAAAGCTTGTATTTAATAGTACATTGTTACCCTAGGGGTGAAAGTTTCTTATTTAGCCCCGAGACGGTGTTTGGGGCCCGAGCGTAGCGAGGGCACCAATAGTTCGAGGGACTAAATAAGTCTTTAACCCGAGGTAAATACTGTGCTTTTCATTACGAATACAAGGAAAGTTAAAATAAAACAATGAATTAGCTAAAACTCAGCAACTTCTGCTTTACCCCGCTTTCTCTTATAAAATCAGGCGTTAACTCCATACCTGAATCAGATGAACTCATTGTGTTAATTATTAACACAATGTTATACAAACATAATTTACAATTAATACAAATCTCTGCTATACGGAAGTATTAACAAAACTCTATAAATGGAAAAAAGAAATGAAGATCGCATTGCCGCTTTCCCGCTTATTTTGTTTTTTTTTCTGTGGCCGGCCAATTATTCAGCCATTATTTTTCATTTTCATAATTTAAAAAATGGTAAATATTTTGCCCAAATCTATGTTATTTTAAAGAAATATTTGAAAATAAATTATAATAAAGTCATTTAAAAATATATATTCTTTATATACTTAACATTATGTTATTTCAATTTAACACCGTAATTGAGTGTAATTGTAATTTAACGCTGTAATTAAGCGGCTGTATAGAAAGTCGGAACATGGTTCAATAAAAATGTCAAAAAAGAACTAGCTTCTCTTTTAAAAATTGACAGCAGCTGTCAGTTGAAAGTGATTCTCCCTAGGGCTGAAAAGTATTACTTTCAACCCGCTCCTCAGGCAACTTCAGACCTACTTTCAGAGTATGAGTAATGAAAAAAAGTATTTCTTTTCAAATAATTCTATTTGACAGCTTTGTAAGAATATTCGTAAAATGGTCCTAATAGACACAAGCAATCGTGAATTTTTTGACCATTTTTCAAATATTCATACAAACAGGAATTCTATATTATGTGGAAGCTTGTAGGTAATTAGCATTTAGATAAATATTTGCGTCAACTATTTTGTAAATAATGCTGTAAGCTTTCCAAAGACAATAAAAAAAAAGTTGTCAAATAGAAGAATTGCACAATATTGAATTTCATTTCTCATATTCGGAAAGTAGTGTTGTTTTGATCTGATTATTGGGTGGAAAATGCTGCTTCCCTCCATAGGGAGGGAAAAACTCATACAAATTACTTCCCACCTAAGGGCCGGAATGAACTTTAAAAATAGAACTGCTGTCAGCTGTGAAGAGTTTTATGTAAAAAAAACTAATTAAAAATGCTGCGGCCATGTGAGTTTCTAAACAGCCAGTGTGAACTTAGCGCAAACTGCTTTGAGCGGAATAAGCAGCAACAATTACGCGGTGAGTACCATATTTAAAATTTAAAAAGTCGACATAAATTGGCGGGATACTAAATAAAATCTGTTATGTACTTATCTGTGACGGAATTTAAAAAAATAGGTAATAATCTTTTATGCTAAGATTTGAATATTAAAAATGAGTTCAAGCGATTCTGAAATGTTGACACCATTCGATTAAAGACGAGGCAAATTGTGTTATCGAAAATATTTTGCCAGAAATCTCAAAAGAATGATATATTATCAATAAATAGTTGAGATAAACAACTAGTTTTATTTTCCTCATATTCGAAATGAAAAGTAGAGTGTTTAACACGGGTAAAAGAATCAATTCCTACTCGGACTATAGCCGCCCTCGCTGCGCTCGGGCGTCTAAATACCTCAGGGATTGATTCTTTCGACCCTCGGTTAACAATCTAATATATATCATCCTTTATATTATTATCCTGCCGATGCGGCCTTTTACTTCCCTTGGTCCTTTATTTGGAGAATTTCGCGCATTCGCCGAATATAAAACAAACAACTTTGTTTCTACAAATGACTTTATTCTACTTTAGTTTGATTGACAGCGCCGTGTAATTAGGTGGCGCGCAGACACGACAACTCAAGCGTCTGAACTAAGATTTGTTACTACTTTATTTGGGAGCGGCCATTAATTCTGAAGTCGGAGTCGCGGACTCATCCTATTAGTATTAGTAAAAGTGTTGATTTTGCGTCGGATTTCAATACAGTGTTGTTGTTTTCTTTACGATAAGGTCGAAGGTGGATGCGAGCCTCACTTAAGACTTCTTATCAACTGAGGAACTGGCATCTCACCTCTTATTGTCGGAACACAACAATGCTACTAACATTCTTATTATAGTGACTTTAGGTAAGGCGGTGGTGCTGGTGGCTGGAGCCAGACGGGCCTATGAACCCGCCTGGCTATCTACCAGCGCTACGGTGGTAACGCCCTACCACCAAGCAAACCGAGCAGATTTTTTTTATACCTATTGGGAATCGAAACTCGGACAACCCGATAATCAGCCGTCTATACTTACTAATATTATAAAGAGGAAAGATTTGTATTGTTGTATGTTTGTATTGAATAGGATCCGAAACTACTGGGCCGATTTCGGAAATTCTTTCACCATTATAATGCTACATTATCCCTGATTAACTTAGGCTACAAAATTATTTTTCCTACGGGAAAATATAAATTTCATACAGGAAAATATAAAATTCCCGCGGAAAAACAGAAACGCGGGCGAAGCCGCGAGCGGCAGGCTATTTTTCCTGCAGGAAAATATAAAATTCCCACGGGAAAACAAAAAACGAGGGTGATGCCGCGAGCGGAAAGCTAGTATTTGAAAGACGTTGGCGTTACAACGACCTTGAGACATGAGTTTCTAATAAATTACGGGCGCAGTGCGTTTTTAAAGAAACTAGTAATATTTCAAGATATGAAACATCAATATTATCAAATTAAGTATAACGTCTTAACTCCCTGAAAATCAGGAACATGGATATTCTCAGAAATATTTTCAAGAGTAACATATTTTTTTACTACGGTAGGTATATTAGGCGATTCACTTACATGTTCTTACGTTGCCTGTAAGTTTCTCCGTTTGTATAGAAAACACGCACAGTCGAACACAAAGAAAACGCATCCACGCGCGTTCATGCAGATCACGCGCCTACAAGCGGTGAAAGACGCACCCACGCCACGCGCGTAGGTGCGGGCGAGACGCAAGGTATGGCACACCGAGTCTCGCAGTGCCGTGCGTGATTTCGGAAGGGCTTGACGATCTTGGAAACGCAACTACGCGCGTGAATGCGTAAACCCGCATGATGATGCGGATCTGCATTCCCGCAAGTACGCGCGTAGCTGCGTCGACACGCATGATGCAGCGTGGTGCGTGGTAGTGTGTTAATCGCCTTAAACAGGTTTTGCTAAAAAAAGTTTCAAGCGAAGATGTGCTCAGCTCAGAGTTATCAGCCCCTCAATATGTAGAAAAATTAATAAAAAATTATCATGATATCTATACAGTCCGTATTCGCCTTGGTTTAAGCTCTTTCAATTTATGAAAAAGAAAATTTTATTAATTCCCATCTGCGATTGATTTATTTCAAAATTTTACATCTTTCTCTTTCAATAAAGGTAAATCATAATCCTTGTACAATAAGGCTTCCCAAGGGGAATAAAATTTAACACATTTTTTACTCTTCCAATATCTGCTATAATAAAGGTCAAGCGAGAATGTAATAAATCAGGGGGAAGCTAATGAATGATGATATCTTTCATTATGATCTTCGCGACATACCTACATTGATGTGACGGGGCAATATCGACAGGCCGTCAGACTACGCCGCGGCGATATTGTGAGGGATTTTGTAGTGAGTGCGTTTTTAAACCTTATTTTTTTTTATTTTACTTTTGAGGACTTTTTAAAATCGATACAATCTTACTTTATCCTGAAGGTGTTATTTGCTTTTTTCGCTGTTCTGAGAGGTGATTTTGACCTCATGGGTAATTTTTTATATCATCATCATCATTTCAGCCAAGAGACGCCCACTGCTGGACGTAGGCCTCCCCCAGGGATCTCCAACCGATCGGTCCTGCGCCTCCCGCATCCAGCGGCTTCCCGCGACCTTCAATTTTTTATATACTTATATTTTTATATCATCATTTATTCTAAACCCTGGTTAAATTCTAAGCTTTTAATGAATCTAAACTAATTTGAATATTTATAGCTAAATAACGCGATGAGGCGTAACTTAATCAATTGCTCCATTTAATTTCACTTGATATTCATGAGAGTTAATCTAGTCGGTATCATGTAAAGATGGAATCCCAAGATTTCATGAATAATTTTATGAAAGCTCCACTATTTGTCTGGTTATGCGTATATTTTTAAATAAATTGCGTGGTTATTATAATTTTTTACATATACATATTTGATGAATTCACCTTTATCGTGCTTTCGTTCAATGTTATGTAGAGTTAGGTACATATATGGTATAAGTTTTTGATGGGGGGTGTCCAGATTGAATACTTCAATTTGCGTAGATACGGTTATAGAACCTGCGACCCCTTTCGCTTTCTTTTCCTTTCTTCTATTTTTCCTTTTTAAGGGACCTCTATTGTTATACATATTGATTAAATTTTACTTATTTTTACATGAATGGCAACTTTATTCTATCTACTTACGTGATTTTTCATGGGGGGGGGGGGGGGTTTGCCTACGCCAATGGGCCTCCAGAATGATTACAGTTGTTTGTTTAAAAAAGTGACAGGAAATGTGAAATGAACCGTGATGACAATACTGTTGAATATCCTAACTAATATTATAAACGCGAAAGTTTGTGAGTATGGATGTATGTTTGTTACTATTTCACGCAAAAATTACTGAATGAATTTGGATGAAATTTTGTAGGTAGACGGATTACGACAGGGATTAACATATAGTTTACTTATTATGCCGGAAAAGTAAGTAGTTCACGCGGTGGTGTAGATTTACAGTTTTTTCTTTGAACTTTTAAGGCGAAACATAGTTCGCGGGCTCAGCTAGAGTATAACATAATCCTTCAGATTGCTTAAAATTTTTACAAGGAAGGAGCAAAATTTTTCTTGGGATTTTACACCGTATCTACTTAAATAAATCATATTTATGGGACAAGATAACTCCTAAAGAAAATTAAGTGACATTCTCCCTCATAATTAGAAGTACCTTGTACATACGTAACCGTGTTGAGTAAATAGATACCTACTAATTTACCCTGCCTTGTTGTGGTTGCCTGCAGTTTCGTTAGATACCTACTAATTTACCCTGCATTGTTGTGGTTGCCTGCAGTTTCGTTTTTGGCTAGGTCTTTGTGTAAGTCTAAAGTGACAAATATCTAACGACCATATCTAAATTTTGTTTTAAATATAAAAAAATAACAGCAGGGACATACCAACCAACGCTTTCAATCAATGTGAGACCTGATAACATACGAGTAGCATCACTTTGTAACAATTTTATTAATGATTTCTATAATGTCAATGATTCATGTATTAAACAAACGTTAGTAGAGTTTTTAGAAAAAGCAGATTTATTCGCATCAATATTTGCATCAAACTTACATCTTGATGCAGACGGCAATGTTCCGCCAACGCTACCTCCTTGCGGATACACTATGCCGAACATCCGAATTCACCAAAAAACTGTCCTTAAGGTGCTGCGCACTTTGGATGTGAATAAAACCAGTGACCCTGACGGAATACCTGCGATTTTACTGAGGACATGTGCGGCCGAGTTGTCTCCTATCTTGACGCGTCTGTTTCGTCTCTTTCTCGATACGGGCATTGTCCCCAAGTCTTGGAAACTTGCTAACGTGCAACCTGTGCCCAAAAAAGGCAGCAGTGCTGAACCAACCAACTACCGGCCCATCGCAATAACCTCCATACTGTGTAAAAGTATGGAGCGTGTTATAAACAAACACCTCTTGGCGTATTTAGAGAGGAACGAGATTCTAAGCGACCAGCAATTCGGCTTTCGCCGTAACCGTTCCACCGGAGACCTTCTCTTATACGCCACGCATAAGTG
Organism: Schoenobius gigantellus; assembly: GCA_963935595.1. NCBI lineage: Eukaryota > Metazoa > Arthropoda > Insecta > Lepidoptera > Crambidae > Schoenobius > Schoenobius gigantellus. The sequence goes on from OZ012559.1 coordinate 24,718,466, forward strand.
GGGTGAGACTGTCGAAAACTTCGGTGAGGCACTGGCTGTCTCCCTTGATATCTCGAAAGCCTTCGACCGGGTTTGGCATGACAGCTTATTAAGCAAGCTACCATCGTACGGGATTCCTCCTCGCCTTTGCAACTGGATTACAAACTTCCTGAGTGAGAGAGCTATTCGGGTGGTAATAAATGGTTCCGTGTCAGAACATAAAACCATCAATGCCGGCGTTCCTCAGGGGTCCGTTTTCACCGCCACACTGTTTATAATCTACATTAATGATCTCTTGATACCCGGTGTTCTTGGATACGCAGATGACAGTACGGCTATGGAGAGCTACGTATCTAATGCCAGGGCGAGTAGAGATGAAATCCGTTATCGGGAGACTATGATTGAGCGAATGAACATGACCCTTAAAGCCGTAGCAGATTCGGGTGATGCCAATCTGGTCAAGTTTAACGCTGCCAAAACGCAGGCGTGTCTGTTTTCGTTGAAACAGAGCGACTTTGATCTCGTTCCGAGTTTTCGGGGTGTACCTGTAGAAATTTCAGATCATCTTGATTTGCTGGGAGTCTATCATCCAACCTCAATTTCGGTCGATTTATTGATTCCAAAGTCCAAGTGGCGGCTAAGAAACAGTACCCTATCCAAAGTCCGCAGGTACTTTACTCCGTACCAGTTGTTAAGCCTATATCGGGCACAGATTCGAGCCTGTATGGAGTACTGCTGCCATCTGGGGGATGGTTCAGCAAAATATCGGCTGGCGGCTTTGAATTCAATAAAGCGGCGTGCAAAAAGATTGATAGGCGACGAGAAACTTGTACCCAGCTGCAGACACTTGAGCACCGTCGTAGAATTGCCCGCCTTTCGGTGTTCTACAGGTTACATTTCTGTGAATGTGCACAGGAATTACACAACCTGATCCCCCCAGCTCCTTTCCACCATAGAAATTCCAGGCGCACGGCTAAATATCACCCGTATTTGGTGGCAGTGCCGAATGCACGGACAAAGCGCATTGCTTCTTCTTTCGTTGTGCGCACTGCGACCGAATGGAATAAATTGCCGGCGTCTGTATTTCCACAAAATTATAATGTGAGATCCTTCAAATTTAGAGTGAACAGGCATTATCTATCGGCGCTTACCATCAGGCGAGATAGTGGTCAAACGCTCTCTTAGCATATAGTAAAAAAAATGTACAATATGTTTTTCTTCCGATTACCTACTGTAACGAAATCCATACTAATATTATAAATGGGAAAGTGTGTGTGTGTTTGTTTGTCCGTCTTTCACGGCAAAACGGAGCGACGGATTGAAGTGATTTTTTAAGTGGAGATAGTTGAACGGATGGAGAGTGACTAGGCTACTTTTTGTCTCTTTCTAACCCCCCACTTCCCTAAAATGGGGGGTGGAAGTTTGTATGGAGCATTCCGCAATTTTCAAGGTAGAAAGCTAAAAATTGGTATACGAACTATTTGTGACTAACAAAAATTTTTTTTGGAAATCTGCCCCCAACTCCTTAAAAGAGGGGGTGAAATTTTATATGGGACTTTTTGCAGTTTTCAAGGTAGGAAGCTAAAAATCGGTACACAGACTCTTTGTTACCAACGAAAAATACCTGCCTTATTTTTTTTTTAGGAAATCTTCGGTGTTACCCCGAATTTAACGCGAGCAAAGCCGCGGGCAAAAGCTAGTCAAAAAAAATCAAAAATGTTTATTTGGTAACTTAGGTTAGTTTACAATAAATCATGGTCGGAGCTACCTTTTAAGCAAGAGATATGCTTGTGCTAGGAAGCTTCGCTCTTCCTTAACAATAAGTCAATAATTAATCGAAAGTTCCAACAATTTCTTAATATTATTATTCCTATGAATATGTGTGCGTGTGTGTGTGTGTGTGTGAGTGTTATTGAGTGAGTGTGTTAGAGTGTGGATATAGTTTAAAAAAAATATATATAATATAATAGTTATTATATATATAATATGTAGTAATAGTAATGTATTAATCATATAATTATAATCATGTTTAAGGTAACATGTTACTTACAACTAGCGTTTAATGTGTGCATGCATTTGTAAATACGTACATTTCCCGGGATTTCCCGAGGACACCAGGGCAATCCCCAGACGGAGGGCCTTACGGCGGCGTGCACGGGGTCAACCGTGCTCGCAGGCCTCCACGGCAGGGTCATTAGTCGGGCATCGCTTGTGCGAATGCCCGCCTTCGCCTGCCTGTCCGTCTGCAGCGGATGGGAGCGGCTTCAGGATCTGCCTCCCGCTCCCTCTCCGCGGCCTCCTTCTGCAAGTTGACGTCCTCGCAGAAGGAGGCGACAGCCCCCATTCCGCCTCGCCGCGAAGCATGGCCACGACCATGCTCGGCAAGTCGGCACCGAGAGGTCTCCGCCTCCCAGCGCAGCGTTGAGTTCGCTGCGCTGGCGTTGCTCCCGACGACGCTGCCGAGCACACTCTGTTGGTGTGCTCGGCAGTGTCGTCGAGAGCGTCGCAGTAGTGACGCTGCGACGTTTCCTCCCGACGCGCGACCCGGTGCAGGTAGTGGCCAAAACAACCATGTCCGGTCAGTACCTGCACCATGCGAAACGAGAGACTGCCCTGCCGGCGCCCTACCCACTCCTCCAACACCGGACGTATCGTTTCTACTATCGTCCGGTGGCCGGCAGCTGGGAAGACATTATGTTAATTAATATACCTAATTATAATAATTAGCTAGAAATTTCTGCCAATCAATCTGTGTTTTAAGTCCTCATTTACCTACTGTTATCGACATTAACAACTCTCTTCATCCCAGAGTTGAGGGAGTGGCTGAACAACAGCATTGGTTCAAGCCTTTTGCCTTTTCTTTTTTATACAATGTTTACTGTTACTGTGTAGATAATTTATTAGACTTAAGTTCATAGTATTATTATTATTTGTTTGTATCTTCGGAAAAACATAATAGAAATATCCAAAAATACCAAGCATTAACTTTAAAAATGTATGTAACATAAGACGTTTGACCTTCAGCGTAAGACATTTACTTACCCTGCATTTACTCCACTACTCCATACGTATTATATATCTGTGGCTCGACGAAGACCGCTCGAGATCGATGTTAAAGGTAATAAAAAAGAGAATCGTCGACTTAAAAAATATAACAAAAGAGTTTCGTCTGGGCTATTTAAACTTCCCAAAGTAGTCATTGTTGCGATGGCGAACTTAACTGTGGACTTAGGGGCGAAGAATAAGGACAATCCTAGCCAAGCAGAGAGCAGGCACCCACACAAATGGATACGTCTGAAACTTTCAGCAAAGTTTCCTTATTACATGCTTGTGTTTTTGTTCAATCTACCCGTTGTTTTGTTTTCGGAGTCTGCGATGGTAGCAAAATTGATCTTGATCATGCAATCTGTAACGAGACAGCAGAAGTTTGCTTCGTTGTATTATATCAAGGAACTATTTTAATGGACTTGAGATTTGTACCTTCCATTTTAAGCTGAAATACACGGTAATTTTTTTAACACCCTGGAAAATTCAAGGGACGCTTCCCGACATGGTATTAGAATGAATAAAAAAAAATGAAAATGAATAAATGAGAAATATGAATAAAAAAAATAACTCACTTACTTAATTTTATATAAATATAAAATCCAAAAAATGCTGCACTAGTTGTCTCCATTTTGTCATACGTCGTCGTTGGCCGTGCAAATACTGTGTTGTTGTTTGCTAATAGTTAAACAATTTGTAAATAACGCCTAACTAGTTGAGCCCAAACTAGATTGTCCTAGGGTAAACTAGAATATCTTGTCAGGACAAGAAAAAAAAACTTGTTTAGTCTTGAACAAAGTTGTTTGGTCTTGAACCAACTTGTTTGGCCTTGTCATTTACAAATACCAGAGAAAGAGTCAGTGCTAAAGTTCTCGGGTTTCTCTTATCCATTTCTTATCTTACTTTTTCCACCAAGCAACAGTACTTGCTTTGATGTGTTCCAGTTTAAAAGACAGGTGGTGATTTTACTGGGTACAGGGCAGAGATGTTACGGAGGTTTGGTTACAATTCCGAAAGTTCGGAACTTACGATTGATTTTGCACTTTCGATTCTGATTTCGGTTCCGATAAATTTAAATCGAAAGTTATATCGGAGATCGGTGCGTAGTGGCGCGGGGCCAAATGCGGGGCAGCGCGGCAGTCAGCGCGCATACAAACAGGAGCGCGTTCAAAGCCTTCGTGCGAAGTACAAATTTTCGCTCTAACCCCGTTCAATGCCTTCGAGCGTGACGCGCGGGTGAAACAACCGGCCCGTTCAGGACCTTAGAGTGTCAGAGCGAGTTACAACCGAACAACTAACGAATTTGATGGTTGTAAAACGCTCTGACGTTAATTACTGAAATTTTCTTACGTGATTGGATGATATTGGGGGCCATAATCTATAATGTCATCTGCTAGAAAGAGAGAGAAATAAAAATTAATGTGAAAGAGAGAGATAAAAGATTTTGTTGCTGCAATGCGTTCAACACCTCTGGTCCAGTTAAAAAATAACCGAACAACCGCTCAGTCTCTAAATATCATATTATCAAAAGAGGGTCCTAACGCGCTCCAATAATAAGATGTCTGATGATGAATAATGTGTGTAATTTATTTTCTTAGACCTGCCCTTCACACATCTCTCCTTCTACCCCACTTCCGATTCCGGTTCCGATGTCGTTTTCGGTTCCGACAAAACAAATAAAAAACTCCAATTCCGAATTCGGTTCCGATAAAACCACTTCCGTAACATCCCTATACAGGTTACTGGGACTTGATATCGTCAGTGGATCTTGTAACCTTAATGTGCTAATATGCGACTGAAACCACATACCATCACGTGGGCTACCTGCTTGTATGTCAGGCGAAATAAACATTAGACCTCCAATCATCCTAGCGATGGGTATGGTGAAAATCGTTAAGGTTTTAAGCAAAGGAATTTCTAGTGCCGCCTCTTATCGTCTTTCACACAGTACCCACATACACACATACAAACACACACACTATAAGACCTATACACCTATACTAGCGTACCTAGCAGTGGTTTAGATTCATTTAGGATCCCTTCTCTTGAAATGAGGTTTTATCAGGAAATAGACTTGGAGCATCAGCACTATGAAGTTTACAATAGCAGCAGAACGGAGTGATATCGAAGGTTAGCATATAGCAAGAGGTACTTCGTTTTTGAAGAAGTCTACGACCTGGGGTATCGAAATTCGTATTACAAATGGCTGCGCGATACACCATAAGTCTTCTCCTCTCTGGAAATGAAGCTGACCGTGTCATTTTTGAAGTTCAGCTCATTTCGCAAGTTGGATGTTGAGTTATTACTCCGGCACCACAAACTGTCGCTCATTTCCTAATTGTTGTTTCAATAAGTTGCCGAGCATAAAACAAAGTGACCGCTAATTGGAAACGCATCGAGATAGCTTTGCTCAAAACAGCCTCACTCAGATACGTCAGTCAGGCTTTTGAAGTTATTAATTGTCATTTATTTTATAGCTACCTTTTGCCCGCGACTTCTTAGTTCCTACGCGTGTAGTTTGTACGACTACGAATCTTTATTGATTTCTACTTTATTTAGAAATTTTATAATTTCGTGATAATTGGTAAGGAATTAAGAAGTTATATGTTATTAGGGTACTTGTAGGCAAAAAAATATAAGAATACAAACAACATTACAATTTATTTCGAACTCGATGCGGATGATCGATGATCCTTTTTTTATATAATTATATTCACCACAGTCTCGTGGTTCGTGGTCATTTCTTATCTTATTTTATATCTGTATTCTTATCTATTAATAATAGGGGTTAATAATACGGGTATATTGAAGCCAAAACGGTTAATATAAAAGAATAAGGCGCGCTTCAGATGTGTGAAACGAAATTTATTCAGGATTTATTCAGGTATTGGCGGCTTCTGCAGAGTAATGTATACAATCTTTGCGGAGGGAAATAGAATAGGTAGGTAGCTGACGTACAAGACGCATTATCATTCCCCTGAACTCTTTCAGTGGCAGCGCCAGCCAGCAGCGAAGTCAGAATGTAAGTTTCCTAATATTTCAACACCCACAATTTACTGCACACTAGAGATTACTATTTTGTTGTTTTTCTGATAATTTGTTAGGTTAAAATGATCTTACTTTATACTGTCCATTACAGAAGTGCATTAAAATTTACTTTTTTGGCAATCTTGAGCTAATATTCGATTAAAATCATACAAGAGTCAGGCAATAAAACACAAAATATTTCATTTATAAAATTTATCACACACTAATTTACTATTTGTTTTTTTTTCACTTTCCCATATTCCTTTCATACTACTTTCCTCTGTGTTTAATAAGGCCGTCTTGTGTTGTATTTACTATTTTGTATTATTTGAAATGTGCCTTATTCCTTGTATTATGGTGTGTGGTATTTTTATTAATTAGCGGACCTTGTATCTAATAAGCTCATCGTTTATTTCAACATGTTCAACTATCTGTTCTACTGGTTGATCATATTGGACAAATCAATTATCTTTTACTATTTTTTATATCAGCAAAAATTTTCAATGACGGCACAACTCTTTCACCTCGTGGTGGCTTTTAGAACAACGAACGTAATATTTTAAGCATGTTTTAATGCGAAACGTTGTCCGTGAAAAACGATCTCTAAAACAAAGCTCTAAAAAAAAGCTGCCGTATTCTTAATAATTATTAGTCACGCCAAATATGTTATTAAATTTTGCTTCGATAATTCAGTGGCGGAATGGATGTATTAAAATATAAAAAATGGTACACACATCAAAGTAGGGAAAATGTGATTAAGCACGTACGCACCTTCTTCTGGACGGCAGCGGCTCGCCTCTTGCTCGTACTCTCGGGAATCGGGATCCTCAGCGGCGGGCCCACCGTTCTTCCGAAAATATGGTGTTTGGACGCGCACCACACTCTCCTCAAGCTATGAAGTGCTCGCGGGGCTGACGCGACTATTTTGAAAATTACTAGGACGCAATGTCCGGGTTTATTTATTTTACTAGCTGTGCCCGCGAACTACGTTTCGCCATCAAAATACTTAACACAGTGTTTACTTTTTTCCTCCATTTTATTCCATAATGATTCATTTATCATATCAACAATAAATGAATAATGATTCAACTTTATTCTGCCTTTCTTGAGCATCGGCCATTTCAAAATTAGGACAATTTTCGTAGGTTCGTAATGCTCTTTTTCTAACAGTCCACAAAATTAAATACATTACATACTCGTATTACTATGAACACTAAGTATAATTATTGTTTTAGAGACATTATTGATATTAATAAATTCTTCTTCAGTAGAAAGAACTACACAGTTGCAAGAATAATATTTATCGTATTCATGTTTCGAATTAAAATAAACAATTGTAAATAAATTAGAACTGTATACGAATAAAGTTAAATTTTATAATGGGTGTTGGTAACACCAACAAAATATATTTTTTGGATATGACAACTTGGCCAATTTTGACTGGTCGTACAGTAAGCTCCTTGTCAAGCTATACTGTTTGACCTTTGAACCGTTCTTATGTCGCTTGTAATACTGACGGTTTTCGTAGAGTTAATGTATAGCATGAATGGGGGGGTTACTGTACAAATACGTTTTCCGTATTCGATATCCGATCACGGAATACAGACCACATGGAGTTGAACGTAGCGCAGACGTTCGTTTTTTCTCATTCGGGATTTCTACCATTCTACCTAAACGTACGTGCAGAACGTGTTCCGTTCGTAATAAAAACGAACGTGTGCGGCAGTCAATGAGTATTTTGTATAGATTTGATGCATTCGGATGCCCGCATTCAGAAAACGAATGCGAAAAAACGTATTTATGCGGTTAGCCTTAAAATGTATTGAGACTTCCGTTTTTGTAACGTGTACTGTGCGATATAGTGTTGCTGGCATAGTAAGGTTAGCAAACTCGCCGTGATGACTAATATCCAACACACAGACTTTGAGTTATCGTTAGTTAGTTCACGATCGTTGCATTATCACGGTCTCGAAGAACACTAAACACAGGTAACATCTAACATCGAACATCCAATAGGCCCCGAAGCGGTTCTCAAACTTTTTTGGTGACGGAACCCTTTTGGAAAGCGAAATAATTGACGGAACCCTAAAATAAAACAATAGTTTTTAAAAGTGTATTCTTTATTAATAAGCATAATAACAGTTCGACCAGAGAGGGTGTTATGATTTTTCTAAATTATTGCGGAACCCTTATAGGGGTATTGTGGAGCCTTAGGGTTCCGCGGAACACACTTAGAGCATGGCTGCTCTAGGTACCCTTCAAGGCCTACTTTCATTTAATACCCCTATTGCTGGGTTTGAAAAGCAACTGTTATCCGTCTTTTTTGAGCGGCGGCCATGTTGAATTTACGTCAATGTTGCTACGTTCATAGTGCTCTACTGATCAAGGCCTTTCATTTGATACCCATATTGCTGGGCTTAGAAACGAACTTTTATCAGTTTTTTTTTGAGCATCGGCCATATTGAATTTTGTGCTATTTTCCTAGATTCATAGTGCTCTACTCTTCAAGGCCTTTCATTTGATACCTATATTGCTAGGTTTGGAAACGAACTTTTATCCACCTTTTTTGAGCGGTGGCCATGTCGAATTTACGTCAATATTGCTAGGTCCATAGTGCTCTACTCTTGAAGACCTTTCATTTGATACCTATATTGCTAGATTAGAAAACTTTTATCCACCTTTATTGAGCGGCGGCCATGTTGAATTTATTTATGTGTTGCTAGGTTCATAGTGCTCTACTCATCAAGGCCTTTCATTTGAGACCCATATTGCTGGGTTTGGAAACGAACTATTATCCATTTTTTGAGCAGCGGCCATGTTGAATTTATAGCAATTTTCCTAAGTTCATAATGCTCTACTCTTTTAGGCTTTTCATTTGATACCCATATTACTAGGTTTGGAAACAAACTTTTATCCTTTTTTTGAGCGGCGGCCATGTTGAATTTAGGTCGATTTTGCTAGGTTCCTAATGCTCTACTCTTCAAGGCCTTTCATTTGATACCCATATTGCTAGGTTTGGAAACGAACTTTTATCCATCTTTTTTGAGCGGCGGCCATGTTGAATTTATGTCAATGTTGCTAGTTTCATAGTGCTCTACTTATCAAAGCCTTTTATTTGATACCCATATTGCTGGGTTTGAAAACGAACTTTTATCCATTTTTTGAGCGGCGCCCATGTTTAATTTAGGGCAATTTTCCTTAGTTCATAATGCTCTACTCTTTTAAGTCTTTCAGTTGATACCCATATTGCTAGGTTTGGAAACGAACTATTATTCTTCTTTTTAGAGCGGCGGCTATGTTGAATTTATGTCAATGTTGCTAGGTTCATAGTGCTCTACTCATCAGGGCCTTTCATTTGATACCCATATTGCTGGGTTTGAAAACGAACTTTTATCTTTTTTTTGAGCGGCGGCCATGTTGAATTTAGGTCGATTTTCCTAGGTACCTAATGCTCTACTCTTCAAGGCCTTTCATTTGATACCCATATTGCTAGGCTTAGAAACTAACTTTTATCCACCTTTTTTGAGCGGCGGCCATGTTAAATTTATGGCGATTTTCCTATGTTCATAGTGCTCTACTCATAAAGGCCTTTCATTTGATATGCATATCGCTGGGTTTGGAAACGAACTTTATCGGCAGTCATGTCAAATTAAGTCAACGTGGCTAGGTTCAATGTGTTCTACTCTTTAGGTTCTTCGTTCGATATCCATGTTCCTTGGGTGGATCCAAAAAAATGTGATCCGTCATTATAGACATTAGGATCAAGAGTCCCGTCCCGTCCCTCTACGCGTAACCCAGAACATTGCAGTCAGATATTTTTTTTATTAATCAATATTAATCTATTACTTTTAATAGTTTTAAATGGATGAAAAAGTTTTATTCCTTAGTCCTAATGTAAAAACATATAACACCTTTCAAAATACCTTGAAAAGAGTATCTTCATTTTTCAACATTTCAAATATTTCAAAAATTGTACCGATTTTGTGAAAATTAGTCATGAATTAAACCAATCTACAAATTTTATGGTCACTCAATAAGTATTATCATAAAAATTGCTTTATACATTGATTGTATGGCTTGATCTTTTTGCCTTACCACCATGGTACGACATAAGAAAAAGACAATTTGGTTGGCGAAATCCAATTGGGCACAGCCATTAACAGAATATATTAAATTTTATTTGTACTATGTGAAACACTTCATTCCTGCCTTTAAATTTTCAAAATCCAATTACTCTATCATGTCTATGATCTGGCTGTATGGCGTAGTTCCATTGCCTTTCCTTCGTGGAAGAAAATACCTTCTCTCTGTACTATGTGACAGACTTGTCAAAATAATTTCACGTGCGCCATGTTGTTTTTCTACCTAAAGCCAATTCGAAAATTTTATATGGTATTTTTTCACTAAAAATAAAAAGTGAATTTAAACAAACGAAATTATGCCTAAATGTTCTTCCGGAAAATTCTAAGCATTGTGGTGTAAGCCATATCAAATTCTGTCCAGTAGTTTCGGAGATCTTTCCGGACAAACAGACAAACAAACAAACAAACAAACCAACAAACAAACAATTTTTTTAAAAACTATTCTATCGTGTTCTGCTAATGATTTTAAGGCGACCTGTGTATTTCTTTTCTTAATATTTCGCAATTACAGATTTTTGTACCCCTACGATTTTATTATATATATATAATAGGTTGGGGAAAAAGTTTCTTCGCATTTTTTAAGAAAATTCAAAACATTTTTTTATATAGTTTATTTACATTTAACTAAAGTATGTAGGTACCATTTTGTTCGATAACTTTTTGCCATCTTGTAGGTAGGGACATGATCCCATTGCTATAGAAATTTTGGGACTTCTGGTCAAAATACCGCGACAAGGTTCTGGCGCGCGGTTTTGGCAGTCCTCTCGTGATGTTAACCTGACACTGCCTAAAGAATTCTGAAGAGACCGAAACAGGTGGAAATCTGAAGGTGCAAGGTCAGGACTATACGGCGGATGCATTAACACCTCCCAGCCAAACTCTCTTAATTTTTGCTGAGTGGCTAAAGATGTGTGAGGTCTAGCGTTATCATGATGAAAAACCACACCCCTTCTGTTGATTAATTCCGGCCGCTTTCTCTCAACTTCTTGCTTTAATCTCATCAGTTGTTCGCAGTAGAGATCAGAATCGATGGTCCTGCCTGGTGGTAACAGCTCATAATGAATAATGCCCTTCCAATCCCACCACACACACAGCATCACCTTGTTGCGAGTTAACCCGGGTTTCGCCACAGTCTGTGAAGCCTGACCGGCCTTTGACCACGACCTTTTTCGCACGTTCTTGTCGTACGTGATCCACTTTTCATCACCAGTTATCAGCTTCTTCAAAAATGGTTCGGTTTCATTACGTCATAATAAAGAATCACAAATGAGTACACGGTTCATTAGGTTTCTTTCAGTGAGCTCGTGAGGTACCCAAATGTCGAGCTTTTTTGTGTACCCAGTTTTTTTCAAATGCGCCAAAACTGTTTTGTGGTCAATTCCCAGTTCTTCAGCTACGTCGTAACTACTGACATGCCGATCTTGCTCCACTTTTTCAAAAATGGCATCCATTTTATCTGTAATAGGGCGACCAGAGCGACGTGCATCTTTGACATCAAAATTTCCGGATTGAAAACGCTTAAACCAAATTTGTGCTACTCTCACAGACACTGCACTAGGTCCATAAACATCGCAAATTTTTTTCGCGGCTTGCGTTGCATTTTTACCTTTTTTGTAGTAAAATTTTAAAATGTATCGAATTTCTTCATTAGATTCACTCATCTTGGCGGTACGAAAAACAAATGAAAAATCACACATTTTCCTAATTTGAATTTGGAATTATATTCTTTAAAATTTAAACTTTCAATGATACCAAAACCAGCCAGATACAAATAGTATAGCCAAAGAGATTTTATTACAAGTTTATACATACTATAATGCGAAAAGACTTTTTCCCCAACCTAATATATAGAGATTATAATATTTTGACGAAGAACGCAGTGTTCGTTCGCGCGGCGGTTTTGCAACAACAACTGCACAATTGCACCGCTTGACGGCGCCACCGTTGACAGATGGTACGTGCATAGGGATGGGATAGAAAGGTTAGTGATGTGGTACCATACAGATTACATAGATATTAAAATAATGTTGATAATTGGCGTAACCATTTCCACCCGCCCTTAAAGGGTCACCTTTAAAGACAACCATAAAAATAAAATTAATTAAATCTAAGTTGCGCTCAATGCGCGAGGTAAAAAATACCAAATTATTAACCAAAAACATAAGTTTATACGACTAAGTAATGATATACTTTAAGCTTAACATACAATATTTTATTTAAAAACAATCAATTAATCTACTAACTATTGATTGGGAAGCGGACACAACCGAACTACAGGACGAAGGTAAGTTCCCTTGCTTGTTCTTATCGTTGCTACGCGGACGACGCCATCCTTAGAGGGATGAACGCGATCGACAATCGCCAATGGCCAAGCTAGAGGTGGCACATTGTCGTTAATAACAATTACCACTGTCCCCGGAGTTATAGGTTTAGATGCGGTATTCCACTTTTGTCTAACATGTAAACCGTGAAGATATTCCATCCTCCAGCGGTTCCAAAACGACTGAACCAATTTATCGAGCAATGTGTACCTCTGAAGAATGCTGACAGGCTCAGCTTTAACTTCAGGTGCGGGCAAAGAACATAGGGGAGCATTATTTAAAAAATGGTTCGGTGTCAAAGCGAGTGGCTCCGACGGATCAGCGCTTAGCACCGTAAGCGGACGTGAATTCATCAGACCCTCAATTTCTGTGAGTACTGTGTGAAGCTCCTCGTACGAAAGAAGTTGTTGTCCGATGACACGAAATAGGTGGGTTTTAACTACCTTAACCATACTTTCCCAAGCACCACCGAAGTGTGGGGAATTGGGACATATAAATTTCCACGTGATACGACTCTCAGCGTACGCTTGCTCCAGCTTCAAACGATATTCGTTGTTTAGGAATTTATAAAGGTCGCGAATATATGAGTCGGCACCTTTAAAATTGGTCCCATTATCTGAGTAGATATATTGTACAGGTCCACGCCTTGAGAGAAAACGCTTTAGAGCGGCTAAGAAACTGGGAGAGCTAAGGTCCGTGGCGATCTCGATGTGTATTGCTCGAGTGGTTAGACATGTAAATATACATATATATGCTTTCTCACTGCGAATACCACGACGACGTACAGGAGTATACGCGATGGGACCTGCATAATCGCAGCCCGTATGCGTGAAAGCTTTTATTGCTTGATCAGTACGTGAATCAGGCAAGTCAGCCATTAAGGGGTAAGTTGGGCGTGGTTTGAGCCTAAAGCAAATGTTACACATATGAACTCGCTGCCTAATAATATTGCGCGCTGACAGAATCCAGAATTTCTGTCGAAGTAATGACAGTAATAATTCTGGACCGGCGTGTAAATATTTTATATGGTAATAATCAATTAACATGATTACAATTGGGTCATTTCGCGGTAAAATTAAGGGATGTTTATGCGCATAGCGCAGTGACGAATTGCTTAGGCGACCACCCACACGTATTAAGTCATTTTCAATAAATGGTCTTAAACGATTGAATGTCGAAGAACATGGTTTATTATTTAAAATATTTGTATATTCTTCCGCAAAGTATTTATATTGCAGAGCACGAATTATTAAGTTTTCGGCTACATTTAAATCACTGGCAGTTACTGAGAGTGAACTGCGACGAGATAAAGTTTAATAAATCTACTCATGTATACAACTATACGTAGAAGCTTACTCCATGAAGAAATGCGAAGCGAAAGATCTAGTAAGTCGCAATGACTTGTAAGAGTACATACAGCGTTCGCCATGACCTTTTGTTCAGGCATATTAATAATAGACTCACCATTTAAATTATATAAAGGCCACTGAGATGGATCTAATGAAGCCCACTTAGGCCCATGGAGCCACATAGGATGTGTAACCAATTTCGAAGGCATAATAACACGAGATAGAATGTCAGCAGGGTTTTCAGTGCCTGCGACATGATAAAAGTTGTCAGATGAAATATTATCAGTGATCTGAACAACGCGATTTGAAACAAAAGTTTGCCACTTGTGCGGAGAGCTTTTGATCCAATATAAAGCAACTTTCGAGTCTATGAATGCATATACTTTCATAGGATAATTATTTAAATATTCATTATATACTTTGCGGAGAAGTTTTGACAGCAACACAGCTGCACAGAGCTCAAGACGAGCGACGGAAAGCGGCTTCGAAGGCGCAACCTTTGTCTTCGAACAGACCAAACGTACAGCGGTAACACCAGCGGTATTAGTGTGCAGGTAGACCACAGCACCATAGGCCTTTTCACTGGCATCTGAAAAGCCTAATAAAGTCATAATGCTGTCCTTCGTCGCGCCGACGTGGCGCGGAATGCGGAGATCATTTAAAGTCGGCAACTCTGTACAAAACTGTTTCCATATTTTAACTATAGACTTCGGCGGTACATCGTCCCAGTCTAAGTTAAGTTGCCAAAGTTGTTTTATTAACAACTTAGCATACACGACCGTGGGGGCAACGAAGCCCATGATATCCCACAGACGGGCGACAGTAGATAGAATGGAGCGTTTAGTGCACGTCTCATCATCAGGTGCGATGATTTTAAAATAAAAATAATCACAGCCTGTAGACCAATGCAAACCTAATATTTTATGTTGTGTAGTTTTATCAAACTCTACTTCTCTCGCGAGTTTATGAGAAGTAGGGAGGTTATCTAATATAGAGTCGCTATTACTATTCCACTTAACCAGATCCCACTGTGCTCCTTTGAACAGATCAATGAGCTGTAAAGCAGCGTTGACAGCTTCATGCTCATGAGGAAGCGAAAAAACTAGGTCATCCATGTACAGTGAGTTAGGCGCAATACTACTCGCCAACGGGTACTTCATGCCGTCATCGTCAACGAGCTGTCTTACAGTGCGCAATGCATGGTAAGGACTCGATGTAAGGCCGAAGCACACGCGATTAAACTGGTATAGCACAGTTGGATCTTCCGGTTTAAAGCGATACAAAAAGCACTGAAAGCGACGATCTTCTTAATGAAATTATAGTAAACAGGTCACCTTGGAGATTAGGCCCCGAGTGAAGTATGTCGTTTAGTGACCGTCCGCTGCTAGTCTTACAGCTAGCATCCATGACGATTCGAAGACGAGTTGTCATTTTATCCTCGCGCACGACACCATGATGCGGTATAACATAAATGGGAGCATGAGTGTCATACTGAGGAGCGGGAGAAATATATCCCTTGGAGATATATTCGTTTATGACGTCATCATATGCCTGTCGCAACATAGGCGAAGCCTCGAGCTTTCTTTCCAGACACATGAAACGTTTGCGTGCAATATTATAGGAATCACCTAAAGAATAAATGTCCTCATTGAATGGCAGGCCGACAACGTACCTGCCACTAATGGGGTCGCGGAGTGTAGTAGATTTATAAAATTCTTCACATTCAACATCAGCGGGATGTTGAACGGGCGGTGAGGGATGAAACTCTTCGAGTTCCCAAAATCTCTTGACTAAATCGTCAAGGGCGGCAGGCTGTTGAGCTACACAGCATGTCAAAGCCTGATGTATATGATATGTTGACACAGAAGGAGCAGTGCCCATAACCACATAACCCAAAATAGTACGCAACGCGGAGGGAATCAACTTGTTATCATATACAGAATCCACATCCGGGCTGAGCAGATGGGGAAATAGCGATGCACCAATAAGAATGTCTATCTTGCTTGGTACACCAAAGTTCTCGTCCGCGAGTGGCAATTCGCGCAAATGTGATAAGGCAGAAATATCAACCACTGCGGAGGGCAATAAATCAGTAATTTTATCAACAACTAGCGGTGAACTAATAACAAAACTAATATTTTTATTAAAACGCGAAAAACATGTAACATTTATTGATTTAAATTGAATGACCCTCTCAGATCCACCGAATCCCTTAACAACTGTACGATCAACACCTTGAAGCTGTAAACCTAGTCGGTCGCAGCACTCCTTCGTTATGAAGTGACTTTGCGATGCGGAGTCTAAAAGAACACGAATGACGTGTCGATTCCCGACTGTGTCATAAATGACAACTTGAGCGGTCGATAGTAATATAGTAGATTGCTTATTACAAGCGGGAGAAATAATGTGAGGTACAGTGTGTAACGGAGTGGTGGTGCACAATGCAACATCTGACGCAGCCTGCGCAGAGTGCGCGGGAGAAGCGACAAGCGGAACGGTGATGCGTTGCGCATCTCGAGCGGTCGGCAGCGGCGGAGCTGTCTCAGATGCAGCCGCGCTGTCTGTTCGCGTGAAGTGTAATAATGTGTGGTGTTTTAGCTTACACACACGACAAAACGAATTAGAAGTACAACTTGAAACTTTGTGTTTTAAGCTCAAGCAATTTACGCACGCGTTATAATTTTTTACACACTTAAAACGATCATGGGGTGTCATACTATTAAATTCACTACATTTAAATAAATGCTGATGTGTAATATTAGTGCAAAGACATTTAAATGAATCTACCGTTGTACTCAACAAGGTCTGGTACTTCGGCGGCGGGATGTTACTTGAACTACGTGGCTTATTCTTATTGTTATTAATAGAAGAAACTTTAGTAGTCGTACTTTGAGTACGTTCAAAAACTTTAGCCCGAGTCGTAATGAACTCAACTAAATCATTAAATAAAGGAATCTTCGAACTACAACTTAACTCGAATGCGCGGACAGTGTCCGTGTCTAACTTTTTGAGAGCGATGTGAAGTAATATTAAATCTGTGAGATTATCTAACTTAAGATTTTGTAAGGCGCGCACTGCGCTTACAAATGAATCTGTAAATGTATCATAACTGTGCGCAGAAGCAGTTTGCAGAGATTTAAATTCGAACATTTGATTTAAATACGCGGAAGCTATCATACGCTTGTCTTCGTATTTGTTAATAAGCGTTTGTAATAATAAGTTATAGTTTTCAGAACAGGGAGTAACACCAGCGCAGACTGACTGAGCCTTGCCTGACAGTTTGCCTAACAAGTAGTATAAACGCTCGGCATCCGTGAGCGATGGATTATCGTGAACGGTGGACTTGAAACTAGCATAAAATAATGGCCATAAGCGAATGTCTCCGTTAAACGTCATCAACTCAATGGGTGGCAACGTAGGTCTTGATTTGGCCGGTGCACTTGAAGAGTGTGATAAAACTGGCTGTGAAATTTCATTTTGTAAACGCTTTATTCGGCTAAACAAAGATTCAAAGGCTATAAGACAATGATATTCAGGTTTTGCGTTCGGCTTTAATTTTAATAAACGCGTATTATATTGATCTAAAACTTGCTTAAAATCTGTACGTAATGTATCAATGTTACAACAAGCATCAAGGAAACTTTCCATTTTCCTGGGATCAGAATGAACATCATGAGTTAAATCGTAAATTTTTTGCGTTATCTCAAAAATAGCATCTCGCTTAGCAATCAATAAACTCAACTCAGAATCTATAAGATCATCTTGAGATGGACCTTTGCCTTGCATTTGTTTTGATGATAGCATTATGTCTAAAAAGAAGATTTATTAAGTTATAGAAAATAATATGAAATTTATCGTAATTTGACGAAGCTACACGATGCGCACAAGTGAGCAAAGTACCGGTGCAACAACAACCTTGGTCTTGCAATACGATACACAGCGCGCAGCGGTTAAAGTTAGGCGTCAACAAATTTTATGTGACGGTGATTGTGAAATAGATTTCGTAACAGTTAAAACTGTTATTTTTAACAACTTATGATGCTATTAAAATATAACAATGTTTTGTTTTAACACGTAACTCAATGTTACGTGGAAGTAAATATATGAAAATAAAACACGTAATTCAATATACGGGCGAAACTTAAACATCAGTGACGCAATGTCGACTTTTGTTAAGCTTTTTTCATTAATATAATGTCTCTTACTAGATAGTACTAATAAGGGTGGATGGTACGATCCTAGGATTGACCTAAATGGAACAATATCCAGGGAGAAGGACCACAAAATAGTCACGCCAAATATGTTATTAAATTTTGCTTCGATAATTCAGTGGCGGAATGGATGTATTAAAATATAAAAAATGGTACACACATCAAAGTAGGGAAAATGTGATTAAGCACGTACGCACCTTCTTCTGGACGGCAGCGGCTCGCCTCTTGCTCGTACTCTCGGGAATCGGGATCCTCAGCGGCGGGCCCACCGTTCTTCCGAAAATATGGTGTTTGGACGCGCACCACACTCTCCTCAAGCTATGACGTGCTCGCGGGGCTGACGCGACTATTTTGAAAATTACTAGGACGCAATGTCCGGGTTTATTTATTTTATTATAATATTTTGACGAAGAACGCAGTGTTCGTTCGCGCGGCGGTTTTGCAACAACAACTGCACAATTGCACCGCTTGACGGCGCCACCGTTGACAGATGGTACGTGCATAGGGATGGGATAGAAAGGTTAGTGATGTGGTACCATACAGATTACATAGATATTAAAATAGTGTTGATAATTGGCGTAACCAATTATAATAACTTAAATAAAACCTTTACTATATTTCACAATAACTTTTGTAAATTCAAAAACAAGTTGCTAAACATTTGCTTCGTTTAGTTAGATTTAATATTTAATATTTCCCCTTCACAAAACTTGAATGAAATTCATTTAAAACTGGCCGAAATTTTGGAAATGTTTGCCTCCACAATTACTTAGTAAGTATCGCTTAAATAATAGAATTAGGTTGTTATTTCTTTTCATAGTGAATGTTATGTACGCCTTAATTGTCATATATAGTATAAGACTATTATTTGTTGTTTTTTCTTATACAATTGTGTAATATGATGTGCTGGCTGTGCTAAATAAATAAATAAATAAATAAAGCTCGAGCAAACTGACACTAAAAAGTATCACACAACGGCTGTACCGTTTTTCACACAATCAGTGTCATGTCGTTTTAACTTTATGCAAGCATAAATTCGTAGTTTTTATTGTCTGTTCGTGGCATTGTTTTGTTTCAATAAAGTGTTACATGTATGTGTACAAATGAAGAGTTAGGTGAAACAGTAGAACTGAATCTGAATGGAAATATATTCCGGCAGGCCTATTCTGTAACTTCGGTTGCTAACTAGAACTGTCATTTTTTAGAGAAACTCAACATCCATTACTGCTATCATGAATGCTGCCGTAACACATAAGATCACTAAACCAGTAATGGATATAAAGTGTCTTTCAAAAGCACTTGACACGGTGACGGTAATCTGCAGGCCTATTCGCTAACTACGGTTGGTAACAAGAACTGTCATTTTTGAAAGGGTTGAAGTCACCGGGATCCGGGGTGTTTGTCATGGGGTCAAAAGCTTTTCTGCTTGCTTGGTCGGTGGTAAGGTTTCTGAGCCCGCCTAGCTAGCTATAGCTACTACAATCAACAGTTAAAACTGCAGTTTAACAATGCATATCTAAGTTTGTTGCCATAATAACAATGTTCAAAGCATTGTTGTGTTCCGACACTAAAGGTATGATAGCCAGTTCCTCGCTTGTTGAGACCTGCTGAAGATCGCTTTTACCTTCGATCTTATCTTCACTGACTATCAGGTAAGATGATGGCAATGATATTTCCTGTTATAAGTTGAAACATAAAGCTATTTAGCACTATCTTAGCACCAAATCATTTTTTTTTCGATTCTTTTCTATTATATTGGGAGAGTCTGTTATAGGGACTACTCTTTCTTTGGATGCAGCCTGCAAATTTTTTTTGCAAACTATAATCTCACCCTAATCTATCAGTTTTCTCGAAAATATAATTTTTAACATCAAAAGATGTCACTATTTCTATATGAGCCCTCCACAGCCTTTGATTGAAATAGCTGAGAGAAACCACTTTCAATACATCAGCCTACTGGGTTGATAATCGTATATCGTATCTATGCCCACGAACTACGTTTCGCCATAATAATTGTCCAAAAAATCCCACATATCACTTGGGGTATAAAAAAGCCTACGAGCTATTCTCAGGCCTACTAAATATACACAAAAGAATTCGTGAAAATCGTCATGCCGTTTTGGAGGAGTTCGATAACAAACAATGTCACACGAGATTTTTATATCATCATCATCATCTCAGCCGCACGACGCCCACTGCTGGGCATAGGCCTCCCCCATGGATCTCCACAACGATCGGTCCTGTGCTGCCCGCATCCAGCAACTTCCCGCGACCTTTGCCAGATCGTCGGTCCACCTGGTCGGGGGCCTACCCACTGAGCGTCGCCCGGAAGGTGGTCGCCACTCAAAAATCGTTCGGCCCCAACGGCCATCGGTTCTTCTAGCTATGTGTCCCGCCCACTGCCACTTCAGCTGAGCAATCCTTCAAACAATGTCGGTTACTTTAGTTCTCCTGCGGATCTCCTCATTTCGGTTCCGATCACGCAGGGAGACCCCAAGCATTGCTCTCTCCATTGCCCGCTGAGCGACCTTGAGCCTTCGGACGAGACCCATAGTGAATGGCCACGTTTCGCTTTCGCTTCCGTAGGTCATCACTGGCAACACACACTGGTCAAAGACTTTCGTCTTGAGACACTGAGGTAATTTGATAATTTTTATATATTAAGATTTAATACTTCACTATGTATTAGGATTAGTCGGTTAGCTCTATATATCACTGTCTTGGTCTTGTATCGGTGTTATGTTGCTAGCTATTATAGCAACTTGTTGCCAACCAACCTATTACTGCGCACTCATCCCTAACAAACAACTCATAGGATAATATGTTATCCCCGAACGCCACGCCCGGCGCCTTAAAATGCTTGTTCATTATTCACTACCTTTTTACATGCCAGTCGGTTTTTATTTTTACCGGAATATATCATTTCAAGGTATATGCTCTTATGGCTCATTATGCCAAGTTTTTATGGCGCTTAAAGCTAATGGTCATGTAAGGGATTTTTTCCGTCTAAGCCTGACACGGATTTATTTGGTTGTTGTTGGTTGTGTTGTGTTTCTTTTGTTTATTTTTTTATTTGTGCGGAATGTTTTGAAAGTCTTTAGTTTAAATTATAGGATCTTCTCTTAAAAAGTAATAAACATAATGGAAGTACCTACTAGCTGATCTAAGCTGATCTTTGGTAATATTGGCATTAATTTGTTTTTGGTAATATTGGAGAGGGCTATGCTCGTTTTCTCTATGTGATCGAATCAGAAATGATGAGATCCGTAGATGAACTGAAGTTCAGCTCAAAGATATGCAAACCGTAGGTGGCAGTGAGGAGGACACACCATTCGAATAAAGTTTGGCGTGTATCTAATTTAACCTTAGTTTCATAACCGTATACTGCGCAGTATGAATCAAATTGAAATCAGAATAATGATAAATTTTCCATTTTACACTGTTTATTGCTTTCACCTTTAATATCTGCAGACTCAGATCAAAGGGAACTAAGGGCGTCGTCGCGGCGTCATCTAAGAGACCTTCGTTTAGCATCGAGTTTGTAGCTGTAAATCACCTAAAAAGCAATTTCACTCAAGAATATATTTGAATTTTCATTTGTCTGTCTGGGTACAGTAAATTTTATCTCCGATTTTACGATCATTGATAAGCACAACAACAGTTCAGAAATTAAATACTGAAATATAAATTTGAGTATTTGAAAGATGGAGATTTTCGCCAAATATAACGATTTATGAGAATGCTTTGAATTGATATATTTTTCTGAAAATGCTTTTTGGCAATGGAAAAATATATCGATTTTTATCCTACTTATAATAGAGATTCCAACGAAAAAGGGCAAAGGGCACCTTTGGTTCTTTATTGAGTTTCAATACGACGATTTCAATGTCAATATTAAAAATCTGCGTCAATCGTTGCTGATGCTGTTATCAAAAACAATGTGAATAAGACGAGTATTCTGATATTCGCAATAACCCTATTCTGAAACACCACTATGGAGTATTCTAAAATGGAAACTTATTCAATTTCATCAGATCCCTCACATAAACAAAAGCCACATGCTTGTTGCCGCAGTCCTTCCACAGAAATGAAACCACAGATCAATATATGTAGCAAGCTAAACTATGAAGATGACATTAGAGTGCGTTTCATCAAATAGTACCTTTGCCGTTATGTTGGCAGCAATGTTTTCCAGTGTTGTTCTCCAATCGAATGAAAGTTCATAAAATCTGCAAAAGCATCTTCGCGTGTTGATTGGTGTTGATTGAGTAAACAGACAAGGGAGCCAACATTACGGCAAAGGTACTATTTGATGAAACGCACTAGCTGCGAAAAAACAGCGTGAGGCTGTCACAGGCTAGTGTCATTTTCATACATTTTTGCCCTTAGAAAAAACCAAACGCTTATTTTGAAAAAATGAGCGTGTGGCTTTGTCTAAGGGCAGCCCCCTTAGATTAGACACAATAGATTATAATGTAATCATTGACCTACAAACAAATGGACGTCGGATCTAATACGAATTTCAAAAAAATGTGTCCGGAAAATGTCAAAACGTGACTGCAAGTATAAACAATTTAATTTAAGTCATATTGATATTTCTGTGGTGTTCAATTTCGCTTGCACCAATTCTTCACCACATGACGAGCGATTGGATCTGACTGAATCATACTGAATTTGAAATTTGGATCTGATTTTCTTGGGCCACGTTTGGAGCGCGCACGCGAAGTCCATTTGTTGGTAGGACAATGAATGTAATACCTAGATTGGGCATAGCTTTTTACTCTGCTATTTACATCCACACTCTCACACTAGCGTCGCCTCGTCTTGCGTCCTGTAATGTGTGGATCTTGCGTTAGATCCTACTCAACAGATGCACTCTAAAATTGCAGTCCCACAGCACTCACTACTAAAATTACCTAATGAATGTTCATATTTCTTACGAAGAGACAACGTGACGATATTAATCTCAATCGCTCCCAGCGGATGCTGTGAAACGTTTCGCTCGTTATCTGCCGAAAATAAGGATCGGGTGGATATTATTTTGAAATAAATGGCCCAATGCTCTTAACATTTATTACGATAAGCGCCTCAATGTAAGCATGAATGAAGCTGTTATTATTTAGAACGACCTAAGCGTTTACGTCATAAAGATCTCTCGAAATTTCTAAAAATAACTGTAGTAGCAATTTTGTAAAATTATGGAGCTTTCTCACAATAAAGAGGTGAGTGGAAATGTTAAATAGTACATGTTACACATTACGAAATGGTACTGAAATTAATGAATTTGTTTTTTTAGTAAATCAGTGCATTTTATTTTTAAAGAGAAGCAGATTTCTCATAAGCATGCACGTAATCTAAGGTAGATAGACTACGTGCATGTTGATTTGATGAATTTTATTCATACAGACATAAAGTACCTATTGCGTTCGAAAGAAAGATTATAATTATACCTATAGTCTTAGTTAATTCGCGTAAGTTCCATTAAGATGACCACGCCTGTGGGCCGATCTCAGCTCTTAGCGAATCATCCCAGTCTATTAATCATGTTATAAGGACGTCAGTGTCTATGAATATTTCATTCAACAGCAATTAGTGGGAATCGATACCAATAGAGAGATAGAAAACTCAAATTAATAAAAATGGTTTTACGTATCTAGAATCTAATGGCTGTTTCACTAAACCTATCTCTACTGTCTGACTTAATTATCTAATTAAAGTTCTATAACAAAAAGAACGACTGAGAAAGTTTGGTTGACGATTCGCTGTCGCACTTATAAGCAATATTATAATAGCAAAATTAGCGAAACTTACAAATTATGAAACTTAAAATGACCAGTGATAGGCTAACTCATTTTGTTACCTATTGCCTCCCAATTCCAATCGTCACTGAAAGTCTATTTTGGAATTTCGTAGAACTAAAAAATTATTTTATAATAGTAAAATCATTTTATTTGCGTAATGGTAGCTAGTCTTAAAATAGATAGTGTGTAGTAGGTACATTATAAAAATACGAAAACAAAACATATAGTGCGAATATTGTCTGTCACAGACAGATACCGTCTTTGATTTTATCACTCTATTATATATCTATACTATATATAGAGTGATAATCGAATACTTACATATGTATGTATTTTGATGAATACATGAACTTTTTATAGAACTAGCTTTCCGCTCGCAGTTTCTTATTTTTGTTTTCCCGTGGGAATTTTATATTTACTTACTTGTAATAAAAATAATTTTGTGAAAGAATTTTTCAAATCGGTTGAGTTGTTTCGGAGCTTATTCAGTACAAACAGACAATCAAATCATTCCCCTTTATTTTATTATAATACTAGCTTTCCGCTCGCGACTTCGCCCGCGTTATTTTGGTTTTCCCGTGGGAATGTTTTTCCGTTTATCGCTATGTTCTTCCCCTGGTCTCGAACTATCCCTATACCAACTTTCATCAAAATCGGTTCAGTAGTTTCGAAGCCTATTCAATACAAACAAACAATCAAATCATTCCTCTTTATAATATTAGTATAGATTCGTATAGAATAAAAATAATCTAATCACTAGGAATAAGATGTAGACTTGATTACTGTTCTTTTCGTCCGCAGGAGCGCTCGACGAAGCCATGATGCAGGCGTTGGAGCACGACAGGATAGACTTCGTGAAGCTGCTGCTAGAGAACGGCGTGTCGATGCGCAAGTTCCTCACGATCCCGCGGCTGGAGGAGCTGTACAACACGAAGAGCGGGCCCAGCAACACCCTGCGCTACATCCTGAGGGACGTCCGCCCCCACCTACCTAGGGGTTACGTCTACACGCTCCACGACATCGGCCTGGTGATCAACAAGCTCATGGGAGGGGCTTATAGGTGGGCTACCAATATTCCTTGTTTTTTAACCGACTTCAAAAAAGGAGGAGGTTCTCAATTCGATGCGTGTCTTTTTTGTGTGTATGTTACGATATTACGCCGCCAATTGTGGACCGATTTCCGAAATTCTTAGTATATTCGATAGAGTATACTCCTAGGGTGGTCCCAAGGTTACCAAAGTCAGGATCTGATGATGGGATCTCATGAAAATCGAGGAAAACCCTTAAATTTTAAGGTGTATCCAACGTGTTTTGTGTGTATGTTACGCGATTACTCCGCCAATTGGGATGATGACTGAACTCTAATTTTCACATCTCGACATAAAATATTAAAATAGCGTAGAAAAAGATGCAATCATGTGAAATTAGAATTAAAATCGGCTTAGAAATACATAAGATACAAGCATTTTAAGCTGTTAATTTTGAAGCGATTAGACAGAGATCCGACATCAACCGTGACGTCATCGTTGAGTACGGCCATATAAACTCTGTGTAAAATGCCGTTTTGCTAGAAAGAGATGGAGAAAAATCTTTAATACCTTATATCTTGGTTGTTTTTATAGTTATTCGAAAACCGATTTTTTCTTTCTGTTTATTATATGAATGAGCTTCTATTAAAGCAAAAAAAAAAATTTTGTCATCTAGCCAATTGTAGACCGATTTTCAAAATTCTTTTTGTATTCGATAGAGTATATTCCTAGGGTGGTCCCAAGGTCACCAAAGTCAGGATCTGATGATGGGATCCCATGAAAATCGAGGGAAACGCTATTTAGGGTTTCTTTCACTAAAAAGTTAAAAATAAAAAATATTTCATTCACTAAAAAGTTAAAAATAAACAATATTTTACAAAAAATAAAAACCGACTTCAAAAACACTGAAAAGTTAAAAATAATCTAAGAATAGGTACAGACAACATCACACTTTTATATTGAAGTCGGATATATAGAAGTCGTATAGAAGTTGGACAAATTTTAAGACTTTCAAGGAGATCATCATTTGGCACCGACTTCAATATAGAAGTGTGATGTTGTCTGTACCTATTCTTATATTATTTTAAACTTTTCAGTGTTTTTGAAGTCGGTTTTTATTTTTTGTAAAATATTTTTTGTAATGTATCGACAGTCTCCTTTTTGGTCCTCTGCAACGTTTAAATATCAACTTAATCGCTTGTTTGGGGATCACATAAAGAAGAACAACTCGAATTAATGGCACAAAATAATACAAACAAATTAATAAGTATACAAATAATATGCATAACGTAAAATGTTGAAGATACTACGAAAGATTTTAATATCCTCGTAAAATGGAAATGTAGCACAGTCCACTTCCGTTAATCTTGTTAATTAATAACGTCATTCTATAGTACATTATGTTATGATACGAGCGCGCTATGCCGGTTATTGCGTACGAGGCGATATTGTGCGCGAGCCGCAGGCGAGCCCGACAAGAAAGCAGAGTACGTAATGACCAATGCGCAGCGTGTATTATACGACGTTTTTCAACACACTTGTGGGAAAAATAAAAGATCTTGTGGTATTAATATTTTTCTGAAAATGACTGCGCTTTTATATCAATCTTCCACTGCATGAAAGTATCGTATGCCGCCAAGTATTTATCCTTTGACTTTGGCGGCAACAAACTATTACTCGCGCTTTGCGCCTCCATAATTATTTCGCGGAGTTAATAATATGGATTCACTTGGACTCGACATATTTGTAGATAATCAATTACAACAAAAAATAAATAAATAGCGGGAAAATGCCGCGCACCTTTTTTTTCGCGCGCTGCCCGGTCATGGCTAAACACTTCATACAGACAACAAAAAAGGGCCAAACAGACAAAATTCAAAACTATGTGAATTTTTAATAATTTATTTTAGTTATAGTTATTAATTATTGTTTTTAAATCTTTGTGTTTAAATGTTTTATTTAAGTAACCAGTAGTAGGCTGTTCATTTGTTTCCAATTGGCAGCCGCATAAAGTCGTATTAAAAAAAGTATTAAGCGACTAATTTAAGAATGCGTACTGGACATACATTTACTTTGCCATCTTGAACAAATTAGAATTTGTCGTGTTAAGATTACCGCACTTGTGCGATTATGTAAAGTGAAAGGCACTCGTGTTTAATATACTGAATAACGGGTCTAAATGCAAGGTAATAAGACCCACTTTACGAGCACCACTGTGTTGAAAAATATATTATAAAAATATTGATTGGATTATTTTAACAAATTCTCAATATCAGCATCACGTCTTTCTCTTCAATAGCATACCTACATTGATAAGTAATAATTTGTATAGTACTTACATGAATGCGAAGCGATTGCAATCTCTCTTTCGAAACAATCAGACCAATTTTCATTGAGCGCTAAGCCTACCACCCTCCAAAGCTTCGCGATAAAACATAATAAACGCTGCGTTATTAACAATTTTACATCCCATTCATGTTCTATTTTTCGAAACGCCACTGAAACTGAAAATTGAGTTTTATAGATTGGCAGTTGACATTTGTTGCGAATTCCATGTACGAGCTGTGTGAGAAAATCAGAGGCTGTAGAACTTACGAATTGTATTTCAATGGTTCTGAAATGATTTTATTGAACAGACATCCATAACAGAGATATCAATCTAATCTAATTATATATATAAAAGCGAAATACCACTCACTGATTAATCACGAAATCTCAAAAACTATAACACCTACTTACAAACTTGAAATTTGGCAGGTAGGTTCCTTATAGGGTGTAGACATCCGCTAAGAACGGATTTTACGAAACTCTACCAAGGGGGTAAAACAGAGGTTGGAAGTTTGTATTAGTATAGATATAACCATAGATGAAGAATAATATCATCATTGATATAACTAAGAAAGCGTTGAAGTCTTTCAAGGCGAAACGTAGTTTGCGGGCACAGCAGTTATACATATTGATGACAGAAAATTAGAGATAAATTATTTATTTTATGTTCTGAAAACAGACGTATTCAGTTTCACATTAAAAGTAACTTCTGCTCTAAGTCAATCGGCGGAGGAATGTCTTCTGTCATTTAGGAAGATAACATTTTCGAAGTAGTTGTAGGTAGCTCCGTTTTGTAAAAAAATCGTGCGGTTAGTATTTACACATAATTTACATACGTACATACACAACACTTTATTACATGACACGTAATTATCTACATAACACAGCGAATAACATAAAAACAATAGGCGGCTTTATTACTGCACAGCAATCTCTTCCAGGTAACCATAGAAAAGGGATAATAAAATGAAGAAAAACAGAATAAAGGTTGGTAATAGAAATCAGATAAAGACAATTCAAATAAACAATGTGACCGAAATAAGGAATAAATCAGTGAATAAGGATGTAGAATATATAAATATCACCGGATAGATATACTTATAGTGCTTCTTCACCAGTGCCTTAAAGGTGTTGATGTAGGCGTCCTCCGTTAGTATGTTGACAAGCAAAGCGTTCACAATCACGACGGCCTACACAGAAAAGAAGTAGGAAAGGACTTGTGTTGAGGGGAAGGTATAGCCAGGACAAGGTCGTGGCAGGAACGTGATGTTCTATTCTATTGGTTAAATAGGAACGAAATGAAAAATGCTCTTTCAAATATGGAGGGGAATTGGGACAGAATAGGATAGTATATAGATGTGTCAGAACGTGTAAGTCTTTATATTTGCGAATGGGAAGCCAGTTAAGTTTGGCGCAGAAGTTTGAAACATGATCATACTTCCGTTGATTAAATATGAAACGAATACAGAGATTCTCTAGAGATGCTCGAGCTTATTAAGAAGATCCTCGGTAAGATCAATGCAACAGTTGTCTGCATAGTGTAGGATGGATAGTAAAAGAGACTAAGTCATCGTTATCTTGGTACTAGTCGGTAGAAAATTACGCAATCTATGTAATGAGCTGTACGCAGCTTAGACTTTTTACCTTACTTAAACTCCACATGCTGTTTCCATGATAGATTGGAGTTGAGAATAACGCCAAGGTTCTTAACATTATTAGCGTAGGGTATAACTGTACCATTAAATATAATCGGGGGTAAAAGTTCTATGTTGACCCTCGGTGTAAAAGTACGAACTGCCAACAATCAAATGGTGGTTTGTGTTTTGCCTAGGTTGATCTTTAGGTCGAATTCACAGCATGTTTAACCAACCCTACTCTAGATTCGGCTGTGCGTTTTTTTATGTTTGTTGCCTCAGAACTCCGACATTTATTTACCGAGTTGAGAAAACAATATTTTTTGTTTGAGAAGGTATACATTCTGATTCGTCCCATTGTCACCAAGTTAGAATCTAGTGATGAGATCCCAGAAAAATGGAGGGAACCCTTAACTTTTATAGGCAAGTCTAACATATTAAACTTCTTTTCTGGAAATTTCGTGTTTCCTTTCAAGCTATTCGGGTATTTGCGTCTGGTAGTCATCATCTCAAGGATTCTGTAACCATGCTGAGCTGATGATGGAAGGATCCTTGACTTTAAGGAGTTAGAAGTTAGTTTTTTTTAATATAATAGGCACGGCCACGTATTGATGTATTTAAGTGTATTCTTTCAATTTGCACCAAGTTCGATATACAATACGATGTTGAGTGTGTAACATAATATAATTTTCGACTTTTAAATTTTTTAAAGTCGGTTATTAATTTTATTTGTTGAAATAAACATTTCCATTGAATATCTTTATGAATAATGTTTGCACGGGTCCACAGTGAAAGCATTAAAATCTCTGAGCGGCTTTTTAATGCTACGCGCTGGTGTAGAATCGTCGCTTTATTGCCCAGAACAGCCATGGTCACGCAAAGTACACATTATTCGTTTAATAATCCTCCCCCCGTGTTATGTTTTTGAGTGTTATAAATCTGACCGATATTAACGTTACGTTATGTCCAAGGTTTCCACAGTTTACGCCTGTTTTGGGGAATCCAACACCAGTTTTTCCTTTTTTGTCCAGGGCTACGTTCCTGTTACTGTCCATATGTCATGATTATGATTTTTTCATCACTTTTGGACCAGTGAAGCCCTTTAAAATAAAACGAAAATAAAACAAAACATACGGATATTTGTTAATTGAAACACTGTTGAGACACCATAGACACATTAAGTATCCGATGTAATTAAATTTCAGTACTTTAAGGATCACGATTAAGTGAAGATAGCTAAGAGATACACACTTTAATTAAATTATGTGGTTGGTTGGCCGGAATATATTATCTGTCTCAATAGAAAGCGAGAGTACAATAGACACAAAACGGCTTCGTTTATGTTGGGGCCCTCCGTTCATGAATCTGATAAACCTCGCTGTCAATATTATGACTGTAATACGCATAAGTGGTGCTACTTTGTTTGATTATGTTATATACTTTATTATACCTTCAAATGTGTCTTTAAAACCACTTCAGTTTTGTGCATGTAATTTTATGTGTTGATAAGCGTATCTTCATTTTAACTAAGATTATTTACCTTCAAATCTAATATATAAATATCCTATCCCAGTGTTTGTTATCGTACTCCTCCGAAACGGCTTGACGAATTTTAATGATTTTTTTGTTTATTTTTGGTAGGTCTGAGAATAGGTTGTAGGTTTTATATGTCCTTAGTGATAAGGGTGCGCTCTCCACATTTTTTTTGAGTCTTAAGCTTTATTATAGTGAAACGTAGATCGCGGACACACCTAGTAGCTCTAAAAGATAATATGTACAGACAAAGAATTTAAATGTTTAAGAGGACTGTGAAGTGCCAATTCATGGCTCGAGTATGCACTTTCAAAAATGCAGTTTATTGCACACCGCTTAGAGTTGAAAGTCCGAGGCAAGTGCTTACATTTCTTATTGAAATATTGTTTCGGGCGATAACTGTTTTACCCCTCTAAACCTTGACGAAATTAGAAATTAGACCCTTTTGGTCTCATTAGATTCAGTATTCCTTAATCTATGTTTGTACGTTTTGCTTTTTTTAAAATTCAGTATAATTTAGTCAAAAAGTATAAAAATGCTCGAGGTAGTTTTTAAGTCTAAAATATGGATATTTAGATGCTAATAATTTATATTCTGAGCAATATTACTTCAAAATCAAAACGTACAAACCTAGATCTTCATTATATCTACAACTTTTCCAAAAAATATGAAAATTGGACTATTTAAAGAGGGCGTTACTAGGACTAGGAAAAGCGTTATCGCTTTTTGTATGAAAATTTACAGCTTCACAATCCTCTTAAGACTTGACTTCCGTTACATCCTTCAGCACATACGAATCAGTCGCGCATACATTTGTATTTAGTCATCTAATACCAATACACTAACTGCCGATATTTTGAGAGTTGTTTATGTTCCTTAGCGCTCAAGTGTTTTTGAATACGACAAAATCAAGAAATCTTTTGCCTGCTAAAGTCTACCAAAAATATTTTCAAATTTTATTGTGTCGCGTTCAACAAACAATTAAAAGTGAAACAGGAATTGAAACGGGAATGTTAATAATTCCAGAAACTGGTAGAGACAGCTTGTTGTTGTTAAATAGAGACAGAAAGTCTAAAATTAAAAACATCTCAGCAAGCAAGCTACGAGTAAGTTGCAAAAATAAAATTGTAATGGTATTTTAATGAGCAAAATTTTAGTGAGCGAATCTAATACTTTTAAGAATTTTCGAGCAATAGTTTAAATTTAAGGCATTTTAGATATATGTATATGTATATTAGTTTATTTTAAATATTTCAATTATACATATATCAGTTGAACTTCCTTTCTCTGCCCCGCCCCCAATGTTAGCTAAGAGAAAATGCCTCAGGCATTAAGTCCGCCTTTGTACAAAAATTGTGTACAATAGGAATTAACAAAAAAGTAAAGGAAAAACAGTAGAGAAACAGTCTGTATAATGTAGACACAATCAGGAACTTTGTTTAACATTATATAGAGACAAGTAAAATTCCATAGGTGCTACTACACCCGCCGGAAGTTCCGTCCGATCTACGCCAAGGTGATGAACAAGAGTGTGAACGTGCACCGCAACAGCGCGTCCTTCACCAGACACAACGCGGGTGGCCTCTCCCTCATCACCGGCTTCATGCCCGTCACCACCGAGATGGCGCTCTTCGACTACCCCTTCAACGAGTTGCTGGTCAGTATCTGTTGGCTTCACCTGTTTAACTCCTTTGTCACAACCAGCTCACCTTGTAAAGATAAGAAAATTAAAAAATGATCTGTCACTTCTGTCATCGTACTGAGCTCAATCTATCCCACCAGTATCATCAGAATTCAAACATTAATACCTACCTAGTTTTATTGTAATACTCGTAGACAAACGGTGCACTAAACGGTGTATTACAATACATTTCTTCAATACACCGTGTTGTGTACTTTTTCCACTTCAGTCATGGCTGATGGTAAGTCTTTATACTATTTTTTTATTTAATCAGTATATTGACAGCCGAAGCCAACAAAATATACATTAAACATCGCTAACTTAAATGCTAAAAATAAGATGCAAAAGGGAACATTAATAAACTCAAAGATAGGAGTAGGCAAGTGCCAATAATAATGAGATGTGTGTGTGTATCTGTGTGGCTGTATCTGTGTGTGTATGTTTGAGGCTGCATGACAAAGCCATATATATCTGTCAAGTCTTGAATTCAACAATCACATTCTTCAGCTTTAGCCTTTTCCTGTTCACACTCAGGCAGGAGTGCATTTAGTATGCAATTTGTTATCCATCGTACGATCTGCAACGGGGTCGTGATTTACTCGACAGATTCTCTCTGTTACTTCTATCCTGAGATGGCACATATCGTTGGTTCCAATTAGTGTTAGATCATTCTGGAATTTATTTATCGTTTCTGAAATAAGAATTTTATCTCTGAATTTGTTAAGAACGACACATAAATCGTTGTGCCTTTTCTATTTAAAAGTATGTTATAAACATGACTAAAGTAATCAAGTTAGTTGTATACGGTAATATTGATGTAAAAATGCTTGTATTATTTTATTGTAAACATTGAATAGAAGTATTTTTGTTTACTTTTCCATGATGCTTTAGCACTTGCGTTTATACTTATCACTAAGCCTATTTATAGATGTGGGCTGTGCTAACTAAGAGGCACCAGATGGCGTTATTAATGTGGACGCATGGTGAAGAGGCACTAGCCAAGTCCCTTGTGGCGTGCAAATTATACAAAGCCATGGCCCACGAAGCCGCCGAGGATGACATGGAAACGGAAGTGTATGAAGAACTCAGGCATTATGGGAAAGAGTTTGAGAATAAAGGTGAGTTCAAATTTAATAGTCTCGAAAAATGATGTACCTACAAGCTGTTTTACGTTTCGCCTGAAAGAGTTTATTGTAATTAGTTTCTTTACTGTCATCGATAAAACGCGTTACCCATTTCAAATTTTATTTTGCAACAAAAAGTATTTACCCCTTTATAAGGTTAGGCTTTCTCCACAAAAATTTATCCAAATCGGCGTAGCGACTTAAGTTCGAACACTGCGAAGAAAGTAGGTAACACATATAATTATAATGTTCTTGTACTTTTGGACTTAAAAGACTTGAGAACTCGTTTACGAAGCTAACGTTTAAAAAATAGGTACAGGCACTTTTATGTATATTAAATTGCGACACTTGATAACAGATGATGCTCTTAAACTTGTACCATCGCAATGCTACTGTCTGGTTTCTGTCACCTTTTGTGGTTTATATCAGTCAGACATTTTCAGCGTTGGAGCTCTTGGATTATTGTTATCGCCAAGACGACGATCAAGCGCAGCAGTTGTTGACTTGTGAACTACAAAATTGGTCAGGGCAAACTTGCTTAAGTCTGGCAGTTGCTGCAAACCATCGTGCGCTGCTAGCTCATCCGTGCTCTCAAATAATACTAGCCGATTTATGGATGGGGGGTCTGCGTACAAGGAAAAACACAAATTTAAAGGTAATTTCTTTAATCGAATCACACTTACTCCTACTTCTTCATTAACGCACAAATTTTCATAGGCACGTATATCATTAGTAGATTCTGTGTTAGTTTATAACATAAATAACTTGATGATGACTAGTTGATGAAAAGATACTCGATGTTTGTGAATCGATGAAACGCTTAATATGAAGTACTTTGGAAATTTGCATGCGTTACTTGTGACGTCGATTATGCAAGTGAAGCATTTCAAGTGACTGGCCGTACACATTATACTTTCTTATTATTTGATTCCTGCTACTTTGTTTCATTGACTGTTCTATGTAGCTTAGACGATTTTCACCTTCTAATATTTAGGTTGAATGGTCTGTATATTGCTTTTATACTATTACATATTTTCATGAACACACTTCGTTCGTTGTCATTAAACCTTTGGGTCGTCACTTGCACAACCGCCGTTCGATCCCAATTAGACGTAGCATGAATCGCTTGGGTCAGAGTGATTAGCATCGACCGAGCAGCGTTTCCTTTGCCACATCGGCTTTGTCGTGATGTCAAGGTAATTCTGAGCCTGCTGTGTCCGCTGTACATTCTCCAACTGGAGTTCAAGTCGAAGGAGGAACTGCAACTGATGCCGCAGACGGAGGAGGAGCACCTTGAGAATGAGAGCATAGAAGACGATAGGAGCACCAAGGACCCAAATGATGCAGAGGTAACGTTGTGTTTGGTTGCTTTCCATCATGCTTCTTTCATGCCTTCATTAAAGATTTCAATTTGCCTCGGTTAATTTCGTGTTGGAAAAATATTTGTTTCTCCAAATCAATATTATTTAAGTAGTGAGAAAGTCAATAAAGTCGTAGGAAAATAAACGGTTCACTTATACACAAATTTACACATAGGGCATGAGGTTTGTTTACAAATTCATAAATCTACCTACCTTTCTAATTTCTTTTATATTTTGAAAATCAAATAGTAGTCTTAAAAAATGGCATAAGTACAACATATTTTCCATCAAACTTTTAAATTCTGTGGTGAATATACAAACAATCACGATTGACAATGATAATTGCCTTTAACAAGTTTGATTTTCGCTTGTTCGCAATTAATGACAGAACAAACTGAGTGCACTTGATCGCTCTCGATATTTAAGAGGATGATTGCATTTTGCTTGTTAATTTGGAATGATTATTTTAACCGCAACTTTAAATAATTGGTTTATGGTTTGGTGAAAGCTATATTTGCTAACATTTACTATGCGTCGTTTGATGATTCTTCTACATTGAAATCAACAAGGTGGTTGTAATTCTCAAAATGATTCTTGAAACCAATTCGTCAAAAGTTCAAACGATCCTTTCTGTAAGCTTTGACCATTGCCAATCGAATTGACATTATATCCTATTTATAGAGGCCATTTGTATTATAAAACATTGAAACTATTACCTAATGTAGGTGGGAGTTGTGAAAAGGCGAACGCTTTCTATCAAGAAGATTATACCCCCGGGACAACAAAGTAAAACGGCTAAGGTAGACGACCGCGTGCATCTCCACTGTGACTGTACGACTATTGTGATACGAACACATTCACTATAGATAATGAAAGAAGCACACTCTTAGCAGTTTGACTCAAAATGGTTTTAGTTACCCACCAATACATGAGCACAAATATATTAGCAAGTTTTTTTATGTTTATCTGAAAATCCACTTATACTCGTATTTTCACGATATTCTTATATCGATATCTATTTTTTGTTTTTTACATTCCATGAATATGATCACTATTGGTTTATGGTTCACAATAAAAGGTAATGCTATGAGCTGTGTCGCACATCGTAAAAGAAATATATCAACACACAAGTGCCCATAAAGTTCGCAACTATCCCACACGTTTGAGAAACAACTTGTTGTGTTCGTATTACTGTATCGCACACACAAAAGCAATGGCGCTGATTCTCGTGCACCAATTCATTTTTATTGTTTTTGTCTTCTCTTGCTCGTAATTATCTTGAAAGCGAGGTAAGGACTAAAGACAATTCGGGTGGACCAGAATCAACTGCCGTTATGGAAAGTATCGTCTAAAGCTTTTCGTGGCTAGGCTTCCGTGGCGTCTAATGTACTTTCGACCCTTCCCTTTTCACTTAGTTCCTAGCCTTTATGACCACATTATCTGTTTATGACTCACCTTGAACATAGCTACTTTTCTGTCCTCAATAATTACGAGTAGCTACTTATTTACGGCAAAAGAAAGATTTGAAAAATAGCAATAGCAATTTTTATTAACAACGTATATTTCATAATGCCCTTAAGTGAAACTGGCTCGTCTAATTAAAACGGGAAAGCCCTCGGAATTTTAATATACCGACGACGGCAAGGTGAAACATAGACGGTGAATTTCTTACGAGAAAATTAAATTTGCGTCTATGTCAGTAGTTTGTGGTTTATCTACGTCTTGATGTGATACTATTATTCGTTGGTGAATATTAACAAAACGTTGTACTTATCGTGGTGCTTTCCCATTATATTTAAATCATATTTCTTGAGCTGACTAAAATACTTCTAATCTTCTAATTCCTGCATCCTTCTGAGCGATATTAATTTCAAGTCTTGATTGTGATTTGCAAAGATCGTGGCTTTCTAATTTCAATTGCAACCTTTCCAAGTCGTCCGCTTGCATAATACATGTTTAACTACTCGTACTTCACTAAGGGCTGGTTGTGTGGCTCGTTTGGGCAGTTTAATTTGAATGATCTTTTAACTTACTTTGGACGATGTGAACATGCCATTGTAATGTTTAAACGTATTTGTCTGGACTCAAGCAGGCGTTGATTGGCTCAGGAGCCGAATGTGAAACTCGTGTCGATCAGAACGGCAAAGTGGGTAAAATAGGATGGGAGCCTTCGTACCGGGAACTGCCGGAGTACCATGTGCCTGAGGATAAGCGAATGAGGCCTCTAAGGCTCAGAAAGAAGATTTACGAATTCTTCACGGCGCCAATCACCAAGTTTTGGGCGGATTCGGTGAGTCCTACTTTTACTACTTAACTTTTTTAACTGATGCGTGTACGTCGATGTGCGATGTTTGAGAATATCTTAATTATCATTACATACTAACTTGGATTGTCCATAAAATTATGTGTCTTCCAATTCACCTTCTTCATACTTTTTTTTTAAAGGAACCTTTGTTCTTAAATCCATCATTGCAAAGTACAGTCGGTTGCACGTTAAGCTTTACATTTGCCATCGCTATTGCAAGCGACTTAAGAGCGGTCTCAAGGTAAACATATAAAGTCTGGCGTGTTGCTGTTTGTATGTACATCAAAATCAGT
Source organism: Schoenobius gigantellus (assembly GCA_963935595.1). Classification (NCBI taxonomy): domain Eukaryota; kingdom Metazoa; phylum Arthropoda; class Insecta; order Lepidoptera; family Crambidae; genus Schoenobius; species Schoenobius gigantellus. The sequence goes on from OZ012559.1 coordinate 24,755,628, forward strand.
TGCATAATAGGTGAAAACGTATCAGTATGGATAAATATGCAGATTTAAGCGCAAAATGACGTCATAATATATACAGTCAACTGGCGATTAAGCTTCGCTTAAATGTACACAGAGATTAAAGGGTTTACGCGCAGAACGTCCCATTCGCAGAATGTCATAGTGTTTTAAAACGTGTCATTCGCAGAAAGTCCCATTAGCAAAACGTCCTATTCGTACATTGTCCTATTCGTAAAAGGTTCCATAGCCTTGGATCATTATCTCATTTTCGGGAGTTACTTTCATTACCTGGGAAGTTTATTAGAGTATCCACTAAAAGTTAAAGATTTTGAAAATCTTTGTGTGGTTTATAGTATCTTAACATTACTTAAAATCATTAAGTTTCATAATTTAGGTTAAAAAATATTGCGGACAAAGTGTTAAAACCGCTTAAAAGAAACCAAACTCGGTTAAAATTAGCGCGACGATTGCGCCCGTGATGGATCTCTGGAAGAAAAAATCTAACATGTATGCAAAATATTTTATACTAGCTGTGCCCGCGACTTCGTCCGCGTGGAATAGTAACTCTTGGCAAAAAGAAGCCTATATTATACCTTATATAATTAGCTATCTATTAGTAAAAGCCCCGTCAAAATCGGTCCAGCCGTTCCAGAGATTAGCGGGAACAAACAGACAGTCAGACAATTTATTTTTTAATTGTGTTTTTGTTATTGATACCCGATATACATTCATATCCATTAAGTAAAAACTTGTTATTTTGACATTACAAACAGACACTTCAATTTTATTTATTTGTATAGATTATTTATTTGTATAGATTGTACAGATACGTCAAACAATGTTTGATGCATAAAAAATCGTGAAAATAAATGTTTATCTTATAATACTTATTATTTTTTCCTAATTTATTCAAATATTGTGATTATTTGCAAAAAAAACACACCAAACTGCTAATCTCGCGAGATCTCGAAATTGGCGAGATCTCGCAGTATTGTTATTCATAATCTCGCGGATCTCGCTTGAGCCCCAATCTGGCGAGATTTGCATTCCCTAGCAGCGGCTATGTTAAATATATGTCAATGTTGCTAGGTTCATAGTGCTCTACTCATCAAGGACTTTCATTTGACACCCATATTGCAAGGTTTGAAAACAAACTTTGATCCTTTTTTTGAGCGGCGGCCATATTGAATTTAGGTTGATTTTTCTAGGTTCCTAATGCTCTACTCTTTAAGGCCTTTTATTTGATACCTATATTGCTAGGTTTGGAAACGAATTTTTATCCACCTTTTTTGAGCAGCGGCTATGTTGAATTTATGTCAATGTTGCTAGGTTCATAGTGCTCTACTCATCAAGGCCTTTCATTTGATACCCATATTGCTGGGTTTGAAAACGAACTTTTAACCTTTTTTTTGAGCGGCGGCCATGTTGAATTTAGGTCGATTTTCCTAGGTAACTAATGCTCTACTCTTCAAGGCCTTTCATTTGATACCCATTATGCTGGGTTTGAAAACAAACTTTTATCCATTTTTTTGAGCGGTGGCCATGTTTAATTTAGGGTAATTTTCCTAAGTTCATAATGTTCTACTCTTTGAGATCTTTCAGTTGATACCCATATTGCTAGGTTTGGAAACGAATTTTTATCCACCTTTTTTGAGCAACGGCTATGTTGAATTTATGTCAATGTTGCTAGGTACATAGTATTCTACTCATCAACTTTAAATGATCCAAGCTCATCAAGGCGTTTCATATTTTGATATCCATATTGCTGGGTTTGGAAACGAACTTTATCGGCAGTCATGTCGAATTAAGTCAACGTGGCTAGGTTCAATGTGTTCTACTATTTAGGTCCTTCGTTCCATATCCATGTTCCTTGGGTGAATCCAAAAAAATATGATCCGTCATTTTACACATTAGGATCAAGAGTCCCGTCGCGTCCCTCTACGCGTAACCCAGAATCATTGCAGTCGGATATTTTTTTTTATTATCAATATTCATCTATTACTTTCAATAGTTTTAAATGGGTGAAAGAGTTTGATTCCTTAGTCATAATGTAAAAACATATAACACCTTTCAAACCCCTTTACCCTTGAAAAGGATATCTTCACTTTTCAACATTTCAAATATTTCAAAAATTGTACCTATTTTGTGAAAATTAGTCAAGAATTAATAATAATAATAAGCCTTTTTATTCTGAACTTCTTGGTTGTGTAAGTATAAATATGTTTTTGTTATTATAATATATCCCGAAGCTCAGTTTGCCTCTTGGCATAGGCCTCCTCTCACAATTTTCACTGGCACCTGTCATGCGCTACCCTTCTCCAATGGTGTCCAGCCGTGAGTTTTAGGTCGTCTTCCCATCTTGTTTGTTGGCGTCCTCTACTTCTCTTGCCATCTCGTGGATACCAGTCAGAGACGCTTTTGCACCATTTCTCTTGTGGATTTCGAATCATGTGACCCATCTCCATTTTTGTTGGTCTATTCGGGAAATTATATCGGCAACTTTGGTTTTTTCCCTTATTGTGCTACATCTTACTCTGTCCTGTCTCCTTATTCCTATCAAACTTCTCTCCATAGCTCTCTGGCATCGTTCCAACTTTTCTCTGTGGTGTTTGGTGAGAGCCCAGGTTTCACATCCATTAGGTGATGACCGGAAGTATACATGTGTTGAAGACTTTCCTTTTTATTTGCATACTTAGTTCTTTGGATTTAAATACTTCTTTCAAGGACCAGTATTTCTTCCACCCGTTTGCTGTTCTTCGCTCGTCAAGAATTAAACCAACCTACAAATTTTATTGTGACGTGATATTGTCTTAAAAATGCTTTATACATTGGTTGTATGGCTTGATCCTTTTGCCTTACCACCACGGTACATAAGAAAAAGACAATTTAAACTTCTAAACTTCTTAGTTGGCGAAATCCAGATGGGCACAGCCATTAACAGAAAATATTAAATTTTTCTTTGCACTATGTGACAGACTTGTCAAAATAATTTCACGTGCACCATGTTGATTTTCTACATAAGCATTGTTCGAAAATTTTATAGGTATGCTATTTTTGAAACTATTTAATTAAAATGAACTATTTCAACCCCATTGCACCCCATCCAGGGATGATGGTATGTGGTGTTGAAATCGATGTTATTTTCGTAATCTACGACCCGAAAAACCATGAAAACGGCATCAATGTCGATTTTGACATTTTATCAGTTTATCACCCCATCTCACCCCGTTTGGGGATGAATTTCAATAAAATACGAAACACGTCTTTCATTAATTCTGTTAAAGAAAGTTTATGCAAAATTTGAAGTAGATTCGAGAACGGAATCACGATGTCCCATACAAACTTTTCCCCCCATTTTCAACCCCTTAGGGGTAGAATTTCGGAAAATCCTTTCTTAACGGACGCCTACATCATACAAAGAACACACCCTCCAAGTTTCAAGTCTCTACGATCAGCGGTTTAGGCTGTGCGTTGATCCGTCAGTCAGTTAGTCAGTCAGTCATTCAGGACAAAGCATTTTATAGGTATAGATTTCTAGCAACAGAATGTCTCAACGATGAAAACAAATTGGTCTCATTTTGTGATCCAAATACGATCTGTCATATCAACGCGTCGATTTTTATGATTATGGCCTATAATTAAAGAAATAATGAATAGCATTTTTCATTATTTTCATATCCTACGAGGATTTGATGCATGGATGGAGATGGAGTGTTTGTAATGAGTGTAGGCATGTCATGCCTATGCCAAGGGACTTATTGAGAATGGAACGTTTTATTCATGGGACAATTTGCGAATGGGACATTCTGCGCGGAGGTTGACATGATTTCCAGATTTGTCATAACATAATACACAGTCGATGCCATAATAATATTTTAAACAACATGAAACATTCTATCTTATTGAATCGCCGAAATGTAGGTACCTTGTCCTGAAAATTTGTGTGCGCACATAGGCGCACACAAATTTTAAGGACAAGGTTTGTATAAAAGAAAATATTTGATAAGTTATACGAAAACTTTAAAAATTGTAATGTGGAATTTTTCATATAAAAAATACGATTATCTGACAAAATTGAGAAATTGACATTAAGTTGTTCAGTTTCTTCGTCAGAAGACGTCAAAAAAGTTTTGTTTACTATATCCGTGTGAAGCCGGGGCGGGCAGCTAGTTTGTTATAAAATTAAAAACCAAACACAATTGTCACTTACTTTAGTGAAGAAATTAAAATAATAAAACGTAAAATTCTTCTCAGTAAAGCCAAAATCAGCTTGTCTCCTAATGCATAAAATTGAAGAATCAAGCAAAGCAATGTTCGGAATGTCCGGTCTTTACTGTATAATATTTTAATACCTTTCGAATTTAAACATTTTTGATGGTAGAATTTTACTTATTGTATTACGAAATATGACGAGTCCCGTGCGACATGCGTGCATGTCTGTCGCCGATCAAAGCCAAATCTATTTCTAATGGATCACTTGGGAATGACCCCATGAACATGCTGTGACTACGTCTATAAAATTAATTTGTAGATATTACAAAACATATGCTTATTCTGAAACTATTATAAGTACAGTATCCACTTCTCTAATTATTCCACAGTAAAACAAATAATGAGTTGATTTAATTAGGAAAGCAACTGTAGCAAGTAGGAACCCGAGTTTTTCGATAGAAAACGTGGACGATATGAAAAAGGATAGTTAAAATTAAGAAATCGCCGTATTTTTACAAATTAAAAAACACTCAAAATGTGTAAAATCTGAATACCTCATAAAGATTTGCCACGACTTGGACGGAATATGTAGAGATTAGATATTGGGAAAGATCAAATTTTTTAAATCAATTAACTATACAAGGTTACTTTTAACCAGGAGCCAAATTTAGTGGGCTTGTTCAAACAAACTTTTACTATGAAACCAATCGTATATAATCAAAATGCACCTAAAATACTTTATCTTTCGCGATTTGAATATTGATCCCATAGTAAAAGTTGTTCAGTTGGCTTGTTTGAACAAGCCTAGGAACAAGCACACAAAATTTGGCTCCTGCTTAGTAACCCTGTATACCTACTTAGGAAATATTTTTTGTATCTCCTTCTCGAAAATGTTTATATCTAAAAACTTACATTATAATCATTACTTCTGTCTCTCTTTTTAATGTGCAAGATCATACTCGCGCGATTTCCACAAACGATGCCCAGTATACGAATCTGGTAACGAATATTCGCGAATTCATTTCATATATTTTGTCGTTTATAAATCGATCAAAACCGTAAGTGCTACGTCATCTTATCAACAATCTCCAGAGCATAATATCGTCATGATTGCACGCTGACGTCACGGCTCTATATTCCCGCCAAAAGAATCATTATTTTGGATCACACTTAACAACCCACTTGTCAGCCGAGAGTCTTGTGACGAGGCAGAAAAATTGTTTGATGAATCTTTGTGTTGGTGACGCGACGTGCGTCATCAATATGCGTCAAGTCACGTGGAAACTGTGTGCTCGTGAAAAGGGATAGGCATTGAAAATTGGCACTTTTAACTTTGTGATAGTTTATCAAGAAAACATGTCATATTTTGACCATGTCTTGTTATCACTGGATTAACACACTGTTTATGTGTAAAGAGTCGGTTTTAATCTATTAATCTACGCATGAAGTCGTAATCTACGCGTTAAGTCTTAATCAACTAGTCGTAAGTGCGGAAACAAACGTAGGCTCTTGGGAATTTTTGTTTTATTGTGCATTGAAAGCTGAAGTCAATAAAAATTGATACTACAGCTCTAACTTAAGTGCTATACCAAAATAAAGTTAGAAAATTTACCCGTGAGAACAGGATTTAGGAAAACCTATTATAATTAAGAGGATTGTGAAGCTGTAAATTTTCATACGAAAAGCGATAACGCTTTTCTCCCTCTTAACATAGTCCAATTTTCATAATATTTGGAAATATTGTAGATATAATGAAAATCTAGGTTTGTACGTTTTGATTTTGAAGTAATATTGCTCAGAATATAAATTATTAGCATCTAAATATCGATATTTTAGACTTAAAAACTACCTCGAGCATTTCTATCTTTATTAACTAAATTATACTGAATTACAAAAAAAGCAAAACGTACAAACATAGATTAAGGTATACTGAATATTATGAGACCAAAAGTGTCTAATTTCGTAAAGGTTTAGGGTAAAACAGCTATCGCCCGAAACAATATTTCAATAAGAAATGAAGGCACCTGCCTCGGACTTTCAACTCTAAGCGGTGTGCAACAAGCTGCATTTTTGAAAGTGCATACTCGACTCATGAATTGGCACTTCACAGTCCTCTTAAAAGGTGAGTCTAGGTACGTAAATGTATACACATTTACGTACCTAGACTCACCTTTTAAGAGGTGAGTATGCGTGTGCGAGTGCGTGTGTGTAGGCGTGTGCGAGTGTGTGTGTGTGTGTGTGTGTAAGCGTGTATGTGTTGGGGCATGCATTTCAAAGTCAAAATAAATAAGTAGGTGCTTTTTCGGTGTGTTTTAATTACGATAAAATCTGATATTCCTACACTGTTCTGATCTGATATTGCCTTAAGAAATATTGGTTCAATTTTGCATATTTATCCATACTTTAAAAAGAGGTCAGTGAAGATTCCATACAAATATCTACGCTGTCGCTAACATGTTCATTGTCTGACGTGATAAAAATTTCTTGACGCTCGTCAAGAGACACGTGTGACTGAGTTTTATCCCAATTTTTTTGGTGTGGCTGTAGCAAGGGTTTAAAATACTTTCGAATATGCAGCAACAGTCGAAGCACAGGTACGCCAAGTGTGTTAAAACTCAGTCACACTGTCTCTTCACGAGCGTCAAGAAATTTTTATCACGTCAATCACACTAAATACGCGCCGTCGTGCTATTTTTTAAGCTATGTCTTAAAGAGTAGCACGATGCCGCGTAGTTATTATTTAGTGTGACTGACGTGATATTTTTTTTTCTTGATAAAAATTTGATTGTCGCTAAAATTGTGAGATAATGCATGACTCAAGTCCAGTCTTGGCAGCCCGTGTTCCGCCTGCTGATGTTAAGCGGCTACCACACACTTTCGACGCTTAATTGCTGCCACTACAGACCGTTGCGCGCTGCCGGTATAGCATCTTTAGGTGCGGTCTTCCGAGCTGGAGTTAGGTCAGAAAGAGTTTTTAGTTTTAGAGGACAATCTAAAGCCATTCATTCATTGTTAAAAGTGCTTAATGGCAGTTAAAGCATATATTTGTTTTAAACCTTCACTATGTTAATTATTAGAAACAATAAATTGCAATGCCGGTACTACACAATCGTCCAGCAGACGGCTATTTAATCGTCCAACGGTACAACACTCAACGTGTTGAGATTTAAAGTAGTTTGTGTCAACTGGGTTCACTAACTCGAGTTGACTCGAATTGGGTTTAGCTCGGCTTATCTCGAGTTGAATTCTCTCTGACTCCAATTTAAATACTCCCACCCGCCATAGCGCATCAACCAATCAAAAATCAGAATACATGATTACACGCAATTAATTTCTTTTTTATTTAAATTCTAGCTTTATATTTAAGTTAATTATTAATTAATTACTTGTTCCAATACATATTTAAGCCGACTCTGTTTTTCAATTTTGTAAATTGATTAAAATAATTGATACATTGGTTAAAACAAAAGGAAATTGTTCACTCAGTTTCATCTAGTTAACTCGAGTTACTCAATTCGATTTCAATTCGAGTTACGCGATTTTAAACTCGAGTAAAATCGAGTTGTGTTTTTTTACGAGTTGACAGATCTCTAGTTGAGAGATACTTGATCGCCGTAAAACTAGCACAGACAATATTAAAACCGCACTGAGAGCGAGATGACGCTATACGCAGCAAGAGCAGTCCTGTTTCAATATTGTTATTATCTTGCTATGGGCGATCATGCCCAGCGAGCATGGACTTGTCGATCGATATTTTTCACTCCTTAGGAATATCTGTCAAATTTATCGATTTTTGTCGAGTATGTCGATCTTAGCTGTCAAATTTTGTTTATCGAGAGCTCCATGCTCGCAGGGGGTCCAGTATACAAATCCAGATTGATACCGGTCGTTAGGATCTCTTGAAATGTTTTATCGTGTATATCTTCATAATGACATAATTTTTTGAAAATGACTATACTTACTTCTAAAAAAACCGAAAAGTTTCTTGCTCCTATTCTTCTTATTAGCTAAACGTCCTAAATAGGTGGTAGGAAAAAAAATAACAATTTAAATGTGACGTCTGACACGGTTAGCGCAGAGGTCGAGTGATCGCCTACTGCGCAACGGGTCGCGGGTTCGATTCCCGCTCAGGACAGAATTGAATGGAAGCGCGCTAATGTAATTCCTCTTCCTAAGTCACCAAATCCCACCACTTGTTCACATTTCCGTCCTATTTCCATTCTTCCTTTTCTGTCTAAAGTACTTGAAGGCGTTGTGCATAAGCAGCTGCTATCGTATTTGTACCGAAACAATTTAATTTCGGAATTTCAATCAGGTTTTGGGCCCTCTCACAGCACTATTACGGCACTCCTGAATGTTACTGATGATATCCGTAAAGCAATGGATAACAAGGAGTTTACAATCATCACGCTATTAGATTTTAGCAACGCTTTCAATGCTGTAGACCATGACATCCTTTTGGCCATCCTGCGCTCAATTAACATATCACCTCCTGCCATCGCTTGGTTCGACAATTATCTTCGCGGTCGCCAGCAGTGCATCAAACACGATGATCAATGTTCTGACTGGTCTGAACTTACAGCTGGTGTTCCGCAAGGCGGTGTACTATCCCCATTGTTATTCTCTGATTTTATAAACGAACTCACTAAAACCATCACGTCTCCCTATTACCTGTATGCAGATGATTTGCAAATTTATAGACACTCTGATTTAGCAAATATTGTTTCTACGTTGGAATTAATCAATAACGATCTCTGCAATATCAAAACTTGGGCGGATTCATTTGGACTTCTAGTCAACCCAAAAAAGTCGCAGGCTATGATAATTGGTAGTAACCGGTTATATGGAAAGCTTGACCTTGATGTGCTTCCTAAGGTCCTATTTAATGGTGTTCATATTCCTTTTTCTACAAAAGCTAAAGATTTAGGCATAATCATGGACAAAACACTATCGTGGTCAGCTCATATTAATGATTTAAGTCGTCGTATGCATTTTACTTATCATTCCCTCAAGCGGCTACAGTATTTTTTGCCATTCCAAACTAAAGTTATGCTTGCTCAGTCACTTTTGCTCCCTCTTCTCGACTATGCTGATGTCTGTTACTTGGACGCCACTGAAGATTTACTCAATAAACTGGAACGCCTTCAAAATCTAGCGATCCGTTTTATATTTTCATTGCGTAAATATGATCATGTTTCAGACTTTCGTTCCAAACTTCAGTGGCTCCCTATCCGTCAATGCAGAGATATGCACATCCTTAACCTCACATTCAAAATACTTAACTATCCTGAGATCCCTCATTATTTGCGGTCCCGATTTCACCTTCTCCCTCCCGATCCCCGTCCTAAGCGTTCCTGTGTTATACCAAAACCACTTAATATCCCTAAATATCACTCAAAGTTCTTCCACAAATCCTTTACAGTGCATGCTGCTCAACTGTGGAATGCTCTGCCGGTTGATATCCGTAAAAACACTTACATAGTGTCGTTTAAGAAGCAGCTAAAAGCTCATCTGCTCTCGAATTTGTCATAGTGATATATATATACCTGTGTGTGTGTGTGTGTGTTTGTGTATGTTACTTATAATAGTAGTAAGGTAAATTTATAAATGTACACCTCGTCCCGCAACTATTTAATTTTCACTTCCGCTAGGGTTGGCTGGAAGAGATCTCTTCAAGAGATAAGCTCGCCCTTGTACATGTTTGTTGTATAATATGTTTCTATTTGAAAAATGTGTGTACAATAAAGAATATATAGAATTTTGTATGGCCTACAGAAATTTGTCCCGGTCTGGGCGTATGTGCATGTGATATTCTATGTTTATAACTGCACCCACGACACAGGAGAAAATCCTAGTGTGGGGCGACGTTTTAAATAAAACAAAATAAATAAAAAATAAAAAATCTAACATGTCTTATTTGAATTCAGACTATATTCATTTTAAATTTGCCACACGAAGTTCATAAAGTGGCAGCATCTGTTTCGTATCATGTGTATTTCCCACACCTCCTGTGTCTAGTCACGTACCTAATATGCGCCTGTGACCAATAGCAAAACGTAATTTCCCGCAAAAAAAAAATCTTCTTTAAAAAATTCAGTTGGATTGTTGGACGACAGTGTAGTGATAGCATAACATTTTACTTCGCTAACACTTACATTACACCAATAACGAAGCGTTTTCTGTTCCAGATTGCCTACATATTGTTCCTATTGATGTTTACGTATACAGTATTAGTAAAAATGGATCCGACGCCGTCGTGGCCTGAGATCTACTCTATATGTTATATATTAACTTTCTTATGTGAGAAGATTAGGGAAATTATTACGTCCGAGCCTGTTGCTATTAGGTAAGCTATAATGTAGTATAATGGTATTGGGTATTTGGAGTGAATGTGGTGAGGGAAAAAGAATATGTTGCAAGCATTAAGAATACTAGCTTTCTGCCTGCAGCGTTTTCTTGCGTTATTATTGTTTTTCTCGTGGGAACTCTATATTTTCCCGTAGTACAAACCATAATACAGAAGCTTTCCCGTTGAAATTCGTTAAGTAGTTTTAGTGAGATACGCAAATAAAGAATACTTTAATCCGCTATATCACCCCTTTGAGGGCGAAACCGTGTGTTCACTCATACAATTCCTATTTGCAGTTGCTATATAAAAATAATAAGGCCTCCCTTGCAAGTATTATTAGTTTGATTTGCACATGACCTATTATTTTATACCTATAATAATGCTATAAAGAGTTTCACAGTAATAAATAGACCGACCGTAAAGCACAAACAAATGCTAGTAGGTAACAGTTCTAAGAAAAGGATGACGTGTTGGTGTTATATCGATATATTCTGCGCATAGATTAAAGCTAACTTGTGACGTTGTGGCTAGAGTAAATCACGTAAGTGTCTAGACAGAGATGAAAGATACCTCCGGCATAGGAGCAATAGATGTCAAGTGAAAAATATGGCAAACCGGCTTGCAGGGTTTGGTGGCTATTCTGCAATCCGCCGATAAAAATTTAATTAAAATCAATTCATCTCGTCGATTGCAATGCAACTAGAAAACTGGAAATATAGAATACCAAAACTAGAAATACGGACTTTAGAATGATGATCCTTATGTTTTTTTAAGTATCTCGAAGATAGCACACAATCGTCTCCAACCACAAAAATCTTGTCACCTGCAAACAACCTTAAAGAAAATTGCAAGTTTTTTTTTCCTTTTCTTATTGCGTTCCAGTAATGCATGGCTTAAGAATTGATTAAATATGTATTATAAACAAATTAATACCTATTGCACTATCTGTACTGCCCCCGATTTGCGTTTTATACGACATGGGCGATGCGCAAAACAAGCTATGACCGCCTCATTTTAAACTGTTATCACAGCCTAAAGCCGTTTGTGCGGGGATTTATTTCCCAACGACCGGTTTAAATATTCTATCTATCTGTGAATTTGGTTACTAGTGATAGGTACTTATTTGATATTTGTTCCATACAAAATACGTTAAAATTCTACCTTCAATTAGGCCTCCGTCACAAGATAAGTCCATACCGTTCCGCGTACACTGAGAGTGTAAAGATCTATCCGCACACATCAGTGCCGACACGTGACGATCAGTGCCGTGACGTGCTATCCGCACACATCAGTGGCAATCAGTGCCGGCACGTAGACACAAACGTACGAACATATTTGATTTTTTTCAAGAATGTCTCGATATAGAAGAGCCCATTTAGCAGCAATTGCTATCTTACTAGTTGAAGATGAGAATCTAAGTCGTGTGAGAAGAAGGCAATGGATTCATAATGCATGGAGAACCAGAGGGCCTATTACCGATCTCATGGTTTGGCAAATGATATCATATGATATCATTGTGCAAAACGATAAATACGATTTCCGGTCAGATTTTTGATCATTTGTTCATTATTTAATGATGACATCATTGAAATTATGCCATAGTGATGATATCATTAGAGATCGGTAATATGAAATGCAGCATTTCATGACTTCTTTTTCTCAAATGTATACCATGTCATACGATGAAAGATCCATAATTAATGGTTAAACAAACTTACCTTTGTGATGTTTGACCATAATTATATGAGACGTTGCATCCGAAGAGATTTATATAACCAGGTAGTCCACTTTCCAATGTACCGGGCACCAAGCACAATTTTAGAGCGAAGACATAAAAATAAAAAGATAGGTAGGTAGTTTTAGTATTATTCACCCGCTTGCGCGACGTTACGCCGTTTGACTCATTCCTTTAGAGCAAAATTTCTCAAAAACATTGGGTATTTATTTGCAATACAGCAAATAATGGGTAGGGAGGGAGTATAAATCTCTTCGGATGCAACGTCTCATATAATTATGGTCAAACATCACAAAGGTAAGTTTGTTTAACCATTAATTATACTACGACGTTGCATCCTCGAGATTTATATAACCAGGTAGGATGTTTAGAGTATTTTGAGAAATTTTTAATTAGAAGAGAAACAAAAGAAAGTTTGTCGTTAATTCGGTATAAGTTGACTTTTTTTTATAATTTATAACAAAATCTAAATCAGAAGACTAAAGAGTTTTATTACGCATGATAGACTCTTGATAGAATCTTGATAAGAATTTCCAAGGCACAGAAAATCATCTAAATAATTTATAATAGTAAAGAGACTTCTAAGATGAGATAATATGGGTTTAAAAATCTTAGTGAAAATGTATGAAGCTGAAGCAAGTGCAAAGGGAAGACATTAAAATTCATAAGTTATTTGCTTAAATCTAAGATAATGTTTTGACGATTGATGCGTATAGTGTCTAAAAAATAGACATCTTATAAATCGATGAACGCCATATAACAGAATTTAGACAACAGCTTAATAGCCGTTCGAATGTCTTCCATTTTAAAAGGCAACTCTGAACAAATTAATTAAAAGGTTTGACATTGTGAATAAATCTATTCTAACCATCAGTTTTACGGATTGTAACACCGTTTGTTCTTAAAATTTTATTAAACAAAATTTTGCAAAAAACTTTTCGTTTCACTGTTGTTTTTACATGAAAATCACAACTTTTTTTTTATTACAACAATTATTTTTCAATTAGTTTCACAATGTCCATTTCAACGTCATTTTTGCACGGTAAAATTGCAAGTACCTTTGATCATTGTGCAATTTGTGCATAGACAATATTAAAGAAAATAAATTTCGGGTTTATCCTGGCATATCTACACAGATAGTTTTTTTTTTTTCAAATTCAAAATTATTAAATTTGACATTAAATCAGTTTGTTTTGATAACTTTTAGAGACATTTAACAAAACATATTTTAAATTAATAGATCAAATTAAATGAAGACATTTAATACGAGACATATAAATTGATACGAGTACTTAGTTTATAACAAGAGTTTCGTCGAGTAGAGTTTTTAAAAGCTTTTATATTTTTGTTTATTGTTAATTAATTATAACCTTTTGTCTTTTTCAACCAAACATTTATTACTTTCACTTAGAACACTGATTATATATTATAGAACTTCAAAAAATTCATATGTTTACTGGTGACGGTGATAAGCGATAAGTCGGTCCTTAACACTTCTTAAGAATCACAATGAGAATTTCATAGATTGTGTAACTGGTTGGGATATTATGGGTGTGATTCCTTTACTAATGACCTTAGAAAAATCAATCCCTAGCTAAAATCGAAGTATATCATATTTTCTGCTTTTCATTTTTTTTCAAGAAAAATTACGAAATGTTTCGTTGGAATATATCATCCTTCGAGGTTTTGTTTCCAGTTCGAGATCAAGGCTCAGGACACGCAATACATACTTAGCTATAAATAATAAGGATTCTCCGAATGATTCATCAATTTGTTATAATAATTTAAGTATTTACGCTAATTACCAAGGTACCTTAAGTACTTCTAAATCACTTGAATTTTCTTTTTGATTTAGAACAGATAAATTTATTAACTTTTTTGGTAGGTAAGGATTTTTCAAACACATTATATTGTCAAAATCCGTCTTTTACATCCCCTTTTTCATGAAAAAAAATCCTGATAGCGGCATCTTGGTGAATTAATGAACAATATTTACACATTTTATGTTATAAATATTCTAGATTTTTACCATAGAAAGTTTCAGATCACAAAGCGCAAGACAAAGATCACAGAGCAAATAACTCACAAAGGCTATTTTCTTTAAATTTATTAATGGTAGTAGTTGTACACAAAATAAGTGCTCTCTCCTCCATATGTTATTTTTATAATCCAAGAAATAACAACATTTTACAATTTATTAAAAATTATGTTTGTAAAACCCAGTGTGAGAGCCCCTGACCATATGATCATATAATAAGCATGTTACTATATACTTATTTAACCCAACACTGTACTATGAATCTCCAGGGCAGTTTCCATAAGGCTTGGCTGTCTGGTTTTTCAGTGGAGGAACTAAGAAACAACTAGTATAACAAGGAAGAATTCTGTGGAATTACATATCTAAAAGATATAAAATCTAAGAAATTGGAGTACAGTATCATTGACCCGTGATCGCAAGAATTCAAAGTCGAAGGTACGATCCACTAACCATCGTTACGGGGAAGGCTAATCTTAAAAAAAGAAACAAAACATTTTCATTTTGTGTATTCCATTACCCAGTTGTGCACCCAATTTTTAGCTTTGTTTGTTTGATACCGAGATTGATAAAAAAAAATCCGAACCATTCTGCCCTTTGTATAGATTTCTGTATCTATTATAATATAGGTACCCGATTCTCTTTTATTTAACTTACAACTCTAAGGATATGATTGTATCTGACTATTATTATGATGGCTGGCTTGATTGTATTGTTCTCTTATGCTTATGCATAAGGAAACTGTATGTAAACATATAAAGCTTATTATTTCAATAAGTCAAGGATTAAATTTGTTTTCTTTTCCCAAATTTAAATTTACAACCAAATTTTGGCAATTAGCAAAAAAAGAGCATTACAGGTAGGAAATATTATGTTAGATATAAATTGATCTAATTCGTCATTGCATCATCTTACTGCTCTCATTTGGTATAACTTCTTAATTTAACATAAGTCACAATATTTGACTGTGAAAAACGTGAACTTATAGGTAAACATCTTTGAGATTCGGTTTCATAAAAAGAAATTTGTAATCCGTTTTACCCGTTACAACTCACAAGAGAACTGGATCGATTGTATTTTTTTTTTCAGGTGTGAATAAAATATTTTCATTTACCAGAATAATTATTAAATTTTTCCTCTATTATGTTTTAATTGGCGCCTTTGGTCGAGACTTCGTTGTCTGATATGGATCTACTACAGGTGCTTTCCTCGCAGACTAATGGTACGAGTGACTCCTCGCCCAACCACGTCTCTGCGTGCGTGGCATTTGACCCGGTGAAGCTTTCCAGTTTCCCTGCTGGCTGACTGAAGGCCTATTAGAAGAAGAAGTACTCGCGCAGCTGGAACTTTCTTGATTTGGAGTCCCGATATTTTGCCGACTTCGATGCTTTAATTTTTTTTTGTGAGATTCTCGCCAAAGAGAAATGAATCACTTCGTACACGTGCAATATCTTTTTAAACGTTTAATCTAATGAATACATTATTAATTTCCTTCGATTAAGCGTGTTTTCATAATGAAGGTCCAATATAAGCTGATTTCTTTGAGTAACACAGCAATGATTTCGGGATTCGATTTGGGTGTTTTAACCAATTGAAAGTTTTTTTTTTAATTTTTATTGCAGTTTTCAGGTATGAAGATCTTGCCCTCTAACTCTTTCTTTTAATCCTTATTTAAGCCTCCACACAATATATGATCCCAACGTTCAGAGATTTCATCCTGGATTTTTGTTCCGAAAAGCTCGTGTATCCCTTTTGAGGTCCCTAAGACCTCTAAAATATTCTCAAGTAAATTGGTTGCTGGAGGGTTAACATCATTTACAAGTACCTGAGAGCTAGTGAATGGTATGGGACACTCGGCTGGTGCTTCTGATGTCATCACCTGTACATTACTAGGTTGTCCCTCATTACAAGTTTCAGTCACATGAACCACTGACTGAACATATGGGATGTATGTGAACACACTGAAGCCAATTCATCCTCTCCATAGATTTTTTTTTATTTATTTAACAAAATGTTTGTACAATTGTAAACATAAACACCAAACTACGAAGTAGTTGTCGGTGAGTAACATTAGTAATATTCTGCGAGGCGAGTCATATTCTGCGAGGCTCCACAGTCTGTGTACTAATATATAAGTATATGACCAAAAAACATGACTACAATCGCATCGTAGTACTGTGCGCGACTATGATCGCATCATAGTACAAAGGCACACTGTTCTATAAAAAATAAACAAATAATAACATTCCGTTAAAAAAAAATAAGCTAGGTCATGATCACACCATGACAGGAAGTGCTGTGATCGAGACCGTAATCGCGTCACGGTACTAATAAATATGACCAAAAAACATGACTACAATCGCATCGTAGTACTGTGCATGACTATAATCGCATCATAGTTCCAAGGCACACTGTTCTATAAAATATAAAGAAATAATGACATTCTGTTCATAAAATAAGATAGGTCATGATCGCTTCATGACAGGAAGTGCTGTGATCGAGACCGTAATCACGTCACGGTACTAATAAATATGTCCAAAAAACATGACAAAAATCGCATTGTAGTACTGTGTATGACTATAATCGCATCATAGTTCCAAGGCACACTGTTCTATAAAATATAAAGAAATAATAACATTCTGTTGAAAAAATAAGCTAGGTCATTATCGCATCATGACACGAAGTGCTGTAATCGAGACCGTGATCGCGTCACGGTACCAATAAATCTGACCAAAAAAAACATGACTACAATCGCATCGTAGTACTGTGCGTGACTATAATCGCATCATAGTTCCAAGGCACACTGTTCTATAAATATAAAGAAATAATAACACTTAAACACGTGTACAAGGCGTGTTTCAAAGTGCCGATTCACGGTTCTTTAGTAATTATGAATTATTTCTTGAATAGACGTTTATTTGGTACAAAAAATACAACACACAATGTAACAAAAAATATAAATATATATTCAGATAGATTTTAGGCCAAATAGGCCCCGCATGCAGAGGCACAGAGTGCTTTGACACTGGTATTCTACAGATACCATTTTATTTAACACTGTATACAGAATATTCTCTAATTAAACACAGTAACGTTAGGCAATGCGCAAACAGCAAGGCTCTTTTTATTGCTCAATAAATTTCAAAATGAAATTAATTAGTGAGCTAAATATGTCGTATATACTTCCAGCACCATCAAAATGCTTGCAGCGGCAGCGGCGGTGACGTAAACGTTTCTCTAGTTTACGAATCTTTTCCTTAATATATTGCTTAGAATACTTACGTTTTCATTTACCCATTATTTACCCATATAACACACTAAAAATTAAGTTATAAAATAATAAAACTTTGATCTTTAATATTTCGATGCTGTGATGCCCGCACAAAGAAAGCGAATGAGTCAAACGGCGTAACGTCGCGCAAGCGGGTGAATAATACTAAAACTACCTACCTATCTTTTTATTTTTATGTCTTCGCTCTAAAATTGTGCTTGGTGCCCGGTACATTGGAAAGTGGACTACCTGGTTATATAAATCTCGAGGATGCAACGTCGTAGTATAATTGGCCTGCAGAGATGAAGAATAACAGAATAAATAATATAGGTATTTTTATTTATCCCAACTGCCGTGATGTTTTATAAGTATGGCAATATAAACTTTCAGACACAGTTTCACTCATTTTGACAATAGTAAAACCAAGTTTTGCTATAATGTAGAAATAATAAATCTAATACGAAACTATTATAGATATTATTAAGTACTATTATTACCTACCTGCGTGATGCGAAGGAACTTGTAATAAAATAGTGGGTAGGTACATACCGGTTACACTCATTTCGATGCTAATTTCGTCCCAAATATAATTTTTGAAGTTGGTGTTCATAAATTTTCTGTATGTTAGGTCGTAGAGAACAGTATGTGATTGGACCAATTCGAATAATTTTTAGTCATCCATCTTAAAATGGTTAAAATCGTCCGTGCCGTCAGTGAAAATATTCTCTCCAAGAAATTCGCGTTGGATCACGGAAAGCTTCGGCGCAGCACTGAACGTCGCTGACACTGATGAGTACGGAAAGCGCCGTACAAAATTTACTGATACTGACAGATACGTTACTGATCGTCACGTGTCGGCAGTATCGGCACTGATGTGTGCGAATAGGCCTTAAAAGAAGCAGGGCTGCCCCGCTTCGTTCGGAGTATATTGTTCTTTGTGCCGCGGTCTTGGCACAGGAGTATAACAGCGTTTCGTACTTTCTTGCGGGCGCTTGATTATTTGTCATCAGCAGCAACCCCGTCGCTCGAGCTCGGAGCGACGAGACGCTTGAAGCACTAATAACATTCGCTAACCCGTGGCGTTAAAGCGCATAGTAGGGTCGATCATAAAAAATCACTGCAGAAAATACCGGTTCTCTTTATAAAATAATATTGAATAAAAAATCCTTAAAAAGGATATGTTATTATTCAACGCATTCTTTAAAGGATGTTCTTTTTAATTTTTTAATAAGTTAATTAAAACTTGGTTAAATTGTGTTTAATTTAAATTAAACGTGTTAATTAGAACCTTAAACCTAATCGCGTCGTAAATATTAGGTTAAATCATATACTTTCGATTTCAATAAATAAAGTGAACAATATTCTATCGGATGGTCTTTTTAGATTTTTCTTATTCGCCTTTATTAATTTTTAATTGAAATAATTCATCTTACGCGATAAGGTTTGCTTTAATTTTCCACTCACTCTCACTCACTCACTCCTATGTAATCAGTGCGGGACGATCGACGCAAGGTCATTGGGATCACTATGCGCCTTAAGGTGTGATTCAGCGATGCTCAAAGTTTAGTTATTTAAAATGTCGGTTTTTTTCAAGATCAAAGGAATGCAACTTCTGTACGTAGTACAAGTTTCTATTCTGTGCTGCAATAAACAAACAAATCCAAATAGATATAGAATATTGAAACCGGCCGTTAATTAAATTCTAAAGGCGTGATCAAACCGATGTGCGACAGGAACACACGGAATTCGTAGGACAGCTACCTACCGTGATGTGCGTAAAAAACTTTGATAAATAAATCAAGCGCCCCCGCAAGAAAGCGCGCGAAAGGCAATATACTCCGAACGGAGCGCGGCAGCCCTGCTTCTTTTCTACACTCACTCAGTGTACGCGGAACGGTAGGGCTTTATTTTGTACAAGCGTGTAGTGATGGAGGCCTAATTGAAGGTAGAATTTTGACGTATTTTGTGTGGAACAAATATCAAATATCTATCGCTAGTAACCAAATCCACAGATAGATAGAATATTTATACCGGTCGTGGGAAGGAGGGAGGACGGAAGGAGACTCTGTACCAGGGTCGTATGCATGGGCACCTCCGTCTTACCCATTTTGCCGCAAAGCAGCAATGCTTGCATTGCTGTGTTCCGGTTTGAAGGCTAAGATGAATGATGATGGCATTGAAATTACTGGGTGCCGTGACTTTACATCTTAAGTCACAAGTTGGCAACGTACACTGTGGTTCTTGTAGGGGTTGCAGTTTTGCTGCGAATCTCACAGGAACCACATGTATTTATAGGTGACTGTTACCACTAACCATCAGCTGGGCAATTTGCTTGTTTGCCAACTTAATTGCAATAATAAAAAAAAGCTTTGTTTTATTCTCTTCATTTGTTTGTCTCCAGACATAAGTTCAGCGTGTGGGCGTGGAACATGTGG
Source organism: Schoenobius gigantellus (assembly GCA_963935595.1). Lineage (NCBI taxonomy): Eukaryota > Metazoa > Arthropoda > Insecta > Lepidoptera > Crambidae > Schoenobius > Schoenobius gigantellus. Next base: position 24,775,662 of record OZ012559.1, read on the forward strand.
AACACGTATGACGCTGGTTTCATAATTTTCTTCCTAGTGGGCCTCACCCTCCGGCTGAGGGCGGGCTCCATGGACGTCGGCAGGGTCATATACTGCGTCGATATTATATATTGGTACTTAAGGATATTGAATATTTTGGGTGTTAATAAGTACTTAGGTGAGTGGAATTTATTGCGTGTGATATTCATCCGTTTATATAGGTCTGTGGTGGCGTTATTATATTTTTACAATCATAAAGTGCCAAACATAATGACGTAGCAGTGTATTTATTATCACAATATTATATAGTTTTTTTCTAATAAGCTATGTAAAATTTTTACTATTCAAATAATGGTCGCTCTTACATACGATATACCTATTAACATGGACATGACGAATCTTTTTTAACATTATGAAGAACACGCATAAGAAAAGGCTGTGGTTGTAGTAGTGTGGTTTTAGTTACTTGAAATTATATTTAATGCACGAATTACGCAACCTCCAATTCCACGACACGTAGACAACCCTACTCTTTTTTATTTGTTAACGATTAATTGTCTTGTGAGAAAAATTATAAAAAGTAGTGATGATTTATGAACTCCTATCGGAAAATGACCCGCCTATAACAAAAGGCGAGCGCATCTATCACTTGGGTGCCATAACGTTTTTTGTCACATCTGCGTATCGGCTGACAGATGACTCCGGCGGATCAGCGTTATCATCAGTCATAGATAACCAAACGAGTAACTAGAAGAAAACGTTTAAATCTTTGATCTTTGCGATTTTTTTCGGTTAGGTAGGTATTTATAGTCGTTATTTCTCAAACAAATATAGTGGAAAAAAATAGAATAAAACTATCTTTATTTTTTTGTGCTTTAAGTTTTGTAAATTTTACTTAACTCTGTTTTGCCTAGATTCGTTCTGAAAGCTATAAATAAATTCGACCCTGATACAAAATTAAAAGGTACTAAGAGTGTGTATTATTTGTATGCTGAATAGGTGGTAGCTGAAAATATTAATTCAAGTCGTAATTAACGAATACGTTAATTTCCTATCTATAGGCTTTGAATTAATTGAATTTGAATGTTGTACACAGGTCCTCTAGTCACAATGATGGGTAAGATGGTTAAGAACATGATATACTTCGTGGTGCTATTGCTGGTGGTGCTCATGTCGTTCGGAGTGGCGCGGCAGGCCATCCTGTATCCGGACAAAGAAGCTAGTTGGTACTTAATAAGAGAAGTGAGTATATTATTTGATTTATTATTGTCATTAATAAATTTTCTCTTCGTAGCGAAGGATAATGCCATGACGTTGGAGATTGGTTAATAATTGAATGCATATTCATTCATCCACCCAGAATTTTTATTAACACGTATTTGAAGTTGAAATATTGGACGCATAAAACCTTTTATCGTTTAAGATCGCAATAATGAAGGATAATAATGTTTAAATCATGATTCTGACAAGTGCAGAGCTAGGGCTAAAATCACAACTAAACCGAAAATAAAGTTTTGGAAAAAAATTGCTATAGCTTGAATTTTTACAAAATAAAGCTTATCGCGCCTAGTAATGTAACTATCATTGATCAAATAAATTGTTAACGCTTGTTGGAGTGATGTCACCTTTAAACGAAACCGATAGCTTTCGTCGCCAGAGTTACTGAGCTACGTGTCATTTTGCTAGTGCGGAGAATTATACACGAGAGAGTATTGAGGAAAATCTTTCAGCTGGAAGAAATGTAGATGCACGTTCACCAATCGTTGCTATTTGAATGTCAAATTGAAGTCCCCTTGGTTCTGAGAATCGTGTAGTTTGGATAGAGAGACCAGCTCAAGCATATATTTTTTAACATTTATTTTGTTTTATTCCCTCAAATTCAGTCATTTGTTGAGCAAACTTATTGTCGAGTGATTTCCTATTTTACATATATCGGACACAAGTAGTCTTCGCAATATTAGTTATATAATTTAACGATGCATAAACCTTCATATTCACCACCCTTCCCTTATTATTCTTCTTCCTTCTTCTTCTTCCATGCATCTCTATCGTACGTCACCTCAGTAACGTTATTCATCGCATGCATATCATTTTTACGCAATCCATCCATACTTTCTTGCAAAATGTGGAATGAGGTCCCTCCGGAGGTGTTTCCAACGCGCTACAACATGGCATTTTTCAAGCGAAAAGTAAATGGGGTCCTTAAACCAAGCGCGGATCCACCGTTGTGGGCACGATGGGCACGCCCACAACCCTAATAGACTTTGATGTCACACTTTTACAATCTATTGAGATCGATAGGCTGATAATATTGTATTCAATACCAAAAAAAATCTTGGTCAGGGGCATAATATGTTTTGTAAACAAATCCTTTGTCCGTCTATCGCTCATGAGTGAGTTCATACTCCGACTCGCACTTGGCCAATTTTCGAGTGGCTGTGTTCTATCTCTGACCACAACCTTTTTTGAGGGCTGGATCCGCGCCTGCCTTAAACTTAAGGCACGTGACGTATAAGCGGCACCCATGATGTCGCAGATGTCCATGGGCGACGATGACCACTTACCATCAGGTGGCTCATCCGCTCGTTCACGCCTTTGGTGACCAAAAAAAAAACTTTCTTAGGTCGTCCTCTACTTTGTCCGATGACCCTCATCCCTCTCCATCGCATGCCTATCCTATACCACACTAATCTATTAGTTCTGTCACTAGTGCTAGTTTCAAACATCATTTTGTATGTACAAAAGCATGGTTGAAAGTAGTCGTATTTTTGAAACAATAGAATTCAAATTTGTATTCGAAATCGTAAGATTCGAATTCGAATTTCCAACTTCACAATTTTTGAATATTCATACCGTGAATTCTCCAACGAGTGATCCTATCGACTGGTTTTTATTTCTACTAGTAGAATATACGCAAGAGTGAAATTGACAGTGAAATACTCGTTTATACTGTTGTTTGAATCACAAAATTTTTAATTTGTGAGTTATTGCGTACCGATTTTTATGTTTTCTGCGTGAAACGGAATCTAATTTGTTTTTAATGACAACACTGAATTCAAGTGATTCAAAAATCTTTTAAATTGGGAACAGTAGACAATAATTACGCTCGTGATTTGTTTTCGTGTTCGAATTCAAATTTAATTTCTAATGATTCAATAATGTGTTTTCTGGCTTATTGTCGCGTATATCTAGTCAATAGATTGGAAGTCGAGATAAAATAATTATTTAGCTTGTTTCTACATCTGGCACCAACTTGGGCTATTGTTTTGTCACTTTTGAATGGTGAACCTCTAACAATTTAACTATACGGATGTAATGAATACAATTTATTAATTAAATTTTAATTTAAATGAATTAAAATTTAGAAGATATTTTATTGTTATACTTTATACCAAAGCTTGTCTCAATTGATTGAACGATGATTCTTAAGACATAAGCTTGTCTTAAGAATCATCGCTTTACACGACTTGCAGTACAGAAACGTAATCTCATAATTTTCGAAAAAAATTCATTAACTTGTATAACGAATATCGACCTAGTATATAAAGGTATTCCCGTCCCACCATTTGTCAGATACATTTACGTACCTACCGTGTCATAACGCAGGCGAGGGGTTTAACAGAACAGAATCATTCAGTGTCAAGAACTCCAACTGTGGTTGTAGGATAGAGTCAGTTTTCAGATTGTCTTGTACTTAATTTAATCTTATTTACAATACATGCTCTGAATTATTTCTGCTACATCTGGCAATCGTACTGTAACTGTCGTGTAGCATTTTCGTTAGTAATTAGCGTCTCTTATTAAAGGTGCCGGCCTCAGCTCGTGTTTGTTAATTGATTGCATCACAACATCACACTCGGTATAATCGGTATTTAATGTTAAACGCTAGGCGAATAAGTTGCGATAATCATCAATTAGTGTCAGAACCAGGCTGTATTTTCTTTAACTTCTAAGTTGGAAACTGCCCGCCTGATGGTAAGGTGTGTAATCTGGAAGAATTTTAAATCTGTTACTCCTTTAAGGGCCTCAGTTTACGCTGCTAAATTGTGATATAAGAGGTCAAGTCACAGTAGCCAATTATTCCACTGCATAGTGGTAGTTAGCTAGTTTTTTTCTCGTATTCCGTTATATATTTTATGCATAAGGTTTGATTATATCCGCAGTATATCAAAATTATTGAATATGCCAAAAAATCATTTATCATTAAGGAGATCTGTTTTGTTATTGAAAAAAATAACAAAGAGTCAATGTTATTATTAATAATATTGACAATGAGTCCCTTTTTTACTTTTGACTTCTTTTTAAAAGTAACCCTGTATGTTTTTGGTTGTTTGTAAAACTAACAACTCTAGCTACCTTAAGATTCAAGTCATCGACCGCTACTAACATTTCCAGGTTTTCTTCCAACCGTACTTCATGTTGTATGGCGAGGTGTTCGCCGAACAGATGGCTCCTCCGTGTGGCCTACCAGGCCTAGAGGAGTGCCGCGTGGGCCACTGGGTCCCGCCTGTTGTGATGAGCGTGTACCTGCTCATCGCTAACATACTCTTAGTGAATTTATTGATAGCGGTGTTCAATAACATTTTTATTGAGGTCAACGGGGTCTCTCATCAGGTTCGGAGTCCCGCTAGTCGCTGTAGTTGTATCGATGTTTTAGTAGACGTACGAAATGTATAGATTAGCAAGGTAGTCCGAAGAAATGTTTCCTTTTATAGTAGGTGTAAAAGGCTTCCAATAAAATTGGTCAGTAATATAGTTAGTATTAAAACTTGTCATAGATATTGGACGCGTATTGCTACTCTATAATTTCGCCTATACCTATGTTGTGTTTTCCTACCTGTTGCGAGATTTGATTATTTCTACATAATGCTAGTTTGGTTTGAGGTTTAGCACAAGGAGAACGCTTAGATCCTCTAGGTTATTTTTAGTTGTTACCGTATTTTACCTTTATATTATTTTATTTTGTAAATATCTACGCTTACTTTGGATTGTTTTTTAGTTTCGTTTTATATTTTTATAGTTACTTTAATTTTGATTTAATTAAGCGTTATTATTAATTTCTTTTTTGAGTTTTTAACGTGATTTAGTTTTAATATAAGTTCTTATTTTCGTTGTCACTCCTTTTTGTTTCTTCCTCGTTGTAGATATTCTTCCAGCCGTACTTCATGTTGTACGGGGAGGTGTTCGCCCCGGACATCGACCCCGCCTGCGGGCTCGACGTCACAGACCAGAAGTGCGTGACGGGCAGATGGATCACGCCAATCGCCATGACCATATATCTGCTCGTCGCCAACATCCTGCTCATTAATCTGCTAATTGCAGTATTTAATAACATATTTAATGAAGTCAATGAAGTCTCGCATCAGGTTTCGCTTTTTTTCTTTTTTTTAGTTGTGTACCTTGTGATTTTGTCTAGAAGAGATGAGTTCTATTCGAAACGTCTTAGGGTAGGTTTCCGATGAAACATTACGCCTCGGATTTTTTCTGCACGATTCTGTGACATATAATTATAATGCCTTAAGTGGATCCGCGAAATGCTAGGTGCATTGACAATTATACATCGCACGAGTATTCTAGAAAAATCAAAATGTTCTTCTTGGCGTAAGTTCATGCTTGAGCTTGAGCTGCAACTTATTATATGTCGAATTCGTCTCTTCTTGACAACATCTTGACCGAAACAGAATTGTCATAATGATGGTCTAATTATAAGACATTTCAACTCTTTTGTAATTTTTATGGAAGCAAATAACAAATCATAATTTGATTATTACCTAAGTAGTTGCTCGAAAAAGAGACGCTGTCCTAAAATTTATTTTCCAAAATGCAGAATGAATGTATAAATTCTCATTTTTTACCATTCAGATGATTTTAATAATATTCTTCAGTTATAATATTGAGTCCAATTTTTTTTGGAGTGACACAGCACTGACCTTTAGACCAAAATATATGCTTTGCTTAAGTTATTTAATGGCTATGATTACCTAAATATTACAATATTTATAAAATAAACACTACTATATCTGAATATAATAAAAAAGTTACTAACGTAACAGTAGAGGAAGAATGAATGAACTTTTAATCAAAAAATTGAGTTCGCTTAATACAAATATAAAAAATGTCAACATTCGTCTATTCCCAACAGATCACTGGGTAAGTACGACATGAAAGTTGCATGATAAAATTTGGCCACTCTACTCATAATTTAGGTCGGGACATAATAAAATAAGTAGTAACTGTTTTGAACAGCAGGAGAGTAATGTTGAGCGATTGAGGTAACACATGGTTGACGTCATACTGCGGCGGTGGATTTCGGTGCGTAGCGGGCTCGGTACAAATTTAAGGCTTAAGGCGCATAGTAACGTCAATAATAAAAAATCACTGCAAAAAAACCGGTTCTCTTCATAAATATTGAATAAAAAAATCTTTAAAAAAGATATGTTATTATTCAACGCATTTTTTAGAGGATGGTCTTTTTAATTTTTTGATAAATTAATTAAAACTTGGTTAAAATGTGACCCAAACATGCCTCGATTTTAAAACTATAAACCTAATCGCTTCGTAAATATTATGTTAAATCACATACTTTCGATTTCAATAAATAAAGTGAACAATATTCTAGGGGATGGTCTTTTTAGATTTTTCTTATTCGCCTTTATTAATTTTTTATTGAAATAATTCATCTTACGCGTAAAGGTTTGCTTGAATATTCCCCTCACTCTCACTCACTCACTCCTATGTAATCAGTGCAGGACGATCGACGCAAGGTCATTGGGAGCACTATGCGCCTTAAGCGAACGTATTAAGCAAAGACTTTGGATATTCGTAAATTCGACTTTCGCTTAGCTTGTTACATTCAAGAATATAAACATGGTTGGTTCAAATAAATGTCATAAGATGACAAAAAGAAATTCGTAAGCAAGACAGAAAGAAACTAATCATTCCACACAAACACAACCAATGAAATTTATAAACTGCTAACAAGAATTTACTTATCAATTTTTTTTTTAAGAATACCGCAATCATATTTTTTCTTGTTTTAAATTCAAATTTACTATTAAATTTATTCAAATTAACTATTCTGATTTTAGCTCTAACTTAGATTGTTTTTTTTGAAACCCAAGCATCCGATAATGAGGTCAGCCTATTTACACTGCCCTTGCACAGTCGGCCAAGAAAGTAGTGTATCAGTTTTCACAAAATTTCGCGTATAAACAAAATATTGTTAAAGGATGCCTTGGTGGATTAAGTATGTTATTGTAAAGGAAAATCTACTGTTTTTATGACACGAAATTGAATTTCAACCTTGGGGTGGTAAATCACTTTTTTGACCTATTGTACAATTTATAGTCGCGTAATATAACAACGTGGAATATACGCATACATTTCCTCCTTCAATTTCCCACTAGTATAGTTTCGGAGAAAATTTAAAAAAATCAGCAGCGTCTGCGGATTCATGAAGTAAATATAAAACGCACGCCTGTAAATGCCCTTAGCGTCACAAAACAACCGATCCTTGCTTTGTTTCGTGATGTGGCTCGTTACTCACGCGTCACGCTGACGTTGGCAAATCGCCCGCCACCGAACGCTCCTTGAAGTTTGACGAACACGACGCAACATAGCGGCAATTTGTAAATTTTATACTAATTTCAAAGGCACGGCGCATGTATGTTACAGTTTGCGACTAGATTGTTTGGCACAAGACATTGTGTAACAAAATTGTGGGCCACAGATAATTAATTCAAAAAAGAGTTGCCACTTTCGGGCTCGATTGCGCAATAATTATTGAATACTTATGTTTTTGTTTTGATACATAATCTCGAAACTCGGGGTCTTTTTACAAGCTTTTATTTAACTTGCAATGTAAGTATGTATGTTCGGGTAAAATCTTGCAACTCAATTTTGAAGCAGATATCTTTAATCGATTGAGCTGAAATTTTGTATACAGGTTCAGTTTGGATGACAATGAATGGTAACTGTGTGACGTCATTCTAAATCCAAGATGGCGGCATACCCAAGATGGCGGACCAAGTATTTTTAATGCACCCCTACAATATGGGTATCAAATAAAAGGTCTTGCTAAGAGTAACTCGAAAAATAATGTGACGTCACTATTAATCCAATATGGTGGACTTCTAAAGCTTGAAAATCAATTTTGAAGTAGATATCTTTAACCGATTGAGCGGAAATTTTGTATACACAAACAGTTTGGATGAAAATTCATGGTTAACTGTGTAACTTCATTCTAAATCCAAGTTGGCGGCATACCCAAGATGGCGGACCAATTATTTTTAATGCACTCCTACAATATGGGTATCTAATAAAAGGTCGTGCTAAGAATAACTTGAAAAATAAAGTGATGTCACTATTAGTCCAATATGGCGTACTTCTAAAGGTAAAAAATCAATTTTCAAGTAGACATATTTAACCGATTGAGCGGAAATTCTGTATAGACGTTCCGGCAAACGACCTTGCAACAATGATGCGTTGAATGAGATGAACAAACTGAGAAACGTGTCCAGTGATAACTAGAAAGTAAAAAATAAATTAAATGTAAAAAAACCTTTTTAAAAACAATCTTTTATTTAAATGCGCTAAAAAGAAAAAATAAACTTACACAAAAACTTATTTATATGATACAAAAGCTTGTCGCGACGCGAGATTTACTTTTGTAGATAAACAAGTAAATTAAATGATTTGATGTGAATAATTTTATACATTACAATTTTCAAACTAAGTAAATACGAGTAGGTACTTAAAAGTGCTCTTTTAAGTAGAGTATCAACTGTCGCGACAAGCTTTTATGTCATATAAATAAGTTTTAGTGTAAGCTTATTTTTTCTTTTTAGCGCATTTAAATAAAAGATTGTTTTTAAAAAGGTTTTTTTTACATTTAATTTTTAAGTACTAAAGTTATGACTTTCCTTTTCTTTGGTAATGACAAATTGATTGTGGTTATAATATTAGTAGGGTGGCCTACGATCACTCGCTCATTAAAAACATTCTTAAGTCATGTTCGAATTTACTTAATTGTTCTGATACACATGACACCAAATGAATGACAATTCTGGTTTGGTTTTAATGTGCAGATATTTCTGAAGATAGTGTTTATTTTAGAAAGAATTAACTTTCAAACTGTTTTCAGAAGTGTCTCGTACATACTTTGCTTTTTTCACATTTTATAGTATTTTTGTTGTTTTCTGTACTTATAGCTAACTATTCTAGGGGTTCGTAATTTCTGATACTTATATATTTTGATTTTTATATTTCTTGTATCATTAATTTACTCCCTTTTGACTCCCTGCCGTAGCGGCGTTTATAGTTACTTCTTTCTGTCCAGACCTTTTATTTAACAATTAATCTATAATTATCTGTACTAGAAATGTTATAATTAAAAAAAAATCTAATGAAGATTAATTTATGTACTCAAAACAGAACAAAATCTTCTTCTAGACAATTAGTAGGTAATAGTACGGAAACATAACATCATAGCATATTTACGTTCCTCAGGTGTGGATGTTCCAAAGGTTCACAGTGGTTATGGAGTACGAACAGAAGCCAGTGTTACCTCCGCCTCTGATAATATTCTGCCACATATACGCCACGTGCAAGTGGGTGACCAGGAACGTGTCCCACAAGAGATTCCAGTACGACAACGGACTGAAGTTGTTCTTAGAGAAGGAGGACATGGAGAGACTGTATGACTTCGAAGAGGAGTGCGTAGAAGGCTATTTTAGGGAACAAGTGAGTGATTCGAAAATAAGTGTTAATTGTAAATTATTCGAGATGATTGTCGAAATGGTTTCAAAGTACGGGTAAACCCAAAACTGGGCGGTGCACTTGGCGTTACAATTGATATAATGAGGCTATGTTCGCTGTACCTAATTGAGATCCTAATTTGTGACCAAAAATGTAAAACATCCCAAAGTCCTCCGTGCGTTCTAATGGCATATTAAGCAGTCATCGTCCTGCGAATGGGGAACCAAAAATGGAGCTATATTAGTACACTCACTTATGTACCAAAATACCCAACATTTCATGCGTTTATTATTTATTCTCTTTAGATAAAATTAATGTCATATTCCTTTAATAGATTTCCAATGTAAGCTTTTATACTCTAATATTTCGGGTAATAATCTGATGTGCCAACTGTAACAAAAGCAATATAGTATTACAAAAGAGATATCATGGTTGAAGATTTTGGGTTTTATTTTTATTCCTTTTATATTTTTGTAACAGACTGGATCCACTTTCTTCCGAGTTAGTTTCTTTGTCATCATTTTTAAAAAAAATTAAGTTCTCTAAAGCTAAATTCGAGAAGTTACCTACTTAAAATAACATAGGTCCTATACCTACTCTTATGATAATTAAAAGATCAACTCCTAATTTAACATGTTAAAACGTAAATTTAAGACAAGACTTACAATCCATTACCGCAAATATTGATACTTTTGCAGGAAATAAAGTTATCTAATTCTATAGAAGAAAGAGTGAGAAATACTACAGATAGAGTAGAACACATCACGACCAAAATGGAAGACTTAAATCAGAAAGCTAATTGCCAAATACAATCTATGCAGGTGAGATAACACTACACATTTTATCTAGTACTTACTTAACGTTCTCTGGTTGTGATTTCATACCAACGGTTTTTCTGACTCCAAAATTATGTTTATTTTCTCTCCACAAGAGAATATTTTTTAAATTCGTTTTTCATTTCATAATGGCTTATTTCTCCAGGTAAAGGAAGCCTATTAAATAAATGCTCCACAATTTCTTGTTCAAAACTCATAAAACTTCCCTCCAACTTCACCTTATCATGATTAGCTCATCGTAGTGCAAATAATAAAAACAGATCAACTCTTGTTAATTATTAACGAAGTTTTAATGCTTATGCTCCTAAGGTCAGCTCAAATATATTGAGAAGCGAAGTTAAGTGCTTTTGTTTTAGTCTTCTTTAAAGAGAAGGCAAAATGTTTACATCATAAATAGATCGAAGAATGGGGATGTACTTCCACTTAAAATGCTGTCTTTCTGCGCGTAACTAATGCCAAAGCTAAGGGAAATCATTCTGTCAAAGTACATGTAAAATGCTCGTAGCTCAAACTAAGGATCAGCATTGCGCAAGCGATTTCATTTTGGGTGCAAGCATTTATGGACAGTACAAACCTTTTTTATCCAATATGGACGAGAAACAAACAAACCTAAATCTTCTTTTCTTGTCTTGTGTGTGTTTGACTTTAAATGTTTCATCGATAGAAACATCTTTGCAGAGCGTAGAATTTAGGTTAAGAAAGTTAGAAGACGTAGCGGAGCAAACGATGAACCACCTGGCTGTGATCCATCGGTTCATGGCCACACACCCGTCGCTGGTGAACAGAGGGTCCACGGACACGCTGGGTCCGCCGCCGCCAACCTTCCAAGCAGCGGGGAACAGGCTTAGGACAGCTAGTGACAGGTCCGAGGTCAGTCTTAGAGTAGTCAACCAATCAATTTGATCAATCGAACAATCAATTGATCTAACAGTTATTAAGTAAACTATGGATTCTGGGCAATTATCATAGTTTTGCTATTTCTTTATTATTCTATCGAACAACTTATACCGTGACACCTCTTCCATTAATAACACTAAAGATTTATCATTGAAGAATTATACAAATTACAAAATTACTTTTTTTATGGAAATAAGTCCACAGACTATTATGATCCTTTTTGCATCAAAACGGTTAACCTGAAACGAAAATATGAATGTCGTTTCTACGAGCATTGCCTCAAACTAAATGACAATAATAATATACATTTTAACCATTTAGATGTTATTTTGTGCTGGCAAGAATATTTTTTTTGCTGACGTTTTTAACGTTTCGGTCATGCATAAAACAAAATAATTAAAAATATATAAATACTTAATAGACTCTGTTCAATGATAAGTTTGATAAAGCTATTGATGCAATCAGATTCTACAAACTTTGCGCAGTTAGCTTATCTAAAAACTATTTAAATGAAGCAACAATTTTCAGATTTACTCGCGTATATTTGGGTTTAAACATTTTAATTATTTAGCCCGACGGCGACGTTTTGAACGCTTTTCAACAGTCGTGGTCACGAAATAACTCAACCTGATGGGTGTCATAGAGTAACATCACATTTATTATTTTACTACCGTCATCTCATATATTTATATGGTCCGTTCCACGCAAACGGAACTCACGGTATCTATGGTTTTGGCAGTCTTTGGACAGCTTGGGATTTTATTATTTTCATGTATCAATTTAAGTATTTGAGTTCAAAATCACCTCCTTTCTAAAAAAAATACTTATTACTACTGCTTAATTTATAAATGTAATGGATTAAGTACCATACTTTGTAGGATAAGAATTTAAAACTGGATGAATGCTGGAAACTGCACAAATATTAACCTTAACTTTTCTAGCGTATCTTTAAATTCATTGAGGATCAGAACCTAAAATATATATTTTATGATACATATTTGTATCAAAAAATAGGTGGTAATAGTACATTATGATACGAGCGCGCTATGTCGGTCACTGCGTACGAGGCGACAAGAAAGCAGAGTACGTAATGACCAATGCGCGCGTGTATCATACGACGTTTTTCAACACACTTGTGAGGAAAAAAAAAGATCTTATGGTATTAATATTTTTCTGAAAATGACTGAGCTTTTTTATCAATTTTCCACTGCATGAAAGTATCGTATGCCGCCAAGTATTTATCTTTTGACTTCGGCGGCAACAAACTATTACTCGCGCTTTGCGCCTCCATAATTATTTCCGGCGGAGTTAATAATATGGATTCTTCTTCACTTGGACTCGACATATTTGTAGATAATCAATTATCAATAAAAAATTTCAATAGCGGGAAAATGCCGCGCGCCTTTTTTTTCGCGCGCTGCCCGGGCATGACTAAACTCTTCATACAGTCAACAAAAAAGGGCCAAACAGCCAAAATTCAAAACTAAATAAACCGAATATTTTAGTTTTTAAAAAACAAGATTGTGTGAATTTTTAATAATTTATTTTAGTTACAGTTATTAATTATTGTTTTTAAATGTTTGTGTTTAAATGTCGTTGTTAATTTAATATTTAAGTAACCAGTAGTAAGCTGTTCATTTGTTTCCAATTGGCAGCCGCATAAAGTCGTGTTAAAAAAAAGTATTAAGCGACTAATTTAAGAATACTTTGCAATCTTAAACAAATTAGAATTTGTCATGTTAAGATTACCGCACTTGTGCGATTATGTAAAGTGAAAAGCACTCGTGTTTAATATACTGAATAACGGGTCTAAATGCAAGGTAATAAGACCCACTTTACGAGCAAGTGTGTTGAAAAGTATTTTCTGTTCGTGATCGATAGATATAGGTATCTTACACGAAATTGTTGAACTCGCACAATTGCTATTCAGCCTACAGCCAGTTTTCATTGTAAGTAATTGAATGATATAAGTTTAATACCGTACACTGTTTGCCCTTGAAACTTCCCCATGCCTAGATTAGCCGTTTCTGCAAACTTCCCAAAGTTCTTGTCAGTACCAGACGCGGTAAATACGATACCTTTGAAATATTCAGAACATTTCGTTAGCTGATTAAGGCAACGAACACTCGTTTTCTCAAAACTAATTTAAAGTTGAGCGTTTACTCGTATTTATAAATCAGTTGTTTCATTTGCAATATCATTAGTTTTGTATGAATACTAAGTTGTCTGATAACAAAAGTTACAAAATACGTACCTACCCAAATCAATTCTAGCCACACCAAATATTTTATGAAGCTTTGCGATTTGCTTTCTTATAATACAACTTTGTTTTTAAATGTAACTTTTAATCGATGTCTTCATATTTCCATCTTGAGTGATGCTTATGAAACTACTTGCAAATGCCAAATTTTTGTACCACATACCCATACTAGCATGTATTTTAAATATCGATGTGTTTCGTTGGTGTCGGAATCCAAAAGTCCATTGCATATTTTTTGTTGATGTAGATCACCATAGCTTTATACATAATTACATACCAACTTCAGTATGATGTCAATGTGATTCAAGTACCTACAGATTTCCTTAGAGGATGGGATTCTATTGTCATTATTTTTTATTATAGATTGAATGATAAAAGCTTCTGGTAATCTACATAATCCTTCGTTTATTTGGTGGTTCGACGCAGCGTAAAATTTGCAGGGTACCTACCCGTGGTAAAATATTACACACCAACCATATTTTACGACGCGTAAAAAGGTGTTTAAAAGAATTATCGTTTCGCAAACTTCACGTCGAGAAATCCTTTTCTCGTGAATATATTATAGCCCTTAATCGAAATTTTGTTTGATTAAATTTGTGATTACTGGTGATAAATATAAGCATGTGATATTTTGTCGTCATAATGACTTATACCATAATAAAACACCTTGACAGTAATAACCTTAGAAAGATGAATAGATCCAGTATATTTCAGAATTATCTTCGCTGCACATCTGACCACCAAACAAACTTACATACTTCTGTTTGTGTAGCTTTCAGAATCGAGTAAAGGTGAATGCAATAACAAAACAGACATTTTAATGTTTTGTTTCATATCAGATCACATTTATCTTTAGTCGCTCCTGAACCTAAAGTTTAATGTTGTTAATTCATAAATAAAATTAATTAGAAGCCGCAAGTAGTTCTCACCATGAAACAATGAGATTCGTATGCAAGAATTCAATATTTGATAAAATGCTTTTTGAGTTCACTTCAAATTCAAATGCACACAAGAGTCTAATAATAATATTGATCAGAACCAAGTACTAAAAACTGTGTTGTCTACTTTATAGACTTTGATCATAATCTTAAGAAAGATATACAATACATTTGATTTTTAAGTTTATGAAAACGGATTAAAAAAATAAACCAGAACCCATTTGTCTAGGCACTAGAACAACAACAATTGTAAATTATTGTCCATCATAATCATGAGCATTATGATGCAAATCATTTAATCCTGTGACAACAGAATTGCTATTGAAAAGAAAATAATTCTTTGCTTTCAAAAATCTTGTAAGCGTAAAATACATGACAAAATCATGTATTTTACTAGAAGTTTTCTTGTTTATAACGGTTATGAGATTTAACAAGTTCTATTTACTAATGGTCGTGCTTAGTTCGATTCTTATTTCAAGCATCTTGTAGGCTGTCAAAAGTTTTCATAATACGAGTAGCATGATTGTTACGTTTCGTCCGATATTTTGTGTGATACTCGAAACTCTCTAGAACTCGGCGAGGCGGGACGCTGTCTTTTACATTACGATGGTATCGGAAACACTATGTGACTCTTCAGCTTCCATTGTATTGTTTTTGTATATTTCTATTTTTCTTTTTTGTGATGAATAACTACTTACTGGACCGATTTTTATGATTCTCTCACTAGTAGAAAGCTACATTATCACTTAGTAACATAGGCTATAGAATTGTTTTTCCTACGGGAAAATATAAAACTTACACGGGAAAATGAGTTTTTTTATGTAATCGTATGATACAATGAAGTGGGTGAATTATAGAATTTTAAGCATAGCAACTTATAATAGATGTCAATAATTAATTAAAACGAGTAACATAGGCTATATACTAGGTTTTCCTGCGGGAAAATAGAAAATTCCCACGGGAAAGACGAGAAAAGCACGGGTGGAGCTGCGGGGGGCGAGCTAGTTATAGTATAAATAAGGATCGATTGCGGCTTCTACTTAGTTTTAATATGTGTTGGTGACGTCACGGCGGCGCAGGTGCTGTCGGACAGCGACACTGGCGCGGCGCGCTTCGCCGTGCGGCCCGTGCAGGAGGAGGATGAACAATCGCAGCCCTCCGACGTAAGCACCCTCGGCATTCGCTTACTGCCAGACCGTAACGTTATCACGGCAAAAGTAAAAAAGTAGATTGTCTTTACACATTACACACCGACGCTGTCTACACGTTACCCCGTACGCATACAATGACAACAATTAAAGCCGGTAAAGGTGAATACAAATCATGTGCGTAATGTATGAAAAAATAAATATCACGGTGGCGATAATGTGCCGGAACTGTGTCTTCACTGTGTGAATCAGCCTTAAATATGAATGAAGCGCAACTGTGGCGACGCGCCCACGTCTCTCCGTGTGAGCCCCGTGAATCGGTCGTTATCGCGCGCAAGGCTCGGAACCGGTTTAAAATATACCGGTTAATATCGGTTTATTTCGGTTTTGCTCCGAACTTTTCCTGAGAACGCGAACGTTATAAGAACTTTACTATGACCTTTACTATGACGAATAAACCGGTTTAATTGACATTGTATCGTGTTATTGACTTGAAGACGCGTACGGCCGCGCAGTACGTTTTAACGTATGTACGTTGACGTCTGATTTGCGTAGTGGATTTACAAACCTCTATCATTTGTAAGTATTTAAGATAAGTAGATAGCGAAAGAATACAATATATAGGTACATACTTTGATTACGTCGCAAACAACAATTATTCAAACTAAGAAGAAGTGAAGTAGGTACTGTAAAAAAATTACACAGTATCAATCTTGCGTTCTATTAACCGGTTTTTATTACTCCAAACCGGTTTATTGATAAAAACCTTTATGTTAACATTCTTGCAAGAACCGGTTAAAAAAGCGGTTTACTGGAACGAAACCGCAATGAAAAGGTTCTGCTCCAAGTAGGTACATGATAACGGTTTGAAAATTTAACCGGTATCCCAGCCTTGATCGCGCGCACGGGTTTCGACTTTTAAGTCGGCCTACTTTTTTTATACTATGATAGCCACATCGGCATCACTAACAGAACAATTATTATTATGATAGCTGCCACATCGGCATCACTAACAGAACAATACGTCAACTCCACATTCAACCAAACTGGGGGCAAGTGACAATCGTTTCACAGCGAAATGATAACTACATTCGTCATAGTCTCTGTGATAGTTAACTAAAACAAATTCCTAGCCAACGTAAGGATTAGCGATCGCTGTGTGGAATAACTCTTTCTGTAAGCAAACAACATATCGTTATCTAAGTACTCAAAAGTGAGAAATGAAAAAAGGTAAAATAAATTATTAAAATTCATATTTTCATTTCATTTTATGAAAAATGAGTTGTTTTGAGTAGTGTATAAAAGCTACGAAAAACAATTCGCTACTTCTTCGATTCGTAGCGAAACAATTTGTCTACCAACTTACACCTACATGCCGATGACTTTGATCGATTTGCCGCGTTATTAAGCGATGGCATATGGCATATGGCAATCTTATATAACTTTTTTCTAAACGAACTTCGTTATCATTTTTTGAATTGTCGGTCGAATTATATAGGCCAACAGATACGTTGCGTATAATCAAACCCATTATCACGTAATATGGTAAATAGAAAACAATCTAAGTCTTCTGATTGGTTGAATGTAGCCTTTCGATATTCGGTTTCAATTAGTGGGATCAGCTCCCGAACGCGATGCCTTTGTACATTTACAGTACAGGGGTGTAACGTCGTCACAAAGTAAATGGACTAGGTAGTATAGAAATAACACGATTTATATCCGTTTCGACTGCTATAAGTTCCCTCGATGACTGCCAGAGACCACAACAAACGTTTGCTATCAGATTCAATCAAAACTACATTAGGTACCAGATTTCAATGGTATTAATGATCCATTCTGTTTTTTACCTCGCTGAATCGGATTACAAATATATCTACTGTGCGAAAAAGCGGGAAGCGTGCGAAAATTGTCTCTTAAGGTCTGACGTCATTTGGCACGTATATTCAATGAGGTGCTATCAATTTCATCTAAGTAATTTACGATGTTCCCTACCAATGATTGTATCAATAAAGAAGGTATGAGCTGCCTCAGTTCATCAGTATTATTAATGAAATATGTAAGAGGTCTATTATTTATAGGTACTTAGTCACTTCGCCATCGCACAATACGGTTTGATGCTCCGTTAATGTGATTAAAGCACACCCTAAAACTCGTAAAAGCATATGATATCCGATAAGTCTCTCAAAGGTGTGCTGAGAGGTGCAAAATACCATTTAATATTCTAGACATTGAAGAACGTGACAATTTTGTTCCAATCTAGGGCATTCATTGTGTTTTTGAAATTTACCACAATGAGTAGGTTTTGTGGCCTCACTTTGTCATACTCACACACACATACACATACAATACCTACTATCAATAGGCTACATATGGCTCAATACTTTCATTTAGAAATAATTTTCATAGACCCTGTAATACGATACAATATTTCTGTGATCGTTTCTGAGCAATCGAAGTAGTGAAGTGGAAAACCTATGCTTAAAACATTTTATTGTGTTGTATCTGCAGCCGAACTTGCACTGCAAGCCGTATTTCGATTTACGGCTTGCAGTGCTTTCTCTAAATTTTATTAATAAGCATGTTGCAAATTTTCAAATTTGTGAATCTCTGAAAAAACACTTGTGAACTGTCATATTTTAAGACAACGGAATTCCATTTTCTCCCTAATTTACCCGACATTATTGCTATGGAAATATGCCTTGGGTTGATGGACAGTATGCTAATTATGAATATTATAAAAGGTCGCGTCCTCCTTTCTTCGGAATTAAAGCAAAAAAAAAAAACGCTTAGGCAACGAGCATAAATATTTAAAGAGTCCCTGTTTTATTGATTTCAGTCTAATGTCCAACACTCCTCTCTTTTGTTTCCCGAAATAATAATAGAAAGTTTTTCAAATAAAAAACGAACAACGTTAAATAATTAACAAAGATAACATTTTTATAACGTAATGTTTTACGACACTTTACTTATTTACAGGTCAAGGTCTGGACAGTAAAAGCGAATCCCGAAAGTAGTAACAATAAAGTGAACTAGTTTTGAACATTATTTTTTACACGTAACAATATCGACAAACACTTGTACCGAAATGGCCAAATTACTAAGTCATTCACCTTAACTAAAGCGCTTTGTGTCATGTGAGACAGCACTATTTTATGTGATTTTCGTAAATTACATCCCTTATAGGCCTTTCTGCATTTGAATTCTAAAACAACACGTTATAAATTTATTTTTATTTATCAAATTTGTAAACAAATTGATAATAATTGAATCCCTTGATAATAATTAAACCCAGTTTTAAACACGTAGAAAGGTCTATCACTGTGTTGTTAACAGATATGTATTGGACACATCTGTAGTGTTGTTTAACATTTTTATTTCCAAATGCACTGTCCACTTTCTGATAAGAATTGATAAGCCACTCGTCTTAAGCATATACTTAATTATACTATCTATTATGCAGCTGCAGCTCAATATAAATTATGTATTCTTAATAATATTCGCTACTTTTGTGCAAATTATTTTCAATAGAGCTGTGAATAGATTGTTTTGCACAGTTGTTTTATTTATAGATTTATTTGTATTTTACTCATGCTTCTTTGAAGTTTTTGGGCTTTTTATCATATAGTTATAAGTAGGCTTACCATAAGTCCCGGTTTGACCGGGACCGTCCCGGTTTGAGATCCCTGTCCCGGCGTCCCGACCAGTTTGCATTAGCGTCCCAGTCAAACTTGAATAACACCGACACCCCGGCTGATCGTTTTGCTGTGCATTTCATTACGAATACAAGGGAAGTAAACATAGAAACATAAATTAGCTCAAGAAAAAATAAGTGAATTTTATTTTAATAAATCAGCAGCGTCTGCTTTAGCACGGTAATGCTTTAGCCTCTTCTCTTATGAAATCAGGCATTAAATTCATATCAGAATCAGATGAACTCCTTGTGTTATTACTCGTATAAATCTCTGCTATACGGAAGTATAAACAAAACTCTACAACTCGAAAAAACAAATGAAGATAGGATTGCCGCTTTCCCGCTTATTTTGTTTTTTTTTTCTGTGGCTGGCCAGCTTTTCAGCCATTATTTTTCATTTTTATCATTAAAAATTGGTAAATATTTTGCCTAAATCAATATTATTTTAAAGAAACAGTTGATATTAAATTATAATAATGTCATTTAAAATATTAGTAATTAATATAACTTAACTTTATGTTATTTAAATTTTACAGCACGCTGTAATTGAGTGGCTAAAGTTGGAACATGATTCAATAGAAATGTGAAATTATAACTAGTTTCTTTTTTATAATTTGACAGCTGTCAGTTGAAAACGATTCTCCCTAGGGCTGAAAAGTCTAGCTTTCTATCAACCCGCTCCTCAGGCAACTTTAGACCTACTTTCTGAGTATGAATAATGAAAAATATAAAGCAAGCGTGGGTGAATAAAAAACTTGGCAAATGTTTGGTGGTTGTACTAATTGTACTTTTTTTTTCATTTTAATAAAAAATATTTTCATATTTATGAATATGTTTTCCTTCTTCGTAATTTTGATTGCACTTCAAAAATGAAAAACACAAATTAAGCGAAAAGCAAAACGAAAATGAGCCTCTTGCTCTTTTGCGTCCCGGTTTGGCTCTTCCTAATTATGGTAAGCCTAGTTATAAGGATAATTCGAATTTTCATTTTTATAGTTCTTACTTGCTCTATGGATATTGCTCAAATAAATTTATACTTGCTTTGCAGGGGATTGTAAAATAATTCAAAACATGCAGCAAACATAAGCAAATGATTTTTGTCTTGTCTATTTTTCTTTTTGACGAAATAAAATCGGCGTGATTATTGTAATCACTTTAATTGCTTTCGGGTTACAATGAAGTCAGTGTTTAATTG
The DNA here is from genome assembly GCA_963935595.1 of Schoenobius gigantellus. Taxonomy (NCBI): domain Eukaryota; kingdom Metazoa; phylum Arthropoda; class Insecta; order Lepidoptera; family Crambidae; genus Schoenobius; species Schoenobius gigantellus. The sequence goes on from OZ012559.1 coordinate 24,796,362, forward strand.
TGAAAATTATTTTCTTAATACTTTGAGCAGTATTCAGTTAAGCGTTTAACCGCTTAGCAACTTGATCTGAACCATCTAACATATTATCTGCTGCCCTGCAGGATGAGCTACCTCATTCTGGGCCTGAAGTAGCTATAGAGAAAGCGCCTGATGCTGACTCCTCATCAACGTCATCTGATGCTAGCGCGGCAGATCCTGACGTCACAGTAATAAGAACTCAACCACCTGTCACGCCAGCAAGGCAAAAATCTTCTGACAGCAATAGGACTGAACCTAGTGACGATAAAAAAGGTTTGTGTTATTAAATTTTTTTTTACAAAAAATAGAACCGACTTCAAAAACACTGAAAACTTAAAAATAATCTTCTTCTATATTGAAGTCGGCGCCAAACGATGATCTACTAGAAAGTGTTAAAATTTGTCACCGACTTCAATATAGAAGAAGATTATTTTTAAGTTTTCAGTGTTTTTGAAGTCGGTCCTATTTTTTGTAAAAAAAAAATATTTTTAACTTTTTAGTGAATGAAATCTTTTTAGTGAAAGAAACTTTTAGCTGGTATTAAATAAGTGTTTTCCTCGATTTTCTATGGAATCCCATCATCCGATCCTGACTTTGGTGACCATGGGACCACCCTTGCAGTATACTCTATCAAACACAAAAAGAATTTTGGAAATCGGTTTAAAAATGACGGAGTTATGAGGTAACAAACATAAAAAAAATACAACCGAATTGATAACCTCCTCCTTTTTTGAAGTCGGTTAAAAATCAGTTTTAACTGTTAATTTTAGACTGTAATACAAATATAGCTATTTGACAGATTGTTTATAAAGCTTAGAGGTTAATTTTTTTATTGCAAGTAGGTTGGCAAATAAGCAAACTTCCCACCTGATGGTAAGTGGTAACAGTCACCTATAATACATGTAGCTCCTGTGAGAATCGCAGCAAAACTGCAACCCCCACAAGAACCACAGTGTACGTTGCCAACTTGTGACATTGATGTAAAGTCACGGTACCTAGTAATTTCACTACCATATCTTGACCTTCAAACCGGAACACAACATTGCAAGCACTGCTGCTTTGTGGTAGAAATAGGTAAGACGGAGTACCCATGCAGACGACCCTGGTACAGAGTCTCACTCCGGTATCCCTCCGGTATAAATGCTCTAAGATATAAAGCTATCAAACTGTCTTATTTCTCGCATAAAAATTATCCGACTATTGAATAATTGACCCTAAATATATTACAACTACGCCATCTTTGTTTTTCTTTAGTGCCGTCGTCAACAGATGATGCATTTCTTCCGGAAGTGCGGGAGACGCCAGCTGATTTGCACAGTCTGCGCCCACGCACCACCTCAGCAGGCACTAGACGTACAGCTAACACAAGAAGGTAACTCTTAGTGATTTGTTTTACACCTGTTTTTGCTAATTTTATGATGCAGAACAAACATCGAGCAATATTATGTTTATGAAAAATATGAAAGACAATTCGTTTAATTTTGTTTGGAAACGTCTTTTCACACTTTTTTAATAATCTTTAATTTTTTTTAGTTAATGTTGATTTACGTTTACTTTTTGGGGAATAAATAGCAAAATGAATCACATAAGCTATAACTCAAGCTATAGGGAAAAGTTGAAATATTTCAGTAGGACACACTGGCTGAGTGGTAGCATTTAGTGCCATAAATACTCATTGTTTTGTATTTACGCATGTGAGCTATGTCATTTTATTTTGAATAGGTCCATCCCCATTGCCATATTATTGTGAAACATCAACGATATAAGTTATATTGGTAATTGGATCATTGTGCCCGTACCGAATTTTGATTATTGATTCGGTTAGTGAGATTGTTAAAATAATGTTAGAAATTATTTTTATATTAAGTACGTAATTATATTTTGCAAAGACTAAATCTAACCTTCGAACACCGGAACGTACTCGTACAAAGACGTTTAATTTGCTTGAAAGTAGTGACATTATATGGTCTAAAGATGGAATCCTGAATTACTTCCCTCTACTTAATCATCACTTGTGGCAAAAGACATTACCACACGACCTGTGCAAAATTTATCACCGTCATGATTGTTTTAATTTTATGTTTGTTTATTTCTTGCATCTGTTAGGAGACGGTTGTGGAAACAGTAAGTCAACAAATAGACTCATATGGTGACTGGCTTAGCTTACGCTTAGACTGTAGTTAGATCTAGATGAACCCTTTAGAACACAACACTAAAAATTACGGTAGCAAAATTCGATGTATGTAAGCTATCTTCAATACGTCAATGATGATTGATCATTGATCTTGTCCCGAGTCCTGATATTTAATGATTAGTATTTTTATTTTACCGGAAAATATTTTTAAAAATTCATTGAAGATAGCTTGCTCCTTGTATGTTCACTGTGTTATTTGTTAACATTATACTCACCAAATTGGCAATAGCACTTTTCGATCGTCGATCTAACTCACATGCATAGTACACATTATATTATTGCTGTTGTCGGTTTAATTAAAATTTATATAAATACACACTCAATTATATTTATAATCACTAGAACTACTTACATAAATTTTCTATCTATCTTTACACTGCAGCTTCACATTTAACAGTTGAGCAGTGACATTTCCTTTCTCCTTAATAGCAAATATAATTTCCTTCTTCTACAAAGTCCTGTAGGTATACCTTTCTTTAGTATTATCGGTTATAGTGTCTTATTAATATGCTTCGTTCGAAGGTAAGTCTAAATTTTATTCCTTCAAATTATTTCCTTACTTCAATACAACTTCATTGGTCTGAATAGTTCAAATACATTTTTAATGGCTGATTGAATTTATGCATTTCGATTCTTAGTTTCCTCGGTCATATTACGAGATTTCGTGTTTAACACGTAATACATATAAAAAGTGAATTATATACCAATGTAATTTGATTAACAATAAAACATTTCATTACTTTACTTTCCTCAATACTTTATCTCTATGCAAAGTACACATAAATGTATACACACCCTCAAAACAACATGATGCAAACCATAGTCTGAATTCGCGTAAATATCCCCACAACATTGGATTGTTGTCAACATCTCGATATAATTACCAGGCGATCAGAAGGCGGTAACGACTGCGGCATGGGCGGTCACCACTCAGCTCAGCATCTGGCTCCAAGGCGGCAGCACAGCCAGACTCACTCCGAACCTGATAACTCAGCAGTTGATGCAGGCTCTACACACAACTCCGTCTCAGGTTGGTTGCGAACCTTCCCAACTCATAAAATGTTCTCTCTCTATTTGACAGACTCTGTTTACAAATTGCTGACGCCTCAGTCAAAACCCACTCATTTTTGTTGTAACTATTAAAAATGAAAATTAAGTTGAAGATATAATGAAGATTGTTAATTTTTTCGGACTAGATCCCAAATTTTAATGATAAGTCAACTGTACGGCTTATACTCAATCCATCTAATACCTTTATTTCCAATCGGTACAGCTTATGTCTTACGAATAAGTATATTTCGAACCGCATATAGGCTAGATGAATGAAAAAAAATTATTGCTTTGATAGAAGCTCATTCATATAATAAATAGAAAGATAAAATCGGTTTTCGAATAACTATAAAAACAACCAAGATATAAGGTATTATAAAATTTCTCCGTCTCTTTCTAGCTAAACGGCAATTTACATGGAGTTTATGTGGCCGTACTAAACAATGACGTCACGGTTGTTGTCGGATCTCTCTGTCTAATCGCTTCCAAATTAACAGTTTAAAATGCTTCTATCTCACGGATTTTAATTCTAATTTCACATGATTGCATCTTTTTCTACGGTATTTTAATATTTTATGACGAGACGTGAAAATTAGAATTCAGTCATCATCCCAATTGCAAATGCTGGTTTTATAAGAAATATTCACTTCCAAAAGATCTATACACAATTAACCTTAGAAATAGGTATTATGTAGCCCTTTTTATAATCAATTGAAATTTTTAAGTAACATTTCAAAATAAATGGAGAGATTTTTAATACGAGTATTTACCTTGGACTATATTCCGCTAAGTGAAAACACCGTGTAGCGTAATTATGCATAATTATACAAACCGTACTTTTTTAGCGTAACCACTCCAAAAAGCAACGTTTCATGCTCCCGCTCTTGCTAAAGGTTAATTTTCTCGTACAAAGGTCGCCAGTCGGGATGGGAAGCGACTGGTGGAGCCGCGGGTATACCCCCGGGCAGGTCGCGCGTTGGTGCCACGCCTCGCTCACTACTCCTCGCTATGCACGAGTACACCAGCATCACTGACGAGCTGGAGACGGTCTACGGGCTCCTGTCACCGCCGCACACACCTAGGTGAGACGTTTTTTCCGTTTTTTTTTATTTATTTATTATCAGGCAAATTAGGCCCATAGATATATACCTTACAAACTAAGATACATCATATATATAACAATTTGGTTAGTGTAATAGAACTTATAAGCTATGTTAGTAAAGAAAATTAAATATTTGCCGTGTTCTGCGTGTTCTGCGGCATGCCGATGGTATTAGGTATTCGTCCCCGAAATCGCCTAAACACCCTTTGGCCAGAAGTCCTCCTTCATGAAAGTGTCCAGCGCAATGTTTGGGACCCGAACCACAAATGCTTTAAAACTGGCATTGTGGCGCGACTCCAGTGGCTGCACCCTGAGAACGAAGTTGGCCTTCTTCTGGATGTACTGTCCCACATCCTGCTCTGTGGTGGTGTAGTGCAGGCGGGACAGGTACAAGGCCGTAGTCGGTGCCGCGGCCCTCAGCAGGAAGTTGGGCCCTGTCGGTGCGGTGCCGCAGCGGTTCTGTGTTCCCCTTTGGCGGCGCACTCTATTCTTCTCGACCTTGACGAAGCCGTCGTCGTCACGGTCCACGACGACGGATCTCAAGACGTCTCCTCTCGGCACTGCTTGAGCCGAAACAGTCGCGTAATGCCAACGATGCCAAACCGAAACGCCATGCGACCCCGGCAGAATGGAACTGATAGCGTCGATGACCGAGGTCAATCAATGGTTCATGTCGTGAGGGTAGACGTAAAAAGGCGTTTTTAAATTGTAAAAATCACAATACATTTTCCACATTAGTGAAGTGATGAGATAATGCTTCTCTGTAGTTAGTTTTCCGAAAAAATCTCGCTCCGACCTTTGACTTTATAATTAGTTATTACAACCAGTGAAAGGTCTAAAAATATATTATGATGAATCACAAATTCAAAATTCAGAGCTTTTTTATGAATTTGATTTTATGTACCCAGATATAAAATGAAAAAAAAGACGCTTCACAAAGTTGGCTTTGAATACAAAAGTCAATTTCCCCCGCAACAATATTGGTTGATATAGTGTAAGCAAATAAGTAGGTCGTACATACGCACTGAGCGCCGCCCATTCATAAAAAAAAATAGAAAAACCCGTTTTTCTCCAAAAATATTCAAAACATGTATATAAATTAGTCTACAAGAGCTTAATATTATGGTTAAAATAATTTTGTAAAGAATTTAAGTTCAAAACTGATCCAAACATGCTACGTTTTTTAGCTTGAAACCAAATCACTTGGTAAATTTTGAGTTTAATCTCAAAATTTAGAGATTATTTTGAGATATATAAAATCAAAATTGAACAAAATAATAGGTGGCGATTAAGATTTTTTATACTTATTTGCTTATATTTACTTTTTTACATATTTCAGCTAATTCGCGAGTATTTTCTTACAAATTTCCCTCATGCGCTCTTCATCATCACAGCTCATATACTCGTACGTCCCCACCGAGGGGCACGAGCCTACCCTAACGAGTTATGTAGAGCGATTAGGCAAACCACGCTGGCCCAGTGCGGATTACAAAAACTTTATTGATAATAACATGAGTTACAACTAGCATACAAACCTACTTTCACATCTTAAAGTAAAAGTGAGACGCGATATATGTATACAAATTTGTCACAATAAGGAACAAACTAAGGAGGTTAGAACTTAGACTGTGTTATTGTTTTAAGTGAAGTTTGCTTGCTACCGTCAACACCGAACAGATACCACTCGTGCGACTGACCAACAGTGCAACGGCTTGCGCGTTGTAGGAAAACGAATGTTAAGTCGCGTGTCGAACAGGTCATAATAGTATGTGTCGGTGCAGTCGGTGACGAGCGGTGTATTAACCACTAAGACTGTGAGCTTTTTATTTATTTGTTAACATTAGGCAGTATACAATGTACTAGTACCTAAACTAGGCCGAGCCTGTACTATAGGTACCAGTTCCTTCCTAGTGTCTTATGTCAAATTAGTCAACATATGTATTTCTGATGGTATGTTTTATTTTATGTTCCTGCCCCTACTATTCATATTATGTTAATAATACGAATAAGATTAATTGGAATAGAAATGACCTACTTATTTTTAAAAATTACCTCTTAACTATTTAATGTAATTATTTAATGTGTGAGTTTGTGTGTGTGTGCGTGTCTCTGTGCGTGTGTGTGTTATATGTTATTTTACATCTCATATACAAATCAAATTGTAATATAACAGTTTTGAGTTAATATTTAATTTACTTATTTTACAATTTTAAAGAGATTTTCAACTGCATCATATGATTGCGTCTTTAGCCATATAGTTAATTTATTTTTGCAATTGTATTTATTCAGTTCGTAAATATGTATAATTTTGTTGAATTGGTTGACTTCACATCCATCTTTAAATTACTTCGCAGGTGTATGCAGGTTTCGCTCACGTTTCCTTCATCAGGTACATGGCAGGATCGATCGCGGGCCTCCCGAATCTACTCGGAGCACAGACCAGTGCCGAGACCACAGCGTTACTGACGCTCTCATGCGCTCTTACTCATATTCAAATGATTGGTGCGGGACGAACGATGCAAGCTCGTTGGCATTACTAAGATCCTCTACTTCGGTAGCTCTTCGTGACGTGCTTAGGCTATAATCGCGCACATGGTTCCAATTGAATTACTTTTTATGCTTATACTATGGCTATATGGCGGCTCGATTGGCTCGACACGGTCACGATCGGGACATTCGCCAAGTAAAAAGGACGCGTAATTATGCAAACTGACTGTGTCCTAATGTTCCTTTGTTTGTTGGCTTTGTGGGGGTTGTAACGAAACCAAATCTAGCTCAATGGTCGAAGCGTCTCCATTGATTTTATCTTCATGTTTTCGTCCGGTCAATTATTTGATCAAAGAAGTATTGTTGTAGAAATACGGCAATTAAAAATATTTTTTAAACTGGGAAGGATTTGATTTTGACAGGAATGTCACAGGCATTTATTGAAGGGGGAACATTATGGAATTTCGTGCAAGCCGGTTGGTCTTCGTCCCGCTCTTTGATTTTTCATATTTAATTTGAATTAATTTGTGTTTGCAAAGATTTGTGAATTTTAAGATATTAGTGTTTCGAGTTCGAATATCGAATTGTGAAGACCTAAAAACATCGACATGGTTCGATGGACCACGGTCGGGTCACCTGACGGAGATTACGACAGACTGTGGTTTTAACTCCCTTCGGGGAGGGCGTTGTTTGGAACATATCAGCGCAGTCACTCTTTACCGACATAGTGACTCAAGTTCCCTGGTTTCTTTGGGAAGTGTTTAGGAGATTGCGGGGAGATTGTCGAAGTGAACCCATGCCTTATTTGCACCCGTTTAGCTACGCATGGACTAAAGAAGCTGGTCCTCTATTTATATATGTATATTTACACCACGTATATAGGGTTCGTGAGCACACGGCGATCCCAATCCACCTGCCCGTGCTCGCGCATACACGAGTATAGGGAAATAGGCACACAGAGGCCCTTCTCACCTCGATTTCTTATTCTTTTAATGTTAGTTAGGTGTCTTACATTGCACTTCGTAAGACAGCGCAACACACCACACGTTTAAATAACTAAAATGGGGTTAGTTTGTTCTTATTGAACTACACAAATAGAAGCTTATAGATTCGGTTAGACACGATACATCAGGTAAGCTAAAAGCCCATAAGCTAAAATCATTATTATCATCATCTCCATCAATGAATTTACTGAATTTAATCAGGTTACTCCGAAGGAAACCTGCACCGCTATTCAGGTCACTCTATAAGAAACCTGCACCGTTTTATCAGGTCACTCCAGAAGGAAACCTGCTACGCTATTTATTCAGGTCCCTCTATAAGAAACCTGCACCGTTATTCAGGTCCCTCTATAAGAAACCTGCACCGATTATGCAGGTCACTCCGAAAGGAAGCCTGCAACGCTATATTCAGGTCCCTCTATAAGAAACCTGCATCGATTATTCAGGTCACTCCGAAGGAAACCTGCAACGATTATATTTATTCCTAGTTTCTCGGAGAGATTCTAGTGGCTTATTCCAATATCTGAGAATATTGAGTGGATTTTGGGTCATATTTTCCATTGGGCTCGACTATGAAGTCCGCTCTAATAAGAGCTTGTGTTTGAAGCGTAATTTGTCTCGTGAGTGAATTATTTTGGCACTGTGAAGTGGTTGTGTTTACATATAAAAACTGAAGAGGTGTGTCAGAAGGTTAGGCACGTTAGTCGACTATTACTAAAAATATTTGCTTCAGTGTCAGAAGGTTAGGCACTGGAGTTGTTCCCTTCGACGACATTTCCGACACATCTTCTTTATCTACGAATCGACGAATTATTCACACTATGGATCGGTGCCGAAATCTTGAACTCTTCACTAAAACTAAAGTGATATGCCATTCACTTCAAATAGCACATGCTATTTGAAGTGATTACTTTGTGTTGTGCAAAATGGAAATTGTGATAAAGATCTCATGTAAGTTTCATCATCATTATTTCAACGTAAAGCTAATTTTGCTAAGACATTAAATGTCTTAGAGATTAATCTCAAATGTATTGAGAATATGAACTGGTAGAGTTTCTTTCCCTCCTTTCTTCTCTACAAAACTAAAGTTCTGAAAGGATGTAATTCTCAAGCGTAGAGAATTTTAGTAGTTTATAAAGTATGTTGATAGGGCGAAGTAAAGTTCATTTGGAATCTTATGGAGCCCGAGGGTTAAGGGACTACCTTCCTGAAGGTATCAAAATCCCAATGTTAGCTTCAGAAAGTAAAGACAGCGGCGGTAACATACTTAAAAATCAAAACATTTGTTTGCTCATTACTGAGATCGTAAAATTCACTCAAAAGAACAGATTGTGATTTCGTTACTATGGTAGCGAGTTAAATAAGCATTTGATCATGGTTGATAGAATAAATAAGGCATAGGGATAGTTTCGGCAATAGGAGTTCTATATCTATCCACTTCGCGTCGGTGGCGCAGTGGACTCGGCACTTGCCTTCCAATCGGGGGGTCGGGGTTCGAGACCCGCCATGTACCAATGTGTTTTTCGTTTCGAATTTCATATGTACATTTGTCTGACGCTCCTACGGTGAAGGAAAACATCGTGAGGCAACCTGCATACATCTGCGAAGAAATTCAATGATGTATGTGAAGTCGACCAATCCGCACTGGGCCAGCGTGGTTGACTAAGGCCTAATCACCCTAATATAGGGTAGGCTCGAGCCCCTCGGTGGGGACGTATATGGGCTGTGATGATGATCTATCCACTTGGAAAAGATCTTGGGTTACATAAACGGTTGCAACGTAGATCCTAATAAAATCACTAGTCGATCATTGGCCAAACTTCATGCAAATCAAAGCAAATCTGTGCGTTTCTTTTAAAGGCGTAAATTGTTAGTAAAACTACGAATAGAACTGTGTAAAGGGGTTTTCTATTTAGGGTTCCGTTTGACGTTAGGTTGGATCGTTACAGGGTCAGCCCATTGTTTGCACCAATGGTGGTTCATGTTTCATCATTACATACAATTTTTGATAAATTTCGCATTCTTAGCGCTTTTTTTTTATTTTAATACGTATATTACACGACACATTTAGCGCAGAGGTCGAGTGTTCACCTACTGCGCAACGGGTCGCTCTGGTTCGATTCCCGTACGGGAAAAATGTTTTGTATGGCCTACAGAAATTTGTTCCGGTCTGGGCGTATGTGCATGTGATATTCTATGTTTGTAACTGCACCCACGACACAGGAGAAAATCCTAGTGCGGGGCAACGTTTTTAAAAAAAAAGAAAAAAAAGATTATGAGAAAATCAACAGCCTCTCTTATCTGAACAAACAGAAATCGGACCGTTGATATCTAAATGATAGACTGTTCTTCTAACTAAGCAACCAGAAAGAGGCTTAGAAATACGGTCACCCGGTTAGTAGAGTTCCGTTTTCAGGGATACCAACGGAAGCCCATTAATGTCCTTCCCTGCCCTGTCTGTCCATCTATCTGCCTTAGAACTAGTAAATAGGCACTTAAAACGATCCCAGAATATGTATTTCTGTTGCTGCTGTCACAATAAACAATAAATAAAAAGGTTAAAAAGTCAGATCTCAAGAAGTTTCCGAACGAGTGACTTTACAAATGCAAGTTTTTTTTATACAACTAAGTTGGCAAACGAACAGACTGCCCACCTGATAGTAAGATTCTATTGTCGTCTATAGTACACGTGGCTGTATTTACAAATCTACAACCTCTACAAGAAACCCAATACCAACTTTTGCCATAAGATATCAAGTCACAGGACCCAGTAATTACACTGCCTGCCATAAGATATCAACACACAGTACCCAGTAATTACACTGCCTGCCATAAGATATCAAGACACAGTACCCAGTAATTTCACTGCCTGCAATGCGAGCACCGCTGCTTGGCGGCAAAAACTGGTAAGACAGAGGTACTCATATGCAGACGACAGTAGTACTAAGTCTTCTTCTGGTAACACTGGTCTGGTATTTTTTGTGCGGCGGTAGCGCTGTGGACTCGCACTGGCCTTCTAATCTCTGAGGTCCGGGGCATTTTGGGCAATTTGTTTTTCGAATCATATCATATCAGCCAAGAGACGCCCACTGCTGGACATAGGCCTCCCCCAAGGATCTCCATACCGATCGGTCCTGCGCCTCCCGCATCCAGTAGCTTCCCGCGACCTTTACCAGATCGTCGGTCCACCTTGTGGGGGGCCTACCAACACTGCGTCTCCCGGTACGCGGACGCCACTCGAGGACCGCCCCGCCCCATCGGCCGTCAGTCCTACGAACGATGTGTCCTGCCCACTGCCACTTAATAATAATAATTCTTTATTTGTAAAACATGAGTATACAGAGTTAGTTGTTACAGTTTTTTTACAATTGTCCTGACATGTTTTTGCCATCAACAGCGTACAAATATTATTTGATATATCTTAAAAATTTTTCATAATATTACAATCATGCATTTAAATTAATTGTGGTAATTGCATTAAGATTAAATTGAAATATGTAATAAAAGCTAAGTAAATGTCAATAGCATAAGTAATAATAGTCAAATAATGAATGTCATATATCAATTAATGTCAATTTCTTCAATTCCAAAACAATCAATTAATAGTAAATAGCCAAATATATTATTGCAGTCTGAATGTTTAAATTTAATCAGTATTAACGTCGTCTGTAATTACTTTTAAGTCAGTGACTTGTCCTCCAAAAACTGTTTAACGGAATAATAACATGTGTTCATCAGTAACAGAGCAAGACGTTTCTTAAAATCAGTTACAGGTTCCTCTTTAATATTATTGGGTATCTTATTATATATTAAGGTTGCCATACACATAACACTTTTTTTCAACAAAGAAATCTTATAACCTCCTGTATATAGTAAATTTTTATATTGCGACCTTATAGTTGCAGTTCGTTTTTTAGTACTTCTTAGAGTTGGAAATAAGTGCACATTTGACTTAACAAAATAGGCAGCCTCTAGAATGTACAGGGATGGAAAAGTTAATAAAGAGTAATTGTTAAGGAGTAGGTATATAGCAAAACTTCCGATAAAAATGTCGGTAGTTGGTACTAACTACGCAGGCCAATGGTGCACCGCCCGCCCTCCCTCAATCGCATGCGACAAAGGAATATCAATAATAAGTACCACACCAACATGCAAATACTTAGATTCGACGCGTTTCGCCACTCCACGTGGCATCATCAGGATGCCACGTGGAGGTGCCTTCGCTGCGCTCGGACGACTCCGAGCGCAGCGAAGGCGTGGCATCCACGTGGCATCCTGATGATGCCACGTGGAGTGGCGAAACGCGTCGAATCTAAGTATTTGCATGTTGGTGTAGTACTAATTATTGATACCTATTCCTTTGTCGCATTCGATTGAGGGAGGGCGGGCGGTGCACCATTGGCCTGCGTAGTTAGTACCAACTACCGACATTTTTATCGGAAGTTTTGCTATATACCTACTCCTTAACAATTACTCTTTATTAACTTTTCCATCCCTGTACATTCTAGAGGCTGCCTATTTTGTTAAGTCAAATGTGCACTTATTTCCAACTCTAAGAAGTACTAAAAAACGAACTGCAACTATAAGGTCGCAATATAAAAATTTACTATATACAGGAGGTTATAAGATTTCTTTGTTGAAAAAAAGTGTTATGTGTATGGCAACCTTAATATATAATAAGATACCCAATAATATTAAAGAGGAACCTGTAACTGATTTTAAGAAACGTCTTGCTCTGTTACTGATGAACACATGTTATTATTCCGTTAAACAGTTTTTGGAGGACAAGTCACTGACTTAAAAGTAATTACAGACGACGTTAATACTGATTAAATTTAAACATTCAGACTGCAATAATATATTTGGCTATTTACTATTAATTGATTGTTTTGGAATTGAAGAAATTGACATTAATTGATATATGACATTCATAATTAGTAATGGACTTCCGAAAAATAACGCCTGACACCATCAATTATATTAATAAAGAGTATTCTTTAAAAATTGGTTTGCAGCTATCAGTTACCTTGAGTCCAAAGATAGCTCTGATTTAGCGCTTTTGGGCTTTAAAAATGCTTTCCCTCTCAGAACAGTTGCCCCAGAAAATCACGCCAAATCTTAGAACCGACACTACAAGACTGATACGCAACAAGTGTTGTATCGACATTTACTTTTTTTGATAGATTGTAAAGTAAATAGGCAGTGGTACTCAATTTTTTATATATTGCTTCTGCCTGTGGTTTCCATGTGAGTTTACTATCTATCAATATACCTAGAAACTTTGCAACAAACACTGTTTTAAGGGATTGTCCATTATAGTGGATATTCAGAGTGGGTGTAGAGAGTCTTTGATGGAAGTACATAATGTTAGTTTTATCTAAATTAATTATTAAGTTGTTTGACTTTAGCCAGTGTACAATAGATTTTAAAGTTTTATTGATGTTACCCTCATACAGCTCTTTATTTTGACATTTTATTATGGCTGTACTGTCGTCGGCGAATAGAACCATTGGATGATGGATGTGACGTGGAAAATCGTTAATATAAAGAAGGAACAACAGAGGTCCAAGGACACTGCCCTGTGGTACGCCAAATTTAATTTCTCTTGAAGAAGACATGTAGTTAATTTCTGTTTTGGATTTTTGACATATTCTACTTATTACTGTGTATTGCCTCCGGTCACTCAAGTATGATTTTAATAAATCTAGAATATTACCTCGGATACCATAGATCTCAAGCTTTTGTAAAAGCTTCTTATGGTTTACATGATCGAAAGCTTTTGACATATCAGTGTATATTGCACAGATAGGTATTTTATCATCAACACTTTTCATAATTAAAGATAATAGACCGTGAATGGCCATATTTATATTCTTATTTTTTCTAAACCCTTTCTGTTCATCTCATAGTATATTAAATTTAGATAAGAATGAATAAATTGATTCATACAAAAGCTTTTCAAGAACCTTCGAGAATACCGGTATCAACGCGATAGGTCTGTAGTTCGTCATATCTTCTTTATTGTTTTTCTTATAGATGGGTTTCACGGTTTTTAGGCCAGTGGGAAATACTCCAGAAGCTATGCTTGTATTAACAATATGACAAAGAGGGGGACCTATATACTCAGCAACAATTTTTACAACTTTCGTAGAGATCCCGTCATATCCAACACTTTTTTTGTTTTTTAAAGATTTTATAACCCGCAAAACGTCTTGTGGTACCACAGGGGCCATGAACATAGAATATGGGTTTTTCTCGAGTTTTTTAGAGGTATTCGTATCACAGGTTTCGTTGCAAGTTATCTGATCTATAAAAAAAATTGTTAAATGACTCGGCAATTAGAAGAGGGTCAGTTATTGTTACGCCGTTCTTATTTTTAATTTGAGAAATGGGGTCACTCATATTTTTGGATTTATTAATTATTTGCCAACCTGTTTTTGACTTGTTAAGGTTTGCAATTCTTTGGGCTATGTCGGTAACTCTAGTTCTTCTACGGATTTCATCATTTCTGATGTGATCATGTAGAGAAACCCCGAGCATAGCCCTCTCTATTACCCTTTGAGTGACTTTGAGCCTTCTTATGAGACAGAGAAGAAAAACGTCGGCAGGCAACCTGCATACAGCTACGAAGAAATTCAAAAATGTGTGTTAAGTCGACTGATCCGCACTGGGCCAGCGTGATTGACTAAGGCTTAAACACCCTAACTTAGGGTCGGCTCGAGCCCCTCGGTGGGGACATCTATGAGCTGTGATGATGATGATGATTTATTGTGGAGGTGTAAAGCATTACAAATAACACATTATTGAACTGAAGTCAACAGATAATACACTGGCGATCCTTGCCAACACGAACTGGGCTAGCGACCTAGCGTAGTAGGAATCGAACAAGTCCCAAATACCTGAGGAGGCCTGTTGTGTGGTGGCACGGAGCCCATCTGGTAATCAGTACTACAAGGGGGCAATGAAAATAGGCTCGTCACGTCGTGACGTATCGATCAAAAGAAAATACCCGGGTAGTAGTAGGCGAAATAATGCCCTACGCCTACACTCACCACCAGGCGGTAGAACCCCGTCCTCGGCACTATTCTTGAACAACAATTACTCGTATAACTCGCCTTCTATTTACTCCCTCGCTATACAGGGTTAATTGTAAAACACCTGCAACCTTGCAGGATTAGATAGCTAACATTATTACTCTTAAAAAGTTTGTTTTAAGAATTTTAAGATAACTCAATAAATTGAATAAAAATACAATGTTCAAGTTCTTATTGCACTGTCGTGACATTGATAAGTCTATGTTTTTTTTCATTTATAAACAACGACGCAACACTCGCGCGCTGTGCGCGAAGAGTTACAAACATTCTAGAGGTGTATTAAATTAATATGTATTTTTGTATGGAAGTAAAATCTAACAAATTATCAAGGGTTGTAAAACAAACGTTGTTGCTTATGATGTTAGTTATCTAATCCTGGGGCCCTACCATGATCGCTTATAGCAAGGTTAAAACAATATTGAAACAGAGACACCGCTTTTGCTGCGTATAGCGCCATCCCGCTCTCAGCGCGGTTTTAATAATGTTTTGAGTGATCATGGTTAGGGGGCTGGGAGGTTGCAGGTGTTTTACAAATAACCATGTATAATGGGTCATTTCAGCCCCTTGTTTAACAATCTACTATTAGCGTAGCGTAAATACGCACGTAAGTGAAATGAATACTAGCAAGAAATTTAGAAAATTAATATCGATCTGTGAGAACAAATCTCTGCAATAAACATTGCCTCAAAAATTTGAGGAAGACCATAAAATACATTATATGTACAACAGTCCTGTAAAAATTTAATAAAATTGCTGTTGTTAAATAAACAGATTTCTCGTTACAAGTTACAAGTTTTATCCATGGTTCTTTTACAATCATAATAATGTATCACCAACATACTAGCAGAAATTTGCTAAGCTCCGAATAATAGGCAGTGGAGATTCCTGACCAAGTTTCCGGCTCTAGAAACTTCGGCGGAACATGTTTGGATGTTATACAAGTGATGCGATTTATCCCTTTAGCAATATTTGGAGAACAATAACTCAGTTCGCGGCAACACGTGATCCCCTAATCAAGTAATATGAACAGCGTGCTAATAGCCCGCAGAACGAGGGCTCATTACGCCCAATGGCAAAATATGACGAGCTTACATATTCCGGGATTAATTGTGTGGGGATCCAAAAGATGTATCTATCGTCAGATTGTGTTATGATAAGCGATACTTAGATATTATAAAACAAAGTCCCCCGCCGCGTCTGTCTGTCTGTCTGTCTGTCTGTTCGCGATAAACTCAAAAACTACTGTTTTAGTATATAATTTGTTAAGTTTTTATATTTATTTCTGTGTACATTAACGATATTTGTTGAAGATGTCGGGAAAAAATAAATTTAGGCGAAACGTAGTTCGCGGGCACAGCTAGTTTTGTCATAAATAAATATAAGATTGTATATTTACTATTACGAACATACAGAAATAGAAAAAGTTTACCTGTGTATTTCTGAATTGGTTGTCTGTCTTTAGTTGGGAGTTTTATTTTTCATAGTATTAAAAATACCTTGTGCCATTATCATCATCACAGCTCATATACGTCCCCACCGAGTGGCTCGAGACTACCCTATGTTAGGGTGATTAGGCCTTAGTCAACCACGCTGGCCCAGTACGGATTGGTCGACTTCACATACACCATTGAATCTCTTCGCAGATGTATGCAGGTTGCCTCACGATGTTTTCCTTCACCGTAGGAGCGTCAGACAAATGTACATATGAAATTCAAAAAACGATAAACACATTAGTACATGGCGGTCTCGAACCCCGGACCTCCCAATTGGAAGACGAGGGCCGAGTCCACAGCGCCACAGACGTTCTCACTCTTGTGCCAATTACGTGCAAATTGGCTGAAAATTTTAATTTTAACAATGGCGTTGTGAGCTTATTATTTACTGAACTGTATATATTAATAAATAATAATCACTGTTGTTGATCTAACCAAAGTATCAAACGCAAAGATACCCAAGCACCTAGTTCAAGCACAAACAGTGGTACGAACCAGTTAGATACCATCAACCTACAAATAATATTATCTTTTTTTATATTGCTTAAAATAATTGAAGCAATCAATTTAAAAAATAATTGATTGAAAGAACATTAAAACATTGGAGATCCGTACGGGAGGCCTTGATTTGTTCTCTCTCGGCTAGTTTGATAATAAGCTGATTAAAACAAAAGTACATAGCTATAAGGCGAAATTCGTAAACTTACAGATTGATGAAATTGGAAGTTTATACGAAATCGCACTTGAATTGATAGAGTGCGGTTGCAAATTGGAATTATCTGGAGTGTACTCTGCGTCGCGACCGCAGTGTTATTGGTTTCCACGCTCGCACCCGAAATTCGATGGCTTATCGTATATTTTGCGCTAAAGCTATGGTTACCGCTTGAAGGTGAAATGGAACATTATTCATTCAGTGGAATTCCCCCTTTTGTTCTGTCTTTGGATACGGTAGACAGAAAGACAGCTACGTTTAAAAAGTCATTACTCCACGTCGAGAATCATATGTAACGTAAGTCAAAAAAAAATCATTGGCGTAGCAGCTGCTTTGACTTGCAAAAGTGATTGTAAAATCCAATTTGAATAAAATATTTTGAATTTGAAATTGAACTAAGTAACAATATTTCATAACAGTGATAAAAATAGTAGCGAGTTTATTAGGTATTGCGACTACAAACATTTGTAGCAAATTATTCCCTTTTTTTGATGCTGGGTGGGAGTGGCAAACGAACATACGGCATTACTGTAGAACCTGGGGGTCTAGCTAGACGAATTGACAATTTAAAAACGATAGCGAAGTTCGATAAGAACAAAATGTATGGGATTGACATTATGCTATCGCTAAATAACGTGGCAAATCGATCAAAATCATCGATATGTAAGTTGATAGATAAAATGATGCGCAACGTATCGATGAAGTAGCGTATTGTTTTTTCGTAATGTAATTTTCATATAGGTACTACTGAAAACAATAAAATTTTCATGAAATGAAAATATTAATTTTAATCAATTTTTAGGGTTCCGTATCCAAAGGGCAAAAACGGGACCCTATTACTAAGACTTCGCTGTCTGTCCGTCCGTCTGTCTGTCACCAGACTGTATCTCAAGAACCGCGAAGCCAGACAGTTGAAATATTTACAAATTATGTAGGTATTTCTGTTGCCGCTATAACAACAAATACTAAAAATAAAATAAATACATATTGAAGAGGGGCTCCCATACAACAATCGCGATTTTTTGCCTTTTTTTGCTCGATATCAATAAATGGTAACAGGTGGGCACTTGAAATATTCACAAAATACTTATTTGGATATTAACTTTAATAATAAATATGAAATTTGTGTACCTTCTGTTGTTTACCTAGTCAATGGTACGGAACCCTTCGTGCGCGAGTCCGACTCGCACCTGGTCGGTTTTTTCCATTTCTTATCCATTTCTCAATGTTGAGTACCTACCTACTTAGATTTAACCAATATGTTGTTTTCTTACAGAAAGAACAATTCGACACTGCGATCACTAATCCTTCCGTTGGCTAGGAATTTGATTCCGTTATCTCAGAGACAAAGACGAATTTATTTATCGTTTTGCTATGAAACGATTGTCACTTGTGTGAGCTCTGGCTCTCTGATTTTATATTAAATGTCAAAAAATATATAAAAATTTCATATGATGATGATCATGCAATCTGTACATAAATGATCAATATATTAAACACGGAGGATATTGTTGTAACAGACACTTAACTGGTGCGGTTCTCAAAAGGATTCATATACTTACCGGCGCTGCCTTGCTCTACACAGGGATGAAATAAAACTATGCGTGTTGTAGAGATCAAATATTAATTGAACATTATTACAATAAAATCAAACTGACATTACAACAGAGAAAATACAATGAAAGACAATAAATAAACATGAATACTTTCTTTTTGATAAAACATCCCTGGTAATCCCGTCAGTTTAAAATTGCGAGTTTCAAAAAACTAAACAGGTTCAACTCTTAACAGAGGAGATACACAAAAATTTTGACTTTTAGGAGACTCTCTTACTCATTTCCCACAAATTCCAGTTTCTTACTTCGATCACTTTTGTTCATCATCACACCTCACATACGTCCCCACCGAGGGGCTCGAACCTACCCTTAGTTAGGGTGTTTAGGCCTTACCAACCACGCTGGCCCAGTGCGGACTTTATTTCTTAGAGCACTTTTGTTCTGCAGTTGCGATATTTATGATATTCTGTGAACAACAGGCCAGACTTTACACTTTGACCCAAAGACATTATAAGAGATAGACCGACAATACGCGCGGCCTCTAAGAAACCCCCTTCAACCACACAGCGGTCAGGCGGCCGCTACTCATACTGTATTTGTACTGCATTCGACTGTCGAGCGCGCGTCAAGTTATAAAAATACTTAAACATGCCCAAATAACTTCGTTTTGTAGTGTAAAAAACGAACAGTAATAAAAACTAAATCACATTGTAACATTATTTATTACCGATGAGTCTTAATAATTATGCTTATTTATTTAGCTATTATCATATCAAAATTGGTTGAAGGGGACTTCATACATTTCGTTTGCATTGTTGGTCTACTCTTATAATGTCTTTGCTTTGACCATTCAACCACTCTTATGTCATTCGTATAGCGGGGGGAGGGGGGGGGGGGGGGGTCGACTGTACTTATTACATATTTTCCGAACAAAAAGGCTTTGTTAAATACCGAAATAGAGAAAACTAGAGTCAATACCCTATCACCGCCACCGTGATACCGGGTTTTCCAACCAGTGAGGCGGGCCTACTTGGGGGGCGTAGAGTGAACCACTGCGCAGCGAGCGGCTCCAGAATTAATGTCGCCCCACACTATAATTTTCTCATGTGTCGTAGGTGCAATTACAAAGATAGAATAATATTCTCACATGCACATTAAATTTCTGTTGGCGATACAAAATATTTGTCCCGAACCCGCGATCCGTTGCGCAGTAGGCGATCACTCAGACTCAACCTCTGCGCTAACCGTGTCGTCTAATGAATACTGACTACTATGAAGCCAAGGATTCACCTATTGGTTAATAATGTGCAACCACACTGCTATCATTAATTGTTTGTTTTACTTTTCGTAAAGTTGATTACCTACTTTTGAATAAAATTAAACACGCCAATATGTTCATTGTTTGTTTAGTATTTCTTATTGTGACTCCCCATTTCGGCCCCTAGGGGGGCGTAGTACTTTAGCATAATGTTGGGTGAGGCGCATAGGGTAAAAGGTTGGGAGCCTCTGGCCTACATATTTGATGTTCCTAGGACGCCGATTACCTCGCGCCTGCTGTCCCCCGCGCGAGCGACGTCGCCGTCGGTGCGCCGGCGCCACGCCAGCGAGATGTCCAACCCGGAGTTCGCGCTCTTCATGGAGAAGGAGCACTTGCGGGGCGCCGAGGAGGACGACTACATCATCATGCAGAACCTTATACAGCGGCGGTAAGGCTCATTTTAGATCGCCGGCGCCGGTGCCTGGTACTCTGTGCTCCATTTTAGATCGCCGGCGCCGGTGCTGGTACTCTGTGCTCGCTTTGTTAGCTGACGTGTGTGGTGTCATTGTAGCCTAACTATTTTTCTGATTTTACGGCTACACCTGCGTCCTTGCGCGTTATCATACGGGATAATTTTAACACTACACAGCTGTGGCAAACAGCGTAACGGCGTTTGCGCACTTATACTTACGTAGGTATTCGGTTCGTATTCTGTTCGTGTTCGATACGTGAAAAAACCGATCGGGAAATAAACATACTAGTGTTTGCGCACTTATCCGGATTCGATTCGTGTTTGAGACAGTTGTGCGATAAACGTCAAGATGACGGGATTACTGCCTGTTTTTTAAAAATTAAGTACTCATTACGTTTGACCACTAACTCGCCTGATGGTAAGCGACGGTGTGGTCGAGGATGGAGCACGTAGATCTAGATAATATCTATTCACTCTAGCCTTGAAAACCCCAAGATTGTAGCTCTCAGGAAACAAGGAAGTCTGCCGTCTTCGAGTTCCACACCTGTGCAGTACGCACCAGAAAAGTGGACCTAAAACGTTGTGTACGGATTTTTGGCATTTCGATCTGAAATGGGTGGTAATGAGCCGACCTTCTGCTCGTCCTGTAATGGAAAGGGAAGGGTGGAATAAGGTCGTGAAGCTCTTGCGCACACTCACTGAAATGCAACCTATAGAACAGACATGCCACTTTACGGCGGTGCACGAGACTTCACTTGTGAATTTGGTACCTAATACCTAATTTTGGTACCTGCTTAGTTTAGACAAAATCCGGTTTTTATTATCATAATTTTATTTATTTATTAATAAAGACACACCAACAGCTTCTGCATACAAAATACTAATAATGGCGGGATCATGCTCTAACATTAAAGTTACTGACTATTTGCGATTTAAATCTCTGACTATTTGATGTAACAGATTAAACCTCAATTTAGTACCTACTTCCAGAAATTAAAAGCAGTTTCTTTTAAAATCTAATATTTAAATTCTGATGGCACAAAAAAATGTATGAAAAAAGAATAAAAACTGTATGAAATATTTTACAAAAAAAAACAAACCAGAACAAATAGTAGGCGACCTTATTGCTAAAAAGCAATCTCTTCCAGTCAACTTTGGCGTTAATTTCTGTGCGGCATTATGGTTAGCGGCGTTAGACGTTATTAGCTTTCTTATCAAACTCCGCAGATGTGGCTACCACGCTTAGCCATTATTTTTAACGCATTCAATAAGGCGTTTTACGACGCAGGAGTTAACACTAACATTAACGCAGGTGGAGCCCTAGCATAAGACTTTACTAGCGTAGAAACTTGTCTTTAAATCCATGTGACATCAACTTTATTAATGTCGAGTCCGTTACATTGGCTTAATATACTTTTCAATATTTTTAGCATTAGTAACTATTATGTCGTATTCTAAAAGAATTAATTGCGCAATGAATTATATTTTTATTTCAAGGACCTCTCTTCACATTTAATATGATTCGAAGTTTTTCTTAAAGGTATATATCGAGGGAATCAATCGTCTTTACGTGAGTTATAAAATATCCGTGCTTAGGATTATTTTTAGCAACCGTTCCGTGCTCGCTATGGTGCCTGTGCCTATACGCAAAGTTATGTGCCTAATTTAAGTGGGTAGAATTATGTGAACTTGTGCAATGTGCTGTATTTGTACCGTTGATTACGAGCGATGTGTGTATGTGTGTGTGTGTGGGGGGGTATGAAGAAGGTGGCGGTAATGCGGGTATGTTTCAAACTTTTAGTTTTATCGAGCTTTGAGGTCTTATGTCCTTGAGCCAAATTAGTGTCATGCAATGTTGGCTATGTATGCCTAACCTAACGAGTAAAAGGCTATGTGACAAATGTGTCGGTGGCTTTGCTTGCAAGCGATGGTGGATGGTGGCGACTAGCAGCACACTTCGTTTACATAGCTTTGTGGTGTTTTCGGCAAATGTCCATGAGTCGAACGAGTCCCATGGAATGCTGGCTCTGCAACGTGTTAATAAAATAACGCTAAACGTGTTAATAAAATAAGTTGAGGTTACTTATTTTTGTTACAAAGGAAAATAAATTTTCGCGGATTAATTACAGAGATACTTTCTTTTTTGTTTTGTTACATATCTTGCAAATTTAAAACTCTACAGTCGCGCACCTGCAAGGAAAGCTAATTAAATTTAAAAAGAGGCGTGGTAGAAAAAAATTGTTGGAAAACATCTGACCCATAGATATTTTTTTGTAATTGAATCAATTCTTCTCTTAATTCTGAACAAACTTATTTTAGGTTTTGCGCAATCTCATTACACGTTGTATAAATAATGAGGTGTCTGCATTGACGTATGTATACGTAACCTAGACAAGCTGTTGCGAAGTAAAATTGTGTCACGACTCACGACGCGGGGCAGCGCTAGGTGAGACAGTAGCGTACTCGCTCGCTCGTATGAGAGTAAAGGAGACAGCAAAACTAAGACCTTATATGGTAGCGGTCGAGCGTAGATCGCACTTCGGAAACCATTTTCATTTGTTTAAAACAAGATATATATAATTACTCAGTAATACACACCATAAATATAACCCAATATTCACACGTACCTAACGATAGTGTTTTCAATTGTCACACTAAAGTTGTAAGTCAAATTTTACGCAAAATTTGCGACACATTCTTTACGGCAGCTCGGCTACCTATCACGATCGCCCGCTATCGACTAAGCGTAGTGGTGCCAATTGGCACCAATTGAGTGAATAATTTCTCTGCACCGGACAGCGCGTCTAGGTTACGTATACCTACGTCAATGGGTGTCTGATTCTAAAGAGTAGGGCTGTGTGAAGTTGCGTCCATAGTGCTGCTTGCCAGTGATATGTGGCAGGTCCGCTGATAATGTTCACGGCGACACGAGCACGCTTCGGTTACTTAGCTTTGTGAAGTCCACGGCAACTGTACTGTCCATGAGTCGAACAAATCATAATGTATTGTAATACTGGCCATGTGACGTCGTATGCCTTGTCTAACGGGGTGAGGCTATGTGAAGTACCGTGGCGTTGCTTGCAAGGTATGAGGAGGAGGGCGGCGACGCGAGCGCGGAGGGGGAGGGCATCAGCATCAGCGTGTGCGTCAACCGGCCGCCCGACGACCAGCCCGCCTTGCTGACGGTCACTGATCGCCGCCTGCCCCACCAGAGGTGAGCCACTAATTACCTCCTAAACCACTAATTTA
Source organism: Schoenobius gigantellus (assembly GCA_963935595.1). Classification (NCBI taxonomy): domain Eukaryota; kingdom Metazoa; phylum Arthropoda; class Insecta; order Lepidoptera; family Crambidae; genus Schoenobius; species Schoenobius gigantellus. The sequence continues at coordinate 24,820,048 of OZ012559.1, forward strand.
CGGTATTTTATTATCCATAATGCATGAATATGTGAGGTTTTATTCTGATCTAGACTAGTTGAGGCGTCTTACGTTTGTTTTCAGTTTTATCCTTAATAGTATTTTACAGTGCCCTAAGAACAAAAAATAATGTTAAAACTTGCTCGTTAAACTGTTTCTTCTATACCAAGAATGTGTCCATATTGAACGCAGCTTTAACGTATTAAGATGCGTTCCTTTATAGGCTTAAATTAAGACTATGATCATAAGTATTTATTTTATTTATTTATTTATTTATTTGTAATGATACACCATCGACATTATTGATTAGGTACATCATAAAAATAGGAAACATCGAATTAGACTTAGTCATACAATATATGTCGCTACAGGTGTATACAACATTGATATAACAGAACAACTATAACAACAACATAAAATTATTAATTATTATTATTAAAAAAAGATTAGCTCACTTACATGCAAAATTAAACTAGTAAGGTTATCAGTTCTACACACTTCTTTCTAAATAAGCGTTCAGGGTCATTTAGGACGTCAATGTCTTGGGTGTTCAGGTCATTGTAAGTTCTCATGCATCTTTTTAACGGTGAGAATCTACCTAAATTGGTCCTACTAATAGGGATATTAAAAGTATTAATTATCGGGTATCTGGGTATACGACAAGGGACTGCAAATTCGACTTGACTCAATAAACTAGTTGAACTTAAGCTACCATTAAGTAGTTTATGCAATGTCATAAGATCTAGGACTTTCCGTCGGTTCTCCAATGAAGTCATTTTAAGATAGGAAAGGCGAGTTTTATAGTCTGAGTCATTAGGACAATCTCGCACTTTGTAGACAAGATGACGTGTGAAGTTTTTTTGAATACGTTCTATTCTATATATGTGGATTTTATATGATGGATTCCAAACGACTGAGGCGTATTCCAAAGCACTACGAACCAGGGCGTTGTATATAGTGTTGAGGGTCTGGACATTTTTAAAATCCTTACAAATACGTTTGACAAAGCCCAATAACTTCCAGGATTTTATATATTCAACTAAATATAATTATTATTATTTGTTAATTCAAACAAATTAGATTTATTACTTTATATTACATTTGTACATAAAAAAATTATTAATATTCAAACTAATTCTTGCTTCATAATATTGGGATAGATTTATTTATGGTTTAAGTATATTGAAGTTTTGATTTATGAAGGCATTCTCCAACTCAACTACGGCAATGGTGTAAATTGGAAATATCACGATGCCACAGATAATATACTTAATACCATTTATAACCTTACTCCCAAAACGTGTATTCGCTATATCATTTTTCCCCATTACCAAATAAAGTGATTTTTTAAATATTGTCTAAGGTAATTATGAACATTATTGTAAAATGGTAAAGTCATTAGACATTCTCTTACAAAAAAATCGAGTGACAGGTCTATCAATTATCGGCAGTGGTCATTGTTCTTTAGAATTTATTACCTACCTACCATTATTGTATTGTCTGTGATGAGAATCAATATGAAAAAATTTACAATTTTGATTTCCCTTTATACCGGATGTAAGTGACGGCTTCCCGTTTTTAACAGTGAATTCAGATCATGATTTTTTACTTGAAAATCACTGAAATTTTCTCCCGGAAAATTCATAAATTTTACGATTTTTTTATTATTTTTTCTAAATTTTCTGGTGAAATATAACTAAGTAACATTTACAAATCATATTCTGTAAAAAAACAATAATTACACAAAAAATAAACTCCGCAATGTAAATCGTATTACATTTCCATCATTCTGCGCGCGGAATCAGCTGTTTGGGTCATCGAACGTCAGCGCACCGGTGTGAGCGGAACATACATTGCGTAACATGAATAAAAAATAAAAATTAAAAACTCCTTTTCACCGCTTTATAAGCTTTTCCGGGAAAAATAAACATCGGTAAACAATTAATAACATTGGTCTGAACTCACTGTTAAAAGAAATGGGACACCGTCACTTACACCCGGTATAATGACATGATTATAGTATATTTTTACATAATTGATATTTGAGAACGTTCAATGATTGTCGCAGACATTCGCTGAGACGGTGTTCAGCGATCGACAGTCGGGAGCTGCCATCGCCCTTACAGCCGCTCCTGGGCGACGATGCGTGTGGAGAGGTGTTGCTGCCAGTACCAAGACAACCCTCAGGTATGTACACTTTGTCAATTATTGAATGATTTGAAGTTAAACGCACTTGAAGGCCCTCCATCTAGCTTTATACTCACTTGGTACTCACACGACGAAACCACCTCCGAATTTGTTTTTTGGTTGCAACCTTGACTAGAGCCTCTGTCTGATGTACGTGTACACGGCGAAATGAACGCGTCGAGCGAGCTGTCGATCTCGCACGTGGTGAGCGAGAATATGCCGCCTCAACCCTCCATCGTGCTTATACTCGCTTAGTACTCGCACTAGGAAACCCCCTCCTAAATTGTTTTCTGACTACGGCGTTGACTTAGAGCCTCTGATGTACATGTACAAGGCGAGACGAACGCGTCAAGCGAGCTGTCGATGTCGCACATGGTGAACAAGAACATGCCGCCGCGGCCGTTCATCTTCCTTTATACTCGCTTGCTACTCGCTTGCTACTCGCAAGACGAAACCCCCTCGGAAATTGTTTTTTGGCTACGGCCTTGACTAGAGCCTCTAATGTACGTGAACAAGGCGAGACGAACGCTTCGAGCGAACTGTCGATCTCGCACGTGGTGAGCGAGAATATGCCGCCTCAACCCTCCATCTTGCTTTATACTCGCTTGCTACTTGCACGACGAAACCATATCCGAATTGTTTTTTGCAAAGACATTATAAGAGATAGACCGACAATACGCGCGGCCTCTAAGAAACCCCCTTCAACCACAACAGCGGTCAGACGGCCGCTACTCATACTGTATTTGTACTGCATTCGACTGTCGAGCGCGCGTCAAGTTATAAAAATACTTAAACATGCCCAAATAACTTCGTTTTGTAGTGTAAAAAACGAACAGTAATAAAAACTAAATCACATTGTAACATTATTTATTACCGATGAGTCTTAATTATGCTTATTTATTTAGCTATTATCATATCAAAATTGGTTGAAGGGGACTTCATACATTTCGTTTGCATTGTTGGTCTACTCTTATAATGTCTTTGGTTTTTTGAGTGCGGCCTTGATTAGAGCCTCTGATGTACGTGAAAAAGGCGAGACGAACGCGTCAAACGAGCTTTCGATGACGCATATGGTGAGCGAGCGAGAACATGCCGCCGCGGCCGTCCATCTTGCTTTATACTCGCTTGCTACTCGCACGACGAAACCTCCAACGAAATTGTTTTTTGGCTGCGGCCTTGACTAGAGCCTCTGTCTGATGTACGTGTACACGGCGAAATGAACGCGTCGAGCGAGCTGTCGATCTCGCACGTGGTGAGCGAGAATATGCCGCCTCAACCCTCCATCGTGCTTATACTCGCTTAGTACTCGCACTAGGAAACCCCCTCCTAAATTGTTTTCTGACTACGGCGTTGACTTAGAGCCTCTGATGTACATGTACAAGGCGAGACGAACGCGTCAAGCGAGCTGTCGATGTCGCACATGGTGAACAAGAACATGCCGCCGCAGCTCTCCATCTTGTTTTATACTTGCACGACGAAAACCCCTCAGAAATTGTTTTTTGGCTGCAACCTTGACTAGAGCTTCTGATGTACGTGTACAAGAAGAAACGAACGCGTCGAGCGAGCTGTCGATCTCGCACGTGGTGAGCGAGAATATGCCGCCTCAACCCTCCATCGTGCTTATACTCGCTTAGTACTCGCACTACGAAACCCCCTCCTAAATTGTTTTCTGACTACGGCGTTGACTTAGAGCCTCTGATGTACGTGTACAAGGCGGGACGAACACTTAAAGCGAGCTGTCAATGTTTCACATGGTGAGCGAGAACATGCCTCCGCCGCCCACCATCTTGCTTTATACTCACGTACTCGAACGACGAAAGCCCCTCCGAATTTTTTTTTTGGTGCAACCTTGACTATAGCCTCTGATGTACGTGTACAAGGCGAAACCAACGCGTCGAGCGAGCTGTCGATCTCGCTCGTGGTGAGATAGAATATGCCGGCTCAACCCTACATCGTGCTTATACTCGCTTAGCACTCGCACTACGAAACCCCCTCCCAAATTGTTTTCTGACCACGGCGTTGACTTAGAGCCTCTGATGTACATGTACAAGGCGAGACGAACGCGTCGAGCGAGCTGTCGATGTCGCACATGGTGAGCGAGAACATGCCGCCGCGGCTCTTCATCTTGCTTTATACTCGCTAGCTACTTGCACGACGAAACCCTTTTCGAATTGTTTTTTGAGTGCGGCCTTGACTAGAGCCTCTGATGTACATGTACAAAGCGAGACGAACGCGTCGAGCGAGCTGTCGATGTCGCACGTGATAAGGGAGAACATGCCGCCGCGGCTCTTCATCTTGCTTTATACTCGCACGACGAGAGCCCTTTGGATTTTTTTTTTGACTACGGCATTGACTAGAGCTTCTGATGTACGTGTACAAGGCGAGACGAACGCGTCGAGCGAGCTGTCGATGTCGCACATGGTGAGCGAGAACATGCCGCCGCGGCTCTTCATCTTGCTTTATACTCGCACGAAGAAAGCCCTTTCGAATTTTTTTCTGACTACAGCGTTGACTAGAGCCTCTGATGTCTTAGAGCATTCAGACGGGAGATGGCAAGGCTGGGCAAACCCTTCTGCCAATTTTTGTTGACCATATGACCATACATACACGTTATATAAAACTAGTTGACGCGCGGCCGCTGCCATTAGGTATCGTTTCGTATCGCAAGTAAGAGCACTCGTAAAAAATGGTTAATTGTGCAGTTTCCTCTTGTAAAAGGCTATCCGGTAACTCAAATCTTCAAGATTATGGCGTGTCCTATCACATGTAAGTATAAAATATACATAAACGTGTTTTATTTAAGTACAATTTTAAAGTAATTTTTATGCGCTTACGATAGAAAAATACAATGGTACGTTGGTAGCTCAACACAGTAAACGGGCACGATTTGCGGGCGATTGCGTAGATATACGTTAACTTGTCGATGTGTATGTGTTTCTTTATAGTGAGGTAATATTTTCATAGTGTGCGAATCTGTAATTGAATGCTAGGTTTTCGTAGTGTGCCATGCGTGTTTACCTCGCGTCCCGCAAAATGTGGCAGAAAAATGTATACTGCGGTTTGTTGCGTACCATATTCGTAGGCTAAATGATCTAAGTCTGATGTACGTGTATAAGGCGAGACGAACGCGTCGAGCGAGCTGTCGATGTCGCACATGGTGAGCGAGAATATGCCGCCGCGGCCGTCCATCGTGCTGGACTCGTCGCAGCTGCCGCGGCAGCGCTCCGCCGACCCGCCACCGCCGCCGCCACCGCCGCAGCCGCCCGCGCGACCCGAGACCATGTGTTAGGTGAGTGCGATACACAGGCGTCAGAACGGAAGCGTTGCCGGGAACACCCAATTATGGCGATACATCGAAAATGAATAAAACATATTTGCTAGGCCCACTATAAAAAAAAACAATGGGAGGCGTGGCCTATATGTAAACGAGGGGCGCCCCTTCGCTCGAGTAGCTCTTCTTAATATCTATGTCATTAAAGTCGTGAATGCGCTGCGTCCGCATGCAATCAGTGTGCGGAGTGCGAGTCTTATCGAGCTTTACTCGGTCGTACGTATCGAACGCGTTAACACGAATTTGTAGGGTATTAGAGCAGCGCCATCTAGTAGCTGTTATGGAATGAGACAGCTTCATCTAGTGACTACTAGATGGTGCTGCTACTAGTAGAGCCCGATAAAACTCGCACTAGGCAGACAGGTTGTTTTGAAATACCGAAATTATTCTATTAAAAAATAACTATAATGATTAGACGAAAATGCTTCTGAAGGATTGTGAATACTGATGATGTCTACTTATTTATTAACTTCTTAATAAATATCTAATATCGTTTACCTACTAGTACTCCTGAATATTCTTATTTTTAAGAGGTAATTTAGAAAATAAAATGTATGTAGTAAAAATCTTTAAATCGCGTTTCCGGTTCTTGTCGGGTCTAGCTAAAGATATAAAGACTTTCAGATCTGTTTAAAATCTCTCAGTGACCTATGATGACATTACATTAAAAATAAGAAATATTTTCGATGTATCGCCTAGTAATGGAATATAGCGTTCGCAATAATTATTAATTGCTAAGTGGTAATCGTTTCACAGCGAAACGATAACTGAACTGAAACTGAGATTACGAAAGCAAATTCCTAGCCAACGTAAGGATAAGCGATCGCTGTGTGGGTCGGTGATCGCTGATTGTTATTGTTTGTAAGAAAACAACATATTGCATATTTAAGTAGGTACTTAAAAACTGAGAAATGTAAAAGAAATGGCAAAGTAATTGATTAAAATTAATATTTTCATTTCATTTTAATGAAAAATGAGTTGTTTTGAGTAGTAATGCAAGTTGCGAAAAAACGATTCGCTACTTCATCTTACCTAACGATGACTGATCGATTCGTGTTATTTTTTAGCGATGGCATATGTCAATCCCATACATTTTGTTCTTATCGAACTCCGTTATCGTTTTTGAATTGTCATTTTGTCTAGGCCCTCAAGCCCCTCTTCCAGAAACACTGCGACTATATGCCTGATACGTACTTGGCAATAAAAGTGAAAGCCTACTGTTCAATACAATACATGAGCAAAAAGGCAAAAAGCTTTATTTTTGCTGCTTCATGGTTCAATATTAAGTTACATGAATAAACCAGAAGAATGAATCGATTTTTATAATAAAACTTTTTGTAAAATAAACTATCGTTGCTCAATTTGTTCACAGGTCATTAATTACCTTCAACTTCTAAAGTAATCCAAAGAAGAGAAATGTAACGAGAAGCGCATATCCAAATAAAACATCAAGAACACCAAAATTTTGGCGCCCTTCCAACTGAACGTTGCCCCCGTTTCGTTCTGAGAAGGCCTTTTCGAAACCCCTTTCTAATGTTACTCCTTAATTTACTGTTAGTTAGACCTATATCTTCTGTGTGATCTGCGATTAGACTGAATCCAAAATTATTCTAAAACTAGCCATATCGTAGCCGTTCAACATGAATATGCTAGTTTAGGAACGCAATAATATCGAATAGAAGAAGACAAACTGATCACTTGAAGACTTAGTTTGTCTTCGCCTTAAATAATAACTGGATATTTATTATACTGCTGTAAATAAGCTGAGTGTCACTGTTTAATATTTTCATCCTCGTTCACTTTCGACACTTCCGTGATTCGCTTCGTAGGGTAATTTGATCATATTAAGTAAGGTACTCTGCTTGCTACTTTAGAAAGCAAGACGTGAAGTGCCAACTTATCTGTTCAGTGGTCAACAGTTATAACTTATAAGCTACATAGTCGCAAACGTCAGTTTCATTACATCTCGCACAGATAACTCCATAATAATCTGTGCATTGCAGCACTAGCACCTCCATTTATTGAACAGATAAGTTGGTACCACTGTAATTGTAAATTTTACAAGGTTCGGATGTAACTAGAACCTGGGGAAGAAAGACGTGCGACAATACAAGTATTAGTGCTCACTATGTAAATACTGTTGTCAGAAGTATTCATTGGTAAAAATTGGAACTGATGTTAAATAATTGAATAATATTTTGTAGATTATAAATATTATCGGGCGTGTGGAAGTGCAGATTAAATGTATACATTTTGTTTTGTTTTGCAAATTAACTATTAATAAAATAAAACCTGCCGATAGAGTGAGATTTTTCTTTACTTGTAAGTCAATAAACAATATTGAACGTTGTCATGGCGATCACCTAGGTAATTTAGGTGAAACCATAGATTATTTTAGAATTTAAACATATCAATGATTGATAGTTTAAGTAGTGCCGTGTCGTGCAATGGTTTTGTATTATCACTCAGTTTAGCTCGCATTTTACAATTCGTCGACCAATTTTTTATAATATACGTAAGCTATTTAATTGTCCATACATGTTCATATTTAAAATGTATGTAATTGATACATCGGTATTATCTTTTTTGTGAAGGTTTGTCTCGAACCTGAGTTTTGTATATAGCTCAAATTGTTTTGCACTTTTCAATTAGTGTTATCATCATTTACAATAGAGGTACTATTTAAAATTAACCATTATTGATAGTAATTTATCTGATATACAAACAGCAAAAAGATAGATTACCAGATTAATAGCGAAAATATTTATCAATACATAGTTGACATCACAATGTGTTCAATCAAACCAAATACTATATGCGAGGTTTGCTTATTTTTATATTTGCATTAAATTGAAATACTATCAAATATGAATGAAATATCTGTATATTTTAAAAATGAAGTTTTGCGCTCCTTTTTTATTATTTCTTATAGAGGCAATAAAGCTATTTAATTTGTAGTGTTAAATGGTAACACCATATCAATGATTCGATTAAGTATGATATTTGTCAAAAGAAATGTAATAAAAATATACCATTTTATCAAGTTTGTAATGACGATTGGTGTAAAAAAAATAATACCATAAAATTATTTATGTGGTTTGTGCAAATTTTTCATAGGTGATATTTATATAAGTAGCGTTACATAGATGACGTGCTCATTATAGTCAGCAATCGTATTAAACATTTTTTTGACGCAAGATTTATATGAAATAAGAGTATATTTATATGAATGATACATTTCATGTATGTCTCTTTTTAATCTGATCATAACTAGACTAGTCTAATTTTAAATAAAATATTTTCAAAGGCTTTATTGAAATTATTGCTGAGGCTCGTTGTTCTATCACTGTCGTATGAAACTGTTTTCAAACTTATTCTTACAAAAGATCATGTAAATTATCATATAAAAGCAATAAAAAAACATTATCTTTAAGAGAAAGCGAAACTATTTGAAACCCATATTTTTAGATATTTCCTTGGATGAAATTTTGAAATGTAGCGTTCCACGCCTGTGCATGTGTAAATTCCTTAGAAGTTTTTATCGGTAACTATTATAGAAATAGAACCCTTTGTAAAGAATCATACACTGTAAGACAAATTAAAAAGATCGAATAATGATTGAATTATCAAAGCCATATAAAAATTTGGTGGTTTATAATTAGAAAAATTTCGAGAAACTGCTTTTACTTCAATGATGCTACTTGAGCACGACTTTTTACCATAACTTTAAAACTTCAGAATGATATAAAAGCACAATATTTTTAATTAATTGTATTTTATGAATTGCCCCTATTGGGATCTTTGTCTAGATTTGATTCCTCTATTTTCCAAAATATTAGTCTACTTCGTCTGTGTTATGTAAACATATTATGTACAATAATACAATAAATATATTTGTGATATTAATTTGTAGTTTTGATGAACAATTCATCGCATTGGATCGTTCAGTTCATTGACATTCCTCTACGCTACGCGAAAACAACGTCTATTGTATTATTTTTTCATAGTGGTTCTATTTGAAACATAGTATTTTGTTGTGACTGATATCGCCAACGTAACGCAAAAAAAATTAAGCCTTTTAATGGCAGTAACCATTACTCGTAGAATTGTGCCAGAACGTGCCGGGAGATGCAGCGTTTGGCAGGCCGTTCACGAGGTGGTCCGCGCTGTATCCAAGCGCCTCTGCCCCCCCCCCCCCTAGCATGACCACCAAAACACGATATGTTATAACGATATATCGATATGAACTATTAAAAAAAGTTGGATTTTTTAGCTACCTTTATGTTTTGCGTATATTTTGGATATTGGTATTGTTATTCTAGGTATTTAGTACCAAAAATTTCAAGAAGGTCATGATATACCCAACATAATTATGTTGACAGATCATAGCGCTTTATCACATCGTGTTACGGTGTTTATGATAGGGAGGCTGGGCCGATAGGTACAACCACATTGTATTAGTCGTTTGGTAGTGCGGTTAACTAACGGACGTGTGGGCATCTGCTGCTGGATTTTTTTCTCCCGGTGGATCAACCGTTCGGTATTACAACTAAAAGTATTCCCCTTGATACAACTAATCTTAGATAGATTAGTTGTACCAAGGGGAATACCAAGTACTGAAATTAGATTAAAACGTTTTCAATGTTACTGATAAGCCAAAAGAATTCTAAAATTGCAAGTTGTATATAATTATATGATGACTGAAGTAAAATTTTTTAATCTCTTCTTCTTTTGTGTAGTTCTGTTTTTGATTTTGAAATTAACATTTCTATATTCACTATAGTTTTATTGTCGAAATCAAATAAATTTTTCAATTTTGCAAGTGCGTAAATTACCACTTACAATGTCAGCATTACAATTTGTAAACCGAAAAGGATTAGACGTTGGATTTGCTTTAGAAAAACTACGATTAATTTAAAAAATCAGTCGGGTATATATAACCGAATCACTTTTTTACCGTAATTTAAGAATAGAAAAGAAAAAAACCAAGATTTTTCCATGGACAGTACAAAAAAAAGTAGGTAGGTATCTACAAAATCTCTTTTTCAGGTCCGTGGATTTTCCTTATATTTCATATACTATGCATGACATGACCTACTTTGAGAGCTCAGAACAGCAAATATTGACCCAATCAAGCTCAAATGCAGGATTCTGTACAACATAATAAAACTTTGCCAATTTTTGTATGGAGACTTGCCCCACTAAAAATTTCCATGAACAGAAACAACTCTAGGCTTATTTTAAACGCTTTTTGTACTTGAATAGAAATCAAGTATTGCTTTTTTAATAAAGCTGCAGTTACATAGATATCTATAAAAATTGCTCCTAACCTAACCTATGCGACCTGTACAAGTTACAAGAAAGACGTCAAACTAGTTATGCTGAACTATCGATCATTAACAATCAATTATAATAACACTATCAATAACCCTATATATTATCAATAATAAGGAATAAAATGTGTAGGTAACAGAAATCGCAAGCAACGATGCGACTTATTTTAGACGCGTTCCACCTAAGTACAGATTTGCAGAATTTTCCCCTCTGTCCACTAGGATCCACCATCTCGATCCACCAGTGGATCGAATAGCGCTTTGAAGTTCAACATCATCGCGAGTCATTCGTTTTTGATAGGGTCAAACCTCAGGGTCAAACGGTCGATAACGGTCGATAACGGTCAAAAATCATACTCTATGATTTTTGACCGTTATCGAGGAGCGTATGTTAACCATAATGCGCTACATTTAAAAATATAAAATATTTTGAATAAGATTCCCTTTATGAATAAGAGAAAGAAACGCAAAATATAAATTAATATTGATGTTAGCGTTAAAAATGGTGCGCTGCTTAGATGGAAAACGGGGTTTTATACTCTATGTGATCTATCAACCTTCTGTCATTGAAAAAAATGCTTTTAATTGAAATGATGAAATGTAATATATTTTATAAATTATTAGAAATCTTATTTATAAAAATGAATCGCAAAATGTGTTGGTAAGCGCAAATCTCAGAAACTACTGGTTCGAATTGAGAAACTCTTTTACCATTTGTAACACCGTTTTTTCTTAAAATTTCATAAAACACTAATTTTGCAAAAACATTTTGGTTTCACTGTAGTTTTAACACACATTTCACAACTAAAATCATAATTACAATAACTTTGTCAATTAATTTCACAATATCAATGTCAAGTGTCAACGTCAACGTCGTTTCACGTCACGTAAGTGACATTTGCAATTATCTTTGGTCATTATTCACTTTTCGCATAAACAAAATAAATCTCGCGTTTATCCTGGCCTTATTTACAAAGATAGTTTTTTTTCGCCCAAAATCCCGTACTTCCATTTAGGTGGGTTGATTTTCTCAAAATTCGGAATTTGACATTTAGACCGTTTGTTTCGATCATTTTTAGAGACATATCGTAATAAAGTACACTTAAGGCTTACAGATCATATAATTATGGTTTCGTCGAATAGAATTTGGAAAGCATTCACAATTTGTTTATGGTTAATTTTTCATTACGTTTTGTTTTTCAACCAAACTTATAACTTTGGCTGGAAATACTTATTGCGTATTGTAGAATTTCGAAAGATCCGTATGTTGACTTGACACATCTTGAAGCGAGTTAAGAGTCTTACGAGTGTTATGAAATGAATTTGGTTTTAGGAGAGGTTCCGTCGCCAATACGGCGCTTAACATTCAGCAAACGGACCTCGGCTCCGTCGCTTCCACATAAACGCAAATCTGTGCGCAAGTGGAGCGTTGTTTAGAACGCGTCTATCGTCTATGCTATGATCTCGGAACTGGATAACTAGTCTGTGAGACATCGACCGAAGTAATTTGTTATTGATTAGGTATATATGATTTGCGAACAGCATTTTAAATCTTAATTTCTGCGAATAAAATCCATAGGTATTTCTCCCGTTTTCCGTGTGAATTTAATTTGAAAAGTACAGTAAGACTTCAAAAGTCAAGTCAGTTATTTTTGTTTTCAGCTTGAAGAGTAAAAGCTCAATCATATTTTTAATCGCCGGCGCGCGATTCATTAAATTAATAGAAAGAAATAAATTTTATCAATAGATAATACTCCGCCCACACTAAGGTATCTAATTAACTTATTATATTTCATGATTTAAAACAGATTTTGTTAATTTTATTTTTATTAGTGGGTATATTGATTATTAAATCAAACATATTACATTTCCAAAATTCGCCTTTTTCATCCCCTATTTCATTAAAAAACCCTGATAGTAAGCGGCATTTTAGTGGGATTAATGCATATATTGAGTAACACTTGTGAATTTCATGTTAAATTCTAGATTTTCACTATATTGAGTTTCACATCATACTTTGGCAAATAACTCACAAATTAAGCTGTTTTCTTTTTATTAATAGCAGTAATTATACACAAAATAGGTGCTCTCCCCTCCATATGTCCTTTTTATTAACTAACCAATAAGAAACTTTGACAATTCATTGAAAATTATGTTTGGAATTAACTTGCAATGTTTATTACATGAAATTCAAATGTATTGACTGGGATTCCTTCAGAACTCAGTGTTAGACCCACTGACCCTAAGATCATAGGCATATTTAATTATATTTTTTAACCTAACACTGTGCTATGAATCTCCAGGGCAGTTACCGGAGGCCGTAGGGCTCCGCTGCTTGACCTTACAGCTAGAAACCATAACAAAATAACCTAACATCAAGGAGGAATTCTGTGGAATTACACAAGTAACAAATATACATATAGAGAGAGAATAAGTTAAGAAACTGGAATATCATATCTCTGACCCGTGATTGCAAGACTTAGCATAGAAGGTACGATCCACTAACAACCGCTCCGGGGAAGGCTACTAATTTCTTTAGAAAAAAAGGAAACCTATAACTATTTGTTCGTGTACTTTATTGCCCCTCATTTTGTAGTTTTGTACCCAATTTGTACCTGATTTTTACCTGCCGAGATTGATCAAACAAACCTGAACCATCCTGCCCTTGGCTTGTATTAATTAAACCTTTAGTTAAGTGCTTTGCATTGAGGGATTTTCTTAACTTCAGTAACATTATGCATAAGTGAATTACAACCATGTACCTACCAGAATAAAGCTTTTCATTTTGTATCGGACTAAAGGAATAAGTTTGTTTTTTCTTTAACTTTAAGATTTCCCTATATTTCTACAATTTAGCTAGAAAAAGTACTACACATTAGAATGCTACATTGCCCCTGATAGTTATAGGCTATATTATAATGTTTACCGCGGAAAAAATATTTCTATCCTATGGGAAAATTCGATAACTACTGGGCCGATTTTAAAAATTCTTTCACCATTAGAAAGCTACATCCTTCGTGAGTAACATAGGCTATATTTCCCACGGGAAAATGAATACCACGGGAAAATGAATACCACGGGAAAAATATGACGGGAAATCTATCGTAAGGCGAAACGAAGTTCGCGGGCACAGCTAGTAAATATATAAAAATGTAATGAAGGAAATAATGCATAACATTGAAAAATGAGTTACTGTAGCTACATCGAAAAAATGCATAAATATGCAGTTGCCATTTTGTAACAGGAAATGCATGTAAGTTTTTATTCAATTGCCGAAAATAACTGTAGCTTCTATCTGTTTTATATTACACTGAAAAATCATGTTTCGATAAAATATATTTAACTAGAAATACCGCTTTATTGGTTGTCGACCTTTGATAGTGGGGCAAAATCGGGCATCCTCCTTTGATGGAAAATGCGACTGTTCAGACAGACGGCCCGACGAACCTACGGACCGACAAAAAAGCTTACAGACACATTTTTTTTGTTTTATATGAAGTTTATATGGAGAATAGAATGGAATAGAATAGAATAGAATAGAATAGGAATAGAATAGAATAGAATAGACTTTTATTTCGCTTGAAACATGGTACATTAGCGGTGTAAGGTTATAAAATTACATTAAGTCACACATATTTCACCAGCAACTGGCATGCAAAACATTATTTTTTTTCAATAGTAAATTACATTATTACACATAACGTAAGGATAATAACGGAGAATAAATAATTACGGAGATAACGTTTATATGAAGTTTTAAGCACTTTTATGTTTGGCTCAAAATCTACACCGTCCCAATATACTTTTCACCTTACGTATTTTCACCATACGTAGAATACGGTACAAAACTAAAAATGTAACGAAAGTTTTGTTACACTCAAAGTCAATTTAGTAGTTTTTGTTAGACTAATAAAATTATTTTTAGTTATTTTGAAGGTTGTTCTGTACTACCACAAAACGGTTGGTCCTCTGGGAAAAATCTCTGTGGTACAACCAGTACTTATCCACTTTATTATTTTGAATCATAGTTGTACCAAGGGGGAATAATTTTAGTTGTACTACAGAACTGTTGGTCCACCCGGAAAAAATCCCCGTGGTACAACCAGTTGAACCAAGTAGTTTTTCCACGGGGCAGCGATTTTCTTGGGGGAGGTCTATATCCAACGGAGGACGTCTCTCGAGTCAAAGGATGACGATAAATTCTGTTTTGTTATGATTAATATTAATAACTCATTTAAAATAAAATGGGCAAATAATATTTCTCGTACGTTTACTCCTATGTTTGCTAGTACAGAAGCAAATCTAAATCTATATAATATAAAAGAAAGTCGTGTTAGTTAAACTATTTATAACTCAAGAACGGCTGAACCGATTTGGCTGAAAATTAGTGGAGATCTCATATATATATGAGAACATATAACTATCTTAGAACATCTTAGAACCAGGAGACGGACATAGGATAGCTTTTTTTGCAGAAATCACCCCTTAAGGGGAAGAAAAGGGGGGTGGAAGTTTGTATGGGGAATCAATAACCGCTGAACCGATTTAGATGAAATTTGGTATGGAGATAGTTTTAAGAACCGCCATCCATCTGCCACAGAAATTGCCAGTGTGCCATTTTTAAATTAGTCGAGAAACGCTCAACGATCTGAAAAAACATTTGGATTAAAACAGATTTAGTAGATATACATTTCCCTCGACATCAATTATGCAGATCTCTTAACCTCTTAACATTATTTTATTTGTAATTTATGTATGTTCGTTGGTTTGGGTCAAATCTTTGACCCACTTGACAGTTTCCGATTGAGCTGAAATTTGAAACCCCACCATTACTTCTGACGGCAATGTAATCATGCATAATTAGTATCTTTGGAAATCCAATATGGGTATCAAATAAAAGGGATTGACTTGTACAATACAACCCTCTATAAAAAAACTTGTAAATTACAATACTTTATGAAAAAAATTCAAGATGGCCGTCGCAACAAAATGTCATATTTTTGTACAGCCCTCACAATATAAGTATCAAGTGAAAGAGCTTGACTTGTAAAATGCATAAAAGAGTACTGAAAGAGTAGTACTAAAATCATATATTGAAATATATAATAGACTTAACTCACCTGGGAGGTTTCGCCCACCTAGGTGCATAATTAAGTTAGTTCTGATGCCTTTTAAGCTTAGGGGAGATAACAGGATTGAGGAATACTGTTAGGTCGTAGGGGCCAAATAGAGCTACATTACCTAAGTCCCCAAATCAAAAGTGAGGAAAATAACAATATAAAATATTTAAAAAAATTACAAATTAGAAGGTAATCAATAATACAACGCGGCCGGTAGCTTTAATATTCTTTTACAACATTTCGAAAATATATTTTAAGCATATAGGTAAGTAGTGAGCCAATATTTTTTCATTTCTCATATTCGGAAAGTAGTGTTGTTTTGATCTGATTATTGGGTGGAAAATGCTGCTGAAATGGAAAAACTCATACAAATTAATTCCTACCTAAGGGCCGGAATGAACTTTAAAAATAGAACTGCTGTCAGCTGTGAAGAGTTTTATGTAAAAAAAACTAATTAAAAAAAATATTAATTAAGGGAGACTCTGTACCAGGGTCGTGTGCTTAGGTACCTCCGTCTTACCTATTGCTGCCGCAAAGCAGCAATGCTTGCATTGCTGCGATCCGGTTTGAAGGGTAAGATATGGCACTGAAATTACTGGGTACCGTGACATTACATCTTAAGTCACAAGTTGGCAACGTACACTGTGGCTCTTGTGGGGGTTGCAGTTTTACTGCGAATCTCACAGGAGCCACATGTATTATGGGTGACTGTTACCACTTGCCATCAGGTGGGCAGTCTGCTTGTTTGCCAACTTAGTAGCAATAAAAAAAATGCTGCAGCCATGTGAGTTTCTAAACAGCCAGTGTAAACTTAGCGCAAACTTCTTTGAGCGGAATAAGCAGCAACAATTACGCGGTGAGTTCCATATTTAAAATTTAAAAAGTCGACATAAATTGGCGGGTTACTAATCTGTTATGTATCTGTGACGGAATTATAAAAATTGGTAATAATCTTTTGTGCTAAGATTTGAATATGAAAAATTTTGTAGGTCCATGTTCAAGCGATTCTGAAATGTTGACACCAGCTCTGCGAGCATGGAACTCTCGATAAACAAAATTTGACAGCTAAAGCACCGATTAGACTTCACGATCTATCGGGGACGATTTGCAGAAAGGGCCCTAGCTAGTGTGGTCTAATCGCTGTTAGGGAGTTAGGGTCCCGATATCGTGCGATCGTGGTTACCCGATCGCCCTAACTCCCTAGTTAGGGCGTAAAAATTGACATACTCGACAAAAATCGATAAATTTGACAAATATTCCTAAGGAGTAAAAAGGACAGATGCTTTTGTCAATCGATATATGTCGATCGACAAGTCCATGCTCGCAGGGCAGATTCGATTAAAGACGAGGCAAATTGTGTTATCGAAAATCTTTTGCCAGAAATCTCAAAAGAAAGATATAAGTAAGTATTATATATTATCAATAAATAGTAGGTATAGATAAACAACTAGTTTTATTTCCCTCATATTCGAAATTAAAAGTAGAGTGTTTAACACGGGTAAATGAATCAATTCCTACTCGGACTATCTAAATACCTCGGGTATTGATTCTTTCGACCCTCGTTTAACAATCTACTATTCCATCAAAACTCGGACAGACAAAGAGCAAACACTAAGGTCGAGAGAATTAGAAAATAGGTAGGTATTTGTAAAATGTCTTGCTGTCCCGCTGTGCATCAGAACAAACAAGCTTAGCGCGATAGAGGCAGCTGCAGCTCAGACCGAAAATACTATGAAAAAGTACATAAAATATACGTTTCGTACTCCCCTGTTTTCTCCTCTAAAACTATGCTGCCCACCTGGTGGTAAGTGGTAACAGTCACCTATACGGTGCATGTGGTTCTTGTGAGATTCGGTACGGTATCTACCTAGTGCTTGTTTTTTTTATATAATCTCATCAAACTTGTTTGCTGGTTTAGCAGAAAATCGGCGGTTTTTGAAGGCTTAAATCTCTTTTATTATTTCACTTAATTTAAAAAAAACCGGCCAAGTGCGAGTCGGACTCGCCCATGAAGGGTTCCGTACGATTTATGACGTATTAAAAAAACTACTTACTAGATCTCGTCAAACCAATATTCGGTGGAAGTTTACATGGTAATTTACATCATATATTTTTTTTAGTTTTATCATTCGCTTATTTTAGAAGTTACAGGTGGGGGGGGACACACATTTTACCACTTTGGAAGTGTCTCTCGCGCAAACTATTCGGTTTAGAAAAAAATGACATGACGAATCTATAAGGGTTCCGTTTTTTGCCATTTGGCTACGGAACCCTAAAAAGGAAAACATAATATGAACATGCTAATGGTCTCCAAAGACTTTGTTGGATAAAATAGAGCAACTATTGCCATCATCCAGGAGGGAAACAGAGGACTACGTTTGTATGGGAAAAAGGCCCGTATGACTTCCTCTTAACATACCTAGAATATTTTAAACATGCCTAGAATATTTTCAATTTTTGTGGAACAAAATCAGAGCGATTATGTATGACTAGGGTTACCATTCGTCCGGATTTAGCCGGACATGTCCGGCTTTTTTCAGTCGTGTTTGGCCAAATATATGTCAGGCCTGTCAGGCTTCTGGCAGGTTTTTTGATCTACGACCCAACGCGGTAGACGCATAACCGCGCTGCGTCTGCTAAGCAAGGCGTTGAAGCGACCGTGCTGATAAAGTCTAATTTCTTACACCACCCGCGCTACGGTCTAACAGTTACACCATTAGCGCTGGTGCTGCCCCACCGCTCCCTTCCACCTTCAGTTTAGCTAGTCGACCGTTGAATTCTGTCATTTGGCTACAAAAGAAGATTATGCCCGGCCTTGAGGGCTAAATATCCGGCTTTTTACACGACGAGTCCGGCTTTTGTATTTCAGGAGATGGCAACCCTATGTACGACGCGCTCAGTCAGCGCCCGCAGTGTGCCGTGACGCATTAATAAGCAATAAACGCTGCCGCTTCTGCGTTTTATTGTTACGGTACCTACTACACCCCACGTGTAGTATAATCAAACCATATTAAAAACCAAGTTATAGTAGGATCATGGTTGCTTTGTTCAGTCAGAAGCTCGTAAAAAAATATTTTCCAAAAAATATCTTCTGAAAATAAAAAAATAAAAATTGAATCGACCATGCTCCGGGCTAGCCTGCAATTGCTTTAATTATCTCATTATCATCATCACAGCTCATATACGTACCCACCGAGGGGCACGAGCCTACCCTAACCAGTGAGCGATTAGGCTTTAGTCAAACCACGCTGGCCCAGTGCGGATTGGTTGACTTCACATCCACCTTTAAATTACTTCGCAGGTGTACGCAGGTTTCCTCACGATGTTTTCCTTCACCGTAGGAGCTTCAGATAAATGTACATAATTATGAAATTCGTACAACGAAAAACACATTGGTACATGGCAGGATCGCGGGCTTCCCGATTCTACTCGGAGCACAGTCCAATGCAGAGGCCGCAGCGCCACCGACGCTCATAAAAAGCTCCTAAAATTCTCTGTTAAAATATTACATTGTTACCCCAGGGGTGAAAGTAACTTGTTAGTCCCGAGACGGTGTTTGGCGCCCGAGCGTAGCGAGGGCACCAATAGTTCGAGGGACTAATAAGTCTTTAACCCGAGGTAAGCACTGTGCTTTTCATTACGAATACAAAGAAAGTAAAAATAAAACAATTAATTAATAGCTAAAGAAAAAACGTGTAAATTTTATTTTACATAAATCAACAACTTCTACTTTAGCCCGCTTTCTCTTATAAAATCAGGCGTTAAGTCCATACCTGAATCAGATGAACTCATTGTGTTAATTATTATTAACACAATGTTATACAAATATAATTAACAGTTAATACAAATCTCTGCTATACGGAAGTATTAACAAAACTCTACAAATGGAAAAAACAAATGAAGATCGCATTGCCGCTTTCCCGCTTATTTTGTTCGCTTAGCTTAGCTATTCAGCCATTATTTTTCATTTTCATAAATATGTTATTTTAAAGAAAATCTATGTTATTTTAAAGAAATAGTTGGAAATAAAATATAATAAAGTCATTTAAAAAATATATTCTTTAAATACTTAACATTATGTTATTTTAATTTTACACCGCGCTGTAAATGAGTGGCTGTATAGAAAGTCGGAACATGGTTCAATAAAAATGTGAACAAAGAACTAGTTTCTTTTTTAAAATTTGACAGCAGCTGTCAGTTGAAAGTGATTCTCCCTAGGTCTGAAAAGTATTACTTTCAACCCGCTCCTCAGGCAACTTCAGACCTACTTTCAGAGTATGAGTAATGAAAAGTATTTTTAAGTATTAGAGAATTTCCCTTTGCCTCTTAGAAATAAATTAGCAAGGATAACTTCTTAATAAAAAATGACCTGACCGCCACTGGCCATTTTTTCTTCTCATTGTTTACATCGCGAGAATTTTAAATTGAATTCAACCATAATGAAAACAAGAAATAAATCGGCTCCTTGGAAATATCTTCAGGTAACGAGATCAAATATCGCTTAGCAAAATATGATAGAATAAACGAGGCAGAATTACAATACTCTTACATCAATTATGTTGTTTACTTAAATAATATTTTAAATTTATCAAATGTTTCTTGTCTTACTGTTAGTTAACATGTTCAGAACCTTTGGTTAGGTTTTAAACAAGTTTTTAAGATAAGATAACCAAAGCGATCGCTTTTAAACAACAAACAGGCACAGATAAAGTATTTTTTTTTTCATACTCTGTAACGCGCAACTTAACGACAACTTGAACCCTTCCCTTTATATGTAAAGCGCAGCGGCTGTAATTTATGGCTCCACAGAAACATTCAGGGAATTAATTGAGCCGCTCCCCTGTTTTGAATGAGTCAAACAAATTAGTCCTTTGTGTTTACGCTTTAAATCAAATCTTATTGCATGCTGATTACACTTTTCAAGTAGGTAGGTACTTGTACTACTAACAATGTAATTAGCGGCTAGCATTACAATAGTAAACATTATTTTCTCTACAATGCTTAGTAAGTACAGTGCAGTTCAATTGATAAGGGTAAATGTTTAAGGCGCTACTTTCCCGTTTTATACAATTTCGATTAACTGTACCGCCACGAATATAAAACATGCAGTTCTCAAATTCATATTTGATATTGTTGAACATTTTATCTAAACATTCTTAAAGACAGAAACATGATTAATAATATTTCACTCGATAGAAAACAAATCCAAAGATTACTCTGTTCAATATTTTAAAACAGCTGTGAATCAGAAAATAAACTAATAAATGGCATAAAAGTATTACCAATGGATGTGCATTTTATTGTCTAGAAAATTGCAAAGATACATTTTTTATTTTGAACTCCAGTTTTCCAAAAATCGAATAAAACATGTAAAAAGTAACGTTTTCGTTCGGTCACGGGCGCGTAAGCGACATTAGAAGCTATACGATTATCAACTATATTACCTCGCAATAAAGGAATCGCCGTGCACGCGTAGATTTCCAGGAAAACCTCGCCTTAAGATTGTAAGAGAATCGTTACTAAACTAGACTACAAAAGCCAGCATCGCATACCGTCCAGTTTGTTAAAAAGCTAGTTGCCTGGCAGAAAGCCCACGAAGGCCGCCTTTTCATCTATTCGTTTATGTATTGTGTTCTAGTCTTATTTTACACACGACAGGGAAGTCTACATCTCACCTGACGGTACCTAAGTGACGATAAGGCCGAAGGTGGAAGCGAGCTTCACATGGACTCCTCAACAATGAGAAACTGGCTATCTTACCTCTAATTGTCGGAACACAACAATGCTATAAACTGTGTTAATTTGGCGGCAAACTTAGGTGAGACGGTGGTAGCTAGCCAGGCGGGCTCAGAAGCCCTACCACCAACCAAACCGAACAGAAAAAATTCTGCCCCCACGGAGAATCGAAATACGGACCTCCCGATCAACACCCGGTGGTCTCAACCACTAGACCAGAGAGGTTCGCGGGCACAGCTAGTAATCCTATATAGGTGCAGCGATTGCAGCGTCGCGCTATTCGAATAATTGGCGATGTAGAGGCAACTAACACCCTCGAGCCTCTACAACTTCGTCGTGACATCGCCTCTCTTAGCGCCTTTTACCGAATGTTCCATGGGGAATGCTCTGAGGAGCTCTTCAACCTTATCCCTCCCTCTCCATTCCTTAACAGAAACACGCGTAAGGGCCTTCGGAGTCATCCTTATACTGTATCTTCCTTTTCACACCGTACCAAGAAATTCCAAGATTCCTTCTTCTGTCGTTCATCCCACACTTGGAATTCTCTACCTGCGTACGTGTTTCCTCCATCCTACAACATGGGTTCCTTCAAAAGAGGTGTGAAAAAGCATCTTTTAGGCCGGCAAGGGGCGGGCAGGTAGGATAGTGGATGTCGTCCCTACTCTATCTGTCAACTCATTTGGGCCTCCTTCACCGCTTAACATCAAAAAAGGTATATAAATAACCAGCTAAGTAATTGGGAATTTTTGAAATTTGCTGAACTGTTACGTTTTTTTATTTGTAACCAACATTCTGAATACTTACCAATTGTTTATGTTCCTAGCTTCAAAATAAACGAAAATTCTATACAAACTTTTTCCCCCTATTTTAAGAGATATCGGGTACTTGTACTGATTTTGTTAGCACACAAACAACATAAAAAATTAGTAAATTCTAGTTTTCACACCAAAATTTCAGCTTTCTGTGACTTCAGGAGTACCCTATCAGTGACAGTGAATAAATGTGGGTATTTTAGTATTAAATCTATAAAGTATCATACCTACCTATAAATTTAAAACTTGGCATGGCTAATAAGTATTCTATTGACATCATATCCTGTGAATTTGTACTTACTAAAAGTGTCCAGACCGAATCTCTAAAGGTACAAAAATACAACGAAACGCTAAGAGAATACATACTGTACCGAGAGATAGCTAGTGCCCTGCGCTTCCGTTGTCTCGTCTTAGCGGGGGGAGTACCGTGCCCCCTGATTGAACATGAACAATCTTTGAAGAACTTTCGTTACCGGTCGTTCACCTGCTTTTAGAAGATCTGCTGTCACTCCATCATTAATTAGGACGTTTGAAAGCTACCTATACTTATATCTAGCATATATTCGATGCGATGTAGAGTCGTGTTAATTTGACTCTTGGATCGGTGTCAAATCAAATCAAGGTGTCTTGAGTAACAGGTGTGTATGATGTCGCATAAAACTCCTCAAAAGTTAAAGCCGGGATGAGACGATTCCGTCGTCCTGCGTCTTCAGCTTCATTAGCAAGCTCTACCCAAGCGACATATCTCTGGCGAACACTTAGACGCCTTCAGTTCACTTAATGGTATCTTCAATACTCTTCCACAAACAACTCTTGTTCGCATAATTACAACATTTTAAAGCACAAAAGAAACGATTTACAAAGGTACCGTGTTATTTCTTAATTGCTTCCAAAAAGCTCGCGAGGAGAGAATTAATAAACAGGAAAAGATTTGCGCTTAAAACAGTGCATTCAGAAGAACAATTTTAAGAATGAACACTAGATGCTACTTTGCTAAATAAATGAATCCCGATAAATACGTCGTTTAGCGTAAAAATTGGAAAGCGAGTTGTTTGTAGTAGAAGCTCCTCTGGCACATAAATTACGGAATTATTGACCCGCTATGGCTACCGAAATATTTTAAAGCCAAACTCGCGCTCCCGTGGAATAATGATGCATCTACCCGTTAAGGGCGGGAACATTCAAACTCAAATGTCTGTGTATTTTTAAGTTTTAATCACGTGACGTGTATAGTTAGAACCTTAGAACAATTAGGTATATTCTTCTGAGGTTAGAACTGTTGCCATTTGTACCTTAAATTTTTAGAGCAATCTGTTACCACTATGTTACAAAAGAGTCGATTAATGAAATAGGGTAGACACTGTACCTGAATAGAATACTTATTTTGAAATAAATATCAAAATTAAAATTGAATATTTTTATCAAAGAAATGCTTGATATTTTTGTATTCTGTACAAAATAAGTGGAATCCAGCTTTTTCAACCCCCCATTTAACTACTTGGTTTCCTGCACTTCGAATATTTTTAAATTTTACTTACTTTAAGTAAGCCTAGCTGTTGAGCTAGCAAACTATAATGGTTTTTTCAACACACTTCCTCATAAAGTGGCTCTAATCCCATGGCAATTAGGCACATAATGACACCTATAATCAAACTGTGACTTTTTCATTACTATTATTCACGAGTGAGTAATAGTTTTTTTTAATATTATTGGTTGAGTTACGCTTACACTTGCGCTAAAATGCTATCCGCGAAAAGCCCAAAAAAAAAGAAACCTCATTTTTTAGTCTATGGCCGATGCGCGCGCATAGGAAAACTGATTAATTTTTCCCGCCATTACGAAATTTATTAGTCTATGGCCGATGCGCGCGCATAGGAAAACTGATTAATTTTTCCCGCCATTACGAAACATTTTTCACAACTCGTCTCGTTTTCTCTTTTGAAGTTATTTAGTTAGTTATTAATTAAGATGTCTGCAAATACAATTTATGAAGAAAATGATTTATGTTGTACACCGCCCGATATAAGATGTGAAGCCCAGAACGTTATGGAAAGTTTACTACCAGAAAACTCAAAGGAAAAATATCTATTAGCGTACCAAAATTTCATACAATGGCAGAATAACAAGAATACGCAGTCTTTTTCAGAAAATGTGTTCATGGCGTACTTTAAAGAATTATCTTCTAAGTACAAACCTAGCTATTTGTGGTGTATTTACTCAATGTTAAAAAGTACAGTCCGAACAAAGAATGGAGTGGACTTAAAAACATACTCGAATTTGTCAGCTTATCTAAAGAGACTATCTGATGGATTTAGAAGCAAAAAATCAAAGGTTTTATCATCTGATGATATTGAAAAATTTATTAAAGATGCTCCAGATAACCAATATTTGGCTACAAAGGTTAGTTAAATTAATTTTTATTAAATATTTAATAGCAGCTTGTGTTGTGTGTTGACCTTAATTGTTGTTTCTTTTGTTTCAGGTTGCTTTAATATTTGGTGTAACTGGTGCCTGTAGGATACAAGAATTAACAAATATAACTGTAAAAGATATAGAGAACGATGGCCAGATGCTTTTAGTGAAGATACCTATCACGAAAAATAAAATACCTAGGTCATTCACCATACACGGTCCATTCTATGATATTGTTAAGAAGTATGAAAGTTTGCGTTCGCCAAAAACAAAAAATGACCGTTTCTTTCTAAATTACCAGAATGGTAAATGTACCTGTCAGCCTATAGGTATAAACAAATTTGGTTCTATGCCTAAAGAAATCGCTAAGTTTTTGGGTTTAGTAGATGCTGAGAGCTACACTGGACATAGTTTCAGAAGAACTTCAGCTACATTGCTGGCAAATTCATTAGCTGATATAATGACTTTGAAGCGACATGGCGGGTGGCGATCTAGCAATGTAGCAGAATCATACGTAGAAGATTCCATACAAAACAAGAAGGAAATTTGTGCAAAAATCACAAAAAGAATTAAACTTGATTCTGAGACGCATCCTACTGGCGAAATACCAAGTACGTCCAATGATTGGATTTCACCTACCTATACGAATAATGAACCATCACAAATAACAATAGAACATGAAAGTATTTCAATAAATAATCTATCTGATGAGACCGCTATGTCAGCAAAAATAGTTAATTATAATTTTACTAACTGCACATTTACTAATTGTTTCTCTAAGTAAACTTTTTATCTACTATGTAAAATGGTTTTTTATTTAAGTATTGTTTTATTCAGAAGTGTGTTGAAAAACGTTGTATGATACACGTGTGTATTGATGGTTACCGTCCTCGGCTTCTTAAGACCCTCGCCTGACGGCTCGGGCCTCAATGCGCCTCAGCGGTAATCACCAACATTACACACTTGTACCATAATGTACTATTGTTGGCACATTAACTTGAATACTCTTTTTGTTTCCGTCATTTATTGAATTACAATATTTTTTTATGATTTAAAATTAATTTTTGTGTAAGAGTAGAATTGCGCTGAACGGGGGAGTTTATTGTCTAAGAAGAAATCTATCGCGACCGCTTACAATTTGACAGTCGCAGTCCATCCATTACTCCTCTATAAAAGGAAGTCGGCGCAGAGTCTTATGTTCACAGCGCAATGGCTGTCAAATTATACGCGATCGTGCTAGATTTTTTCTTAGACAATAACCCATCAGGATGTAGTAAAACCAATTCCACCTCGTTGAAGGAGAAATCTGAGCTCAGCAGAGGAATGTACATGGCTTAAAGTAATTGGGCTCAGCACTAGCAAAAAAAAAGCAATTGATTCCCAATTAGGGCTGGATTGGCCCTTAATTGCAAGCGCTTGCTAACTACGCCGCCCGCATCTCCCTTTTTGGCGACCCTGATTTACGATGGAGATTTGCTTACCACCCCTTAGGAACAGATTAGTATAACGACAGAAAATTATCCTGATGAAGGTTTGGCGGGCGTTAACGAGAGGCAATATACACGTCGGTCCAAACACATTCTTGGACGGCCATATCAGGGACGGGAATTTTCTCAGGGACTCTATTTTTGAATCATTCGTCTTTTTTGATGAAAATCTAAATAATATTGATTTTCATTGTAATATTATATTGATTTTCGTCGATAATTACGAAAATTAGTAGATATCGAGGGCAGACGACGCTTGACGAACGCTCGAAGCCAGGCGAATGATCCAATAAAGGCCCAGAATTACTAAAAAAAATTTTTTTATAAATACGTCGCCCCACACTAGAATTTTCTCCTGTGTTACAAACATAGAATATCACATGTACAATGCATATACGCCCAGACCGGAACAAATTTCTGTAGGAAATACTAAATATTTATCCCGTACGGGAATCGAACCCGCGACCTGTTGCGCAGTAGGCGATCACTCGACCTCTGCGCTAACCATGTCGTCATAAAGTTTTTGTTTATCATATAAAACTTGCTTTTTACTATGAAACAAAAATGTCTTGCAACATACCTACGGCGTGGCCGGTCCCCCCCCCCCCCCCCGCGGCGCGGTTTATTTTGAGGGACCTACTTTAGAGGTGGGTCGTCAAGGCTCGTTTGTCAAACCAAACCTGCTGGATTTCTAGCTCAGAGAGGCATCACCACGGGGATGTCCCGCTCTCTGTGTAGAGTCACCAGGCGGTTATAGCCGATGCGGGCAGCGGCTGCAACTCGACCGCGCCTCTAAGACTCGGCTCGGGCGCTCAAGTTTGCCGTGTAGTGGAGGGTGGAGAGAAGCGACCAGATACATACTGTACCCGGTATATTGCACACTGTGTTAACCGGGACTTCGCACTCTTGTTCTACGACTGCGGTGTGTAGGACTAGTGTGTGGGTGTGCACTGTGCAGTGTTGTTTGAAGTTTGGTTGGAAGGCGGAGGGAGAAGGTCGTTCTCTCGTGTGATCGGGTCGGGTCTGCGGCGCGGTTATTCCCAATCCTGGCCAATGTCATCGTTCTCACTGGTCTCCGTGTCGTCCGCGCCGCATGTGATAAGCGATCCGCTTTATACTGTAGTATTATTATCGTGGCCTTACGCAGAATTTGCATGAAACATCCCGCCGCGCAGTCCACTCAACGCGGTCTATCGATATCGATTTTAAGGGCTTCATACCTCAAAAGGAAGAAACGGAAGCTTTATTGGATCACTTCGTTGTTCGTCTGTCAGACTATCAAGCAATACCCCTTTTCTCCGGTACGAGTAGAGATATCAAACTGTTTGCAACAAATACTCGGTTTACGGTCTCTTTAAGCTATGAAAGATAAACTGATGGGTCAACGCAATCAAAATTTATGACCGTTTATGTCGCATGCCTATGCGAATCGCAAAATACCTACCTACCTACGAGTATTTTGCGATTTCACAAGGGAATCAAAGCCTATGGGTAGGTACTTTCCGTTCAAATATTCACAAAGGGGTATTTCTTTTTCCTGTAGAGACTTAGGTGAACCATGGACAATAACCCAAACTTCTGAATCATCGGTGACCTAGAATCATGAAATTTACCAAGAAGCAATGTCTTACAGCACATATCAAGGATAAAAATCTGAAAATCGTAAATATGTATGTAGTTAGGAGCATAGATATAGCTTTGGTGACTGACTGAGGTATTAACGTAGAGCCCGAAGTACTAGAAATTGGATACAGAGGTTCGTTGGCTTAAACGCCCACTAAGGATTCTTCAAAATGCCCACACAAAGCAGAGAAATTAATCCCAATTCGAAAAATAAAATGTTGAGCTTTATTAAGCGAAACTTAGTTCGTGGGCACCGCTATAACTAAGATAGGCTTGTACAGTATACTTGGTGTGCGAATGTAGCCAGTGAGGAGATTATTTACTAATTATCACACTCTATTTGTTAGTTTTTTTTTATTGCTACTAAGTTGGCAAACAAGCAAACTGCCCACCTGATGGTAACTGGTAACAGTCACCTATAATACATTTGGCTCCTGTGAGATTCACAGCAAATCTGCAACCCCCACAAGAACCACACTGTACGTTACCAACTTGTGACACCAGATGTAAAGTCACAGTAATTTCACTGCCATATCTTACCCTTCAAACCGGAACACAGCAATGCAAGCACTGCTGCTTTGCGGCAGAAATAGGTAAGACGGAGGTACCCAAACACACGACCCTGTACAGAGCCTCCCTCCGGTGATGAAAGAGAACTCAATTCGAGATCAACAATCAGACATCAAGTCCGCATTGCAGACTTGATTTTATTGCTGCGCACCTGTGTTTGCCATAAAGAGTATTATTATGATTGTGATTCAACATATTACCAGAATCAGTCTTTCCAAATCAATGGCTATTCTTCAATCGACTTTAAACTTTAGCACTTATATGCAATGGTTATTAAGAACAGAAGAAGTTACATAGCAAATTCACAATAAACACGATATACCAAAAAATATAACTAAAATAAAATTTATTTAGAAATCTGTTAATATCTACCGCAAGTAGAACACGTATCGTCGGTGAAGGTGTCGAAAGATCGCCCCCTACGAGGTCGTCTCCACATCGTTAGCAACGATTTATTGGACATTCGTTGCTTATTAACCAATTGCGTTCTGTTAGAAGCTTGCTTACGACGAATTTTTTGTTTTCGGCCTCTTTGGCGCAGAGCCTCGCCTGTCTGTATCACAACTCCTTTCGCTACAGCTTTTATAATTTTATTGGCTTTATCCTTCGATTTTCTTGGTAAATTTTGTCGAACTACAGCTATTGCGCGTACTCTGCGTTTTCTTATTACGATTTTACTTGTGGTCGCTGTTGGAGATTTGGTTTCGAAGTCCGGAACTCCGTCACCTCTATTCTGCAAGTTTGAATTGGTAACATTTGCTTTAAAGTGGTTTTCGCCAATTATGCCAGTGAGTTCTCCCATTGAAACCACAATATTTTGCGTTGCAACGGTATCGAATGTGTTGTCCTTTGTTTGATTAGTTCGTGGAGTTATGCTTTCATTTAACGTTACGTGGTCATGGTTTCTTCTTTCTTCATCATTAAAAACAATATCCATTTGATCCATAGCAAAAACAGCTATAAAAATTGTATAGAAATTACTAAAACCTGCAGATTGCAATAAGTTAATAGAAAATCTTCCGAGAATGACAAATAAATGTTATTCTTTTGTCATTCTAGGAAATTCTTTTTTAAGCTTCACAGAGCTTTGCGAATTATTTTTGGTCTCGACGAGTAGACGTTAAGAAGTTAGGTTGCTCAAATCTTTAGGTACTTAATCAATCTTCTTTCTAGGATTCCTAAAATCGTGTTCATCGGATTATCACGGTACCTACACACTTACCTATTTAAATCAAATATTCGACCCTGAACCCCTGAAGGAAAGAAAATGTATTTTATTTACCTACACACTTTATTGCACAATTACACAATTTAATGTAAGGGGTTTGAAATAAGCCCTCGCTTAGCTTTCAAGCGCAATTTTCAAACCCCACACATTTTCCTTTTAACACTTGCGATGGCGATTATCGAAAGGCATCTTGTCTAGGGGGTTTACTTTCTTAAAATCTCAATTTAAATATACTAAGTACGATAGTAACTCTGTCTTTCTGTCTTTCCATTCACAATTAAGTCACTTAACTAATTTTAATGAAATTTGGTATACACGGTGTTTCATAATAACCAATGAATAAATCAATGCGTTATCTAAAACTAATTATTAAAATGTGTTTACACGTAATGTCATTCAACCCAAAATTTTCATGTATATCATAGTATCATCATCATGTCTATAATATACATGAAAATTTTAGGTTGAATGACATTACGGGTAAACATCAATTTAATCATTAGTTTTAGATAACGCATTGATTGTTTATTGGTTATTATGAAACACCGTGTATAGACAGCAGAAGTCTTTTATCCCTAATTTCAATGAGTTCCTTGGGGACCACGTAATAAAAACCAGCTCGCAATATTACTGAATTCTATGCAGACTAAATCGCGGGCAGCAGTTAGTAACCAGAAGATATCTTGCCCCTACAAACTCTATTCTAAGCTCCGGGCGTTTATAAAGTCGGCTGCCGCAGTGGTAGTTCGTTTACCTATATAGTCCAGTAATAAAATAAGCATTTATCCTCGGAATGGAAGCGAATAAGCTGTAAATTTGTTAAAATCTTACTTTTGGCATTCTAAAGACTGGAAAAAAAGATTTATGTAAAGTCTGCGTCACAAGATATTCAAAGTCAAAGATTGGGAAAATCGGTTTATTGCATTTATCTCGATTTTTATGGACAATACGTCATTTGAGGTTTATTAAAAGATAAAGATTATAAAATTGTCTACAATTTTCATTACGTTTTTAAAAAAAAAATCAAAATCATTTATTCATTCACAATAGAAAATGGTGGGTTTAGTTGCAGATGGTCAGCTTTAAAAAGTTTCAACATTTTCTAGTTATACTACTATAACATGTGAATATGTGTTATAAAAATCTAAAGACTAATACTTAAACTAAACATTATCTAAAAATTCTTTAACAGAATAAAATAATTTAAATAGTAACCATTTATATAATTCAACTTTAAATCTGTTATATGTTAAATTTTTCAAATTTTCTGGTAACTTATTATAAATTGAGATACACATACAGTAACAGTTAATTATGAATTTTGTACAATTTGGCCGAACACCGCGATCAAGTCTATTTATATATCTTGTATATTTATTTGGAAATAATTCTTTTGTACTTTTAAAGAGACCTTTATTTTGTTTTACAAATTTTGCAATTTTTGTATCTATAACCGTTCTCGAGGTACAGCGCGGAGAGAGCATGCGCACACCCTTATACAGGCGTATAGCATATACGCGGGGCCAATATATAGTTAGTTATTTCATGCTAATTATTTAATTAAAATGTTATTATTTATACAGTTTCGATTATTATTATTGATAAATTTATTTATATATAACAAATATTAAAATATATTATTTATGAATAAGAAATTCATTCATATAATATATAATAGCGGATAAATGTGAATATCTACCTCACATACGGAGTGGAATCATCGTAAACCTTAGACTATAGATACCATAGATACCAATAGACATGAAATACCTAGGTACGAAAAAAGCGTGCCAACATTTGGGTTGGTGCTCTAAGATGGCGGAAAAAAACTAGGGACGCCGCATCCAAGATTCTGCACTTTTTACAAGCTTTTATTTAACTTGCAATATATGTATGTTCGGGTGGAATCTTGCAACTCAATTTTGAAGCAGATATCTTTAACCGATTGAGCTGAAATTTTGTATACACGTTCAGTTTAGATGACAATGCATGGTTGACTGTGTGACGTCATTTTAAATCCAAGATGGCGGCATACCCAAGATGGCGGATCAATTTATTTTTAATGCACCCCTACAATATGGGTATCAAATAAAAGGTCTTGCTAAGAGTAACTCGAAAAATAATGTGACGTTACTATTTATCCAATATGGCGGACTTCTAGAGCTTGAAAATCAATTTTGAAGTAGATATCTTTAACATTGAGCTGAAATTTTGTATACACACAGTTTGGATAAAAATGCACGGTTAACTGTGTGACGTCATTCTAAATCCAAGATGGCTGCATACCCAAGATGGCGGACCAATTATTTTTAATGCACTCCTACAATATGGGTATCAAATAAAAGGTCTTGCTAAGGATAACTTGAAAAATTAAGTGATGTCACTATTAATCCAATATGTCGTACTTCTAAAGCTAAAAATCCATTTTGAAGTAGATATCTTAAACCGATTGAGCTGAAATTCTGTATAGACGTTCCGGCAAACGACCTTGCAACAATGATGCGTTGAATGAGATGAACAGACTGAGAAACGAGTCCAGTGATAACTAAAAAGTAAAAAATAAATTAAATGTGAAAAAACCTTTTTAAAAACAAGCTTTTATTTAAATGCGCTAAAAAGAATTAATAAACTTTTACACTAAAACTTTTACTTATAACGTCATTTCACATTTGACACAATTTATATGACATAAAAGCTTGTCGCGAGATTTACTTTTGTATATAAACAAGTAAATTAAATAATTTGATGTGAATAATTTTATACATTACAATTTTCAAAGTAAATACGAGTAGGTACTTAAAAGTACGCTTTTAAGTACTTTTAAGTTACTACACACAAACTTTGAAGTACTTAGCAGCGGCAATGTCTAAAAGACGTAAAACACGTTCTTTGTTTTTTTGTTCTGTAAATGTCGTCGTAGCGACTGAATGTATTTTGTTCAATTAATAAAATAAAACACAAATTAGATATCAAACTGCCGTTTATTAACTCTATCAAGTGGTAGCAGAACGTTACATAGTGTAAATAAAAGCAAAGTTCTAGTTAATCCACGTACCTAAAATATTTTTTTCGTATGTATAAAAGTGTAAATAAAAGTTAAAAATGGCATCAGCTGCAAACAGCCGTGTAAATATCGAAACATTGACAAAATCTAATAACGACACTTGGTGCATTCAGGCACAAGCGGTTCTCATCAAGAGCGATTTATGGGACATTGTAAGTGGTGCGAAAAACCTGCAGCCAAATGCTGATGAAGCAGCCAGGATGGCATATAACAAAGAAGATAACAACAAGATAATTTCGGCTTTGGCCTTCAACCAAAGCCGAAATTATCTTGTTGTTATCCTCCTCCGAATTAAAACAAATCAAAAGCGGTATGGGATAAGCTAAAGGCTACTTACTAGAGTACCGGACCAGCTCGAAAAGCTACGTTAGTAAAGCAGCTAGTACTCAAAAGAATGACACAAGATGAGGACATACGCGACCATTTAAACAACTTCATGGACATAATAGACAAACTCGAAGATATGGACATCAAAATACCGAAAGAGTTGCTCAGTATAATGATTTTGTATAGTTTGCCGAATTCATATGAAAATTTTCGCATAGCTATCGAGTCGAGAGATACACTGCCAAGCCACGAAGATTTGAAAATAAAAATTTTCGAAGAATCTCAGGCAAGACAAAATGTCGAGCAACCAGAATTCGGAGAAAAATCTGAAGCTTTCTACTCAAAGAAAAACAAATTTTGTGCATTTTGCAAGAAAAAATCACAATACAGAATCTTGTTGGTCCAAGAAGAAACGGATCCAAACTCCTTTGAAAGGTTCAAACAAAAAGGACAAAGACAACAAGGAACAGCGAAAAAGTTTCTACACTTGTCTTAATGCCAATAATGTAAATATGTCAAATACGACGTGGTGTTTAGACAGCGGATGCACGTCACATATGACAAATAATAAACAAACATTTGTAAATATTTCCGAAGATGTTTTTAATGGCTCTGTAAAATTAGCTTCAAATGACCATACACCGCCAGTCAAAGGAAAGGGAATGGCACAGGTACGCCTAAACAATTATTTATGCGATCTAAATGATACCTTGTACGTGCCGAATCTCTCTTCAAACTTACTTTCAATTGGAAAGATAACCGATAGAGGCAACAAAGTTGTTTTCGAAAAGATAAAGCCTATATTGTGGAACCTGATGGCGAAATATCGCTACAAGCACAAAGAACCGATGGCTTATACTACATTCAAAGTAGTGGATCCGAAGACAAGGCTAAATCCGTAACAGTCGATTCAGAGATGATGACATGGCATAAGAAACTAGGCCACATCAACGAGAAAGACCTGAAACAAATGGCAAAAGACGAACAGTTACGAGGGCTCTCTTTCAAGGATGTCAAGCTGGAAACGTGTGAACCGTGTGTCAAAGGCAAGATGACACGATTACCATTTCCCAAAAATGACTCCATAAATAGCACCCAATCGTTAGAAATTATTCATAGCGACGTCTGTGGCCCGTTCGAAACAGAAACGTTGGCCGGATCAAAGTATTATGTCACGTTCATCGATGACTATACGAGATACAGTTATGTTCACTTTATGAAGAATAAAAATGAGGTGTTCAAACTATTTAAAGAGTACAAAGAAGAAGTTGAATATTACCACAAACTAAAGATACACAATCTACAGTCCGACAATGGGACCGAATACTGAAATAAAGACTTCGATCAATACCTAAAGGAAAACGGAATAAAGCGACGTCTAACCATATACGTCGCAACAAAACGGCGTTGCTGAGCGCAAAAACAGGTCCCTACTCGACAAAGCTCGATGTTTGCTTATAGATGCAAACGCCCCCAAAAATCTGTGGGCTGAAGCTGTAAATACTGTAAATTACCTTGTAAATAGAAGTCCAACCAAACTACTTAAGGGTAGTACACCGTATGAACTATGGGTAGGAAGATTAGCATCGGGAAACCATCTCCAAGTGTTTGGAAGCAAAGCTTTTGTGCTCCAAAAAACACGACGAGGAAAGCTGACACCCAAATCCATCACTGGTGTGTTCATGGGCTACGCGTCAAATGCAAAAAGTTATCGTATTTTCATACCCGTGAAAAATAACATAATGATAAATGTATTATAACTGCAAAAATGAAAATTACGAAAGTCTTGTCGAAAATGAAAACAAAGAGACTGACAAGAAAGAAATAAAAAGCATGAAACAAAACAAAGATAGCAAAAAAATCCTAATGTCCGTTCTCAAAGAGAACGTAGACCGCCAACATGAATGAATGACTATGTACGAATTGATGACAACCAAAACCAAAATGAAGCTGATGAGCATTTTGATACTTATACACGGTAATTTTTTTATCACCCTGGAAAATTTTAGGGACGCTTCAGGACACATCCATTATTATATAAAAAATAAAAAAAATCAAATAAAAAATAAAAAAAAACTCAAAAAATGCTGCTCTCAACTAGTGCAAAATTTTTTGGAGTTTTAAAAAAATTAATATAAAATTAAATAAGTGAGTTATTTTTTTATTCAAATTTAAAACATTCTAATAATAGTATCGTGAAGCGTCCCTAAAATTTTCCAGGGTGATAAAAAAATAACAGTGTATAGCAGAACAATCACACAAATGTGACGAAAATTATGATGAAGATTATCACGATGCTATAAAATCTGAAATTAGAGCACACATCAAGAACGGCACATGGCGAATAGTTCCTAAAGAGAATAATATGAGACTGATTGGATTTAAAATGACGGAAAAAGAAAATTGGTCCAGATAATAATGAAATTAAAAAGGCTAGACTTGTAGCTCAAGGTTTTACACAAAAACCAGGTAAAGATTACGACGAAACATTCGCCCCCGTTGCAAAATTAAGTTCAATCAGAACAGTTGTAGGAATGTCATTAGAGGAAGACCTAGACTTATGTCAATTAGACGTAACTACAGCATACCTAAATGGTGAACTAGACGAAAAAATAACAATGAGAGTTCCTGACTATTTAGATTAGAGGAATATGTAACAGAGGTGATGATAGATGAAAGTGACAGAGAAGATCTCACTGTATATTATCAAGCCCGAAAGATGCTCCAAGACATTAGAAGTATAAAAGGTGAAAAAGCTTGTTTACTAGAAAAAGCGCTTTACGGACTGAAACAGTCAGGACGTCAGTGGTTTAAAAGACTAGACACTGAACTCAAAAAGATTGGATTCGAGACATCATTTGCAGATCCATGCGTGTACATATCAACGAAAGGTGGAGATAAGCCTGTCATAACAATATACGTTGATGATACCTATACTGATGGCTTATTCAAACATAGAAACGGCAAAGCAAATAAAATCACAGCTATCTAATCAATTCGAATTGAAAGATATGGGCAAGCCAAAAAGACTCCTCGGAATTGATTTTATATACAATGATGAAGGCATCAAACTGTGTCAAGAGTCATACATAGAAAAAGCTCTCAAAACATTCGGTATGTCAGATTGCAAGGTCTCAAAGACACCTATTGAACCTGGTATTTGTCTCATCAAGAACCCCAATAAAGGGGGGGATGACCGTCCTTATAAAAATCTCATCGGTACAGTAATGTATCTTGCGGTTGCTACAAGACCAGATATAATGTTCTCAGTAAGTTACCTGTCACAATTTAATGATTATTATGGAGAAGAACACTTTAAGTATGCGAAGAGAATCCTGAGATATTTAAAGGGTACTAAAAGCGTGGGACTGCAATATATGTAGAAAGACAAACAAAGAATTGTTCGGAATGGCTGACGCTGATTGGGCTGCCTGCAAAGAAGACAGAAAATCCTTTTCAGGATACAGTTTTAAATATGCTGGAGCAGCTGTCAGCTGGGCATCTAGAAAGCAGCGAGCGGTTGCGCTATCTACGGCTGAAGCCGAATACGTTTCGTTGAAAGAAGCGATCCACTTAAATTCATTACACAAGCCTTAAACTAACGCAAGAGAGGCCCATCACAGTTTACTATGATAACCAAGCCGCTATAAAACTTGGCTCAAACCCTATTGTAAGCTTAAAGTCAAAACATATTGACATGAAGGTTCACTATATAAGATACTGTGTTCTAGACAAGAAAATTGAACTAAAGTTTGTCGGGACTGAAAAAAACGAAGCTGATCTAATGACCAAAGGGCTACCAGGGCCGCGCCCTTTTCATCTGAGAGAGCTTATTGGGCTGACGGACAGAACAACAGGCGATAGGAGGAGCCTATCAGCATACGGCCGCCGTGAGGAGGAGTGTTGATATTCAGTCAACACGGCAGCAAAACCTCTTTGAAGTAGGTACTTAGCAGCGGCAATATCTAAAAGACGTAAAGGAGATGTCCACGAGTGGGTTTTTATTAATTATGTTAACTAAAAGCAATAATTTATATACCATTGGAAAGAGGATCGAAACAGCAATTCAGTCATATTAAAAATATGCTTTTAAGTACCACCGATTTGTATTAAACTGTGGTGAAAGTTTTGAAATCACATGCTTTAAATCTATCTAATTTACCCGTATTAACTTCATATAGTCTCCGAAATACAATGTATTACTAAAATGTTAATGTATTTTCATATGAAAATCCATTTTATTTGTGTTTTTAGGAAAAATCTACAAATCTTTTAATCAACTGGCAGTGATTGGCTGAAGTCTCTAGTCCAATGCTTAAAATGAAAAAAAAAGATTTGACATTTTAGTTTGACAGTTTTGACACTGACTTGACGCTGTGGCGCTTGATAATTTATTAAATTATTATGTTGTTCATTAATTAGATTTAATGAAAAATAGGCCCAAATAGGCAGATTGTGGTCAACATTTCACGCAACACCATCAACTTCAAGACAAACAACAACCAAACCAAAACCATAGACTATCATAAGTGTCATTGTATTTACAAATACAGATTACAAATACATGTTTTTTGCAGATAATCTAACACAGCTTTCGATCATTAAACAAAACTGTTGCCATAACTAAAATATACAAAAATAAAAATATTTCCAAAACGGAGGCGTATAAAGTTATGATTTTCACGGTTTCAGGACACTATATATTAAACCTTTATAACAGGCATAGTTTCGTTTCTTTTAGTTAGCAAAACCCAGCCTCCATACAAAAAGAGGACATCTCCTTACGTTCTTTGTTTTATTTTTGTTCTGTAAATGTCGTCGTAGCGACTGAATGTATTTTGTTCAATTAATAAAATAAAACACAAATTAGATATCAAACTGCCGTTTATTAACTCTTATGAATTCATAAACAAAATCAATAAAAAACGTATAACTGTAAAATGCACTCACAAATAATGCTCACCGACTGATATTTTAGCACAACAACAAACATGGTGCTTTGTAATGGCGGACTGAACTGGACGCAAAAACATTGCGTATCCATTAGTGTACTTAATCTGAAGTGTAACCCGTGACCACGGTCGGTATCGGTATAACCCGGCTGAAACGTCAGGCAATTTAAAAAGGTAATTTAATTCGCGTAGGTACCCGTTTTCATATTCATGTTAGTAACACATAATTAATACATTACTAGCTGGTACTACGTTCCGCGATAATAATTGTCAAAAAAATTTTGGAGATGGCCACCCTTTATAGGGGTATAAAAATAACCTACGAACTATTGTTAGACTTTTTAGACATAAGTACACAAAAAATGTCATAAAAATCGGTCAAGCCGTTTCGGAGGAGTTCGATAACCAACAGACAGGAGATTTGTATAATATGACATTTATTTTTGCAGGGCAGGTTTTTGAATTTGGCCAGTAGAAAAACAGCTATTGCAAAAATAGCAAAAAAGTTTCTCAATTATTTGAACACGTAGAATTTAAAAACAAGTGTACCTTATCCGTTCAACCAAGGACCACGATTCATGAAATTCATATCTCTGAGCTCCGTCGGTAAAATTCAAGTTTTTATTCGTAACTTTTCGAATTACACTCTCGAACGTCTGCTGAAGTTTATGAAATCAGCTGCAGTTAGCTCTGGCACGTCTGAAGACTGTACTTTTACTGTACCTAATGTTAGATTAAATATTGATTCAGACTTTTTCAGTCAAATCTATGGAAACGACCTAAAACTTCGATGTTATGTAGATGTTATATTACTTATTTGACATACATAACATAATACAACGAACACTGATGTTCTTTTATACCTAATACTAGCTTTTGCCCACGACTTCGTCCGCGTGGAAATCCTGGAAATCCTTTTTTATTGATTCCCCAAATTCCCCCCACCCCCCACCCTTTTTACACCCTTTATCCTTTCCCACAACTCTAACTATCTTCATACCAAATTTCATCTAAATCGTTCAGTGGTTATTAATTCCCCTTAAAAACTTCCACCCCCCTATTCTCCCCCTTAAGGGATGATTTCTACGATAAAATCTACCCTATGTCCGTCTCCTAGTTCTAAACTATCTCCCCACCACAAAAAAAAATATTGCAAACTTTCCGACAAAGATGTCGTCTCCACCTCCTGCTGTCCCTTTGTAGAGGTATCCAATTGAATGCGAGCGGCCTTAGTGCATAGGTGGAGATGGAATTCGACTGGAGTTTAGTATTAGTGGCAATTTGCTAAGTGAATCCCACATACCACACACACCTTTGCTTTTTATCACGAAAGGCACATATGGGGCTATTGCCCGTAATCTCACTACTTTGCTCTACTTGCACTGGTTGACCACAAGATATTGTGGTTCCACGTGGTTTCACTGGAAACATTCTACCGGCCTCTACCGGAGGGAAACTCTGTTCCAGGGCCACCTGCTTGGGTACCTCCGCCTTACCTATTTCTGCCGCAAAGCAGCAGCTAGGGTAGGGTAGGGTAAGTTGGTAAACAAGCATACTGCCCACCTGATATTAAGTGGTAACAGTCACCTATAGTACATTTGTGGTTCCTATGATAGATTCGCAGCAAATCTGCAACGCCCACAAGAACCACAGCGTAGGTTACCAACTTGCGACGACATAAGATGTAAAGTCACGGTACCCAGTAATTTCACTGCTATATATTTACCCTACCAACCGAAACGCAGCAATGCAAGCACTGCTGCTTTGCGGCAAAAATAGGTAAGACGGAGGTACTTACCCAAGTAGGTGACCCTGGTACAGTCTCCCTCAGGTAAAAGTTATGACTCCGGTCACGCTCCGGTTAAGACCAGTCCCCTCACCATGATTGCGTGGACAGCGAGATGGCGCTATATACCGCAAGAGCAGTAGCTCCGTTTTATTATTGTTTTAACACCGTGCTGTAATGTAGACGGTCATGGTAAAGACTCGTCCGGCAGTCATTGGCCGGGCACTATCTGGCGGTAGCTGCTTCATAAAAAACTTCAAAAGAAACTACGTTTATAAGTAGAAAATTAATTTATTACGCACAGATTGTTTACTTAACTAGGTACTTATATCTATCTTGTAAAGATCCACAAACGTCATTCCATTTAAGCATAAACACACGAAATAGCTGTTAAATAAACATTGATTTTAAAGTTGACTATAATATAATAATATACTCTTATTGGTCCACTGTAAAAATTGAGTCTAAAATTATATTTATGTGATAGGGTTATTTCTCATCTAGCACATAAATATAATACACCTACCTGTATTTGTTGTAAACAAATTTATATTAACTTCCTTAATAGAGGGCATGTTCCAATTTGAATATTATCGTTGCATCAATAAAATATATGAAAATCTGAAATTTAATATCTAAAAAAACAGGCAAAAAAAAGATTATAAAACATCAATATTCCACTCCAACAAAGCATAAACTCGTATAAAATACCGATAACATTATACTATTTTGTACTCTTTTACGTAATAAAATACACAATTAACACAATACAATGTATGGAATGGCACCGCAGCTCCCCGTCAGTGGTAATAGAACTCGCGGTCTATTTCAGGCTGCTTCTCTTTCAGGATCCTTGACGACAGCTCCGGTACTATGTTGAGCGGGATTTTATCTGGAACATTACATAATAATAACGTCATTTGCAAACCGCCTCCAATCTTATGGGAGAATATTGTCTAGGAAAAATCTATCACGATAGCATTTAATTTCATCGTCAATGCGGCGTCAGTGCAGGCTGTCTTTTGGATGCACTTTCATTGTAACGATTTTAAGCAGTCGTGATAGTTTTAAAGTTACAAAATCAAGGGTTTAGTTCATAACCAGAGTTCGATTACTTAGAGAGGCAAAAACTGTTCCATTCGGTTTGGTTAGGCGGACTTCTTAGTCCGTCTGGCTAGTCACTCACTACTATCTTACCTACTTAGATTTTGAACTGTTTTTCGTCTTTTC
Source organism: Schoenobius gigantellus (assembly GCA_963935595.1). Taxonomy (NCBI): domain Eukaryota; kingdom Metazoa; phylum Arthropoda; class Insecta; order Lepidoptera; family Crambidae; genus Schoenobius; species Schoenobius gigantellus. Next base: position 24,861,246 of record OZ012559.1, read on the forward strand.
TAAAAACTTTAAATCATTATAATTTATTATTTCTGCAATAACTTTGATATTATGGTGACAATCTTAAGTAAGTACTAAAGATTGTCACCATAAAAGTGGCCACTTTTGGCAATAATTCGGATTATGATTATTCGTATACAATTAATCTATGCCTGAATAGCTCAAAAAATCTGAAATATCTGTATTGAGTAGTTGACTGATCTATTTTTTGTAGAAACGTCTTTAATTTATCATCCTACTAATATTATAAATGTGAAAGTGTGGATGTTTGGATGTTTGTTACTCAATCACGCAAAAACAGCTGAACGGATTTGGATCAAAGGAGGTCTTGAGTATTTGCCCAAAACATGTACCGAGGTACAAATTATATGAAATGAAAGATAATAATGTATTGAAAATGACCCAAGGGCTAAAATCTTTTCAAACTCAATAGATTTTGCAAAAAAATAAGATGAAAAATGATAAGTGAATGCGAAACTTCGTGAAACGAAACGTGATTAGTTATGGACGTCAAGGTTTGACATTGACAATCAGTCATTGTTATGGTCGCTTGATAATATTTTCACTTATAATCTTCTTCTTATTATATTTATTTAAAGAAGTATTGATTCTTTATATAAACAACTTTTACTAGTATAGATAATATTCCATTGAACACAAATAAAGTTTAGTTCTAGAATTAAAAATGGATGGGTATAAAGGGTCCAGGAGGGTGGTCGAAGAGGCCACAACCGGGGCTCATGGTGGCAAGAATACTGGCTGCATTGCCTCGCTGAATCGTGATGCTGATTTTTTGGGCGAAGAAAGAGCCAGCCTGGTGTAAAGAAATTATTTTTATTATTTTATAAATTTTAAGATTTTTTTACATAGAAAAATGCTATAAAACCCGATGTACATGTTTTGGGCATAGTTGTATGGAAGAAAAATTGGATCCTTTGGCATGCATATAGCCTTTGACATGGAAAAGAACATAGGCTACCTTTTATCCCGATTCCTTAAGTAGTTCCCGAGGGAAAATTGAAAATTGTTCAAAATTAAAATCCACGCAGACAAAGTCGCGGGCAGAAGCTAGTAATTAATAAAAAACCAATGGCGGAGCTAGTAGTAGGTACTGTGGCCCCTTAACATGGGACCATTTAACCGCCTTTCCCATGCATTGTCAACGACACCACCAAACCGCACCACTGTGGTGTCGTTTACAATTTTTTTTTAGGTAACCACACCACTGCCGACTAGTGATGTCTAACGTGTATAAAAACAAATCGTTGTTTTAATTTTTAATTATTATTAAGTCATGTTGCTGAAATTTGGCGACTTCGCAAGGGATTCGTAAATAAAAATAATTGTATCCTTTACAACAGTAAAGGATACAATTATTTTTTTTTTACGAATGTATGAAGTTACGTCATGATTAATTAATTGACAAAATTAATCATGACGTAACTTCATAACAAAGCAAAATAAAATAATAATTGTATCCTTTACAACAAAACAAAATTAATCATAACGTAACTTCATAACAAAGCAAAATAAAATACTATATCGATAAATGCATACATAAGTTTTGTATGAGGACATCATTACTGTGGTGTAGTTAGTACCTAAAAAAAATTGTAAACGACACCACAGTGGTGCGGTTTGGTGGTGTCGTTCACAATGCATGGCCTTTCCGCTTAACGGGTATTTTTTAACACTGTGTATATTATTCCACTGCAGTCACTATAAATGAAGAATTGTCAGCTCACCATTGCACCGGTAGACCAGGTTGGACCAGATGATCATCTCCTGCGAGAAACAGAACACTCCGAGCCTTCCACCCTTCAGCGTGGTGTCGTACACGTTGCCTGAATCCGCCACAAGGCGCGCGTCTTCGTATATCTAGCAACACAATGATACATTCATCATCAAAAGATACATACAAAAAGGAAACACCGACGTGTATTTTAGTAGTTTATGAAATAGTCACATAATAGCGGGTCTTAAAACACTAGTGTGTGTTTAAAATTCGAGGCGTGCCGAGAATTTTAATAGTACCACACGAGTGTTTAAGACCTAATTATGTGCAATTTCATACACTACTTTATCTACACTCATGCAATCAACCTAAATTAAATAAAAGACACAAAATTAAAACAAATTCAAACTCATTTATTCTAATAATTATTTGCATTTTGAACAGTGCAATTGTGAAACTAATACAGAAATCTAAAACTACATACATTTATATTATTTATTATTTTAACCAATAACAGCAAAATAATGAATGAAAAATTCAGAGAAATGGCGCCAACACCAACATTCTACCGCGCATGCGCTCTTGCACGCGCCGCCATAGACAATGTACTGGCACAAAAGAAAATTGTGACAAAACCTCCTTGGTCGGGCTTCGTCAATCGAACTGTATTTTATTGGAATTCGAGTTACATTAAAGTACTGGTTTTTTATGGCGAACCTGTATTATAATGTAATTTGTAAAAGGCAAAGGGCTTTAAGTTATGCCTTTAAAATATTAGTGTTGAGTTCTTAATATTTGAATTAGAACATGAGTGTAGATAAAATATTTTATAGGCACCTTCAGTCGGATGAGCCCAATCTTGGGGCGATGGAGCAGTCTCCAGCGGTACGCGGTCTTCTCCCGCCAGCCTACGTTGCGTGGATCCTTCCACAGCAGGGTGACCTTAGGAAAGTAAATGTTAACTTTACACATTGGCGGCTATTGTAATGAGGGTACCTATACCTACATAGTTCGGTATCTGATTAAGCACATCTTAATAATTGGCAAGTTCCTTACAACTTCTGACTAAATTGGTATTGAAATAAAATACTTTTAAACAAATTAAACCTTTTTCTCTTTGAAATCAATTCCTTCAAATCTGAGTGGGTATTCTGTTTTTTTCTGCTTTTATTTCTTTTATTTGTACAAAGGTACTTCCATTTTTCCTTCCCCGACCCCAAGCCCCCTTACTTACCAACACCAATGACTTTAGATGCATTAGACGAAATGCCTCTGATACTGCATGGTGCAGGTATTTTGGACATGGATGCTTCGGTCACTACACGGAACAAAACCCTCCCCACAGTGACGCCTTATGTATTGAATTACCTTTCATAACGTAATTTCAAATCCCTGACATTTGTCCTTTGTCTGCCTAACGCTTACAATAATAAATAGGGTACATGAATATCGATTTCATGAGCTACTGCACAATCACACGGTCATTACGTTCCCAAACACGCCAAATCGTTCAGCAAGGAACGCAATATCACAATGACTGAAAACACACGGGGCGTGAATTTTTCGCTTTCATTACTTCACCTTTCATTTCAGTAACTAACTAACGTCACCTTTAATTACCACCCGAATGCACATCGCAAACGCAACGGGGGGAAATGTGTTAAGAAGATTGTGAAGCTGTAAATTTTCATACAAAAAGCGATAACGCTTTTCTCCCTCTAAACATAGTCCAATTTTCATAATTTTTGGAAATCTTGTAGATATAATGAAAAACTAGGTTTGTACGTTTTGATTTTGAAGAAATATTGCTCAGAATATAAGTTATTAGCATCTAAATATCTATATTTTCGACTTAAAAACTACCTTGAGCTTTTTTGTCTTTTTTGACTAAATTATACTGAATTACAAAAAAAGCAAAACGTACAAACATAGATTAAGGTATACTGAATCTAATAAGACCAAAAGCGTCTAATTTCATAAAGGTTTAGGGGGGTAAAACAGTTATCGCCCGAAACAATATTTCAAACAGGAATTGTAGGCAATTTCGACCATTTCTTGCAACTCTCTCTATCGCACGATACGGGTCGGGGGCAGGGGTACAATGTAGTGATAGTGATGTGACATAATGTTATCGTAGTTATTGTCGCCTAGGGAGGAGAAAGTAATATCGATATATCGATCAATAGTGAAAGTTATTACTCAAGTCGGAACTATTAATCTTTACAAATACCTTACACATGAAAATCTTTTTGAATACGTTTATTATTTTAGTGTTTTATTTTAAAGATTTATTTCAATACTAATTTCCTTATTTAAGGGTTAGCAGCCTGTATCCTGTTAACTTTACTGTAAATTCCCAAAACCAAAAAAGGAAAAAAATTATGTAAGTAGTTGTTTGTTATAATAAATATGTGCCATAAAGAAACCAACTCAAAATAAATTCGTATTTTGTTTCTTGTGATAGGTATTTGTTATGCAATGTATGAAGTTGGAGCAGCTAAAAACGTGTAATAGACTATGCAAGTAGCGTTATTTTTAATATTATTTTATTTGAATTTTATTCCTCTAAAGCTGGGCTCTAAGGTTTTACTCGCGTTAAGGAATCTGCGATTGTATTAAAAATACAAACGACAAAGTACCTAAATAATATACGAGTATGTAGGGTAGGCAGGGTAGGCATATATGGGAAGAAGGCACCCTTCGTACGTTTTTGAAGTTTTTTTTTTTTCATTTTAACTATAAAATTTAAAGCAGCTGATTACATATAATAGGTATTTTTTAACCGACTTCAAAAAAGGAGTTTCTCAATTCGATGCGTATGTTTTTTTTTGTGAATGTTACGTGATTACGCCGCCAATTGCAGACCGATTTTCAAAATTCTTTTTGTATTCTCAAGATTATACTCCAATGGTGGTCCCACGGTTACCAAAGTTAGGATCTGATGATGGGATCCCATAAAAATGGAGGGAAATCCTTAAATTTTTAGGTGCGTCCAACGTGTTTTTTTTTATAAAAACGTCGCCCCACACTAGGGTTTTCTCCTATGTCGTGGGTGCAGTTACAAACATAGAATATCACATGCACATACGCCCAGACCGGAACAAATTTCTGTAGGCCATACAAAACATTTGTCCCGTGCGGGAATCGAACCTGCGACCTGTTGCGTAGTAGGCGATCGCTCGACCTCTGCGCTAACCCTGTCAACCGTTTTGTGTGTATGTTACGCGATTACTCCGCCAATTTTCAAAATTATTCTTGTATTCGGTAGGAGTATACTAGGGTGGTCCCTAGGTCACCAAAGTCAGGTTCTGATGATGGGATCCTATGAAAATCGAGGGATACCCTAATTTAATTAGGGTTTCTATCACTAAAAAGTTAAACAAAAAAAAATATTTTTCAAAAAATAAAAACTGACTTCAAAAACACTGAAAAGTTCAAAATAGTGTAAGAATAGGTACAGACAACATTACATTTCTATATTGAAGTAGGTGCCAAACGATGATCTCCTAGAAAGTCTTAAAATTTGGCACCGTCTTCAATAATGATGTGTGATGTTGTCTGTACCTATTCTTATATTATTTCTAACTTTTCAGTGTTTTTGTAGTCCGGCCGGACGAGCCCGACGAATCGAACCCCGCCGGACGGACTTCCCGATCAACATCCGGTGGCCTCAACCACTAGACCACGGAGGTGGTAAAAATGAGAATTCTAAGACTATTAGTATAACTAACCAAGATTAGTGTATAAAAATGAAAGGTATTTTTTATTTGATGCATAATTATTACTTTATAATTTTTAAATCCCTGCTCCTATTTAGTTTGTATGTAAAAGTATTAATTTATCTATCTAAAATAATAGATTTTTTGTTATTTATTTTTAAGTTAACAAGAGGTCTGTTCTTGTTTAAACAATTGTAAATGTCATTTTATGTTTAGTGTTTATTTTTTTCATAAAAGGATCCATTATTGATTCACATCTCAAATGAAAATCATTTTAATTCAGTATAACACTCATCTTACAAAAAGTAATTTTGTTTAGACAGGTAAATGTACGATAGATAGGTACTTTCATAACAAATAACAGCTCAGTCCTATAAAGTAGGACTTGGTAGGGATACCAAGTAAGTGCCTACACTATAAATTTCAAAGGAATACTGAAATAATTTACGAAACTTATCTACTAAAATATTATAAAGAAAGAAGATTTGTATTTTTGTTTGTAATGAATAAACTCAAAAACTAGCTCACTTGGAAGTCTCGGCGTAATTATTGTTAAAATGATTTTTTGAAATAAAGCTATTTTTATTTATTATATTTTTTATTATTAAAAACTACAAGGAAAGAAAGAAAGAAAGAATGCTTTATTTGCATGCACATACACAACACACAAATATTTATGCAAGAATTATACATATAGTGCAGTCCAAAAAGGACAATGCCTCAGCTAATTGCTCTTGCGTTAAAAACGCAAAAAGCGCTGATTTTCAGGCATGACCAATGCCGTTACCATGGAAGCAAACATATCTCTTGTTATTTCATTTTGGTTACATAATTGCTTCCATGGCAGCGACGCCCGAGACGAAAAACCATGACATAAGTCAAAATTTAGAGAAAAATAAAAAAAAAACAAAAATCAACAATTATACAAAATCACTTCTTAAGGGTACGCTCAAAAACATTTTGTTTTCACACTCAAAAACAGTCACATTTCTGAACGGACAAGGTGAATCGTTCGGTCACCCTCGATTTCACTCAGCTGATAGTCTCTGAACGGCGTAGGGCAAAAACGCATGCTTCCGAACGCCCCCCAAATCACAGTCACTAGTCTGTAGCTTACACATAAATTACTCGTCTATGAATATTTATTTATCTTTTAGTCAAAATTTTTTTTGAATGAACAAGGCTGATTCAAAAAAAATTTTGACTAATAAAATGCTACATTATCACTGAGTAATATAAGGTTATAAAATAATTTTTCATACGGGAAAACAAAATTCCCTCACGAAAAACGAAAATAACTAAGGCAAAGTTGCGAGCGGAAAGGCAGTCAGGAATACCTAAGCAACGCAAAACATTACAAACGGTAAAATAATGATCTCGAGTTCTCGCGCCGAGGAGTCGCGCGCTGCTGTCGTTGAGTGCGTGAGAATTTGCGCGTGTTGTATTTGTGGTGTAAACGCCAGACGGGAGGCCGAAGCGGTGTGAAACAGATAGCATTTTAGAAAATACCTACTCGCGCCGCGCACGATTACTTCACAATCCTCTTAAACAGTCTATATTATGTAATACTAGCTGTGCCCGCGAACTACGTTTCGCCTTAATTTATTTTTTCCCGACATCTTCAACAAATATCGTTAATGTACACAGAAATAAATACAAAAACTTTACAAATTATATACTAAAACCTTCCTCGAGAACACGCTATCGAGTGGTGAAAACTGCTTGAAAATCGTAGCAGTAGTTTTTGAGTTTATCGCGAACAGACAGATGCGGTGGGGGACTTTGTTTTATAATATATTGTAAGGATGTATGTTTTTTCCTCTGTGGCACTATAAAGACCAAACGCGTAGGCCGAATTTGATGATTCATACGTCAATTGATTTGTCTCGATCTTGCGAACGTCACTTTGGACATGACAGTAATTAAAATTCAATATGGCGACTAATTAGTCGCCATATTGTGAAAAAATTAAAAAAATTTAAATCTACTCACTATGTCATACAAGGTATCAACTGACATTTCGGCCGCTATTTATATACTTTAGATATTAAAAAATTAATTATTTAATCTCAAAATGACACTTATTAATTTAGATTTTATAAGATTCAGATTCAATTAGACTTGATTCGATTTTAAATTAGACTCTTGGTTATTAGATCTTTATGTTTTGTTTGTCGTCAATAAGTGTCTGAAGGTTTATATTGAACATTGATTTTTGTTTCTAAGTCTTGGTTGGAAATCGAATAAGTATTTTTTAAGGCAAGACAAAAAGTTGTACGTACAGACCTTCATCAAACACATCATTAAGCATGCATGCCTCGGGCTGGGGCTATAACTTAAGCTGATTTAGTATTTATTGCCCGCCTTCTAATGAAGTGGGCAGAGGCTCGAAGGCCGCTCATTATAAATGAGGAGGTCCAGCCTACTTACTGTTATATAGGGAGGACTTGAGAACACATTGTTCGCCAGAGAAATTGTTGTTAAGAAGAATTTTTTGTTATTAGTTGACTTTCCGTACTTTTTCGTAGGTACATGTATGAATTCGCTGGCCTTATCTTTCCTGAAGGTAAGTACATTGTAGTAGGGCACGGAAACCGGTATTCGGTACCTAATACCGAAAAACCATTAATAGTGAACAATTGAGGCTCTTTAAAAACCGGTATTCTTATCTGTCAGTGCCGGTTTTTCGATATTATTAATCGGATAAAAATATTCAATCCCATTCCTCGTATTTATTTACAAAGGACATTATTAATTTGCTGTGTACCGCCATGCTCTAATTGTAAGTGAAGATAAACCCGAAGATTGTAGAGCGCAGCACCGAGCCTTCTAAATTAAGGAGGAATAGAGAGAACTCCCAATATCCGACCAGGCATATCATCAGGTCATATACGTCCCCACCGAGGGGCTCGAGCCTACCCTAAGTTAGGGTGTTTAGGCCTTAGTCAACCACGCTGGCCTAGTGCGGATTGGTCGACTTCACACACACACACACCTTTGAATTTCTTCGCAGATGTATGCAGGCAGGCATACAGGCCAGGAACATAGTAAAATTGTTTTCCTCCTCCTACATTATTGATTATGTTCGGGATGTATGCACATACAAGGTTAAATATTATGTTTCCTTCTATTAAGAATTTCGTTTTGTTTTCGACGACAATAAGTGCCTTAAACATGTTGAGTAAGGATTTTTGAATTTTGGACATCCGGCAGATGTGAAACGTCTTCATTAACATTAGAATTTATAATAAATTAGTACCTAAAACGAAATATGGAGTGAAAGAAAACAAGGGAGTCGAGAGCGGTGTCACAGAGATCACGGCATGGGAGCGTAATGCCACAATATAGAGAACGATACTCTATCTATATTGTGGTAATGCTTTTGCCGTCACGGCATTTATAAAGCAGTGGCGATTCCTGGTGTGTACTTTTGGTTTCGCTCCAGTCCAGACTAGTTAGGTATAAGGTATACCGACTTTAGTTATTTGTATTATTATATTCTATACTAGAAATTTCAAAGAAAGTCAGTATAGTATAGGTTCTTGCTGTTTTGTGAATTGATTTTAAATTTGATAATTTGGGCTAACGGACGTCTTTTTCCACTAATAATATTATTTCAGATTTCGTTACACTAATTTCTTGTGTTAAAAGCCGGGAAAAGTCGACAAAGTTAACCAAACAATCTTTACTAATATTATAAAGCTGAAGAGTTTGTTTGTTTGTTTGTTTGTTTGCTTGAACGCGCTAATCTCAGGAACTACTGATTTAAATTGAAAAATTCTTTTTGTGTTGGATAGTCCATTTATCGAGGAAGGCTTTAGGCTATATAACATCACGCTACGACTAATAGGAGCTGAGCATCAATGACACATGTTGCAAGAACGGGTAAAAAATATACGGCGAAACGTAGTTCGCTGGCACAGCTAGTGTTATATATTTCCGCGAGAACAATTTTGGTATTGGCCCCCTTACAAAGCGCCAACCAGCCGCGTAATAGCTGCATACATACAAACAAACCATGAGCAGAAGCTGCGCGGAGCGGACGCTTTAATGCAATTTGTTGGCGCCAACGAAATCGCTAAACGTACCTTTAATAGTCGCAAACTCTTGATGAGATCGCGCGCCTTGCAGTAAATTCAAATGAATGTAGGTATCTAAATAATTTACTACTATAATGGTATGTTTGTTTGTAAAGTACTGTGTTTACTTTATTAAATGCAAATAAAGTTATTTCATTAATATGTTAATGTTTATCTCACCTGGTCGGGAGTTGATTCGGTGTTCCACAAGGCGTTCCTAAGGGTCTTCCCGGGTCCAGTCTTCGAGTTAACCAGCTTGAGCTGGATTCCGGGCTCAGCCACCGCGCGGAACGGCGTAGTCTGCCAGTACGTCTGTGGATTCTTCTTCCACATCACGACGTAGAACCTCTTGTTGTTCTGGTATCTACACAATTTAAAAATGTTACATAGAAGACGAGGTACAAATATAGAGGAGAAATAAATACGGTATCTTTGCTCTCGCAGTTTCAGTTATATTTTTTCCCCGTTTTTGCAACATTTTTCATTGATGCTCAGCTCTTTTCAGTTGTAGCGCGATGTTATATAGCCTATAACCTGCCTCAATAAATGGACTATCCAACACAAAAAGAATATTTGATATTTTTTTGATGGGGACTTCTCAGCTTCCTGTGGGAATTTAGGAAAATCCTTCCTTAATGGGGACCTAAATAAGTCAATGAATCCCTGTACTGATTCGTCATTTCACTTCTAACTCCAGTAGTTTGGGCTCCACGTTGATACCTGAGTCAGTCACTCACCAAAGCTTTTTATAAATAGGTAGGTATAAGGCTTTGTATTGTATAGTTATGGATTTTCAAGTGGCAAATAAACATACTCGAACGCTTGTTACTAAAACCTAAGGTGAGCCTCACAGACAGACAAACAAACACGTCAAATGGCGTAATATACGACCAGAATGAATGCGAAAAACTAACGGCCTAATGTGAATTAAATAATGTCTTCGTGTCTGTGAAATTGGGGATCGCTCCATTTGAAAGCACGATAAATGGTGCGATCCTGAATGCCCATATCTACGTAGTAAAATAATAGGGGTCGCTTCGTCCATGATTACTTTTGTTAGTGTTGTATCGATTAGACCTATGTCTGAGGAGGCCCGTTTTGTTTATCAAGCAACCTTTTGAAATTTAAATAAATGAATGAAAAGTTAATAGCGGGGCGAAGATTATATAGCAAAATTTTCGAATTTGTCCTATGACTGATGTGTGTCCTACGAATAACTGTCAATTTTAGAATTACATACAAGAAGTCATCTTTACCACGGCGAGTGTCCTGAAGAGCTTTTTTCCTTCATCATCACCACCACAGCCATTTTATGTCCCTATTGGAGGGGCACTGTCCTTCCTTATGAATGGTTAAGGCGAGGTTTTCCTGGAAATCTACGCGTGCACGGCGATTCCTTTATTGCGAGGTAATATATGTAGTTGATAATCGTATAGCTTCTAAATGTCGTTTACGCGCCCGTGACCGAACGAAACCGTTACTTTTTACATGTTTTATTCGATTTTTGGAAAACTGGAGTACAAAATAAAAAATGTATTTTTGCAATTTTCTAGACAATAAAAATGCACATCTATTGGTAACACTTTTATGCCATTTATTATTTTATTTTCTGATATACAGCTGTTTTAAAATATTGAACAGAGTAATATTTGGATTTTTTTTCTATCGAGTGGAATATTATTAATCATGTTTCTGTCTTTAAGAATGTTTAGATAAAATGTTCAACAATATCATATATGAATTTGAGTACTGCATGTTTTATATTCGTGGCGGTACAGTTAATCGAAATTGTATAAAATGGGAAAGTAGCGCCTTAAGAAGACTGGGCCATAACCCTCCACGCGAGCCCAATGCGGATTGGAGGGTGTTAAAGACTGCAGATGCAGCCGGGACCAACGACTTAACGTGCCTTCCGAAGCACAGAGGAGCTCGTGATGATTATTTTTGGGTCACCCATCCTGTGACCGGCACCTTTGATTATTGCTTTATCGCAACGATCGTAAGCTGAGGCGCTAACGCACTGTGCCACCGAGCTCCTCAATCCCACCCACTTTTTTCCTTAATCCCACCTACCCATTCCTTTTATGAACTAAACGTGCTGGCCCGCGCTGTCACCGTAGTTCTGTGACTACCATTCTAACGCGCGAACTAAGAAATTTAGTTACTCATTTCTTTACCGCACAATCAAAAAATTTAACTTCCTGTAATACCGGGTCCTTAGAGGCGTAACGAGACCTTGCATTTAGCAATGTTAGCGGGTGGCGTCTTAGTGCAACGTGTACTCTCATCTCTCTCTCTCTCCTGCACTACCTATCTTCGCATTTGGACTCCACTTACCATCAGATGGAATGGAGTCATTTGCTAGGCCCACTATAAAAAAAAAACATTAAATTATCCGTATCCAAAATATGCGCATACTAGTTTTCAATGTAAGCCTATCTTCCCTTACCCAAATATAAAGCCGACGTAATCGTCGTCGATTTGGGTGTCGACGAACAGGGTGCCCTCGAAGTCGACGCCGCCGAAGTACTCGTAGCCCACGGCCAGCCCCGGGTCGGAGTTGAGGGTCTGCAGGATCTCGGCGCCCTCGTTGGCGATCGCCCAGTTGGGGTCCTGCTGGGACTCCCCCTCGGGGTCGAGCCGGACCGTCATGTATCGCCTGGTGTTTCCAATATTATAAACTGAACTGTTAACTTTCTTTCCACCAGAGGGAAACTCTGTACCAGAGTGGTCTGCATGGATGCCTCTATATTACCTATTTCTGCCGCCATGCAGCGATCCTCGCATCGCTGTGTTCCGGTTTGAAGGGTAAATAAAGGCTCAGTTACAGAAGGAGAGTTTCTCGCACGCGAGCGGCGAAAAATCGTATGCGATTATTGCATGGCAAAACTTGCCATTCGATTATCGCCTCTGGACTGAACAAAAGAGTCGTGTTTTCGACTGGCGAAAGTCCTAAGAGAAACTCGTGTAGTTTGTTTACACAGGCTCGCGGCCTAGGAGAGTATAAGTAGCAATAATTTGTATTCGAGAGGCAAAACGCATTGTTTGTTTACACTAGGCGAGCATATTATTTCCTAGAAGAAATCGTCGCTCGCGTGCGAGAAACTCTCCTTGTGTAACTGAGGCTGAAGACGGGAAGTGAAATTACTGGGTACTGTGACTAATTGACGTCTCATGTCACAGTTGGCAATACATTGGCGCCCTTGTAGGGACTGTAGATTTGCAAGTCTTAAAGGAGCCACATGTACTATAGGCGACTGTAGCCCCTTACCATCAGGTGGGCAGTCTGCCTGTTTGCCAACTTACTCGTAGTTATATAAAAAAACTTTAGATGATTAGTACCGATAGAACAGTAACTACCCGCATAATCTGTGCAGTCTTTGTAGAAAACTGTGTTCACACGAATAGGTATGTACAGTTAGCGCCACGTCAAGCTATACTGTTTGTCCTTTGTTTGGACTAGCCATGAGAAATATCGTTCACTTTAAAGAAAAGAGTTAAACAGCTCTTTACCGTGCAAAAATTAGTTTTCACTTTTTTCGCTCAGTGGCTCATTTCGCTTAGTACTAGGGAAACTGAAACATTGTTTCGTATTCGCTCTGTCCTTTACTCACTCAGCAACGAAAGAAATGAAAAAGTGTTTTGGTCTTTCGCTATTCTAGTCCATTATCTCAACGACGACGAAGAGAAAGAAAAATGTTTAGCTTTCTGAAGTCTAGGGTCTCCAGTCGGTGTAAAAAATAATAACTTTCAAACGAGTTAGCAGGTGAGTAAATGAGTGGGTGAGAGATAGTGAAATCACTCATTTTAACACTCACTCAGGAGTTACACATCGCTTTTCATCGTTTACTTTAGACCACTCTTATGACGCTCGTAATAACGGCGATTGTCCAAGTGCAAATGTAAAGCTTGTCGTGGCGTTTACAGTACACAAACAAACATACTAGCGCTATAGTAAAGAGGGCTTGGGTCATATAAGTTGTCAAAAGGTTATTATTTCATAAGTCACAAGAGCAAGGGGGATGGGGGAGCGCAAGGGAGTTTGAGGGTGAATCCCGCTGCTATTGATAGGAATAAATGAAAGTTAAGTTTTGTACTATTGTGACCAAGTGTGATACAAAATTGTTTGTGAACCGCGTACATAAAATAAACTTATGCTGCTACTGTTCATGCGAATAAATTTTGCACAAAGGACCGCACGAATCGTGTGATTTGATTGGATAACACCACATTCTCTTTAAAGTATCAATGATGACGTCTTTATAAAACACAGAGCGAAGCCTTTGTGTTCTGCGGATGTAAGTAATCGTTAAATCCGTTATTTGAATAGGATGGATACCGTTTGAGTGAAAATCATACAATTCGCTTTGACACTGTGAAAAGGTAAGTTCTGATAAATAGCGAAATAATTCATTTCAAGCGGATCCCAAATCCAAATTAATGTCTTTGTGTATCTTTACGATAAATTTTCGAATAATGGATTAATCGAAAAACATGGACATAAGAGTGCAAAAAAAAAGATTCATCAATGCGGATCTTCTGAATGGATCTTAGTGGATATCGCTTTATTGGATATTTTTAAAGACCGACCGAAGGTTCGGTTTCGTTTTCAGCCAATTTCAACCCAAAGATCTAATTTCGGCCACAGTTTCTATTTCAGCTAACCTTCGGCCGACCGAAAATTCGGCCCCGCCGAAACACGGTATTCCTCATCGTCGTGCGTCCTTCGGCTCATTTCCAGTGTGTTCGTTACCGTTAAATTATTCAAGAAATAAGTATAAATCAATCATTATTTTTGTCACCAATTTTATTTTTCGTTTTTATGTTAATACAGTGTGTAAAAAAAACCCTGTCCGATCCATTAGGGTAGTTTTAGGTATCAAGATTTGGTTCTATTTATGTATTCATTTTCATTAAATAAAAGAAAAAAATTACCCTGTTGAAAAAAGAAAAAAAATTGAAAAATTGAAATAGATTGAAACTAGATTATAAAAGCTTACATACCGTGCATAAAAAGAACCGCTTGCTTACCACTGTGTAATGCAGTGAAAAATTTCTCCCATTTTATGTGTAAATAGTATTCAATAGGTGACAAAAATGCAAAATTTAAAAATCGATAAAGTTATTTTCTTGAATTAAGAAAATTGGATATTTATTTTGGCGATTTTAATTAGATACCTATATGCCCCTGTCAGATCTGATAGGGTTTTTTTTTACACACTGTATAGAAAATTGCTATGTATATATGTATAAAAATTAACCCACTAAATTAACATCTATAGCATTTTGACGCCTTTCGACCATCGAGCGCTTACCAGCCAGCCCCGACGAAATCTTTAATTTATTAATCTCTTGTCTAAATTGAATGTTGATACGTAGTTACTAACTGAAAATAAAGACTACTTTGGTTTAACGAAGTTCAAAAGAGACCGGTAAGTAAAAGATTTCGTCGGGACTGGTAAGAGCTCAGTGGCCGAAAACTCTAAGCTGACGCTTGACGCTTTGACACACAGTATGTTGGCCGTAGGCAGAGATCGCCAACGGCGATAAGGCCGCCTATTTTGCTATTCGTATATGTATTGTGTTGTAGCCTGTAAGAAATTGTGCAAAATAAAGTGTTTCTATCTATCTAAGTATATTGAAGACGCGGGTTCGAACCCAGCGCGACACTAATTTTTTCTTTATGGATTTGTAGTTTTTTCAAATTATTCAGCATCTTATAAAAAATCTCTAGCATGTTGAATAAATTTAAACATGAATTTATATATAACAATATAATTTTAATTATACATGTCTATATTAGTTCCGGTTTCGGCTGATAATGCCGTTCCGGTCGGACACTAGATACTTTACAACATATTTTAGTACATAATAAGTCTTCTGAGGGGGGGAAATTGTTATTTCGAAAATAGGTAGGTACAGTAAGCTCCCTTTCAAGCTATACATTTACACTACGAAAACCGCCACTATTACGAGCGGCATAAGAACGGTCCAAAGGTCAATCAGTATAGCTTGATAAGGAGCTTACTGTACTTACTTACTTATATCAACTTATAAAACAGAGCAAGTAATAAACTACATGTTGTACCTACCTGAAATCTGTACGGTGTATCTGCGAGTTGTTCGGGCAGTTGTCCAGTTCGTTGATGACTTTGTCGCCGTCGAAGTCATTGTCGCAAACGTCGCCAACGCCATCGCCTACACAATAAAAAAGTACAAAATCATCACCCGAACGACATTTTACAAATTGTAGGTACAGTCGATCTACTTTAACTGAAGTCACCGACTTATATTTAACCGTCATACGGGTCGATACATGAGAATAAAACAGCGTATAAGAGTTCGGAGAATAAACTTATTAACTCAGTAATAATATGTAAAAAATATTAAAATCGATCACAGTAAATCGTAAACGACAAATTCACAACCTCGAAGGCCTGGTTGAAAAAAAAATCATCTTATATGCAACTACCTATGACACGCCATTTTCAACTCTCCAGCACAAGAACGTGGTGCTGTCAGAATACTCTTTTTTTTACGACTATCAAACTCGCAACGTGAGTAAAAGTGATTCGAATTTCGAACATTATGGAATTACTTATTTTTTATACACCTGTTGGGCTAAGACGAACATTTGCGTCAAAGTATTCGTATCGCCATCGTGAAATATTTGTATGAGAATTGTATGTACATAGTACATACAGCGCTCCTACAGGGCGTACTTGGAACTAAATTTGGAAGCACGAAACTTTTGTGTAAAGTTCCCTTCTGATCCAATGGTTACATTGTTTTATTACAATGGTGTAGCCACTGTACACTTATTGATCAGTGGTCACATTTAAAATTAAAAAGTTGAAAGTAAAAAGTTCCTATTGGGCTTCCTAAAAGTAAAAAAGTTGTTAAAATTTTCGTAGCGTAACATAGGCGTAACGTTGTAGATTTGTATGAAGATTGCGAGCACGAACAAGGTTTTCACGTATAGTATTTTCAAATTCGAAGGCTGGCTATCGAAATCGTATGAATACTTTACGATTTCGAAGGTGCTACCTAGCGCCATCGTATCGTGAACTCGATACCGTAACGTTACGAATCTTACAAACATTCGTGCTTGGCCTACTTCGGTAATAAATGGCTACAATTAATTATAGTACATATGGTTCCTGTAACACTATTGCAAATCTACAAGGACCTCGATGTACAGTCAGCAGCACGTCAAACATTACATTTGCATTACGAAAGTCGTCGCTAAATATTATGAATCGACATAAGGACGGACACGCAAGATCAACATGTAAAATCTGGCGTGTTGCTGCTTGTACACCGTCCACTTGTGACATAAGATGTGTCAAAACACAGTTCTTATAGTTTTATTGCCTAACCCAGAGGTTTCGAAAGTGGGTGCCGTGGCACCCCAGAGTGCCGCGAGGCGCACCTGATATCTGTGCTAAAAAGCAAAATTCCTAAAAAGGTGCAACAAAAAAGATAAAAAGAAATGACTAGAGTGCCGTGTTTAAATTTTCTAAGTGTGCCAGGACTTGGAAATTATACTGAATTACAAAAAAGCAAAACGTACAAACAAAGATTAAGGTATACTTAATCTAATGAGACCAAAAGTATTTAATTCCGTAAAGGTTTAGGGGGGTAATACAGTTATCGCACGAAACAATATTTCAATAAGAAATGTAGGCACTTGCTTCGGACTTTCAACTCTAAGCAGTGTGCAACAAACTGCATTTTGAAAGTGCATACTCGAGCCATGAATTGGCTCTTCACAATCCACTTAATAAATCACCAATTGTGCTCAGTGGTTGAAGAAAGTATTCTGAGATTGAGTTCTCTCTCACGGTTGCTATCCCTCTGGTCGGAGTTGGCGACGAGCGGGCAGTTGTCGTCAGTGTCGGGAACCCCGTCGCCGTCGTCGTCATCGTCGCAGGCGTCGCCTTTGCCGTCGCCGTCAACGTCCAACTGGTCGCTGTTCGGCACGTACGGACAGTTGTCCAGCCCGTCCTGGATGCCGTCCCTGTTGATTTGATTGTATGTATTTGTATGTAGGTATAATGTGTAACAGTTTTGTATAATGTATTTGAGTAACTGTTCCAATCACTCCGACAGGTATTTCTATATATCTTCTTATCTTCATCTTATATATAAAAATGAAACGCTGTGTGTTAGTCTAGATTCTTACGAAATTTTCTGTGTGTGTTTGAATAGGTCTAAGGAAGGTTTAAAAGTACAATTGGACCCGGTAGGTGGCGCTGTAATCGGGCAGGACAACGTCTGCCGGGCCCACTAGTACCTATATAAAAATGAAACGCTGTGTGTTAGTCTCGCAAAAACTCAAAAACGGCTCGACGGATTCTTACGAAATTTTATGTGTGTGTTTAAATAGGTTCAGAGAAGGTTTATTATGTACAACCAAAGACATTATAAGAGATAGACCGGCAATACGCGCGACCTCTAAGAAACCCCCTTCAACCACAACAGCGGTCAGGCGGCCGCTACTCATATTGTATTTGTACTGCGTTCGACTGTCGAGCGCGCGTCAAGTTATAAAAATACTTAAACATGCCCAAATAACTTCGTTTTGTAGTGTAAAAACCGAACAGTAATAAAAACTAAATCACATTGTAACATTATTTATTACCGATGAGCCTTAATTATGCCTATTTATTTAGCTATTATCATATCAAAATTGGTTGAAGGGGACTTCATACATTTCGTTTGCATTGTTGGTCTACTCTTATAATGTCTTTGTGTACAACAATCGGGCAGGACAACGTCTTCTGGACCCACTAGTATTTTAATAAAAACCAAAGTTATGTTTGTGAAATAATAATATATTATTGTAATGTTGGCAATTTAAAAGAGCAGACAAAAAAAATAGACCTTCCGAGTTTCTCGCTTGTTCTTCTCGAGAAGGCTCTCCCAATTTCCGAATAGGTCATTTTTTTTACTTGTATTTGCATACATCTTAATTATGGTTGGGATGTGTGTACATACAAGGTTTAAATAAATAATACATAGCTTATCTTGATTTGTTGCATTTTTAAATTAATTTATTGGTTAAATAGAGTCTTGTAATTTGTTGACGTCAATAAGTGCCTGTAAAGGTCTATATTGAATAAACAGTGTGACCATGGGTCAGAATCGAGATTTTTGAGTTTATGTTTGAGTTTATATTTAGGATGACGGATCGAGAAACTAATTCGCTGGCAATAGAAAAACACACCATGCTGTGGTGTCTTTCCAACATTTGTATAAATAGAAGTTGTCGATTTTCGATAAAAATTCGTCACGACTCTGGCAACTGACCGGTGCATAAACACATCTCCCGCGCCTACATTTGCTCAGTTATCCTTGAAATAACTGAGCAAAAAATTCTGTTTAATTCGGTTCTGTTTGTTCCTCAACCAAAGAATAATGTGAGAATTCTTTTGGCTGAAATTTGACACTACACACTAGTTTTTCATTGTACGCCAGTATGGTAAGCCCGTATGGTTTAATAAGTTCCAGAAAACTTACCTACCGTGGCATAATTTCAGCAACATATATTTATATATATTTAAATGTTAGGATGTTCCAACATCAACCGCATCATTGTTTGGTCCTTCGAGCCAGATAATCTGCCTTTCATCCTATCATTAGGCATATCAGAATGTAAGAAATATTTACCTTTAAGGTCGAGCTTGTTCAAAATTAGAATAGGTATAATTAATTAAAATTTGATCAGACAAATATGGTAATTGATATACCTATTCAACTAATCTAAGTGGAATTTACTGTTTTTGAGTTAGTAAATAGGTATACAGAAATGAATGAACTGAAGTATAATGAGATGATGCATAAGTGGCGTTGCTGCTGGACACATCACATTGCAACCAACAATATGCGTCGACCTCAGACCAAAAAAACCAAAGGACATGAAATACCTACGAAAAAAGCTTGCCAATAATAATGTATGGTGGTGCTCTAAGATGGCGGAACAAAGTAGGGACGCCGCATCCAATATTTCACACTTATGATGTTTTTCTTTATATACTTAGTTTATTAAATAAAATCAATAAAAAACATTTTGGAACTGTAAAATGCACTCACAAACAACGCACGCTGACTGATATTTTAGCACAACAACACGGTGCTTTGTAATGGCGGACTGGCCACAAATTTATTCGTGCCATCTTAGAGCATTCAGACGGGAGATGGCAAGGCTGGGCGAATCCCTCTGCCAATAGTTGACCTTATGATCATACATACATGTTATATAAAACTAGTTGACGCACGGCCGCTGCCATTAGGTGTCGTTTAGTATCGCAAGTAAGAGCTCGTAAAAAATACAGTAACTCAAATATTCAAGACTATGGCGTTTTCCATCACATGTAAGTATAAAATAAACGTGTTTTATTTAAGTACAATTTTGAAGTATTTTTAAGCCATTACGATAGAAAAAATACAATGGTACGTTGGTAGCTCAACACAGTACACGGGCATGATTTGCGGGCGATTGCGAGTGATTGTGGTTGACACACGTTAATTTGTCGATGTGTGTGTGTGTTTCTTTATAGTGAGGTAATATTTTCATAGTGTGCGTATCTGTAATTGAATGCTAGATTTTCGTAGTGTGCCATGCGTGTTTACCTCGCCTCCCGCAAAATGTGTCAGAAATATGTATACTGCGATTTGTTGCGACTATATCCATGGGCTAAAAAGGATCTAAGCGTGCCATAGTTAATAATATACACGGTTATTTTTTATGACACTGGAAAATTTAAGGGACGCTTGACGACATGGTATTAGAATGATTTAAACATGAATAAATAAAATACATAACTCACTTACTTAATTTTATATTAATTTTCTAAAACATCCAAAAATGCTTCACTAGTTGAGAGCAGCATTTTTAGAGATTTTCTTTTTAATTTCATTTTTTTTATATAACAATGGATGTGTCCTAAAGCTTCCCTAAAATTTTCCTGGGTGATAAAAAAATAACCCTGTATATTGCGAGTCCATTAGTTTGTTCGGTCTGAGCGCGGCGAGTGTGATGTGACTCACTGGTCGCGGTCGACGTCGCTGTCGCACGCGTCGCCGACGCCGTCGCGGTCGGCGTCGTCCTGCGCGGGGTTGCGCACGCGCGGGCAGTTGTCGCACACGTCGCCCACGCGGTCGCCGTCCATGTCCTCCTGCCGCGGGTTGTAGCCGCGCGGGCAGTTGTCCTCCTCGTTCATTATGCCTGCACAAATCTTTTTTCACTTCTCATACTCTGAAAGTGCTTATTTGTGCAGGATATAGGCTGCACAAAATCGAATTTTGTACACAAGTGCATTAACGTATCTACTCATACATAAATGAAATGAGCCATACAGCCAAACACAATAAGAAGTTCATAGATAGAATTTGTTATTTTATTATATTTACTTTAATTTATTTGCCTTATGTGTTTTTTAAGACAAAACAATTTCTTTCAGTAATTCAAAACTGTACTAATTTTACTTTGAATTTTAATTAAAGAAATGTTATGTTATACTACTGTTTTATTTCCTCGCAATCGAAGTGAAAAGCATAGTTTATAACTCGTCCACAAAACCATTTTATCCTCGACATTACTATTAGCCATAGACGAAAAATAATATAGACTGCCAATGTCATACTATAAGAAAGGTCCTATTGCCGCCTTATATGTAGATGGCGCTGACCTATAAGGTTGTTAACTGTAATTTTGTTGATAATTTATACTGAATCGTGCCCGAAAATTAATAAAAAGTTGTTTCAATGATAGTAAATTACAAATAATTATTTAATAATTCGCCAGAACAATTTTAATCTTTATCGAAAAATTTAATCCTATTATACGGTTTCTACGGTTTCGCACTAGATGGCGCTTTACAATTGAGCACGGTGCGGTGCTTACATTTTTATAATACTATTGATTTTTACTAGATGGCGCTAAATTTAATGGATAATGTTAACCAAGCAACATAAATATAATAATATTGTTTTATAATTCTTACTGCGTATATTATAGTGAATTGTAAATGATATCTTATGTACACAAATATTAAAAGAAGTAACAAAAAGTGTATTTTAAATTACAAAAAAAATGAAAAAAATACACGCGGAGAAATTAACTTCGTTAGTGCCGATACTCCCGATGCTCCAATACATTTTAATTCTATCTTGATTCTAGGCACGGTACTAAACTTTTAGGTGCTGAGTTGCAAGGCTTACAGTCATTTAAACCGAATTCAAAAAAAAAGGTTATCAATTCGACCCGTATGTATGTAATATTTACAGAACTGCCCAGTTTTCGTATATGTTAGTCGATATCAGCGTCTGAACAAATGTGCCAAATTTCAAAAGTGTATGTAGGTATGCATGTTTTTATGTTTGTGTTCGCATATCTCCGGAACTACAAGTCCGATTTAAGTAATTCTTTTTTTGTTGTACTAGGTATTGTTTAACTTAGGGAATACTGCAAGTTTCATCAAAATCGGTTCAGTAGTTTTTGAGATAGGGAATTTTAACTGACATTTTAAGCGACTTCAAAAAAAGGAGGTTATGAATTCGACCCGTATGTATGTAATATTTCCAGAACTGCCCAGTTTTTTAACCGACTTCATTATGTTTGTGTTCGCATATCTCCGGAACTACACGTCCGATTTAAGTAATTCTTTTTTTGTTGTACTAGGTATTGTTCAACTTAGGGAATACTGCAAGTTTCATCAAAATCGGTTCAGTAGTTTTTGAGATAGGGAATTTTAACCGACTATTTAACTTAAGTACCTACTTACAAATAAAAAAATATTTTACAAAAAGTAAAAACCGACTTCAAAAAAGTTAAAAATAATATAAGTATATTCACAGACAACATCACACTTCTATATTGAAGTCGGTGACAAATTTTAAGATTTTCTAGGCGATCTTCGTTTGGCACCATGAAGCAAAAACAAAGTGCTTCATGTTTTGTATTTG
Organism: Schoenobius gigantellus; assembly: GCA_963935595.1. Taxonomy (NCBI): domain Eukaryota; kingdom Metazoa; phylum Arthropoda; class Insecta; order Lepidoptera; family Crambidae; genus Schoenobius; species Schoenobius gigantellus. The sequence goes on from OZ012559.1 coordinate 24,883,748, forward strand.
CTTCATGTTTGGCACCGACTTCGATATAATAAGTGTGATGTTGTCTGTGCCTATTCTTATATTATTTTTAACTTTTTTGAAGTCGGTTTTTATTTTTTGTTAAATAACTTTTATTTTACGACACGTTTAGCGCAGAGGTCGAGTGATCACCTACTGCGCAATGGGTCGCGGGTTCGATTCCCGTACGGGACAAATGTTTTGTATGGCCTACAGAAATTTGTTCCGGTCTGGGCGTATGTGCATGTGATATTCTATGTTTGTAACTGCACCCACGAAACATGAGAAAATCCTAGTGTGGGGCGACGTTTTAAAAAAAAGAAAAAAAAATGTTACTTTTTTTTGAAGTCGGTTAAAATTCCCTTTCTCAAAAACTACTGAACCGATTTTGAAGACACTTGCAGTATTCTCTAAGTTGAAGAATACCTAGTACAACAAAAAAAGAATTATTTAAATCGGACTTGTAGTTCCGGAAATATGCGAACATAAACATAATGAAGTCGGTTAAAAAGTTAAAATTCCCTATCTCAAAAACTACTGAACCGATTTTGATGAAACTTGCAGTATACATATTTCATTCTGCCGAGTAATAAAAAGAATTCGATGCGTTGTAATAATAACCGGTTACTATTTTTATCTGGTTGGTTTTTCTGGTTTTTCATGACTTTTGAGGTAGAAAACACAAGACAAATAAATTAAAGCAAATAAATAAAGTACCGCAAGTTATTCTGTGAAGTTTTATTTAGCTTTGTTGGCTGTTGGGCCTAAGAACTTTGACTAAAAGAAAATTTAAAATTTTACTTTATGCTCTAGAGAACATAAAATACCATTTCATGCAGCCTATAAACGACATAAAATCGAACTTTGCGAACACGAGAAGTGAAAAGGTTGATTTTTTGCCACTCCTAAATTTTTTAGTAGCACAAAAATAAAGAAAAGATTTTTTTTGTGTTTTGCAACGCAAACTTGCTTTACTTACTATTTGCAACTGCACAAAGCTCTACTTACTATTTGCAAACTTTAACTTCTACATATAAACGAAAATGCTAGCCACAAAGACAAATCACAGAACAATCATCTGTCAATACCAGGTAAAATTTTACGCTTTCTGGGTTCCGCGCGAAATTCACTCCTGTCAACGCTATCAATTAGTTGTTCTCGAACGCACCCTAAAATGAGAGAGAATGTCTGGCAGAATGTGTCAAAAATGTATATAGCGCCATCTATCGTCCTCTTGTAAAACTACATAAATCTATGTAATCACTGCTGTGCATCCTAGGAGCGTGTGTGCTTTGTTGCTTTTAAAAATATCGACAAATTTTAGATTTGATACAGCTCGCTCCATCTGTTGCTCGTGGTTAGAACTAATTTTAGAAATGTTAGACATTGACAATCCTTTCTTTATATCATCCTTGCTATTAGCCTATTACTATCAGCCTATTACGACACTACTATCAGCATATTCGTTTTGTGCACTTGTTGTAAAGGCCGTATAGAACATTAACCCTTGAAGCTACGTTGCAAAACAAAATCGTTATTAACACCTGAGGCGAGAAAAATAAGACATAAAATAAGCCTTTAAAATCAGCAAATTAGTGAAGTTATGTGTCGATAATATCTGGGTCACGTAAATTTCCTCATCCTTGAAGCGTAACTTTTGGCCTTGTAGAAAAATTTTGCGTCTATAAAACATAAACACCGTTTGACAAACCCTTAAAAACGAACAATGTGAGTGTCTTAATATCAGAGTCGCAAGCGTCATCCATGCCGTAGACTAATTTTGTCAGTGACCGTCATTGTCCCCATTGGGGTCGCAAGCGTGACCTGTTCGTGTGCTGTCAACTGATTTCATCACTCGCCGTTATTGTCCATGTCGGGGTCGCAAGCATCGCCCATGCTGTCAACTGTTTTCGTCACGCCGTTATTGTACATATTGGGGTCCCAAGCGTCGTCCATGCCGTCGACTGATTTTGTCACTCGCCGTTATTGTCCATGTCGACGTCGCAAGCATCACCCATGCTGTCGACTGATTTCGTCACGCCGTTATTTTAGATGTCGGGGTCACAAGCGTCGTCCATGCCGTCGACTGATTGCGACACTCGTCATTATTGTCTATGTCGGCATCGCAAGCATTGCCCATGCTGTGACTGATTTCGTTACGATGTTATTATACATGTCGGGGTCACAACTGATATACTGACCATACTATCAACTGATTTCGTCACTCGCCGTTATTGTACATGTCGGGGTTGCAAGCGTCGCCCAAGAAGTTCACTGATAACGTCACATGCCGTTAATGTCCATATCGGGGTCGCAAGCGTCACCTATGCCTTCGACTAATTTCATCACTCACCGTCATTGTCCATGTCGGGATCGCAAGCGTCGCCCATGCCGTCGCCATCGGTGTCCTCTTGCTCGGGATTATACCGCCGCGGACAGTTGTCGCACACGTCCCCGCGCTTGTCACTCTGGTCCTCATCTCGGTCTAGTTGGTCCGGATTCGCTATCAGCGGGCAATTATCCTAGCAAATGGTGGATTATAGTTTGACAGATATTCTAGGAAAGGACTAAGTAAGCAATTGAGAAATTAAATATAGTGCTCGTAATCGAGAAATCGAGAGAGAAAGTGTGTTATAAAGATATTGAAGTTTCGGGACCTCACAAAGAAGAACAGAGGGTCAATTCAGGGGAAAGTAATAGTTTAAATGTCGTTAAAGTTCAAAAGTCGTTCGATCCGAGTCCTATCTAAAGTCGGTATTTCTCATGACGTTCGAATCCAGTTCGATAGAATAGAATAGATCTGCAACCGTTCGAAAGGGTATAACTTGTCAATTAGGAACTAAAAGATCACCACAATATCTTTTTGTCATTATATAACAATCTTTTTAAACAAACATGAAACGAGTTTTAAATCGGTCCGTTTAACAGATAGGAACTGAGAGGCAATCTCACTATTACGAGTACAACGTTCAAACGAAATCAGAAAAGTTCACTTCACTTATTTAGATATGGCAAGTTTACGTTCTCATACATTTTGACAACAACTTGACAGTTCTCAGATGTCAAAACACATGGAAACGGTAACGATAAGGTTCAGAAATATTGCGATTGCCCCTCTGATGTGAATACGAAAATTGTGTCGGATATTGTTACTACTTTTTTTTACATGTACCTATCAACTTACAACAGATGATGTCGTCATTACATCAGTGAATATCTCATTTTTGTACTCACTTGCCCTAGTTTAAGTGTTGAATTTAAATTAAGGCGGCCAACCGTCCCGCATTCTGCGGGACCGTCCCGGAATGACTGTATTCCCGCATTGCAATATTTAATAAAATAGTCCCGCAAATCGTCAAATGCGTCCCGAATGTCCCGCATACCTACCTTTTTTGTAGATGTAGATTCGTTTCCCATCGTCTCGCTCGCATATACCTACTATAGTGTTCTACATCAAAAATACGAACGGCGAGACGAGACGTAGGTACTGTACTTAAGTAGGAAACCCAGAACTAGAAAAAATATGCCACTCATGTGAAAAATATTATGACTTTAATAATATTTAATGTTGATTCAGTAGTAGTGGATGGGGGGGGGGTCCCGCATTGACTTACTGGAAAGTTGGCCGCCTTAATTTAAATGATTTTAATCTCTTGAATTTAAGATATTAGGTTTTTAGATATTAGGTAACTATCAACCGTAACTATTTACTCACGGGATGGTTGGCGATCCCGTCGCCGTCGGCGTCCGGGTCGCACGAGTCGCCGATGCCGTCGCCGTCGGCGTCCTCCTGGCCGGAGTTGGACACGTTGGGGCAGTTGTCGGCGTGGCACCGCCGCTCGGGGCACGACAGCCCGTGGTCCGGGTACCCGTCGAGGTCCGTGTCGCGGCCGCAAACTGTACCGTTGCCCGCGTACCCGGTCTACGGGACAAAAGGTTCAGACCAGAGGTGCCGCACGAGAATCACGAATTTATTGAGAGTAACTTACAACCGCTAATCTCGGCAATTGCCCTACGTTTTTTTATACGAGTAATGGCCGGTTTCAATTTTCTTTCTATCTGTGGATTTGGTTACTAGCGATAGGCATTTGACATTAGCTACATACAATATACATCACAATTCTATCTCCAGTAAGCAAATCTACAGATAGATAAGATATTGAAACCGGTCGTAAGTTGGCAAACAAGCATACTGCCCACATGATGTTGGTAATAGTCAGCTATAGTACATGTGGTTCTTGTGAGATTCGCAGCAAAACTGCAAGAACCACAGTGTACTTACACTGCCTACTTGTGGCATAAGACGTAAAGTCACGGTACTCTGTAATTTAACTACCATACCCTTTAAACCGAAACACAGCAGTGTAAGCACTGCTGCTTTGCGGCAGAAATAGGTACCCATGCAGACGACCCTGGTACAGAGACTACCTCCGGTGTCTTTGTAATATGTATTTGTCTATTTATTTAGATATATCTATGTACCTATTAGGATTTAAAAAATCTAATTGTTTCCTTATTAATTTTGTTTTATGGGTACATTTACTACATTTGCTCTCTGCACCACCTGAAGATTGACTGGCAGAGAATGCCTCAGGCATTAAGTCCGCCATTGTATACAATGTACATAAAGAATTAATAAATAAATACATGTTGCAGTGATGATTGAGCCAGCAGCACTTACAGCGCAGACGCACTTGTAGCCGTAGCCGCAGACCGCGTTGTACCGCTTGCAGTACGCCGGGTCACATAGCTGTATCTGCGCGGGCGTATCGTTGAAGCACGGCCGCGTCGTGTTCAAAATAATAAGCTGATTCTTCTTCGAAGGGATGAAGGGAAGGAGGACCCAGTAGTGGGACGTATTCAAATTGGAGTGATGATTGAGCCAGCAGCACTTACAGCGCAGACGCACTTGTAGCCGTAGCCGCAGACCGCGTTGTACCGCTTGCAGTACGCCGGGTCACACAGTTGTATCGGCGCGGACGTGTCGTCGAAGCACGGCTGCGTCGTGTTCAAAATAGTAAGCTGGTTCTTCCTCGAAGGGATGAAGGGAAGAAGGACCCAGTAGTGGGACGTATTCAAATTAGAGTGATGATTGAGCCAGCAGCACTTACAGCGCAGACGCACTTGTAGCCGTAGCCGCAGACCGCGTTGTACCGCTTGCAGTACGCCGGGTCACACAGCTGTATCTGCGCGGGCGTGTCGTCGAAGCACGGCCGCGTCGTGTTCACGTAGTAATTGCCTCCGCACGGCACGCAAATGTATGAACCCTGTGAGAAATAATAGAAATGGTTAAGAAAAAAAATATGTAGGTACACTCAGCAACATGTCAAGCTATACATTTGCATTATGAAAACTGTCGCTGTCGAGTGACATATCTTAAGGTCAATAATATCTGTAACTCGCACTCAGCCGTTTTTTATTATTATTTTAACAAAGCAAAAAATACGTGACCTGCCATTTTTCCCTACTGGTAAATTTTGATGTTTCATGCACAGTCAGTCTGCACCCCTGTTACCCAAAGATTCTCTTTTGAAAACTGATGCAATTAATGGTGCATTTTTAGGGTTCAGTACCTTAAAAGGAAAAAATGGAAGCTTGATAATGGTCGGTTGATGCGCCTTGTTGACGTATCATTTACAGAACGCTTACTTCAATGTCACAATACCCACTTTTATTTTAATTAATTTAATTTTTCAAAAATATAATGTTTATATCCTTTTATATTTATGATTTATATACTTACATTTTTTCAATATAAATATCCACAAAATATTACAAATGTTTAGAGTATATTTATTTATTTTTTCTTACCCTCGTCCGTGTGTCACTGCGGGTGCCAACTGAAAACCAGCGCTGGGGTGTCTAACGCCAACCAAATGCTGAGATGGCAACCCTTTCGGTGCGGGCACGCTCAGTACAATTAGGATGTCACTTGTTTTATTATATAATCTGTTGTACCTACATTGTATATTGTCTTGTTGATTTGTGTCTGTGTCGAATAAAGTACGATTCACACCAACCGGGCGGCGGCAGAGCGCGCCGGAGCGCATTTCGCACTGTGCTAAAGTAAATTCAGACTTCTATACAAATGTTAAGGTTCATGTTTGCATGGAATTTACGCTGCTTGGGATGCGCGCGTACGCCATGGCTGCCGGTCGGTTCCTCGCGTACGCAGTCGGCTCCTCGCGTACGCGGCCAGCTGCTCGCGTACGCGGTCGGCTCCTCGCGTACGTCACGTCAATACCGCGAATGGAAACTGACTGCGACAATAAAGCATTTACTAGGGGCTAAAAGCATGCTCGCGGATACGCGAGCACGCGCCCGGGTTCGAGCAGATGTAGCCGTCGGGCGGACGTGGCCTGCTACCGGCCGGCTTTCGCTGCGACGCAACGCGCAGGGCTCCTGCGTCGCCCGGTTGGTGTAAATCGTACTTAAATGTTATCTTTCTTTTCTTTCTTTCTCTTTCATACGTTACCGGCGTGTTGACGCAGAGCCGCTGCCGGGGGCAGACGGCGGCGGCGGCGGCGCACTCGTCCACGTCGACGCAGCGCTCGCGGCGCGGCTCGCGGCCCGCGCCGCGCCAGCCCTGCCCGCCCTCGTAGCCCGCCGGGCACGGCCCGCAGCTGAACCCGCCCTCCTCGTTGCGGCACGACACCAGCTCGTCGCACGGCCGGATCAGGTCGCACTCGTCCATGTCCACGCACGCGTAGCCTGGCCGGCGGCGGTTCGATTTCATTTGGATAGCAACGTTTTGGCTCGACCAGCGGCCCTCCCTGCCGCCTATCTCAAAGCGATCACTCGCTATCGCTTTCGTGACATTATAACAATAGTTTTAATGTCACAGGTGACATTAGAACATAATGTTCCAATGTCACGTAGGCGATAGCGAGTGATCGCTATGAGTTATGCGGTAGCCCCCCAGTTTTGAGTGACTGGTGCTCGGAATATTAAATCGAGCGAAACCACTTTACTGCGTGTGGGTGGGTCAAAATCTCTTTTGACCGTTGAAATCGAGCAGATTTGTTTTGATACAAAGCAAACCTAAGCAGTTTTGACTGATTTCACCAGTCAATAGTGAATTGTCACCTGTCATGATTTGACTACATGAACTAACAGTTTTTGTTTAACAGAAAAGTAATGAACAGTGAATAACATTTGAACTTACAGCCATGTGACGGTAGCGAAACGGCCAAGCTACATATTTTGACTAAGTTATAGAGTTCGTGAAGTTAGGGCTTGTAGAGTTGGGGCGTGTATAATTAGAAGCTTGGCTCTACATACGATCTTATAACTTTTTGATAGTGCGAGCCATATATGGTTTCGTCTTGGCAATATTTTACATGAAAAGGTTTTTGGTGGGATATACTTATATAAGCCCTAACATTTTATTACGGACTTGCATTTTAATATTATTTTTGTAATGAGTAGTGTGTGCGTATGTCTAGTCACAGAACCTGTTTCACTGTCTCTCTTACACTTTAAATCGGAATACAGCAGTGCAAGCACAGCTGATTTGTAGCATGAAAAAAAACATACGCATCGAATTGAGAACCTCCTCCTTTTTTGAAGTCGTTAATAAAGATGGAAGTCCCTACATACCCGCGTAGTCGACTTTATACCCGGTATCCGAGTCCGAAATTGTTTTTTACACAACTAAGTTGGCAAACACGCATACTGCCCACCCGATGGGAAGTGGTAACAGTCACCTATAGTACACGTGGCTCCTGTGAGATTCGCAGCAAATCTGCATCCCCACAAAAAACCACAGTGTACGTTGCCAACTCGTGACATAAGATGTAACAGTCACTGTACTCAGTTATTTCACTGTCATATTTTACCCTTTACACCGGAACACAACAATGCAAGCACTGCTGCTTTGCTGCAGAATTAGGTAAGACGGAGGTACCCAAGCAGTCAAGAAATTAAAAAAGAATGTAACTAAATACCTTACAATAAAATGGCAATGCCTTAAACATTATATTTAATATCCCGTAGTCTATTATTCTGACTTCGTATCTTTATAGACAGCAATGCACAAACAACTTGAATGATGCTAACTGAGATTTTAATACTAATTATCCTTATGAAACAAACAATCTTTTGTTAAGCCCTCAGTTGGCTTTTATGGAGCCTCTTCAAAGAGAAAATTAAATGAACTATTCCATCATAAAATGTTCTCGTACAGGAGTGCTAGTATTCCGCTTTAATCGGAGTCTCGATTACATTGAGCGAGATTACATTTTCTCTGTGAGGCTGTTAAGGCGCATAGTGGACCCAATGACCTTGCGTCAATCGTCCCGCACTGATTACATAGGAGTGAGTGAGTGAGAGTGAGGGGAATATTTAAGCAAACCTGTACGCGTAAGATGAATTATTTCAATAAAAAATTAATTAAGTTGAATAAGAAAAATCTAAAAAGACCATCCCCTAGAATATTGTTCACTTTATTTATTGAAATCAAAAGTATATGATTTAACCTAATATTTACGACGCGATTAGCTTTAAAGTTCTAAAATCGAGGCATTTTTGGGTCACATTTGAACCAAGTTTTAATTAATTTATCAAAAAATTAAAAAGACCATCCTCTAAAGAATGCGTTGAATAATAACATATCTTTTTTAAAGATTTTTTTATTCAATATTTATGAAGAGAACCGGTTTTTTCTGCAGTGATTTTTTACGTTTGACCTTACTATGCGCCTTAAGTCGCTTCCGTAGTCAGACAGCTGTCGTCGGCTCCATGCGATTAATTCTGTTTCGCTTCATAAATGGTGAATTAGTGACAATATGCCTAATATAAAGTAATCAAACATTATTTATGAATAGAATAGAAATAGTTTAATGACGCACACACAAATACTACAACGTATAAATAAAAAAAGGAAAACAGAAAAATACAGGTAATGGGCGAATTGCATGTGTGATGTTCAATTGGCTCCTAACTCAACTATAGCTAGGTGCAGCGTCGATTTTCAGCTAGTGGCTTAAGTGGTTCCCGCTGCCTGAAAGACGTACACTAATCTTAACAGCAAAAACGGACACAAAATTTATATGACACAAAAACTTCCATTAATTTTATTTATGTATGCAGTGCAGTCGCAGTACAAGTAAATATGTAGGTATGTGCCCTACGTACTTACAAATAAAATACTATTTCTACACCAACCTTGGAATACCTACATACTCCGAAGCGCGAACAGGTGACTAAGAAAACAAATGACTGAGTTAGCCACTCGTCAATAATTCAGTACAGTCATAGCTAAATAACATTCGTGCTACACAAAACGTTACAAAAATGTAATAGTTAAAGATTTTAGTACATCTTTTACGTACCTGCCGATTGAATATACTTATTGGTTAGTTGCTTGCTATATTATGTAAACATTTATAGGTAGAATATACTCAGAAGCTCACCGTTCCACTCAAATCCTCTAGGGCAGCCTTCGCACTCGTAAAATGGGGAAACGTCCTTCGGCCTGCAAGGTCTCGGGCCGCAGGGGCGATGAGTGTCGCACACATGCTGGCAACGCTGGCCATCGCCGGAGTAGCCCTGGGGGCAAGAGCCGCAGTGGGGCCCTGACGTGGTCTCTTGACATTCCACCCCTGTTTACAGGAGGAAAGAAGATGTTTGTAGTTCGGTGCTTCACATAGCAGGGTGTCTATTCTGCTAGCATACATGCATTTATTGCGTGACAATAACGCTTCAATAGCATTCCTCTTTGAGGCAGTTATTGTCGGTTAACCGATAACTAACTAAAACATTTGTCATTGTCGACTTAAAAAAATATGAAACGTGCGTTTAGAACAAGATTATAGTTGGCCTCCTGATATTGAAATTTTTGCAATAAATAAAAAAAATATGATGAATCATGCGTTTAGAGCAAGATTATAGTGGAATTAAGAGGAAACACCAAGGTCAAAATTAGGTATTTGTGAAATGTATTGCTGTCGCGCTGTGTGCCCAAACAAGTGAGTTAAGCGCGATAGGGACAACTGCAGCTGGGACCGAAAATACCTATGAAAAGTACACAAAATATACGTTTCTTAGGCTCGTATTAATAATTGCATCTCAAGTATGAGATCGATCTTGAGATACTGTTTTTGACATATGTTCCATACATTAAACGTCAAAACTGCAGCTCAAGATCGCTCTCAACTTTGAGACGCGTTTATTAATACGGGCCGTAGTCCCCTGTTTTTTCCGCGAAAAATTGACCGATTTAATTCCTTTTTCGTTAAAAATTAAAGCGAGACTTTTTCTGTGTTTCTATGTGTTGCTTTTTTCATATAACCTTCTTCAATTTGTTTGCTGGACGTTTGAATATAGCAGAAAATTAGGTCGATTTTTTTAGGTTTTTGAAGGTTTCATATCTCTTTTAATAATTAACTTAATAAAAAAAGGAAAACATAGGAACATGCATATAGTGGCCATTGATTTTATTGGAAAAAATAGAGTAACTAGTGCCATTATCCAGGAAGGAAACAGGGGAATATGTTTGTATGGAAAAACGGACTGTACGATTTCCTCTTAATAATGCTTAACAACAGCTACTTACAGAAATACTTTTTTGTTCTTTCGTACTAGATCAATGATTAAATAACAAAATGCCTAAAATCTTTACAATTTTGTCCAATAGTTCCATGGGACAAATTCCCCGTGGAACTAAACAGTTTCAAAAATTCCATATGGAACTGGGCACATGGAACTAAAAAAACATTACTCGAAGCATCAGGATAGTAACAAGATGGTTATTTTATTTATTTATTTTTTTAAAAAACGTAGCCCAACACTAGGATTTTCTCCTGTGTCGTGGGTGCAGTTACAAACAGAATATCACATGCACATACGCCCAGACCGAAACAAATTTCTGTAAGCCATATAAAATATTTGTCCCGTACGGGAATCGAACCCGCGACCCGTTGCGCAGTAGGTGATCACTCGACCTCTGCACTAACCGTGTAAAGTTGTGGCTTTGAACAAGGCTTCTACCATTGCAACTAATGATTTTTTTTAATGTATCTGTGATATCGCCATGTGCATTGTGCATGCATACCTACAGTGACGCAAGTTCCTAATAAGAAACTAAAAACTTGGGTTAGCAAAATTGTAAAAACCATTGTTATTTTCCTACTACACATCGATTTTTTTAAAAAAGGCTGCCCCATCACATCTAAAAACAATGGGGTCTTGTGACCACCCCGAAAACAATGCAAAGTACTCACATGAGATTCGCTATAACTTTTCCTAACCTGGATAGCACGATGTTTGACTGCACGATAATTTATAACACTGTTCCCCGTTTCCAGTGTATCCTGCGGGACACGTTCCGCAGCGATAGCTTCCGTCAGGTAAGTCTTGACAGCTCACACCTTTTAAAAACGAGGAACCAATCATTTTAATGGGTAATTGCACTAACCTTGTCTTAGCTAAGAAATCCTAAGAAGAATGCTGTCACTTCTTGCCTTTAATAAAAAGAATGTGACAGAATACCACTTAAGACCATCCTAAGCTAAGACAAGGTTAGTGCGATTGGCCATAAGTGTTTAACATCAGTGAATAATTATCCTTAAAAAATTAAACGCGAATCGATATAGTTCAGCGTTAAATTCAAGTTCATTTTCATTGACGACTATTTTCAATGCCAAATCTAAAGTTTTGTTGCATATATTTTACTAAGTTCCTTTTACTAACAAGTAATAAAATTAATTATAATAATGTGTATCAAGTACCTATAAAAAGAAAAGGAAACCTAACCCAGAGTTAAAGCATAGTATAAATATTACAACCATGGTAAAACTGTTGCTGGGTTAAGTAAAAAAAAATGATCACGGTGACAGCTGGAACTCGAAACTTTGTTAAACTTCACTGATTGAAGTTTTCGCATTATTTAAACCTCAGAACAATAACTAAAGCATTCGCAATGCTCCTTTAAGTCTATTGTCGTTTTGCACTGTCAACATGTGAAAGAACGTGACAGCATCAGCTTTAATTAAGCATCAAAATTTAATAAACCTTTCCGCAACTTACTGTAAATCTTTCGAATATTTATTCAAAAATTGCTTATTTTTTCAAAAACTTGTTTCGAAAATGTTCGTCTTTCGTGAACTAAACTGCACTAGTTGTAATAATGTTTTTAAATCTCGATATACCTGCTAGAGTTGGCTGGTAGACATCTCTTTAAGCGATAAGCTCGCCCTTGTAATTAACTCACGTATTTAGCTGAAATGTATGACAATTTGTGTACAATAAAGAATATACATATAGAGGTACTGTGGTGTAACGAGGTGCTGTATTCTAGATATAGCAACTCGTTGCATTCCCGCCTAACCTGACCGCATTTTAAAATTTTATGTCTGTCATAATTTCATTCTGCTTTCCCGGTACACTATTACCACGGTAATAGTATATACAGTAGACCGACTTCATAGAAACGGTCGAAACACGCCTAGGCGCCTCGATCTGGGATCGCACTCGTTTCGCATCTACAAGGGCAGTCACGAATGCCGTTCGCCGCAGGGCATACGCACGAGCTAAACGGAGCGCAGCACGATCGGTCACGGTCGGTGTGTAAGGCGCATAACACATTGCACCGGACACCGCTCCGGTGTGCGGCGCTGCGGTTTTAAATTTTGACTGAAGAATCTTAATTTGTATACAAAAACCGCAGGGTATAACACACTCACACCGCATGCCCGTGCGGTTGTGCGGCGCGCGCGACGGCACCGCACTCCCGGACGGTGATGCGGTGCGGTCCGCGGGGTATGCCACACTGAGCCGCAGTATCGTACGGATTTTTGCCTAGAAAGGACGTGCATACGCGTAATAGATCTCGACATAGATAATGCGGCGATGCGGGGCGTCGTGCACCGCAGCTCCGGACGGTGATACGGAGCAAACCGTACGGTGGCACGGTTCCGTGCCGCCGCAGCCGCATGCGGTTTTCGTCCCTCCGTACACCGCAGCGGTGTCCGGTGCAATGTGTTATGCGCCTAAGTGAGCGTATTTATGGAAGCGAGCAGCCCTATCGCAGGCCAACGCACCAAGCGATGCAGAGCGGCCGTAGGTATAAAATTTCAAAGAGGGGCCGAGTCGACATACTGTATCTACCGTGCTATTGCCGACATTGGGATGCTGATTCACCACCACGTTACACTGGCGCCCAACGTGGGCTGCCACCTTGGGTACACTACACAGGGGCCCTTGGGTGCGCTACAGTAACCTTTTTTCCTTCAGTCTGTTCTTGCCGAGCTGTGCTTCTGTATTTATAAAAGGCTTTGGTATGTGACAGTCTGAGGCATCAACGTAAAGCTCAAACTACTGGATCTAGAAGTGAGAGATTCAGTACAGAAGTTCGTTGGTTTAGGTAGACGCCATAAGGAAGAACTTTACAAAATTCCTACAGGAAACTGAGAAATCCCCATACACAAAATAAGGAAACACTAGTGTTGTATCCGCGCTTTCCTCATGGACCAACTATGTATGCACAACTAGTTGTGCCATCCAAATACGTGTTCCTAATGACACAACTACGCACAACTGAGCACAACTAACTTTCTGCAACTATTCCTTGTAACACAACTACAGTCGAAATGGGAAATATACATATACTGATAATGATACTGACTGTAGCGCTTGACAAATTTTTGCTCAGTGTATTGCTAAGTTCCTAAATAAAGAAAGTTTTGTTAGATGATGATGGTCTATATGTAGATTGCACACACAATTATCGTGTTATTGTTGTATGTTTTTAAAGTGCCTTCCAAATATTCAAACGTATGAGCTTGAGCGTTAGTAGTTTTAACAGTAAATCGAATAGGTACGTTTCTTAGCATCATTTATGGCACATTTTTTTTTACCTTTTCCTAATATGAACTGTACTTCGCTTTCGTGGATTAATATTTATTTCTTTTTTTTAATACAACTTACCCTTATGTTTGTATTTTTAGTTTACAAAGTAAGTTTCCGTTTTTACCAAATTGAAATGTAAGTAGAATTATGCTATGGAAACTATGTTTATAATAAATAAATAAACATAAATTATGATCCCACTTCCTGTGCCATGAAGGCAATCTTCACAACTCCACTCTAGCCCTTCTGATGCTCGAAGAGCTACTAGGTGCTATGATGATAATTTCGCACAGTCAGTTGTTGTGTGCACAGTCAGCTGTTGTGTGTACTACCTTCTCGCATCTGCTGCATTCCCCAATCTAGGGACTTTTTTGGTAATATTACTATTACATTTTTCATATTTTTAATTACCATTTTTACAATAAGGAAACTGGTTGCAGGTAACTATTTATTTACTCGAGTAATCGTAACACAAGTGTTAGCTATAAGACGACGGATGAATGAATGGTTTCGACTCGGCTGTAACTTATTAGTAAAATTGAAAACTATTTAAATCTGCGTTGTATCAGGTGGTTGGACTTAGTTGTGAATCGAGGAACTAATATTAAATGACTATAATTTAGTTGTGCCTATGAGAAAGCTGTGCCATTAGGAACTAATATTAAATGACAATAATTTAGTTGTGCCTATGGGAAAGATTTAACAAAAAAATTCCTAATGGCACAACTAGTTGTGCATATATAGTTGGTCCATGAGGAAAGCGCGGTTGTATCTCTATTAAAGCGAAACTTAGTTCGTACAGCTAGTTTTTTTTTCAATTATTTGGGTAAACAAACAGTTTCACAATAAGCATATTTTTAAAAATTGTCATTACAATTTTTTTGAAATTGTGAGATCAACTTCGTACACCACATAGAACTATTAAATAGTAAGGCACTTATGAGATTGCTTACATTACTAACAATAATGTGTTAAATATTCCACACAGGACACATAATCAATGTCTGTAACAAATAACAGACAGACATACACAGAATATCAGATTCCAGATAGGCAAACAATAGTTTCAATGTAGTATGTGGTCCTATTACTAATCAGGTAGTTGTATAATAAAGTACTCACGTCCCCCGAAGCAGGGGTTGGAGCTGCACGGCGATGAACATCTCTCGCCATCGCTGTCCTGTCCGCCGGGACACCGCTGGCAGCGGTACCCCCGGTCGGAGTCCGTGCAGTATTCGCCTGATAACATGTTTCATTATTAATAACATGCACCACTATTAACCTTTCCTAATTTAATCTAAGTGTAGGAACGTTACAAGTCCGTACAGTGAAAGATATAAAATACATGCGTTTTGCGCCCCTTTTCATCCCCGGGATCTCGTAAGAGGCAGTTTATCCCCGTATATAGCTCTTAGAGCGTCTTCAGGGTGTCTACGGAAGACCAGCGCCGGGGAGTCTGCGACGCCTCGGCATTATGCTGAGTAGATGCCCCTTCCGTGGCACATCTATTTGTGTTTTCTATTTTAATTTATGTTATACTGCGCTAGTGCCATCGTATAAACCATTTTCTTTCTTTTCTTCTTCTTTCTATATATGGTTCCTGTAAGTTTTGCAAGTCTACGACCCCTACAAAGACCTCATACGTTTTTTAACATATGAAAGGGAAGCTCTTGCCGTTCATCTCACCTAATAGTAAGTTATAATGAGGCCGACGGTGGAAGCATTACCTGGACTCCTCAACAACTGAGATGGGTATCTTACCTGTAGATGTCGGAACACAATAACGTTATGGCGACAAACTTAGGTTAGATGGTGGTAACTAGCCAGGCGAGCTCAGAAACCCGACCACCAAACAAATCGAGCAGAGGAGAGCAGAAAACTCTTGCCCCTATGGGGAATCGGACCCTAGATCTCCAAATCAATACCAGGTGGTCACAGCCACTAGACCACGGAGGCGGTTGGTACGTTGCCAACTTGTGACATAAAATGTCAAATCTAGCACTCAGTAATTTCTTCACTGCCTATCTAACCCTGCAAACCGGAACACAGTAATGCAAGCACCGCTGTTTGGCAGAAATAGTCGAGATAGAGATACCAGCGCAGACGAGTCTGGTACTGAGTCTCCCTCTAATCTCTACGAGGAGATGGACAGAAATAAAACCAAACCTTTTTATTCAAATGTAACTTCTTGTAAAGCTCTTTTGAATAGTCCAAATTAACACGAACTTCTAGTAGTAGGGCTTCTGAGCCCACCGGGCTAGCTACCACCGTATTACCTAAGTTTGTGGCCATAATAACAATGTTTATAGTATTGTTGTGTTCCGACAATTTAGAGGTAAGATAGCCAGTTCCTCAGTTGTTGAGGAGTCCAGGTGAAGCTCGCTTCCACCTTCAGCCTTATCGTTACCTACCATCAGGTGAGATAAATGCCAAGAGTTTCCCTGTCATATATAAAAAAATAAGTCCCATTGAATGAAAAGTATGCCTATTATACCTGCAAATTCCTGTAACGCAATGAGATTTTTTAATAAGAATAAAATAAACAAGCTTTTCTAGCTGTACGATCGGTCGAAGGATCTCACGATGGCCGTCATATTTGCGACCAACGAAATTCCTCTTTTTTTTTAGAGTGGCGACCGCGTCTTGGCAAACGTAGTGTAGGACGCCCTCCGGCAAAATGGAGCGACGATATACGAAAAGTGGCTGGTGGCGGCTGGATGAGGATGACCGGAGATAGAGATAAGTGGCGTGCCATGGGAGAGGCCTATGTCCAGCAGTAGACGAACACGGGCTGATGATGATGAAGTTCCGCATAAGAATAATTGCATGGACTTACCTCTAGCACAAGGTCGTCTGCTGCATGTGACTGGTGTACACCTGTGGCCATCGCCCTCCATACCGCTGGGACACGAGCCGCATTCGGTGCCCGTCGCTGTGTTGCGACACTCTACGCCTGCATGGTTCATTTCAGACAGTTAAGGTATCATTCCTGGCCGCCTTCATTTTAATCTTACATTATAAACGTTTACAGAAAGGTGTGCCGAGGCAGTGCAGCCGCTGTAGTCTGCAGAGTCGCGACTGCTGGGTTGAGACTGACAGGATCGGAATGATACTTTAAAGTGACATCAGAATAACAGTTCGCTGGACGATATGATATGACAGAAAAATCCTCGAAAAAACTGCTTGGGATTGACAAAAATGTGACAATTTGACGTTCTTAAGTATACATTACAATTTTTGGATAAATTTGATTTGAGTATCACTCGTCAGGCATTATATATTTTTTATATAAAATCAATGTTATGTTTGAAATACTATTATTGTAATGTTGGCAATTTGAAACAGGAGACAAAAATTACACCTGCGTTCCTTGCCTGTTATTCCTGTAAAATTTTTAAGTTTTAGTAATAAGAATGTCAGTTATTCGTAATAGATCATTTCTAGATATTGATCTAACAATTAATACACCCAGTGGTGAGGGTTGGCGATCCCGTCCAGCATCGAACGACGTCATTCTGACAGACCATGGCGCGCAAATTGAACTGTCGAGAGCGGACTGCTGATCCAGTGACCGACAATTACTTTAGTAAGTATTACATACACACACACACACACACACACACACATACACGCATTTAGCAATAGGCACACAGCATTTTGAACATTCCTTTGAATACTTATGGGCACAAACTTATAAGTGAACAACTTATGGCCAATTGTCTTGGCTAAGGATACTCTAAGAGGGACTCGAGCCTACCCTAAACTAGGGCGATTAGGCCTTAGTCACCCACGCTGTGCTATGCCCAGTGCGAATTGGTCGACATCACATACACCTTTGAATTTCTTCGCAGATGTATGCATGTTGGCTCACAATGTTTTCCTTCACCGTAGGAGCGTCAGACAAGTATAAAGTAAACGAAAAACACATTGATACATGGTGGTCTCGAGCCCCGGACCTCCCGATTGGAAGTGGCGAGTCCACAGCGCCATATTATATTGTCACGTCGCATCGCAGTGGAGCAATAGCGAAGCAATAGATTTTATTTTAACCGCATCCGAAGTCTAGTGAGTAAGAACACCGTATTCTGATCTGAAAGTCCGGGATTCGATTTTTTTTTTTATTTATTCAATACGTTAACTACATACAATTTAAAATTACTAAATGCCATCAAAAGCCCTCTAGGGGCTTGAACGATGACATGCGTTCCCAGCTCACTGGGCAATACCTATGTCATAGGTAACAAAAAAAAATCAAAAACCAACTATCATTCAGCACCGTCACACATTAGGAAAGTTTTAAGCACCTGTTTGATTTTCTTCCTATTACTACTATCTAGAAGTTTTACAGGTATATTATTTAATATGTCAGGTAGCATATACTCCCACGTCCTCTTACCGTACACATTATTCGTATTTGGTAATTTATATTTAGGTAAATAAGTCAGCGTACGTAGGTGACTTGACGTGAGAGAGCAGAAATTTTTCTGCTTGGTTTGGTTGGTGTTAGAGCTTCTGACCCCGCTTGGCTAGCTATAAACGTCTTATTCAAGTTTGTCCCTAATACTCCATAGTAGAAATGTTAATACTGCTGTGGACCGACAATTAGAAACAAGATACCCAGTTTCTCGATTCTCAAGGAGTCTAGGTGAAGCTCGCTTCCACCTTCGACCTTATCGTCACTTACCATCAGATGAAGTCACTTACCATCAGTGAGATGAAGGCCAAGAGTTTCGGTGTATTAAGAAAAAAATAATAAATGTGACTATTAATCCTCTGGGTTTTATCGATAATCGAAAGTTCTCGATCTCTATCGTGGTATAGCCAGGAGGAATAGATTCTTCCTCGCAGTAACAGCAGTGTAAGGTGTAGTGTAACCCCGAGGAATGTTCTTTTTGCATAGTATCTGTAGCGGTATTGCAATATCATATTGAAGTCCTTGAAAGGAAAGTCGGGTCGTCAAAAATATTCTGATCCATTTCGTCCAGACTTCCCTAGACTTCTGAATAGACCCGTATAAATCACACATCGACCGCGTTCAGCGATTTCGATCATCGCTCACGTAATACGTCATGAACGACATCAAAATCGATAAAGGCGTTGCTGTAGTTGACTTATTGTACTCACTTATTATTTATATATTTAATGGAATTATTATCAATGATTCCATTAAATCCATCAATATTACTTTATTAAGTTTTGTGACTTTTATTTTCACCGATAACAACCACACAGGAACATATTACGAAGAGATGTAATATTCATTACTTCCGCCAGCTACAGCATTGTATTGATTCATTTGGACGGCAATATTCATCAATTCATTATGCCGTCACAAAAATGTATGCATGTTGCCTACAGAGCGGCGTCTCCCACACAAAATAATTTATGAAGGCATTGGCTCCAAGCCATTCATAGCGCTAAGGCCGATCAAGCAACTTTAACTTTTGTATAATTCATCTAAAGACATCGTGGGTGCAACACGATACTCTGTAGGCAATATTAAAAGGTAGAGAAATTGAAATAAAACGCGTGAACATTTGCGATAAGTACACTTTAATGAAACCCACAAATGATAAGTTGCTTGATTCGCCTTAACAATAATGTTAGTAAAGATTAAGCATGTCCCCTTGCGATCGGATTATGAACATGAAAAATATATGTAGGTAACTCTTGTTAAGTAGTCAATGTTATACTATACCTAACCTATATTAAAAGCTAACCCCAAAATAGCGTCCTCAGCCGAAACTATTTTGTGAGTTTCGTTAATTCGAATATTAATTATCATGTCATTATTACCTTATAATAAAGAACAGAATTACAATTCCGTTGTTAAAAAGTACTTAGTTTACTCCAAAATATGTCATACAATATAATAATTTCAACTATAGAGTTCGTCAGTTTCAGCCTTATACGAGTTTTAATGACTCTAATGTACAAGTAGGAATGTACTATCGACAATACATCACTTGCAACACAAAAACCGTATCACGAGCGACATAAGTACAATAATTTATTTGAAATATTAATTTCTGTTTTACATACTTATACGAATTTATTTCACTTCATTTTTAGTTACATTATATCAAAACAATTAAAAATGATAGCACAGATAACGCTATCAAATTAAGTTCATGTTGACGTTGACTAGACTCACATTATTTACAATAAGGAAAAGCTAAAAGCGATAAAAACAAACAGAGCTACAAATTATACATGAAAACAAAATTAAGGCGCTATATCGAAAATGAATCAAACAATGGGAGGCGTGGTCTATACGTAAACGCGGGGCGCCCCCCGTGCTCAAGCAGCTAGTCTTTATATCTATGTCAACAAAGTCGTGAATGCGTTGCGCCCGCATGCAATCGGATCGCTTAGAAATTATCGACGTAAGCGACAAAATACAAATTATTTTATGAAAAAATAACTATAATGATTAGAAAAAAATGCTTCTGTACGATTCTGGATACTGATGATGGCTACTTATTTAAGGAATTTTTTAATTAATACCTAACACCGTTTACTAATAATCCTGAATATTCATATTTTTAAGAGGTAAGTAATTTCAAAAATAAAAAGTATCGAGGCAAAATCTTTAAATCGCGTTTTCGGTTCTGCTCGTGACTAGCTAAAGATATGAAGAAACACATATTTGACTTTCAGATCTGTAAGATCTCTCAGTTACCTATGACATTACATTAAAAATAACCAATATTTTCGATATATCGCCTTAAGTGGACTCAATTCTGTGCGCCCGCCGTCTAAATAACCTAAAGCTAAAATGTCTAAAATTAAACTTAATTTAAATGGCCGGTTAAGCAAGTGCTATTCTACGGTGACGGGCCAATTAAATTTAGGCAGCGCTTAAGCGTAATTCTAAAATGTCTAAGATTAGTTTGTGTGATTGTGTTGCTATAGTAAAAATATCAAAAGTGAATTAATTAATGGATCTTGTTGTTAAAGAAATTATAACGGGATTATGTTTATATAACAGTTAATACATTTAGTACATATTTATCTTGTTTTTAACAATATAGTTCTAAGTAATATTTTTTTCCTATTTATGTATGGCGAAAACAATCAATTTGGGCAAAATTAAAATTTCTACCTCATTTGTTGTTAGGATTTGTATTTTTCATTAAATAAACGGCAGATTTTAGCAAGGCTTTAATTTTAATCGGGATGATTTTACTCGCAGCTAAAAATAGTCAGTTTAGGATGTTTACGCGTACTCGCGTCTCACGTCTGGAATAGCTTGCTACATATATTGATCTGTGGTCTGGAATAGCGTTTGGACGGCTAAAGCTAAGTTTAATTGACCGTCTAAAATTAGAAACGTCAGATTCAAAATAGCAATGTCAGTTGAATTTGACAGTAACCGTAGAATAGGATAATGGTTTAGCGGCACCTAAATAAAATTAGGAAATTTAGCGGCCACTTCAGAATTGAGCCCAGTGTGCATCTAAATCGTCATCATAGTCGAAGTTGGAAGTAACCATTAAGTATTAAGTACTATTCTTGCCAATGCAATATAAATATAAGTATGTATGATATATTTGCAAAATAAGTATGATATAATATGAAGATTATAAAATTATTTCTCTATAGAAGTTCAAGGTGACAACACGTTAGACTTAAATAATGTAGTTAATTGTTAGTAGGTAAAAGACAGCAAACGTATGCTTGGAAAATCTTAATAAAATAATGTGATATTTTTCGATAAGTAACATAATGAAGTGGGCAGTACACTCTTAAAGTGCACATATGGCTTTGGTGCAACTCAAATCTTTATTTCGATGTGTTAAAGGGTTAAGACATTTAAATCTCTATGCAATCCATTTACTTATAAAACTTATGTAAATTAATAAAATGAATGTTTCCTTGCTATTGTCCTTTTACGAATCGGACAAAGTGTGAACAAAATAATGCAGTAATTATATCAAATGCACCAAAGTTATGTGCAGTTTAAGAGTGAGATATAAGTAGAGTCTGGCTAATGAAAGATGAAATTGACATTTTTTCAAGTAGCAACACTGATACAATGTCCCCATGTAGTTTAGTTCAACATGGTGATTTTGATACTTTGTAATAAACCATTTCATAATATTTTTTTCTTAATTTCTGTCGAAATATTAAAGATATTAAGTAATTTTAACATTCATGAAATCCAAATACAGCGATTTCTTATAAAAGGTTCATTGTTGGAAGTTTATTGAAACTAAACATTACCTAATATTTAATTTTAAAAAAGTATCAACTCCTTTTTCCCTTCCCAACAGAAAAAAAAGACAATCCTTTCACAAATTTAACATACTAAATTACTACATAAATAATTATTAGAATATTTCAAGTATCAAAATGTATTTTACCTTCTGTAGACAGTATTACCAGAGCTAGAATTTTTGAATTTGCCGCTTTTTTCCAAGCTCATGTTTCGTGTGCCAGACTCTACTTCTAATTCTCGAGGTCTACGCAAATTCAATTATTTATTATACTTTTATTCATGTTAAAGAATTTCGTAAAGCTTGCTGATATAAAGTGTAGTAGAACTCGTGCAATAGAAGACAGTAATAACTGTGGTCAATCTTATTCATTATTGATGACACTTAATGATAGTAAGGGAGCTTATAATTAAACTGCTGTGATGATAGACGACTGTCAGCTATGGCCTACTATGTGGCAACGCAACAATCTAATTTCCACAAACTTTTTGGCTAAGGGGTAAGTAGGTGATGTAGAGTAAGGCGTGTTATCAGTATGGCTCTCTATGAGATCTGACAAACTTTTAACATAATAAAATATAACGAATTTTAAATGCAATAATTTACATGAAAATGTTTCGTTTAGTTCTTGGTGCGATTTTTATATTTTCAAAAAAAGATTATTGATAAAAGTGCTTTCACGTGAGTCTCTCCGGGCGGCTCCCCGGACAAAAGGTTCTGTTTCCGCACTTAAAGAAATTCTAAAGAATAGTGTTTTCAGTGCAAATACCTACCCTAGCTACGAATCTTTGTGCATAAAATGCTCTGTATAAACATTAAAACTGCTGTAAAATTTCACAGCTCAAAGTTTGAAATGCTAATTTTAGTTTGCGAGAAAACTGTGTTTATTCTAGTCGTTATGATAGATGTCCGTGTAAATGGTAGCAAAAGTTGTATAGCGTGTTCGGTTAGAATTGTGTGTGTATATAGTCGAGTCTTCTGTGCTTGATTTTTTACATATAATATCGAAACATACATAAAACCACATTATACAGGGTTAATTCTAAAACACCTGCAACCTTGCAGGATTAAATAGCTAACATCATTAACTACAGCGTTTGTTTTACGAGTTTTAAGATAACAAATTGAAAAAAAATCAATATTCAAGTTTTTATTGCACTGTCGTGACATTGATAAGTCTATGTTTCATTTATAAACAACCACGGAAGACGACGCTGCGCCAGCACGCTGTGTGCATAGAGTTACAAACATTCTAGAGGTATATTAAAGTCATATTTATGTTTGTATGTAAAGTCAAAAGAATTATCAATAGTCTGTTCATGATGTTAGCTATCCAATTCTGCTAGGTTGCAGGTGTTTTACAAATAATCCTGCATAAGTACAAGGTTATTTGTTGGCCATGCGCAAAATTTGGTGTGCTTATTCAGACAAGCAAATTGAACATCTTTTAATATGAGACCAATCTTGAAATCGCGAAAAAAATCAGCTGCTCAATACATCCAGATTCAGTGGATGTTGAACATTTGTATGGAACAGCTCATTTTATCGCGATTTCAAGATTGGTCCCATAGTAAAAGTTGTTCAGTTCCCTTGTATGAATAAGAATACAAAATTTGAATCGTGGCCGAAAAATAACCTAGTAAAGAGAATATTCGAAAATATGAACATTTCGAATATTGCTTATGGTTTAGAGTAACGTTTCGATGTTTTGTATAGAAGAACAAGCGCAGGCGACACGCCTCAGTGGAGTGATGTATTAACCCGGATAGCAAGTGGAGCTGGAGCAGCGGTCGGGCTGTCTATAGCAGCACTGGCGCAGCTGCCCGCGCAAGCTGTCGATAGTGCCCTTCTGGTCGGCCACCACTCGGTGCAGCTGCTCGATGCGTTGAGACAGCTGCTGCAGGTGACGGATCACCTCGTCTGCGGAGCAAAGTCACTAGTTACAATACAAAACAGAGATCAATTTGCAGCTCATTTGATTTTTAGGGTTCCATATCTTCAAAAGGCACGTAGGAAACCCTCAAAAGGCCTTTGAGGCCTGTGAGGTCTGAATATTTTGATTGCGTTTAGTTGCGGAGAGAGATAAAACTTTGTAAAAATGCATGGCGATGACATTAATTATTGATAACTTATTAAGGTTATTTCCAAAGTCTACAATTATTTTCACTTCACCAAAAAATCCCCACATCTGAAAGTTGACGCTAAATGACTTTAACAGACTGTCAAAGTAATGTATAAGTGTCAAACCGCATTGACAGTCTGCAAAATATATTGAGTCCATCCATATTGACGACACACTGTGCTGCTTGTAGGGATTGCCTATTTGCCAATCTAACGGGAACCACATGTAATATAAAGAGTCTGTACTGTAACCAGAGAGGTTTAATCTTAATTCACGTCCACAGCAACAACAACAATTATTAGTGAATGATGTTAAAACTACTTCAAACATTAATATTTATTTATTTATTTATTGTTAAGGTTAACCAACATCGTACATATAAACACAATATAATTGAAGTAGGTAGGTATATCACAGGCCTTAATTTAATCGTATATGTAGACCGCATATAAGCCGATTACAGGTTAACATTACATTCGTAAAGCAATTAGCATTTTACAATTAAACTATAATTGTAAAATTTTGGAAATAAAATGGGACTAAACGAACTAAAAGAAAAAATTTGAGTTTAAATTTTTGCTGTGAATCGAAAAATATAGGTATCTAATTCAGATAAGCTAGAATTTATCTCGTTGTAGGCATGCACTTAGAATACGAGGCATAGGTGAATGCACTTGCACATTGGTTCGCGACAGGGAAACCGAAAACTTCTTATTATTGGCATCATAGGTACTTAATCCTATTTATATTTTAGCTGGTAAATCATAATACAGACGCTTAAGTAAGCCACAAAGCAGTCCAAGTATTCCAAGTTTATAAATTAACTTTGTTCTTAAGTTGTTCATAATCAATTCGCGAGATTAATGCATCCAAAGCTACACTTTTCAAATGTGTATCTACGTAATTCCTTACAACCCATACCAGCCCCCGTAACATAAACACCGAAACACGATATGATAAAACGATAAATCGATATGAACTGTTAAAATATGTTGGATATAATGGCTACCTTGAAATTTTATCGACATTAATATATGAACAATACCCAAAATAATAATGCCAATATTCAAAACAAACTCAAAACTTCAAGACAGCTGAAAAATCCAACTTTTTTAACAGTTCATATTGATATATCGTTTTATTATATCGTGTTTCAGTGGTCATGCTGCTGCTAACTATACGATATGACGATATGATTATTAGACAATGTTATAGTGTATCAAATGTTACAAAACACGTGTCCTATTGAAAAGTATTTCTATTATTTTTTAATAATATCACTTACACAAACTTTTATATATGACTTAAATTAACGTGCACTGTTTAACCTGAAGCAGCTATTATTTGTAAAGAAAACTCAGTGCAAAATAATTTGTGAACCCCTCTTATCAGTCAACCTAATTTAGCGTAGAGATATTGTGTTAGGTCATGAACTCGTCTTGACCCGAATAATTAGGTATCATTGCACTATTATTATTAGATTCGTTTTGTTGTTGGTACTCAATGATTTTATAGATATTTAAACATTAAAAATTATAACCGATTCGTGGGACATTATTCTTTGAATAAAACTATGTAAATTTGTCTTAAAACTTATGTAATCGATTTCACGATGAATCTTATTCGTAAAGCCACTAAAGCATTTTTGTGAAGTCAAATGTAGATAATAGGGCGTTTGCCTTAACTAAAGTGAGAAAATTTCGAACAACTGCGCTTAAAACGCTTTTAGACTATCAAAGAACTTAATCCAATGCAAAGTGTGTTGGAAGCTTGTGAAATCTTGTTACGAAAGAGTTAACAGATCGCAAGAGCAAACAATGCACTGTAGCGTTCAAAAACAATTTAAGTTCGCCTTCTATACTACAGTGTTTAGAAAATTAAATTTTCACGCATTTTTGTGTAAAGGCTTGCACAACACCAACTAAATATGATTTACGACAAATGCATAAAAGGGCATTATAAATTTTCTATTTGCCAGTTTAAAACTAATGTTAAGGATTACATTTGATTAAGGTCGGAATTTTATCTGTGTCTACTTTGATGCATCAACTAAATCTAATAAAATGTTTTTCGTTTTTCTCTTTAAATCATTCAAATCTATTTCAGCTAATATAATTTTGATAGTTCTATTTTTGTTATGTGTTAATACTCGTAAGGCATATTTCTGAAAAATGAATTAATTTTTCAATTTATTTAGCATTTTTAAAGAAAATGCAATGTTCTATATAAAAGTTATATTATTAACAAAATACTCGTACTTACCATCACAGGTCTCGATAGCATTAGCAGGTATATCCCCTCGCTGATTCGGTGGAGTTGGCAAGATCCCATTCATATCGACATAGTTGACCCTGTAATCGTCTCCTTGCATCTCTTCTCTCTTCCTTCTGGCTTCATTGGCGATGAAATCCTTGACATCTTCCACGTCGTCGTCAGCCAGCACAGTGGGAGGCTTGATCTCAGGGTTGCAGTTGAGGGAATCGAGAGCTTCTTGCGTGTTGCGGAATACTTCCACGGGAGCATTTTCTTCGTGATACTATTAGAGTTGAAGAGAAACGTTTCTATCATACACATTCTTAGAATATAATGAATTGGTATCACTTGTGTATCTTTAAAAAAATTGTAATGGTAAATTGATACATTTTAGTTTGACAGAGTTATGATCCATCAAGGTCAGGTGGCTTTAAAATTCATTCTAACATTACAACATGGTCACCTCATTGTGAAAACTTTTTGCCAATGTAATAAAGCGGCAGTGTATGTAAATGGTGTAAATCAAATGGTCTCGATAATTTATTTCAAATGTAGCGTAATGATCACGTTGTGACTTTGACTACATCCATAGTAATCTCAACAGTAGCAAAATGTTGCTCAAAAATAATCATGGCATTACTCACTAATTTCAGCTTTGGACTGCTCAAAAGAGTTATCAGGTCGTGCTTGCTCGCCAGAGAGTGCGAGTGGAGGCTGTGGCAGCCTACGTACAGCTCCACCCTGCTGGAGGTCACCGCCAGCAGCAGCGTGGTCCGGGCGTGAGAGCCGAGGCCCCACGACACTGACTTCAAATGACCATTGCTGAGGCTCTCCAGTGACACTGCAATAATACAAAATATAAATTATGAACACGGGGCAGCAAGAAGATAGGCTTAAGGTTAACGAGTAGGTCAAGACACTTGTTATGTACAAGATGGTCAATAATTGAAATGCCGTAGTGATGGAGATTTTAATGTTCAAAGGTACAAACGCTACAAATATTTTTGCAAGTCCTATCAACATTGTGGTGACGTAGATACATCCATTTTCTGGTCACCTGTTTATCATAAACGAACTAGCTGTGGTGCTCGTACTTAAGCATGGCAATGTCGATGGCAGTACTATCATGATATCAGACTAAAGAAGGAACGATCTAAGCTTAGTCAGAGATCACCAACCAAATTTATCAATATTTTTTTTTGCAAATCTTTGTGGATACAGCGCTATATTTGCAATGCTTTAATCTGCAATATAGCTATATATTTGAGTCGGTTTTCGATTTCATTTCAAATACATAATTATCGATGAGTTATCGAAATATATTCCAGTAAATAATTATCGAGTATTTAAAATTAAACGTTAAAAAGACATGTGCACAAAATCACTCAACTTTTACATATTTGATGACCACATCATAAGGCTTTTAAGTCTGAGATGTTTAAAAATAACTTTATTGCTACAACAAATCGTTACAAAAGGCGACATGCTGATACTGTAAAATAGCGTAGTGTAAACTGTATACGCCCTAAGTCAAAATTGCGTAATGAATCGTTGTTTTATAATAAAAACTTAACTATTATTCTTAACGGGACATAGACGAGTTACCAAAAGATTAACTCAGACTAAAAAAATACATTTTTGCAAGATGAAACTCTAGCCACAGCCTATATTGCATCGTTTATCTAAAAATAGTTATCGATAAGCATTTTCAGATGAAAATACAAGACCTTATCGGTACGCTTTACCAGAGCACCCATTGAGATACGCCTGCTCCTAACGGATCTGAGAGAGAACCAAGAGGAAAGCGCCATTTGGCACTCGCCCAAAACTAGACCTACATGTCTCGTGCTCTTAACTGGGCGCAGATGCTCTGGAAAATATGGGCTCGCGTAAAATTAGGCGAACAAATATGAATACGAAGTCATGAAGATATAAATTGAGTGAAACCCAAATTGGATGTGAAATTTTGTAAGTAGAGTGTCTAATTAAAATTTAAAATGGACGTCACATCTGAACAAAATGACAATTGGACTTTAAATCCAAACGAAAAGCCAAGACAAAAAAAAAATATTAATAAGGTCTTGAATTTGTCATCAATTATTTTGTGTTCTGTTGTGATGAATCTTTGCTTCCGACCTTTATTGTGTATGCAAGATTAATTTTTAGTGAGAAGCCAAATAGTCTAGAAATTAATAAAATGGAATATTTTAAGATAAGGTATTAGTCTTGGTTTAATTTTTCATAACAAGCATTCCAAAATATCCTGACGAAATATGAAATTTTACGCATGACCCAGCTTTTCTCTATTTTCTATAGATTTTGCCAGTAATAACCTGGATTCTTCAACCACATAGGAGCTGATCATCTTGCTTATTATGCAAGCATGCATTAAATCTAATAGTATGTTCCATTTACCTTTATTCGTTTTCCTGTGATAATAAAGCGCGACGGAGCTGTCATCAGTGCCTTTGGCATGGAGTAGTTCTTCTCTTTTGACGTTCCTACCATGAGGGCCTCGAAGAAGGATGACTACTTGATCACCATCCTGAGCCGACGAAGCTGTTGATACCAAACTGTTTGTCGCTTCTGAAAACAGAAAAACTTTTTTCACCTTCTATTGTTTTCAGTCCTGGCGTAAGTGATCGGCACAAATGGGACTCTTTCTCCGAATCCAATACTATACCACTAAAACATCAAGCAAACCACTGTGGAATGGTCCGCGATCTGGACAAGCTAAATTCTGAGGATCATGCTGTGATCACTTATGACTTAGGTATTGGAAACTTTTTGGATATGCTAAAAAACTAACTATGCAAGATAACGCGGCTAAAACCGCGAGAGACGTGCCAGTACACACATACGTAAAAATACACATTATGTATATTTTACGTATTGTAGTTAGTATAACTACAATACGTAATATAGTAACAAATTTTTAGGTCTTAACATCTAAATTTTAACATAAAAATTAAGGGAAGACAAATAGACTTTGTATGCTTTAATAAGATTGGTTATAAAATTATTGGGGGATTACTCTCTGTCACACCATTCTGTCACACCAGTGTGACACAGAAGAACTTTTTCCTGACAGTCACACCAGTGTGAAAGGGAAGAATTTTATTCCTCACAGTCACACTATCATATTTTGACGACAAGGACAAGTATTGTTAACTTATTTAACCCCTTTCGACCCGTTAGATCCTATTACCGTTAGTTCCAGTCAGTTCATCACGTGGGTTTCCCTAAGCGTCCACTAACCGGAATGTCCACCTTCTTTAAACGTTCACGTCTCTGGACCCTTCACTTAGGTGGAGCGTTAAAAATTCTATAAAAATTGTGTGACATCACACGAGAGAGTGAGTGGATTGATCTCATTAAGAGTAAGTTAGATCGTCCAGTCTGCAGCCTGCGCACGGCAGCTAAAGTGAGCAGACATGCGCGACATACTATTTCTAAGAACCGTGTCGTCATTTTGAATAACCTTTCTTTTTACCAGAGGGAGAATCAGTACCAGAGTCGTCATGTACCCACTTGTAGGGGTAATAGATATGCCAGTCTTTCAGGAACCACTAGGTATAGCCACATACCATTAGGTGGGCATCCTGCTTAGTAACTCAACAGAAAGTGAAACTCAGCCGCTCCTACTCAAAGGTAGTTTCTCAAATTCGATGGTTCCAAGATATTCCGGATTTCCATACACGATCATTTCAAGCAAATGCTTTTACGAGAGAAATCATCAGAAGGTTTTAACTTTACCTTGCAAAACATCTTATGGTATTACGGGAGCACTTTACATTTCGGGAGAATTATCATTATCGATTCTCGAGAAAACATTTAGAAATGAATAAGGAATTTATAATTAATAATGAAATGCGTCTTTTATACAACTACAGCTACAGTTTTTATGAAGATTTTTTCGGGAAGCGGCAATAATCAATCTTGCAGGCGAACGACTAGAGTTTCAAATTTGCAAGAAATGCAACAAAACAAAAATAAAAAGTGACTTCAAAAATACTGAAAAGTTAAAAATAATGGACCCGGCACCCGCACGGTGAATCCATGGAATGCTCAGTTATCGTCTCTCAAAATAGGTACAGGCAATATCACATTTCTATATTGAAGTCGGTGCCAAATTTTGACGTTCTTGGAGATCATCGTATCGTATGAATTATTAGACAAAGTGCCAATACGTGCCTGTTGTATTTAAAAAACCTCTAACTCCTTACAGTCTGGGAAGAAACATAAAACACGTTGGACATACCTATAAAATTTATGGGTTCCCCTTGATTTTCCTAAGATCCTTTCATCAGATCCTGACTTTGGTGACAATGGGACCACCCCAGGAGAATACTTTATCGAATACAGAATTGGCGGCGTAATCGCGTAGCATAAACACGAAATAATAAACATACGCATCGAATTGTTAACCTCCTCCTTTTTTCAAGTCAGTTAAAAATATGGAAAAATCTTCATAAATAATCGGCGAAAATTTAACAATAATTATTTACATTCTTTTATAATAAAAATAAGTTGGGGTGTCTGAGGGTTTGCGCTATTTCATTAACACTTTATTTTAACGAACTCGTCTGGACTACGTTAAATAGTATACTCGTACTTACGTTAAGACTTTTAATAATATTTTCCGTTTTGTTTGAGTAATATATAATGATTTGTTTGTACTATTATTTTTGTTTAATCATACGTGTAAATAGTGTGACTCTTAGTCTTAATAATTATATTAGTTACTGCCTGTCACACCAGGCTACGCCAGGTAGTGTGACTGTCAGGAAAAAAATTCTCCTGTGTCACACTGGTGTGACAAAATGGTGTGACAGAGAGTAATCCCCCAAATTATTCCGCAACAATATACCATTAGTTTCATAACATACCTCTTCTAATGCTAATTATTTTTTTATTTGTACATTAACAACAAGAGCCAATATAAAATGCACACTATAGACTCTACCGCTAAAACATCGCAGTTCTTAGCATTATAAAAAAGAGGCAAAAAAAGAAAGGCTTATCTAAAAGTCGTTCAGATACTTACTGACGTACTTTACTGAGCGCTAACTTGTTGTAAAAGATACTAGAAGTAATTAGTGAGACGCAGACTATTCTGGACCATAATGTTGCGTTTGCAAAATGTTAAATTCTCAAAATGTTGAATCCCAAAATGTTGAATACGAAAAATGTTGAATTTAGGCTTATGCTACATGTAGAACCACTTCGGACGCTACCTGATGTAAGTTACACAACTATACTATTGCCTCGAAGTTAAGTAACATGAAAAAAGAGTTCTGACTAATTTAAGTTTAATTTTATTCTTGATATAATGGTATGATTGTTTTCACTAAATATGTCTAGGTTACGACATTTTGATATTCGGGTCATTGCAGAGTAGCTTGCGTAATTTATATATTTGATGTAACGGCACGTGAAAAAGGGGAAAAGAGAGATATATATTAAGATAAGAGCAGCAGGGTAGAGCGGTGCGGAAAGACAAAGTGGCAACATTTTAGATAATATGGCATAAAAATTACAACTATTTCGGGGTTTAGTAATTCTGAAAACAATGTATATTTCACATTTCCGAAAAACTTCAACTGGACTAAAAATGAGCGTCAAGAGAGCTATGTTCTTTTTTAATCATTTTTAAAAACTTTTTCTGTATTTTATTATTATTATTACACACTTTATTGCACAAATCAATTTACAGACTTAGTTAATTTACAATTAAATGTAGGCAAATGCTGGACTTATCTCTACAAGAGGTTTCTTCCAGTCAACCTATGGTAGTGGAAATAATACTCTGGTGAGCGCTGTTCTATTGCGCAAAGATAAAATATATAAATAATATAGATAAAATATATAAATATATCCACAATACACATATACATAAACATATATATATATACATAGGTACATATTTAAAGTACCTAGTACATATAAAAGTATACTATATTAATACAAGGCCAATACTTTGCAGTCAGGATGAATATTATTGAAGTGGATTTGAAACAGGGGATTCTGTAGAATATAACAATTTATGTGGGAGTTAGGGATAGGTAATATTTTTTTACATGTTTTTTGAAGGATGATATGGATGGACAGTTTTGGATTATTGTGGAAAGCTTATTCCAAAGCTGAGCGGCGCGATAGGAGAATGAATGTAAAGAGAAATGGGAGTTGGCCGTGGGAAGTTCAAGCATTCTTAGTTTTACGCAAGAACGTATGGGACGGTTAGGAGAAGGCGCTAGCAGAAACCGGGAACGGAGATATGCAGGAGCGTTAGGATCATTTAAAATTTTATACAAAGTTGACAGGATGTGCACATCACGCCGAAGCCGGATAGGAAGCCAATTCAGTTGAGTGCGAAACTGGGAAATATGGTCATACTTACGGAGACCGAATATAAAGCGGATAGCTAGGTTTTGCAGGCGTTCCAGTTTGTTAAGCAGTTCTTCGGTTATGTCTAAGTAACAGACATCAGCGTAATCGAGAATGGGAAGTAAAAGTGATTGCCAACATAATTTTAGTTTTGAAAGGTAAAAAAAATTGGAGCCGCTTGAGAAAACGGAAGGAATGATGCATTCGTCTACTGATTTGATTTATATGATCAGACCATGACATGTTACAATCGATAACAAGTCCTAGGTTTTTAACACTGTCTGTGTATTGTATGACTATATTATCGTAAGTCACGAGAGGGATAAATTGCCAGTTTAATTTTGCCCTTAACCTGCTGCTGCCAAGAATCATGGCCTAAGATTTATTGGGATTAACAATGAAACCAAATAAGTTAGACCAATTTTTTATCGCATCAAGATCTGTATTTAATTTAGATATAGCTTCTGTCACATTAGAAGTGTCAAAGTGTTGGTATAATTGCAGGTCATCAGCGTAAAGGTGGAAGGAGAAGGAGATAACTGAAGTAATATTTTTGTGGAGACAAAAGAATAAATCTATAAAAATAGTGCGGCGACACTAGACTCGCTTGAGAATGAATGTGCTCTGAAATTTTAAATTAAAATACAAAAAATTACAAAATATATGATGTATCTTTTTACGTATTTTACATACATACAATAAAAATACGTATAAAATTGATGTTGTCAATTAATATTCTCTACGTTATTATTATGTCTATATGCTTATTGTAATGTCGGCACACAAAACCTTAAACATTTAATATAATATTCATACACATATAATGTAAATGTTATGTAGGTAAAATGTACCTTCATTTTAGAGGTAAAAAGGTTTTACTGTGTTTACAATTTTCTGTCTGCTATCAGAAAAAGCTTAATAATTTCTGTGTCTGCTTAATGTTATAAGTAATACTAAGAAACAAAAAATAATAAAATTATCTTGTACAAATTACAACAAAATTAGATTTGAATTTATTGTAGTTGGATCTACCAAAGTATTTTTTGTTGCTACCAAAACGCGGCGAGCGATACTAAGAAAGAAAACTTCATGAATATTTTATCCAGAATTTTTCGTGTATGTGAATAATACATTTTCAAGCAATGTTACTTTTTACCTGCCACAAAGTGGCTTAAATATACTCAAGTTTTCTATCTGAACACCCGTCGTAAAAAAAGTGTATTCTTTAATGTTAACATACTACACGTCTTAATTTACTCAATCACGAAGAATATGTCTAATCAAATTTAAATAGAATTTGGTATACAATCAGCAGACGAAACGGCCAGCATAATATAAGAATTTATTTAAAATAATTATTCTTCGTTATAATATCACAATCTTAAGGCGCATAGTGGTCCTAATTGACCTTGCCTCGATCGTCCCGCACTGATTACATAAGGAGTGAGTGAGTGAGAGTGAGGGGAATATTTTGTGTGCGTATGGATTGAGGAGCCACATCACGAAATCAATCGAAATCCCGCCCAGATTTAGTAGCAAATTAGATAATTTTGTAGGCGAAATCCTGGAATTTGTAGCAACACACATCAAGAGTTACATCAATTTAAAGGTGGCTCCTCAATTCAAACATCTGGATTGAGGAGCCACCTAGAACTCGGAAACTATTATATGTACATTTTTGAAAATTTAGTATCATTTAGTAGTAATTTTGTCTGGAACCTACAAAAAATTTGGTTCGGATACTGCTGAAACTCGAGAAGATACAATACAAAATGTGTGGCTCCTCAGTCCATACACGTACAAAACTTGTCAACGTGAATTTCTACGAAACTAATTGAGCAATTTTATTTTGGAGTGCATGATCATTTAGTAGTAATTTTGCTAGAATTTGTAGTATAGAAATAATGTTGGAGGACTTAGTGAAATTAAAAATATAAAGCAATATATGTGGCTCCTCAATCCAGACGTTTTGCATATAAATGATTGACTGTATCTTCGCGAAATCACAATGGAATCAAAAGCTTGGGGCGCCAACATTTAGTAGAAATTTCTACTAAATAACTACGTACAATTTATCAGTGTACATAATAAGGATCTGAAGAAAAACACACTTTCCGATATTCCATAGGAAATTGCTGTTAAGGTTGACCATAATATTAATGAAATCAGGATAAATGTTTCATGTTTATTACTACTAAATGATCATGCACTCCAAAATAAAATTGCTCAATTAGTTTCGTGGAAATTCACGTTGACAAGTTTTGTACGTGTATGGACTGAGGAGCCACACATTTTGTATTGTATCTTCTCGAGTTTCAGCAGTATCCGAACCAAATTTTTTGTAGGTTCCAGACAAAATTACTACTAAATGATATTAAATTTTCAAAAATGTACATATAATAGTTTCCGAGTTCTAGGTGGCTCCTCAATCCAGATGTTTGAATTGAGGAGCCACCTTTAAATTGATGTAACTCTTGATGTGTGTTGCTACAAATTCCAGGATTTCGCCTACAAAATTATCTAATTTGCTACTAAATCTGGGCGGGATTTCGATTGATTTCGTGATGTGGCTCCTCAATCCATACGCACACAATATTTTAGCAAACCTTTACGCGTAAGATGAATTATTTCAATAAAAAATTAATAAAGGCGAATAAGAAAAATCTAAAATGACCATCCGCTAGAATATTGTTTACTTTATTAATTGAAATCGAAAGTATATGATTTAACCTAATATTTACGACGCGATTAGGTTTAAAGCTTTAAAATCGAGACATGTTTGGGTCACATTTTAACCAAGTTTTAATTAATTTATCAAAAAATTATTTTATAATTTTTATGATTGACCCTACTAAGCGCCTTAACAGCCCACAATTAATGTTTTAATGCTTTCCAAACAAATTGAAAAAAATCATACGGGCCGTTTTCCATACAAACGTGGTCCCCTGTTTACATCCTGCCCCCCTAGCACGTCCAACAAAACACGATAAACCGCTTTATCATATCGTGTTTTGGTGGACGTGCTAGGGGGACTGCGGCCGTACTGCCTAACTCAAAGCGATCACTCGCTATCGTTATCGTGACATTTAAGCAATAGTTTTAAACAATATGTCACACAAACATTTAAACAATATGTCACAGACTCACAGGTGACATTTAAACTATTGTACTAATGTCACGAAAGCGATAGCGAGTGATCGCTATGAGTTAGGCTAATGGCAACAGTTGCTCTACTTTTTCCAAAAAAAGTATATGGTCACAATAAACATGTTCCTTTAATTTCCTTTTTTTTATTTACAATTAATTAATTTAATATTTAAAATTGATTTCCTTTTTTATTAAGTTATTTTTAGCGGAGAAAACAGGGGAGTATGAAACGTCTATTTTGTGTGCTTTTCACAGGTCATCTTTGATCCGAACTCCAGTTGGCTCTATCGCACTCAGCTTGTTCGGAGGCACAGCGCGACAGCAATACCTACATTTTACAGATAGGTACATATTTTTTAATTGGGATGATGACTGCATTCTAATTTTCACGTCTCGTCATAAAATATTAAAAAACCGTAGCAAAAGATGCAATCCCGTGAAAATAGAATTAAAATCGGCTTGGAAATACATTAGAATTTGGAAGCGATTAGACAGAGAGAAAAAAATCTTTAATACCTTATTTCTTGGATGTTTTTATAGTTATTTGATTACCGATTTTTTCTTTCTGTTTATTATATGAATGAGCTTCTATTAAAGCAAAAAAAAATATTCATCTACCCTATTCTCTCGACCTTAGTGTTTCCTCTTAAGTTGTGATAAAACTTCGGCAATGTCTTCTGAGAAGGCGAGAGTTTTTTGCCCAAAATATCTATACAAATTCAAAAAAATACCTACGTGACATTGTTACGCATGCAGCACAGCTAAGGTTTGGTATAAATGTTTAAATCGTCATGATCGTAGAATAATGTCGGTTTTAAAAAAAATACAAAATTCATTTTTTAGTATATTTGGGTACTATATTGTCTAAAAATTATAACTACACAAAAGAAAAAATTATATGTATTTTAGATTTCAAATTAATCAGTCGGTAAACTGACGGATTTGATAAACGCTCATAGTAAAATATCGCTTGTGTATATTCGACTTTGTCGGTCGCGCGGGTATCTTCCGCCGCCCCCTCCTGCTCCTGTCGAATCCGCGCAATCGTCACTGTTCGTCGAACACTCTGAAGTGCGCCAGCGGATAGTAATTTTTTGCAGTTACTTTTGTTTTTTTTTTGCTTAAAAACAAAAATAAACGCCAGTTTATCTTTGTTTTTAAGCATTAAAAGTATATTAGTATTAAAAGGTGTAACACAATGAAGAATGGACGTTCAAAGCTAATTTTAAAACTTGTAGAAGAAACCAACAAATATGCACAAAATAGGAATTGTACTCATGAAGAGGGCACAGATGAGGAGGACTGCATACCAGGGACTCCAGGTAAGTTAATGACTGTTGTTTAAGTGTTTTCTATTATTTAATACAAGTATTTATACAATTTAGCTTTGTAAAAATAAAAAGCGTCGGTTGTGACTATTCGTCGGTATTCTACGGAAAATCATAAATCAATTAAAAATTTACTTAATATTAATATAATATTTGCTAGGTGATGGTGTTACAATATTCAGTTGATTGTGTAAATTTATTTCACAATTAGAATTTCCAAGTTATATGTAACTACACTACATTTTTCTATGGACATGATAGTAACGCGTGATCATAACCGACGATATTCTGTGGACACGCTTTTTTGTTTAAAGGTCGTATCTGATCATACTACTTAGGACTAAATTCACTTCCTTCCTTATTCTACTGAAAATAATGGTAATTAATATATATTTCATATATTTTTCTATGACATTATCATCTTAACGTAGGAATCAATTTACCTGTATGAGTAAAAATAAGTATTTTTTTTTATTTTCATACTTTTCAATCTTTTTATTGTAAATGGTCCTAAGGTTATTTGCGAATTTTAACTGAAATAGTTATTATATATTTATATTTACATATAATAAGTAATATTTTTTCAGAATGCCATTCACCACTACCCGCAGGAGCACGCACAGTTATAGAAGAGAAGATGAACGACATTTATGAGGACGTGTTTTCAGACGACGTGCACAGAACAAGCGAAGTCATGAAATCAACACATAAAAATATTATGAACACGAACATACCATCACCTAATTGTGTTATTGAAGATCCTTTTATGGCCGTGTATCATAACACATCTTCACCAAATTTACTCCTGCAAGAAAATCAGCATGGTGTCGCATCCCTTTTAAGTTTCAGCTCCTTTAAATGGGAAATGTCAAATCAGCAAGTCACTGCAATAGTTTTATTAGCCTTTAGTAACGCTTTTACTACGGTTGTTTTTGACATACTCCTGGCCATGTTAAAAAGTATACTAGTTTCGGACTCGGTGGTTGAGTGGTTTCGTAATTATCTTGTCGGGAGACGCCAAAGTGTTCCGGTTGACGGTAAAATGACAAGATTTTGCGACGTTCCTGCCGGTTCCGACAGGACCCCCCCCCCCCCCTGAGACCTCTCCTTTTTCCATTTTCATAAATTTCCTTAGCCCTCTCCTTCTTTGCCAATATCATCTGTATGCTGACGACCTGCAAATTTACGCACATGCTCCTGCGGAACAGATTGACGGTTTAATTGCTCGACTTAATGCTGACCTTGCTACCGTACATGAGTGGAGCCAAGCACATGGCCTTTTAGTAAACCCTAGTAAGTCAAAAGCAATTATTATCGGTGGTCCTAGACAAATTGTTAAAATGAAGAGATTAAATTTACCTCCACTTTATTGCGATGGCGTAGTGATATCGTATAATGACACTGTTAGAAACTTAGGAGTCTTATTTGATTGTTCTCGCTGTTGGGCTCCTCATGTTGCAGAAGTCAGCCGAAAATTATTTGCTGCTCTGGGATCTCTGCGACGATGGAAAAATTTGCTTCCCATTAAAACCAAGATTCAATTGGCAGAGTCACTACTTCTCCCAATATTGGACTACGCCGATGTCTGTCTGATTGACCTGAACGAGGACTTGCTAAGCAAACTCCAAAGGCTACAAAATCTCTGTGTTAGGTTTGTTTATGGGTTACGTAAGTTTGACCATGTGTCCGAATAAAGAAAAAAATTTGAGTGGCTTCCCGTCGGACTGCGCCGTCAGGAGCATGTTCTCATTCTCCTTTATAATGTCCTCTACGATCCTCGCACCCCTCCCTATTTAAAGGAGCGTTTTCGGTTTCTGGGATCGGACCATTCTCGTGAACTGAGGTCCAAGTCGGATAATGTACTCAAACAGCCATTTACGCGATCGGGATATTACAGGGATTCATTTACAATCAAGGCATCTCAGTTATGGGATGATTTGCCGCCTGTTATTCGGAAATCCAAATCACTAGCGATTTTTAAACGAAAGCTACATCAACATCTTTTAGGTCTGCGCCGATAGCGGGTACTTGCTTGCAACATCATATTTTTTTTTGTTTTAATTCCATTTTTATTTTTTATTTTTATTATTATTATTTTTTTGTTTTTATTGGCACACTCATTTTTTACCAATTTTCCAAACCAAAGGTTGTCTGGAAGAGATCGCTTTTAGCGATAAGACCGCCTTTGCCCTCATTAATATTAAGAACCATATTGTACCTACTGTATTTAAATTGTGATGAGTGCAATAAAGGATCTATCTATCTATCTAAAATTATGTCCAAATAGCTATTAACTTTATAATTTCTCGTGGTAATAATGCTGTTGATTATTACTTCATTCAAGCTTGGTGTTGATTATATTGATTAAAAAAAGAGGTGAAATAATAGTGTTTTATTTAAGATACCCCCTACTTACCCCATCTTACCTATTTACATACCAACCACCTGCCGACTTACTTACTCATTCGTTCAAAATAATAAATACTTTTATATTCTTAAACACATACGCCAAAATATTACGCAGTAAGTCCAAAGAACCTGATCGGTAAGTAACATTCGTCATTCTTTAGGCAGGAACATTCCGTAGAACAGTGTCGGAAGATACTATGTGACTGTGTTGACTCCAAAATAAAATGAAGCATGTGATTTTTCGGGAAAACTATATAATTTTAAGATTTTACTTTTATTCCATATTTAAGTAAACCATATGTTTAGCATCTATGCCAATTTTTATAATCACAGGTTTAAAAACAAAAAAGTTATGTGAAAAAAACTACTATAATTATTTGAAATGGCTGCCCTGTAAAGTTTAACATTTGTCAGATCCGACCCTATTCTACGACTATGACGAAATATGTGTTTCGACGTATATTCCATTGTTGTCAAAGAGTTTTTTTTTTTCATTTAGATTAACACTTTTTTAAATCTGATGAAGGCTCAAATCCACGCAGAGATTAAAATCGACCGCAAATAGATTCCATAATACACAATTAGAGGGCTACTAACAACCACAGCCTTTAATTTGTGATCCATTTAACATTGAAACACAATTTTCAACCTAATTATATTGTGAATTTTCTAAAAACATTCCCAGGAAACAATTTACATTAAAGTTCGTCACCATACCCCGGAAGCACTATTTTTATCCCGGCAAGAAAACTGGATAAAACTCACAATGCACACACTTTTATCTCGGTATTTTAAAGACCCAATCCTTATTAGCTCCTACGAACAAAACCGCATGAATATGCTTTATTATTCAAAGGTTAGAAGACATATCTACCTGTAGAACAGAAATCTTGCTAACATAACAAGAACTCAACGTCCTGCAGGCTATTCTTGGCTCGACGTTTGACTCAGAAACAACTCATATTTTTGTTTTAGTTAACTCGTTTCTGATCAGGCGGTGTGAATGTTGTGGTTTGGGTTTGCTGGAGTTATGAGAAATAATGACCATTGAAATTCTTACCACAGTGATTGGTAATATTTCTGAGCAAAAAGGAAAATGATCTAAGTCAAGTACCTACTTCTTTATTCAGAATGTTAACTCGCATAACTTATTGTGCTGACTATTGTCTGACAAATAAATGTTCGCAATACCAAAACTTTCGTGTTGTTTTATATAAAGTTTACTCCTCAGGCTATTAGTTAAAACCAAGAAAATAAAACAATAAAATTGTTTTAA
Source organism: Schoenobius gigantellus (assembly GCA_963935595.1). Taxonomy (NCBI): domain Eukaryota; kingdom Metazoa; phylum Arthropoda; class Insecta; order Lepidoptera; family Crambidae; genus Schoenobius; species Schoenobius gigantellus. The sequence goes on from OZ012559.1 coordinate 24,924,734, forward strand.
TCTATACTAATATATATAGCTGAAGAGTTTGTTTGTTTGTTTATTTGTTTGTTTGTTTGTTTGCTTGAACGCGCTAATCTGGATTCCGATTTGGAAAATTCTTTCAGTGTTAGATAGCCCATTTATCGAGGAAGGCTATAGGCTATATATCATCACGCTAAGACCAATAGGAGCGGAGCACCAATGAAGAATGTTTCAAAATCGGGGGATTTTTTTCCCTATTGAGAGCTTCCGCTGCGTGCGCTGCGTAAACGGTTAGAGTTTCGCAAAAATCATGTATCACAGACTTGTTCCCCTTTAAAAGTTCTAAAAAAAAGTCCGCGACAGCATATGTCTATCTTTTAAGGTTTTTTTTTTTTTTTTATAATATAATTATATCACCACAGACTCGTGGTCCGTGCCCTTTTAAGGTTGTATTTTCGTTTTGATCTTTTTCTTTTTTAAACTTAATAAGTCCGACTACTCTACTCTATATCTAGGGTGAGTTGCGCATCACCTAAAGTGTAACTATCCTACATGTTTATATATAATACACACACGCTTATACATCATATATATATTTATGCTCATACATACCTATTATATTCCTATTACATTGTATACTTTACATATTACAGATTTTTGTTATTATTTATATTATGTTTTAACATACATTAATTATATATTACATTATATATTATATTTTAACATTAAAATATATTATATATGTTGTATTTTTATTATTATTAATTTTGTTTGTACAGCCGGCTCAAAAAGTAGACAAACATTTTAGTTCCATGTCACACCAACCATTAACAATGAAATATAGGTGTAACCATACTAAATAAATGAATAGTTGGTGTGACATGGCACCAAATTTGCTAAAAGATTGCTATCCACTCTCGGAGCCGGCTGTGCATATTCGATATTTTTATACGTGTTCTTAACTATTAACTTAACTATGTCCATATGTTTTTTTTTTATATTTTTAACTTATTTCTTAGCCCAGGTTAATGCTAGAGGGACTACCGCAAGAGGGATTCGGGGTGAGGTGGTTCGTTTCCGCATCTAAGTCGCTGCGCATATCTGAGCTCTGACAGCCATTTTTTCATTGTAATCGACGACCTCATGATCCGTTGCCGTGCTAGAAAAGGCAACGAGGCGTCTAATGGCGTCATCCTCCTTCAGCTCCCGGTAGTAATAGGTGCAGGTCACCGTGTGCCTTGTTATGGCGACCACCGCATGAGGAACGCTGTCGTGAACTGGATTCTTTGGTTCCGCTCCTCTGAGCACAACCACGTGGTCGTACGTTAGCCCCTGAGCTTCATGGATAGTGAGCAGCCTAGACTTAACTCCAGTGCCAAATCCATCCCTCTTGTGCACTTCTTTCTCATCTTGAGTGAAGGTCAGGAAGAGAGTATTGGGGTCGCACTTTCTTAGTCTCGCTCCCGAAGCCATTCCGCATGTTAAGGACCTCAGTAGTTGCCGAGATGTGTGAATACCCTCATAAATATCTTGGAGGGCGTACACCACATCCATCGGGCTTCGGTGTGTACAGAGGAGCTTTTCGGTAATGGACGTAATGGCGGCAGGACTTTCGTAACGCATTTCGAATAGGTCGTTTCTGTCGATGAAGGGGATTTGGTTACTATCAGCCATGAGAACCAGTTCCTTTGCCCCGGTCAGCCTTGATGCCATAACTATGGCTCCAAAATGGACCAGGAGAGCCTCATCTACCAAAAGGCGTTTTGAAGCTCTCGCCCCATTGATCAGGACCGAGGCAATTGTTCTTATTTTCCCCTTTGCGACCGCCCCTAGACGACTCGTCACTTCGTCCGACAGTTCCTTTGCCGTTTCGAGTGTGCTGGTGATGATCAAGTCTTCCTTAATTTGGAAGTTCTTAAGGAGCCATGTGGTCTTCCCACACCCCGGCACCCCGTCCACCCACCTGATTGCCAACTTACCCCATGGCTCTGAGATCCAGGTTCCAGTTACGTTTTTCGCCGTTTCCAGAATCCGGTTCTCCAGCATGAAGCGAGTGCACTTAGCAATCACCACTATTGGGTCATCGACTGGTGCATAGAATGTGAGGGCTCCTCTTTGTTCTGTCGCTTCTTGATCCACCAGCACCATTCCCGACGTGCCACTGTACGCCGCCATCTGTCCCTCAGTTATGGGGTGATTCCCCGCCAGCACCGTCCCGGAGTTGTTGTCGTAGACCACAGCCCTCGCCCCGTCTAGAAGCTCTCGCAGCAACACTCGGGCGTTTGCTTGAAATGTTTCAATTATCCTGCTGCAGGTGATGTGTTTTACCTGTAACGTCGCCCGTAGTGTCTCCACATACTCCAGGTAGGCGTTGACTAGGTCGTCTCCGTCTCGGTCTGATGTTAGTCTTGGCGGCGGTCTCACCCTACCCATGTCAGCTAGTGTGGACTTTGTAGTTTTATGTAGGGAGGGTGCCTTATTTTTGGGGTCCGTGTTCTTTGCTGTCACGCACCCTAGCCTCCGAGGATGGACGTGGCCCAGGGCGGCACATATTCCCCTGACGAGGTCGTCTGTCGGGGATGGCCTTTGAGATTGGAGGCGTCCCCTTTCATGTTCCTCCTGCACCGCCTCCTTATGCCGCCTTTGAGCCCTTGCTGAGCCGCATTCCATCTGGTCGTCGCGTGGAGTCTGCTCTCGATGTTTGAGTAAAAAATCGAGGTTTTCGCCTCTTCCTTCGTACACTATTATTTCGTGTTTTCGGGCGGACTCCAGCAAAGGAGTGTAATCCGACACGTTCCCTTTCTCGAAGCCCACCTCTTTTAAGGTTAGCTCACTATAACCTTTTTTATGCTAACCAAATTTGTTCTAAAATAATACATTATTTGCGAAGGTGTTTTTATAAACAATAAATACGTTATTCATCACAAGTATTTAATTTAAAACAAAATTGCCCTTTACATCATTTAATTTAAATGAATATCTTAGGAGATATCGCAGTTTTAAAATAACATCACAGCAAAATAATGATCGAGTACTGCGCGCACAATATGCAAAGCCCGCGGGCAGTCATGAGGGGGAAGGGCGGTGGCCCCAGTTAGCTATACTTCTGCCGGAAGAAAACAAAACTAAAAAATAGTGTACGCAGAAGTACTTTAAAATAACATTAGTTTAGTTTTTTTGAGAATAACCTACAATCTACATGATATAAGATTATAAGACCCAAAACAAAGTCGCGGGTTAAAGTTAGAGTTAGCCCAAAGTAACTATTCCACGCGGACGAAGTCGCGGGCGGAAGCTAGTCTATACTAATATTAAAAGCTGAAGAGTTTGTTTGTTTGCTTGAACGCGCTAATCTCAGGAACTACTGATTCAAATTGAAAAATTCTTTTTGTGTTGGATAGTCCATTTATCGAGGAAGGCTTTAGGCTATATAACATCACGCTACGACTAATAAGAGCTGAGCATCAATGACAAATGTTGAAAAAACGGGTATAAATATACGGCGAAACGTAGTTCGCTGGCACAGCTAGTAAATAATCTTCTTTTATATATAAAAATGAAACGCTGTGTGTTAGTCTCGCAAAAACTCTGAAGCGGCTCGACAGATTCTTACAAAATTTTCTGTGTATGTTTGTATAGGTCCAAGAAAGGTTTAAACATAAAGTTCGACCCGATAGGTTGCGCTGGAATCGGGCAGGACAACGTCTGCCGGGCCCACTATTATTTTATACAATTGTAAGTATTAAAATGATACATGTACACTCAAAATCAATTAAATTATTATCAACATTAATTTTAGTTTCTAATGTCTGTGTTATATCTCTCTCTCAAATCCCGGGCCTCGAACTTTTTTTAGCAGGGAGACTGAGTTTTTAAATGAAGTACAAGTCAGCAGGCGCCAACGTGACCGACCTTTTTTAACCCGGTTGGAAAAGATTTTAAATCTATCCAAAATATTCCTTGTGGTTATGTAGGACTACCCCGCTAATTGGGTATACCCACTAAAATCTTCCGGTGTGTTCTGTCAGTTGGGGTGATCTGGGATTTGGGTGACCCAAGTCACCAGATCACGCCCGGGTAGCCCGAGTGGCCAGTTGGGATGGCGAGTACTCAGTACTGGCCGGAACAACGCCAAAGGACAAACAATCAAACCATCTAATCCTAGAAGTTCCCGCTCACCGTTCCAGTTTCTCCCCATCCTCATTTACTGTTACTGCTATTCTACTCTGGAATGATCTGCCATTATATATACGTACATCGCCCAGTAAATATATATTTAAGAGGCTGGCTCGCGAGCACTACATAAATTCGCAAACTTAACATTTTATAGATTTAGTTATTTATTTTTTGACAGGTATAAATATATATTTATATTTCATTGTATGTATGTATGCAAGTATATATTATAATGTTTTTAGTTATATAAGTTAGGTTATAATAGATCATACATCTTTCTTGCGCCAAATACATTCTTTTTTTACATTCCGTTTGGTTGACTGGTAGAAAATGCCTCGTTGCATTAAGTCCGCCTTTTGTACCTTTATAGTGCAATAAAGATTAAATAAATAAATAAAAATAAATAAAGGACAAGCTGTAATTTGGCATGGGTAGGTATACTCGTACGCCGACAAACTAGATAAATATTATAAGTGATTTTTTTTCTAGTCTCTCCCGTGATTACACTTTGGGCGGGGGTCCACTGCCAGCTAAATGGTTGATTGCAGAATCGTGACAAAATTCACGGTCGTGGTATATGTGAAATTAAAAGGATAACCATCACATCTGAGTAGTGCTTACAAATTAAAGATTACTCGTATTGTTCCCGTGTTTAAAAAGGGTGATCCTTCATCTGCTAAAAACTATCGCCCAATCTCTATACTTTCATGCTTTTCAAAGCTTTTCGAAACATTGATATGTCCAACTCTTTCGAAATTAAACAAAACATACATTGGCGACAGTCAACACGGTTTCATGTCTGGTCGCTCCGTCCTTACAAACTTAATACCATTTGTGTCAGAAGTGTCTGAAAAAGTCGATAAGGGAATGGAGGTCGATGCCATATATACTGACTTCAGTAGCGCCTTCGATAAAGTTAACCATACTATCCTGGTAAATAAATTGAATGCCTATGGAATAACTGGCTCATTGTTAAAGTGGTTCAGATCATATCTACAGGATAGGCCACAAATGGTAGTTGTGAATGGTTACCAGTCCCGTTGGTACCGTGCTTTGTCTGGTGTTCCCCAAGGTTCACATTTGGGACCACTACTGTTTCTGATCTTTATTAATGATATTACCGCCAATATTAGAAATTGTAAGCCTTTGTTATTTGCGGATGATCTTAAAATTTATAAAACTATAGCTTGTAAGGAAGATAGCAGACTCGTTCAGGATGACCTTAACAGGATTATCACCTGGTGTCACACTAACTGTATGACACTCAATGTCAGCAAGTGTTTCCATATAAGGTACTCTAGAAAGAGAAAGCCACTTGTGACTACTTATGAACTCAGTGGTGTAACTTTGGAAAAGGTAAGAGTGATTCGGGATCTTGGTGTTAATATCGACAGCAGACTAAAGTTTGACATACATACGGACGCAGTGGTTACAAAGGCTGCTAAAATGCTCGGGTTTATCAAGCGCAACACCAAAAATTTTAAGAATATTAGCACCAAGATTTTACTATATAACGTCCTGGTGCGTAGCCACCTAGAGTTCGCTGCTGCTGTGTGGAGTCCTTTTTATAGTGTTCACTCTCAGAGGATTGAGAGTGTTTAAAGGGCATTTACTAGACATCTTGCTTTCATTTGTAGTGGGTTTTCTCATCGACAGCCCTATAGTGAGCGTCTAGCCAAGTTCAATATGTTCACTCTCCGAAATCGAAGAATATTTTTGGATATGTGCTTTCTCCATAAAATTGTAAATGGGCAAATTCAGTCAAACGACATATTGTCAAGAGTATCTTTAGCGGTACCACACAGGTATCCGAGACACTATATCGCAAAAATATTTGCTATACCGTTTGCCAGAACAAATCTTGGACTTCAGTCCCCTTTGGCACGAATTTGTAGGGAATACAACACTCTTTATAGCAATATCTTGGATTTAGATATATTTAACGATAGCTTCCGTAAGTATAAATTCAAAATTTTAAGGTACCTGCAACAACTTTATTTGATTTATAATTATTGTTTATTGTTTAAAAGTAATAGTTTAAATTTGATGTCGTGTGTGATCGTCTTGACTAAATATAAGCATTATTTAATGTTAATACGCTGAGTGCTATCTACGCCGTTTTTTGATGCATATCAGAATTGTAATTTACTGTGAAAATGTTTTTGTGAATGTCTTAATATGTATCATGTGGCAGTACTATACTTAAATAAATAAATAAATACTTGATGCAGGCAAATGTCGTAAAATTTTCATTGAAATTAGTCAGGTAAAGTGTGTTATGTAAAACAGGTAATCAATATAGTTTAATGAATCGTGTGAATTTATGGGAAAATAAAACCTCAATTGCTTTAATGCAGAACCCTACATTGCGCTTAGCCCGAAACGCACATGGCCGGGTTTTTATTTTCTTTCTAAAGCCATTGATTTACTACTAACCGGTTGGTAGTAAATCAATGTCTAAAGCACACGTGTTACAATGCATTCGCTAATATTGTGATGTCATAGCGCAGACGAGATCGTAGTAACGGTCCAGTACAAAAAGCGACAACTCCTTTTAGGGCCTTCCTGCATGCCTGGCCCCGATGCTCGCAACTGTACTGATCTGTAGCTTGAACCTACTGATGATTACATGTTAAATTACGAACAACTGGACTTAGCGCGATATGCAGTTTTTCTAGATTTAACTGCCTAGCGGTGCTTGTATGTTGGTAATGAAATTGATTCGCGGTTCTAGTCAAAGGTACTATCCAAGGGCCATGAAAGTGGTGGTAGTTTTGTTTGACAAAACTTCGCATATAAACAGAATATTGTTAAGGTTGCCTCGGTAACTGCCAGTGTTATTGCAAAGCAAAGTCAAATGTGTTGTTTTATGACATGAAACTGAATGTCAACCTTAGAGTGACAAACCACTTTGTTGGCCGACTGTACTTTTACACACTGTCACTGTCACCGCTTACAATAAAGTGTAGGTACCTCAAACTATCTCAAATACATGGTCAAATACTGAAGATATAGGTACGGAGAACATTTTACAAAAAGAAGATTTTTTATTCTAATTGCATTTAAAGATTTCTTAATCAATAATTTCTATTAAACGCGAATCGTAACCGCCAAATGTATAAAATTAACATCCTGTATTATTTGGATACCGATCGAATCATTAGGAACAAATAACTCCACTATTAAAGTAGGTGCCTAACTCTATTTTTTGTAGAAGACTTTAAAACCACGTAAAAAGGATGAATGCACTCACAAAATTTATCTAATGTTAGTAGTTTCATTAACAAATTAGGTTAAAGGCGATATAGACACAAAAATATCGAAAAGGACACGTCAACTTATTTTCTTTGCAAAACTAAAATAAAGTAACACTTTTCTCCTTTGTTAGTACAAGTAAGTAAGTACTAATATGTCTTGTCGCATTATGCTGTATTAATTTTATGGTCGTCTTTAAGTTTAGAAGTAATGTTTATTAAAATAATTTGTTAAATAAAATGAAATGAATAAAAACAGTTCTTATTTCAGATTTACATATAAAAAATGTATCAAATGAAATGATAATAAATCAAATTGCACCAATAATAATAAATAATAACATTATTGAATTGAATCAATTAAATTGTGAATAATTTATAACTTTTAATTGATTTGGAATAAAAAAAATCGACTCTATTGATCGGTATCATAAAAAACATGAACATGTTAATTTTCTACATTTAGCGGGTTCGATACCCCTTTCAGACAAGCGATTATTTAATAGGTTAAATGATCTAAGAATAAGAACGCAGTTTGAATTACTCAATTTTCCCTCCAAGTGGTATATAGTACAGCGGGATTCTGAACGGAATACTCATAACATCAAATCATTCAAATTCTTTGCTATAAGTACCTCTTATTATTATGAGATGCCTTTTCCGAGTTCGAAGTCAAAGATGTAATTTAAGCTTATAATGAGATTATAACAATGTTTTGTGCTTACTTTTTGAGAAAACGACTCGGCCTACAAATATGCACAGGATTAAAATACCACCTCCTTTTCCGATCAATTCGTACCTACAGCTAAACATTCATCTTCATATATAAGTAAAATTTATCACCTAGCTGCCTCACAATGCATTATGCTTCATTTTTGTTCACTACATTCAAATTCAATGCATAAAATATTTTTTATGACTCCGTCCTACACCTCAATTCAGCCGCCCACGCCGACCTCAGTGCGTATAGGGCTGCCAGACGTCCGGATAAAGCTGGTCATAGCTAGGCTTTTTAGATGCTAACAAAAGTCAGACGTCCACGTGAGTGGTCAACTTTGGACCACTCACGTGGTCGTTCCTGTCCGCGTTGCGTATTGTGACCCAAATAAGAGAAAAGCCACTGCCAATTTTGGCAGCACAGAGTCTCAGTTCTCGGTTCCAAAAAGTCAGATTTTATGATAAACTAGCTGTGTCCGCGAACTACGTTTCGCCATATATTTTTTCCCGTTTTTGCAACATTTTTCATGAATGCTGTGATGTTATATAGCCTAAAGCCTTCCTCGATAAATGAACTATCCAACACAAAAATATTTTTTCAATTTGTATCAGTACTTCCTGAGATTAGCGCGTTCAAGCAAACAAACAAACAAACAAACTCTTCAGCTTTATATTATTAGTAAGTATAGATGATGAAAAGACCTCGATTTACATTAAAAATACTATACTACGTATTAAATTAACATTAAGACGAAAAATCTCATAACTCAGAGCGTCTGGCTAACCCAAAATAATGTCCGTCTAACCTGGCTGGTGCGCGGCTCTTTTACCCAAATGTCCGGCTAAACCTACTGGTCTGTCGGACTTCTCGTTCGGAGCTGGCAACCCTAAGTGAGTAAGTATTTAATGTAATGAGACAAACAACCATAAAAGGAGCCCGCGACCGCAGCGGTCAGTTCAAAATAACCATTTCGAAGGTACAATTTTAATTGAACAATTAATATTCAACGGGTTTTGCTCTCTCCTCATATGTGACAATATGCAAAAGGCAAACGTTTTGTCAAAGCAACTTTGACTTGGGCACAAGGGTTCAACAAAAATTCTTTGTCTGCGTTAACAGTCAAATCGTAACTAATATTAAAGAGCTTAGCAATAAACAAATTCATAATTACAATCACAGATATACATACTTATGAAAAAAGCATTAAAGTATCTAACAGACGATAAAACTGTATTTGATTTCAGTGACTGTCCCAATCACTGTAAAAGGCATTTCTATATAATACTAGCTGTGCCGGCGAACTACGTTTCGCCATAATAACGGCGAACTTACGTTTCACCATAATAACGGTGAAGTTACGTTACGCCATAACAAAAAATAGTTTACGACCTATTCTCAGACCTACTGAACATACACAAAAAATTTCATAAAGATCGGTCAAGCCGTTTCGGAGGAGTTCGGTAACAAACACTGTGACACGAGAATTTTATATATTAGAAGATTTATATGTAGTTTTGTAAAATCAAAAATGGATATGTAAAAGACTATAATAAATTATAATGTTGGCAATTTAAAAGGGGAAACAAAAAATCTGATCTTCCAAGTTTCTTGCCTGTATTTCTTAAAAGCTCTCTACAAATTCTGAACAGTTGGTAGAGTCAACTTCTTTCACTTGCGTTATACGCCAATAAGTGCCTGTAAAAATCTATGTTATGTTCAATAAGATTTCTGAAATTAAATTAATAAGATTATAAAAGAGTTACGGCCAATTTCACCAACCTTATCTTAGCTTAGGATAAATCTTAGGTGGCATGCTGTGACATTCATTTCATTAAAGTCAAAAGTAGCAGCATACTTCTTAGGAGTCTTCTAAGCTAAGTTAAGGTTGGTTAATTTTGCCAAAAGCCAATCAGATAAAGATTTATACCATAAGCTAGTATAGGATAACTATAAGGCTCCAACTGGCAAGGGCTGGAAATAGTCGAAATAGTTGCTAATCAATTCTGGAAGTAGTCGAAGTAATTTCCAAAAATTCCATTATCAGATCATGACATGGTGACAATGAGACCACTACGGGTGTATTGTATACTCTTTCGATTACAAAAAGAGTTTTAAAAATCGGCTCATAAATGGCGGAGTATTCGGTGAACATACATAAAAAATAGATCCCTTCGGACCCACCATATGCAGTCAAACATAGAACCTCCTCTTTTTTCAAAATCGGTTAAAATCTTCCTCAAAATTGAGGATTTCAAATGAAAGAATGGCCAAGTCCTTCCTTTACTCATTATTTCCTTGGCTAACGGCCGGTTTCAATATCCTAATTATTTATGCCCCCGTAGCATGAACACCGAAAAACGATATGATAAAGCAATAAATCGATATGAAGTGAACTGTCAAAATATTGATGTCTACCTTGAAATTTTATGACATTAATATCATGGACTTAGATTAATATATTAACAATTAATATATTTTTGTAGGTGATTGCTAGTTGACATTCATGATAAATAATTTAATTGAAATATAATAATGCCTACAAAAAACCCCGGATACCCATTCTTTGTCCTAGGTTGATAGACAGATAGGTTGATAACCTTTTTTTACTTTTTTTATAACGACCTGCAATTCAAGCAGAGGTGCCGCTAAAGAAAAGAAACTTGCTGAAATTTTTCCACTTAGTGACGTCACACCTCATTTTTTCCCGAGGAAAGTGTGTGGTGAGAATTTAGAGAGGAATGACTTGTAATATCGACTTTAAGGTAATGTTTCCCTTAGGCCCAAGGCAAGGTTGAGATAAAAGAATTGTCTCGCAATACGGGTGTAAGCCTCCCTTGCCGTACATAAAGAAACAATTTTAAGTCAGCAAAGACATCGAACATTCAAAATCCATAGCTTAGCTTATGCAAAATATTATTGTGATCCAGTGAACATGTCGTTTATGCTAAAAATAGCGATGTCACAGAAATATTAATAGCTAGCAAGGACCTAATTCCAATTCGTGAATCAAACTGCAAACCGAAAATGACATCACAACTCTAGCTAGCCTAAGCGGGTCGTCAGGCCACTTGGTATTCAAAATCAGGCGACAATTATTAAAATTAAGTGGCACCAATTTGATAGATAGTACGTGGGTATTCGCATCGCCTAATTTAGCAAGAGCGACGATTGATCGCGGATCGGCAACAGACTGGATCTAATGTGAGAATTTGGTACAGGTACAGGGCTTGAACACCCCGCCAAAATTGGATATAATATGATAGAGAAAGTAATATAAAAGGTATGGGTTAAAAAAAGTAGTTTAAATCCACATAATACCGACCACTTTTTAAATACTACATTTTTAGGCGCGTGCGCTCATCATCTCCCTCGGGGCTAGCACGGCGCGTGGAATATAGAAGAGAAAGTGACTAAAATTCGTCCCTCTCGCTTCATTGTTATATGAGAGAGCGAGAAGAAACATGTTATTTGTCTCTTGTCCCTATTTGTCCACGGTTCGTGCTACGGCTGCAGAACTGGCCATGAATCTCTAGTGTGTATGAATAGTAAATGATAATGCAGAGATCTTACGCTGGGCGCTGTGTGCAATAAACAAACTAATGACCATTGCATCATTTTAGTTTATGTACGGAAAAGTTAAAACAAATGTTCTGCTTGATTTGGTTGGTGGTAGGGCTTCTGAGCCCGCCTGACCGTCTTACCTAAGTTTGTCGCCATAATTACAATGCAAATAGTATTGTTGTGTCCCGACAATTAGAAGTAAGAAAGTCAATTTGTCAGTTGTCGAGAAGTCCACATGAAACTTGCTTCCACCTTCGGTCTTATGTTTCATCACTTACCATCAGATGAGATGATGGCCAAGGGCTTCCCTGTCCAGTGACGGCGTAAAGGGGCGGCAGAGGGGGCGGTCCGCCCCGAGTGCTAAGTACCAAGGTGTGGCAAAGACAGCCAAAGAATGTATACAGATTTCTATCTAAATACAATATTTCAATAAATATAACCGGCTACTCTTGCACCTAGCTACTACTTATATCATATTTTAAAACACATCGCAACTGTATTTGCATTTTTTTTTCGAAAATGTGAAACAAAATGTCCGTGGTGGCACTCGATTGTATAATAAAATCGATTTAATAAATCGTACTAATAATCGTACTAGTAATCGTCCTGTCGTTTAAAGCGCAAGGGAGCGCCAAATTTAGCGCTGCCTTAGATTTTTTAAACAATTTGTGTTCTAGTGACTTCAAGTGAAAGAAGCTTTTCAAAGATAAAATTAATAAAATTTTTGCTAAGTGCGAGTAACCAATATTTCGAATGTATCAATTGAAAGAGACAGGGAAGTCAATTTTCATAATGTGATCGAATATGGATGGAGTAATATACTCGTATATCGAAGATAATAGTAAAATAATGTCTCGTAATCTTACTTAGTATTTAGTGTTTTATTTATTATAAACTAGCTGACCCGGCGTACGTTTTGTATCGCCATGTTTTTTAACTAAATTACTGAAGTTTACGTTTAAATTATTGTAATTTTTACATTACACAAACCTTGTCCTACCAACAATAATGAATACATAAAACCAAGAATCATCCAATTTGGTGCAGTCGTTCGAAAGTTATGGGCGTACATACATTTCGAAGATCCATTTTTATTTATGTAGATAGGGGTGCTTAATACAAAACCGTTCAGGGTGCCAATCTAATCTACCACTGTCCCTGTTATATGTTTAAAAAGTTGTATTAGTTTTATTTATGTGTATTTTTTTACACGTATATGAAAATAATTTACAATCCATATAAATTTCATGTTGTTAAAAGTGTTTCGTTAAATAAAAAAATTATTATTGAAATTCAAAAAATAAACCAAAACATAATAAAAAAAATATTATAACAATACGATAGTATACGCCTAAAAAGAGAAGAAAAAAAACTTTGAGCTTGTGTGCATACTGCCTAGGATACTGGCAGCATTACCTCCTTGTATTATTAGGCTGAGGCGTTGTTCGAAATTTGCCCCAGCTCTAAGGTCGCCGCCAGAGGCATGGATCAGCTTATTTGACAAGGCTCTAACTATGGTTTCGCAGTCCGAAGACCACGGCCCCATAGTTTCAACCGCAAGCGCCGCAAATTCGTAATCCTTGGAGATTACTACATATTTGCGACGCTTTTTAAGTTGCGCCTGTTCAGTCAGCGGCAGCACCGGCTCTCTGTGCTGTCTGTACTACTAATGTGAGATGGCGCTAAAGTATCCACACAAGTGGCATCCCACACTAGTGCACGGCCCAGTGACCAGGGGATTAAGGTCACCCTATCTGGCCGTTTTCCATTGTCTCTGCACAGCCTACAGTAGGTTAAAAGGTAGGTTGTTGTTTTTTGTCAAAATGTGAACATTGACAACAGATTGGGAATCAGTTCGTCCACAGATTTCTTTGGGACTCGCCAAAAATTATTGGAACTGAATTGTTTTACTCTTACAGTTTAAGAGATAAGCTCGGAAGACAAATGCTGTTCATTCAACATTAAATTTTTCAAATCCTTATGTTAATAACTGTAACATATTAACAATCAAGCCAAAAACTGTAAAATGTTGCTTGTTATGAACAAGAAAAATTCAATTTTTAGGAAAATATTCAAGATCCTATACAAACTCGATGCTTAGCGAAACGAAACACAGAAAACACTTCAATATCCCATTAGTGTAAGTGGGAACAAAGATCGGACCAAAATAACCGTTTCACTAGCATTAGTCATTGTGACATTTTCTCCAGACGTGTCCACCTAACTAATGGATGGAGTGGCTTCTCCGGTGCAATTACTTTGTATTTTTCAACATCGAATCAGAGACATGCAACTGAATAACAATAAATAAAATCAAACAATAAGAAAAATACTCATGGAACATTCATAAGAATAAAAATATTCTCATAGATGATTCTCGAAGATATCTGAGAATATTTTTTTCAAACATTATCTACTATAATATAACTGAAAGAATAGGTCATAACTACAATAGTGAGTTAAAATAATAGTGGAACACTAGAGGTATTGATTGCTATTAAAATCATTTTAGATATGGAGTCTATTGAAGTTAATTAAAGCTACAACCATACCTAATTCTTATGTTAAGCTTACAACGCTTCTTTCTTATAATAATAACTGTCTTAGTAGTAATGTTTATCTTTCTATCTAGGTAAGATAGAAAGATGAACATTAGTACTAAGATAGTTATTATTATAAGTAAGAAGCGTTTTAAGCCAAAAAATTACTCCAAATAAACCTGACCTATAAATCACATTTAAAATATTTTAACTTTTTGAAACTCTACAACTTACATTAATAAGAGAACAAAAATGTAAAACTAAATAATAGCGAAATAATAAATAATAAGGTGTTCTGACATGTAATAATATTGGTAAATCAAAAGTTTTATTTCATTCACTACCTTAACTCATAGAGCTTCTGTCCCGTGACATAACAAACACACTCTGAAACATACAGTAATGTGTGCAGTGTGCGTGTGTGTGTCTGAGTGTAAAGCATTGTTGTAGCATACAAAAAAAATGTTATAACGCTGTAAAACAGATCAACTGCAACACAGACGATAAATCAGAATACAATGAATGTATTGAAAAGTTGTTAGCCTATTTTTAGCGAATTTTGTTAAGCAAGTCAATAAATTGGAAGGTTAGACGAGTTAACCAATCTACGCTTTTACAGGGGTTAATATTTGCACAATATTGTTGAATACTGCAAAGCTTTCATTACCGCTTCGTCAAGTTCAGAAACGGAAAGATTATTATATCGTACTTTTTAGATAAAGTATCATTTATTTAAAGCTAACTGATATGTAGAACAATAAAAAGCTATCCTTTTGTAAAAATAACTGTCGTAAAGAATTACGAAATGGAAAATCGATTTTTTCAGAGTACAGTAAGTAATTTTTGTGTAGTGAAATCTTTCTTTACACCAAAAACTTCACATTTTGTGACATGGCCTTGCCTTAACTGTCTCCGGATTCCCGAACCACGGTTACCGAGTGGCAAATAATTTGTGTGATTACGTAAGCATTGTCAACACGAGATAAAAGGGTTCATTGGAACGGCGGCGGCGAGAATGCTAATAGAGCAACAAAATTCGCAAATTCCGATTACAAAGGATCGAACGAACGCTATTATAGATTTGCAAGAAGTTTCATAGAAATATTTCAGTGCATTCGACTTAACGATGTACTGTCGTATTGGTGCGCGTTATCAGCTGGCGTCCCACAAGGAGGTGTTCTATCACCTCTTCTCTTTTCCTGCTTTATAAATACTGTCACGAGCATTTTAGCGTCGAACTTTCATTTGTATGCAGACGACTTGCAAATATTTCGCCACTTCACTGTCTGTAAAGCATATAGTGAAATTGTAGCCCTGAATGAAGATTTGGAGAGACTCAGTAGATGGGCTGAATCGTATGGCCTACTCATCAATCCTGCTAAGACAAAGGCACTTATTGTAGGCAGTAGGTATATGGTCAGCCAATTGGACTGAAATGTGTTGCCCCCTATTGTACTTAATGGGTCTGTTATTAATTACTCTAAATCAGCCAAAAACCTGGGCGTTGTCTTCGATAACAACTTGAACTGGAAGGATCATGTTAACGATGTTAGTCGCAAAGTATTCTCCTCTTTTCACATCCTCAAATCCCTTCAATATAGTGAAATAAATAAATAAATAAATATATATCCTAATCGACAGTCTGCATTGTACATTTATTGTAAATGTAGATTTTTTTTCATACTATGAATTATTAAAGATTTCAATATTAAAGTAGTTTTATAAATCATTACAATATTTGTATTCTTCCGAGTTCACTTCAAACTCATTTCAATTTCATTGAATGAAAATATTTTAGGGCTAAATATTAGAAAATCTTACTTAGGAAAAAATGAAGAACTACACATGGAAGCAAAAAGTTTAAATCTGCTTGTACTACAAAACATTGCCTGAAGCTATTTATTCAAACTCTATTATTCTCTTATTTAGTTTCACGATAAATTTATTGTTGCAAAATGTACAAATATACTTAAGTATCATTCAAGCGTTTATCAAGTCGAAGTGATGCAATTTTGAAAACGAATTCCCTAAGCTGGGTGCAACTGGTTGCATTAGCAAAAGTGACATCATCATACAGCATTGTCAGAAATTGTGTCCGTCGGTCGCCCACGCACCAACTGGATTCAAGCCACACGATCGAGTGAACTCGAAGTTTCTATGAACATGAACTATCATTAAATTATTTAAATATTATTATTAATAAAATATTGATAAGCAGCCTCTGACCGTTGTCGTGCAGTCGCCTCTGCGGGGTTACCAGGACCCTCAACTAGGAAATGCAATCTCGTTCTCGCGAGATCTCGTTTTCGCGATATCTCGGCCTTTTTTTAGCGAAATTGATCTCGGCCGTAAAATGGGCGAGATCTCGCGAGTTTAACGAGATTGCACTCGAGCATAAAAAAGTCTTATTCGCGGAGCTACTTTTAAAATATTTTGTAATAATGGCGTATGATGTGAACTGAACAAGCCTTTCATTTGTTTGGTATATTTTGTTAATTAATCTCTAATTTCTAATAGATCTCTGAATAGGTATAGTTTTTTTCAATTGATAATAATATCTTAGTTTAATAGTCAACTCAACTTAGTTAATGACTTTCATTTTAGTTTTTTACTTCTTGTTTTATTATTAAAAAACTTGTTTGATATTAGGAGAGAAGTCTGGTTGTTTATTTCATTTCTTATTTGATTAGATACGTCAAAGTTTACTACTTAAAAGTTTATTAAAAAATTTTTAGATACGTCAAACAATGTTAAATACATAATAGTTTATAAAAAATCGTAAAAATAAATGTTTATTTAATAATACCTATAGTTCATTATACTAGTTTTAACTTTGATATTTGTTTTTTTTTTCTTTAACTCCTATACCTACCTCTTTTTTGCCCGTAGCCTTCCGCTACGTGACAAACCACAGTACTATTTGGGTGACAGTTACCACTTACAATCAGGTGGGCATTATGCTTATTTGCTGACTTAGTTGTATAAAAAAATATTCATGTTTCGCTTAGTAGCATTAATTACTTCTCAACTATTTAGTTAAACTAGAAGCTCTACGATAGCGAAACATCTGCAATCCTAATCAACGTCTGATTCTCACGACTATAAATTTAAAAAGCCATTCTAATTTCATGTGTTGATAATTACAAAAGCGTGCATGCTCAGTTACGCAGATGTTCTAATATTTTTGTCAAAATTTAAAATACAATCTGTTGCTTTGATTCAACTCATAAGACCGGAAAATATATTACATATGTATTTTAATAAAAAATATAAATCGTAACTTATTAGAAATTATATATTTTGGGACTATATAACTACACAAATAGCTTGTAGATATAGTTTTTAAATAAATAATGGCAGTAGCTATAAAATCAACTACAAATTACGTAGCATTTTTTCGAAAAATTATATCGTCGAAAGAAATTATAATGTCCATCATCATAATATCGATCCTGTAATCAATTAGTTGATGTTTGTAGAGTTTTGCCAACATTATTGGAATTTCGCAACTGTCCATGTCCACCACCCTCAGTTAATTTTCCTTCTTCTAGCTCCTTAGGAAAGTATCCCAGCTCTGAAAGATCGCGAAGGACATGTTGAAAATTCTTTAAAAAATGTAAGAACAAACTAATGTAGATAGTTAAAATTTGTCACCAACTTCAAAATATGTATGTAATGATCGACTTCTATGTGATGTTGTGTGAATTCTTATACTATTAGACTTTTCCTTTTTAGTGTTTTTTTTTTCTTTTATTATTATCATTAAAGCGTTTTTATCAACGTTTGTTTACGCTGTTTACATTCACAAAAACAATATTAACAAATACTTAAAGATGAACACAACATGCTAATTCATAGGTACATTGTTGGTTTTTTAAGTACCTTAAATATAGCATTAAAATTGTAGAATCCTAAGTACTTTTTCATTGCAGTTTGGGTGTATAATATAGAACGTATCTCACTAGGTGCATCAGAGAATATCCAGTCGGTCATTATCCTAACACCATTTGCATAGTCTTGCAATGGGAGAGTTTGCGCCAAAAACAGTATTTCGAAATTATAAGGTATCTAACCGGGACTCTTAAGTTAATTCTACAGAGTAATTAGGGGCACTCAGTTTTGTGATTGAGTAATTTATATACAAAAGTCAAATCAATAGGTAAGTGTTTCGAAATCGGTTTATTTAGATATTTTGAGTGAATTTCATACTAACTCACCGAAGCAACTTTGAAGAATAACAAGTACGCGTCAATACAAATATCTTAACTTCTAAGTGTTTTTGAAGTCGGTTTTTATTTTTTGTAAAATATATTTTATCTTTTTAGTGAATTCAATACCAGCTCACTGAAGTAACCTGAAAGAATGCGACAAAGGGTCAATGCGTGCCTTTTACATGTAAAAAACTAACATCTACCTCCTAAAAGTTAAGGATCCTGCAATTATCAGCTCGTATCATGACTACCAAAGCAAATACCTGAATAGCTTTGGAACACGTTGGACGCACTTATAAAATTTAAGGGTTTCCCTAATACAAAGAGAATTTTGAAAATCGGTCCACAATTGGCTAACCAATCGCATAATATACACACACAAAAAAAATACAAAAGAAAACATACACATTGAATTGAAAACCTCCTCCTTTTTATGTGCTACGTGCCTATAAAATTTAAGTTTTCCTCGTTTTTTCTGGGATCCCACCAACAATGGGTCTACCACAAGTGTATACTCTTTCGAATACAAAAAGAAATTTGAAAATCTGTCTACAATTGGTGGTGTAATCGCGTAACATACACACATTTTTTTTACAACAAATTAAACCTACTTCAAAACTCCAAAAGTCATAAATAATACAAACAACATCACATTTTCATGTTGAATTTTGCGCCAAATTTTAACTAACTACATTAATTGTTCTTATATTTTTTAAGACCAGGTGATCATTGCTTGACTCCAGGTGACCAAATTTAAGAGTTTCCCTCCATTTCCTTGGATATCATCAGATCACGACTTGGTAACAATGAGACCACCTCAAGAGTAGGTATTTTCAAGGGTAGGTAATTTTTCGATTACAAAAAGAATTCTAAAAAAATCAACCTACAAATAGCGGAGTAATCGGTGAACATACGTAAACAATAGATGCAGTCGAACATAGAACCTCCTCCTTTTTCGAAGTCGGTTTTAAAACATCATACCCGTCAAATAGAGAACCTCTTCCCTTTTTGAAGTCGGTTTGATCTAACTGGAAAGATCTGATATGATGTGCCGGCTATTGATTCCACCAATACTTACTACTTTTGCCGAAGTTAAACCAAAAGCGGCGCGTCATGCGCTTGCGCAACCAGTGATAATACTCGCCCTATATGGTTCACCATACGCTGTGTGACCCACTGACTCCCGACACTGAGCTGTATTTACTGTTGAAATATTGTTAACTGCTTTGGAGTAATGAGAAATTGTGATTCGATGTGATTTTCTTGACATAGGCTTGTCATTGGCATACTTATGATGTCAGCGTCATTCTTCATACCGAGAGAGATGGTATTTTTAATCGACTTCGAAAGAGGAGGAGGTTCTATGTTTGACTGCATCTATTTTTTATGTATCCCCCCCTATTACTCCGCCATTTGTGGGCCGATTTTGTTGTAATCGAAAGAGAATACTCCCGTGGTGGTCTTGTTGTCACCATGTCATGATCTGATGATGGATTCCATGCCAACATGTTTCATGCTTTGTGGAAGATATCAGGTATTTACCTCTAATTGTCATAATATTATGATACTGAGCCGATGATGGAAGGCTTCTGGTAGGTTAGAAGTAGGTTACTAACTTAAATTAAAACGTCCTTCGTTCTAACCAGTATTAAAAGGACTATTATATCTCCTAGTTCTTTCAATACTGCTTAGAGCGATAGACGTTTTAAGTTATTCTGGTGTTTGCCTTGGCTCAAATTCGCTGTACGAATGTATTAAATTAACTAAGAAGACAAAAATATTTTTTTACAAAAAATAAAACCGACTTCAAAAACACCAAAAAGTCATAAACAATATAGGAATACATTTTTTATATTGTTTCAACAGTTGCTGTGGCCGAAATTAGTTATTATCATCATCATTCGATAGCTACAACATAACATTGTTTTTGCAAATCGAGACACTATAAAAAAATTGTAAAATAAAATATACCACAAGAGTTCCTTAACTGAAACTCTGATTTTTGGAAGGGAAAACCAAATAAAATTATGGAAATATGTAAAACAAATTGTTTGTTAATAATTTTATTTGTCAATTTCGAAATATTTTGCCCAATTCTTAAGCCCGCTTATAGTTAAACTTCATTAGCTTCAATCTCAAAGTTTAGTTAACAGGGCTTGTAACTTCGAAACGAGAGGATTGAGCCGTCTATAGAGAATGTAATGTTTGGTGAGCTTCGCTGTTAATATGTAACTTATAAGTTACAGTAAGTATACTTATTATATTATCCAATTTTTGTTCCAATTTTTTTTTAACAAATTCGTACCATGCTCTACTGTAACGATTTACGAAAACTGCCGAAACCGATTAGGATCTTGGCAAAAAAGTAGAGAGCACCACGTGTCATCAAAGAAGTAAACAATGATAAAGTTATAGTCAAAATTTTGTTCTGCCATGGGATAAAATGTCGTCAGAAAAGGAGTATGCAATCTGTTATATCAAATGCCGATAAGACGACGGCGGCTATGTGACCGACCCCAGCGCAATAATCCTCGCGTTAGGCGACATCCTTAGAAAGATGGCGATCAGTGCGACGGTACGGGGAGTTGTTGCTTACTTCTGTGAAGATGTTATGTCGTAGAGGAGGCTGTGGAGCAAGCGGAAGAGGATCCTCTTGCCGCCTCGCTCCGCCGCAGACGGCTAGGTGGAACGTGCCTTCGTACTTCGTAGGCCTTTTCCAATTACCCTGAGCAGCTGGATATTATGGCCCTAACCTGGGATCCAATTCTGTTAATCTTAACGTTCGTGTTGTGTCTTGATAGCGTTTCAATAAAACTGCTTTTGTCACTTTTATACGCTTTTCATGATAGTTACAATTTTTTCGTACTACAATAAGCTAGATGACTAAAAAAAATTTTTTGCTTTAAAATAAGCTCATTCATATAATAAACAGAAAGAAAAAAATCGGTTTTCGAATAACTATAAAAACAACCAAGATATAAGGTATTAAAGATTTTTCTCCATCTCTTTCTAGCAAAACGGCAATTAACAAGGAGTTAATATGGCCGTACTCAACAATGACGTCACGGTTGATGTCGGATCTCTCTGTCTAATCGCCTTCAAATTAACAACTTAAAATGCTTGTATCTAATGTATTTCTAAGCCGATTTTAATTCTAATTTCACAGGACTGCATCTTTTTCCACGGTATTTTAATATTTAATAACGAAACGTCAAAATTAGAATTCAGTCATCATCCCAATTACTTGATAAGTCAATAGTGTCAAATGTTTTAGTTAGCTATCGATTAAGCAACAGTAACTGTCTTTTATGCTATTGAAGCGTTATTGAAATATTATGTCGTAAATACAGAATATGGACCCTGGTGGGTTATTATCTAAGAAAAAATCTACCACAATCGCCTATAATTTGACAGCCATTACGCCGTGAGCACAAGACTCTGCGCCGACTTCCTTTTATAAAGGAGTGATGGACGGACTGCGACTAGCAAATTGTAAGCGATCGCGATAGATTTTTTCTTAGACAATAACCCCCCCCCCCCCCCTGGTAGCCCGCCTGTTGGTCAAAACGAGACATCTACTGACCCCTCCCGAGACGAAGTCCGAGCTAATATAAACTGGTTATGGTTAATACCACAACCAGTTAATACCAGTTGTGAAGTAATTTTCACGATCTTTACTTGAAACCTCTACTTTGTCGGCTAACTATTCAATTATCTCTAAGAAGAAGGTTAAGAAGAGCCAAAGTAGCTTTTCTATCAAGAATCTTCAAGACGATATTCGATGTAACGACTCTCATACGACGTAGCTAAAGGGTTGAAGCGTTTGATGATCCTCTAAATTCCAGGTCGTTTATTCCAAACGTTCGAGGATAATATATTCGTGCGAGCGGCAAAGGATGGTATCATGGACATCAAAACAACACTGGCTTAACACGTCCACACCTAACCGACTGTGACAAATGGATTAACCGATGGTTTGTTTAGGGCATTTGATGTGGCATATGTGAACTGTACCAGAACATAAATATAGCTACACTTGTGAGATACTGAATTAACCACAGAAATAGCCAATAAAGGCCAGGTGGTTGTGTGTGGGGCGACGTTTTATAAATCAAAAAAATACCTCATAACATTAATAAGTATCATTTTCTTTTAAATCTCTGTGAAAACGGGAAAGCAAAGTACCTTTTTCTAGCCCTTGTGCAACTATTACTTTTGCCTATTTGTCCTCTTCTTCGTTTCCTTTCAGTAATATATGTGATGTGACAGATGAAACCCATTGCAACCGCAGATTTACATTGAGATTAGTTTAAATTAGAACCGCAGATTAGTTTGTCAAAATTATATATTTAACCTAAAATATTATAAGCTGTCGAAATATTCCGTTATACCCAGAGGCACAACTAGGCACATGTTGTAAAGCACTTTTGCTATCCATGAGAATAACAAACTTTTGTCCTTTTTGACCGCCTGTGTATTACAATGCTTCTAAGATTACAACGAAGTAGGTAAACTGGCGTCATTGACCCATATTAAGATTTTGGATCGAGTTCTAAACAAAGCTGCGTTTTATTATATTTGTCATGATAAGCTGCGCCCAATCTTAAGTATATTGTCCTTAGAGCCAGTATACAAGGTTTTGTCAATTTTCTATCAATTCGAAACCTACCCATGTTTACATAGTCATCTAAAAGAAATTGCGTAATTGAAAATACGAAATTGTAATTTATTCTCTCTTATTCCCAAAACCTACACTCTTTTTCACAGATCCAACTATTTGTATTTCAAATTTTCAATGACGCCATAACTGTTATATGACAGTTAACATGAGTAGGTTTCGACTTGATACTGTGTTGCTGTTGACTAAACACGGTGTATTGTATGACCACCCTGCATATTTTTGATTAATCTCATTTACTTCATCAATTTTTAAATAGTTGCTCTTTGAATCATTAACACATTCTAAATCCACTATAATATTATTGATTTTTATTTTAAATATTCCTAAGGTGCTTACAGTATGAATATTCTGCGTTCCTTACAATGAGAGATTTTTTAAGTATATGATTTGTAAATAGAAAAATTGAGAGCGCTTTCATTTCGTACCGAAACTCAAGATGACACGATATTTTTGGTTTTCAACATGAAAAGATCTATAAAATCTAATATGATGTTTATTAATGTGTATTGTGTTTTTTCTTTATGGTGGATTTCAGAACGAGCTTTCACCATTTACTCAGATATGTTTTGTGGCAATTGACATTATCTTTATCTTTTAAATAGTTGCAAACAAAACATGACCCGGAAGAAATCCCCCACGGGGATAATTAGAAGCTTCTCAGTACAGAAAACAAACAAATCGAATAAATTATTAGCTAGGTATGAACCGTTTTTAATAACTTTTAAAACATTATCTTTAAAAACCCAGAAAAATCGAAGTACTACCAGTATGTAAGCACCTATTTCTGTTGCTTTCATACTTGTATCATAAGCGACGCACCTTTTACAATTATACTTGCAAACTCCTAATGCTTCCATTCCGGAAATCCGGACACGTCTCCAACTCGGGGAAACGAACCGAATACGTACGAGCAGAACTTTGAACATTTCATGTAAGCTGAAATAATATTTGTTCCTGAAAGTGTCCGTTCCGAGAGTAAAGAGAGAGTTTTGAACTAATTGAATTTAGATAATAGTTGTACTTTGTATATTACGAGTATCTTTGGTTCGAAGTTGAATCAACAAATTGTATCTATCTTTGTAATTTAATATTTTTCCGGAATGTTTCCATCGCGATGTTTTTCCGGGATAAGCCCCGAAACTACTTAATCGATTTTGATGAATTTGGCATACCTACTGTATGTAATTAGATTCAACTTATAAGATTAGGATGGTATATATCTCGATTATTGACGGCAATATTTAGTATTGCGAATTAAATTGTTTGTAATTATTTGTTAGTTCCATGAATTTCAAACAGATTGTGCTGTGAATTAATTTATCGATACAACACTTGATTATCTAGGTTTAGTAGCCACCTAGTAGATGGCGTTGTGTTATTTATTACGTGCTATATATGTTCATGTTGACGATATATATTATGTTATAATAAATTATACTACGAGTATACTATAGTGTATCATTTTGTATGAACTTTCTGACTTTATTAGTGAATATTAATTTGACTACATTGGGAAGTTTAGTATAACATTGATCCAAGATACCTACTATAACTACAAAGCCAATGCCACACGTGGCCGGGGGGCTATTGTCAAAGAAAAAACGCCTTTATTTAATCGCCTTTAATTAACCGACTTCGAAAAAGAGGTTTTATATTCGACTGTATCTATTTTTTAACCGACTTCGAAAAAGTAGGAGGTTCTATGTTCGACTGTATCTATTTTTTAACCGACTTCAAAAAAGGAGGAGGTTATCAATTTTTTTATGTTTACCTCATAACTCCGTCATTTTTAAACCGATTTCCAAAATTATTTTTGTATTCGATAGAGTATACTGCAAGGGTGGTCCCATGGTCACCAAAGTCAGGATCTGATGATGGGATCCCATAGAAAATAGAGGAAAACACTAATTTAAGGACTAAGAAACCCTAATAAATTAGGGTTTCTTTACTTAACTGAAAACATTTCATTCACTAAAAAGTTAAAAATATTTTTTTTTTGTTAAAAGTGACAAATTTTAACACTTTCTAGATCATCGTTTGGCGCCGACTTCAATATAGAAGTGTGATGTTGTCTGTACCTATTCATATATTATTTTTAAGTTTTTAGTGTTTTTGAAGTCGGTTTTATTTTTTATAAAAAAAATTTTTTATTTATTGTAAAAAAAATTGTAGACCGATTTTAAAAATTATATTTGTAATCGAAAGAGTATACTCCCGGGGTGGTCCCATTGTCACCATGTCAGGATCTGATGATGCGATACCATAAAAATCGAGGGAAACCCTTGAATTTCATAAGCACGTCCAACGTGTTTCATGTTTTTGCTGAAGATGTTCAGATATTTGCATCTGATAGTCATCAATCATGTTACTGAGCTGATCATTTAATGCAAAAAAAATAATTATTTCTTTCTTTAACGGCTATTATGCAAACCAACATAAATTCCTTTTTTGTCATTCATGGTAACGGAACCCTCTCCAAATAACTTCAACTGGCATTAAAATGTACCATTTAGTATGAAATTTTTATACGTCTTTTTTAAACTAACTTTTGTGCTACTTTGGAAATTCAGTCAACACTCTCTCCGTTTAGGTCCTAAGGCAGGTTATATTTGATTTCTTGTTATTTGTAAAGGTATCATAAACGAACGTTTCCCTATCTCTACAAGTAACGCATAGCACTGCTACTCTAATGAAACTAATTTTAACGTATTGTTTTTATTATTTATCTGACAACCCTTTATTGGAGGGGGGGGGGGGAGGAGGTGGAATGCTGATTAATGAAATGAAAATATTTTTATTTCTTAGATCATACTTACAAAGGTTCAATTAACAATAAATAACCTGTCATAGAACCAGACAGATTACGTCCATGAATTATTATCGTTAAGAGATTCCATAACTTTGTAGTAACACAATTACTACTAATTGCTTACTACACAATTGTTTAATTATTTTTTCTTTATTTATATATGAAGTAAGTTTTAAGTATCGATAGCATAGAATCTTGTTGTAAAAGCGAATACTCAATGCCTTGTGAAGCCTCGTAGAAGTCGTAGAACAAGAAGCCGTTTTTAAGTATCCGTACCTCGAAAGGAAAACATGGAACCTTTAGCCGACTCTGAGTCGAAATCGACCCTTAGCCCCGATAGTCGAGCCTTAGTCGATAGTCGACCCTTAACCGAAAGTCGACCCTTAGCCCCGTTAGTCGACGCTTAGCCGCTATAGTTTTTTTTTTCATTCCTAGTTGTTTCACATTGACGTGTGGAGTGCAAATAGCCCGGTAGTAGACAGTTAGACTATCGGTGAATGATTTTTTGACTGATTTTTCAACAATAATCGGGACAACAAACGAAAGATTTATCGATTTTTTGGCAGACTTTTTGTAGTTCCTGTGCGTTGCAATGTAAAACTCTATAAGTTTAACTTTCCACCGTCAAAAATCGGCCATCGATAGTCGGTCGTGTCCTTTCGCGCTTCTGCCTGCTGTCAAGACCTTTTTCTTGGGAACGCGTAGAGATATCAAACTGATTAAAAAAAAGTTCTCGAGTCTGCGATCTCTTTCAACTGTAAAAAAATCATACTTGTAAGTCGGTCAAAAGATACGACCGTTTTTGTTGCATATAAGTGTATAAAGTCTACTTCGGCTACACAAAGTACAGAAAATATTACAGTTGAAGTTTTGTCAGGACGGGTAAAGTAAGTAAAACACGGTATGTTGAAGATGCCGGTTCTAATCCCTTCTAAGTCGATTTTTTTTATTAATTTGTTCTTTAACATATTTAGCATTTTGTGCAAAAACCCTACCTTCGTCCAACGTGAGTGCGTGGCTAGCGACTGCTAGGAGGAGCGCCAATGCTCCCGCGCGGGCGGCTTTGGGAGCCATCTGACCTGCAAAATAAAAATCCCTCTTTACTTCATGTTGCCAGAGATGTTACCACTTATGCCCGGTTTCTAAATTCAAAAAACGATTCATTTTTGCTACGGACAGTTAAATTTTGACATTTATTCTATGGAAAATATGTCAAAATAAAACGGCCTTACCAGCACAAAAAAATTTTAAACACTGTCTTAAGTTAGACACTGTTTTAACATGATGCTGTTTCATTTCTTTTCAAAGGAAAGATAGAGACAGCATCATGTTTAAACAGTGTTTATCTTAAGACAGTGTTTAAAAACTTTTTGTGGTAAGGCCGTAACTGTCCATAGCAAAAACGGATCATTTTTTTGAATATAGACACCAGGCATTAGAGATCTTACGCACTCAGCAGCCACGACTACGACCAGTGGCCATAATAATATGTCTGGTCTGGGTCGTGGCCGTCTAGTGCGCGAGGTCCCTTATTGTCAGGGTTGCCGCAAATCTGTCTGAACTTTGGCTTAATGTTAATGTTAGTAGTGGACCATTGGTTCATTAATGCTGGAATTGTTGTGTTTCGACAATTAGAGGTAAATATAGGCAGTTATTCAGATGTCTTCGGCCTTATCGTCAGATTGAGATGAAGACCCATTATGCGTTAAATAATTGTTACCATACTTGAGGTCCAGAGACAAAAGGCAACGTTTCTGTCGGAACCTCTTTTGCGTAGAGCATTTAAAACCTTATACTGGTATTCCCGCTGGTTTTCCTCTTAATGAAAATCGAAAAATTGCGACGGCGGAATGTACCGTCACCTCACCTAACCAGACTAGTAGGTATTTAAAATCTAAAAATATTTTTAGAAATAAAAACAGTATTCAACACAAGTCATATCGGATACCGATTAGTTTATAATATATACAATACATATATATATTTATTCGACAAAGTTGATAATAAACAAGCAAGTCTTGGTTGACTCAATAGATGCCATGATAAATGGTTACAGTACCTACGATATGGCTCTTAGTATGTATTATCACATAGCTTGACGCGGCGCTTACTGCATATGAGGCTCCTGCGAGTAGGGTTGCCACCCGTACTTTATTATAAAGTATTGTACGTTATTTCTGGTAAATGTACTCTATACTTTATACCAAAGATAAAGGACGCGAAAATACTTTATTTTGCCTGATTTGGTTTTATCTAGGATTCATTTAACAATAAATATACAAAATAAAGTTTATTGTAAGAATGTTTGCGTAATATGGAACGACAGATTATGTAGAGGTTGCCGAAGTTCATTCCTGAACGCAATTTAACCGCAAATGACAACATTCAAGTACATTTACCAGAAATAACGTACAATACTTTATTGTACGTTATTTCTGGTAAATGTACTCTATACTTTATACCAAAGATAAAGGACGCGAAAATACTTTATTTTGCCTGATTTGGTTTTATCTAGGATTCATTTAACAATAAATATACAAAATAAAGTTTATTGTAAGAATGTTTGCGTAATATGGAACGACAGATTATGTAGAGGTTGCCGAAGTTCATTCCTGAACGCAATTTAACCGCAAATGTCAACATTCTCATGTCAAGGTGTTTATAAAAATCCGTCTGTTTTAATTTATCGATTGAGTGCAATAAAAACAACATAAAATGCAATAAATTCGCTAGAAGTAACGAAATAGTCATTTATAATATACGTACAGAAAGTAGGTCTTTCTTTACCGAATAAGTGTCATATTGAAAACACGAGCGCAGCGAGTGTTTTCTATTATAGCGTTGAATTAAAACGGGTTTATTTGTGAATTAAATTTTTTTCCACCTTATTTCATTCTACTCCATGTTGCATGGACTGCATGGAGCAAGATATAAACAATTAAAAAAAAGTCTTTACTGCACGCGTAAAATAAAAGATTTCCATAATGTTTTACCACACAGTCCTCTAAAGGGTGGCTTTCGAAATAAACAAATAAAGAGTACGAGCAACTGCATGGAAAAATATATTTTGAGGCATAATAATAAAGTGGAATATATAGTTAGTACTTTATTTTGACACAATGTACTTTTTTAAACCTTTTAAAATCCAATATACTTTATTTAGCCAAAAAAAGGTGGCAACCCTATGCGAGATTCCCTACAAGGACCACGCAACGCAAAGTGACGTTGCCAACTTGTGACATAAGATGCAAAATCACAGTACGCCTGTACGCCCAGTAATCTCACTCCCTGTCTCACTATAACTTAACTATCATAATAAAATTATGTTATTTGACAAACTACCTACAAGCACAAAAAACTGCGTACTACTTAGGTAGGTATGTAATTATAAAGAGTAAGCCAATCAGATAAAGGTTTATATTGAAAGCTATGTAGACAGGTAAAACTTAATAAGCATAAAATTAGTTAAAATCTACAAAATTTAGGTCGGTATTTCTTACAATAAGTATATAAAAATTTCTCGTGTCACAACGTTTGTAACCGAACTCCTCCGAAACGGCTGGACCGATTTTTATGATTTTTTGTGTATATTTGGAAGGTCTGAGAATAGGTAGTAAACAATTTTTTATACCCCTGGGTTTTTTTGACATTTATTATGGCGAAACGTAGTCCGCGAGCACAGCTAGTGTTTAATCAATCGATCAATCAATAACTCTTTAATTTGTATATAAACACAATTTCTTTGAAAATTAACAAGCGAAATAAAAATTTACAAAAAGGGCGGTCTTATCGCCGTAGGCGATCTCTACTAGACAACCCAACGTTTAATAAAAGTTTAAAAACTTGACTCATTATAGGATTTTTATTTTTTTAAATCTATTATTTTACTTTGTTATGTTAGTGTTAGTGCTAATATCAAACATGAATGAAACATTTAAAGTTTCAATTTTTACAACGGCTTTGATAGATTGATGTTACATAGAGGTATAAATAAAAATATGTAGAGACTGTAGAGACTGCTAATAAACTAACAATACTTAATTTTTTAAAAATCAGCGCGGGAACGCGGCCTGTTTCATGGGGACTATGCCAAGGGGTCCCTCATTATTGTCATAGCTAGTGTTTTTTTTGGTAAGCTTTTAGTTTATAATGTAGTTAGTTTTTAGTACTTATTTACTTTAGTTTTTATTTTTTACTAGGTTATTTAGGCGTATTTTATAGATAGTTTTTAATAGATTAATTTTAAGATTAACACTAAGTAATCAATTTGTCAATTAAAAAAAACGGAAATGAAAAAAATTACCTCATAAATCGATAAACGTAGGTATATAGCAAGAAGTGATCACAATTTTCCCGCGAAAATAAACTCGTTCGTTATCTGTGGAGGCTAACAGCCGCGAAAGCGCGTGCGCCGACGGTTACGCGCTTCTCGACTGACTAACTTTGTCCACACGTCTCCAGTGCGGGACTAAATTAATTATATACAGCCGGGATGACTTATCTAAAACATAATCTGCGGTCACACATAATAACTGAACCATTCAAAACACAATTAAGATTAAGCTACTTTGGGGGTGGTATATCTTGTGGATTTTTGGAGCTATACATATACTTACATCCCTTTGAAACATTGATTTTTCAGTTGCCCCAGTTTTCCTCTTTCGGTCACATCCCTTAAATTAGAAAACAGCATACAAAAAAAAAGTTCGTGATCAATGTGTAAAGTGTATTTTCAATTTGACATAAGTATACAATTGAACACTGTAATAAAATAAAAGAACCATAAAGATATTATAATATGGAGACGAAATGCTTTTGATTAAGCTTAAAAACTACCAAATCAAGGCAGATCCTCAAATGATATATGTGGTTGATGTTTTTTATAAAGCTTGTGTTTGCATCGTCTCATATTGCTGAGCTAATGATGAAATGTTCCTTGAGAGTTGAGAGTTAGGGAATAATTATTTTAATACATATAAAGGACATGCATTTATACCCACAGTTGGATGTGATAGTAATGTTTAAGTATTTGGATATTTATTGAAAAAATGATACAATTGAGATTAGTCATTAACGGACAATTACTTCTCATCTTAATACCTTCGGCCACTCCATCAACCAGGTTAGTGGCTAAAAACCAATATTTTTGATGCTTTTAGGGCAAATACATCCATAAGTCTTGGTGTTGGATACTTAACACAAATGCGTATTTTTTTATGTTTTCGTATTTGATATTGTTTATAACTTTAATCTTGCTTTTTGTTAATATTATGTAGGTATGTATCTATTTGTCTATCTAGTTGTATTCTTTAGAAATTACGAGGTTCTTATTAAATGGAGGACAGCATTAGAGTAGGTAAGAGAAGAGAGGGAGCTTGAAATCCCGACACCCCCCCATTCAAAAATCAACATCAACAGGTACTAGATAACATGAAGTTTTCCTCCAAGTAAAAATAAGTACAAGATAAAAATAAAAGTAAAAGTACCTACCTAACAGCAAATAAAAGCAGAAAATACGAAATATCTACCTAAGTACTAACTATAGGAATTGAATGATTTGAAGAAATTCATCTCAAAGAGAAAAAGATTTAAT
Source organism: Schoenobius gigantellus (assembly GCA_963935595.1). NCBI lineage: Eukaryota > Metazoa > Arthropoda > Insecta > Lepidoptera > Crambidae > Schoenobius > Schoenobius gigantellus. Next base: position 24,956,241 of record OZ012559.1, read on the forward strand.
TTGTTTAATGTTATTTTATTTCAATAACAATTTAGTTAGAAGTTGCAAGGAACATCTACCGATAATTAAACCCAACAATCGCGCGCCTCACGGCGGTGATGGCGCGAGCAGAGACCATAACCGCCGTCGTGTCCTCTTCGTCAGCATAAGAGCACATGCCGAGAAGGGCCACGTCGCTGTCTGACAAGGTCATGGAAACTCGAATGAACACTTTCATTACCTCGTCGGTGTCTGCTCACCTAGGGCGAGTCCCTTTCACCTCCTCAACATGGTGAGGCCAGGGGACTGGACCTGGCCACAAACAACGCCCGTCTAGACACTGCCGTGGAGGCCTGCGTGCATGGTTGGCCCCGTGCACGCCGCCTCCGTAAGGCCCTCGGTCTGGAGATTGCCCTGGTGGTCTCAGGCAATCCCTCCTTGGCGATAGCCCGACCGATTGGTTGGGCTTGCCCGGGCTCGGGAATCACGCTATCGAGTGGTGAAAACCGCTTGAAAATCGGTGCAGTAGTTTTTGAGTTTATCACGAACAGACAGACAGACGCGGCGGGGGACTTTGTTTTATAATATGTAAGGACTTGAGTTTTTGTTTTCGGGCGCGCGGATAGTGGTGTCGCAGTGTCAACCTTACCCAGGGCGCCCATAAGGGCAGGGAGAACACCGGGGAGTTTTAGTGAGTATAGGTCTGGCACTCTGCCAGTTTAACCCCACACACGCCCGCCGTCTAACCAAAGGCGGGTACGGTGTAATCACGCATTTCCCCGGAAAAAAGGGGACTGGACCTGGTAGATGGCCAGTATGGTTTCCACACCGACCAATCCACTGAAGACACAGTGGCCCCTACTGTCAAGAGGTCTAAGGCAGCTACAGCCCAAGGGGAAGTCGTTGTTGCAGTAAAACTGGACATACGCAAAGCATTCAACAATTCTTACGAGTGCATAGAAAAGCTCAAATAATACCGATTGCCCCTTTACCTTCACACAATAATTCAGGACTACCTCCGAGAGAGGAAAATCCAGTACGAAGGCGTAAACAGGAGCGTTCACTCTTCACAGTTAGAGGATGGCAGTAGATCAGGTGCGCCTCAGGGTTCGGTGTTATGCCCTTTAATCTGGTATCTGTGGCACAACTGGTTGCTGCGTGGCAACCACAATATCAGGCGTGAAAATTGAGTGCTTCGCCGTCGACACCTTATCGCAGTGAAAACAAAAACATCCGCTAGCGTCGATTTCTACTACAATGGTAGTCCGTGTCTGTAGTAGATAATGGATATACATACCCCCTTTTCCACCCTATTTTAAATGGAACGCATGAAGCTATTACGCGATGCTATCATTGATTTACTACCAAACGTAGATAACGCATGAACGTTCGAGAAGTGGGCCGGTGAAGAACTGCACAATCGCGACTCGTGCAGTACTTTTCCATAGTTACTAAAACGTCAATTGATCTGTGGCTAGGTATGAAATGACTTCACACGGTTGTACTTTAAAAAGTTGCCGTAATAATGTAGAATAAGGTTGAATTCGATTAATACGGTCCTTTCTTTATGGTAATTTTAATTCGGGCGTGCATATTACACAATATATCAGCGAGTACAAATGTATAGTCGATTAGGTGACAGATTTCAAGCGCGTTTTTGTATGAAGTGCTCTATCTACGTTTGGTAATAAATCAATGGATGCTATCGTCAAAGTCTTAACTATTTAAACGTGATAAAACATATGCGTAGATGGAACGCGCCTTAATTGTATTTCAAAATGAATTTGTTTGGCTGACCCCAGCTGAGGCACAAAAAGACTGTGGAAAATAGATTGTTTGAGTATGCCGCTATAATGTCCGGAGTTTGTCGGCAAGTTACAGAGCTTGTCGCTTACGCTTTTCAGAGATACGTGTGGCCCAGCTGGGGTAACCTTACCCCATCTGAGCCACGTGAATCTCGAAAACGGAACGACAGAGTTTTTCAACGCCATAGTCCAGAGAAAAAGAATTTTTTATTTGGGTAAATAGTCCAGGAGCTAGGAGTCCTGAATGCACGAGTTTTCGTTATTTTTTTATATTTTGTGTACTTTCGTGCATTAGAAGTTATTTTAAATAGTCAATAGAATTCAATGTTGAAACAGTGACGTTTTGATTTCATTTTATAAAAATCCTCGATGTATGATTGACATAATATCAAGGTATTATTTAGGCAACATTTGGTATCTGGTCTCCTAGTCTATCTACACGAAATAATATACTATCGCCTACAATTTTTGCATTGGGGCTCGACAAACTCTGAATCTTTGAATAAAGTATCGACAAACTACCACCTATCGATATCGTTGGCAGATTTTCGCCGTCTTTTCGTTTTTTAGACCCCAACTGAGCCACACAATATATCTCTAAAACGCACAAGCGACAAACTCTGAAAATAGCTGACAAACTCCGACAAACTACTGCTTTACTATTCTAGCCATTTCTAGCAAACAGATTTTCGCTACGTCGCTTTGTTTTCGAGATCCAGCTGGCTCAGTTGGAACAACTTTGCTGCAGGTGAGCTCTGAAACGGTAGATCGACAAACTTTGAAACTTCCCTGCGAGCATAGAACTCTCGATAAACAACATTTGACAGCTAAGATCGACATACTCGACAAAAATCGATAAATTTGACAGATATTACTAAGGAGTGAAAAGGACAGATGGTCGATCGACAAGTTCATGCTCGCAGGGCTTGTCCGACAAACTTCGACAAACTGCCGCCTATTTAAATCTGTAAATAGATTTTCGTTATGTCTTTCCTTTTGCGAGATCCGTGTGGCTCAGCCGGGGCAACGTTGGCCCAGCTGAGCCACACAGCCCCTTCAAACGCGAGCCCGATGAGCACTTGTCCGACAAACTTCGACAAACTTCGACAAACTGCCACATATTTAGATGAGCAAACAGATTTTCACTGTCTTTTCGTTTTCGAGATTCGTGTGGCTCAGCTGGGGTAACGTTACCTTAGCTAGGCCACACATATCTCTGAAACGCGCAAACGACAAACTTTGATACTTACTGACAAACTCATACAAACTGTAGATATTACAGCAGCATACTCAAACAATCTATTTTCCACAGTTTTTTTTTTAACTCAGCCTGGGGTCAGCCAATCAGTGAATTTGAGTTACGGCAGCTAGCCAGACGTTTAACGAGGGTATACAGCCAAAGAATCTAGCCTATTAAATACCTTCTTATTCTACGTATTTCTTATTCTACGCCGACCTGCCAAGACATAGACATAAAAATATTGATTTTAGCTATGGCAACTATGACATCTGTTAATCTCTCGTCTGTGATCAGTTTTGTCTAGTCTATTGTCAATGTTTGAGTGATTTTGTTTGAGCAAATGAATTCATAAATGTCATCCAATTTAACTAGATTTCTTGTATTTTTGAGCTGATTAAATAAATACCAGAATGGCAGAGAACAGGGAAGAAATTCTTGCAAACTTTCAAGTGAGTTTATGAATTTTTTCTATTCATTGTTTAGATATTATTTTAATAATTTGATGTTTCTTTGTGAAGGTTATGTGTTGAACAACAACAGTGACTATGAATTCTCCTTTATCTCTTTGTACTCACACTTACAGTTATTTTCTGTTAATTTTGTTCAAACTGGCTAGTCCTCGTGATATTGTAATTTGATATTTTGTCTTATATAAATCAAAAATAGATATAAAGCTACTTTTTCGATTATTTGAAAAAAGCTTTGTGCTATTTAAATATAAACGCAGTACTTTTGAATTATTTTTATTAATCATATAAATTTGTCATTAACTCATTCAGTCGTACATCGTATCCTTCTATTACTGCAGAATTTGTATAGGTAATTTTCGTATCTACCACAGGGAATAACAGCAATAGAGGATGTTGCAGTGGCAATATATCATTTAGAAGAAGCAGATTGGGATTTGCTCGTAAGTTCACATTTAAATCTATAATTTATGTCAAAATAGCAGAGAACTCTATTTCTTATCTGCTGCAACTAGATGCTCTTGGTTATGTCTTTTCATGCATAGAAAAGATCATCTGTGACCATTACTACAATGGATTTCAACAGCATAAATCAATCCAAAAAATATAATTAGTTCTTATTTTTAATGTACTGAATTATTTCTCCATGAACAAGATAGTGGCACTTTAGTTTCCACTAAAGGTGCTATTGTACACATTGGAGAAACCTAAGATCAAAATAAAGCTGGTAAGCAAAAGTTGGATAGATATTACAGAAGTATATTGAACCAGCTACTAATGTGTGAATTTGAATGTAAAATTTTTACTCATATCTGGAACTGGTCATTTAAATTGACTTTTGTGGTGTCTTTTAGGCAGCCATCAATCGAGTTATGCCGCAGGATGGTAACAGCTCAACTTCTCGCAACAATGTAGAAACTGAGGATGTAGAGATGATAGATGATGATATATCTGTGATAACTCCAAAAACACACCCACCAGGTAAATATACATTGCACTTTGATTTCATTGTGATGGTTATTACTTTTTTTTGTGAATATTGTATGTATTTGCAAAACTCTGTCAATTTATTTAGTCTTTGTTTAAAACAAAGACTAAACAGATTTGAATGTATTCATTCCCTAAATTTATTTATTTGAAATCTCCTGCAGTCCTAGTGATTTTTATATGAATTTTTAAATGTTTGTATTAATTTATAACCAACTTTTTAAAACTAATATATTGCAGATAGAGATGATAGTAAGGCTTCAACATCGTCACCTAGGAATAATTCCATAGATCTGCTAGAGTTCCAAATCCATTTTAATAATAAGATGCATGATGTTAAAATGGCTCCAATAGCTACAGTCAGTAAGTATAACAATATAAGTCTTATTACAATTTAATGCTAACATTTTCATGGCACAGTGCTAATTTCAAAGAGTTTATATCATACTAGCTGTGCCCGCGAACTACGTTTTGCCATAATAGTTAAAAAAATAATTCTGGAGAGGGCCACCTTTATCTCAGATACCCACCAAATATACCCAAAAATTTTCATTAGAATCAGTCAAGCCATTTCGGAGGAGTTCCATAACAAACACCGATAACATTTTTATATATTCAATTTTAATTAATGTTTTATAGAAATATAAGTCAATATTTATAATATCAGTGCATGAATTACTAATAATCACAATATCATTTTCTCTGACAAGTGCTCTGCTGTACAATAAATGCAATTTTTGGCATAGTAATTGGGGTGTTGATACTGTAAATATTGTCATTTTCACATAGTTTTTTTAAGACAAATCTATGGAAATATTTATGAAAAAAATCCTTAATACCTGTTGGTAATATGGCAAAAAAGACATAGTTATATTTTTTCAGAATTAAGGCTATTATCCTGAAATTCCGTTATAATTTATACCTACTCAGTTGAAATAGGCTTATGGCTAGTTTCAAACTTAAAAACCTATGACAGGTGCAAATGATTTTAATCAACCCTGTTGTATCTACCACGGCAGTTTTCTTCTGCAGTTTTCTTCGTATTGTCTTATTTCTTTCTTTCTTACTTCTCAATGTTTTATTCACAGGTGACTTGAAGAAACGGATAGAATCAATATGTGGGGTGCCAGTGTGCAGGCAACAACTGGCAGGTCTTGGGGGCTCAAAGGCCACATCAGGGGCGATTCTAGGACAACTTGGACTGCCTAAAAATGCAGTACTGCGGTTGAAGGCGGCTGACTCAGACTTGATGATGGATGATGAGTAAGCTATTATTTATTTAGTGGATTATTTCTTTTCATACTTCTAGACAATGCACAATGATGTTTTTGTAAAATCTTATTATAGAAATTGCACTAGACATAGCAGCACCTCCCAAAATCGAATCCCTCACATCTGTTTCACTGTGATTCTGTGCTTGCAGGCAAATGAATCTGTTCGTTGCAAAACCAGAAATAAAAGCTACCTCACCCAATGCTTATGTCAAACTCATGAATGATGAAATAGTAAAGTAGTGTTAGTCATGACAATTGGGGTGGGGCGGTGGGCCTATCTCCAGACAAGATAAGTGAAATTTCCATAATCATTTACATTTATTTGAAACCTTTTATAAAATATTCCAGGGCTGCAGATAGGTTGACGAACACATATGTCCTACATGTGAAGCATGAAGACAAAGATTATATGTTAAAATATCCTGGCACGAAGACAGTACAAGATGTGAAGAATGACATATTTGCATTAACAGATATACCAGTCAGACATCAGGTATCAATACATATTGTACTATATCTTTTAGTCACTGGGCTGCATCTATTAATTAACAATGAAACAAATTTTCCACAGAAAAGCTCTTCAATATATATTTATTTTGATGTCATTTCTGAAACTCATTTCATATTATGTTTGTGGGACTCATTTCAAACACTTTTAATGCTCATATCAATTCTGCTATAACATATATTTTTAACCATCCTTCAAACTGTTATTTTATTAACAACATTGTTTAATTAATCCGGTTTTTTTTTTGCGCAGGCGTGGACAGGATGGCCTTCCGTGAGTAGGCTAGATGAGACAGTGCTGGCAATGGTCGGGCTAACCACGCCGCAACACGAGCTAGTAGTTAAACGGGCACCTAACTCTCGACAGAAAGAATACAAAAGGGTTAGTATTTTATTCATAACAAGCATGTCTTCGCTTAAATATACACGGGGTTTCAAATTAACCAATAAATAATCAATGCGTTATCTAAAATTAATTATTAAAATGTGTTTATACGTAATGTCATTCAACCCAAAATTTTCATGTATACCATAGTATCGTCATCATGTCTATGATTAGTTTTAGATAATGCATTGATTATATTGGTTAATTTCAAACCCCGTGTATATTCAGGCACCAACAGCTATAAAATAAACAAAAACTTAGCATGGATTTGTGAATATTGTAATGTGTTATTTTCATTGGTAGTTCACGGAATACAGCCGAGGTCGATTAAACTATGCTTTCCAATATTTCATGTAATAGTGCTGCTATACCCATTAGTAATATCGTTTAAAAATTTAGCTATATTATTTGATACTAACTGAACCTGGACACCACGAGGAGTTAATTGCAAAATTTCGCATAGGCTAGAAGAGACACTATAAAAACCGCCACTATTACAAGCGACATAAGAACGGTCCAAAGGTCAATCAGTATAGCTTGACAAGGAGCTTACTGTACATAATCAATCAGCAGAGTACGTGCAAATAAATTTTAGGTAATACAAAAAAATTTTAGAATTCAGATCAATTTTTTGTTGTAATGCACAAAATATGTGCGACTCGGCGACGTGTGCGTCCGAGATGTAATATTTTTTTGACTCGGCGTCTGTTGCGCCCGAGATGTGATTTGATTTGGACTCGGCGTCTTTTACGTCCGAGATGCGGTTTGATTATGACTCGGCGTCTTTTGCGTCCGAGATGCGATAAATAATGATGTAGAACTCAACGAAATAGAAACTCTCTGAAGAGCATGTTGAGATGATTTTTTACAATTTGATATAATATGTTTCGTGCCTAGCTGATTATTTCGGGCGTCGGTGGCGCTGTGGCCTCGGCCCTGGACTGTGCCCCAAGTAGAATCGGGAGGCCCGCGATCGATCCTGCCATGTACCAATGTGTTTTTCGTTTCACGAAATTCATATGTATCTGACACTCCTACAGTGAAGGAAAACATCGTGAGGACACCTGCATACACCTGCGAAGTAATTCAAAGGTGTATGTGAAGTCAACCAATCCGCAGTGGGCCAGTGTGGTTTGACTAAGGCCTAATCGCCCTAACATAATTTGTTAGGGTAGGCTTGTGTCCCTCGGTGGGAATGTATATGAGCTGTGATATATGAATACGTAAAATAAACTTTTACTTGTATGTAATGTAGCTATGAAAGTACTATTACAATACCTTATATGAGCTGTTTTATCAGTTTCCAATTATCTAAACTACTGACACTTGAGAGAAACATAAGCTGTAATATTTCAGTTCAATCTATACAAGACAAAAAAAATCTTATTGTATCATTGGAATGGAAGATGTCTCGTAAATCTGTAGTCATCATCAATTCATAAAATAGGTCAGCATACAACATTATAAAAGACGAACACTACCAAATATCCAATTAGGAATATTTATATTAAACACTTATTGTAATGTTGGTTACAGATAATAATAGATAGCTCAGACAGTGAAAACAGCTCAGTGGAGGAAGTGGAGGCGGGCGATGGATTCACGGGTGAAGACGATATGTTTGTTGACCTTGTGCAATCAGAACGGTTGCAGCCGCTTAGTAAGTTACTATAATGTCTGCTGTTTTTTTATACAGTCTCTGTTCATACTTGTATCTAGGCATGGGTCGTACTTGCAAATTCGCGTACCAGGGCTTCAAAGTACGTCCATCGATAAATACCAGGGCTAAAAACCATGTGTCAAAATACTTGCAAGTAGTTTTTTGGAAAGGAAATTAGTTCTTATTTTAAGAGTGATAGGGACTATAATATAATCACACTTGCGTGACATTATACTTTAAAAACTCAGTAAAATGTACTTGGATATTCATTTAACATATAATGTCGTAACGTCATTACATTAAGGTTTACTTTCTAATAGTAGGACAACAAATTTTATTTTATTTACTGTCTCATTTCTCGTCGGCACTCGGTAGTTCACCTACTTGATAAAATACTTGAACGTATTTCTATGAAAACTAAACTCTGTTGTAATGAAATTAAAGAATAAAATTAGGCTAGCAAAACCAACATATTAAGGTTTGGAAGTATTTATTTTAGTCACTGCGTTTGTCTGCCTTATTTGTGTGTAAGGCATAATTTTATTCAATGATACTTTAAAGTTTTTACAACGCGAGGTGCTACGCGGGCCGCGTGGCGCGTATGTGTCTAATAAAAAACTTTCATAGTCTTAAGTATTTTGTGCCGGGTACCAGGGCGCCGTACTTACAAGGGAAAACCAGGTTTTAAAACCTGGTCGCGTAAATACTCACCACCCCTACTTATATCTACCTACATGAATCTAGAGCAATGCATTTCTCCCATAAAAAAAAAACAAAAAAATAATGCTTTTAGTTCCACTGGCCGCTTGTTTTCTATCCATCCAGAGCCAGAATGAAACAAACAATAACATGGCCCACCAGGGGCTCAATTTTAGAATATCTTGTTTGAAATCGCATTCAATCGACACCACTAAGAGACAAGTGGTCGAAACCGCTCCTTGCAATCGATTGAAAAATAGAGAATTTCTGATATCAATCGAAAAGGAATGAATCTGAGTGCTGGTGTTAAGCAGTAACTGTAGTCTATAAGCACTTGTGACCAGATACTTGCGCATTGGCAAAGCCCCACACTAAAAGTATAAGAGAACTCTTAGAGTGTACCTATCTAACCTACCAATGAACTCTGATAACGTCACACGCGCTCAGGAACACGACAACTATTTGGCTGCGGTCTTCTGAGAAGTGGAAGTACTTCCCCAGTTGAGTTGATCATTAGGCAATAGACTTTCTTTAGAACCACAGAATAACTGTGCCTATGAAAACATATCCATTAGATATTGACAATTTTATATGGTGCGATATATCTGTTGCCTGATAACTATTTAATAATCAGCAGGCCTATTATGGATCTTTCATCGTATGACATGGTATAAATTTTGAGATAAATAAGTCATGAAATGCTTCATTTCGCATTACCAATCTCCAATAATATCATCACTGTGGCATAATTTGAATAATGTCATCATGATTATAATGAACAAATGATCAAAAACAGACCGAAAATCTTGTTTTTTGTTTTGCACTATGATTTCATAATGATAGCATTTGAAAACCATGAGATCGGTAATAGGCCTGCTGTACAGCACCTTTTTGCTAATCTAGAAACGTAACATTATAAGTGTTGATAGTATAATTATTTCTGTATCGTGTAGTGCCTGAACACGTGGAGGATGAGGCGCTGGGGTGCATAGAATTTGCGCACCGGTTCAGGTCGCGGTACGGCCCCAACATACCCAACTTCTTCGAGGGTTCGCTGCAGGACGCCATCAAGGAATCCTGCCTTAAATCTGCCAAAGAGGTTTGTTCACTCTTTATTTCGAGTAAATACATTTCACTATTGAAGGTGATATTTTTTGTGCAGTCTCCGAGCACGCTGGCCAGTACGGCTTGCAGGAGAGTGACACTTTTTGATCTGTAGAAGTAGGGAAGAGGAATTACATTTTTAAAATGTCATATTTGATAAAGTAATAAAAAAAATTGTAACATCTTCCAAAACAGACAAAATTTAAATAGGCTCTAATGCTAATATTACTGGAAATCTAAATTAAGTTAATATGAAACGTCAGATCAGTATGTATACAACGTGTCCTAAAATTCAACGATAAGCGGGCACCAGTAGGTAGGCCTGCACATGACTCTTCGAGAAAAAAATAGAAGAAAATATTTCTCAATTTTTTTTTGAATGTACAAAAAGTGGAATCCTTTGAAATTTGACACCTCTTAAGATATTTTTAACTACCATGACCACAATTTTTCAAATATTTCTGATTTTTGTATCAGCAACCTAAGCAGCACGGCTATCCACCATAAGCCTTAAAAATCCATGAATGCCTGTAATTTTTACACAAAAAATCAATCAAAATTATTGTTTTTCTAAAAATTATGAAAGATTTTTATTTTTAGTCCACTTTCACTCATTGTGGTGTAAAAAAAAGTATGGACACTACTATGGCAAGTCTTTTAAAAAGTTTACGCATCTAATCAAGATTCCAAAATGGTATAATAAAATGGTATAAAACTAGCCACAAAAAATATGCGTACTATTTTGAACAAGAACCAAATTTCATAAAATATTGTTGTTGACAGTAATCACTTTTACTATGTGCACAAATTAGGTTTATTGTTGCAAATTCTTGGAATTGGAATGGAACTTGTGCACAGTGAATAAAATTTAGAAGTTAGAGAGAGATAGATAGAGATTATACGCTAGAGAGAGAGAGAGTTAGAAGATCGTTGTTGAATAACAGTAGGGCAGGCAGAGAAATTGCTGTTCTCAGCAAGTCAGTACGCTCCGCTCCTTTGTTTACTGTGCACCGCTCTGTATTCAATTTACGTGGTTGTCGTACTATAGTCTATTCAAGATAAGAAGGTTCCCCTGACAACTCGAACTTTTCCGTTTCATGCATACTAGATTCCGTGATTAAAAATATTATGTTTTAAAAATATAGCATATCCTTCGGTTATTTTTATCAACAATGCAACAATTAATTCCACATTAAATAGAAACATTAATATCAGTCCAGTTAAAAATAATTATCATTATAATTATTTATAATTCTAATGAAATATTTGTGTAATTAAGTATTTATTTGAGTCGTGAATTGGAACTTATACTTTACACAAATATTTTATTTGTTAACTTTAAACAAATATATTTTATTATCATAATTATAATTTTATTTCATCACAGCTCATATGCGCCCCCACCGAGGGGTACGAGCCTCCCCTAATTAGTTAGGGCGATTAGGCCTTAGTCAAACCACGCTGGTCCAGTGCGGATTGGTTGACTTCACATACACCTTTGTATTACTTCGCAGGTGAATGCAGGTTTCCTCACGATGTTTTCCTTCACCGTAGGAGCGCCAGATAAAAATGTACATATGAAATTCGTGAAACGAAAAACACATTGGCCTCCCGATTCTATTCGGGGCAGAGTCCAGTACCGAGGCCACAGCGCCACCGATGCTCTTTATATTTAACGAGACTAATATTCTTGTTTCTATTTAATGTGGAATTAATTGTTGCATTGTTGATAAATATAACCGAAGGATATGCTATATTTTTAAAACATAATATTTTTTATCACGGAAATGCATGAAACGGAAAAGTTCAAACTGTCAGGGGAACCTTCTTATCTTGAAGAGACTATAGTACGAGAACCACGTAAATTGAATACAGAGCGGTGCACAGTAAACAAAGAAGCGAAGCGTACTGACTTGCTGAGAACAGCAATTTCTCTGCCTGCCCTACTGTTATTCAACAACGATCTTCTAACTCTCTCTCTCTCTTGCGTATAATCTCTATCTATCTCTCTCTAACTTCTAAATTTTATTCACTGTGCACAAGTTCCACTTCAATTCCAAGAATTTGCAACAATATACCTATTTTGTGCACATAGTAAAAGTGATTACTGTCAACAACAATATTTTATGAAATTTGGTTGTCGTCGCTAGTTTTCCTAGAGTATTATACCATTTTGGAATCTTGATTAGACGCGTAAACTTTTTAAAAAACTTGCCATAGTAGTGTCCAAACTTTTTTTACACTACGATGAGTGAAAGTGGACTGAAAATAAAAATCTTGCATAAGTTTTGGAAAAACAATAATTTTGATTGATTTTTGTGTAAAAATTACAGGCATTATTGTTTTTTAAGGCTTGTGGTGGATAGCCGTGCTGCTTAGGTTGCTGATATAAAAAAAAATCAGAAATAAGTATTTGAAAAATTGTAGTCTTGTTAAAAATATCTTAAGAGGTGTCAAATTTCAAAGGATTTCAATTTTTTTTGTACATTCAAAAAAAATTGAGAAATATTTTTGTTTCTCGAGGAGTCATGAGCAGGCCTACTGGTGCCCGCTTATCGTTGAATTTTGGGACACGTTGTATATATTGAATAAATTTCGCACAATACTTGAACACTTGTGTGATCTTATTATGAAATTCGATCAGACAAGAGAAGACACGCTCATGTTTGTCCCATTTGTTTGTTTTTCTAACCTATTACAAATTACTGCTTGGAAAAGTACCCCAGATATTCAGAATCACCCAAAGACATCCCCACTCACAAGTGAAGTTAAATATAAAATCGCCGAAAAACGTACACTTTGAAGAATTTGGCACCAGACTCATCTTGCATCTGACAAAACTCGATTAAATAAGGCCACAAAAGAACTCCAGCAACTATAAAAATTGTGCAAATGAATCCCTTCAAGATAAGCTTCGGCAAATAACACCTTCCGGCAAGGGAGAGTATTCTCTGTGGAAAGCTACAAAAAACATAAACAAGCCTCAGCAATCATTCCCACCTATCAGAACTGGATCAACTTGGGCACGAACTGACAGCGAGAAAGCTGAAACATTTGCAGCATATCTGTACTCAGTATTCCAACCTAACAAGTCAAATAACCAAGATGATACAGAATTCGATGATGTGTTGGCCCAAGACTTGCAACTTTGCCTTCCACTTAGACTTACTACGCCAAAGGAACTTGCTGCGGAGATAAATGGGACGAAATCCAAAAAAGCACTTGGTTATGATTACATTTCTCCGAAGATTCTGAAGGAAATGCCTATGAAATGCCTAGTCTTCCTGACATCACTTTTTGACGCTATTCTGAGAGTTGGCTATTACCCATCATCATGGAAAATATCACAAATAATGATGATTCATAAACCAGGAAAGCCAGTTAACGAATGCACCTCCTATCGCCCTATAAGTTTTACCCCTGTTGTTACGAAACTCTGGGAACGAATATTTCTTTCTCGAATAAAAGTACGAGTATGTCTTGAAGAAGCAAATTTAATACCCACTCACCAATTTGGGTTCCGTAGTAGACATTCAACAGTGCTCCAAGTCCACAGAGTTTATCACATCATCAGACAGGCTTTCGAGAACAAGGAATTCTGCTCTGCTGCTTTTATTGATGTACAGCAAGCATTTGATCGTGTCTGGCATAAGGGATTACTTTGTAAAATCAAGACATATCTTCCACATTCACTGTATCCCTTGATTAAATCTTACCTGGAAGATCGAATATTTCAGGTGCTACATGGAGATGCAACTTCGCAGTTTTATGGCTGCCTTGCTGGTGTTCCCCAGGGGTCTGTCCTCGGTCCAATCCTGTACAACATATTCATCTGTGACTTGCCACAATCACCTAACATAGAAGTAGCCACATTCGCTGATGACGCAGCATTCCTTTCATGTAGTCGTAACCCAAATGACGCAAGCATGTATCTCCAGAACCAACTGAATGCTGTTGCTGACTGGCTTGAGAAATGGAGAATCAAAGCAAGCACGACCAAGTCTCAACATATTACATTTACCCTCAGGCAGGGAGACTGCCCAGCTGTTAGACTTGGACCAACTATATTGCCACAAGCATCCGTAGTAAAATACTTGGGATTTCATGTTGACCGCCGAATGACTTGGAAAAAGCACATAAAACGTAAAAGAGATGAAATAAACAAGAAGTTTAAGAGCTTACTTTGGCTCTTAGGAAGGCAGTCTAAGCTATTCTTGTACAACAAACTCACAATTTACTGTACAATACTCAAACCAATATGGCTCTATGGTATACGGCTGTGGTCAACTGCATCAATATATGTCAATGACCTCCCTGATTTTGTACAGGACAGACATGAGATGGTATTATTTGCAGATGATACTTCACTTTTATTTAAAATTAAAAGAGGTGTGCAAATTAATGACGATGTAAATAATTCTATCTCAAGAATTGTTCATTGGTTTAATGTGAACAACCTGTCACTTAATGAAGGGAAAACAAAATGTATAAAATTTGTTTTACCCAATGTCAAAGAGGTTCACACCACTGTAAAAATAAAGGATATAGGTGTTCACCCTGTGGACACCACAGTATTTCTTGGGATCACACTTGATTCTAAGCTGCAATGGGGCCCACATATCGATAAATTGTCAAAGAGACTTAGTTCTGCAGCTCACGCTGTATGGAAAATACGTCAACTGACTGATGTTGATACAGCAAGACTTGTATACTTTTCTTACTTTCATAGTGTGATGTCGTATGGTATTTTGTTGTGGGGAAATGCTGCCGACATTCAGATTGTTTTTGTACTGCAGAAAAGGGCTATTCGAGCAATCTATAACCTTAAAATGAGAGATTCTTTGCGAGAAAAGTTCAAAGAAATTGGTATTATGACAGTAGCGTCGCAATATATTTATGAGAATCTAATATATGTTCGTAAGAATATTCATGTGTTTTGTAAAAATAGTGATATTCATTCAGTTAATACTAGACAAAAGAATATGTTAGCTTTACCAAATACCAGGCTCCAAAAAATTAATAATTCTTTTAGAGGCCTGTGTATACGTTTCTACAATAAAATCCCAAGTTGTATACAAGAACTTAGCTTAAACAAATTTAAAGTTGCAATCAAAGATGTACTTATTAAAAAAGCATATTATAAAGTGTCTGATTACATGACGGACAAAAAAGCTTGGGTTTGAACTCTCAATTCTAATATTTAACAATGTATTGCGTTTTGTTTCAAAGAAACGTTCAGTGAGAGCAATTTATAAGCTAAGTTCACGCACTTCTCTCAGAGATAGCTTATATAATGTGAATTAACGCATCTATTCTTGTAATGGAAGTTGAGCTCAAACTTTTGCTTTGAGGTCAGCTTCCAATTGACGACTCTGTAACAAACCAAAATTGTAAATGGCGATTTAAAAGAAGAGATAAAAAATTTAGACCTTTCGAGTTTCTTGCCTGTTCTTCTCGAGAAGGCTCTCCCAATTTCCGAACAGGTGTAGAGTCAACTTTTTTTTTTCATTCCTACTTGTATTTGCAGACATCTTGAGTATATTTAGGATGTATGCACATACAAGGTTAATATATTTTTTTTAAATTAGATTGTTTTGCTCTGTTTTGACGTCAATAAGTGCCTGTAAAGGCCTATGTTGAATAAAGATTTTTGAATTTGAATTTGAAAAATGACAATATGCAATGCCTTCAACGTGTCCAAAATAGTATACTCAGAACTATCAGTGGCTCAGCTTGGTTCACAAAAAATTCGGAAATCCATGAGTACTTAGAAATACCGTATATAGATGCAGTGATTGAACACTATAAGACTTTACATCGAGGAAGCTTGGATAGCCATCCAAACCCACTTGCAAGAGAACTTCTAAGTGGATGTAAAACAAGTAGGCTGAAGAGAAAGAATATTCTCAGCGACTAATGGATAATTAGGCAATGGCTTAATTACACTGAAACGCCACAATACACATAACTCATCTGATAAAAGTCTAACGACTGAGGGCAGATGCAACTAAAAAAAATGTTTGTCCCATTATGTATAACTTGCATAAACTGCTGTGATATATTTGACATCTTCATGGTTTATTCCCCAAAAGTACAGTTATATATCATATAATAATAATTAAATTATTTATTTATTATTTCCAAAGACATTATAAGAGTATACCAACAATGCAAACGAAATGTATGAAGTCCCCTTCAACCAATTTTGATATGATAATAGCTAAATAAATAAGCATAATTAAGACTCATCGGTAATAAATAATGTTACAATGTGATTTAGTTTTTATTACTGTTCGTTTTTTACACTACAAAACGAAGTTATTTGGGCATGTTTAAGTATTTTTATAACTTGACGCGCGCTCGACTGTCGAATGCAGTACAAATACAGTATGAGTAGCGGCCGCCTGACCGCTGTGTGGTTGAAGGTGGTTTCTTAGAGGCCGCGCGTATTGTCGGTCTATCTCTTATAATATCTTTGATTATTTCATTTATTTTTGGTAGAGGAAACTCTTAGGCGTGTATCTGCATCACGAACAATCGGTGCTGTCGAACGTGTTCTGCGCGCAGCTCTTGGGCTGTGAAGCGGTTCTGCAAACACTAGCCACCAACTTCATAGTGTACGGGTGGGATCTCACGAACACCGATAATAACCGCATGTGAGTGTACAATAAGCCGATTAAATGTCAGTTTAAGAATAAAATAAGAATCATTAGTAGCGGGGCTTTGTTTGAACACTGACATAATATATGTTTGTTATGGATACAATATGATTTCGAAGGAAGTATAAATTCATTCACATTACGTTAAATTTGTTCATCACACATAATTATGTAAATAAAATCCATATTTTAAATGCGTAGTGTAGATAGTAATAAAAAGATACAACATCTTTTCGGGATCAGGCAAAGATTCTGAAATATGTACCTAATTTCGAATTTGAATATGCGGTCATTACAATTATTTGAATATTACGATTTTTAAAAAGACGAATATTAGAATTCAAAGTTTTGATTATTCAAAAACACGATATTTATTTTACCGAAAGTCATAAATACGTATTTATAATTCTTTGACTTTTATGAGTACAATGAATTTAGTTTCCATAATGTTATTGGCCCTAAAATCTAACAAATTACACGATAAGTAAGTACTACCGTATTCAATGACTAAAAATGATAACAACGCGAAATATAAACATTTTTTCTTTCACTGAAACAACTTAGATTATTATTTTTTTATTTAAAAAATTGCATTGATTATGATTATGTTGTCAGGTTATTGAACTCGGTGAGCAACGCACTGGGCCCTGTCGCCAGTATGACCATCCGCAGCATTCCCGTAGATCGATTACCGGCGCTAGTCATCATCATGCGGGTGCGCTCCAATACAGAGATATACTCCGTCATCAACGGTGAGCATACCTGGTCACTAGCGCACTCAGAGCGATTTTTTGTAATATGTACATACTTATCTATGTATTCCCCCAAATAAAATACAAAATGACATAATTATATAGACAGACATATCACACAATTGCACGTAAAGCTTTGAATTAACATCATGAAGCAAAAACAATTGCTTCATGATTAACATACATACAACTTCAGTTGAGTGCCATACATTCCCCAGGCTGTAGCTGAAAATCAGCAATTTACTCATTACTCATATGGAAAAATGGATGATGAGCTATTACCTCTTTGTGTTGCTGCAGCACACATACTTAACAATGGTATGGCAGGTAGTTAACTGTATGTTAAAAAACATTTAGTTCTATGGACACTTGTGTCCTGTGTGCCAACAAGATATGTGTCCAAAAAAAACCTAAATATGTAAGTATGAGGTTAGTTATGACACTACTAAAGATAAAAGTGAAAATCAGACTGAAAGACACTTACTTTGTCCTTATCGCAAAGTTATCGTCTTATTTTTTCCTTTTTAGTGCTCCATACCTCAAATGGAAAAAATGGCACCCTTATGGACCAGCTTTTTGACACACAGTTAACTTTAACAAATTGTTTATGTAACGGTAGCATGGTTAACTTATCTGTCAAATTGGGCAAATAAATTGCTAAACAGCTTGACTTATCAGTGAACATATTTGCTAACTTGTTCACGCTACCAGTTTTTGATTCACTAGTTAATAGTGAATCAAAAACTGGCCCTTATAAGATCACTTTGTTTTGCATCTGTCTGTCAAGACCCTTTTTCTCGGGAAGGAAGATGACAAAATGAAATTTAACTTAAGTATGCCCAAAAACCGTAAATATCTACATAAGAACATACATAAATAAGTTATGGAACCCTCGGTGCGAGAGTCGAACTCGCACTTAAGAAAGGCATTTGAAGGTCCAAACATTAAACTGTGAAGCGACGTCGGATCATACTATAAATGTATGTATGATTTCCCACAAGGCATCGCAAGAACTTGCGATTTTGCTTATTGGCGTCGCGCTTTCCAGTGACGTAACAAATCACAGCAATGCTCAACATGTTGCGATACATGTTGTACTTTGTATAAAAAATAACGATTGTCGCAAGAACCATTTATGCTATGACCCCAAAGACATACCCTAGACTTGTTTCTGTGAGGTAACAAGTTTGTCGTAGTATCTCCTTTTAACTTGTGGTCTGAGGCGAAACAGACATTCATTTAACAATCTGTCATTCACGGCGCCACATACGATCTATTATTTTGTAATTAATATCTTTGCTATACATACAATATTAAATCTGCTTGTTAAGTCCTTATTAAATCGTCTTTTGACGTCAATAAGTGCCTGTAAAGGCCTATGTTGAATAAAGATTTTTGAATTTGAATTTTGAATTTGAATTTATTATCTTTAATGAATAAATAAATTTCCCCGTTGTAGGTAACGTCGGTGTGTCAGAGCTTGTAGGCGGGTTGATGGAGGCGCTAGAACGGTTCGCGTCGTTGCGCGACGAGGACATACGCCTCGAGAGGGAAAGAGATGCTAGACAACGCGTCAAACGCGAGCAGGACGAAGCATACCAGAGAAGCTTAGAAGCTGATAGGTTTGTACTCACTAATTAAACGAATTTCACACACTAATTAAACTAATTTCACACAATTTTTTTTCCATTTATTTTGGCACAAACAGTCATTACAATGATTTCTTAACATCTAGAGAATTACTTTATATAATAGACACGGAGTGCCCAAAACTAACATATAATTAAATATTGGCTAAAAAGACAACTAAGTGTCAACATAAAACAAGATTGAAAAAAATGATGAATAAATTAATCACAAAACAGTAGTGAAAAAAAATTTAATTAGCATTTTTAAAGAAAATGCAAAGTCACATAAGACAAAATTGTACTTATTCTTTTGGAGAAATATAAAATGACAATGTTAGGACTTACTTACAAGGTTTTCAAATATTTTCAATTTAAATCTGACGAGTGTATTGCTAACAAGTCAATATCGTTAAAGTTTTTGTTATAATCTCTAAGGCAACGTGAGATAAATCTGTTAGAGGTATATTTTTTGCGACTAGGTGGTGGTATAAATGTATGTAATAAACGAGAGGAGTGTGCAGGTAAGCAAGCTTTAATTTTAAAATCAAATTTAGATAAAATATCCGTGCAATCAATTTAATTATTAAGTAATTTATACATAAAAACTAAGTCAAATTGCTTACGACTAAGCTAAGCAGTTTGTGTTTTTTTAAGGATGAAAGATATGAGTCTGTGTAATTTTTACGATAATTTAATAACTTGACAAATTTTTGCTGAACTTTTTCTAATCGCTTGATATGAAGTTTATAAAACGGGGTCCATATTACGGAGCCAAAATCTAAAATGAACCTAACAAAACTGAAATATAAGATTTTTAAAGTGTTAGCGTTTTTGAAAGGTTTTGAAATTCGGTTAATAAAACCTAATGCCCTGAACGATCTTTGTATAATTTTATCAATATGCAGCTTAAAAGTGAGTTCACTATCCATGATTATTCCTAGGTCTCGCCTGGAGGTTAACCTTGTGAGTGCGACACCATTAATGAATCGAATACGCCACTTTCTTCGCCAAGTGGTCGTCCCAAATGGCAACTCTACGATGTTTTTGTGGAAATATGGCAGTGTTGCCATATTAATTAATGATACATTTTTGACAGGCTAACTATCCATTGCCATACATATCAGAAAGTGTTTAGGTTTATTTATATTGAAGAACTGTGACTTTTATCTTAATATTACAAGTTGGCAACGTATTCTGTGGTTTGCATATTTGCGAATCTTACAGGAACCACTTGTACTAAAGGTGACTGTAGCCACTTACCATGAGGTAGGTTGTTTGCTTGTGACGGACACACTTTTACGTGCAAAAGTGATTTTGTTATTATCCAATTTGATTAAATGAATTCCTATTACCACACCACTTCACATAATTCAATTAAATGTATTTTTGTAACTCCAATGTCCTTTTCCAGAGCTAAAGAAGAAATCAAAAAACAGCAAGAATTAGAACGTAATCAAGAATTAGAAAGAGCAGAATCAGAAAGACAATTAGAAGAGGCGAAAAAAGAGGTGAGTAATAAATTAGAACAGACTAATTTTTAAACACTTAGGACCAGTTTCACCGGCCCCTGATAACATTTGAAATAGTTATCTGATGGACATCACTATTCATCAGTTTATGTTTCTAAGTTAGGCAGATTATTGAAGTTAACTTTATCTGCCAATGCCAACCATCCATCGGTGATATGTGAAAGCCAAAAGTTGTATATTGTACAGACAAGTTCTTCTAGGCCACCAGGGACTATATTGGCAAGTGATGATAAAACTTGCTATCACCCTAAAGTGATAAAACTTGCTATCATCCTAAAGTGATAGCAACTGAATGTGCCTAAAGGGCTCGTTTTTTTACGACGACATAGTATGCGGTAAGCTCTCAGTGTCTTGATCCCGCTTGTAACCAAATGTCCAGCAGTTAATCGCAATCATATGTATCCTGTATAGTCATTCACCTCAGAAGTTCAATCTCCAAAAATCTATACTTCAGCAGGCATGTAAAGCATTGAGATGGCCTAAAGGACTTGAATCCAGGCCAGTAAAGCAACAAAAAAAAATAAAGCATTGAGTCCTGGGTCTGATCTCACTCCGGTCGTGTTAGTTTGCTATCCCATTATGACTGCAAACAAAGCAAGATTAGCACCTGCGTTAACATACACTTCAGCACTAATATCTCCTTGGGGCCTAGACAAAGGCCACACGCTCATTTTTCCGCAGTCGTTCCGCAGAAAAAATGTATGGAAATGATATTAGTCTGTGACAACATTATTTCAATCAATACTATTTTTTCCGCAGCAATGTTATCTCCATACATTTTTTTTGAAGAACCACCCCCTCAGGTAGAGGGGACGATGCAGCGCTGCCCTAGGCTAACTAAGACATATGTGCTTGAAATCGATCGGGGAGCAGAGTGGGCCGATCGTATCTCATAGAGCGGCCGCGCGTCAACTATAGTCTATTCAAGATAAAAGGTTCCCCTGACAGGTCGAACTTTTCCGTTTCATGCATACTAGTTTCCGTGATTAAAAATATTGTTTTAAAAATATACGAGGGTCTATTGAAAAGTAATGCCTCCGCCTCTATAACTTCGGAACGGGTGGGGATAGCGAGTCGTACGATGCGGCATCGTGTTCAGCAAACAATTCTGAACCAGTATACGAAGTTTCGTTGCGATCGGCGCACGCGTTCGATTTTTACAGCCGAAATATGGTAGGCGGATTTTCGTCAAGGTTGAAGCAACGCGCGGTTATCGAATTCCTGACGTGCGAAGGTTGCAAACCGAAAGAGATTTACGATCGTTTAAAGGCGGTGTACGGGGATGAAACCATCGACATTAGCAATATTAGACGGTGGATTTCGTTGGCCAAACAGAGTGATTCCGGTAAATTAAGAATTTCTGACGAATTTCGATCGGGACGTCCAAAAAACAGCCACCACAGATGAGAAGATTTCGAAGGTTGAGACATTAATCCGCGAAAATCGAAGAATAACCCAAAATGAGATCGCCAGCATGCTTGATATTTCGCAGGAAAGAGTGAGTAACATTATTCAAACCCTCGGTTTCAAAAAGGTTTGCGCCAGGTGGGTTCCTCGCATGCTAACAGACGAAATGAAACAACAAAGGGTGGATGCCTGTAACGAGTTTCTGAGACGATATCGGCGCGAAAAAAAAAGGTTTCTTCACAACATTGTTACGGGAGACGAAACATGGGTTTTTCATTAAGATCCAGAAAACAAAAGGCAATCGATGGAATATCGCCATCCTTTTTCTCCGCGCGTCAGAAAGTTCAAAACCGCAAAATCCGCCGGCAAGATCGTGATGACCGTTTTCTGGGATGCCCAAGGCATTGTCCACCATGAATTCGCCCCCAAAGGCACCACAATAATTCTAACAGTTACTGTGACACCTTGGGGAAGTTGAAAACCCGAATTCGTCGCGTTCAACCGAAACGCAAGCGATTTCTGCTGCACCACGACAACGCGCGACCCCACTGCAGCCGACAGACAAATGCCAAGATCGAGCGCCTGAACTTCGAATGCATTTTACACCCTCCCTACAGCCCAGATTTAGCCCCCTCGGATTTCTACTTGTTCCCACTGATGAAGGAAGACCTGAAAGGCATTAATTTCGATTCGGACGATGCCGTGAAGAATTTTATTCAGGATTGGATTCGAAAAAAAAGTCCAGAATTTTACGCCAACGCGTTTGAAAAATGGATTTCACGAATGGAGAAATGTATTAGTGTTAACGGCGACTATGTTGAAAAATGATTATTCCATTGTATTCAATACACTTTTTTCTACATTTTAAGATGTGTTTCATTCACTTCTGTCGGCTATAACCGGTTTTAGAGGGGTGGAGGCATTACTTTTCAATAGACCCTCGTAACGTCTTCGGTTACTTTTATCAACAATGCAACAATTAATTTCACATTAAATAGAAACGTTAATATCAGTCCAGTTGAATATAATTATTTATAATTCTGATAAAATATTTGTATAATTAAGTATTTATTTGAGTCGTGAATCGGAACTGATACTTTACACAAGTATTTTATTTGTAAACTTTAAACAAATATTTTTTCAGAATTATAATTTTATTTAACTAGACTGATATTCTTGTTTTTATTTAATGTGGAATTAATTATTGCATTTTTGATAAAAATAACCTAAATAAATAAATTACCCATATTTTTAAAATATAAAATTTTTAATCACGGAAACTATTATGCATGAAACGGAAAAAATCGACCTGTCAGAGGAACTTTCTTATATTGAATGTACTTTAATTTTATATAACGCGCATGGTCATATGGTCAAAGTACTTTGGCAGAGGGGTTCGCCCAGCCTTGCTATCTCTATAGGCGAAATGCTCTAAGCTTACCGTGAGGTGAGATGAAGACCAAAGGCTTGCCTGTCGTATGTAAAGAAAATAAGAAGACTATCCTGTACGTTATGTATTGTAGGCGCAGCGTTCGGAGGCCGCCGCGCGAGTGCCCTCGGAGCCGGCGGCCGGGGAGGACGCCTGCCGCGTGCGCGTGCGTCGCCCGCCGCCGCACGACGCCGACGCCTGCCTCGACCGCCGCTTCCACGCCACCGACACGCTCGCCGTACGTGCACACACGCATACACATACACACACACATAGCAAACGCGTGCCTCCACTGCCGTTTTTTTACGCCACGGACACTCGTTTCCGTGCGTACACACACGGAAACACTCACACACACACACACAAGCACACATAGTTAACACGTACCTCGACTACCGTTTCTTCGCCATGAACACGCGTTTTCGTACGTGCTCACACCCACGCACGCACGTACGCACACACCCATCCACGCGCGTTGTGCGTTGTTATTCACACAAAATAATGTGCTACACCAATACGCTATTATCGTTGAGAGGAACTGCTAATACATTTTCATGTAATTATGTGCGATAAGCTCGCACTCTCGGGTTGCTATAACCCTCTGCGGACGTCCCAAGAGTTCGGGGGGAGAGGCACTCCGTCCATACCGGGGCTCCGTAGAGTGCCATCGACCCAGGTGTCCCAGGGCGAGGGCCAGAACCCTGCTTGGGACACCGTCCGGTCCCGGCGTCTTTTTTTGCGTCGGAACCGCTCCCTCACCTTGTCGAATTCCACGTTCGCACGCGACAGCCACTTCCTCCGGAGGAGTATCCGGGGGGACCATTCTGGGGGGCTTCCCCCTCACCACCCGGTACGGACAATCCGTGCATCCACGGATCGTCGTCCAGGAGCCGTCCGTATAAACTGCTCCCTGGACCCCTTGGCCCTGCAGATTTCGTTCCGCAGGGCCTTCTTGGCTGCCGCATGCCGGGAAAAAGAGAAGGCACTCGCTGCACTTCTCGCGTCATTTTGATCGCTCAGCCCTACTAGATTCCACACACACATTTGCACGTGTACAATAGTAGATTAGTAGCTAAGGGCTGTAAGGCATTAATTGCAGCCCGAGATAATTATTATTTTGATAAATAATATTGATATTACCCCCAAATGGGCTGGGGCTTTTCTAGCTACATTATTACCCTAGAGCGCTTATTGGTCACCTACAAGCCCAATTTGGGGGTAATAAGGACCTACTTACCTCATAATCGATATGTAAAGCAGAGTAGTTAGCTCGGGTGTAAGCACCAATTGCACCCTCGAAATATAGGCGCACGAGCGCAGCGAGGGCTGCAATTGATGCCTTGCAGCCCTTAGCTACTAATCTACTATTACATCTCTCATGTTCGGTAAGTAGGTCCTTATTACCCCCAAATGGGGCTTGTAGGTGACCAATTAGCGCTCTAGGGTAATAATGTAGCTTGGAAAGCCCTAGGGCGGTAAGTAATTAAAAAAACACTTCACTGTTTCAAAAGTTCGCGTACATCTAACCATCATACTGGCAATAAATTACTTACAGCCCTAGCTTTTCTAGCTACATTATTACCCTAGAGCGCTAATTGGTCACCTACAAGCCCCATTTGGGGGTAATAAGGACCTACATACCGAACATGAGAGATGTAAACATTTATTTAAGGAGTAGTAATAGGCAATTGATTTGCGAACGTTGTATGGAGTGTCCAGGGTGTGACGCAGGTCTGCAATTTCCCGCGTCCACCAGTACTTTCGGGGCAGCAGGCCTGCCCTAGGACTCTAATACTCTACCTTAACGTTAAGACAATAAAGTCGTGTTCTAATAAAATTGTATTCGTTTCAGGCATTACTAGATTTCCTCGCATCAAAGGGGTATCCAAAAGAAAATTATAAAGTCATAACAAGCTGGCCTAGAAGAGACGTAAGTACCATAATTCCTAAATACTTTGTAGCAAACAACAACATTTTTTTTATTTTCATCGCATGGAAATTTTTCATGTCTATACTCATTAAAAATTATGATAAAAAAACTTTTATCCGTAAACTCTCCAGCGTTATTTTATGATATTATTTTATTCCTTATGCATTATGTTACCCCTTCATGTTTCAATTATTTCGTCAAAATGATTTTGTGAAGGTACCTCTGGAAAGTATATCTGCTGCCTAATATAAATTATTAGACCAAACATTGCACCTTCACTACGCACTTCTAACTACGACTCCAAGGCCCGAGATGCGTAACATTGGGATAATAACATTTTTTATATCAGTCATGTCATATTTGAAAAATGGGATAGGGGTTAGTGACAAAGAATGGAAAATGAAAATATAATTCATCGCAACAGCTTACCTATATATGTCCAACGAGGGGCTCGAGCCTACTCTAAAGTTAGGGTATTTAGGCCTTAAATAAATTTGAACATAAATAAAGAAATCAGTCATTGATTTTTTTTACGTAATCAAAAACTTTACAATACAATACATTGATTTGAGATGACGTATGACGTCACGCCTGTGTGTACACTTTGAAGCACGCTGTGACGTAACTCTCACTCGCCTAACTTTAAGTCGCTTTATCTGTAGATTTGTTTTTTCAACAAAGCATGAAATACGTGTCTAACATTTTTTTATTGTGTTATTGACGGACTTATTAGATTTTCGTGTTATCATCCGTATTTTTACGTCATACAAATTTGAGTCTACAGGATGACATCGAAAACGATCGGCAAATTTTAAGAGAAGGTACTATTATCGATAACTATTATTATTTTCGAGGTTTTACGAAATGTCAGAGTTCTGTACTGTAATAAACATCCCCCATAAAATATTAAATCACTAAAATAAATGATACAAGTGTTAAAAAATGCATAATAATTACATTACCATTTTTGTTTAAAATTTGGATAACTTGAGTGAAAAGGTGTGTGCAAAGTGCGCGGCATCATTCGTGCGACACAATTCTCACTTCTGTCGCACTTTATCCTGGCGTCACAGAATAGATAATAGTACTACGTACAGAACGGCCACTCACCTCCCCGTACTCATTTCAAATACTTCATCCCACCTGGCACTTCGTTGTAGACATCACTGATACATACACAAGGGCTCGCGCGATCGCTCGGGGGAATAGACGCGAGCGCCGACCGATAACAGGGACAACGCTATGCGGGTAAAAGAGAAGGCAGTCACTGCACTTCTCGCGTCATTTCGATTGATAACCGTGCACTCAGCCCTACTAGATTCCACACACACATTTGCGCGTGTGCGAACGTCATTTGCTAATGTAGTAGTGATAGGTTATTGATTTGCGAACGTTGTATGGAGTGTCCGGGGTGTGCTGGCGTATAGAGGAAGTATGCGCGGCAGTACATCGCGGCACAACGAACAATAAAGCGCAAGCCACATTGCCAGCGAGCGATCGGGCGAGTGGGCTGGCGAGCGAAGCGAAGCGATGGAAACTATACAAACTAAGCGAATCTTCGGCGAGTGGTTCACATCGCAGGCGGACGAGCGAGCGAGCGGGCTGGCGGGCGACCGGGGAGGGCGAACGAACGAACGGGCGAGCATCGTTTCACCTCTTTTCATACTTTGGTTCACACCGCGAGGTACAAAGCTAACTTTGCTTCGCTGGAATCGTTGGATATTTCTCTTCGTTTCTTTCGCGTCGCTGCCGTAGCTTAGCCCTGTAGTTCGTGTTGTGAACCAAAGTATGAAAAGAGGTCAAACGATGCTCGCTCGGTTCGCTCGCCCGCTCGCCCGCTGGCAATCTGACCTGCGCCTAACTATCCTCTACGCGTCAATATACAACACGGCAGTAGGATACATCCTACGAATGCCGCGTGTTGCTGTCGTTTGGTCACGCCTTTAGACGGGCGCGTGTTACGTCGGTCATTAAGTTCAATGCGCGTACAGTCGCGCGCTTTAAATATTGATTAAAATTTGATGATTTGAATTTCATGATATAATTTTATTATTTTTATATTATATGTATTTTTTATTTATTTATAAACCACCAACAAGCTTGTCACTAAAACACAATACAGACTTACATTAATAGGTTACATTACAAGTGCAAACTTAATTATAGGCAGCAACCACGTGGTATAAAAAATAACTTTTGAATAAAAAAAAACAAAAAAGTTATAATTTTATTTCTTTTTTTTATTACTTTTTTATATTTATATGAATCCTTATTCCTATTACAACTTCCGCTTAAAGTTTGTCGAATGATTTTAATTTCACCCTGTAGTTACAAGTTTTTATTTATATTTTAGCCCAATATCTATGGCGTGAGTGTACTTAATCGAGCGTCGTCGGTGGCACTGTGGATTTGGCACTGGCCTTCTAATTGGGAGGTCCTGGGTTCGATCCTGCCATGTACCAATGTGTTTTTCGTTTTTCGATTTTCATATGTATGTACATTTATCTGACGCTCTTACGGTGAATGAAAACATCGTGAGGCAACCTGCATACGTCTGCCTAGAGATTCAAAGATGTGTGTGAAGTCGACCAATCCGCACTGGGCCAACGTGGTCGTCTAAGGCCTAAACACCCTTACTTAGGGTAGGCTCGAGCCCCTCGGTGGGGAGGTATAATAAGTTGTGATGATGAGTGTATTTAATCTGCATAAAATACGTACTTACGACGAGATTGATGTAAGAAATTAATCGTAAAAAGTAAAATATTAGTACTCGTTATATAAATCGGCAATATTGTTTACAGCTGACAACAGAATCTCACAGTAGCACACTAAAGGCGCTGAAACTATATCCGCAAGAGACCCTCATGCTCGAGGAGCGGTGAAAAACGCACCCGCTAGTCGTCCCGCTCGCACGTACCGCGTCAGAGCGAGACAGCTACACCACCACCATGTTTACGCTCCCCACCCTCCGTACGTATAACTCGACTATTTTTAATACGCTTAACCATAACACTTTTTTGGATAACTTACTACCATTTTAATTAGTTTGTCTTTATATCTTTCTGCCTATATATATATATATATATATATATATATATATATATATATATATATATAGGCAGAAAACAAATAACATATAATGGAAATTTAACTGTAAGTATTTTAGTTACTATGAAAATGGTCAAGTTATACACGCCTAATTTTGGTAAATGTTGTTTTAACATCTACAATATTGCAGTGCAATACTGATTGATGTGGGTTGGTTCTTAAGCAAAGATATCATAATAATTTTATCGTTTAGACATTTTTCTATAATGTTACTGTGTTCCAAATCGTGATATGCTTCGCTATGAAAATGAGTATGTATCTCAAATAGTCAAAAATGTCCGAGCTATTCTGTTTTGTCTGGTATTCGATATTATTGTATAAATAAATATCGATTTGTGTCACTTGTCATGTTCATTTTTATGGCAACATTTACTTTTGTTATGCATTTTTTTTATAATGAATAAAAAAGTCTGACAACTCATGTTTAAGTATGGCATCGTTTTAACGTTTTTTAATAGCAATGGACTGATGGACTGTAAATATATTTTAAACAATGTTAAAGCTTGAAAATTTTTATGTCTGAAACCTTTGAAATTTTTTAACTTTTACTTCACCTAGATTGCCACAGTTATATTGGCTTTTTGCTTAGTATGTTTATGTTACTTAATTAAATATTATGTCATTTTGTACAATCTGTCATGCATATCTTTATCTTTTTCTTTACTATCTTTCCCATCGTTCTACTTGTTATCAGATCCAATGATAAAGTAAAGGGGCACAAATCAAAATTGTACTTGGTATGTTTATTTATTTAGTACAATTATTTTACTAAAGAGACGCCAAATCATAAGAGAAATGATTGAAATGAAGGAGGAAGTATTATATTGTATATATGGTGTATTTTTGTGGATTGATTTTAGCATTAAACTATATGGCAAAAGTTTTTTTTTTTCATTTTATATTCAAGCAGTTACAAGCGAAATGATATTTGAATTGATATTGTGTTTCTAAATAAAAAGCTCGCAAAGTGAACTAACTTCGATTTTGACATTGGTTTTGATCATCGCCGTACGTACTGTGTTTTTATGGCTGCTTTAATTTTAATATATATATAGTATATGAAACTAAACACACACTTTTGCCAAAACCCATGCAAAACTAAATAATGTGATGGTGGACTTATATTTTTTACACCTCAATTTATTGCACATATCGCATTTATAGTCTACAAATGTCACAACACGACTTTGTTTTGGATGCTCTAATCTATTAGATGGATGTAGGCGAGCTGATCATTATCGAGATAACCATTATGCCCCCCACCTCCTTAAATCCAGAAGCATGGTCAAATACTCATTTCACCAGCCATCATGACACATGCTAGTTATTGAATTATAAACGGCATAATTGTGAATAGTCAGGCTTAACGAGAATTCGTAAGACAGCTAAGGTATATCCTACACCTGAAGTTGAAATAACTGATAGCAGCCCCGCAGTGAGATAATTTGAAAATCCATAAGTTTAAATTTACCTGTAAACATTTTGTACAAAATATTCAGCTGGCTCAAATAAGAACACCTGTACTTTGGGAGGTACGGTTTAATCTGACACGATTGAAATCGATACTTTTAAAGCTGTGATTTATTTGTATAGAAAATGATTTTTCGTTTTTATTTGATGTCATGTTGGCTGCAGTGAAAGTTCGGGTTCATTGTTATGTGAGGTCCAATTCTCCTTAACAAAAAGGTTTTGAGGTAGAGTTCATACTGAGATTTTAAATTTAGTTCACAGAGGAGTATGAAGAGCTCCTTTGCTGAACTAGGTATTCGATTTACTGAAAAATTCTAGGCGTGCCTGCTTTGTGATAGAAACATAAAAATCGACCAGCAAAGGAAAACACTTCGCTGTGGCGTACGGGGGTGCACGCTCGTGTTTGTACTATAGGCGCGTTCGACCATATTACTTTTTGTGAAATATCAGTATTTTTCCAAAAATTTCCATGTGGAAATTAACGTGACTCGGCACTAATTCCAAACTGAACTGTTGCTAATAATAATGATGCCTTTCACAATACAATAATTTCACAAACACGTACGTTTGACAAACATATTGAACTTATAGATCGGTTCAAGGGCGAAGTCAGGATTATATTTATTGGGCAGGCAAAGAAAAGCCAAAATTCTATTTGGAGTGGGGGGAGGTCGGTTAAGAAACCCCAGAATATAGTCGTAGCCACGATTCTATTTGGGGTGAGGAGGTCAGGCAAAGAAAAACTTAATATAATTGTTATCGTGGTTTTAATATTAATGTGTGATTTTAGTAATTAATGTGCAACAGTGGCAAAAGTCACACGCTTATTTTTCCGGAGTTGCTCCGCAGACAAATGTATGGAAATGACATTAGCCTGTGAGAACCTCATGCAACTTTTTCCGCAGCTAATGTCATCTCCATACATTTCTTCTGCGGAACAATTGTGGAAAAGTGTGCGTGTGGCTTTTACCTAGGCCCTCTGATGTGCTCGTGGGCATACCGGCCTACTGGCGACCGTCCTGGGGGTTGGGCCTGCTGCCCTCCCCTACCCGTACCTTGCTATGCCCTTGGACCGCACACTAACTCTTCGGTCGATGGAGCAAGTAAACTGACAACGCTGACAACGCTGAGCTGAGCCCTACTTACCTACTACATCGAACCCTACTTAAAACTTTTTTAGCAAAACCTGTTTAATATACCGTAGTAAAAAGAATATTGTGTTACTTTTGAAAATATTTTTGAGAATATCCATGTCCCCAAAACAAATTATAAGCAAAATTTCTCGTTAACAAAATGTCGAAGACACCCATCAAAAACAGCTCCCATAAGAAAATCCTAATTATTTAACAAAGGTTATTTAATGATTTTTAGGGAATTAACTCGTTACACTTAATTAGATAATATTGACGTTTCTATAAGTTACTAGTTTCTTTTAAAAAAAAAATATTTTGATTTTTTCGCTCAATTTCAATAACGCACCGCGCCCGTAATCCAGTACAAATCATGTCTCAAGGTGGTTGGCGTTACTCAGCCTCTTAATACCATGTGTTGCACCCATGCAAGTGTTAGCCACCAACCAAGTAAGAAATATTATGAAGGTTTTCATTGACTCGATTGATATATTTATGTGTTTAATTTACAATGTAGGAGAATTGTCCTATATATCCTAATTGACTAGCTTAGTTTCTTACTAATTCCGAGTAGGTATCAAATATTACGAACATGAGTTTATCTCTGTTAAAAGAGCGTTTACATTCGAAAGGAGCGCCCTCAAATGAAAAATTGCTTGAAAATTATAATAAATGAATTGAATTCTGGAATTTGAACACCAGCAGCCTAGCACGGCGCGTAGACTATAGAAGAGAAAGTGACTAACTCGTCCTGTCTTGCTTCATTGTTATAATATATGAAAGAGCGATAAGGAACATGTTATTTGTCCCTTGTCCTGTTTTGTCCCCGACCTGTGCTATGCCTTCAGAAGAAAGCTTTAAGTCTTTCGACCATCTGTGAATCATTTCTTTGCGTGATTCTGACTGCGTGGATCAAGAATTAGGAGTAACCAGAATAAAAACATTCTTGTGAATGTAGGATATGGACTATGCTATATTTCATTTGAAATTTCAAGAGTACCTGACAAAAATTGTTAAATAATTATAATTAGGCTAAACAGTCACGAATGAAATTAGGTATAGATTTCCCTAGAATCACAAAAATGATTTTTCTTCCGGCGAAGGCGTAGTTCCTAGTCTACGCACATCATGTCACAGGCTATTTCAGCCCAGAGGCGCTCGCTTTGGACATAGGCCTGCCCGAAGATCTCCAAACCAATCGGTCCCGCGCTGCTTGCGGCTTCCCGCGACCTTCACCAGATCGTCGGTCCACGCCGACTTATTTCGCACGCGATTTCAAAGGAATAATTCATGGAGGTCTTCTGGTCTACGTGGCCGCCATTCGAGAACTTTTACCCCTACGGACATTAGTCCTGCGAGCCATTGGCGTAGGTACAACTTTTCGATATACCTAGCTTATAGGTACACTGATAACTTCATTCTATGTAGTGTAAGTTGATTTACAATGAGGGGGGGTGTCCGGACCCCAAGCCCCCCTCCATACCTACGCAAATGCTGCGAGCAATGACTAACTCTTGCGGCTCGCATTTCTATGAGCTATGTCAGTAACTTTGGTTCTTCTACGCATCTTATCATATCTGATTGAATCACAGATAATTCGGGCAGGATTGCCCTCTCCATTAGCCTTGGGAGGCTGAGCCATAATTATTACGAAGCTCATTGTAAGCGGCCACGATACCGTCCCGTATGGCTATTACTAGCAATATACACGAATTAAAACCTTCAGGCAAGCGAGAAGATACTATTAGTTTATAATGTTAGCGGAATTAACAATCTAAGTAGTAAAAATTTAGTGAATTGTCTTAGTTTTCAAGCAAGTTTTATAACATGGTGGCGCCACTTTCAAGCGTAAATGGTCTTAGGTCTATAGATGCAAACTTAATGCATAATTCGCCAGCGTGCACTGTTTCATCCGTAGTCGAGTTATACTAGGTAGTTAGTTGAAGATGTATATAGTTATGTTAAAAGCATTTTATGTAAAAGCTAGTATAATTGCCTCCTAAATAGATCGGGTTTTTGATCTTTGTAATTTTTCAAGGGATCCACAAGTGATTGTATATGTATGTTATGCAAGAATGTTATGTACCCAAATAAAGATTACTTGATGAAGGAAGATTAGTGTGTTTTATTTTATTGGCATTATTTGACTTTTATTCTAATCTTCCAAGAACGCCAAGTAATAAATGCCTTATAGCTTTTCTACAAAACATGTATATTTATTTTTTATTACTCATCAAATTTTAGGCATTACCGCCAACAGCTACAAGTTAACAACTAAGTATTTTCTTGTTTCAGAGTTGTACAATAATTTGATTTAATGTATTAAGTAAGTAGGTTTCTAATCACGCAAGCTAGCCACAAGAGAGTTCAACTCTGTTAGTAAAACTATTGCATCTCTAAGCATAGATATTGTCTAGCTAGAAACTCGCTCGTTCTATCTACAGCTATGCCACTATTTTAAAATATCGATAAGCTTAGCGAGTGGAACTTATAGCTTACGATCACACAGCTCATTTTTGATCTGCCCGCACATAAATACTAGTTATACTCTGTCGATTAAATGTTTACATGGGAAAATAACATGGACTTTCAAAAACCCTACTTGACTTATTCTTCTTTTTAGGGTTCCGTAGCCAAATGGCAAAAAACGGAACCCTTATAGATTCGTCATGTCTGTCTGTCCGTCCGTATGTCACAGCCACTTTTCTCCGAAACTATAAGAACTACACTGTTGAAACTTAGAAGATGTATTCTGTGAACCGCATTAAGATTTTCACACAAAAATAGAAAAAAGCAATAAATTTTGGGGGTTCCCCATACATAGAACTGAAACCCAAATTTTTATTTCATCAAACCCATACGTGTGGATAGCTCTTAAAAATCATATTGAGGTTTCTAATGTCATTTTTTTCTAAACTAAATAGTTTGCGCGAGAGACGTCCAAGGTGGTAAAATGTGTGTCCCCCCCTGTAACTTCTAAAATAAGCGAATGATAAAACTAAAAAAAATATATGATGTACATTAACATGCAAACTTCCACCGAAAATTGGTTTGAACAAGATCTAGTAAGTAGTTTTTTTAATACGTCATAAATCATGCGGAACCCTTCATGGGCGAGTCCGACTCGCGCTTGGCCGGTTTTTTTTTAATTTGTGGCAATTAGTAGTGAAAGAGGCTATTATTCATTAGTTCGGGCTATTTGCGTCACTGCGACCTACAAAGATCTATTGTGACTAACCTTCAAGTAACACTTATTAGGCCTTACATGTGCTCCTTTAGTTGGGCACTGTCTAAGAATGATAAGATATTCCCAGCTTGGATTGTTTTTTTATATCGTCTGGGTCGAGAATGTGTCTCCCCAGTTGTCGGTTTCTTTTGTGAATAAAGGGTTTACAAAAGCACAGGAGATGCATTGGTGTTTCACGTTCCTGTTCGCAGAAGTGGAAGAGGCTAACTGGTCCTTATTGTTTTCTCATATAAACACATTTAATCGACAGACTATAAATACCACACAAGAGTATAGTTTTATAGCTTTTGATGTACACATGCTCCTCGACAGACATAATTTATGTAATTGATGATCAATTGCGGAACACGACACGCTTTTTCTGGTTATTCGTCAATTTATGAAGAAGTATTTCAACGCACAGCACCAGTACAGCCGCAATAATCCCGGATGCGAGGGCCAGGAGCGCGGCGGAGAACTCTCTGATGGACACCGCGAAGACGCTGCTGTCCGGGGTGTGCACGCAGGGCGGTTTGGGCTCGTCCCACACAGATCTCAGCCGGTCCATTAGCCCTGACTCGTACATTTTACGTATGCTGAAAATTGGCAAATGATGTTAGGGATCGGCTTACAGTAGTCTGAACCTGAGTTCCGTGCCTCAAAGGGAAAACGGAACCCTTCTAGGATCACTTGCTTATCTGTCTGTCCGTTGGCCTGTCGTAGCCAATACGTAAAAAAGTATGTAACTCAGATATTCAACGTACGGAACTCTTTCAACTGTTATTAGAAAATGATAGATGGCGTTGTTAGTAGTCTATTGCTATATTTAACTCAATTTTGCTGAATTTTGAATTAGGTCAGTATATTATTAAGAGAGCGATTTGCTGACGCAAGCGCATAGAACGGCACAATACGGGAATGAAATAAGCCACATGGTTTCGTTGTCATTCCAATACAATGCTTGCAATACACGCTTATCTTTTACTAATTCAGTAACTAGTTTTGTTTGTCGGTATTCTTTCTATAACAGGAATGGATGGATGTATCATTTTTTTAAATCGCCGTACTTCGTTATAAACCGGATTTATTTAGCGAATAGGTATCGGAACTAGCTGCTCTGATAGTCAAAACTTGTATTTTTTCTTTCTTCCTCGGGAATTTCATCAATCTCCCTTACCCGTACGTGAAATGCTCTTTATACGGCGACAGTTTTCTAATGACCACCCCCATCTTCTGCGGCGGGTACATGGGCACCTCGTGCACTTCGCAGACCTCCCGCTCGGTGAACGAGCGCCGCATGATGCGGTACGCCACCGCACTGTCCACGTGGAAAGCGAACCCTCCTTGCTTCACCAGCGCCATGCCTCGCTCGGCCGGGAGGAAATTATACTGGTGGTCGGGTGTGATTTTCCTGCGGTACATGTGTATGGCCACTTCGTCAGTTGTGCGCTGAAATATAGCCAAGGAAATTTATTCTAGCTGACAATTGGGCCTCTGTGTAAGTAATTAATGTACAGCAATTAATTAATCTTCAATTGACGACTTGAAGTGTCAATTGAATTTGTAGTACAGATCTTACCAACTTTATGAAGTAACAATAATTAGTATCAATACTTAGATAAATCAATATTTTTGTAAGTTGCTTCGATCTTTGTCAAAGACGCCGCCGACGACGTTGCCAAGCCGTTGCGGGTAGATGTTAGTGTATTTAAAGCAAATGCGGGATGGTACTAATACCATTACTAAAAAGTCGAAATTGTTTTCGTTTTCGATTATTTTGTAAAGGTGCGTTTAAAAGTGCCCAGGAATCACATTTCCTCGTAGTCCCACCAGTGGGGCAAAGTAGTGGGACCACGAGTAACAACCCGGTAAGATAGAGGTAGAGGCTTTAGCTTTTTTGTTTATTTACTTGTGCATGTAACTTTACCTTAAAGAAATCTTTAACATAAATAACATCTTCCGCACCAGCCTTGAGGTTGCTTTTGAGCAAGTCTTCCAGAGTGCATATATTTTTGGGCGGTTCCCGCAGCAGCGTCGACACCACAGTGGCGTTGTAATATTGGTAGATGGTCACTGCATAAACGAACATTATGAACACCACCATCTTGATGGAGGCAGAACTGCGGTGCACTGACATACCTATGTAAAGTTGAAATATATTTTTCAGGTTACGATTTCGTTGGTTTCTATTATGAATTTATCCATAGAACATATTGAGAACTGACAGGCAGAATGGCTGCAAAAAACTCTACGGACAGCTTAACAACAATCCTACATACTCGTCTACCCATACTCCCAATAAGCTAATCCACAAGTACACCTAATAAATAACTTAATCTCGAAATATTACTTTGGCGCCATATTTTTATGGGTTCGTCATTGTTTATTGTTGCTGACCTTGTTGACATAATGCACTCCATATAAACAGCAAAGCCAGGCTGAACGACGAATCGAAGCTTGTTGCATACTTGGTCTTCCTCATGTTCAGCGTTAAGCAGAGTATGGCCGCAGACATGAATAGCACGCCGAGGATGCAGTACCAAACGTCAGCGGTCAGCGGGCGCGTGTAGATGGTGTAGAAACCGCCCAAATGCTTCGGATGGCGGAGAATGAAGCATTGCCTGCAATGAAGGAAGGTTAGGTACCTATCCAGAACTATGACTTTTCGTCGAATAATTTAGAACCTTATTTATTTTATTTATTTAACAATTTTTGTTGTTGTACACAAAATTAGACAGCACAAACAATACAAAATAAACTGAGGAATAATAAGTACAACAGAACTATACTAGGTATATGTCATAATTATAAGTAACGTCGCTTTTTGTTGGCTGTTCTTGCAACTTGTTATTGTTGGTTAAGGATTATTGTCATATTTATGTATTATTCATGTATTATTATATTAGGTTTTAAAAATTGTAAATGATTTCGATGTGATTTTTAATCTTGTTTTTGCGCAATTTCTTCCAGCAGAGCCGCGAAAGGAGAAATTGTAATACATATTACAATTTATTAATATTTGCGTGTACCTACAGCAGAAAACGAATTGCGTGTACATCAGTATCTTCTTCTTCTTCTTCTTATATATAAAAATGAATCGCAAAATGTGTTGGTAAGCGCAAATCTCAGAAACTACTGGTTCGAATTGAGAAACTCTTTTACCATTAGAATGCTACATTGTCCCTGATGGTTATAGCCTATATTATATTTTTACCGCGGGAAATTATTTCTTTCCTATGGGAAAATTCGATAACTACTGGGCCGATTTTAAAAATTCTTTCACCATTAGAATGCTACATCCTTCGTGAGTAACATAGGCTATATTTCCCACGGGAAAAATTAATACCACGGGAAAAATATGACGGGAAATCTATCGTAAGGCGAAACGAAGTTCGCGGGCACAGCTAGTATTAATATAAATTTGCGTGTACAGAAAACGAATTATTTTATTTTGAATGCTAGCTATAGTTTCAAATAAATTAAATTAAAATAATACTTTGGGTAGCCAATGGCGTTTTTGACCATACATAATTGAAATAGGATTCGCCAACAGACATTGATTAAAACTAATAAGTCAGGACTTCAGGAGCACAGTAATCAATGTAACCGTGATAGTCGAAATTCGTCACTTTTTTAATTTAAACAAGTCAAAAACTAATCATGTTCTTCCTTAAGGTTGAATGTTAATGGTTCCGCCAGACGGGCTCAGTAGTATCCACAGCCCACAGGTCTGTCTGAGCCGGAATTGCTTTCGCATTATTATATTTAGTATTAATTATTTTCTTTCCAAGCAATCTCTCATCACTCTCGCCATGCGTGTGTGTAACCTGACGTTGTAAATCCATTTTGTAGATTGTCTGTCTACATAACCTTATTACATAGTGGCCGACAGTACTCGGCTTAGACCCAGATTCTAGACAGTACCTAGACACCCACGTTTCCGCAATGTAGTCGATCAACAGCGCTCTGTCGCCCCGAAAATAGAGAGGCGAGCCGCCTATATCTGCTTCCTGACGCTGGAGTGCACCCACTATCCCATCGAAGCTGCCATTGCGGTAATAGCCCCAAGAATTCGTGCGTTGAACCTGGTAGCTGAAATGAATGTTAAATAAATAATTGTTATTTATACCGTACTGCACAGATAATATAAAACTACCGTAAAGGGAATCTAGCCCTTCAATTTCAGGCTGTCAGGTGAATTGTGCTTGCTTATCCTGATGGCCTCCAAACCCTCAATATAGCAAAAGACACAAAGATTTAAGAGAAAATCTATCATTATCGCCTTTACTTTGACAGCCATTGCTCCGTGAACACAGGACTACGCCGACTTACTTTTATAAAGGAATGATGGATGGACTGCGACTGTCAAAGCGATCGCGATAATTTTTTCTTACAATATAACTCAGGTAGGCCCAATCCACAGAATAATTCCCCTTGAGACAGGCTAAGCAGTTTAAATAAGCTAAGACTTCGCCTTTCTTTTTTCGAGGGGAAATGCGTAACCGCACCGTACCTACCCGCCGTTGGCCAGACGGCGAGGGTGTGTGGGTGGGGCTCTCCCGGCGGAGTGCCAGGCCTACCCACTAAAACCCCCCGGTATTCTCCCTGCCCTTATGTGCGAAGCTATGACTTCGCCTAGGGAGTCGCCAGTTTTTAAATTCGTTTGCCTCGCGGATGTCGGTCTGGATCTCACATACGTCGGTCCGGATCTCACAGAATATGTGACTTACCTAAAGTTGTACATATCACGTATGTAGCTGAATACAGCAAAAAATTTTAATTTATGTAGAGAATCAACAGTTTTTTTCTTGGGCTTGATAAGAAACTCCATAAAAGTTTCATTCACAATTTTATCAGTGATAACAACTGGACATTTAATATGCACATTAGACAAATCATTTCTTTTTGGTTGATTCATATGCAATGATTTGTTCCAGTAACCTAATTGTCTTACAGTAAAAGCACCATTAGCATAATCAGTGTGAAATACTTCAAATATAGTATAGTAGACATTTTGCTTTAAAATTATGTTAACATCAGAATCTATCTCTATTGTGCAATTGGATAGAACTGATACTGTTGTTTTTAAATCCTCTGTAAATATAAGCCATACCAATGGATTTTTAAAACCTCTGTCCTTTGGGAAACACGTAAAAGATTGTTGCCAATTATGACAAGAGGTATTAAGGAGTATCCCCAGTTTATTGCAATTCAGAGCTGGCATTAGAACAAAACCACATTTCACAGCTAAGTTACTGACTCTGATGTTATTTTTATGTAATATCTTTTGTCTTATAATGTCATTATGGTCATTACAATTAATATTTATCACATGACTGATAGACTTAAATTTTAGTATATCCAATACAGGATGTACATCAAGAAAAAACAAAAAATTCAAATAAATATTCTTGAACTCCATGTCTGTCTCGCTGAAATTATTGAAATAAAATGAAGCAACATGACTAGATAATAGTTTATTCAAAGACATAATGTGACATCCGATTAACAGTGACAAGACAATAACCCCTATTACTGTCAACAGGTCATATAATATTTACCTACTGAGGCAGAACAATGATAGCACATATTAAACAGATGAACATTTTATGGATAAGTAACATGGAAATATGAAACATCAAGATTTGTTAGTTATATGGAAAATACATCCTGGAAAGGGAATTC
The DNA here is from genome assembly GCA_963935595.1 of Schoenobius gigantellus. NCBI lineage: Eukaryota > Metazoa > Arthropoda > Insecta > Lepidoptera > Crambidae > Schoenobius > Schoenobius gigantellus. The sequence continues at coordinate 24,996,301 of OZ012559.1, forward strand.
TGCTTTGTCTGGCACAAGAAGATCAGCGAGATAACAAACAGTGCCCGCAGTTCCCTCATACAAGCTCTCAGGGTTATCAGGTAATCTGGCATCCCTCAGGAATGCATCTGTACACATAAACTCTGCAAATTTATTTGCTCTATAAAGATGTTTTTCATCAGCACTTAATCTGTAGAGCAGTAAAAACACATATCCATTTCCAGAAACCCCATGACAAAGACCAGGTCCTTTAAATAGTAATCCTTTGTGCCAAACCACTTCTCCAGCTTTGAGGCAGGCATTAAAATATTTCTGATCTCGCCACACAAGGTAGGCTTTTGCCATAAGATATATTGTGCCAGGGGCTCCATGGCACCAATGAACTAGCTTGTGGTCACCCATGCCCACCTCTTCCATACAACATGGCCAATTTCCTTCTTCAGTTTGCAATGAAACTAAGAAGTCTACTGTGCTTTTCATATCAGCAGCAGCAGATTTATTATACTCTAAATATCCAGGAACAGATAGAAGCATTTGCAGTATGAAACTAATACCGTGAGCTGCTCCCAAATATTCTGTGTTATAGTAATGATACATTAAGGGACAAGGACGGTTGTGTTTACTAGAATATTCCCTCCCACATGCAATAATTACATCACAAATTTTGAACAACTCTTCATTTGAGAATACTGGCATTTGCAGCTCTCGGCTCATCCATAGTGCTCCAGCTATGTAACCAGCTCGACCCACAAAGAATTCATCACCTCCACATTTAAGAAATTTTGGATTCACAAATTGATTATAAAGTGATCTATACATTTTCAAAGTCTCTCTAAATTGTTCGTCCCCAGCTTCCTTCATTAGGACAGTTGCTAGACAATATGTTCCAGCATCACCAAGCAAGAATGCAGTTTTATCACCAGCTGACGTATTTAGTGCTGGTTTCAAATATTCTAAAGCTTTCTGTAAGTACTCGCGTCTATTCTCCGATAAAACTAGATTTTTATAAAGATAGTAGAACATGAAGGCGACACCGCTGACTCCTACATAAAGACCACCGTCTACTTTTTTGCTCGAAGGCTGCAAACGCTTCATAATGTTCATTACATGTTCATTTATTTGAGAAGTCACTTCTTCCTTGTTTATTTCTAAGACTGTTCCAACTGCATGATCTTCATATGGGTTTCGAAAATATCGGACCATTTTGGAGCCAAACGTACTTGAAAATTTTCTTCGAGTTAGTAGATTAAAAGTTACCATTTACTATTTTTTGTAAAACCATGATAATCAATAAATTTTATATATTAATTAATAAACAGTTATCCATGAATTTCATTCACCTTTTTTGTCTTTTTCCAATGAGTACGCCAAAAACGCCGATCCCAAGTAGACGAATAGGAAGTTGGAAGGAAATCAATAATTTTAAAAACAAATTACCATTTTGAACTGTCAACCACAGAACATTTACTCCACAAATTATATTACTGTTACAGATAGGAATCAACCCCTCTAGCGGCCGTTTCGTAGTGAAATGACAGCTCCGTAATGATAGTGCTGCAAAACTATCGACTGCTTATTATCGACATACTGAAAATTATCGATATAAATTTACAGCCCTAATCTACTTTTTTAATTCTGATAATATTTTAGGTTATTAAAAATCAAAACAACGAAATGCGATTATCTTTTTATTGAATTTAACATACAATATGACAAAAACGTACACAATGGAACTTATTAGAACCCACAATTCTCCGCCATGCAACGCTGTGCTTACTCTGCGATTCTGAAAAGATAAATAAGCATTTGTATAAAGTGTGACGACTCTAAAATGAAAAACAGTGAAAAACCTAGTAAAAATAAATAACCTGCCTCTCCATCTGATCTTAGTCTCTCCACTTCTCAATATCTGTACACCTGTTGATACAAAAAAGATAATTATATAAGACATTACTTTGTTTTTGAAAATAATTTTGTTTTATTGATTATTTACAAAACTTCAGATTGAAGAATTGAACTCTGCAGACAATGGCAAATAGTTTAAAACGTTTGAATACATTTTGAAGAAGTTAACATTAAAAGCAATTAATTTTATAGTAGGTAATCTAACCAAACAAATCAATCTAGTTTTTAATTTTGATGAATATGTTAAGGTCAATAAGAAATGTTTTCCATAAATTAATGATATTCATTCATATAAATGATTTTAATTAGAGTTTGAAAAAGCATTTAAAAGGAATGGCATACCCATTCCTTTTGTAATGCTTTTAAAATTATGTTTATCAAACTTTCACATTCTCTTAAATAATTGTGTCAGAGTTAAATGTTCCAAATTGGTTCACTAAACTCAAATAAAACTAGATTTATTAAATTCTCATGGCCAAATGTAAGGAAAGTGGATACAATCGAATCGTTGAACTCATCAATTGTAGTTACAAAATTTTTGGGTATTACACTTGATGCACGTTTGTGGGATCAACATAGTCCTTCGCGAACAGACCTAGTTCTGTTGTATATGTAGTAAAACAATTCAAGCATGTTACTATGTTGATACGGCAAGATAAATTTACTTAGTTATTTTCAGTGTCATGTAATTGGCTATTACTGCTGGGTTTCGGCTGCTAGTATAGAAAGTATTTTTGGACTTCAGTTGGTGCTATTTATAATTCACAAGCAAAGGTTTCTCTAAGAAATATTTTTAACTAAATTAATATATTGATTTAAGCTGAACAGTCTAATTATGAAAATTTGATTTGTCTATAAAAATTATAAAACCTTTGGTACCAATTTTCGATTTCATAATCTAAACACAAGAAATAGAAAGCCACTGTGAACAAGTGTGTATTGATCTGCTCATCACGTTCTAGTCATTTTCTGATATAACCATAAAAAGTAGGTGTTATAATAGCAACGTAACATCCCATTTTTTTTTTCGTCGTGACTATTGTGATTTTCAAAGCTTATTTACTCGCAAACTATAAGACTTGAGAGAAAATTGACATGAATAAAAAGTGTTAATTTTAAAGCTATTCTATATGATACAACCATAAAAATTAGGTGTCCTAATATCAAGGCAACATCCCAAAATATCCCATCCAGTTAAATATAATTATTTATAATTCTGATAAAATATTTGTTTAATTAAGTATTTATTTGAGTCATGAATCGGAACTTATACTTTACACAAACATTTTATTTTTAAACTTTAGAATTATAATTTTATTTAATTAGGCTGATATTCTTGTTTTTATTTAATGTGGAATTAATTATTACATTTTTGATAAAAATAACCTAAGGAGATAAATTATTTTTTTCATCACGGAAATTAGTATGCATGAAACGGAAAAAATCGATTTGTCAAGGGAACTTTCTTATCTTGAATGTACTATATTTAATTTTATCACTGATTAGCCTTTCAGAAACAAGGGGTTAATAAGCAAACATATTTATGTCAAAAACAAATTAATCACCTTTTGACAGCCCACTTTCTGTTATTCATGTCCTGTTCATTGCTTGTGCAGTGGCTTATGTTCTTAGCATATTAATAAAATTGATAAAATGAAATTCAGGTCCATGGTGAGTAACCAAAGCTTCTAACATATCGAGCTTCTCTATGCTTCCGAAGTCACCTTGCGCCCAGACATGTGCACCATCAGAAGATCAATTTTAGCAGAGCTTTGCTACTCTTTTTGAGAAGAAGTGTTTTTCATTTTCATTCAATCTAAAAAAAAATTACATGTAATTTTGAACAACAACATAGTGTAGGTTATTTAATGGAAAACATAATATTAAATTAATTTTAAACTATTGTTTATTTAATGAAAAAAATATTACACAACTTTGCTCACCTATCATTATTGGATTTTTAAATATTCCTGAATTTATTTCACTTGGAGGAAGTTATTTATTGCATACTCAACTCAAGATATTCATCTTCAAGTATTTGTGTTTCAAAATAACACTAGTTTTTCTGTGTTCATAAGTTGTTTTTATCGATTTCAAAATTGATGTGCATCCAGAAATGTAACCTCTGTTGAAGCCGATGGTCTGTAAAATATTTTAGTGGATTCATAACAATATAAAGTTCGCTCGTTTTTTAGTATGGGAAAGTTCAACTTCATACATTTTGGTAAATAACTATTAGGCCAAAGATGAAAGCGTTCTTCACCTGGATTTGCCTACAAGAGAGTTGCTGGATGTCTGATTATCAGAGTAACAAGTTGTACTCTGCACAAGTTGTACTGTCACCATGGTGATCTGATAAACTTAAGTAAGATTATGGTAGCTAACCAGGTGGGCTCAGCTATATTAGCATGAAATAGTATGAAACAATGAAAGGTCAAAAAGTTATTAAGTTTAGAAAATCACAAGCAAACAAACCGATAAAACTGCCGAATCCCTTCGTACACACAGGTACTGTTATTGAATCAAGAACAGTGAGTGTCAAAAATCTTAAAAAACATGCTTAAAACACATAAAATCTGAAGATAAATTAGAGATTTAAACAAACCAACAATGTAATAATGAAAAATGAAATGCAAATGTGTGCGTTCTACTTCTATGATGAAATGACACGACACGACACACACACATGCACCCAAAAGCAAAATGGCGTCAAAAAAAATGGCGGAGACTGTCTCAGAGCCGCTCCACTAACGACCCGCTAGTTATAGGGGTGATTCCAACGCCTGATTTACTCCTAGCGGAGCTGTCAACTCTGTCTGTCACTTGTGTTCCCCGTGGTATTATTACTCAAACAGGAATGAGCTCTTGCTTAAAAAAGTGTGCCGAGCGAGAGATAAATAACTGTACCGTTTGTCTCTTTCGTAAGTTTTGTGACCACAAATTCTACAAAATAGGGTTTTTTTCTTAAAAACAATAACATTCAACCTGAAAGATGTTTTTGAAAATTATAATATGCTTAATAATCACGATTGTTCGAGATCGCTTTTAGCGACAAGGTCGCCCTTTGTACATTTAGTGTATTATTTATACACTGGAGGGAGACTCTGTACCAAGGTCGTCTGCTTAGGTACCTCCGTCTTACCTATTTCTGCCGCAAAGCAGCAGTGTTTGCATTGCTGTGTTCCGGTTTGAAGGGTAAGATATGGCAGTGAAATTACTGGGTACTGTGACTACATCTTGTGTCACAAGTTGGCAACGTACACTGTGGTTCTTGTGGGGGTTGCGGTTTTGCTACGAATCTCACAAGAGCCACATGTATTATAGGTGACTGTTACCACTTACCATCAGGTGGGCAGTTTGCTTGTATGCCAACTTTCTGCAATAAAAAAAAATAAAAAAACGTTGACTTTAAACTGGTTGGTGTTGTACAACAAAGAAATATTATATTATATTCTATTATTTCAAAATGAGTTGCGCAAAAGAACTTTATATTTGCTTTTCAATAAGATAGGTTTTATTAACATAATAATTATTTAAAAAATACTGAATGTCAATAATTGTCTTTCAATAGATGGGTCTTTCCAATTGGTATATTATGTTGAACCCACTGCCACAAAACAGATAATCAAATATGTCAACTTGTCAAAAATGAGTCAACACTAAAATCTCTGTGATATTTAAATACATACCTAGTAAAAGAATGAGTAATATTTTAAGAAGAAAAGAATTAAAAACACATCAGTGTGAGTCGAACTGTTTCAACAATATTTAAAACTTTTGTGGTTTCGCCAATATCTTGAACAGAATGTTAATGCCAATTCCTTTTTTCTAATAACTTAACATCGCATCGTGTAAGCTAAACAATAAATAACTAATATAAATTACTTTTATTAAAAAATGTTAAAAATTGCGATAATATTTAGGTTAGGTACATACCATGTGGTCACCCTACTACAATGACAACGAAAATTACTGACATTGACAAAAAATCGATGTTGCAATATAACATTTTTTCCCACCGGACTCGTGGCCCCACTGCGATGACCCACTGGTGGGCCCACGAGTAATTTTAACTTTACTCGTGGACCCACCGCTTCGCTCTTGAATACTACCACTAGAATATTTCCTGGACGTAAAATCATAGTGTTATAATTATTAATAGTAGGCTAATATGGTAATTTAATTTATTTTATGTTATAATTATTACAAAAAAAAACAATTTAGATATTTTGGGCGTTAAAAGTAATTAAAATAAACAATAATAAAAAATCTTCATCTACCAATAGTTGTTTCATAACTACTAAATTATAAAATATACAACAGTAGCAACACTGTAGGAAAGGGATAAAAGGTACAGTTATTGCGATCTCTCTCGGCACTCTTTTGCGCTTTCAAGTGTTTAGTCTTTATTCGCATAGAAATAAAGTCCAAATTTGAACAACAATATTTTGAAGAGCTCATTCCTGTTTGAGTAATAATTCCATGGTGTTCCCGTAGTATTACTATTCTCTTTGGTCTGTCCTGTCTGTCCATAGATTAGAGAGCTTGAGTAAATAAATGTGTTCTATTTAGAGAGACCTACCCTGCGTTCCGTAAAACGATAAAAGTGATAATATCGCGAATATGACCAAAGTCACAACATAACCTACTGATTCAATAGCCCTTATATTGCGTGACGATTTAATTTGGTCGGATTCGCGTTCAGCGCCTCTGGGTGTAGTTGTCCGGTTGTTTTTTAACTCGCCTAAAGGCGTTGAACGGATTGCAGCAACCAAATTTTTTATCTCCCTCTTTCACATGATTTTTTATTTCACTCTCTTTCTAGTAGATGACATTATAGAATATGACCGCCAATATCATCCAATCACGTAAGAGTATTTCAGTCATAAACGTCAGAGCGTTTTACAACCATCAAATTCGATGGTTGTTCGGTTGTAACTCGCGCCGACACTCAAAGGTCTTGAACGGGCCGGTTGTTTCACCCGGTTGTCACGCTCGAAGGCATTGAACGGGGTTAGAGCGAAAAGTTGTACTTCGCGCGAAGGCCCTGAACGCGCCTCTGCATAGAAGGAAGATTAAAACAAGAATTAATTGTGTGCTATTTGTCTCTTTCTAACATACGGCACAAAACTGTGTAAATGTAAGAGATGAGTAATATTTGTCTTTTGGCATATCACAAGGTGGTCAGTATATGAATTGATTGAATTGTCATTTTGGTTATAAATATTAAAATTGGTTAAAAATATATAACACGGCTAAATTCTATAGTACCTTGTATCGAAGATAGACCATCCGAGTTTGAACTAGGTATTTGAATTGTTCGTATAATATTTGTTTGTGCGTCCCGTGGCTAGTAATATTTTGATGATATTTTATTAATATTTAAGTGATTAGAAAGCAAGAATTCTTTAGGTATTTACAAATACTGTGTCTTTGTGCACTCCGTAAAACAATGTCTTGTGTAGTTTGGGGCTGCAAGTCTCATTCGTCGCGAAAGGAAAACAATCAAAATTTATTGACCTTAAATTGGCATGTTTTCTCATATTGTTACTTGAATGTGAGCTAATAAGTACACTTATACACATATGAAATATCGCTGAATCATTTTGTAGAAAAACAATACGTAATATTAACTTTACTTTTATGTTTTAGCGATTTTTAGAAAATTACTTTGAGGTTTTCTTGATCATGCGTAGTGTTGTAAAATTTTGTCGATATTTTTATTTTACAGATTTCCTAAAGACAATGTATATAAAATATGCATAAAGTGTATTATCAGACGAAATTGGAGTCCAAGAAAGCATAGTCAAATTTGCTCCAGATATTTTCCATCAGATTAATTTTGTATGTACTTAGTAGTAAAACTATGAAATGGAGACGTCATGACGTAAGTCAAGTTATATAGTGAAAGGAAATCTTTAAACTAAAATATTATTTATGAAAATAAAAACGTATTTAATTTCTTAACTATTTCTTTAAGGAATCCTTGACACGGATGCCAAGAACAACCAGTTCAGATGATTTTTTTCTAAGAATTAAAATATTAGATCAAGAAAAGAACAGAAAGAGTCAAAAAGGTAAAATATCAAAACGCCGCCTTCGGAAAATTTACATTCTAACTAAGCCCGGCCGCACATCAAGCGTAATAAATCTATCGAAAAATGTCTTAACAATAAAGTATGGTCAAATGTTAATGTTTTTAGTTTAATTTCCAAACATATGTACAAATAGTAGTTTTAGCATTCACGAATTTATCCAAGGTTCAAAATCCATGAGGGTTAAATTTTCGGGTAAGTAAATTAAATATGAGATTAACCTCAAGTACCTCTAAGCAATGCGATAAAAAATGAATTAAATCTAAGCGATGAAATAAAAGCAGTGTGTCTTCGATTTCCTTCCCATAGAATTTGTGAATCTCTGCAATAGAAAAATTCCAACATTATAGATAACGGGAAATACCCGTCACTTAAATAGTCCACATTTTAGGGTTCCGTACCTCAAAAGAAACACTGAACCATTATAGGATCACTTTATTGTCCGTTTGTCTGTCAAGACTATCTTGGAAACGCGTGAAGGTATCGAGTTGAAATTAAAACCATATAATTACTCAGTACTACACTAACAAGTTCTAGTCCCTTGAAGATGTGAAAAAATCGAACTTCTAAGTTAACAAAAAAAGGTACGGCCGTTTATGTCGCCAAAAACCTATATTTCGTCATTCTCACGGGCATCAAAATGTATAGGGTACTTTCCGTTGATCTAGCTAGAACTATGTTTGTGAAGTTATATAGTCTTACACTACAAGTCAGGGAAAATCTCAAACTGCACATTTGTAATTAAATCATAAAAAATTTAGTCTCTATTTAAAGTATAACCTACAATTTTATACGGGACCCTCGGTGGGCGAGTCCGACTCGCACTTCCCGCTTTTAGTCTCATGAACGGCCAGCCTGACCATACCAAAGAAACACAGCAGCTATTAGCTGGATAAGTTACATAAGAAAATCTACCCTTAATTATTTATGTTATATTTCTCGTAATAAAGACATTTTAGTGTTAGGGATCTGTTAAATACCTACATAATATAATTATCGACGTTGAAACTAGGTGAGTGATGAGCACGACATCACTGGGAGAAGAACTGACAAGCGAGAATTAGTGACGACCTACAAAATTTCGAAACATCTTGCATATACGTGTCTCTGTCTAACTTCTATTAGCAGCGCCTAATGTCAAAGTGAGTCAAATATATTAAGTTCAGTAGCTATTTTTGCTAGGTTTCTATGCTTTAGTTATTCTTCTGAGGGTTGTCAACTTTTGACGCTTCTTTGACGTTTGAGAGATGTTATGACATGTTGCTAGTCCAAAAATTCATGCCATAAATAAAGACCGTCAAATCGTCAATTTTGCACATTATCTACCAATTTTATTACCATTAGTAATAAAAATTCCTTGGCCATGCCCTTAACAGATTAAGGGCATGTTGGGCTGCGTTCGAAAACGTCCGGCGAGTGCACCACAAACTCCACAGACTTCCATTTATATCAGAGGGTGCACCTCGGGTCTCCTCGGGTGCACTCCTCAGGTGCACTCCGTCAACGAAATATTCTGTGACCGAAGTCCGACCGATATCTCATCCGACCAAAGGTGAGGTCCCACGGCCCGTGGGATTGCGCCACGCCTGTAGATGCCTACTGTGCGGCTGATTGCGTCTCGCGCCGAGCTGTTCCCACGGCGTGTGTCGGACTGTCATTATCGCCAGTTCAACATATTAAGTGATTCGGAGCGCATGGCTGCGGTTCCACTCCATCACGTGCGTGTGCGTAAAAAAACAGGAAAAAATGAATTAGAACCGACACAGACGTCCCTGTACAGGCCGCGACAAGTACTATCGCGCCGCGCCTTTGAACTTTGCAACTCCCGACGGATCGGACGGGCGACAACAGGCCACCGCAGGCCTCATCGGATGCGACGGTTCCCAAGGCCTGTCAGCCTGGCCTGGCGCGATCAGGACTGTGAGAAAGCAAGCCATGGTACCTCGGCTTAATCGAGCAAGATCGATTGGATTTGGCTATACATTTCAAATACTACTGCGGACCCACCATACCACTGGTCATACCCCCAGGGGTAGTATGATGGATAGATAGATAAATTCTTTATTATACAATAAAGAAAGACACTGTTAAAAAAGCATCATAGGTGCTAGGCTTTTTTATTCGAAATAGTAAACATTTCCGTAAATTGCAAACAAAGAGGTTATTGTACAATGCATACGTTCTTAGTATTATGGAGTACTGCAGTATTGTGTGGAGACCACACTACGCATGTCACTCCCATAAGCTGGAAAGAATCCAGATAGATAGATATTTAAATTCTTTATTGTACATCACAAGTTAAAATTAATTAAAGTACATATATTACAAAATAACGCAAAATGGGCGGCCTTATCGCAATGAGTGGTTTCTTCTAGGCAACCTTAGCATGGATAACATTTACGAAAACAAATAATTGGGGAAGTTGGCAATGTACAACATTAAATGATAATACAATATAGCACATACTGTACGATATTTCCACACTTACAATAAACGCAAACAAACACACATACATACACGTATAACATTACATAACAAACATACAGATAGAATTAGAGTGACAGATAATAATCATTAAGCAATTTTTTGAAGATATTAAGTGCTCAGAAGAATAACTAAAGCATAGAAACCTAGCAAAAATAGCTACTGAACTTAATATATTTGACTCACTTTGACATTAGGCGCTGCTAATAGAAGTTAGACAGAGACACGTATATGCAAGATGTTTCGAAATTTTGTAGGTCGTCACTAATTCTCGCTTGTCAGTTCTTCTCCCAGTGATGTCGTGCTCATCACTCACCTAGTTTCAACGTCGATAATTATATTATGTAGGTATTTAATAGATCCCTAATACTAAAATGTCTTTATTACGAGAAATATAACATAAATAATTAAGGGTAGATTTTCTTATGTAACTTATCCAGCTAATAGCTGCTGTGTCTCTTTGGTATGGTCAGGCTGGCCGTTCATGAGACTAAAAGCGGGAAGTGCGAGTCGGACTCGCCCACCGAGGGTCCCGTATAAAATTGTAGGTTATACTTTAAATAGAGACTAAATTTTTTATGATTTAATTACAAATGTGGAGTTTGAGATTTTCCCTGACTTGTAGTGTAAGACTATATAACTTCACAAATTTCATAGTTCTAGCTAGATCAACGAAAAGTACCCTATACATTTTGATGCCCGTGAGAATGTCGAAATATACGTTTTTGGCGACATAAACGGCCGTACCTTTTTTTGTTAACTTAGAAGTTTGTTTTTTTCACATCTTCAAGGGACTAGAACTTGTTAGTGTAGAACTGAGTAATTATATGGTTTTAATTTCAACTCGATACCTTCACGCGTTTCCAAGATAGTCTTGACAGACAAACGGACAATAAAGTGATCCTATAATGGTTCAGTGTTTCTTTTGAGGTACGGAACCCTAAAATTTGGACTATTTAAGTGACGGGTATTTCCCGTTATCTAAAATGTTGGAATTTTTCTATTGCAGAGATTCACAAATTCTATAGGAAGGAAATCGAAGACACACTGCTTTTATTTCATCGCTTAGATTTAATTCATTTTTTATCGCATCGCTTAGAGGTACTTGAGGTTAATCTCATATTTAATTTACTTACCCGAAAATTTAACCCTCATGGATTTTGAACCTTTGATAAATTCGTGAATGCTAAAACTACTATTTGTACATGTGCTTGGAAATTAAACTAAAAACATAAAAATTTGACCATACTTTATTGTTGACATTTTTCGATAGATTTATTACGCTTGATGTGCGGCCGGGCTTAGTTAGAATGTAAATTTTACGAAGGCGGCGTTTTGATATTTTACCTTTTTGACTCTTTCTGCTCTTTTCTTGATCTAATATTTTAATTCTTAGAAAAAAATCATCTGAACTGATTGTTCTTGGCATCCGTGTCAAGGATTCCTTAAAGAAATAGTTAAGAAATTAAATACGTTTTTATTTTCATAAATAATATTTTAATTTAAAGATTTCCTTTCATTAAATAACTTGACTTACGTCATGACGTCTCCATTTCATAGTTTTACTACTAAGTACATACAAAATTAATCTGATGGAAAATATCTGGAGCAAATTTGACTACGCTTTCTTGGACTCCAATTTCGTCTGATAATACACTTTATCCATATTTTTTTTTTCATTGTCTTTAGGAAATCTGTAAAATAAAAATATCGACAAAATTTTACAACACTACGCATGATCAAGAAAACCTCAAAGTAATTTTCTAAAAATCGCTAAAACATAAAAGTGAAGTTAATATTACGTATTGTTTTTCTACAAAATGATTCAGCGATATTATTTCATATGTATATAAGTGTACTTATTAGCTCACATTCAAGTAACAATATGAGAAAACATGCCAATTTAAGGTCAATAAATTTTGATTGTTTTCCTTTCGCGACGAATGAGACTTGCAGCCCCAAACTACACAAGACATTGTGTTACGGAGTGCACAAACACACACTATTTGTAAATACCTAAAGAATTTTTGCTTTCTAATCACTTAAATATTAATAAAATATCATCAAAATATTACTAGCTACGGGACGCACAAACAATTATTATACGAACAATTCAAATAGTTCAAACTCTGATGGTCTATCTTCGATACAAGGTACTATAGAATTTAGCCGTGTTATATATTTTTAACCAATTTTAATATTTTTGACCAAAATGACAATTCAATCAATTCATATACTGACCACCTTGTGATATGCCAAAAGACAAATATTACTCATCTCTTACATTTACACAGTTTTGTGCCGTATGCTAGAAAGAGACAAATAGCACACAATTAATTCTTGTTTTAATCTTCCTTCTATGCTGTAGTGATTGTTCTGAGATTAAGTGACTCTGCACGCCTGACGGCTATAGGTAAGCTATTCCATAAACAAGCTGCTTGGACTGCAAAAGATTTATATGTTTAAAATTAGTCAAGTGCTTTGGAATACTCAGTGTCAGATTTCGGGTATGGTAGGGTGGGACTAAATTACTATAAAAATTCCTTGACCATTAAGGTCATGTTGGGCTGCGTTCGAAAACGTCCTCCGAATGCGTTCCGTCACCGAAGTCCCTCGATAACATTTCAGACCCCCTAGACAAGATGCCTTTCGATAATCGCAAACGGAATCGCTAAATGGATAATGTATGAGATTTGACAATTGCGCTCGAAAGCTAAACGAGGGCTTATGTCAAATCGCATACATTTTCCTTCTAGCGATTGCGTTAGCGATTATCGAAAGGCATCTTGTCTAGGGAGTCAGGAGTGGCTATCCGAGAACGCTACGGACGGAGTGCACTCGATCGAGTGGAATCTCACCCGCCTAATCGAGCAAGATCGATTGGATTTGGCTATACATTTCAAGCACCACTGCGGACCCACCATACCACTGGGGTTAGGGTGGGACTAAGCACGCTATGTTATAGCGCGCCATGTTTTAGGAAGCGTGTAAAGGCTCGTAGCGCCCTACGTCTCTTAGCATGCTACAATCGCGCGCGATAATGAAGCGTACAGCAGGAGCCAACATAGCAACCTGCAACTACAAAGCGTCTAATGAGTTAGCGCTTACGGGATTACTACCAGCTGCTAGCATGAGCCGCTGCCCGCGCGCTATGCTAAATAGTTATTTTCGTTAACAACTAGTTTGCCGTGCGCGATCAATCGCGCGCTTAAATAGGCTAAATGCTATAAGATCGCGCGATGTTCATTCATAGCGTTATAACTTTTACAATCATATTAACATAGCGCGCGTTTAGCGCTATACAAAGATAGCGCGCTATATTAAGGCGCTATACAAAGCTAGCGCGCTATATTAAGGCGCTATACGCTATATTAACCACCTAACGAATAACTAATTCTCAAGAACTCAGAGCTGTTTACCGAGGATTACAATCGGATGTTGTTTATGACATCAGCTGCCTCCCCTCTAAGCAAGACAGTAGATCAATACTTGTTATTTACTCTTCATTCATTCATTTCGAAAAACCGCATCATAAAGGCTTTTAATTTAAAGCACAGCAGAAGGAACTCAAGTGGCAAACTAAACTTATACCTAGGTCACGGACCTGAAAAAAGACGGACGGAACGTTGTTGAATCAAGAGTGAAGCATGCAAACGTTATGCATGCAAATGACAGCACATTGTTATGTGTGCGTGTTTTAAGGAATGCCATATTAATTATAAATTTGCCCATTTTTAGATTCAGTACATTCAAATAATGCTATTTTTATATTTATTACTACATGGCTTAGTTTTACCAATTGTGACATACGGTGCAATAGTATGGTGGCCCAGGACCGAACTCAGTACCGTCATAAAGAAATTGCAATCTTTCCAGAGGCTAGCCTGCTCAGCGGTTACTGGCTGTATGCAGACTACTCCAACCGCCGCTATAGAAGTGATACTGGGATTGCCACCTCTTGATTTGCATATCCAACAAGAGGCATCAATGGCAGCCATCAGATTAAAACACTTAGGAATGTGGCATCACCAAAAGGGGATTCACACCATGTTATGGAACGGGATGATCGACTATCAGCCCCTCATAGCGGCACCGTATGATAGGATCCCCAAAAGACATGTATTCGACAGGAAATACAATATACAGCTCTTAGAGCACAAACAAGATCAATCCGGAATCGACGAAGTCCGTATATACACGGATGGCTCAAAAACTGAAAAGGGCACAGGCGTAGGGGTATTCTCGATGGATCTTAACATTAACATATCAATAGCTCTGGGCGATGGAAACTCAATATTTCAATGTGAGACCGTCGCTATCACGCAAGCTGCCAACGCAGTCATGAGAAGAAGTATAAAGAACTATAACATTCGAATTATTACGGACAGCATGGCTGTATTACAAGCGCTGGGAAGTGGCACCATCACATCCCGTCTCATAAACGAATGCCATGAAGCATTGGAGCTTACGGCTTCACAGAACAGAATTACGCTTCAATGGATTAAAGGACATAGTGGGTCGTTGGGTAATGATGCTGCGGATCAGCTGGCTAAAAGGGGTTCAGAAAGCATAGTGGCTGGTCCTGTGCCACGGCTGCCGATCCCCTTTAGCCAGCTGAAAACATGGACACGGCAATATACCCAAAACAAACATAATGCCCGTTGGGCAAATACCTCGACATGTAGACAGTCCAAAGAAGCGGTACCTGCACCTACACCGCGACTGACATATAGACTGCTCCACTTAAACCGACTTGAACTAAGAATAGTGGTAGGATCTCTAACAGGACACAACACACTCAACAAACATTTACATCTATTAGGCGTAACCGACAGTCCCTTGTGCAGAGGATGTCTGAACGCCGAAGAATCAGCTGCCCATGTAATCCTGGAATGCATGGGAGTAGCCACACAACGGGCAGAAATCCTTGGCAATCCGAGGTCACTCCTAGAAGCCTGTGAACGTCCCAGGAGACTTCTGTGCTTCTGGAAGGAGCTGGGCTGGTTAGAATAACCGGCCATCCCACACGCATAATGGACCAAATAAGAGTCTAAATGCGGAAAAGGGAGCCCACTACAATACAATACAATACAATGGCTTAGTTTTTCTTAGATTATAAGATGTAACAGTATTACTTTTAAAATAGGTTAAATTTAAATATAAAGGGTTAAGAATAAGAATGTGATTTTCTATGTGGCTATAAGTGAATTTAATTCTACTTGCGTTAAAATATTCAAGATATAAATTTTTCATACATCTGTTTCTTAATTTTCGTATTGCTAAAATACAAAACTTCTTTAGCGATGCAAAAATATAAAAAAAAACATTTTCAAGTAATAGTAATAAATAATTACTGCATAATGCATTAATATATCCCTTTTTCAGCGGTAGTTGCATATTTTAGCAACAATTTTCGAAATCATGCAACTTTACGGTCGATCTCGTTCATCGTTTAAATGACTAATGACAGGAGGAATCCGATCGCTAAGCAAATTTTTCGCTTAAAAATGTATTAACTTAATACGGCTAATATTATTAACAGTATTCTAATACTGTTAATAATATTAACCGTATAGAACATCTAGAACAGTAAATAAAGTCTGTCATTTTTTAGGTTTCAATGTTATATAAAATCAAAATATTATACTCAAATAAGTATGACTTGATAGAAAGCTCTTTTAAATTATCCAAATTTTAAACCTACTACCCGTCTAGAACATCTTTTAGCCGATAAGAAGAATGGCCGCAAGAAACTTATCAGCTTTGTCAGAAATATAATATACCGACATTTACAATAAAATATGTCGACACAGAAATATTTCTTAACATAACCTGCGACAGAGACGGTAGCGTGCTTATATGTCGGCTATTGATTTTTGCTACTTGTTCTAACGTTCTTAGTTTAATAAGAGTTTTAACGAATTAAAAAATTGTATTGATAAACCAAAACCAAAATTACATAAAATAATTATTACCTATTACATGCACTGTAAAATTGGAAATTCTGGAGCAATTTTTGTGCCAAATTGAAATTGCCTTAAGCCAATCGGACGATGTGGTAGTTGTTGGAGACTTTAATCTCGGATTTATCCAGTGGAATGCTAACGACGATGACCCCAACAGCTTGACTCCGTCTAATTATAATTCTGGTTTGGGGTATGCTTTTGTAGACTTCTTGTCCTGTAATAACTTATTCCAACATAATAATATTAGTAATTGTGATAAACGTTTTTTGGATCTAGTAATTAGCAATATGCATGATGTAATAGTCACAGAACCTCTCGATCATTTAAGTAAATGCTACTCAATACATCCAAATCTTATGTTGAAAATACCTTATTGCAATGTTAAATATTTGAAACCAAAGACGAAATTGGTATACAAATATCACAAAGCTGATTATTGCAAAATCATCAGTGAGTTAAAACAGATATGTTGGCAGGATTTGTTTATGAGTTGTAAAAATATTGATGATATGGTTTCCGAATTTTATAATGTTTTATATCAAATTAGGGACAAATTCGTGCCGATTCGGGATGACTCCAAGAATTTAAAACATCCTTTGTGGTTCAATCACGCTTTGGTAAAACTGTTGGCGGAAAAAAATAAAATACGTAAAAAAATTTTAAAGTATAAAAATCCTAGAGATGAAATAGAATATAAGTTACTTCGTAAACGATGTCATAAGCTACAGGATGAATGCTATAGAAAATATTTACAGAGTATAGAGGCAAACATTAAGAATAATCCGAAACTGTTTTTTAACTTTATTAAAGACAAGCGTGGTGGTCAATCTTCTATCCCAGCGAGGGTACAGTTGGATGGCAATGTCGCCGAGTCCGGTCCAGAGATTGCGAATTTATTTGCGCAACACTTTTCTTCAGTATATTCCTCTAGTGACCCAAGTACAAGCGGTAGAGTTGAGTTACAGCGTCATGAAACTGATATTGTAGCTAAGTTATGCGTATCCGAGTCGGAAGTTGCTAAAAAAATTAAAAGTCTTAATCCCAACAAAGGTGCTGGTCCAGATACAATTCCGCCACAGTTTGTTAAACGTTGTGCACAGGGTATCACATTGCCACTAACATTAATTTTTAATTGTTCTCTCAAATATGGCATTTTTCCTGAGGAATGGAAAAAAGCTCGTATTGTTCCCGTGTTTAAAAAGGGTGATCCTTCATCTGCTAAAAACTATCGCCCAATCTCTATACTTTCATGCTTTTCAAAGCTTTTCGAAACATTGATATGTCCAACTCTTTCGAAATTAAACAAAACATACATTGGCGACAGTCAACACGGTTTCATGTCTGGTCGCTCCGTCCTTACAAACTTAATACCATTTGTGTCAGAAGTGTCTGAAAAAGTCGATAAGGGAATGGAGGTCGATGCCATATACACTGACTTCAGTAGCGCCTTCGATAAAGTTAACCATACTATCCTGGTAAATAAATTGAATGCCTATGGAATAACTGGCTCATTGTTAAAGTGGTTCAGATCATATCTACAGGATAGGCCACAAATGGTAGTTGTGAATGGTTACCAGTCCCGTTGGTACCGTGCTTTGTCTGGTGTTCCCCAAGGTTCACATTTGGGACCACTACTGTTTCTGATCTTTATTAATGATATTACCGCCAATATTAGAAATTGTAAGCCTTTGTTATTTGCGGATGATCTTAAAATTTATAAAACTATAGCTTGTAAGGAAGATAGCAGACTCGTTCAGGATGACCTTAACAGGATTATCACCTGGTGTCACACTAACTGTATGACACTCAATGTCAGCAAGTGTTTCCATATAAGGTACTCTAGAAAGAGAAAGCCACTTGTGACTACTTATGAACTCAATGGTGTAACTTTGGAAAAGGTAAGAGTGATTCGGGATCTTGGTGTTAATATCGACAGCAGACTAAAGTTTGACATACATACGGACGCAGTGGTTACAAAGGCTGTTAAAATGCTCGGGTTTATCAAGCGCAACACCAAAAATTTTAAGAATATTAGCACCAAGATTTTACTATATAACGTCCTGGTGCGTAGCCACCTAGAGTTCGCTTCTGCTGTGTGGAGTCCTTTTTATAGTGTTCACTCTCAGAGGATTGAGAGTGTTCAAAGGGCATTTACTAGACATCCTGCTTTCATTTGTAGTGGGTTTTCTCATCGACAGCCCTATAGTGAGCGTCTAGCCAAGTTCAATATGTTCACTCTCCGAAATCGAAGAATATTTTTGGATATGTGCTTTCTCCATAAAATTGTAAATGGGCAAATTCAGTCAAACGACATACTGTCAAGGGTATCTTTAGCGGTACCACACAGGTATCCGAGACACTATATCGCAAAAATATTTGCTATACCGTTTGCCAGAACAAATCTTGGACTTCAGTCCCCTTTGGCACGAATTTGTAGGGAATACAACACTTCATAGCAATATCTTGGATTTAGATATATTTAACGATAGCTTCCGTAAGTATAAATTCAAAATTTTAAGGTACCTGCAACAACTTTAGTTGATTTATAATGTTTATTGTTTAAAAGTAACAGTTTAAATTTGATGTCGTGTGTGATCGTCTTGACTAAATATAAGCATTATTTAATGTTAATACGCTGAGTGCTATGTACGCCGTTTTTTGATGCATATCAGAATTGTAATTTACTGTGAAAATGTTTTTGTGAATGTCTTAATATGTATCATGTGGCAGTACTATACTTAAATAAATAAATAAAAATAAATAAAAAGTAACACTGTTGTCGTAGTAGTGTTTTCTAATTGTTTTTGCGGGAGGTTTGATAGTAACTGTAAATTTTTAAAAATATAAGAAAAAATAAACTTATGTAATAACTAAATCTATACCGTACGTACCTTTTTCGGAATTGCATACGGAACCAAGCAACGTATATAGTCCCTTGGCTGTTGTTATAAAATCTGCCTCCTCATAATGGGCACTGCATTTAATACTGGCAGATGATGGGCTCCAATTGTTTTGTCCTCTACAGTTTCTAATTATTAGGACTTATGGCCATTTTCACTAACCTCTTCTTAGCTGGCATGCTGTCAAATTCTTTTCATTAAAGACAAAAAGTGACAGCATACGTCTTAGGGGCTTCCTAAACTAAGTTATGTTTGGTGAAATCGGCCATTAATCATCTTTACGATTTTAATTTCTAGGAAACTTATAATTATTATATTTATTGCATTTCACATAAACAAAATGTGAACAAAAAGGGAGAGTACCTACCCAAAAATTTACAATGACTAATCTAACTGTTATCTGACCATAGTTGTAACAAGTACAGATTTCCCCATTTTAGGGAGATTTTCCCGTACAAAAAAAATGGTCTCATTCTATTGATTTTATTTTGAAATTAACATCATAGTAAAAATGAATATAAAAATCATGAATAAAAACAGCTTACGCACGGTATGATTTCACTACACAATATGGTGTTATTTATTAATTTTCTTTACGTAAATTTTATGTCAGTCTGTCACTGTTGCTCATCAATAAATGACGGCGGGTGTAGGGTTACCATCTGACAGGCGTTCGCCGCATTTGACAGGCATTTTACGATTTAGACAGGCGTGCGGCCGGCGCTACGCTGGGACAGGCATTTCTGAATTTCGCGGGTCTCAATAGCGCAAATACATTGGCGTAGGTTTGGGATCCAGACTACCCCATTAAAATGAACATACAGATAGAATAAGCTTTTCCTTCCAAGTATCAGTATACACTAGGGACATTAAAGTTTCAATCTGGACCCCCCCCCCCCTCCCCGGTCGGAAAGACAGGCATTTTTCCGAAAAATCAGGCGTTTTGTGCATCCTCAACAGGCATCCTCCCTGACATGGATGGTAACCCTAGGCGGGTGTCTTACTTGGTGCGTCTGTGTGAGTGTAGGTCGTGTATCTCTATATAGTTTGTTGTATAGTTTGTGTACAAACACATGAAATTGTCTTACCTTGCATGCTTCACATGTACCTATCTAAGGCAACACTACGTCCGTATTTTTTGTAGGTTCATGACCTAGGTATACTGATGCATGCAAGCTTTTTTCTTATTCTTTGTCAAACAAACCCCTTAGATGAAAACGAAGGTTATCTTGGCTATCTAACGTACACATTCGCCTTCCGTAATCCTCTCAACTTTATTAATTTTCCAAAAACCTTTTCTTAAAAAAAATATGTAATTATCACGGACAATCTTAATATATATCAATATATCTACTAAAATCTAAATCCAAAGTGTTAGAGCAAAGAGATGGCAAAGAGGCTTGTTTATAGTAATCTCTCTCTATGCAAGCATATAACTGACGGATATTGATGTTCCGGGTTTCATTGTTGGATATGCCATTGGATTCGGGGACACCAGCGGCTATTCCGCCGATATCCCCCTACCAGCGGCCCTACCGCCTATTTCAAAGCGTTTACTCGCTATCGCTTTTGTGACATTCAATTCAATTTTTTGGGTTGTATGGCCTCTGTCTTTTGTGACAATTTTGCCAATGTCGAGAACAAAAGTTTTAATGTCACAGGTGACATTAGATTAATTAAACAACCTATTTGTTAAAGTTATTAACCATGTATCAAAAAACCGGCCAAGCGCGAGTCGGACTCGCCCATGAAGGGTTCCGTAGGATTTATGACGTATTAAAAAAACTACTTACTAGATCTCGTTCAAACCAATTTTCGGTGGAAGTTTGCATGGTAATGTACATCATATATTTTTTTTAGTTTTATCATTCTCTTATCTTAGAAGTTACAGGGGGACACAGTTTACCACTTTGGACGTGTCTCTCGCGCAAACTATTCAGTTTAGAAAAAAATGATATTAGAAACCTCAATATGATTTTTGAAGACCTATCTTAATGCGGTTCACAGAATACATCTACTTACCAAGTTTCAACAGTGTAGTTCTTATAGTTTCGGAGAAAAGTGGCTGTGTCATACGGACGAACAAACAGACAGACAGACAGACATAACGAATCTATAAGGGTTCCGTTTTTTGCCATTAGGCTACGGAACCCTAAAAATCCAAAACTTCCCCCAAAAACCAAACGAGTATGTGGGAAAGTTGCACTCGTATATATTCAGTGGACTGTAAAATTGATGAATGTAGATCTGCACCTTGCCCAGTTATTAGAAAGTAAAAACAAAAGCTCCGCCAACCTTGAAATCCCTTTCACCTTGGGGTGATCAGCTTAGGTGAAGATGATGCATGGCGGCGGGAGTACCCCAGGGTTCCGTGCTGGGCCCTCTGCTCTGGAACCTGGGGTACAACTGGGTTCTGCGGGGCAACCTCCTGCCGAACATGGAGGTTGTCTGCTTCGCCGACGACACCCTTGTCGCGGCGAAGGGGCGCACGTATGAGGAGGCGGTCCACCTGGCGTCGGTCGGCGCGACGATGGTCGTCCGGCGCATCCGCCTCTTCGGGCTGGACGTGGCCGTCGAGAAGACGACGGCCATTTCGTTCAGGCCGCCGCGTCGCCGCAGACCCCAGGCGGGGCTCCGTGTCCGAGTGGAGGGGGTGCAAGTCCAGATCGAGAGCTCGATGAAGTATCTCGGTCTGGTGCTGGACCCCCGATGGGATTTCGGGGAGCACTTTAAGCTCCTCGCCCCAAGGCTGTGTGCCGCCGCGGCAGCCCTCGGACGGGTCCTCCCCAACGTGGGGGGACCAGGCGCAGCGAGCCGTCGACTTTATCAGACGGTGATAAAGTCGATGGCGCTGTACGGAGCCCCGATTTGGGCGGAGCGTCTCGCCCCCCGAACGGTGGCCCTCCTGCGTAGGCCGCAGAGGGTCATTGCCACCCGGGCCGTGCGGGCCTACCGCACGGTCTCTCACGGGGCGGCCTGCGTTCTAGCGGGCTCGCCTCCGTGGGATGTCGAGGCACGCGTCCTTGCGGCCGTGTACCGACATCGGGTGGCAGCGAGGAGTCGGGGGGAGCGCCCCCTCCCGCAGGAGGTGGCGCGCACAAGGCTCCTGGCGCAGAGGGAGGCTCTCCGCCAGTGGGCCGAGACGCTCGCCCACCCAGCTACCGGCCACTGGACGATTGAGGCCGTTCGTCCAGTGTTGGAGGAGTGGGTTGGGCGCCGGCAGGGCAGCCTCACCTACCGGATGGTGCAGATGATGACCGGGCACGGCTGCTTCGGCCATTATCTGCACCATGTCGCACGGAGGGAGGAGACGCCGCAGTGCCACCACTGCGGCGCTCCAGACGACACGGCCGGACACACCCTCTCGGAGTGCCCGGCCTGGCGACCCCAGCGTGACGCATTAGCCCTCGCGCTGGGCCTAGGTAGGGGTGCGCCCGTCGTGCTGGCCAGCGTCGCACGCGAGATGCTGACCAGCGCGACGGCGTGGGAGGCTGTCGCCTCCTTCTGCGAGGAAGTGATCTCGCAGAAGGAGGCAGCGGAGCGGGCGCGAGAGGTTGACCCTCTCGCCGCTCCGGCGCAGGCGGTTGGGTAGGAGGAGGCGCGCGTTCCTGGACGCGCGCCACCAACTCCCCTAAGCAAGCTGGGGATGAAATGGCCCGGCCGGCCGACAACCGGTCGGGAGACACTTTTTCATTCCTCATGCTCGGAAAGGAGCGTTTCCTTGATCTGAGTATTGGGAGGAAAACGCTAGTTCCCACCAGCGGGCGGGAAATTCTCATACTATTTACTTCCCTCCTTAGGGCGGAAAGTAAAATTTTAAAAATAGAACTGAATTAGGTTACGTACATACAATCTTTGGTACAATGATAATAAAAGTATTTGGCTGAATGGCCAGTAACAGGTAACGCGATGTGTTCCAAATTTAAAAATACCTGTGAAAAAGATAATTTTGGCGGGAGGGGAATCTGTTACGCTGTACCGAAATCTTGATTGTGTGATTTAGGTATTTAAGAAAAACAATGAATTCAAGCGATTCTGAAATTTCGGCTCCAGATTCAATCACGAACGAAGCAAATACAATACTCGAAATTTTTTTGCCAAAAATTTCAAAGGAAAGATATTTAAATACATATTCCGACTTTATGAAGTGGCGAGATGCAAGGAATATAAAATCATTTTCTGAAAATGTATTTCTTATATACTTTAATGAACTATCTCATAAAGTGCAGGCGTCTACGCTATGGAGCAGATATTCAATGCTTAAAAGTACACTAAGTGTAAAACACGATGTCGATATGTCATGTTAGGAGTATTTTTATTAATAAATTTTATTAGAAAAGCTATTTTTTATTTTCCTTGCATTCGAAATGAAAAGTAGAGTGCTACACACGGGTAAAAGGAATCAAACCCTACTCGGACTATAGCCGCCCTCGCTGCGCTCGGGCGTCTAACAACCTCGTAGGGATTGATTCCTTTCCACCCTTATAAAGCAATCTACTATTCTACCCCTGGCCTGCCCGTCTGGGGGGTCGAATTATGGCACTTGTCGACCCCCCCGTAGAGGTAAGACCTGGCGCTTGCGTCAGGCCTACAATCCAGGGGGCGCACTCGGGGAATGGCTAACGCCGATCCCGAGTGTGTCTCTACGGAGGTAGAAGTTGCTCTGGAGGGTGGTTTAGCCAGGTATGGGGTTACCCAGGTAACCCGAGTCCAATGGCATATCCTTGGGGCGGCTTTGTCAGCTTTCAGCCCCTTGTTGAATCGTAAAGAGATTCCCCCGCCTCAAAAAAAAAAAAAAGGTGAAGATGATGCGCACGGGGCTCCAACTTCTGTCTTTTCTTGATGCTTAATCCTTAATCGGAAGGTCACGGACCGGATCACGATAAGTTTACAATATTTCTTAACTTCTAGCAGGCACAGCGTGCAGCGTGTGCACACTACAAAGCGCGGCGGGCAAGTCTTCCCTGTGTTTACCTTACTCTATGGCAAGTCTGATCGGCCCGTGTGGATCCAAAGACGTCATGGCCAATGTAACTTCATTTTCAATTTATCTACCAATAACTTTACAAGTAGGTACCGAACATGCCCCCCACCGAAATCCCCATATACATCCCCACCAAGGGGCTCGAGTCTACCCCAAATTAGGGTGTATAAGCAGGCCCCCGTCACTCGCGCAATGCAGCGTTATAAATACCTACCGCTAAGTAGCGCGCCGGCGCGCCGACCGGCAGAGAGCCGCCGCCACCCGCCGCGCCGCACGCGAGACTTTATTATAGAATTTTGTAATTTTTTTGTATTTTTTTTATTTTGTTTTTATTGTTTTTTTCCTTTATTTTATTGCTTTTTTGGTTATTATATCAATTTGGTTTTAAATTTCTTTTAGTTTTTTATCAATAATTTTTTTTATTTATAATTTTCTTTTCAGAACTAAAAACGGGATTTTTATACCTAAATCGAATAATTTTCCGAAAATTTTCAGTTAAATGTTGATGCGAAAAAAGGACACAATAATTTTAATTTAATAAACTTGATTAACAATACGGTGGTTAATTTATACTGTGAAGCTATTGGATGTCGTTGTTAAAAGACAAATAAAAATTTTGATTTTTTTTAATCGGCTGAGATAAAAGCCAACAGCTTCTCTGTTGTTTGTATAAAAAAAATAGGCAGCCTGCTTGATTGCCTACTTAGTTTTATAAAAAAATTATAAAGTCTCGATGAACCGGTTATTTGATTCCGTACAAAAAAAAATATTTCACCTTACTCCTGTTTTTAAAAGATTGCCTATTTATCACAATTATCCATACGATTCAGGATATTTTCCATAGTAAAATTTAATAACCGTGAGTTTAAACATGAAAAAAAAACATCGATCATGTATTTTTCATAATAATTCGTAATTTTTTTAATCGTTTGTAATTGGACAAATGAATAAAATCAATGAAGAAAAACTTTCGCCTTGGGTGGGATTGGTAATTTTTTCATAATTTGTATTTTTTATAATTTATCAATGTAAGTATTAATGACGATAAAGTAATATTCTATTCTCTTATTTTTTAACATATACTATTTTAATTTTTTAAATATATGCGCACTGCCAATTTAGAAGTAGATTATGAGGAATAATGTAATCATTAACACCAATCATGTATTTTACTATATTCTTGTAAATTAAGTAAGTACTATTATTATTATCATTTTATAAAATTAAAGCACATTTGAGTTAGGGGCTTTCCTCGCAATCACTTTATTTTATTATAAGAATAAGAATCATTTATTTTACCAAAATATATAGTACAAAATAAATTTACTATGATTATCACACTAGGTTAGACCTGTTATGCGAAGATCATACTTATTAACAAAAATCAAAGATTTTCTGTGCCAGCTGATTTAAAAGATATTAATATATATAATATATTAAACGAAGAAATCAAATCAATTATAATTATAATCCTACGTATATCAATAAAATAATAACATTAAAGTTTTACTTTGACTATTTTGTTTATGTTCTTTGTACAACCCTTAAGTTTTTGCTCGATGACGCAATCACACGGTGTACGCGGGAATCTCGACTCTCGGCGCGCGTTCATAGAGACCTTTTCTTCTTGCAGCGACTTTTGTCTGTCGGTTTTGGCTATTATTATTACAACGATTCGAGCATTTCTATGGGAGTGATGTATCTGTTACGTAGTAACTATTATCTAATCTGTGGTATAAGCCTTAGGCAACCACGTTGGCCCAGTGCGGATTGGTCGCCTTCACATACACATTTACTTATGAATGCCATACTTATGAATGCCTCCACAAAAATAAAGTCTCGTGTAGCTGCGATGTAATAGAATATGTCCAGAATCAAAGTCTTAGGGTTAGAAATAGATACAAACTTTCATTGGAAATTGCATATAAACCAATTATGTATAAAACTGAAAACTTTTTTGGTCAAAATAAATTTAATTGAATGCCGTTGAATTAAAATATGTAATAAATAAACAAACACTTCGTATGGTGTATTTTGCATTAGTAGATTCAATGATAAGCTATGCCATTAGTGTGTATGGACGTACCTACGCTACCTACATGACTGAAGTAAACAACTTACAAACAAGATTTCTTAAATCTTCTTATATATAAAAATGAGACGCTGTGTGTAGTGTAGTCTCGCTAAAACTCAAAAATGGTTCGACCGATTCTTACGAAATTTTCTGTGTGTGTTTCAATAGGTCTAGGGAAGGTTTAGTACAACAATCGGGCAGGACGTCTGCCGTGCCCACTAGTCTTCTTCTTCTTATATATAAAAACGAAACGCTGTGTCTTTGTCTCGCAAAAACTCTGAAACGGCTCGACAGATTGTTACGAAATTTTCTGTGGGTGTTTGAATTGATCCAGGGAAGGTTTAAACATACAGTTGGACCCGATAGATATCACTATAATCGGGCAGGACAACGTCTGCCGGGCCCACTAGTCTTCTTCTTCTTATAGTTCTTCTAGTGGGCCCGGCGGACGTTGTCCTGCCCGATTACAGCGCCACCTACCAGGTCCAACCATACGTTTAAACCTTCCTTGGACCTGGTCAAATACACACAGAAAATTTCGTAAGAATCTATTGAGCCGTTTCAGTTTTAGCGAGACTAACACACAGCGTTTCATTTTTATATATAAGAAGAATAGTGGGCCCGGCAGACGTTATCCTGCCCGGCGATTACAGCGCCACCTACTGGGTCCAAATGTACTTTTAAACCTTCCCTGGACCGATTCAAAGAAACACAGAAAATTTCGTAAGAATCTGTCAAACCGTTTCAGAGTTTTTGCGAGACAAACACAAATTTTCTGGGTGTGTTTGAATAGGCTCAAGGTAAAGCAAACATACATTAAAATGTAAACTCAAAGATACACTATTGGAAACTACTAACTTACGAGTAGCATAGGTTAATAAATATATAAATACTTGTATAATTTTAATAAGTGCAATTAATTTGTATGCATGGTAGATAATAAGCGCGTACTCGCCAACAAACTGCCAGTCAGTTTGGCGAGAATATGTTTGTTTTTGTGTATTAACTACATACATGACTCTTACATTACTTATTTGATTAAATATGAAAAAAAAATGAATTTCTTCGCAGATGTATGCGATGTTTTTCTTCGCCGTAGGAGCGTAGGCAAATGAACATATGAAATTCGAAAAACGAAACACATTGGTAGACAACGCCATGTACCTAGGTACATGTCCTTGTCGAACCCAGAACCTCCCGATTGGAAGGCAAGTGCCGACCCTCTTACTCCCCACCAAAATACCCTGAGCGAAACTAGGACAATGAAGTGATACTACTACCTACTATTTGTTATTTTGTTCCTCGCTCACCTTCCTAGTACATTATGGATGGAAAAACACTCTTGGATTAATCACTAGTGCCTATTTCACAGAGTACAAGTAATCTATCCATCCATCTATTGAAATTACTTTTCATGATAAACATTCCATGAAAATTCTCGCTTTACAGCTTACTTGAATCAGTACTTATAGGTTCAAGAATTAAACATTGTGTAATAGGCCCTAGAATCGTTATCCTAAGTACAACGTTAGTACACAACTGTATCGATTTTGAAGACACAAAATAAATCCCCTTGTTAAAGCGTTGCTTAGCAACTAGATAACGTATAAAGTAAGCTAAGAATGGACCAATTGCTGCCATTTACACGAATTTATTTTCCAAAAAGTTACTTTTAGGGACTAAATAAATAAGCTTTTAAGACTAATTAGACAATATAAAAAAAACTAATGCCTATCTCATATAACCGTGGTAATGTAAGTACATTTATGTTAATTCCGCTGAATATTATTGCTATCATGAGACTCTTTATCAACAACGTGCATTGAAATGCACGGTGTTCACAAAGAGTCTCATGATATTATAAAATGTAATATTTTTAGGTGAGAAAAATCGCATTTCGTACTAGAGGTCGTTCGGCGCACTCGCTTGATGTCGGGGCACCGCGGGACTCGGCTGCGGGTGGAGATGGCAAACTTTTCTTACAAATCAGACCAGCCTTCGCTGATCCTCGATCCTCCTTTCAAAGATCCAATACTCTACTAGCCGGGTAAGCTTTAACAACTAACAAAAAATAATCCTTCCAGCAATAGTATTTAAATCGAATTCAGCAATTTTAATATTTTGTCGTAATTAAAAACATCAAATTGTCAATGAAAATATCAAACAGTATGAATACCGGCACAATATGGCAATATGGCACAGTATTCGAGGTCTACTTCTAGCTATTTTTAGCTATACATGATGTATCTATGTTACAGAAATGATTTTGCTCAAAGTGAAACCGGTAAAAACGAAAGTATTAACTTACAAGCCGTGGGGGAAGGCAAAGTGCAACTTTCTAGAACTCCGCAGGAAAAGGACAGATTACCGGACAGGATAACACTCGACAGGTAACGTTTTAACAAGTTTAAAAAGGTACGACTTTAAAATACAGTAGATATACCTCACTACAAATCATGATATTTGCTTCTTAACAAATAATAAATAACTGCGATTCCATAATATATCTTCATACTTACTTCAAAGAATCTAAACTCCGGATATTTTTCGAAGCATTGGTTAAAATTTCTCTTGTTTGTTTCGTCCCAAATAATTAATTATTCATATTCATCTTTAAAATAATTGATAGGATCAGCTATCTTTATCCTTACATATTATAAAACAAAGTCCCCCGCCGCGTCTGTCTGTATACAGGGTGTCTCAGAAACAATGGATAAACCTTTAACTGTTGATAGGTTTCGTCGAGACCTCTCTAATCTCAAATTTTGACTTTAGTAAAAATATCTCGGTTTTCAAGATATTTGATAGTTTATGATTTTTTTTAAAAATGCCACTTTTGGTTGGTTTTTAATGTGCCATTTTTACAAATACGGACTTTTTCTGATTCAGTTTTTTTTTAGCTTCTAACGGAATAGTTCAGCTATCAATAACAGTGGTTAAAATTGAGCTAGCTAATCACAAAGTGCTTGGAAAAAACAATGTTCCAAAAAAAATTAAACAAGAAATTATTTTTCTTCGTGTTTTGTCAGCTACCATGTAAAAAAAATGTATGACGCTCATCGTGCCCATTATCTTAAAAAAATGCTTAGTTATTCTAGTTTCAAAAAAGGTATGATAACCTATGCTTAATGTATCTCTTAAATTTTATTACTGCTTGAATAGCAAATGGTATGAAATTTTAAAAAGATTTTTTTCGGAATAGTTATTAATTCTTAGTTTGAATAAAGAATTTAATTAATTCTTAGTTTGAAGAAAAATAAAACAACATGAAATTTTAATTTTTTATTAAATTTACAATAAATGTTCGAATTGGCGTCCTTGCGCTCTGATACACGCCCTACATCTTTTTATAAAAGAAAGTTTGATGCGGCGCGCGTAACCAGACGTTTTTATGTGTGCAGCTGCATTTTGTATGCGAGTACGCAACTCTGTTATTGAGGATACTGGCCTCGCGTAGACAAGGTCTTTCAGACATACCCAATAAAAAAAATCCAAGGGATTTAGATCCGGCGATCTGGGCGGCCATAAAATAGGGCTGAGCCGGCCTATCCACCTTTGTGGGAAGTGTTGATTTAAATAATTTCTTACTACTATTGCATAGTGAGCTGGGCACCCATCATTTTGAAGCCACATTCTCCGCCTCACTTCTAAATTGACATCTTCTAGCATGCCGGGTAAATCATTTTGTAAAAAATTAAGGTAAATTTCACTATTCAGTGTAGCTGGAAGTTCATATGGCCCGATCACCTGTCCGTCAATAATCCCAGTCCACAAGTTAACTTTAAATTGAACTTGGGACCGATCTTCCCTCATCAAATGTGGGTTTTCAACTTGCCAGCTATGTAGATTGTGGATGTTGAAATATCCATCTCTCCGGAATGAGGATTCATCCGTCCATAAAATTTTATTGAAAAATTGCGGGTCCTCCCTTATTTTATTTAACATGATTCTGCAGAATGCAATCCTGCGCGGATAGTCAGCAGGCTGTAGAGTTTGGACCCTTTGAATATGGAAAGGGTGCAAAAGGTATTTTTTCAATATGCGATGCACTTTGCTTCTATTAATGCCGGTTCGACGTGCAATTCCACGCACAGAACGTGTTGAATCTTCTTCTATTTCGTCGAGGACTACTACTTCTTCATCGTCGTTTCTTTCTGGTCTTCCTGGCCCTGCACCACCAATGCCTCTTCCTGGAAGCCTCCCTTCGCAGTACGATTATGTACCCGAGCAAAAACTCGATAGTCCGGGTGACGTGCGTTGGGGTACCTAATACAAAAAATGACGTTATTAAATTTACTAATTCATTTAATTTTAAAATCTAATTAAACACGGCGTGTGACTATTTTTAGAAGGATAACATAATGTAAGACCCATCCTGATACGTTTAACTAAAGTTGCAATAAATGTGTGTAATTTAAAAAAAAATAAGATTGATTGAATTAAAGAGAAAATAAATAATCTTACCTCTCTGCGTACAGACATAAGAATAAACAAGTATAGAAGCGAAACTCCCGGCCGTCGAGCGCTCAAGGCCACGTTATTCACCTACCGTTTGATTTCCGTTGAACGGAATCGCCAGTCAAGGCGCGCACCGCATCCCGCACGTACGTGACTCCTTCCCGCGCGCCGCTATCTACCTAGTCGCCGCGATGCCGACTTATTGTTGCGTTTATGGGTGCAAAA
Source organism: Schoenobius gigantellus (assembly GCA_963935595.1). NCBI lineage: Eukaryota > Metazoa > Arthropoda > Insecta > Lepidoptera > Crambidae > Schoenobius > Schoenobius gigantellus. Next base: position 25,027,371 of record OZ012559.1, read on the forward strand.
ATAATGCCATAATAACCCCAAATTTAAAGTTTTACAATTTGCCCGAAGATAAAGAAAGGTAAGTACAAAGGTATATCTACTTGTTTTATTCAATCCTCTCTAAGCAACTGCGAAGATGACTTGGATATATTTCTTTTGAGCAAAGACGACGGCACAGAACCTTTTTTTGCAAACCATATGACATCGGAGATTTCGCCGCTTGCTGTTCCGACATGCGATTACAGGTCTGAGGGCCTATTACCGATCTCATGGTTTTGCAAATGATATCATATGATATCATAGTGCAAGACGAAAAATACGATTTCCGGTCAGATTTTTAATCATTTGTTTATTATTTAATGATGACATCATTGAAATTATGCCATAGTGATGATATCATTGGAGATCAGTAATACGAAATGCAGTATTTCATGACTTCTTTTTCTCAAATTTATACCATGTCATACGATGAAAGATCCATAATTGGCCCTCAGATTTGCCTACACAAAACGCACTTTCCTACGTTTGTGGGTATCTACTCAAAAAATGCTCGCTTAAACATGAATGCCCAGCTTTCAATAAATACAGAGATTACAAGGGAGAAAATACAGAAAATTCTCAACTATTTATTCATTTTAAAGCATTCAATCGGACAAAAATTTTCGGAAGTTTAACTGTTCCTCCGGCACATTTTGTAAACTATATTGAGAAACTCGAGAATATATTCGTAAATAGCTTCAAATATTTTATTTTTACCGATGGTGCTGGTGCGATCTTGCTAGATACAATGAAAAAAATTGTGTTTCAGGTACCTTGTGAATATTTTCCTATTGATTACCTGATTAAGCTTTTTATAAGAATGCGTATTTACTACGCGCTGAAGTTTAATAACCGAAACTTCAAATCATCTACAAAAACGCCATCTTTTATAAATATCAGACATTTGTAAATATTTCTGTTGAATTGAAACCTTTTAAATAAAAATGATTGAATATTTTAAAATTATTTTTATTATACCTACCCTAGATACAGATACAGTTTTATTCGTAATATTCATTACATGTCAAAGCTAATACAATATAATGTATCGAGTTTCTAAAGCTGTCATTGTAGTGCAATTTTGAAACTCTGTAAGTATGGGATTTTTTTTTGTCAAGTCGGGAATAATTTGAATTATGAGAAACTTTGGTACTGCTATATAGGTATATTTTTATCGACCTTTGTTACTGTTCCATATAAAATTTAAATACAATCAATACTTGATTAAAATTATGAAACAACAGATTTTTTTTCAAGTGAAAATGTTGGTCTGATAGTAAAAAGTGAGCTTAGGTTTTATCCATTAGTACATTCATAACTTCAGCTCTTGGACTATAAACGTAGGTACGATACCTAAATTACAAACCATTTTTGTACATCGAAATTCGAAACATTTTAATGATTTTGTTCTCTAAGTTGTAGGGATTAAGCTCAATTAATCAAAAATAGGCAGGTTCTTATAACTACGGAATCAAAAAAACTAAAAATGTGGGTACTATTGCTAAAGATAGTCGCTCGCTCGCTACACTTGAAGTACAAAATCAATAAGACTCGGTGTATACTCAGTTTCTCATTTAATGTAAAATATGGAGGTACCTATATAAAAAATATTGTAGTGGTCACCATACGTCCATGTGGTGACCCTAGCGGCGCCCGCAGACTACTGCGGGGCGTTACAGGAGGAAGGGCGCTGTAGGTATGCAAATAGCGGCATTTGGTGCACCCACAAAGGAGATTCGCTTCTATACTTGTTTATTCTTATGGTACAGACGAGCAGCAGCGTTAGCATTTCCTCGACATTCGCCATAAACGAAATGCATGTTTGCATATTCGCGCGACGTGTACTGATGTCTAGGCATGTTCAGTGTTATGTATTGGTTGTCAGTTAGGTTTCACAGCACAAACAATATCCAAATCGTAAAGCTAGCCAAGTCCATATGATCACCAGTTGTCAATAGGTTTCACAGCACAAACAATATCCGAATCGCAAAGCTAGTCAAGTCCAAAATCACAGCAAAATGTCGTTTAAAATCATCGAAGCTCTATCGAATCTCTCGAATACAGAAAACACGCGTGGCTCACAACCGGAGTTCAGAAGGACACTAACAATCGTAACAAAGAACCCAATGATCAGACGCAGGTAAAAAAAGTCCTTCCAGGAAATTCGATAGCAGGTGAGGTTGCAAATGCTTATGACTCATGTGCTGTTAATGATAAGGCTCCTTTTTGATTGCGCATAGTGGATGAGACATGTGGCAGGCAGGGGCCACAAAAAAAAACACGTTTCTCAACTCTGTGACTCGCAAACGATTGTTTACAAATAAGCTTTAAGTGCTTATTAGTGGAAAAAAAACCTTTTTTTTTTTCAAATTTTCATTTTATTTGCTATTCAACCAGTCAGAAAGTCAAGAAAGCATAAACTTAATACTGGAAAACTAAATTAACCGAATAAAATTAATCCGAAAAATAATTAATCCGACAAACAATCTTTTTAAAATTTTCATACCATTTGCTATTCAAGCAGTAATAAAAGTTCAGAGATACATTAAGCATAAGTTTATCATACCTTTTTTGAAACTAGAATAACTAAGCATTTTTTTAAGATAATGGGCACGATGAGCGTCATACATTTTTTTTACATGGTAGCAGACCAAACACGAAGAAAAATAATTTCTTGTTTAATTTTTTTTGGAACATTGTTTTTTCCAAGCACTTCGTGATTAGCTAGCTCAATTTTAACCACTGTTATTGATAGCTGAACTATTCTGTTAGAAGCTAAAAAAACCTGAATCAGAAAAAGTCCGTATTTGTAAAAATGGCACATTAAAAACCAACCAAAAGTGGCATTTTTAAAAAAAATCATAAACTATCAAATATCTTGAAAACCGAGATATTTTTACAAAAGTCAAAATTTGAGATTAGAGAGGTCTCGACGAAACCTATCAACAGTTAAAGGTTTATCCATTGTTTCTGAGACACCCTGTATATATAATTTGTTAAGTTTTTGTATTAATTTCTGTGTACAATAACGATATTTTAAGGCGAAACGTAGTTCGCGGGCACAGCTCGTATGTAATGTATATAAAAAAACCGGCCAAGCGCGAGTCGGACTCGCCCATGAAGGGTTCCGTAAGATTTATCACGTATTAAAAAAACTACTTACTAGATCTCGTTCAAACCAATTTTCGGTGGAAGTTTGCATGGTAATGTATACATCATATATATTTTTTTAGTTTTATCATTCTCTTATTTAAGAAGTTACAGGGGGGGGGGGGGACACACACACACACACATTTTACCACTTTGGACGTGTCTCTCGCGCAAACTATTCAGTTTAGAAAAAAATGATATTAGAAACCTCAATATGATTTTTGAAGACCTATCCATAGATACCCCACACAAAATGGGTTTGATGAAAAAGAAAATTTTGAGTTTCACTTCTATGTATGGGGAACCCCCAAAAATTATTGCTTTTTTCTATTTTTGTGTGAAAATCTAATGCGGTTCACAGAATACATCTACTGACCAAGTTTCAACAGTGTAGTTCTTATAGTTTCGGAGAAAAGTGGCTGTGACATACGGACGGACGGACAGACAGACAGACATGACGAATCTATAAGGGTTCCGTTTTTTGCCATTTGGCTACGGAACCCTAAAAAGAAGTTCTCCCACTGACATATAGACCGCACGCACACACACAGCCGTAACCGCTAATGGTAGAAACGTGAAACGTGAAAGTTGTTTTAATTCAAAATGCGGACGTATACTAAGGGATTTTAAAAAAAAATTACCCTGAAGGGATGATACAGGGGTTGCATAAGTTTGTATGGGAAAACTTAAAATTAGCAACGATTTTGATAAAACTTGAGATTCATGCTCTTAAAAACATTTCATTGAATTCGTGTTTCATTGTTTATTGGAATTCACCCCCTTAGGGTGCAAAATAGGGGTTGAACATTTCTATAGAAAATATTTCAAACCTGCTCCAATTTCTATGAAATTTATTATCCAATCTCCTAAATAAAAATAAAAGTGTTCTATATACTTAATAGGCTACAGAATTATTTTTCCTATGCAAAATATAAAATTCCTACGGGGAAACAATAACGCAGGCGAAGCCGCGAGCGGAAAGCTGGTATTTAAGGGTATTACGTCGCCCAATGACCTTCAGCATTTGCCCGCTGGTAAAAGTATTCCCACGTTAACGCCATCTCTTTTTAGACAACTGCACTACAAAGTATCAAGCTCAAGATAAAATAAGACTACAGACACGGCGCCCAGTCAGTGTTATTTTGCCTACTTTAATCGCTCTCTGAGCGACATTTATTTTCTCATCACTACATAGTATAAAACAAAGTCGCTTTCCGCTGTCTTTCCCTATATATGTTAAGATCTTTAAAACTACGCAACGGATTTTGATGTGGTTTTATTTTTATTTTTTTTTAAACTTTTTTACTTTCACCTATGTCGATGTTTGTCATCAAATCTTGCAAATTAAATTTGACCCACTTCCCGGTTACCGATTGATCTAAAATTTAGCATACAAGTGTAAATCGCGTGACAATACAATATTATGATGACATTGGTGCTGACCTGATGATGGAGCTGGAAGGTGGCCATAGAAACTTCGCAATGAAATGACACATCCTAATCGAGTTTGGGCTCGTTTGATTCGTCTTGACGAGTACTTTGGTGCTACATGGTAACCAGGGTCTGATGATGGAGTTGGAATGTGGCCATAGAAACTCAGTAAAGCAACGACGCAACCCCATCGAGCCTCGGCTAGTTTGATTCGTCTTGACGAGTACTTTGGTGCTAGAGGGTAACCAGGGGCCTTACCATGATGGCTTAAAGCAAGGTTAAAACAATATTGAAACAGAGACACCGCTCTTGCTGCGTATAGCGCCATCCCGCTCTCAGCGCGGTTTTAATATTGTTTTGGGCGATCATGGTCAGGGGGCAGGGTCTAATGATGGAACTGGAATATGGCCATAGGAACTCATTAATTAATCGACATAGCCACATCGAGTATGGGCTCGTTTGATTCGTCTTGATACTTAGTACTTTAGTGCTAGATGGTAATCAGGGTATAGGGGATATTTTTAAATATTTATTTAATTGTAAATGTGTGTCTCTCATCGTCATTTTATTTATTTAATCTCTCATCGTCGTAAAGAACCTCGCGACCGCTCGCGACGCACGCATAATAGTCCTTAACACCTCGCCTTAGCGATCGGGCTCGCAATGCATCGGAATCTATGGGATTACCTCGGAGGTGCTCGGAGCGATCACAACCTCCCGCGCACCGCAGCTAGTTGACACTCTTGTTTTCTTTTGAATTCGCATGAATTACATCTCTATTGGGTTAAGTGCTCGTAGGTCTAAGCATACGTCTCTAGCGTCCTCCACTTTCATAAATGCTTTCGTACACGCTCGTCGGTTACGGGTACTCTTGACCTGACCTTTTGGTGCAGGTCCAAGATGTCTCCTATTTGGTCCAGGTAAGTTCGTCTCGGTCGTCCCTTACCGACTTGTCCACTTGCATTTGCCTCGTATATTTTTTTCGTAAGTCGTCTTCCATTCATCCTTTCTATATGGCCAAACCATATTAGCATTCCTTTTTTAATTTTTGTCACTATGTCTTCTTTCATCCCACACATTTCCCTTATCACACTATTACGAAACTTATCTATCAGAGTCACTCCAGCCATTCCTCTCAAAGCTCTCATTTCCACTGCATTAATCCTACTTTCATCCTTCTTTTGCCACACCCAACATTCACTACCATACATAAGCGTAGGGACCAAAACGCATCTATGAACAGCCAGTCGTGCCTTTTTTGACAACATTTGGCTGTTCAGAAAGTTTTGCAAGCCCTATTTACTTTATTACCTTGTCGCGAAGCGGAAGGCTTCGTGCAAAAAAAAGGGAGGAAGCTAAAAGAAAAACAAGGTTAAAAGTTAATACCGTATAATTAAAAAATAAATGCAAAGGTAGGGTGATAAGGAGGGCACGACCGAACTTAATTATCTAACTTAACTAACATCTAGCTATGTACAACAATATTTATATAAAAATCTAGCCTGGCCAGGGTAGGACGCGGGGGCGAGTAGCAGCTCAGCCGGATAGCCGGAGCAGGAACAGGCACGGCAGCACAGCTCTCCGGATAGGCAGATCAGAGGATAGGTAGGCAGCATAGGAGCGCCCCAACGATGCTCCGTAGGCAGACGGCAGCAGGGACCCGTAGAAGGCGCGACGGAGTGGTCAGGTGGGCAGCAGGCAGGCATGAAGTGATATGATCACGAAGGCCTGGCGGTGGTGGTTAGGTTCCAAGCCGGTGTAAGGAGCTTAGCTACTCCTTAGCCGTTTGCGTTCAATACCAGAGCTGGTAGTAGACTGGCTTCCTAATGACCCTGGTCCGCTTTTATACTGGCCATAACAATACATAAATGTCAAACGAAAGATTTTTGAAAAATAATTAATTATATGACATTTGTCAGTCACGTAGGCATTGAGCTACAATATTGAGATTTGATTGAGATCAAATGTTGGACGCTGTCAATTATAATAAGAAAATATAGAAAAACACAATAAAGGACTAATAACTATTACAAATATTTATCGCTTGTGAATAATACCGTTATACAAAGTGAAGTTCAAATAATCAGTTAGTGCTTTACAAACATTCGTGAATTAATAAGTGTTACAAGAATTTGTCCATATTTACAAGATCGATATGTGAAAAGACAACTCTTCTTCCAGATATGTTTAGGACTTCTGTTTGTGATTGTACTTCTTTTTCGATAATAAGGCCAGGCAAAGAATCTTCATTTTGTTGAAACTAAAAAAATAGCATGTTCATGATTACTAGGCAGTTAAATATATCTTAATTTTAAATTTGTAGTTAGATTATAACACAAATATAAATAAAAATCTATATTCTGACAAATCACAGAGTATGATGACGCTAAAACATACCCTCATATTTTGTACTGGTCCCTCGTCAATAGCGACAGAACGTAGTTCGTTTGATTCTGGCGAAATTCCATTTACTTTCGTCGTAGGCAGTTCCTTATGTACTGTTTGGGAGTTTTGTAGATTTTTTGATTGCCTAAAAACAGAAAACTTTATAACCACATTTATTAGCACAGTCAAGTGTAATATCAATTTAATAATTTTTAAATAATTATAGTGGCTTCATTTTTAAATAGCCGTTTCATAGAAGTTTGGGCACTATACAGATTACATATATTTATTTACACTCTTTTTTCTTCAAAGAACGTTTGTTCTCACAAGAATCTCACAGTTGGATTTTCTCCTGTGTCGTGGCTGCAGCTACAAACATTGAATCTCACATGCACATACATACGCCCAGACCGGAACAAAATTTTGTAGGTCGTACAAAATCTTTGTCCCGTACGGGAATCGAACCCGCGACTCGTTGCGCAGTAGGCGATCACTCGACCGCTGCGCTAACCATGCCGCCTCGACTTTATGTACGACGAGCTATGCCCGCGACCTTCGTTTCGCTTTACGATAGTTTCTTTTGTTTTATTCTAGTTTTCCCGTCTATTTTTCCCGTGGGAAAAAAGTATCCTATGTCCGCCTCCTGGTTCTAAGCTACCTCCCCACCAATTTTCAGTCAAATCCTTGTTTCCCATTTTCCCGTGGGAATTTTTACTGTAGGAAAAGTAGACTATGTGTTATCTTATATAATTAGCTATCTATTGATGAAAGTCCCGTCAAAATCGGTCTGGCCGTCCCGGAGACGTATGTTCCCGTTGTCTGTCTGTCTGTAGGTATGTTCCCGCTAATCTCCGTAACGGCTGGACCAATTTTGACGGGATTTTCACTAATAGATAGCTAATTATATAAGGTATAATATATAATACTTTTCCCGCGGTAAAAATTCCCACGGGAAAACGGGAAAACTAGGATTTGGCTGAAAATTAGTGGGGAGGTAGCTTAGGACGAGGAGACGGATATATTATACTTTTTTCCTACGGGAAAAATTAGACAGTAAAACGGGAAAACCAGAATAAAACAAAAGAACCTATCGTGAGGGGAAACGGAATTCGCGGGCACAGCTAGTGTATTATAAAATTTATTATGCTGATCGTCAGAAGGCAAATCATCACAGTCATCTTGTTCTCGGTGAGCCTTTTCAAATGAGTCCAAACACAAAAGTTCTACGTAATATTAGACTCACCAACAGTTATTACATTATAACAATTACTTACAGACAAAAAACAGATATACATAGTTATAATATATAGATAAGTACAGCATATGTATGTAATATTAATTATTAATACATAACACAACAATTATTTAAAAAACGTTGCCTCATAATAGAATTTTCTCCTGTGTCGGGGGTGCAGTTACAAACATAGAATCTCACATGCACATACGCCCAAGCCGGAACAAATTTTTGTAGGTCATACAAAATCTTGGTCCCGTACGGGAATCGAACCCGCGACCGGTTCCGCAGTAGGCGATCACGCGACCGCTGCGCTAACCGTGTCGTCATACTGTAGCCACGTATAACGTAGCATGTGTTACATACATAAATATTTTTTTAGTAGGTAATGCAGTCTTTGGTGGTTATTTCTATTAGATTATGAATATACATACATTGAGAAAAAAGAAAACCATAAAAGCAAAAAAATATATAGGTAGGTATGTGAAAACTAGTGTAAGAATAAAAATAATTAACTACATTGCTAGTCGTTAATATGCTTGAGATCCTATACCTACCTTTGGATCTGATCATCAAGAAGGCGAAACCAGTACAGTCATCTTGACCTCGGCGAGCTCTTTTAAATGAGTCCAAACACGATAGTTTTACGTAATACAGTGGTTGAGATCCTGTATCTATCTTCGGAGCTGATCACCAGGAAAGCAAAACCAGTACAGTCATCTTGGTCTCGGTGAGCTCTTTTAAATGAGTCCAAACACGACAGTTCTACGTAATACAGTGGTTGAGATTCTGTACCTACCTTTGGATCTGATCATCAGAAGACAAAATCATCATAGCTATCTTGATCTAAGTCAGCCCCCGTATTATGAATTCTTATTTCCATTCGGTTTACGGGCAACAAAAACTGTGTGTAAGTTATGAACTTTATTAGCAAGGTATTAGAGTTCATTACGAAATAAAAAATAGCCAGTCATTAAACTGCATGGAGATAATACTTCACAATACGGTTCCTGCTCTTTCAAATGAGGCCAAACACGATAATTTCACGTAATACAGTGGTTGAGATCCTTACCATAACTTCAGGGCTCATTATGATAAATATTTGAAAGAGAAATAAATTTTAACCTTTTCATAATATCTAAATGTAACTTCTTACCAATAATTTTGAGGAGCTCGACCACGAGCCACTAGGCTTTTACTTTTATGCTTAGGCATTATTACCTAATCTGAACTAATTTCACTCTATGACAACTAATTATGACAAATACTAAATAAAAACTTATTAAATACATTTGCAAGCTAATTATTGTCCTTAATATTACTTATTTTAATTATTAACACTATCTACAATCCGATTTAATTTAAAAGTCATTCAAAATTTGTCACTTTTCGTAATGATGTCGCACAAAAAAACGCACGTACAGTCCACCCGTTACGAGAGTCAAGAACGCACTAGATCACAGAACACATATACCCAAGGGAAGAATGACAACTACATAGAAAAACACGTTGGACAAATTTTGACTGTACTGCCATCTTACTGTGGCCCCACGCACTATCTACGCGGTAAAATTCAAAAGCAGTGTAATATTAATTATTTATTGTAATCATAATTTATGGAAACTAGATAATATGCAATGATTTTAATTATAAATCATTGCATATTATTATCTAGTTTCCATAAATCACGTCAGAATTCGCAGAATAGTAAAGGTAAAAATTAAATAAAAGTATGATAGTTTTATTTATGTTTTATTGTGTTCATCTTCTTTTTTATTGCTAGTTTTGAAGCAGATTCTACATATTCTCGGTTGTTTAATGTACAATACCTTTTAATAGTTATGTGAAAAACACTATTTATAATAATTTTTACATTTATTGAGACATATTTCTCACACTGTTTCAATATCCTCACAGAGGTTTTTTAATAACAATGTTTTTAAATCCAATATTGATGATGACATTAAAGAGAAATTATCGCATAGAGTAGCACAATCTTCAACACATTTAATTAAATTTCTTGATGCATAAATTAATTTCTTCTTAATGTCGACATACTCTTTACATTCTATGAATGATTGTACATTTTCTGTCAACTTTAATATCTTCTCAAACACCACAAGTCACATTCAGTTTTTTTTATAATAAATCCACACAATAAGCTCAAGCTTGCATTTCAGCTGAGTCAGTCATGCTTGCTTCAAAAGTGTGGTCCACTGAAGCTAGCATATTGATCACAATATCAGGGGCTTCTAGGGGTTTTACTTGTTGGCTTGTGTGTGGTGTAGAAAACATGTCCTTGAAATTATTTATTATTGTATAATAAATGTCTGTTTCACAGTTTCCCGACTCTATGTGGGTTAGAAATTATAGATGTTTTCAATCCACCAATAAAATTGTGTTGACAGATATTTAATCCTGTTTTTCTTTAAGATTTTTTAATATTTGCAAAATACCTCTTTAAGTCCAGACCCACCCATCTTTCGAAGGTGGTGGGTGGTGGGCTCCGGCATCCAACAAACTCTACTTCCTCAAAAAATTTTTCATTAGTTCAAAATGTTTGAAATGCGGCGAGTTCGTGGTTATGTTTGTTGAGTGTGGTTTGCCTCTCCTCAAAACAGCAGAGTCGCTATTTACGGCGACAATTTCCGCCGTTGTAATTGCACCTGCAGGCAGTTCCCCTGAAAATGTAATAAAAACTAAATAATGAAAATTGTCAAAACTATAGAAATATATAAACTAGGAATTCAGGCAATATTTTCCTAGGAGCCATCCGACAGTCCAACACTACAACTCAATCGACTTATTTCTTCTAGCTGTTTTCCTTATTTTGCATTGTTATTCACCCTCACAATGACAAATCTTACATTCCAACATCTGGATGAAATATTTTTATAAATAATACTTTCAGTTAAAATCAGCTGCTGTTTGTTAATTTTTTATGAACTTTGTAGGAAATGTTTAAGTATGTCAAGGTATTAAACTTAACTAGAAAAAATTCATCAGGCCTGCCCCATAGCATGATCAACAAAACACACTATGATCAAACAGTTTAGTGCTTTATCATTCATATTGATTTATCATAATTATTGTGTTTCAGTGTTCATGCTATGGGGGCTGGGGTGGGAATCGAACCCACGGCTTTTCTTAATCAGAACTCTTTGCTCTGAGCTATAAATTTTAGTTTAGACATTTTTCGGTATTCATATCAAATCTTTATAAATTTTCAGGTTCAGATTAATTGATATAACAATATAAATTATTACGTAGGTAAGTTTACCTTGGGATATTTTTGCAAACATGCCTGCAGCCACCGAATGACTCAAAACCTGAGCTGCCTGAGCTGACTAACTTTCATCTTTTCTTTGCAATTAGGGTTAAGGTGATCCTTCCTCAGTGATGGAGCAAACACGAAATTTGGATTTACATTATCTCAGTCATAAAAGTCTTGAATGTGACTCCACGTCTTGGCAATGCCTGTAAAGAAATAGAACTATTTTTAGAAACCAAGGATTTTTTTCTTATATTGCCTATTTATTTATTTAACAATTTTTGTACACATAAAACTAGACAGCACAAACAACACATAAGACACAATGTACAAAGGATCTGCTTATTTCATAAATGTAATTTCTTCCAGCAGACCCGCAATTTTCTATTAATTGATATCTTCTAGACAAGTTTTTATTGTATATTGTTTAAATAATATCTAACTGGCTTATTCATATCTAACTGGAGTTCCAAATTTTTTATTTATAGTACAGTAAGGAGTAGAGTATGGATGCATTGGTGGTGCTGTGGACTCGGCACTGTCCTTCTTATCGGGAGGTCCGTAGTTTGATCCTGCCATGTACCAATGTGTCTTTCGTTTTTCGAATTTCATATGTACATTTGTCGATGCTCCTATGGTGAAGGAAAACATCATGAGGCAACCTGCATTCATCTATAAAGAAATTCAACGGAGTATATGAAGTCAACCAATCCGCTCGAGGTCGGCATGGCTGACTTAGGCCTTACTACCCTAACCCTTGGGTAGCCTCGAGCCCCTCAGTGGGGACATATATTATGAGCTGTGATGATGATGATGATTGTAAGGAGTTGTAGTTTATAGTACAGCTTGCATAGCAATTGAAATTGATAATACAGACTTTATCCATAGTGCTCAGACTCGGACATTTGGATGGAGTGCAAGCACTATTGATAAAGTATGCTGTCTCAATTTGAAATGTAAAAAATTTAGCATTATCAATCAATAAATGAACCATAGTCACACCACTGAACTGTCTAAATAATCATAATCATTATTAATATGCAACAAGAGCACTCTACAGGCGGCATATAACTATCACAAGTCTTAGGATGGAGTCCACTCTCAGGACTCAGCATCCACACATTGAATGCATAAAATGCTAGAAATATTTATTTTAACACAGATATAAACAGGTAGGATATATACAAAAGCTATTTTTATTCACCTTGTCAAAACCAATCATATCTGGAACAGCATGTTTGGATAATCTCTTCTCTTCAACATTAATAAAGTTAATAGTATATATAATCTTATAATCCTTTGCTCAGCATATAATTTACGTTGGAAGTTCACAGATGACCAACTGTCATTTGGAAAACAATACTTGGCCCACATTTCACATCTGAAAAAGAAAATATTATGAGCGAAAGTTCATTTATCATTATCATATTTAATCTACGGAATTTAGAGACTATTATAATTTTGTTCTTGCAGTAACGCTAATAGAACTCAAAGAAGTGTTATCTTTTTTATTGTGAACATAACCGCTACCGCTTTAACAGGGGTCTTTTCTGTCTTTTTTTTTTATTGTAGCATTTAGTCGTTAGAGAGGATAACAACCATTATTGCTAGTGTCAAGTGCCAGGATAGACAGTTTCATAAAATAATTTCTCGGATATTTGAGAGAAGTTTTCAACATCGTTGTTTGACAACTGCGATGAAGGCTTGTTGAATAACAAAAAAAGGACATGGCAATGTCAGAAGTATTTAAACTGGTCAATTTCAACACTTACCGTCGAATATTTGTTGTTCCTGGCTTTGGAAAGCGATATAGTATAATGTTTGCAATTGCATCATCTTGTGGTGATTCCACACTTGAGACATTTTCTCTTCAGGTTATCAGGCATGTTCCCTGACAAACTATTGTTCAAATTGACACGTTTTAGAGTCACTGTCTCAGGAAAAGCAATTAAATCTAAGTAACAACACGAAAAAGAACTCAAGTTAAACACAAAAATCAAAACAAGTCAGTCTCCAAACGAGTCTATTTCTCATGTAAAAACACAAAAAGACACTAGTATCAAGAAAAGTCGTTATCTCAAAAGCAAGCACACTTCGATATTATTGCGTAAATTCGCAATGGAGAAACAAAAGGAAAATAATTAATGCGCCAGAAATATAAATTCGGCCATATTTTTTGTGAATGTATGTTGCCAGTTCTAACATTGACTTTACATCCATTATCCATTTAATAAATAATCTTCAAACTTAAGTCTTTCCGGATAATTTTAAACAAAATATACTTAAAAATATTAACTTTAGTTAAATAACGCAAATTTATGTTTTAAAAGATGTTTATCATCAGAAAATATGGTTAACATCTATGAATCTTTTGTTATTATTTACTACCATTTTAGGATTTTTAGAAATATGTTTTTTGAGGTAACACTCGATGTATCCCTAGTAGGTATGTCTCATTGCGCCAATAGAAAAGTCGACCGCCCCTGCACTAGATTCTCGTATCAAGTATTGCTGTCCGGGCGTTGCGGAGGTGCCTGGCGCGGGGTTCTTATAGTATTTTAGGTTTTTCTTTATTATTTAAAAGAACTTTGAAGTTATTTAAAATCTGATCAATACGATTTATAAAAGACATCGTTACCTTTTTATTGATGCAAAATTCATGCATTAGTAATAAGCCGTTACTGAGAGAATTTGTAAATAAGTTTAAAATTGGCGACTTTTCTAATTTTTTTTAAAACAACTGGGTATAAGTAACTAAAATTTTAATCAATACGATCTATACTTCGTGACCTTGCGTATAACATATATTTTTTTTATAACTCTTGCTCAATAGGGTTCTTCTACAATCTTCTTCAAACATGCAGTATTTTTTAAGTTTATGCGAGGTAATCCCCTTAATAATTTATTTTATATAAGATTATCATGCCTGGGCCACGCCTGGGCACATAGATTAAAATAGGTATAAAATGGGCGAACATGTTGTTGACCATTATGAGCCATAATGGGTCATGGTAATGGTATGGTATTAGTTTTGGGACTCATAAGTCATAATTATAATTTATGACTTATGAGTCCCAAAACTAATACCATACCTAACCTAACACAGACACGCTTCATACTATGTATTCGTGATTTAGATAAAATAATTATTGTCTTAGTTATTTGCAGGAGAGGATTGTCATCTATTCCTCATATCGTAGGTGAACCGAGCTTGAGGCTACTATCCCTGCAACATAATTTGATAAATAGCCTAACAGGATTGTCGGCTCTGGATGTCGCAAAACTAGTATTCCTAGACGTTTATGACAATCAAATTGATAAAATAACAAGTTTAGAAAGACTTTTTAGCCTAAGAGTACTTCTAATGGGGAAAAATAGGTAGGTACATCATATGTTTGTTTGATTAAATCAATTATTCCCAGTAGTGGCGTCTAAAGCTGTCCACCAGGACTGACTACTGGGAATTGTCTTCCCAGTTGTCACCCCGGTGACAAATTCTCCCAGCTGTTCCCTTTGGATTCGTGCCAGAGGGACAACTGTTTGTATGTGTTAATAGGAACATTATAATCAAAGATATAACATAATAAGATGTGCTACATTGTATTACTTAGCAATTAACGAAGGAAAATTATTACAGAATAAAAAGGATAGAAGGCCTCTCAAACTTATTGAAATTAGAAGTTTTAGATTTACACGGGAACCGGATAGCGAAAGTAGGAGGTCTATCGAATTTAAACGAACTTAAAGTGCTCAACCTGGCTGGAAACCAAATAAGAACGATGGGACTGACTGATCTACAGGGCCTTGTGTCATTACGAGAGCTCAATTTGAAAAGGAATCATCTAAAAAAGTTACTGGGATTTCAAAACACGCCTAAGCTGCAAAAATTATATTTGGGCAACAATGACTTGCAAAGGTAATGTTTACCACATTACCGTAGAAGATGAAGATAGTGTAAATTATAAAAGTGTAGATTGTAATGTATTTAATATCGTTCTTTTTGTATCTTGCAGTGTTGAAGATGTATCGTCTCTGGCTGAAGCGCCTTCTCTCGTCGATATCTCTTTAGATGGAAATCCAGTAGCGTTAGGTGGAGATTGCACACCATTTCTTGTATCCTATTTGCCAAATTTAGTAACACTAACTAATATGAACGTTACAGAACAAGTAAGAAAACCATGATCGCGAAAACCATTGGATTATTCTTGTCGCATGTAGTGATTTAAAACATATGTGATTTAGGTAAGGAATGCTGCAATGGCTTGGCGAAGCAATAAAGAAGCAGCTCATGCTGCTTTTTGCGCCTTAGGCGGGATGACGCAACAGTCGGCACGACGGGACCAGATCATACATAACGCTCGCACAAACTGGGAATTGCTCAGGTTAAATTTTAAACTTATGTAGTTAATTCGTTATTTCAAAAAATATTGTAAAATATGAAATTCCACATATACAAGAGTATGTATTACATTCTCACCATTTCAAGAAAAGCAGGTGGACCAAATGCACATTATACCTAGTTTTTTGCACGAATAATGAAACGACTTGCATATTATTTAAATAATGTTACTATTTTAGATCTGAAAATAAATGCTTTGCTTCTATTTCGTTTGCAAATAAAACTGAAGAGACTGAAAAAGAATTCACTTTAGATATATCAACAATACCACAAATGAAAGATACGCAAATAGTGGAGACTGTACCTCTGCCTGATGTGGTTGTATCAATTCAAGATCTAGAAGCTAGTGAAACAGATTTGAAAAACAACAACAGCGACGCAAATATCAAAACAAATACTGACAACTCATATAAGCCATCGCCGAAGAAGAAACTGCAGAGAAGCTCAACGGCAAAAAAACCATCTGAACGAAGAGTCAATTTCTCAGAACGAAGTGCTTCACAAGATACTGATGCATCAGCCTCGACATCAACAAGCAGTGATTTGAAATTGCCACCAATTTTGTTACCCATAATATCATCGTTGGAAAATGTGAAACTATCAGAAAATAATGAGCCATTACTGAAACGTTGGGAAAGCATATCAAGCGTAGAACCAATTGTGGATTCTTCATTTAGCTCACTGCCTTCTTCAAGTAGTGACAGTGAAGAAGAACGAAAAAATCGACACGTAAGGCGCGTACCTACCGCTTTCAGGAGACGTGAAAACTTTAGCACGATGCGGTCTAAGTCTGTATGTGATCCGGAAAG
This sequence comes from Schoenobius gigantellus, assembly GCA_963935595.1. Classification (NCBI taxonomy): domain Eukaryota; kingdom Metazoa; phylum Arthropoda; class Insecta; order Lepidoptera; family Crambidae; genus Schoenobius; species Schoenobius gigantellus. The sequence goes on from OZ012559.1 coordinate 25,044,068, forward strand.
CCGCCGAGTCAAAACTAGTGCAAAACACTCCGATAACAGTGAAAATGCCAGTAACATATCGAGCACTACAAACGTTGGGTCGCTAGCCAACTCCTCGACGTCAGGAAGTGATCAAAACAGTAAAACCTTGCGTAGAGATGGCTCGTTTAATCGCAGCACTAGTAGAAATATTAAGAGCGCTACAATTTCAAGACGAATGGAAAGAGCTTCTTCGGCAAATAGAGCGTCCACTGCTCGAATGAAGCCTGGCAAAAGCTTGGCAAGCCTTAAATCTTCAGAGCCAGTCACAAAACCTATACCTATACCTTCTAAAGACAGAGAACAAGGTTGGTTTTACTTATTTGAAATAGGAAAAAGAGAAGTATATGTAACTTGAAGTAGCCTGACACCATTAATTATAAAAACTGTGCTTTTTTTGAAGGGGTGGATTATTTGGTGGAAGTTGGTGATGGGATCGTGAGCGCATGGGGAGCTGGTGCAGTGCGACGGTTAGCTAGAGATTGGGATTGGGAAAGAGCCCGTACAGTTACTCGTGCTGCTTTTCATTACGTACATTTTAATGCAGTAGCACAATCTTTACCTGAACTTAAAGCAAAGTTAGTATGATTATGTTTACCTTGGCATTTAGGTCCGTTACGATTCGTCTATTCCGTATATGTTTTACTCATAATAATGGTTGTTGATTTTAGGTTTCCCAACGTCACTTATATATCAGTCCGGGCAACGGGACTTCAATGGCTTGGTCAGTTACATGCTCTAGCAGAATTAAGAGGATTAACAGGCTTAACAATATTACCTGAAGGAAATCCCATACACTCCAAAACATGGCGGGAGTACGCGGTGTACAGACTGGCACACTGGGGTTTGAAGGAAATTAATGACGAACCGGTACTTTTTTAATTCATAAAACTGTAAATATCTTTGAAAATTCCCACCTCACGGGAAAACAATAATACACGGGCGAAGCCGCAAACGGAAAGCTAGTAATTAATAATGTGCGTACTAATTTACATTGGGAAGATAGGTAAGTACGAGTAATAATATCAAAAATGTTAACGACATCACAACCTTCAAATATAGGCTGTTAATGTATTCGATGTAGGTAGGTACACATACACTCGTGTTTCATTTACACTAGTTTTTATTAGTATTTTGAATGGGAGTTAGGCGACACCGACTCACATAATACATATTGATGACGCTTCGCACTTCGCTGGATAAAACAGATACTGTCTGCTAGTGGTATCGACAATCCGGTAATTTGTGCACACAGTACTCGCCACAGCGATCTCTGCCGCTCAGGAAGCAGGGGTTAGTGTCGATACCCTTAAAAAAATTGCTGGCTGGACACAAAATTATTCAGTGTTTGCCACCTTCTACAAAATACCGATTATGGAGAAAGATCTCAATTTTATTAATGCTTTATTTGATTACCTAACTATTTGTATTAAATTCGTTATTGTTAAGAAAACTTTTTGAAAAGTAATAAGTAGAAAGGCTGTTGTTGTTGTTTAATTGTTAATTAAAAGGTACTGTTTGTTTGGTTCAAACTTCAAACTCATAAATTATGCTTCTTATCAAACTGATAGTATTAATGTTATTATCATTTAAATCATTTAGCATTGACATTTTGAGACTAAATATTTGTTCAAGCAATTTCTTACTCTAAACATCTACATGATAAAATAAATTTCGAAGAACGAAGACGAAATAATTAAACGATCAAACGAACTTACCTGAAGTGAAGTTCGATCTTGATTATTCACTTTTTCTTCGAAGAGATTTAAGATCCCTCCCTCCCTACTCTAATACTTAAAAAATGTCAGTCCTGATTGTTTTACTCGTCTCACTCTAAACTCAATGAGTGGTCATCGAGAACGCCGGTATATCTTCCTTTTTAAACTTTTTACAGAAAATCCTCATTTATTGACCCATCCTTTATCAAAACATCATCTGGCAACCCTACATCCTCGTCATACCTCTTTTTTGAGGATATACAAATTGCATCGTTGCATTAGGTAATCATTTTACACAGATCACAGACGAAGAAATAAACGTGTCGAATCTAATCTACAATGGTCTCAGTGACGTTGTGCTCCGTGCATTACCCGATGCACCTCTGCAGCCGCTGCTATCGCGGTTGGGGAGAAGTAGTAACAGCAGCATGAGTGCCAAAGCTTGGCTGAGGGCTGCAGATCCGGCTTTGCGGGAAGTAATTGCCAAGGAAGCTTTGCAATATAAAAAAGGACATGTGTCACAGGTGCGTTAGTACGTTAAGTAATAATTTGGGTTGCATTGCACTACTAATGACAAAAATTATAAATGATCAATACGAAAAACGTCCAATAGGAAAAATGACTAGTACGAAAAATATCCAAAACGAAAAATGTCCAATACGAAAAATGAAAATTAAAAGAAAAAACCGGCCAAGTGCGAGTCGGACTCGCGCACCGAGGGTTCCGTACAAAATTATTAAAAATATTTTTATTATATGATGTAACTAAAAATTTACGGTTTTCGCAATTTTTCCTTTATCTGTGCTAGAAGACGTTACTTCGTACCAAATTTCAAGATTATGAGTTCACGGGAAGTACCCTGTAGGTTTTGATTCCCATGCGAGTGTCTAAAATTTGCGGAAATTTGCGACATAAACGGCTGTATCTTTTGATTGCGTTGGCTTAGAAGTTTGATTTTTTCACAGCTCCAAGGGACAGTAGACCTGAGTATTTGATATAAATTTCAGCTTGATACCTCCACGTGTTCCTGAGAAAAAGGGTCTTGACAGACAGACAGACGGACGGACGGAGGTACGGAACCCTAAAAAGAATAATAATTCCAATTTTACATAAGACAAAGGTCGAAGATGGTAGCAAGCTTTACGTAGACTCCTCAACAACTGAGGAACTGGTTGCCTTATCTTTAATCGTAGAAACACAACAATGCTGCTATTAACATTGTTACATAGTTAGGTTAGGCTAGCCAGGCGAGCTCAAAAGCCCAACCACCAACCAAACGGAGCAAAAAATCATCTGCCCCCATGCGAAATCGAACCCTGGACCTCCCGATCAACACCCGGTGGTCTCAATCACTAGGTACACCACGGAAGCAGTTTTATAATAAATATATATATAAATAAATAATACCGACATCTTTTTCGTATTGAACCTTATTCGTACTCGTTTATTATTTATGACATTATAATAGAGCACCGAATAAAAGTCTAATTGAAAATACACATTTCATATTGGTTGGCATTATTAATATGTATAAGTAAATCACGTTTTATGTTCGATTTTACTTGACATAATTAATTGTAAAAAACGTACAGATCTTAGATTCATAAGTAACAAAAAGTTGTCAAGTTGAAAAAAACCGGACAAGTGCGAGTCGAAGCTGCGTACCAGAGGTTCCGTACAAACGTGTACAATGTTTATTTATAACTATTCACGGAAATCGAGGTACGGAACCCTAAAAATTATTTTCGAAGTCTGGCATAAACTATTTGGCACTACCCCCAGGGGTAGTGCCGTGGAGTCGCAGTGTGGACCTTACCCAGCGCGCCCATAAGGGCAGGGAGAACACCGGGGGGTTTTAGTGGGTAGGCCTGGCACCCTGCCGGGAGAGCCCCACACACGCTCGCTGTCTAGCCAACGGCGGGTACGGTGCGGTTACGCATTTCCCCCCGAGAAAAAAAAAAAAAAAAAGGGGTATGGTCGGTCCGGAGGGTTATAATTTTCGTCGATCGCAATGTCTGAATTGCGCCGACTTTTCTTTGATGAAAAAAATACTTTTTTCATAATATGGTCAAATCATTTTGTTTCTTTAGGTATTATTCTTATAAAATTATATATGTTTGCCCCTTTTTAGGGTTAATTACCTATTACACCGGACTGCGGAGGTTTTAATATAAAAAACATAATCCCACAATCGATCTGAAATCTACTGATGGAATGTCTGTCAACGATTCTGACTCATATTTGGCCGGCTTTTAAACTGACGTTAGTCAAATATTTAATGTATTTTTTTAAATTTATATTGGACATTATTATTAATAATGTCATTTTTATTTTTTGACATTTTCATTTTTTGTGATTTTTATTTTTAGTCATTTAATTTTTTGGACATTATTATGATTTGGACATTAGTAGTGCAAACCGTAAAAGACATACATAAGTACTTACTTACCTAGATATGTATTTATAATGTAGGATAGATAATTATGTATTTTGTTCTAGATTTTTCTTCTAGAAGCCACCAAACTATTATTATAAAAGATTTTCAAAATAGTTAGGCGGCATCTACTAGTTTTCTTAAATTTCCTATGCAGGAAGATATGAGCTGGCGCGTTCGAGGACGGGGACAGCTATCGCATGCCATAGAGTTGGCATGTGGCGCGGCGCAACGCCTACGAGTCCTAGAGCTTCAGTGGCCGACTATTTTGCTGGAGATGATTGAAGAAATTCTCAAGGATTTCTCTGATATGGAAAGCCATGTCAAAGAACAAATGCGAATGCTTATGGAATCGCTCTAAAGCTTCTTCCAGATCATTTTTCAAAGTAATGTGAATTTATGTCAACGCAGGCAGAATAAGATACCCAGAAAAGGAAAGGTTTGTTCTCTCATGATAAGAAGCAAGCTGTGTGTGTACCTACTAAATTTTGTTAAAACATAACTTACAAGAGCCGTATTGCAGGGCTCAAAGGCTTGGCTAGGCAAACGGAATGTATGGGACTCAAAAGCGAAGACCCACTAAACCACTAGATGAGGTGTGCCACGACTGCCGCTTAGTTCGACATCAAGCAGAACAAGTTCAACTCAACTATCCCATGGGAGTCAATCCATAGGATCCAAGTGGAGGGACTAGATTTAGGGTCAACTTGTGAACTTTTTCGAGCGTAAATATCTGATAGATTATACCTATACAAACTTCAATATTCATATTTTTCAATGATGCCAGTAGCACACCTCCGTCGCGGAACTATAGTAGCGAAATCCCTGAACTTCTTCCGGGCTGTCGTTTACTGTACAGTAAGCTCCAATTCATGCTCTACATTTACACTACCAAAACCGTCACTATTACGAGCGACATACGGTCCAAAGGTCAAACAGTATAGCTTGACAAGGAGCTTACAGTATGGCGCGCGAACTCTGACAAGCTTATCTGCTCTAAAGCAGCGTACTCACAGGTGTAACGACAGTATCTTTGTAGTGAGTACGTAGCCGCGAGCCTGCTGCGAGCCGTTCGCCCGCAGAGCGCCGCCGCCGCAGCGTCAGCGACCCGCCCCGGCCGAAGGCAGAAACAAACTATTATGTCGTGGTGTGTTGTGACGCGTCAGAAGCGTATCGGTTGCATACATTTAATATGGCTAGAAACACATTATTGACGCGTCACTCACGATCACGACACAATAGTTTGTTTCAAGCTTGCGGTTTTTGCGCGAACACAAAGGCGCTCGCAGCGTGCTTGTGGACGGCGATACAAGACGCGTATAGTGAGTACGTCGGCGCGAGCTTCGAACGAACATCGTGGAGTGGACAGAAGAAAAAGTTTTCAATTTAATTGAACTTTATCGAACTTGTCCGATGTTGTGGGCGTGGGACCCTAAAGATAAAAATTATTATTAAAAAAATCTTAAGGAAGATGCTTGGAAAAATATCGGTTATCGGCGTGAAATCGCCGCGAGCACTGCGGGTCCGGGGCTCGTAGCTCGATACGCGGTAACCACTAGCCATGGACGAGGCGTACACACTTATGTTATAGATTGCTACAGTATCAGCTACACCTAAATGAGTAGGTAGGTACACTTTACGCGGATCGTTTTTTTCGCACTGCTCAGACGCCCTCTACACCGCGTTCGATTCGCCGTTTTTAGGGTTCCGTAGTAAACAAGGAACCCTTATAGTTTCGACATGTCTGTCTGTCTGTCTGTCCGCGCTTTTACTCAGAGATTATTAGTACTAGAAAGCTTTAATTTGGTATGGGTATGTATATTAATCATGCCAAAAAAGTAGTGGAAGAAAACATTGAGGGCTTTCGCTGCGTTAAGGGCCCATGGCGCGAAAAATAGCAAAAAGGCCGTTGGCGTTTTTGATATTTTACGTTAACGTTCCAGTTAACTGACCGGGAAAAAATAAATTTAAATTCTTAAATTATGTGTTTACACAATCACCGTCACCATTTTTCAAATTTACACACCGTTTCGTTAAAAAATAGCATCCATTTTACTTAAAATTTAGGTTACAAAATCACGAACGGTATGTCCGTTCGTGATTTTTAGCTTCATTAATTAACCCTATTATATTTTAGCTTAACAAATATATAGAACAAAGGTAAGCATAACACTGACACCGTAATATTTTTTTTAATTATCGTACATTGATTTTTATATGAATTTTTTAACATACATTTATCGATTTTCTTACAAATACTTGGCTCGGGCGCGTCGAAATTCAGTGTGCAATCAAGACTCGAAGTGAGAGCACGTCGCTTTGAGCTAGCTCCCGGTTACGTAATTATTTGTGTATGTATACGACGCGAAGTCTTACGGAGTAATCGGAGAAGTTGATAACTAACAATTTTATTATTTGTGGCTGCCGTACGAAAAACCTTCAAGCTTTTATTTATCTTTTGCATGTTCGGGTCTAATCTTGCGAGTTAAATTTGACTCACTTCCCGGTTTCCGATTAAGCTGAAATTTTGCATGCATATGTATAAATATATTATGATGACGACATGGAGCTGATCTGATGTTGGAGCTGAAGGGTGACCATAGGAACTCCGCAATAAAACGACATAGCCCCATCGAGTTTGAGCTCGTTTGATTCGTTTTGACGAGAACTTTGATCCTATATGGTAACCAGGGTCTGATGCTGGATCTGGAAGGTTGCCATAGGAACTCCGCAATCAAACAACGCAACCCCATCGAGTTTGGGCTCGTTTGAATTGTATTGACGAGCACTTTGGTCCTATATGGTAACCAGGGTCTGATGCTGGAACTGGAAGGTGGCCATAGGAACTCCGCAATCAAACAACTCAACCCCATCAAGTTTGGGCTCGTTTGATTCGTATTGACGAGTACTTTGGTCCTACATGGTAACCAGGGTCTGATGCTGGAGCTGGAAGATAGCCAAAGGAACTCCGCAATAAAACAACACAATCCCATCGAGTTTGGGCTTGTTTGATTCGTATTGACGAGTACTTTGGTCCTATGTGGTAACCAGGGTCTGATACTGGAACTGGAAGCTGGCCATAGAAACTCCGCAATAAAACGACACAACCCCATTAAGTTTGGGTTTGTTTGATTCGTATTGACGAGTACTTTGGTCCTACATGGTAACCAGGGTCTGATGCTGGAGCTGGAAGGTAGCCATAGGAACTCCGCAATAAAACGACACAATCCCATCGAGTTTGGGCTCGTTTGATTCGTATTGACGAGTACTTTAGTCCTATATGTTAACCAGGGTCTGATCCTGGAACTGGAAGGTGGCCATAGGAACTCCGCAATCAAACAACGCAACCCCATCGAGTTTGGGCTCGTTTGAATTGTATTGACGAGCACTTTGGTCCTATATGGTAACCAGGGTCTGATGCTGGAACTGGAAGGTGGCCATAGGAACTCTGCAATAAAACGACACAACCCCATCAAGTTTGGGCTCGTTTGATTCGTATTGACGAGTACTTTGGTCCTATGTGATAACCAGGGTCTGATGCTGGAGCTGGAAGGTAGCCAAAGGAACTCCGCAATAAAACGACAGAACCCCGTCGAGTTTGGGCTCGTTTGATTCGTATTAACGAGTACTTTGGTCCTATATGGTAACCAGGGTCTGATCCTGGAACTGGAAGGTGGCCATAGGAACTCCGCAATCAAACAACGCAACCCCATCGAGTTTGGGCTCGTTTGAATTGTATTGACGAGCACTTTGGTCCTATATGGTAACCAGGGTCTGATGCTGGAACTGGAAGGTGGCCATAGGAACTCCGCAATCAAACAACTCAACCCCATCAAGTTTGGGCTCGTTTGATTCGTATTGACGAGTACTTTGGTCCTACATGGTAACCAGGGTCTGATGCTGGAGCTGGAAGATAGCCAAAGGAACTCCGCAATAAAACGACACAATCCCATCGAGTTTGGGCTCGTTTGATTCGTATTGACGAGTACTTTAGTCCTATATGTTAACCAGGGTCTGATCCTGGAACTGGAAGGTGGCCATAGGAACTCCGCAATCAAACAACGCAACCCCATCGAGTTTGGGCTCGTTTGAATTGTATTGACGAGCACTTTGGTCCTATATGGTAACCAGGGTCTGATGCTGGAACTGCAAGGTGGCCATAGGAACTCTGCAATAAAACGACACAACCCCATCAAGTTTGGGCTCGTTTGATTCGTATTGACGAGTACTTTGGTCCTATGTGGTAACCAGGGTCTGATGCTGGAGCTGGAAGGTAGCCAAAGGAACTCCGCAATAAAACGACAGAACCCCGTCGAGTTCGGGCTCGTTTGATTCGTATTAACGAGTACTTTGGTCCTATATGGTATCCAGGGTCTGATCCTGGAACTGAAAGGTGGCCATAGGAACTCCGCAATCAAACAACGCAACCCCATCGAGTTTGGGCTCGTTTGAATTGTATTGACGAGCACTTTGGTCCTATATGGTAACCAGGGTCTGATGCTGGAACTGGAAGGTGGCCATAGGAACTCTGCAATAAAACGACACAACCCCATCAAGTTTGGGCTCGTTTGATTCGTATTGACGAGTACTTTGGACCTATGTGGTAACCAGGGTCTGATGCTGGAGCTGGAAGGTGGCCAAAGGAACTCCGAAATAAAACGACGCAACCCTATCGAGTTTGGGCTTGTTTGATTCGTATTGACGAGGACTTTGGTCCTATATGATTTTTCTTGATGAGTACTTTGAGCCTAGCCTAGATAATATCCATACGCAACCCCATCAATTTCTTTTGTGCGACCTTCCCCAATTTAGGTGTCAAATGAAAGAGGTTGAATTGTAGAATGAATTGTAGAATATAGTATATTCTGAAAGACAATCTAATACAAGATGGCCGCCGTCACAAATTGACAGATTATTTTTATGTACAATCCCCATAATATGGGTCTGTATATGGGGTATCAAATGAAAGTTCGTAAAATACAGTACACCATGAAAAAAACTAAAACAAGATCACAACAGATTTTTAAAAACAAGCTTTTATTTTAATGCCCTAAAAAAAGAAAATAAACTTTAATTTATTTTTCTATTACAATCTAGCGAATGGCTTCAATGCACTAAAAAGTGCGTTGAGCACAAGAAAATATTCATTTCATATTTGTTTATTACTAAATTATTATATGTATATTATATAAAATAATTTGTAGATACTACAAACAATAAAGAACTCGGTAGTCATTAAAATATTTCGTATTATTTGATCAATTAGTTTAAAAAAGTTTTTTTTAAACAAGCTTATATTATAATGCCTTAAAAGAGGAAAATAAACTTAAATTTATTACAAGATATATTTTCTTATAAAAATATAAAAGCTTGTCCCGAGAATTAGGATAAAAAATAAAACAATTTAACTTGATTATTATATTATTTTTTTTGTAATAAATAACGTTTTGTACAGCATTGTCATACACACATGACAATGCTGTGCAGTCCTGAAATTTAAATGCATATAATATGATCCCTTTTTTGAAAAACTCGAATCCGTTATAACTGCTGCCTCACAGAAACTCGGTGTCCTGAACAAGGTGCGTAGGTATTTTGCGCCGGACCAACTATGCCTGTTGTATAAAACTCAGGTTAGGTCTTGCGTGGAATATTGCTTGCACTCCGGCTCCGCTCAGTACCTCCTCGATGCTCTGGACAGATTGCAGCGTCGCGCTATTCGAATAATTGGCGATGTAGAGGCAACTAACACCCTCGAGCCTTTACAACTTCGTCGTGACATCGCCTCTCTTAACGCCTTTTACCGAATGTTCCACGGGGAATGCTCTGAGGAGCTCTTTAACCTTATCCCTCCCTCTCCATTCCTTAACAGAAACACGCGTAAGGGTCTACGGAGTCATCCTTACACTGTATCCTCCTTTTCACACCGTACCAAGAAATTCCAAGATTCCTTCTTATTTTTTTATTGTGATTTAAGACGTAAAGTCACGGTACCCAGTAAATTCAGTGCCATATCTTACCCTTCAAACCGGAACACAGCAATGCAAGCACTGCTGCTTTGCGTCAGAAATAGGTAAGACGGAGATACCCAAGCATACGACCTTGGTACAGAGTCTCCCTCCGGTAAGTCTTCTGTCGTTCATCCCACACTTGGAGTTCTCTACCTGCGCACGTGTTTCCTCCATCCTACAACATGGGTTCCTTCAAAAGAGGTGTGAAAAACATCTTTTAGGCCGGCAAGGGGCGGGCAGGTTGGATAGTGGATGTCCTCCCTCCTCTATCTGTCAACTCATTTGGGCCTCTTTCACCGCTTAACATTAGGCGGGAGGGGGTCATTTGCCAGGCCCTCCATAAAAAAAACTGTTTAAGTACCTTGCCCGTATGTATTTACTTGGTAAGCCTTAAATAAATAAATATTGGTAATTCTAAGGAAAAAAAATTTGTTTTTTATAAAATAGGTAAATCTTGCGACAAGCTTTTATATTTTATTAAAAACTAGCTGTACCGGCGAACTACGTTTCGCCATAATAACGGCGAACTTACGTTTCGCCATAACAAAAAATAGTTTACGACCTATTCTCAGACCTACCGAATATACACAAAAAATTTCATAGAGATCGGTCAAGCCGTTTCGGAGGAGTTTGGTAACAAACACTGTGACACGAGAATTTTATATATTAGAAGATGTATCATTTAATAAATTAAAATTTATTTTCGTCTTATTAGGGCTTTAAAATAAACTCCTAGTGTGGGGCGACTTTTTTTTTAAATCTTTTTACTATTATTTTATATTTTATCATTTTGTAACCGCATGGCCGCCATTACGAAACGCCACCTTCCAACTCCAGCATCAGACCCTGGTTACCATATAGGACCAAAGTACTCGTCAATACGAATCAAACGAGCCTAAACTCGATGGGGTTGTGTCGTTTTATTGCGGAGTTCCTATGGCTACCTTCCAGCTCCAGCATCAGACCCTCGTTACCACATAGGACCAAAGTACTGGTCAATACAAATCAAACGAGCCCAAACTCGATGGGGTTGTGTCGTTTTATTGAAGAGTGCCTGTGGCCACCTTTCAGCTCCAGCATCAGACCCTGGCTACCATATAGGATCAAAGTTCTCGTCAATACGAATCAAACGAGTCCAAACTCGATGGGGTTTTGTCGTTTTATTGCAGAGTTCCTATGACTACCTTCCAGCTCCAGCATCAGACCCTCGTTACCACATAGGACCAAAGTACTGGTCAATACAAATCAAACGAGCCCAAACTCGATGGGGTTGTGTCGTTTTATTGAAGAGTGCCATATAGGATCAAAGTTCTCGTCAATACGAATCAAACGAGTCCAAACTCGATGGGGTTTTGTCGTTTTATTGCAGAGTTCCTATGGCTACCTTCCAGCTCCAGCATCAGACCCTCGTTACCACATAGGACCAAAGTACTGGTCAATACAAATCAAACGAGCCCAAACTCGATGGGGTTGTGTCGTTTTATTGAAGAGTGCCTGTGGCCACCTTTCAGCTCCAGCATCAGACCCTGGCTACCATATAGGATCAAAGTTCTCGTCAATACGAATCAAACGAGTCCAAACTCGATGGGGTTTTGTCGTTTTATTGCAGAGTTCCTATGGCTACCTTCCAGCTCCAGCATCAGACCCTCGTTACCACATAGGACCAAAGTACTGGTCAATACAAATCAAACGAGCCCAAACTCGATGGGGTTGTGTCGTTTTATTGAAGAGTGCCTGTGGCCACCTTTCAGCTCCAGCATCAGACCCTGGCTACCATATATAGGATCAAAGTTCTCGTCAATACGAATCAAACGAGTCCAAACTCGATGGGGTTTTGTCGTTTTATTGCGGAGTTCCTATGGCCACCTTCCAGCTCCAGCATCAGATCCTGGTTAGCATATAGGATCAAAGTACTCGTCAATCCGAATCAAACGAGCCTAAACTCGATGGGGTTGCGTAATTTTATTACGGAGTTGCTATGGCCACCGTCCAGTTCCTTCATCAGATCAGCTCCATGTTATCATAACATTGCATTGTCACGATATACATATTATTATGTGCAAAATTTCAGCCCAATCGAAAACCGAGAAGTGGTCAAATCTACATACATACATACATACAGTGCAAGCTAAAAGCTTGTAAAAATAAAAGTTGATCAAACACATCCCTGCCCCCCTAGCACGTCCACCAAAACACGATATGATAAAGCGGTTTATCGCGGCGAACTCTCAAAATACAATAGGGTTTCGTCGTATTTTGACAGTTCACAGCGATAAATCGCTTTATCATATCGTGTTTTGATGGACATGCTACGGGGGCTGTATTTACTATAGTATAACACAGTAAATAATAAACACCTATTAAATTCAAAATTAACATCTACGATATTTTGCTAGGCGGCCGTACCGATTGCGCGACCGAGTGCGTGAGCGACGCACACAAACAGAGACTAGAGAAATTTACCTAAACTAGCTCGGGCTCGCGCGGATGGTGGGCCCTTAAGCAGCGCTGCGTGAGGCGGATAGCCGTCGCACGCGACGCGGGCAGCGGGGCCCGCGTCGCGGACAACGGGGCACGTGACATATGGGCTGATTGGCTGACGCCTTTCTCCACGTCATCGTCTTTTGGCTAAGTAATATAATATATAATCCATATTTATCGACTGTACCCCTACGCGATCGAAATTATACTGGTGGCGGCGCTGCAATAGACGGGAGTCCGACGCGGACGCCCGCGACGGAGCAGGCGGGTGCACGGCGCGGACATCCGTGTCGGGCATCCGCGACGGGCACCCGCTTAACGCAGCGAAAGCCCTGACAAAAATTTTTTTTTAGGGTAGCTCCCATACAAGTAAAGTGGGAGTAATTTTTTTTCTCAACTAACCCATATCGTGTGGGGTATTTTTGAATAGGTCTTTAAAAAATAATGTGAGGTTCAGAACACCATTATTCGATTTAGGGATCCGTTTCTAAAATATTTGGAAATTTTGTTAGAGGTAAGTGTCCCCCCCCTCTATCTGGTAAACGGTTATATAATATTCTTTATTGCACATAAAACATTCACTGGAAAACAAAAAACAGATAGGACGTGTACAAAGGTGGACTTATCTCTGAGATAGATCTCTTCCAGCCAACCTCACTAGGTGTTAGGTGATAGAATATAAAATGCGGGAAAGATAAAATGCAATGGATAAACTTAATCAAATTCTAATGAAACAAATAAAAACAATATAATGTATGTTCTACAAATATTATTAAATAAATACCTAAATAAATAATAATCTATGTATATAATATATATATATACACGGTGTTTCATAATAACCAATAAATAATCAATGCGTTATCTAAAACTAATTATTAAATTGTGTTTACCCGTAATGTCATTCAACCCAAAATTTTCATGTATATTAGTATCATCATCATGTCTATGATTTACATGAAAATTTTGGGTTGAATGACATTACGGTTAAACACAATTTAATAATTAGTTTTAGATAACGCATTGATTATTTATTGGTTATTATGAAACACCGTGTATATATATATATATACTTTATCAATAACATAGTGCTTATGGGGATAGATTTAACAAATGCTTTTTTAACTTAAATTTAAATGTCTTTACGGATTTGCTCTCGCGGATATCTGCAGGTAGTATCTGCAGGTATGTGGACACGTGAAAAAAATTACAACAGTAGTGTATATATGTTACAGTCCAAACTCATAACCAGTCAAACCCACTTTTGACTGCAAAAATCAGGCAAAAGTTGTTTTGACCGATACCCTTAGTTAAAAACAATTTTGACTAATTTTCGCAGTCAAAAGTGGTTTTCACTAAGGACGTTGGGCAAAACTACTTTTAACTGCAAAATATTGGGTAATAGTGTTTGTGACCAAATTATATCGGTCAAAAGTGGTTCGAGCTTACAAAAAGTGGGTTATGAATAATCGATTTTGGATATTAAAATTTTAAACGTGCGCCTAAATTACTATGTTAACGATTAGAAATACAGAGAGGGCATCTTTTTGTATAAAAGACTAAGGAGCAGGAGTACGTGGGGTGCTCGGGGGGCGAAGCCCCCCGCCATCACAAAAGAAAATAGGTACCTAACAAATTGCCTACTGTAGGTTATTAGGTTAGGTTCAGAACATGACCATGCGTTATACTATTTTAAGGGAACCCATACCACCCAAATCTTAAATCAGGCAACACCACTTATGACTGGTTTTTGCAATCAAAACTGTTTTTGACTAAGGGCATCGGTCAAAACCACTTTTGCCTGATTTTTGCAGTCAAAAGTGGTTTTGACCGGTTATGAGTTTTGACTGTAACATATATAACGAAATTTAAAGGAAAACTATCAGAGTTGAGTAGGTACTAAGTACAAACTAAAAAGTTATAGACGACTAACATATAAAATGTACACGGAAAAGTAAAATTTCATTGAAAATTAGTACTGAATATAAATTTACGAACCACGTGAAGTTCAGGAAATATAAAATCATTGCAGCTTTAATAATAAAAATGCCTGATTTAATAGCAACGTATTTAGTAATCTGTGGCAACGTGTTGTGAGGTGTGAGTGTGAACTCAAAGTTGGCATTTGCAACTACGGAACCCTACACTGCGCGTGGCCCGACACGCACTTGGCCGGTTTTTGTTTGTTCCTGATTATATTGTGTCGCGGTTTCGCCTTATTAGTTTCGCGGCGGCGGTGTGCTACTGGTACGCAAAGTACGGCCTAAGTAGTGAACCACTTTCTTGGTCGAGTAATAAGTTAGTGCCTACCTAGTCATTCAGATATAAAGATTTTGTTTTAAACATTTTATCGTTACATTGAATTTTGTAAAGGATATTAGGTATATTAATTGTACAAATTGAATTGTACAATACAAAAGCCGTAGGTAACGTAATTTCACAATCTATGATTCTCTTCTCTCCCTTATAATGTAGAAATGTAGATAAAAATATAGGTACCGCATTATATCTATTACTTGGCAAGAATGTAAAAAATATTTTTAAACTTTAGGACTGAAATGAAATTCCACTTTGCTCAAAACTTGTTTCCTATAATAATAATTAGGATAGTTATCATATAATTTTGTAGCTATACATGATTCCATTATAAAAGCGATCATCAATCGGTGTACCTAACCTTTTATTTAAAATTTGGTGAAAAAGAATTCATAAAATGAGAGTGCATGATGCCATACGGAAATAAAAATACCTGCAATTTCTAAATAATGAACAATTAAATTCTTGATTGTTATTTGAAGCTCCGTAGTTTGTTTGAAATAAGCCCTCCGTTTGCCATATTGTTTGAAATAAGCCCTCTGTTTGCCATATTAGGTATCTTTTCAATCTGTACGGGGTCTTTAGGGTTTGATGGTAAATAAAATTGTCCGTAATGAGTTTTATTAATTTGTTTTATTCTTATAATCTTCTCTGATAATCAGTTTTCGCTGTTAACTTGTAGGTAGGTATTTGGCAGTCTAATCAACATAATAAAATTTTAATAAATCAAAAAGTGGAAATACACCCTCATCCCCATCATGCCCCACCCCTAGGGTAACGAATCACGATTGAAAAACGATCTGTTTTTATTCTTTTCCGTAGTCACAAACGCATACCTACCTACTAACTCTCAAAAACTCTTTTTCGCCAAATTATAAATAACTAAATAGGTATAGGGAATTTAAGTCAGTACATTTTAGATTAGACTGAAATGTATGTTTTTAGTAGCTCATATTAAATAATAAGCAATATGAATTGTGTGTTTTCCTATCCTAAATTAAGTAAACCCACTGATTTCACTCAGCGGTGCTAGAAAAAAGCCACACGCTATTTTTCCGCAGTCGTTCCGCGGAGAAAACTATGGAATTGGCATTCCATACCGTGCGTTTACACTGAGAAACATAAAATATGTAATGTTTTACAATTTGTTGTATGATACAAATCTCAAGACATGTTGAGTATGCTTTTGCGTTCGTTCCACAGACCGCACTGCCGAAAATCGTGTTGGATTCGGAACAAATCCTAAGATTTGTTGCAGATTGCGATACATTATCTGCGAAACGACTGCGGATAAAATAAGCTTATGGCTTTTGTCTAGGCTCGCTGTTGGCTGGTTATGATGATTTATAAACGATTAGTAGATACTTAAGTAGGTACTTATTTCGAAACGCTTAGTACGTATCAAGTTTTTTTGACTAATCCCCGGTTCCTATATTAAAAACGATTCGTTTTTGCTACGGACAGCATTGTGTCACTATCTTCATTATTATTTATACTAATATTATGGAGAAGAAAGATTTGATTGTTCGTTTGTATTGAATAGGCATTGATTTACTACCAAAGTAGTAAATCAATGTGAATAGGCTTCGAAACTACTGAACCGATTTTGATGAAAGTTGGTATAGGGACTTGTTGGTATAGGGTTGGTATAGTTCGAGACCAGGGGAAGGACATAGGGTACCTAATTTTCCTACGGGAAAAAAAATCCCACGGAAAAACAAAAATAACGCGGGCGAAGTCGCGAACGGAATTCAGGATAAAAAGATTCCGGCGAAGTTTTCCGTGTTTCGACGTTTCCACGAAGTTTCCACGTTTCATGCAAACCTACTTAATTTCCACGATTGTAAATATTACTTATCTCGTAAATTTTAGGCGCTTTAGGCGCTGATGTCGCATAAATTAGTGCATTCCAAACTAGTCCTTACTGCCATAAATGTACTGAATAATCTTTCAAAGTTGATACATAGGTACATACTTTCAAAGTTGGTACAAATACAGTAGGTACACTTGATATATGGATTCCAGGGCATGAGGGTTTCTACGGAAACGAGAAGGCAGATAATCTTGCGAGAAAGGCATCGGAAGCCGAGTTTATCGGCCCGGAACCATTCGTGAGTCTGCCTTAACGTTCAATCAACTGAATGGGTCGCTGAAGCTGTTCATGGGCCTGAATAACTTCAACAAATTCACAATGAATACAGGCAGAACGCAATCTCGACTCCTGTTGGGGGCTTTAACTAGCCACTTTGGCACTAATCACATGCTAATAAAAATGGGTCTGAGTAATACAGAGACCTGTAGGGCCTGCAAAGAGAAAGAGGAGAGCATGAAACACATTTTGTGCCGCTGCGTGCGATTCCATAGCTCGCAGGAGAATGAGTCACTTCGGGATGGGATATCCAAATCTTGAGGATTTTAAGGCTATCTCACCTGGACTAATTGTGAATCTTATGAGTGAACACAATTGGTCCATACATGGTGTTTCGACCACTTATGCTTTCTTGCCGATTGCGCGCCGTGCGCCCTTTTGTTACAATGAAACAAAACTTTTGACTACCTACTTGAATAACCTTACAGTTCAGCCTAGCATATTAAAATTATATTATTTGTTGTTCCCGCCTAACATTTTGGTAGCAGAGAGTGGTTTAAGGGTATTACGTCGCCCAATGACCTTCAGCATTTGCCCGCTGGTAAAAGTATTCCCACGTTAACGCCATCTCTTTCTAGACAACTGCACTACAAAGTATCAAGCTCAAGATAAAATAAGACTACAGACACGCCGCCCAGTCAGTGTTTTTTTTTTTTTTTTTTTATTGTTATTCAGTACAAATAATATTACTTAAATGAAAAAAAAATTTACTTCTCTGATAAAACTCCCAATGGAGTTTATGCTCAGGAAGTGACGCTCGCTTTAGACTGCTCAATCTAATTTAACCTATACTAATCTTAATTTGATAATAAATAACGTTTTAACCTACTTTTATAATTTTCTAAATTTAACAAAGTGTTGAGATCCTCCTTAGACAACTCGTTTAGGAATTCCGGTAGCAGGTATTGCACTGTTCTCTTGCCATAGTTGTTACTGTATTTCGGTAAGACAAATGTGGGTAGGTAAGAGATGTTCCGAAGTTTTCCTGGACGAGTTGTCTTTGTTAATGTTTGAATGTAATCATAATTTTGACAAATAACTTCCATTTTCACCATACTACCTACTTTAATCGCTCTCTGAGCGACATATATTTTCTCATCACTACATAGTATAAAACAAAGTCGCTTTCCGCTGTCTGTCCCTATGTATGTTAAGATCTTTGAAACTACGCAACGGATTTTGTTGTTTTTTTTTTTTTTTTTTTACTTTTATTTACTTTCACCTATGTCGATGTTTGTCATCAAATCTTGCAAATTAAATTTGATCCACTTCCCGGTTACCGATTGATCTAAAATTTAGCATACAAGTGTAAATCGCGTGACAATACAATATTATGATGACATTCGTGCTGATCTGATGATGGAGCTGGAAGGTGGCCATAGAAACTTCGCAATGAAATGACACATCCTAATCGAGTTTGGGCTCGTTTGATTCGACTTGACGAGTACTTTGGTGCTACATGGTAACCAGGGTCTGATGATGGAGCTGGAATGTGGCCATAGAAACTCAGTAAAGCAACGACGCAACCCCATCGAGCCTCGGCTCGTTTGATTCGTCTTGACGAGTACTTTGGTGCTTTAACCAGGGTCTAATGATGGAACTGGAATATGGCCATAGGAACTCATTAATTAATCGACATAGCCACATCGAGTATGGGCTCGTTTGATTCGTCTTGATGAGTACTTTAGTGCTAGATGGTAACCAGGGTATAGGGGATATTTTTAAATATTTATTTAATTGTAAATGTGTGTCCATCTCTCATCGTCGTAAAGAATCTCGCGACCGCTCGCGACGCACGCATAATAGTCCTTAACACCTCGCCTTAGCGATCGGGCTCGCAATGCATCGGAATCTATGGGATTACCTCGGAGGTGCTCGGAGCGATCACAACCTCCCGCGCACCGCAGCTAGTTGACACTCTTGTTTTCTTTTGAATTCGCATGAATTACATCTCTATTGGGTTAAGTGCTCGTAGGTCTAAGCATACGTCTCTAGCGTCCTCCACTTTCATAAATGCTTTCGTACACGCTCGTCGGTTACGGGTACTCTTGACCTGACCTTTTGGTGTAGGTCCAAGATGTCTCCTATTTGGTCCAGGTAAGTTCGTCTCCGTCGTCCCTTACCGACTTGTCCACTTGCATTTGCCTCGTATATTTTTTTCGTAAGTCGTCTTCCATTCATCCTTTCTATATGGCCAAACCATATTAGCATTCCTTTTTCAATTTTTGTCACTACGTCTTCTTTCATCCCACACATTTCCCTTATCACACTATTACGAAACTTATCTATCAGTCACTCCAGCCATTCCTCTCAAAGCTCTCATTTCCACTGCATTAATCCTACTTTCATCCTTCTTTTGCCACACCCAACATTCACTACCATACATAAGCGTAGGGACCAAAACGCATCTATGAACAGCCAGTCGTGCCTTTTTTGACAACATTTGGCTGTTCAGAAAGTTTTTGCAAGCCCTATTTACTTTATTACCTTGTCGCGAAGCGGAAGGCTTCGTGCAAAAAAAAAGGGAGGAAGCTAAAAGCAAAACAAGGTTAAAAGTTAATACCGTATAATTAAAAAATAAATGCAAAGGTAGGGTGATAAGGAGGGCACGACCGAACTTAATTATCTAACTTAACTAAGATCTAGTTATGTACAACAATATTTATATAAAAATCTAGCCTAGCCAGGCTAGGACGCGGGGGCGAGTAGCAGCTCAGCCGGATAGCCGGAGCAGGAACAGGCACGGCAGCACAGCTCTCCGGATAGGTAGGCAGCATAGGAGCGCCCCAACGATGCTCCGTAGGCAGACGGCAGCAGGGACCCGTAGAAGGCGCGACGGAGTGGTCAGGTGGGCAGCAGGCACACGTAGCAGGCGCGGTGGAGACGCGTGAAGGAACCGGCATGAAGTGATATGATCACGAAGGCCTGGCGGTGGTGGTTAGGTTCCAAGCCGGTGTAAGGAGCTTAGCTACTCCTTAGCCGTTTGCGTTCAATACCAGAGCTGTTAGTAGACTGGCTTCCTAATGACCCTGGTCCGCTTTTATACTGGCCATAACAATAGACAACTACATAAATGTCAAACGAAAGATTTTTGAAAAATAATTAATTATATGACATTTGTCAGTCACGTAGGCATTGAGCTACAATATTGAGATCAAATGTTGGACGCTAACAATTATAATAAGAAAATATAGAAAAACACAATAAAGGACTAATAACTATTACAAATATTTATCGCTTGTGAATAATAGCGTTATACAAAGTGAAGTTCAAATAACTAGTTAGTGCTTTACAAACATTCGTGAATTAAAAAGTGTTACAAGAATTTGTGCATACATATTTACAAGATCGATATGTGAAAAGACAACTCTTCTTCCAGATATGTTTAGGACTTCTGTTTGTGATTGTACTTCTTTTTCGATAATAAGGCCAGGCAAAGAATCTTCATTTTGTTGAAACTAAAAAAATAGCATGTTCATGATTACTAGGCAGTTAAATATATCTTAATTTTAAATTTGTAGTTAGATTATAACACAAATATAAATAAAAATCTATATTCTGACAAATCACAGAGTATGATGACGCTAAAACATACCCTCATATTTTGTACTGGTCCCTCGTCAATAGCGACAGAACGTAGTTCGTTTGATTCTGGCGAAATTCCTTTTACTTTCGTAGTAGGCAGTTCCTTATGTACTGTTTGGGAGTTTTGTAGATTTTTTGATTGCCTAAAAACAGAAAACTTTATAAGCACATTTATTAGCACAGTCAAGTGTAATATCAATTTTATAATTTTTAAATAATTATAGTGGCTTCATTTTTAAATAGCCGTTTCATAGAAGTTTGGCACTATACAGATTACATATATTTATTTACACTCTTTTTTTCTTCAAAGAACGTTTGTTCTCACAAGAATCTCACAGTTGGATTTTCTCCTGTGTCGTGGCTGCAGCTACAAACATTGAATCTCACATGCACATACATACGCCCAGACCGGATCAAAATTTTGTAGGTCGTACAAAATCTTTGTCCCGTACGGGAATCGAACCCGCGACTCGTTGCGCAGTAGGCGATCACTCGACCGCTGCGGCAAGGACCGAAACCACTTTCCATATAAGGGGTTTTTGATTGGGTAATTTATAGACTTGTTTTCACAAACCCTATCAATACGGTAAGCATTTCATCGACTTACTGCACCGAAAGGCTAACCAAAATAATACAGTTAATTAGGGTAAGCACTTACCGCATCCGAAAACCCCATTGAGGCTAACCCTATCAATAGGGTTTTAACGCGCACAAGCAATTCAAGTTTTTACGTCAAATGCATTAGACTTCGGGGATTGGAGTCGCTCACGTCCGTAGGTTTTACCCTCGAGACCCTACACGTGATCCCCGGGTGGTGCTAATCGAGTGACCAACTTCTGGTGGTAGGGCTTGAAAAACCCGACTGGCTAGCGACCACCGTGCGCATGATGTAAAACCCGTCAAGTGGCCATTTTTGTCCGCGTTTCGGGATCAGTCTGCGCACAGCCAGAGCTTGAGGGGTCGTTGCTGCGATTCGTATGGTTTGTGCGGGCTTCCGTCGACCCAGTGCCAGGTTGACTGCGTTGACCCTCCACCCAGGAAGACCCGAAGAAACGGCTGTTCCGCTGGCCGCCCGTGGTATAGTACAGGGGCCCAAGCGGACCTAACCAGTCCGTGAGGCTGCCCCACCATGCCACGCATAATCTCGGGGTGGTCCGTCGTGCCGGTTGGTGACCGGACGGTGGGTCCCGGCGGCCACTTCCGGGGGGGTTCGGGGGCCCTTCCGTGCGGAGGGTCAGCGCAAATCAGCTGTCGGCTGTTCCCTGGCGAAACAGGCCTACACACATTAACTATGCGAAGCGCAGCAAGGACACCTCAGTTTCACGCCTCTCACTCCAATAATTATGGCAGCGCAAAATATTAAGACTGGTCGTACAGCGGTGCATTATCCCACCAAAACACCATTATTCGAGGTGGGGCTCGCTAACATCCGCGGGCTCCACTCTAACCTCTTAGCTGTCCACCACCATCTCAAAACAGCCCGTCCAGCAATGCTGTTTTTGACGGAGACGCAAATTATCTGCCCGGCCGATACAAGCTACCTTAATTACCCCGGCTACGCTCTTGAGGAGTCCTTCAAGGCGAAGGCTGGTGTTTGCTTGTTCGTCCGGGCGGACGTTTGCTGTCGTCGCCTGCGCTGTTTGGAGGAACCTTCCTTTTCCTTCCTTGCGGTACACGTCGATTTTGGCACTCATTGCCGTGTCTACGTCTGCGTCTACCGTTCCCATCGTGGTGACTTGGAGACAACTCGACTTTTTGAACATCTAAGTCGGGTGGCAGATGACGCGCAGGAGCGATTTCCTTCCGCCGAGCTGGTGTTTTTAGGGGACTTCAATGCTCACCACGAGTTGTGGTTAAGTTCCTCTAAAACTGACCATGCGGGTAGGACTGCCCACGCATTCGCTCTCACGCACGACCTGACACAATTGGTCACCCAGAACACCAGGGTACCAGATATTATCGGTCAAGCGCCCTCTTTATTGGACCTTCTGTTGACAAATCGCCCTGACGGATATCAGGTGGTGGTTCGAGCTCCACTAGGATCTTCGGATCACTGCCTGGTATCCGTCTCAGTGCCTCAGGCGTCACGACCGTCGCCTGTGGTTGCAGCACGCCGTCTGTGGCACTGTGCGTCAGCAGATTGGGACGGTATGCGGGATTATTACGCATCTGTTCCTTGGTGGCAGCGCTGTTTCAATAGGATGGATCCGGACTCCTGCGCTACCTCTGTTGCTGACGAGATCATACTAGGAATGGAATATTATATTCCGCATTCCAATCTCGTCAGTAGAGGCAGACGTAACCTCTGGTTCAATCGCGAGTGCGCCTCTGCTGTTGAAAACAAACAGCTGGCTTACCGCGCTTGGATCAGAGGCCGAGCATCTAAGGATCCCAATACAAGCCTACTGAAAACAGCCTACAATAATGCCACCAAGTTATGTAAGAGGGCTTACATTAGAGCGGATGCTCAGCGCATTGCACAAGTGGGCCAGGAACTGCTATCGCACCCTACGGGTAGCCGTTCTTTTTGGCGCCTGGCCAAAGCTGTGCAATCAAACTTCTGCCAACCCTCGCTGCCACCGCTGAGACTTGCCGATGGCTCACTTGCTCATCAGCCGCAGGAGAAAGCCGACCTCCTGGCAAAACTCTTTGCGGCTCATTCCCGTGTCGATGACTGTGGTACACAACCTCCGAAACTGTCCCATTGTGGCAGCACCATGCCCGATATCCGTATCAGACAGCGTGATGTGCGGGCGGAGCTCCAGTCGATCGATACTCGAAAAGCAAGTGGACCAGACGGCATTCCTGCGATTGTTCTTAAGAAGTGTGCAGCGGAGTTGACTCCGGTCCTTACGCGTCTATACCGTCTGTCGTTCTCTGCTGGTTGTGTGCCGAAATCTTGGAAAGAGGCCAATGTCCAGCCGGTTCCCAAAAAGGGAGATCGTTCTGATCCGGCTAACTATCGCCCTATAGCCGTCACTTCCATTTTGTGTAAAATCATGGAGAGGATCCTTAATACACAGCTGATCCGTTACCTGGAAGGTCACTCGTTACTTAATGACCGACAGTATGGGTTTCGTCCTAAACGGTCAACAGGTGACCTTCTAGCGTTCCTTTTGCACAAATGGGGTGAATCTATCGATAAGCGCGGCGAATCGGTGGCTATTAGTCTCGACATCGCCAAAGCTTTTGATAGAGTCTGGCACAAGGCTCTTCTTTCCAAGCTTCCGGCATACGGATTACCCGCGCAGTTCTGTACGTGGATTGCCAGCTTCCTCCACGAGCGTAGAATTCGCGTTGTCGTTGACGGCTGCGCTTCGCGGTTCGTGGCAGTGAACGCTGGTGTTCCGCAAGGCTCCGTTCTATCCCCCACATTGTTTCTTCTGCATATCAATGATATGCTTTCCTTGGGAGCTATACATTGCTATGCAGACGACAGTACAGTGCATGGGGGATATCACGGAGCCTCGGGGGCTGCTCGTGGTGATATTGGTAGGGAAAGGCAGAATCTTATCATTGAGCTCAACAGGACGCTGGACCTCGTCTCCGAATGGGGCTCCAACAATCTTGTTGAGTTCAATGCTAAGAAAACACAGGTGTGCGTGTTCTCGGCGAAAAGGTCACCTTTCCTCCCCCTTCCTTCTCTTCAGGGCACAACCCTTCACACACAGAGCAACATCACCTTGCTCGGAATGAACATTCGCTGCGATCTGAACCCCAGAGACTACATCGAATCCGTCATAACTACTGCCTCACGGAAACTCGGTGTCCTGAACAAGGTGCGTAGGTATTTTGCGCCGGACCAACTATGCTTGTTGTATAAAACTCAGGTTAGGTCTTGCGTGGAATATTGCTCGCACCTTTGGGACGGCTCCGCTCAGTACCTCCTCGATGCTCTGGACAGATTGCAGCGTCGCGCTATTCGCATAATTGGCGATGTAGAGGCAACTAACACCCTCGAGCCTCTACAACTTCGTCGTGACATCGCCTCTCTTAGCGCCTTTTACCGAATGTTCCATGGGGAATGCTCTGAGGAGCTCTTTAACCTTATCCCTCCCTCTCCATTCCTTAACAGAAACACGCGTAAGGGCCTTCGGAGTCATCCGTACACTGTGTCCTCCTTTTC
The DNA here is from genome assembly GCA_963935595.1 of Schoenobius gigantellus. Classification (NCBI taxonomy): domain Eukaryota; kingdom Metazoa; phylum Arthropoda; class Insecta; order Lepidoptera; family Crambidae; genus Schoenobius; species Schoenobius gigantellus. The sequence continues at coordinate 25,068,906 of OZ012559.1, forward strand.
ACACCGTACCAAGAAATTCCAAGATTCCTTCTTCTGTCGTTCATCCCACACTTGGAATTCTCTACCTGCGCACTTGTTTCCTCCATCCTACAACATGGGTTCCTTCAAAAGAGGCGTGAAAAAGCATCTTTTGGGCCGGCAAGGGGCGGGCAGGTAGGAGAGTGGATGTCGTCCCTACTCTATCTGTCAACTCATTTGGGCCTCTTTCACCGCTTAACATCAGGCGGGAGGAGGTCATTTGCCGGGCCATCCATAAAAAAAAAAAAAAAAAAAAGACTTTTGTTGCATAACCGTTTACGTGTGTAGTTATCGACAGCCGCAAACTATCGCAGTAGGTGTATATTGGGCATTCTAAAACAGTTTTCATCAAAACACCGCAAACGAACGGAGTGAGATTTGAGCTACGCTTCGCTGCGCTCTAGCTCCGCTACGCTCCGCAAATCTCACTGCGTTCGTTTACGCTGATTTGATGAAAACAGTTTGAGATTGCCCAATATACATTATACAGGGTTAAATTATTCATACCATTAAATTGTAATTTTTGATAAATAAAGAGTTATGCGAGTATATTGAATCACCATATTTGTTTTCATTAATAAAACGCAGAAATTTTTGTTAATTTTTTTTTTATTATTATAAAGCAAGTAACAAATATCATCATAGCTAAACTAGAACAATATTTTTAATATAAATTTTCATTCAAGTACAATTTACTGAAGTCATAAATTACATGTGCTTAAGTACCACTTTTTTATGAATTAAACATTCCTTAGAGCGCACTCTTTTTTATGAGTTATACAATTGAAGTTAGCTCCACCTTTAGCATAACTATTGCGCAATGTTGCAAAATTAGGACAACCTTTGCCTTCAACATTTATCAAAAAGCAGTCAGAACACAAATCTTTAATCCATTTTTGCTTTTCAACACCTTTCATTATTATGGTTTGGTCCTTTAAAATTGGAATAATTAATCTCTTAAATTCTCTGAAATCTATATTGCCTTGACTCCAGTATATTCCTCTGTTGCGTTCAATCCAATTGACTGCTCTTTTTTCTTCGGCAGATAATTTTAGATACGAATATGGAGGTTTTATTAAAAAGACTTGCGTAAACTCTTTTGTGGCTAACGCAAATTCCTTAATAATAAAATTATTTTTGCAGTCTTTGAATCCTTGAACATCAACAAAAAGTATCGAACTCTTATCAGCACTCATTGTTTCGTTGTATTCCACTGTTTAACATAAAGTTGAAGTTTGTTCTTTCAAATACCTTTTGATTGCACTTTATTTAGTTAAGATATTTTCTTCACAATATTGCTCAGAGGTTTGTACTCAAAAATGCAGTCATTTAAAATCAAGCAATATGCTGCTGTCTGATCCGGGATTTCTTGGTCTGTTTCAATCTCCACTCTGACATCGATTGATCCCTTTATCATTTCTTGTTGGTGAGAACAATCAATAACAAATAATGGGGCAACGTCTCTGAATTCCTTCAAGCTCATCAACGGCTCTGGTCGCCGTCCATGATAAGACTGTTGGAATCTTGCATATTGTTCGTATAATAAATTAAATTTATCCTCTGAGAAACTGACATTCAATCCTTCATAAGGGTAATACGATGAATTTAAATATACTTTTACATCTCGTACATTGCAGTGATCGAACTCTGCCATTGACATTTCCGCATTGTGCTTGCGATTGGTTTGCAAGGCTATAATAACGAATCTTGGTTTCTCTATCTGTGACGAAGTTTTGATAGACCAAGTGTGTTTACGTGTCTTCGGTAATAATGGATATTCATACAAATCCCAATTTCGAAATGCTAGTGTAATAGGCCTGTCCTTTTCTAGATGTTTCAACAAATTGATTCTTTCACGATCTGATACTTTAACGTGCGGAACTCGCCAAACAACTTTGCTAATAGTTATATCTTCGACCACCTCTCCGACATTTAATTTCAAAGCATTGAGATTCGTATTGCTTCTTAATAGCACCAATTCATGTTTGGAGTTAATTATAACTTTTTCATAATCTTCTGCAAAACCTAAAATTTTCTTCAACGGCACAGAAGCCGAAAAAATTCCTCCGTTAAGATTGTTTGTACCAGAAGTTGACCATCCCCATACACGTGAGCATTTAGATTCATTATCATTTAACGAGAGGTACGATTTTATTGTTGTAGTTATGCCAGCATTTTTTATTTTGTCTATTTCTATTCCGTTTAACTCATATCGAATATCTTGAAATAAATATAGTATTGGATTGTTGATAAAATACACATTTGATATTTTTTCTTTAGTCGAACTATTATAAACATTGGCTTTACCCTCAATATACAAAGTGCTGAGTGAGGGTAACAGACATAGATCTTGTTGATTAATAGGTATTCTTATTTCATCATTCTTGTTGAAACTTGTTACGTACGGTTTATAAGAATGATATTCGAAACTTTCAATACTATTGTCGTATGATGTTGATTGAGATATATTTAAAATATTCATTTTAACAAGCCAATCAACTTCAAAAATTCCTTATTGTTTTTGGTGAGCTTCTTTTTTATGTGCTTTTATGAGGTGATCTTCTAGTACTAACTTGAATGCAAGCTGTGTTATGATTTTTATTGAAATTTATCATTTTTACGAAAATGTAGATACAGTTGTACTTCTTCGTCTCGTAAATTGATTTGTTTATTCTCGGCGTCTAATAATTGTATAGTTATTGCACTTATAGAACTTTTATTTACAGGAAAATATATTAGATTTTTCGGCACTTCAATGATCCGATAACCAGGTGGTACGTTAGGAACAAACTCGTGAATAATATGACTTGCAGATCCGTTCACGAATGACCCACTAACTACGTCGCATTCGATGCGCACAATGGTTGTTGGCAATATACTGACAGGATACAGAGATTCGGTCCTTTTTAATGCCTTTATTGTTTCTCCACCAAAACCTAAAATCCTTCCAAGTGAGTCACTTTTGTTAAAATGAACATCTTTAGTACAAAAAATTGTAGTTTTTAAGGTATTATTATTACAAGTTAATTTTAACATTGCATTTCTAATGTATGTCTTTAAATAATCACAGATATCTTGAAGTTCATAAGCTCCTTCAGGTATTTCGATTACTTCGTTATCGTCATAGTAGAATTTATTATTTCTTTTATCTATGTTGGGTATAGAATTAAATGTTGAAAAATACAACAATCCACACTCATAGTATCCACTTAATTCCAAAGTAGGTGAGTAGTTTGTTATCAGAGAGGATCCTTTTCCAGTTATAGACACAGTGAAAGACATTTTACTACTGATAAAGAATTTTATTTCAAGCTTTATATAAATGTGTTTTCCAATACTCCTTTAAAAATTTTATACAAAGGTGGCCGCAATTAACAGAGTCAAATGTTTGATATTGCTCATAGTTATAATTTAAAGAAACATTTCTTAAGTAATCAAGTAGTTCTAACGGAGGTTTCAGATTACCAAAACTATCAAAATATTCAGCATACTTATTTTCTTTCACGTAGGCTACCCAATGTGTTCCAATGTTATTTGAAGTATCTAAATTTATAATACCGCATTCTATCTTCCTAGGTTTTGAGGGCAACGTATCCCTCATGAAAACACCACGAAAAAATGGAATATCACTAGCATGTTCTAATATATCCCAATTAGTTAATGCCCGCCTAGGTAGCCGTTTTGTTAGTTTTTTGAGGGTTTCAAATATAGACCTGCACCCTTTTTATAAGGTCTAATATATAATCCTTTTCCGAGAGCAACCGCCTCCATCATCTTATTATGTCGTTCCGATTCTTGAAGAGCTTTTTGAGCTGCTTTTGAATCATTAACCGCTTTTGCTATGCCAGCTGCTCCACCAGCCAGTGAACCTAAAGCTGATAATCCCGCGAAAATAGGAATTAACGGTAACAGTCCTCCACATTTTGGAATAGGAATACAACGAGGTAAACTCATTTTATTTTTATTTCTAAATAGTTTTTTTGCAGCGGCGACCGCATATTTAATAGTAGAATTTGTGTCTTTAGATTTTATTTTTTTTAATTTAGATTTGAGTTTTTTCACAGCTGTCATAAACGACCGAGCACCTGCACCTGCTCTTAATTTGGCCTTCATAGCATTTTTTACTATCCATGAAGCAATTTTTTCTTTCTTTCCAGCGTCTTTTGATTTCAATCTTCTTTGAGCCATATTTAATAGATCTAGATCAGCTTTGTACCTTACGTTAGCGTCGTTGTTTATGTAAGCAATATCGTGGTGCATACAAGCGTTATCCAATTTATTAATTCCTCGCTGACCCTTAAGTAATCGTTTCTGAAGCTTTGTGCCGGGTCCGCAATATTGGTAGCCCGGTAAATGTAACTCAAACGGAATCTTATTTATTAAGCTGTTTATGATACCACTTCCTTTCTTCATTGATAAACAAAAAGTGAATCAATAAAGATATCTTGAGCTATTTTATATCATAAAACCAATTTATTCTTATCAACCCAACTATTTTCGCTATTACTTAATCCTAACCATTTTACAAACAATTTGTTTCCTTTTCTTTTTATAACCTTTTCAATGAGGTATAGGTCTGGAAACTTAGTTTTTTGTAACTCGTATGCATAAAATGAGCCGAGGATTCTTTGATTGCGTCTGTCCTCTATTTGATAAGTTGTTGGGTTAGTGTGATTAACTTTTACTATACGAAATATTTCGGTGGACCAGTTTGGCGTATAGCCTTTGTAAAAATCTGCTTTATATCTACTTATGCGAACATAGTCACCAACACGAAATGTATATCCCCGACTTGTTTTATTCTTTTGAGAATTCATAATATAACCTTTGACTATAAGCTCATTTACTTTGTTAACTTCCACAGGCTTAAATTTTGTTATTCTATGCAAAGTGTTATTGTAGTGTTCTACAACGTCCTTTAAAATATTTTTATACCATTGGTAATTTCCGTTCAAACTAAATAGTTTGTAAAGGTGAGATTTAATTGTTCTTATGACTCTTTCTACTATAGATGCTTTTTTAATAGAATATGTTGAATAATGATTAATATTATACTTTTTCATTAATTGTTTAAAATTATCATTGTAGAATTCTGTGCCTAAATCAGTTTGTAAATTTTTAGGTTTTCGTAATGATGTAGTTAAAATACTTTGCATTGCATCTGTAACATAATTTTTCGCTTTTGATTTTAAAGGTCTGATCCATACATATTTTGATAAAGTGTCAATTACGATAAGAATATATTTATACCCTTTATTATACTGTGAATATTTTTGCAAATCTATGAGGTCGGCTTGCCATAAATCATCTATTCCTTTTATGATCGTACATCGCCGGGAAAAATTCCTTCTTGCTGCTTTGTGAAGCTCATTCACTATGTCTTGTTTGCTCATTATTATCTGGTTTCTCTTGAAGCATGTGATCAATTTCTGTCCTTGTGTAAAACAAGGTGGTTAGCTTATTAAGTATTGAACTTTCAAAATCATTTAAATGAATATTTACATCACTTAAAATATTAGTTCTTAGTTCGTGTGTCTTTTCATCCACGTAAGCTTTATTTGCGGCTTCGTCATCATTGCCTGGCGATATAAGTCCTTTTAATCTTGATGATTTTAAATCATATTCACCTGTTTCTGACTTCACTAATGTATCGTTGAGATTTCCAATATATTCCTCTAATCGTAAACGTTTATGAACGTGATGACCAAATTTATCTACATTCATTTCCGTATCTATGCGGTGTTTGCTGTATAACTACTGATCAGTTTTTTAAAATTAGGTTCCTTATATTTGGTGTTTTTAATGATGCCTGCTTCGTACAGCTCTTCTATAATCGCAATAATTTCATTATCTAAGCCGGTATTGCCAGCATCACGAGATGCAAACAGTAATTTCAATCGATCTACTAATTCATTTGGATCATCCCAATAAACGTAATCTATATCTTTCTTTACACTTTTTAAAAGATTTATTCCTTTTCCTACCGTAAGACTTTCTGTGCTGTCATACTTATTTCTAGAGAACTTAAACAGTGGTTTAATAATATGCATGTACTTAAACCCTTTGTTACTATTAATTGGCTTGCGTGGATCACAATTACGCCTATGTGCATTCGTTTCTATTAGAAGCTCTTTATAATTTTGCAAATCTTCATCTGTGATAACATCCAAATTTGGTGTCTTTTCAAATAGTAATTCTTTTAATCCAAGAGTTTTGTTTAAACTTCGATTTCCAATTTTTATAATTTTTCCGTCGTCGAAAACACGTGTTTGGCCGAGCATAAGTTTTCCTCGTTCATTTTTTATTCCAAAAGGGATATTTGCGTCGGGTGAAGCACACCACGATAAACTATTAAGTGAAACATTTGGTGATGATTGAAAGGACTTAAAGGAAGCATCACTCATATTATTGTTGTCAGAAGGTGATACGACAAGGGTTTTTTCGGAATTAAATTTTTTATAGAACTGTTGTTCCTCTTCTTCATTAAAATCGTCATCAGAAAAATTTGTTGCCTCACTGTCATTATGTTTATTTTTTTTTATTGTATAATGTTCAAACTCATCCTCATCTTCATGAGAAATTTCATTGTTCTTAATGGCTATTTGTTTCAATGGATCGGTTATAGGTTTGAATATGGATTCCAGAGTGGCATCATTTGTATTTTTCATATCCTTTATCATTTCAACCTTTCTTTTTACAGCAGCTGCAGCTTTTACAATTTGTTTTTTAAGTTGCTTTTCCATTTTGACAAGGATTCCGTTCAATGCAAAATCCAGAGTAATAGTGATTGTGTATTGATGAAACAATAACTTATGTATATTAATCTACTACTACAAAAGTATCGAATGCCATCCTATAACACCCTTTATTTCTTTCGCAGTCTTTATTGATCACAACATAATTAAATGGTTTATTCCAAATAGTTGAGCACATTTCACGGAACTGAGACCACGACATATCTGAACCTACATGCTCATCGTAAACGTGTTTTAAATTTACATCGTCTTGTTTAAATAAAATAATGAGGTTAGAATTGTCCCTTATAAGTTGTTTAGGTACTTTACTGTATGTTTGGTTAATGTAAAAACAATCAATATTCTTATGTCGACCCATAGCAAAATAATCCCGAATGCTATTTTGGTTTTCACAAGCTACGTCGTCGAATATTATAATGGAGTTTGGCAAAGCTTCGTGTGGGCTTATGATATCATTATTATGGTTATATTTACTATAAGATATATCTGCAACTAAATCTAATACTTTTTCTAAGAACACATATTTTGGTTGGTATAATGATTTAGAATATACATATAAGTTACGAAAACGAGCACCATTCTCATGTAATAACAAACCTATTACTAAGTTTGTCTTGCCGCAATTTGATGGTCCACAAACAATACATCGTATAGTGCTCGGCAATAAGTTGCCATGTCGCTTTGCTTCACATAATGATGCAGGACAGATATTATAATCTAATTTTAACGTTTCCTTTTGTTTGAGGAACTTCATAGCAACTTGTCCGTTTTGATTCGTGGCTTTTAACAAAATGGATATAACACTTTGCGTTCGTAATAATAAGAGAACTAGCAGTATATTTACTTGTAAGTGCACTCACTCCACCATATAGACTAAGCATTCGACGGCGGTAACAATAGCAAGGAGTAGAAGAATTTGGATACTGTTACCACTCATTATATTAAGTTATTGGACGTGTCTAGAACACACAATGTTAAAGCATCGAGAAGAATGGAGAGAGAAGAAAGAGCTCTCACCCCTCTCGAATCGTGCAATAAAAAATGATATGAGTAAGGAATCGATGCTTAAAAATAAACATTGTTTAATTACTTGCATCCCTACTTTAACAAAGTAATACACTGCGTTCTTTAATAAATAAAACTATATTTTTAATTTTATTACCATTATTTTAAACTATGTATTTGAATTCTAATAAATTTTATCTTAGATTTATTTATAGAGGTAATTCTGAATGAATGTTTTTCAAAATATTTGATTACATTATAGAGGTGTTAAAATAAAAACAAATATTTTCATACAAGTCTTTTTATTTTTAAGTAATATTTATTGAAAACAATACAAGACTTAAACTAACATAACTATTTAAAATAACATAAGTCTTAGTTAGTAAAATTTATAAGCATTACTATAATTTTTCAGAAGAATAATGTTGTTGAAATAATGTATCTCCGTGAGTGTACACGTAACTAAAGATAGTAGGTACGCATCTAGCACATTAGAGAATTTTAATATACATCTACAAATGTTTTAGGTCAGCAATAGTTATTTAAAAACTATAACTGTAACCACATATTTTCTTAGAGATATTAGTTATAATATTTTCTGCTTGATCCATTATTGGATCAATATGCTCGGTTACCACATATTGTGTTTTTATTAATGGATCATTGCTGGTTGATTCCAGATCTAATATTTCTAATTTAATTAATCGCCGCCCTTTAGTAGGTATTGTTTTAATTAAATAAGAAGGTTCGTTCCCCTTCGTATTCTGCAGTAACTTGCTTCTCCTCTTCATGGGCTTCTTTTTATTAAAAAGACTTTTAACCACCTTGGCATGCAGCGGTGAATCTTTAGCATTCCAATGTGGAAATTCTTCAGAGAAGCCCTCCAACATATCTTGCGCATTTTGCTCAAAGCAAGGAGCATAATCTTCTGTTGCCTCCTTGCTTATGAGTAGCGACTGCGAGATTTCTTGGGTATTCTGAAATTTAATTTATTATGCAACAAAAATAATTTCACATCGAAGAAATGATTGATATAGTGGCGGAGGTAGAAGAGTATCTAGGATCCACAAGGAGGCTGACTATCTTATACGGAACCGATAGAATATGAGAATCACGATAACAGCATCACAACCATAAGGTTTTAACAACAACATTATCTTCCAACTAAATCAAATATACAAATAAACATTAACTAGTGATCTAACCACTACACAAGAAAAGAGTTTGAAGAAAAATAATTTATACGACTTACCATGATGTATTTGGGTGACCGTAGTTGTCACTTGATTAATTATGTGTGAAACAAATTTTAAAAACATTCGACTTTAATAGCTATTTATAGTGTAAATATAATGCTGACATAACAACAAAGCATTCGCACGGAATCGCAATTGGACAAATTACTAATGAACTATAAGTTGGAATACCTAAATCAGCAATAACATGTCCCAACCAGTTTCGAATTGTTCATTGCGTGTGCTATTTTATTAATAGTTTTATATTTTATGGATTATGAAATAAAAAAAACATGGTAGCTGGTTTATAGCGTTATATATTTTCATCGTTACAATACAACATTAAGTATTTGATTAAAACTAGGTAATTAATTTACCTATTTACCATTAAAAAACAATGTATAATACTATTAAACAAATAACTGATGGATAACAATATTAAAATTAAATAACTTTACAATATAAAGTGCCGTGTCGGTACATACTATACAATTTCATGTATGTTTTTATTCTATTAACTTATTCATTACTTAAGTCATATAATAAATAGATGATGGGGTAACATATTTCTCAACTTACAATTTGATTCATGATTACCATTAAAATAATAATAAACTATACAATACGGTGCTTCTAAAGAAAAACTAATGATATTAAACTAAACTATCCCAGTGACCCCATGATAAAGTAGACATTTTGTTTTTTAATATGATACGTTTATCGTCATTACCTGACAAAGCTATTTTGTTCTGTTCTTGAGTAAATATTTCGTGCTTAAGAGATTTAAATATGATATTTTTTTTCTTCAAAAATGTATTTTCATTTAATACCTTGTAATAATCTTTATATTGTACATCTTTTAATACTTGCTTCTGTATGCCTTTTGCTTTTTTTAATTCATCTTCTGCCGTTTTAATACAGTATAACTTGGACCTTAATCCTACAAACTTCGAAATCAAACTTCCTCCTAGCTCATCTTTAAAGAGACCTGGCACCTTTTTGTTCCAACTAGGAATGTCGTATACGTTATTTACAGAATAATTACTAGTGTCGAAATAGGGAAGAAAATTTGATTTTAAATCAGCATAAAAATCTTTACTTTCTATTGAATACAAAAAACTATCAGTATCCGTATAACAAAGTTTTAACTTTTCCTTATAAAAAGGCTTCATAATAGAATAATGAAAATCAAACATGTGACTCTTAGATATTTCCAAAACGGAAAAACCAATGTATATAGGTTTATCCAAAGTGATTGTTTCAGGCTTCATTTGAATGGCTACCAAGTTTTCAGTGAAAATTGTAACACTGTGAAAATTTGGTCGAGCTATCATTTGCTCTGCACAGAAACTTTTCTTTGTTTTGTTACTATCATCATTCCACTTATTGACTAATTTCACATTAACCCTCTTTTCTGTGTCTTCTAACGTCTTGCCAAATATACTGTTGTTAAGAAGTTTGAAGAAATCTTGTTCAAATGTAGATTTAGCTTTTTTTCGTAATTCAGTATTCATGTCAATATACTGCTTTAAATAAGGACTCTGATTAAATTGAATAACTCTATGTATTTTTTTTAACAACAAACCATGTTTTAAACATGTTTGCAGATGAGCAAAATGTATGACATAGAAATATTTATCGTATAAATTTGGAATCAATTTTGAAGTTTTAGACCCTGGCGGAGTAAATTTTTGAGCACAGAATGGAAAATCGTTATGATCATTATGCAAATGTTCGGGGTATTCTAAATCTACTTCTAGTATATAACCAATGTCTCCGTTAGTTGGCACATTTATAAAATCTATTCCAGCGATTTCCAAGTCATTCAATAACTTAAAATTGGAATGAGGCAAATAAGCACACATTGCATATCCATAGAGATTATTACAATCGATATAAATTAGAAAGTTATTACTTTTTCTTGGATCGTAAGTTTTTAAATACTTGTTATTGGCTTTTGAATACCTTGTCGAACATAAACATATTCCACCGCGAATACCTTTTTGAATCATTCTTATTATTTCCAGGTCGTGTATTAATTCTAATTTAACATCTGTTTTTAATAGCATGGCATCAAAACTGAGACTCGGTGCTGTAACATAAAAGGCTGGGTCTAATTTATAATTTATCTTACATGTCTGGCGAAAACTTTCAAAAACGTCAGCTAATAAAAGAACATCTGACTTAAGATACAAGTCTGTGTATTCACCGAGATTCGATAATTCAAACGTTTGCCAGACTTTTTTTGCATGATCATAATCTACTTTAGATATATTACTATTGCGTAATTTGCTGAAAAAGAACTCCTGAGGCGGAAGTACTTTTTCTTCGTATGAACTCCAAGTAGTCATGTATTCATATGGATACACCCCTTTTCGTTTTATTAAAGCAAAATGCTCATGAGAAGGAAAATAACGCCGCAGATGATTAAAGTCGTCATTTTTTAAGTTTGCGACAAGTTTCTCTAGACTTGTGCCTAAAAATTTAAAAGAATCAACAAATCGAACAGGTATGATATCTTTATCATTAATTTGAAAAATTTTTGTAAAAGATATGTAGTTTTCCTTATTTTTTGCTATTACTTGTATTTTTCCTGATAGTTTTCCCAACTGTCGTATAAAAAGATGACTGTCATAACCCGCTAAATTATGAAAAAATATAGGAACAAACTTAGGCAAACAATATCTAATATTGCAATAAGAATGAGCTGCACCACGATACCGTCCTGTAAGATGGCAATGATCTTTAACTTTATCGTCAAACAATATTTTATCACAAAGAAAACAATTTGTAGCCCGAGCAAAGTTCGCTTTGTCTTCATTTGTTAAACAAATAGCCACTGGCGACTGCAAAACGTTATAAATATCGGTTATATCCAATAATAGACTTTCTAAAAACTTTTCTACACAGGCTGGACCTCGATAAGATACATATTTATTACGCGACTTATCATAAGAACACACAACGTAATAAGCAAATGCTGATGGTACGTGTTTTTGCAATATCTTTGTACAGCCTGATCCAGAATCGAGTTCAGTTGGTTTTAATAATGATTCAAAATCTGCGTATAAGACGAAGGGCATGTCATGCATTCGCTCGTAATGATTAAATTGAATTCGTGTTCCATCACCGGGTAATATTGTCGATACACCACCACAAACATGAGCTTTCAGTTTATCATTACTATCAAAGAATATCATACAATCCTCGCATAAATATATTTTAGAATGATGTTTAGTTAATTGAAGACGAAGTAATTTAGATAAATCTTTAATAAGACAGTAATGGTTGCGTTTTCTGTTTTCCAGGAAAAGCATATTAATGTGATGATCTTTGCGAATCTCGCTTTTGTATAAAGGTCCGACAATGTTACCATTCTTTTGAATGCCGTAAATATTAATACATATGCGAGGATTATTCTTTTCAAAAACTTTGATGTCCGCAAACCCAACTGGAAAAATCATATTTTTGATATTGAGTACATTTTTAAAGTGTGGGTAAGCTGACGTTCGATGTGCGTTTCTGTTTATAGGAAATAGTGCTGCCATGACACACCATAAAAAACAATAATTATCAGAATTTTGAATGTTGATACATGCTCGTTTACATTTTATGGACTTTGGTAATTTTATAAAACTGGAGCCTCTTAACGGGTTATATTTGTTTATATTTACTTCTAGATATAGGCTTTGTAAATAGGCCCACCCACTATCTCTTTCTTCAAATTCTTAAATTTTTTTACAAATTAAGTGAATAATTTTTGAAAACATATCTTCAAAATTGAAGTTTTGATGCAAGATGAAGTTTTCCGTTGCAAATGACTTGATTGAAATCGAATCATACTTACTAAGCAGAAAGAATTCACAGAAAAGTTCAAAATTAGCTTTAACATTAGTGTGAGCTTGAATTTTCGCTATGAGCAATAGGCGTACGCGAGAGCGCAAGTGCCATAAAAACTCGGCGGGCGGGCGAACACGCGCACTATCATGACCCTCATCTTGATATCGAACACGGTACGATGCTATACGATTACGAAAAGCGCTATGAACTTTTTCAACCCCCTCACTATCAACGACCGAACTGTTGTTCTTATGTAAAATACTTTTCAAATGTGCAGAGAAAACTTTGTTATTTACGGATACGTCACAAACTGAACAGAAAGTAGACCTCGACATTATGATTTGGACAGTACAAATTCTCAAAGTTAAAGTAATAAAGGCTTAAGTATGTAAGTACCTAATCTTTGAGTTTGCTAACGATAAACAATAAGTAAACCAGCTAAAACATAATTTACGCAGAGAGAAACAAAAGAGAACCTATTTTTTAACTTTATCTTTATAAAATATCCCCTCTGTGGTAAACTTTGCCTTAGCTAATTTTACAAATTTTTTTAATGCGTCAAATTCTGGAGATTCTGCTTCGCCTTGCAAGCGTACCCAAACGATAGCGCGCTCGCACCGGTCAAGGCCGCTGAGATTAGATACCTCCTTCTGGTTGTAGAGGCGTAGCTCCACTAGCAAGTCGCCGTCGAGCTGTGCAGTCCGACGCGTTACACCACCAGGTACTCGGCGTGTCAGGATACTGGTGGTCTTGTTTGGCAGGTTTGGCGGCCGCGAAACCTCGCTGTCCGACTCTGAGTCGAACAACCACTCAGAAGTATTGGACGACGATGTATTCTTCACTTCTGCACTCTTCGCCTTCGATAGGCACTTTATCGCCTTGCTTCTCTTCTTTGGACTAGGGAGATAGAAAAAGGATACACGATTATTGTACACATTAAACACTTGAAATTTAGATATATGTAAATATAGCAATAAAAGTACCTGGTGTCTTCGTCGTCGGTATCAAAGAAAAGGTCAGATTCACAGCTCTTCTTGGCTGACCTTTTGTTTTGCTTGCTATCCGACCTGAAAATAGTAAATGTTGTAACGGATGCGGCTGATGAAAAAAAAACTGCGGTGGCGAATGAGATTAGAGGTTTAATACGTCGAGACACAAATAGCACAGTCGGTAGAATCGAAGTGGTTTACAAATTTTTGTGCTCCTATTTATAAGATTTCAATAATTTAATTTATATAATACCGTCTAACATAATTAAATACATTTTTTAAATAATTAATATACCTTAACACGAATAAACAAAAAACTTACAACTACACACATACATTTAATAATGGTTCTATCCCCAACAAATGTCATATTAGTATTAAGAGTGGTTACAAGAAAACGAGTTGAAGATTCACATCTTCAATTCATAAGATAAAAAAAATATCATCATCATCAGTCAATCAGCATGCCACTGCTGGGCTTGATGGTCCCTCGTGAAGACAGCACTTGGAGAGGTCACGTCATATACAGCCTGGTCCAACGGCTCAATTTGTTGAAGCATGAAGATGATCAACCACTTATAGACAATTAAAGAATAGATATAAAGTATAGCAATAAAGTATAAAAACTTACGAACATTTTTCAGCTGTCTTAGTCTTGAGATTTTTTGATGAGGAGGTACTGAAGCACTGTTAGTGGTCAGAGATAGCACTGGAGTGTACTGTGACTACAGTTTTTCCGGATTTTATACAAGAAAAGTGCAATGCAAGTAATAATTTTACTGAGGTTCTCAACCTATACCTTATCTTTATAATCATTTTTATTTAACATGACTAATCTAAAAAAGAATGCTCATTAATTTTTATATTGTTAAATAAGTAAGTAATATTATAAAATATTATATATATAATCACAAAATTATTATTTTCCGTCCAAATCATATCCACACAAAATATTTATAAGAAAACAAATATGCATTCACGGATATGATGTCTATACGTTATCGAGAATCCTAATGCATTCACTTCCACTTCCATGGTCAGTGTTCGTTTTTCAAACACTAAAGAACTGACACTTTATTTAGAGAAAATATTTTTTTTTTCGTGATTTTTTTATCACACCGCGCGTTTTAGGCAAAGGAGACGCGAAGCGCTCTGGGTACTATGGTACCCGGGACGTGTGAGTGGAGCAGTTCTCAGGTCTGCAACAAAATTTTTGATCCGCAGTTGCGTATGATCCAAAAACGGTCCGATCATCGGCTGAACTTCGTCAGCTATATAAAAAAAAAAGTACTTACGTAGCAAGAAAGAAACAAAACGACGAACTGACGCAATTACGTGTATTGGATTTTTATTTTCGAGGTAGTAGTAGATCGTTATTCAGCATCACAACATCTAAAAGAAGATTATAGTTTGGTAGTTTACTTTCAAAAAGTCGGTTGCATACTCAAAATATAAAACTTAATAACGTTTTGCACCTCTGACTTTCATGATATTTAGCAAAATTTGATATTTACCCATAATTCTACCAATGTGCAATATGACGCGGAAATAATCAGCAAATTAATTGTTTGTCGTTTATTTCCACAAACTTGCAATACAATACTGTGCATATACAGCAAAATAATTGTTTACCGTTTAATTCTGCTGATGCAGAAATCTCGTGTAAGGCTGCATGCTCCAATTTTTTTTTCATTTCGGGTTTATTATATTTATTTAAATTATACATGTACATACATATTTACAATTACTAAGGAATATTATCTCCAAATTAAAAAGTCTTCTTTATAATAACGGATGCGATTTCTAATTTTCATTTTTCGATACTACTATTTAAAACAGATAAACAATAGGTATATCGTTCTATTAGGCGAACCGAATGTATCTATAGCATAACGATATTGATACGACATGACGACAGAACCATAGAAGTTTAAGAAAATTATTGTAATAATACATAGGTGGTATTCATCGGTAGCATCTCATACACGTTCCCACCGCACTACCCTATTTAATTAGGATGTTAAGACCTTAGTCAGCCAAGGTAGGTAGTTAAAATGTTCTTAATATTTTTTATATTTTCATTTTTTAAATTATTGGAATATTTATTTTCTATTTTTTATTCGTGTGATGACTGGAACACATCTTTCAGGGATTAGCTCGCCCTTTTAAATATTTTGTAAAAATCAACAATTTTATACTTTGTTTTATAATAAAGAATATATTTAATTGAAGTAATTTAATAAACAAATAAAAGTATTAACGTGTGAAAGAAGCCTTATTATTTGAGTAAGCACTCGTAACTGGATATATGAATAATGTGCAATAAATTTATTGCTGATAAATGAATTTCGTGGGAATGCTTTGAAACTGTATGGCAGGCAGAGTGTCGAACGGTACAGATACTTATCCGAGAGTTGAGTCCTGAAGCTACGAAACCTCAACCTGTTTAATTTCTGTTGTTATTGCACTGCTACCTAGTTGAATGCCTTAATATTCTGAGATAGAAAACCTTGAAAATGTGTCTAGTAAATCGCAATCAATCAAAAGTATACTGTTTACAGTCAAACAACACAACACAATAGAAACATTATGAAATGAAATGAAATAAAAAATCTTCTTTTCCATTTAACCCTATATAATGTATATTGGGCAATCTTAAACTGTTTTCATCAAATCACCGTAAACGAACGCAGTGAGATTTGCGGAGCTAGAGCGCAGCGAAGCGTAGCTCAAATCTCACTGCGTTCGTTTGCGGTGTTTTGATGAAAACTGTTTTAGAATGCCCAATATACACCTAAAATTATTGTAATAATACATAGGTGGTATTCATCGGTAGCATCTCATACACGTTCCCACCGCACTACCCTATTTAATTAGGATGTTAAGACCTTAGTCAGCCAAGGTAGGTAGTTAAAATGTTCTTAATATTTTTTATATTTTCATTTTTTAAATTATTGGAATATTTATTTTCTATTTTTTATTCGTGTGATGACTGGAACACATCTTTCAGGGATTAGCCCGCCCTTTTAAATATTTTGTAAAAATCAACAATTTTATACTTTGTTTTATAATAAAGAATATATTTAATTGAAGTAATTTAATAAACAAATAAAAGTATTAACGTGTGAAAGAAGCCTTATTATTTGAGTAAGCACTCGTAACTGGATATATGAATAATGTGCAATAAATTTATTGCTGATAAATGAATTTCGTGGGAATGCTTTGAAACTGTATGGCAGGCAGAGTGTCGAACGGTACAGATACTTATCCGAGAGTTGAGTCCTGAAGCTACGAAACCTCAACCTGTTTAATTTCTGTTGTTATTGCACTGCTACCTAGTTGAATGCCTTAATATTCTGAGATAGAAAACCTTGAAAATGTGTCTAGTAAATCGCAATCAATCAAAAGTATACTGTTTACAGTCAAACAACACAACACAATAGAAACATTATGAAATGAAATGAAATAAAAAATCTTCTTTTCCATTTAACCCTATATAATGTATATTGGGCAATCTTAAACTGTTTTCATCAAATCACCGTAAACGAACGCAGTGAGATTTGCGGAGCTAGAGCGCAGCGAAGCGTAGCTCAAATCTCACTGCGTTCGTTTGCGGTGTTTTGATGAAAACTGTTTTAGAATGCCCAATATACACCTACTTATCGCCCCATCAAATAATAAGGAATAATAAGTTATTCGCACTAAAGATAATTTTCGTGTGACTCGTCAATCAGTTTACGTTAAGATGTCGCCAAACTGCGCGCCAGTCGCGGTGCAGCTTGTTTGTTTTTACAAACTTGTATTTAGCCTGCACTGTATGTATGTATGTGTATATGTATGTATGTTCGGGTCAATTTTTTTAAATAGAATCGTTTCCGTCCGGAAGCAAATACACGAATAGACAGCTTTTGTTGCGTATTAAATGTTTGTGAATAGCAAAATTTGTGACAAAATTTGGAACTTTTTACAACAAAGTTCCACATAGTGTCAGTTACACTTGCCTTTTTATAAGTTTAAAGCGCATGTAAAAAAGACTCTAATGAGTAAAGGATAATAAAAAGTGAACGATTATTTAAATGATGCCAATGCCTGGTGTTTAATATGAAGTTATTATTTTATTTGTTATAATGTCAATAATCGTGTTGTTGTTATAGCTATTGATGTTAACAGATATTGTTGCCAGAAAAGAACTGACACTGATTTTGAATTATATAGACTAAGTTATCATATGTTTGGTAACAGCATACCTAATTTATTGTATTATGATTAGTGTAAAGTCTATAACTTATTTTTTGACATTTTAAGTGTATGTAAGCATACCGATTGTATTTTTTTAACTTTCAATGACTATGTAACAAAACCAAAATTGTAAATGGCGATTTAAAAGAGGAGATAAAAAAATTTGACCTTTCGAGTTTCTTGCCTGTTCTTCTCGAGAAGGCTCTCCCAATTTCTGAACAGCCCCCTAACCACGATCGCCTAAAACAATATTGAAACCGCACTAAGAGCGGGATGGCGCTGTACGCAGCAAGAGCGGTGTCTCTGTTTCAATATTGTTTTAACCTTGCTATAAGCGATCATGGTAAGGCCCCTGGTGTAGATTCAACTTTTTTTTAAATTGCTACTTGTATTTGCAGACATCTTGAGTAGGTATATTCAGGATGTATGCACATACAAGGTTAAATATGTTTTCTTTAAATTGGAATGTTTTGCTTTGTTTTGACGTCAATAAGTGCCTGTAAAGGCCTAGGTTGAATAAAGATTTTTGAATTTGAATTAGTGCGTGTTGTCATTCTTAAGGACTTATTCGTCAACTGGCGAGTGCGAAACTCGCGAGCGCGCGCCAGTTGGCACCTTCCGATTTTATTTTATTTTTTTGTCGTCAACTCGCGCGCGCATCTAAAGTACAGTCAAATAAAAAAGATTGAAACCAAAAACTATAAAAACTAGCTATTGCCCGCAGCTTTACCTGGGTTTGGAAGGTTGGTAACTGAGTCTTTGTGTTTTGTTTTCTGGGTTGGAATTGAATTTTAATATCTGTTATGTTTACGATTATTCGGAATATGTACAATCGTATTTGGTTTTCATTTTCGGACCAAAACGTTGCTCTGCCCAGATTAGCATGCTTAAGCGTGTTTTGGTTTTTATAATAAAAATTAAGCCTTTAATACTGCCGCCTGTAGAGAAAATATGGAAATAAAACAGTTAATCTTTAACTATGGACTTGGGGTCTCTAAGGCCCCTTGTCTACAAATATAAAGACAATCATATTTTTTTTTCCTTCTACTTTTAATCAATTTTTCTTTTAAAAATGTTCAATATAATTAGCTGTGCAGCCAGCAGTGCGTCAGAAAATATCGATAAAGCAATTGTATTAATACGATTGCTTTGTTAAATAGGTGTAATTTTTCTATTTTTTTACCTACGAGCTTTCTTTTATGTTTATTAGAATTCATAATTGAGGAAAAAGTAGTTTTTCTTGTTAGATGAGACTTATTCCTATAATTATTATCACATAAGTTCTTTATTTCGTTATACTTAGTAAAATTTATTAACATTTTATTTAATTTGTATTGGTTTAGTTTGATTTGAACCTATTTATTACGATTAAGACATAAATTTTAGCCTAATATCTAAAAAAACGTGTAAACTGCGTAACGAAGAACAGGGGCCTCAATGACCCCGTCCATAGAAGTGTAAGGAAAAAATGACGTCCAAAATTAAAGGCGAAACAATGAAAAATATTTGAATGTGGAAGTTTTTAGTGATATTAATGTATTATACTTACGTCTTCTAATGTGAAACGTATACTTAACTTTAAAACTTAACAAAAACTAAAATTTTCACATAAAATATCGAGAAGAAATTGCACTCGTGTCAGCGATAGCAATGGCGGGTACCTGGCTAAATGCTACAAAAACTAATGAGTACTTAAAAATTCTTTAACAAAAAAAAAAATACATAGCAACCATTTATATAACTCAACTTTAAATCTGTTAAATGTTAAATTTTTTCTGGTAACTTATTATACAGTGTGTCCCCGGATAAGGTGCACAAACGAAAATGGGTGAAACTAGACTACAATTGATCGATAAAAAAATAATTTTTTTTAGAAAAAAAATTGTATTTAATATTGATTTTTATTTTTTTATTCTCTTTTTAAGACCTTTTGTGTTTGTAAAATTGTAACATTGTAACCACTGCGTGGATTTTGTTGAAATAAAAACAATAATGATGCCAAAAGATTAACACTGTATGGCAAATAAAAAAAAAGTCCATAAAAGCAGTCAATAGGGAGAAAAACATTTTTTTAAACTAATTTTGAACATAAAAGTGTTAAATTTTGAGTAAATGTTTATTTTTACCAAATAATGCCCCCTATAACAAATTCTTTTTATTACCTCTTATAAATCCAGATCTTATAACCTTTTCAACAAAAAAAAACAACATTTTGTATCTAATACATGTTTAGCTACGAGTCTTTAATTGAGGGGCCTGCTAACGCGCCGTCCCCTGGCGCCCGCGCCGCTGCCTTTTTGTCAACCGCTGAGGTAGCTTTTCTTAAATTTGAATTTAGCTAAACACATTTAAGCATTTTTTAAACTTAAGCTAAGCTTTTTCATTGTAAAATTGATTAAAACAAGAAAAACAAATCACAATAAGTATTTATTACAAAAAATCTAAAAAAACATTTTTTATTAACTGCATTATTTGGTAAAAATAAACATTTACTAGAAAATTTACTGGAGGGAGACTCTGTACCAGGGTCGTCTGCTTAGGTACCTCCGTCTTACCTATTTCTGCCGCAAACAGCAGTGCTCGCATTGCTGTGTTCCGGTTTGAAGGGTAAGATATGGCAGTGAAATTATTGGGTACTATGACTTTACATCTTGTGTCACAAGTTGGCAACGTACACTGTTGTTCTTGTGGAGGTTGCAGTTTTGCTGCGAATCTCACAAGAGCCACATGTATTATAAGTGACTGTTACCACTTACAATCAGGTGGGCAGTTTGCTTGTTTGCCAACTTTATGCAATAAAAAAAAATACACTTTTATGTTCAAAATTAGTGAAAAAAAAATGTTTTTCTCCCTATTGACTGCTTTTATGTACTTTTTTTATTTACCATACAGTCCCCGTTTTCCATTTAAGCGTCACCATTTTGTCACGCTAACATCAAATGCTAACCACGTTTTGCGTTTCTTATAAGAAATGTTAAAATTTTTAACCGCGCTATGTTTCACAAAGGAAACCTAACCTAAAAATCAAGATATTGTTTAAATGGAACGCATTACGTCAACATACGATGCTAGCCCTGCTAGCGTCAAAAGCTAATGAAACGCGATGATGCTAAAAATGTTGAAAATGCTGCGAATCGGCGGTCAAATGGAACGCACCTATAGTTAATCTTTTGGCATCATTATTGTTTTTATTTGAACAAAAGCCACGCAGTGGTTACAATGTTACAATTTTACAAACACAAACGGTCTTAAAAAGAGAATAAAAAAATCAATATTAAATACAATTTAATTTTATAATTTTTCTTCTCTTTTTTTATCGATAAATTGTAGTCTAGTTTCACCCATTTTCGTTTGTGCACCTTATTCGGGGACACACTGTATATAGAGATACACATACAACAACAGTTAATTATGAATTTTGTAGAATTTGGTCGAACACCAGGGTCAAGTCTATTTATATATCTTGTATATTTATTTGGATATAATTCTTTAGTACTTTTAAAGAGACTTCTATTTTGTTTTACAAATTTTGCAATTTCAAATATATAGGAAGGGGTAGTAAATTAAGTTTCTTAAAAAGTATTCATAGTGAAATTCACTCACATTGCTTAGTTTTGGACAGTTAATATAATAGGTAATAAGCCAAATTCTTGAGTCATTGTGATATTGTTGATAATTATTAAGGAAATAAGCAGTTTTTTGTCATGTTGATTTATATATTTATCTCTAAACTATGTTTTGTTTTATTTTAAATTTACATCGTATAAAGTATCTTAAACATTAAAAAAGGTACCTACTTTAAATTTACTTAAACATTTTTGTAGCTGACTGTACATAAATATGTCAGATTCCACCATCGAGCGAGTTGACGACCAAAAAATTAGGTAAAATCGGAAGGTGCCAACTGGCGAGCGCTCGCGAGTTTTGCGCTCGCCAGTTGACGAATAAGTCTTTTTAAGTTATTAGGAATTTGCTGCGGTAAAATAGGATTTCCCAGATCTCGAAATCGGCCTTAAATCGGCTGAACGTAGAAGTTTGAAAAAAAAAACGATAATAAACCTTAATTTCTTCAAATTAGTTCAAGCATTAGTTTTTGATTTGCTTGATGAATAACTATGTAATGGCAAATGTTGCTATTCACAAACATTCAATACGCAACAAGAGCTGTCTATTCGTTATTTTAATGCCCTAAAAAGAGGAAAATAAACATTAATTTATTACATGAAACATTTTTTTATTAAAATATAAAAGCTTGCCGCAAGATTTTTTTAATAAAACAAATATTTTTCTTAGAGTTACCAATATCAAGATCAACTTAAATAGGTAAGTATTGTATTATTCTTTATCTACAATCTCGCGACAAGATTTATAGCTGTATTATAGATTCCATATTTATAATAATTTAACATAAAACTTGAAAACAGATATCAGTGTCAATCTAATAAATAAGAAAACACTGCCGTCCGCCGCCCTCACCGTCGGCGTCGGTCGAATCAATCCAATGTTAGTAAAAATCGCGAAAATGTGCGGAAATAAGATAGGAGACAATAGGGTAACCTTATTAGTTGGTAAGCACTTAAAATTAAAGGTTAAGCTTATTCAAAAAAGTTTCCACAAGGAAGGTCTAACCCTATCAATGGGGTAACCCTATCGTTCGGTAACCTTTTGATAGGGTTTCCCTAACAATCGGCTTAATCAAATAAAGGGGTTTTCCGGTCCTTGCCGCTGCGCTAACCATGCCGCCTCGACTTTATGTATGTACGACGAGCTATGCCCGCGACCTTCGTTTCGCTTTACGATAGTTTCTTTTGTTTTATTCTAGTTTTCCCGTCTATTTTTTCCCGTAGGAAAAAAAGTATCCTATGCCCGTCTCCTGGTTCTAAGCTACCTCCCCACCAATTTTCAGTCAAATCCTAGTTTCCCATTTTCCCGTGGGAATTTTTACTGTAGGAAAAGTAGACTATGTGTTATCTTATATAATTAGCTATCTATTGTTGAAAGTCCCGTCAAAATCGGTCTGGCCGTCCTGAGGCCCTAGACAAATGCCACACGCTAACTTTTCCGCAGTCGTTCGGCAGAAAAAATGTATGGAAATGACATTAGCTTACGACAACCCCACGCTATTTTTTCCGCAGCTAATGTCATCTGCATACATTTTTTCTGAGGAACGACTGCGGAAAAGTTAGCGTGTGGCATTTGTCTAGGGGGGCTGGAGACGTATGTTCCCGTTGTCTGTCTGTCTGTATGTTCCCGCTAATCTCCGTAACGGCTGGACCAATTTTGACGGGATTTTCACTAATAGATAGCTAATTATATAAGGTATAATATATAATACTTTTCCCACGGTAAAAATTCCCACGGGAAAACGCCAAAACTAGGATTTGGCTGAAAATTAGTGGGGAGGTAGCTTAGGACGAGGAGACGGATATATGATACTTTTTTCCTACGGGAAAAATTAGAGAGTAAAACGGGAAAACTAGAATAAAACAAAAGAACCTATCGTGAGGCGAAACGGAATTCGCGGCGGGCACAGCTAGTGTATTATAAAATTTATTATGCTGATCGTCAGAAGGCAAATCATCACAGTCATCTTGTTCTCGGTGAGCCTTTTCAAATGAGTCCAAACACAAAAGTTCTACGTAATATTAGACTCACCAACAGTTATTACATTATAACAATTACTTACAGACAAAAAACAGATATACATAGTTATAATATATAGATAAGTACAGCATATGTATGTAATATTAATTATTAATACATAACACAACAATTATTTAAAAAAACGTTGCCTCATAATAGAATTTTCTCCTGTGTCGTGGGTGCAGTTACAAACATAGAATCTCACGTGCACATACGCCCAAGCCGGAATAAATTTTTGTAGGTCATACAAAATCTTTGTCCCGTACGGGAATCGAACCCGCGACCGGTTCCGCAGTAGGCGATCACGCGACCGCTGCGCTAACCGTGTCGTCATACTGTAGCCACGTATAACGTAGCATGTGTTACATACATAAATATTTTTTTAGTAGGTAATGGAGTCTTTGGTGGTTATTTCTATTAGATTATGAATATACATACATTGAGAAAAAAGAAAACCATAAAAGCAAAAAAAATATATAGGTAGGTATGTGAAAACTAGTGTAAGAATAAAAATAATTAACTACATTGCTAGTCGTTAATATGCTTGAGATCCTATACCTACCTTTGGAGCTGATCACCAGGAAAGCAAAACCAGTAGTCATCTTGGTCTCGGTGAGCTCTTTTAAATGAGTCCAAACACGATAGTTCTACGTAATACAGTGGTTGAGATCCTGTACCTACCTTTGGATCTGATCATCAGAAGACAAAATCATCATAGCTATCTTGATCTAAGTCAGCCCCCGTATTATGAATTCTTATTTCCATTCGGTTTACGGGCAACAAAAACTGTGTGTAAGTTATGAACTTTATTAGCAAGGTATTAGAGTTCATTACGAAATAAAAAATAGCCAGTCATTAAACTGCATGGAGATAATACTTCACAATACGGGGCCTGCTCTTTCAAATGAGGCCAAACCGAGTTTTTGTGCCCGAGTCAAAGGGTCTCGGCATGTCTCGCGAGGAACGGCGAGAGCATTGATGTACACTCTCGCCAGTGCAGTGCACAGCCAGCAGCCGCTCTGAACACACGTGAATTGAGTCGTACTAATCATAATATTTCATATCGGAATAAGTATTTGCACGTCGAAAAATGACAAAATATGTTGGATTAGCTTCTTATAATCATCTCTGTAACCATATTTTTATCCGACTTCAAAAAAGGAGGAGGTTCTCAATTCGATGCGTATGTTTTTTTGTGTGTATGTTACGCGATTACGCCGCCAATTGTGGACCGATTTTCAAAATTCTTTTTGTATTCGATAGAGTAAACCCCAAGGGTGGTCCCATGGTCACCAAAGTCAGGATCTGATCATGGGATCCCATGAAAATCGAGGGAAACGCTAATTTAATACCAGCTCACTGAAGGTGAGCTGGTATTAAATTCGGGTGTCTTTCACTAAAAAGATTGCATTCACTAAAAAGTTAAAAATAAAAAATATTATATAAAAAATAAAAACCTACTTCAAAAACACTGAGAAGTTAAAAATAATATAAGAATAGGTACAGACAACATCTCATTTCTATATTGAAGTCAGTGCCAAACGATGATCTCCTAGAAAGTGTTAAAATTTGTCACCGACTTCAATATAGAAGCGTGATGTTGTCTGTACCTATTCTTATATTATTTTTAACTTTTCAGTGTTTTTGAAGTCGGTTTTTATTATTATTATTCGATGCATAGCGACCATCCACTATCTTCTTTAACGCCACTCTTTTTGATTTTTTTTGTATGATATTCGTGTACAATACATATAATAATTAATAGTGCATAGCGAAACAGTGGAAGCGACTTCTAACGCGTCCATCCTCTCGGTGATCAAAACCGCAAGTGAATAGACGAGAGTGTACATGGTAAGCACTCGCTGACAGGTCTCTCGGGCGAGACCTCTCGGCGAGACTTGACGAGAGCACTCGTCGAGAGTGTACAGCCGCCATTATAGTATTTTAGGTTTTTCTTTATTATTTAAAAGAACTTTGAAGTTATTTAAAATCTGATCAATACGATTTATAAAAGACATCGTTACCTTTTTATTGATGCAAAATTCATGCATTAGTAATAAGCCGTTACTGAGAGAATTTGTAAATAAGTTTAAAATTGGCGACTTTTCTAATTTTTTTTAAAACAACTGGGTATAAGTAACTAAAATTTTAATCAATACGATCTATACTTCGTGACCTTGCGTATAATATATTTTTTTTATAACTCTTGCTCAATAGGGTTCTTCTACAATCTTCTTCAAAGATGCAGTATTTTTTAAGTTTATGCGAGGTAATCCCTACGGCCACCATAAGAATAAACAAGTATAGAAGCGAAACTCCCGGCCGTCGAGCGCTCAAGGCCACGTTATTCACCTACCGTTTGATTTCCGTTGAACGGAATCGCCAGTCAAGGCGCGCACCGCATCCCGCACGTACGTGACTCCTTCCCGCGCGCCGCTATCTACCTAGTCGCCGCGATGCCGACTTATTGTTGCGTTTATGGGTGCAAAAATAATGCCATAATAACCCCAAATTTAAAGTTTTACAATTTGCCCGAAGATAAAGAAAGGTAAGTACAAAGGTATATCTACTTGTTTTATTCAATCCTCTCTAAGCAACTGCGAAGATGACTTGGATATATTTCTTTTGAGCAAAGACGACGGCACAGAACCTTTTTTTGCAAACCATATGACATCGGAGATTTCGCCGCTTGCTGTTCCGACATGCGATTACAGGTCTGAGGGCCTATTACCGATCTCATGGTTTTGCAAATGATATCATATGATATCATAGTGCAAGACGAAAAATACGATTTCCGGTCAGATTTTTAATCATTTGTTTATTATTTAATGATGACATCATTGAAATTATACCATAGTGATGATATCATTGGAGATCAGTAATACGAAATGCAGTATTTCATGACTTCTTTTTCTCAAATTTATACCATGTCATACGATGAAAGATCCATAATTGGCCCTCAGATTTGCCTACACAAAACGCACTTTCCTACGTTTGTGGGTAGGTATCTACTCAAAAAATGCTCGCTTAAACATGAATGCCCAGCTTTCAATAAATACAGAGATTACAAGGGAGAAAATACAGAAAATTCTCAACTATTTATTCATTTTAAAGCATTCAATCGGACAAAAATTTTCGGAAGTTTAACTGTTCCTCCGGCACATTTTGTAAACTATATTGAGAAACTCGAGAATATATTCGTAAATAGCTTCAAAAATTTTATTTTTACCGATGGTGCTGGTGCGATCTTGCTAGATACAATGAAAAAAATTGTGTTTCAGGTACCTTGTGAATATTTTCCTATTGATTACCTGATTAAGCTTTTTATAAGAATGCGTATTTACTACGCGCTGAAGTTTAATAACCGAAACTTCAAATCATCTACAAAAACGCCATCTTTTATAAATATCAGACATTTGTAAATATTTCTGTTGAATTGAAACCTTTTAAATAAAAATGATTGAATATTTTAAAATTATTTTTATTATACCTACCCTAGATACAGATACAGTTTTATTCGTAATATTCATTACATGTCAAAGCTAATACAATATAATGTATCGAGTTTCTAAAGCTGTCATTGTAGTGCAATTTTGAAACTCTGTAAGTATGGGATTTTTTTTTGTCAAGTCGGGAATAATTTGAATTATGAGAAACTTTGGTACTGCTATATAGGTATATTTTTATCGACCTTTGTTACTGTTCCATATAAAATTTAAATACAATCAATACTTGATTAAAATTATGAAACAACAGATTTTTTTTCAAGTGAAAATGTTGGTCTGATAGTAAAAAGTGAGCTTAGGTTTTATCCATTAGTACATTCATAACTTCAGCTCTTGGACTATAAACGTAGGTACGATACCTAAATTACAAACCATTTTTGTACATCGAAATTCGAAACATTTTAATGATTTTGTTCTCTAAGTTGTAGGGATTAAGCTCAATTAATCAAAAATAGGCAGGTTCTTATAACTACGGAATCAAAAAAACTAAAAATGTGGGTACTATTGCTAAAGATAGTCGCTCGCTCGCTACACTTGAAGTACAAAATCAATAAGACTCGGTGTATACTCAGTTTCTCATTTAATGTAAAATATGGAGGTACCTATATAAAAAATATTGTAGTGGTCACCATACGTCCATGTGGTGACCCTAGCGGCGCCCGCAGACTACTGCGGGGCGTTACAGGAGGAAGGGCGCTGTAGGTATGCAAATAGCGGCATTTGGTGCACCCACAAAGGAGATTCGCTTCTATACTTGTTTATTCTTATGCGGCCACATCATTTTGCATTAGGTCAAACTTGTTTACGATTTCGTTTGCACAATAGTGCGCATCATTAGCCGGCCCCTCGCTCGAACGCCCTGTTTTCGAAGCCATCGCGGCATTTTTTGTTTACCTTTTAATTGTAATTGTTATAGTTGTACACATATTTAAGTCCTGACCCTACTTGTACCTTCTTACAACCTTAATTAAAACGTTATTATTTACTAGCTGTGCCAGCGAACTACGTTTCGCCGTATATTTTTTACCCGTTTTTGCAACATTTGTCATTGATGCTCAGCTCCTATTAGTCGTAGCGTGATGTTATATAGCTTAAAGCCTTCCTCGATAAATGGACTATCCAACACAAAAATAATTTTTCAATTTGAATCAGTACTTCCTGAGATTAGCGCGTTCAAGCAAACAAACAAACAAACAAACTCTTCAGCTTTATAATATTATAATAAGTATAGATTTAAGATGTCGTAAAACGAAAACGTAACAATGAGAACACTCCTATACACTGATACAGCTAAGTATCGTGACTCTCGCGGCGGTGTGCTACTGGTATAAGTACGCAAAGTACGGCCTAAGTAGTGAACCACTTTCTTGGTCGAGTAATAAGTTAGTGCCTACCTAGTCATTCAGATATAAAGATTTTGTTTTAAACATTTTATCGTTACATTGAATTTTGTAAAGGATATTAGGTATATTAATTGTACAAATTGAATTGTACAATACAAAAGCCGTAGGTAACGTAATTTCACAATCTATGATTCTCTTCTCTCCCTTATAATGTAGAAATGTAGATAAAAATATAGGTACCGCATTATATCTATTACTTGGCAAGAATGTAAAAAATATTTTTAAACTTTAGGACTGAAATGAAATTCCACTTTGCTCAAAACTTGTTTCCTATAATAATAATTAGGATAGTTATCATATAATTTTGTAGCTATACATGATTCCATTATAAAAGCGATCATCAATCGGTGTACCTAACCTTTTATTTAAAATTTGGTGAAAAAGAATTCATAAAATGAGAGTGCATGATGCCATACGGAAATAAAAATACCTGCAATTTCTAAATAATGAACAATTAAATTCTTGATTGTTATTTGAAGCTCCGTAGTTTGTTTGAAATAAGCCCTCCGTTTGCCATATTGTTTGAAATAAGCCCTCTGTTTGCCATATTAGGTATCTTTTCAATCTGTACGGGGTCTTTAGGGTTTGATGGTAAATAAAATTGTCCGTAATGAGTTTTATTAATTTGTTTTATTCTTATAATCTTCTCTGATAATCAGTTTTCGCTGTTAACTTGTAGGTATTTGGCAGTCTAATCAACATAATAAAATTTTAATAAATCTATTAGTCGTAGCGTGATGTTATATAGCCTAAAGCCTTCCTCGATAAATGGACGATCCAACACAAAAATAATTTTTCAATTTGAATCAGTAGTTCCTGAGATTAGCGCGTTCAAGCAAACAAACAAACAAACAAACTCTTCAGCTTTATAATATTATAATAAGTATAGATTTAAGATGTCGTAAAACGAAAACGTAACAATGAGAACACTCCTATACACTGATACAGCTAAGTATCGTGACTCACGATACTCAGCTGTATGTGTAGCTAAGTATCGTGACTCACGATACTCAGCTGTATGTGTATAGGAGTCGTGAGTCAATTGGTGTTGTTCACTTTGTGAGCGAATGGGTGGACGATACTCACGAGACCCTAGATTCCTTCTCCCCGGCGAAACTACGCGTCCGCCTGGCAGATGTAGGCGTATATGAGACAAAATTTACTAATCGTCGCTTAGCTAACAACACCGCTCAAGTCATACTAGCCAACTGTACAGGAGAGTAAAAAAACTGTTTATTTTTAAAAATCTAAGAGTTTTTGAGGTTTGGTTTGTAATATGTGGTTTAATTAAGGATTAAAAATAATTCAATGTAATCCTTCTAATAATTTGGTAAATAATAACGTTTAAATTTGACTTAAGCTGTGTTGAGCAAAATTATAATTGACTTAGGCTGTGTTATTTGAGATAACGCAAGAAAATAAAGTGGTAGAACAAGCTATTTTCATTCAACTTTTTATTATAATTCTGTAAAAGAGTTGGTACTTCGCTAATATAATATTTATTATTTATTACAAATAGTAGGAACATTTGTTGCCTATTTTAATCACATTTTTGAGATCAATTGTTTAATCTTTTTTTTTATAATAATAGCTAGTCTGTAACATTTAAAAATATTATAAGGTTAATAAAATTGTAATTTTTCAGAGTGGTTTTAAAATCAACAAAACATTGTTTGTAAACTAATCAGTCTATCCTTTAGTTAGGTACGTATTGTTCAGAGTTTGGTATGAGGCAATTCATCATAAAAGGAATGACAACTAGGCGGTAACACACTTTTTAAGTCTTGCAAGTCTTGATATTTCCTCTTTGCGATGGGTATTCTAGTTTTATACAATTTAGCCAGTTGGTTTATTGGTTTGATACAATTCAATGGTGTGGGACGATGCGGTAAAGGCTGTAGTTCATGATCATAATCAATTTTGTACCAGATCGTTCCGTTAGGCTTGTATTCTAGTACACGTATGTCTGTCACAACTGGTTCGCGTGCCTTTTTCCCTGGGCGAATGGATTTGTAAATTAATTCTTGAGAAAAATCAGTAAAGAATGTGTATTCTAAATATTGAGCGTCGTATGGCATAGGATCACTCCTAGCGGCCTTTGTTACAGCCATGTACTGTGTTGGGAGATAAATTTCTTTGCCTTTTAGTTTGCACTCAATTGCGCTGTGCACAGAATCGCATTCCATTTGGGTATGCCCTTTTTCGAGGTACTTTTGAGTTATCACTATATTTTTGTCTGTTGCTAAACGCAAAAGAGCATTACTCAACGTGGAATTGCGATTCTGTGCACAGCAACCATCTGAAAACAAAACAACTGGCAATGGTTTTTGTCTCAAAACTTTTTCCAAATGATCCACTAAGCACGAAGCAAAAACGGAGGCTTCTAGGGTGCTATTCGATTCGTCAAACCAATAGCACATGACTTCCTTTGTTGCTAAATTGTATAATGTGAAATTGTGGACGCATAGTTTCGTTTTGTAATATATGGCACTAGCTTGTAGATATGGGGCCAATTTCATCGATTAAACCCCTTATGTGAATACATAACTCGCTCCTGATAGCGCTTTACATTTGTCAGTATCTTTTTCTTTCCTGGCTCGATCGTTCTTTATTACATGGTTGCTGTATTTTTCATCGGTAATATTTCCAGTTTTATGGCTGCAACAAACGTCACACTGGTCCTTCTTGGGATGAAAAAGGCTTAAATTGAGTTTTGAAAACATATTATCAAATAATTTTCTTCCAATACATTCTTTGTCCTCTACTTCGCAGTTCTCTTTATATTTGTTGTAAAGTTGTGTCATACTCGAGAATACTGGCTCTAAATATTCACGTGATGTAGTAGCGCGGCAGTAATGCGACGGCATCATTGGAAGACCAGCTAAGAAAACCTCTAAATATTCGTGTCCTTCAGTTTTTTTAGAAACACTTCGATTGCTTGTTGAAGTGGCCAAATCTGAAGGCATTGCGCAATCTGTTTTCAACAACCAATACCTGACAAACCAATCTTTAATGCCAAGGGTATCTAAGAACATTTTCTTACAAACTTGGTAACGTGTGTTATCAATCGTAAAAACATAAGTTCGACTATCAGCTCTTTTTGATGATTCTAGGTTTTTCTAATTTTTTTTGGAACTCTATTAACGTGAGAACATATAAATGACCTGCGCTGTTCCCAATTCATGGTCTTCCAGAAACTTGTAAACAAATGTTGACGTTGTTCTCCAAGTATCATGTCACATGCTCTGAGTTTCGATTTTTTACAAAAGGAAGAAGTACATGGTGGTTTCATGGAGCGCGCAGGCTGCGAGTAGTATTGTATAGCAAATGTTGATATATCAACTCATCTTCCGAACTCCAATCACCTGAACGAGCTAGATCCTCTTCATTCATGATGTACCTATTTCATCAATAGTTACTGAACTTTTGTAACAACGCTCAAGTCAAAAAGAAGTTATAGTAAACACCGCCTAAGTGTATGATAACAACCTCATTAGATTTTTTGCTCAGGAACAAACGTAAATAAAAAAGTTTTATTAAAATATCAATAGCTTACCTCTTATATTCCTTAATGACACGGTTATTTACTGAAATCGGGAGATAAAACACACTTAAGGCGCTATATCGAAAATATTGGTTATTTTTAATGTAATGTCATAGGTAACTGAGAGATCTTACAAATCTGAAAGTCAAATATGTGTTTCTTCATATCTTTAGCTAGTCACGTACAGAACCGAAAACGCGATTTAAAGATTTTGCCTCGATACTTTTTATTTTTGAAATTACCTCTTAAAAATATGAATATTCAGGATTACTAGTAAACGGTGTTAGGTATTAATTAAAAAGTTCCTTAAATAGGTAGCCATCATCAGTATCTAGAATCGTACAGAAGCATTTTTTTCTAATCATTATAGTTATTTTTTAATAAAACAATTTGTATTTTGTCGCTTACGTCGATAATTTCTAAACGATCTGATTGCATGCGGGCGCAACGCATTCACGACTTTGTTGACATAGATATAAAGACTAGCTACTTGAGCACGGGGGGCACCCCGCGTTTACGTATAGACCACGCCTCCCATTGTTTGATTCATTTTCGATATAGCGCCTTAAAACAATAATTAACAATGAGCACAACGTTAACTCTCGCACTAGTATGGCGGAATAACGACTTGCGCGGTGTTGGAGTGCGAATCAACTTGGGCGCTGTCACTACTTTTTGAATACTAACCTCTGATTGGTTGAAATGCCTTGAATTGTATAGACAGTTAGACGCGCAATGTTTAAATCTATCCAATGGCATTAAAATGGAAATACCGCCAATTTTCGACTTGAGCGGTGTTGTTAGCTAAGCGACGTAATGCATATTCCCGCCTTCTGGGCGGCCTTGACCCTTATATTGACAATCAAAATGTATGGAAAAGGTTGTATTGTGTCGCACCTTAATTCTATTAAAGAATTAGAAGATGTTAAAATTGGAAGATTAAAGAATTAATAATATGATTTCAGTGGTATAGGTTCCACATATCTTGGAACAGTAGGTTCTGAACCTACAGTAGGTAATTTCGTCGCCTATTTTCTTTGGGTCCCCCCCCCCATGATGGGGGTAGCACCCCACCCCCCACCCCGCTCTTTAGTTTTATATACAAAAAAAGTTTAAAACTTCGCGGCAATGACTGACACTTGACAGCTTGAAATCACATCTAGAAAACAACTTATTTTACATAAATTAGTAATTTTTTTATAAAATATTTCTGAAATATGGTATGCTGTATGGACTCAACCTTTGCCTTTTTCAAAGCAACTGACAACGACAAAATGGCGAAAAACACGATATTTAAAAAAACACGATTTTTCATGAAATTTGTTTAATTTCTTTATAAAAAACTACGAGGCTCAGAGGTTTGAAATTTTGCAAAATGACTTCTTAAAATACGATCTTTCAGACATAAAATTACGGTCAGCCAACTCGACGGACGCGATTCTATATTTTAGTCTGTGATTTTAGCAGACCAGTTTGACAGTGTTGTCGATAATCAGCCTGACCTTACACCAACCTTAAAATTACATTATTTAGTAGGAGCGTTGTCGGATGAACCTAGGAGACTAATCCAACATTTAAAAATAGAAGGAGGTAAGTAATTGTCCTGTAGCCCGCGTGACCTCCTGAAACGTAGTTACCTACCATAATTTACGTGTCCTAGTTGATACCCATATTTCTCAAATATTAAATTTACCTATGATTTACTTATAATTAATCCCAAGTTGGACGGTTTGAGGATATCCTTTTTGAACCCTTTATCATAATTATCGATGTCTTGAGCGCTTAGACCTACCCGTAAACTATTGGTCATATCTGTTAGCTAGGTAAATTACCATCTGATTTAAAATCCAGGGTTGAACGCCGCCGTTTTGGTGATAACCAAAAATCTCTTCCCACCTTTGATCACCTTATTACTTTCATAGAAGATGAATGTCGTCATTATGATAATGTCGGTATAGTGTTGCAATAGTTGATAGTTCCCCACTTAATACTAATAGGCCTTCAGTAAATGAACCCACCCGACGTTCACCCCCTATACCTAGGGCTTATGTTACAATTACGCCAATACACAGATTAGATAATAGTTACTAGTTTAAAATTTAAGGGACGCTTCACGACATGGTATTAGAATGATTTAAATATAAAAAAAAATAACTCACTTATTTTTTTTTATACAAAAAATGCTGCACTAATTGAGAGCAGCATTTTTAGAGATTTTTTTAGTTTTTTTTTTCCTTTTTTTTTAAATATAATATTGGATGTGTCCTGAAGCGTCCCTAACATTTTCCAGGTGATAAAAAAATAACCGTGTATAAGTTTACAATCTTTTAAATTTGTGTCACAAACAAACTTGGACCAGTATTTTTTTTATATTTTGGCCTAGTTGCATTGAATTTTTAGCCGTATAATAACCGGTATATACCGAAAACAGCTACATTCTGTGTGGAACCGAACCCTTACCTTTATCTATGTTGGCAGCTCTGCGTTCGACTTTCAAAAATAGGATGTTTAGAAATTCGTGACTTCAAAGTCATCGCTGACTATTTAGTCAGCGGTGATTTCTAAATCGCATACGTAATTCAAAAATAGGTCTCCTGATTCACTACACCTTCCCGCTCCAGCTCTCCACCTCCTGGCACGCACACCCCTTATCAGCAGTCATCCAAGTCTGGATGTCCCCAGCCGGGCCACAAAAAAAAACTGTGAAAAATAGATTGTTTGAGTATGTCGCTATGATGTCTAAAGTTTGTCAGAGTTTGTCGCCTGCTCGTTTCAGAGATCTGTGTGGCCCGGCTGGGGTAACGTTACCCCAGTCGGGCCACACAGATCTCGAAAACGAAACGAAGCAAAGTTGCTGCAACTGAGCTAGCTGGATCTCGAAAACAAAGCGAATAGTGGAATAGTGAAGCGGTGGTTTGTCGGACTTTGTCGAATAAGTTCCACAGTTTGAGACATGCGCATTTCCGAGATATGTGTGGCCCGGCTGGAGAAACATTACCCCAGCCGCGGGCCACCTGGATCTCGAAAACGAAACGACCTGATCGACGATCAAATCAGAGTTTGTCGACGCCTCAATCTAAAGAACGAAAGAATTCATTTGGGTAAATAGTCTAGAAGCCTGAAGTCTCAAATGTGCGAGGTTTCGTTATTTTTTATGTTTTATGTAGGTACTTACTTTCAATAAGAAATTAATGTAAAATAGTGAATTGAATTCAGTGATGAAACAGTAACCGTTAATATTTAAATTAATGTAAATCCTCGATGAGTGATTGGATTGATATATTTTAAATGTATTATTTAAGCAACATTTGGCATCTGGTCTCCTTGTCTATCTATATGAAGTAATGTACAGTCGCGTACAACTTTCTTTTAAAAAAAGGTAAGTTTTATGAGGTTTTGTTTGTTATATACTTATGCTGAAAAGAATAATTTTTGTATAAAGCATCCATAAAGTTTAATACGGGTCACACAGATCTCTGGTAGTACGCGCTAGCAACAAACTCTGAAACTTGCCGACAAAGGCGCACAACACATCGGACCGGACACCGCTCCGGTGTGCGGTGCTGCGGTTTTTAATTTTGACTGAAGAATCTTAATTTGTATACAAAAACCGCAGGGTATAACACACTCACCGCATCTCCGTGCGGGTGTGCGGCGCGCGCGACGGTACCGCACTCCCGAACGGTGATGCGGTGCGATCCGCGGGGTAGGGACCACACTGCGCCGCAGTATCGTATCAAAAATCCGTATTTTTGCGTAGAAAGGACGTGCATACGCGTAATAGATCTCGACATAGATAATGCGGTGATGCGGTGCGTCGTGCATCGCAGCTCCGGACGGAGATACGGAGCAAACCGTGCGGTGGCACGGTTCCGTGTCCCCGCAGCCGCATGCGGATTTCGTCCCTCCGTATACCGTAGCGGGAAGCTGCGGCAATGTGTTAAGCGCCAAACTCTAGACATTATAGCGACATACTCAAACAATCTATTTTTCAGTTTTTTTTGTGGCCCGGCTGGGGTTAGCCACATGTCCTCCAACCGTGATTATGACCCTAGAACCCAGCAGGGTTCCCTATTGACTAGATTGTGAGCACACACTAGAAGCAGGTGCGTTATGTGATACTGGAGCACAGGGTTGTCTCCTTACCTTACATTAAGTCGTTAATCAAATAAATCTTCCTGTGTCTTCCTCCTGTGTACCTGTGCGTGGCATAGGCAGGCCCCCGTCACTCGCGCAATGCAGCGTTATAAATACCTACCGCTAAGTAGCGCGCCGCACGCGAGACTTTATTATAGAATTTTGTAATTTTTTTGTATTTTTTTTATTTTGTTTTTATTGTTTTTTTCCTTTATTTTGTTGCTTTTTTGGTTATTATATCAATTTGGTTTTAAATTTCTTTTAGTTTTTTATCAATAATTTTTTTATTTATAATTTTCTTTTCAGAACTAAAAACGGGATTTTTATACCTAAATCGAATAATTTTCCGAAAATTTTCAGTTAAATGTTGATGCGAAAAAAGGACACAATAATTTTAATTTAATAAACTTGATTAACAATACGGTGGTTAATTTATACTGTGAAGCTATTGGATGTCGTTGTTAAAAGACAAATAAAAATTTTGATTTTTTTTAATCGGCTGAGATAAAAGCCAACAGCTTCTCTGTTGTTTGTATAAAAAAAATAGGCAGCCTGCTTGATTGCCTACTTAGTTTTATAAAAAAATTATAAAGTCTCGATGAACCGGTTATTTGATTCCGTACAAAAAAAAATATTTCACCTTACTCCTGTTTTTAAAAGATTGCCTATTTATCACAATTATCCATACGATTCAGGATATTTTCCATAGTAAAATTTAATAACCGTGAGTTTAAACATGAAAAAAAAACATCGATCATGTATTTTTCATAATAATTCGTAATTTTTTTAATCGTTTGTAATTGGACAAATGAATAAAATCAATGAAGAAAAAATTTCGCCTTGGGTGGGATTGGTAATTTTTTCATAATTTGTATTTTTTATAATTTATCAATGTAAGTATTAATGACGATAAAGTAATATTCTATTCTCTTATTTTTTAACATATACTATTTTAATTTTTTAAATATATGCGCACTGCCAATTTAGAAGTAGATTATGAGGAATAATGTAATCATTAACACCAATCATGTATTTTACCATATTCTTGTAAATTAAGTAAGTACTATTATTATTATCATTTTATAAAATTAAAGCACATTTGAGTTAGGGGCTTTCCTCGCAATCACTTTATTTTATTATAAGAATAAGAATCATTTATTTTACCAAAATATATAGTACAAAATAAATTTACTATGATTATCACACTAGGTTAGACCTGTTACGCGAAGATCATACTTATTAACAAAAATCAAAGATTTTCTGTGCCAGCTGATTTAAAAGATATTAATATATATAATATATTAAACGAAGAAATCAAATCAATTATAATTATAATCCTACGTATATCAATAAAATAATAACATTAAAGTTTTACTTTGACTATTTTGTTTATGTTCTTTGTACAACCCTTAAGTTTTTGCTCGATGACGCAATCACGCGGTGTACGCGGGAATCTCGACTCTCGGCGCGCGTTCATAGAGACCTTTTCTTCTTGCAGCGACTTTTGTCTGTCGGTTTTGGCTATTATTATTACAACGATTCGAGCATTTCTATGGGAGTGATGTATCTGTTACGTAGTAACTATTATCTAATCTGTGGCATAGGTAATGTGCAAGCTGCTCATTCCCGTTGTACTGTTTCCTTGTTTTAAGCCTGTGCATCGTCCCCATCGCGAAATCAAAACAACCGCAATGATAGTAGACACCATTGCTGGTTCTCACCCTGAGGTAGACCTTCCTAAACATTCGACCGTTTCCCACCTTCCTTTGGAAGATCTCTAACTTTTCATAAAACAGGTGTCATTAGTGTTCTCCTAGGCGCTGTCATTGGATCTTTACTCAACCCTGAGACTCTTGCACTTCCTAGTGGCCTCACAGCTTTATCCACCATTGTTGGGTACTATATCCTCTGTGGTCCTATGTGTATTTCTATCTTATGTATATTTCTAGTTGTTCCTCCGATCTCGAGTCACCTATATATGACAGGTATATCTTTGTGTCAAGTGGTTGAGAAGTTTTGGAGAACCGAGGAGGTCCCCCAGTTAGATCTCCCAAAACCCTCAGTACCAAGAATGCGAGGATCTATTCAAAGCAACTACCACTCGTGAGGCTGATGGTAGATTCATGGTAAGACTTCCTTTCCTTCAAAACCACCCTCCTCTTGGCGATTCCCGTAACCGAGCCTTACAAAGGTTTACAAACTAAGAGAAACGGCTACAGGCAAACCCTGTTCTACATTAGAAATATGTGGCATTCATGCGTAAATACCGAGAACACAATCATATGTCTCTTTCTACCTTTGATCCTACCTGTGAACACTGTTTTGTTTTATACCCCACCACGGCGTCTTTAAAAGTGGCGGCGATGAAATCCGAGTTGTATTCGATGGTAGTAGCCCAACATCTTCTGGTGTCCCTCAATCAGTGCTTGCATACTGGACCTAAGCTTCAACGTGATATCACCCATATTCTCCTTAACTTTCGCCGACACGAAGTTATCTTTGTCACTGATATTCGAATGTTTCGTATGACGTGGGTGCATCCTACTGACAGGCGATACCAACTCGTGTTATGGCGCGAAAATCAATCTGACCCTCTACTTGTCTATGAATTAAACACCAACACCTATTAACTGTTGATTAATCCTAAGTCCTTGCCTTTTTTTTATTATTAGATAACGTAAACATCAAGATGTTTAGGGCGGGCGATGTGTTTCGACCACTTATGCTTTCTTCCCGATTGCGCGCCGTGCGCCCTCTTGTTACCAAGGACCGGAAAACCCCTTTATTTGATTAAGCCGATTGTTAGGGAAACCCTATCAAAAGGTTACCGAACGATAGGGTTACCCCATTGATAGGGTTAGACCTTCCTTGTGGAAACTTTTTTGAATAAGCTTAACCTTTAATTTTAAGTGCTTACCAACTAATAAGGTTACCCTATTGTCTCCTATCTTATTTCCGCACATTTTCGCGATTTTTACTAACATTGGATTGATTCGACCGACGCCGACGGTGAGGGCGGCGGACGGCAGTGTTTTCTTATTTATTAGATTGACACTGATATCTGTTTTCAAGTTTTATGTTAAATTATTATAAATATGGAATCTATAATACAGCTATAAATCTTGTCGCGAGATTGTAGATAAAGAATAATACAATACTTACCTATTTAAGTTGATCTTGATATTGGTAACTCTAAGAAAAATATTTGTTTTATTAAAAAAATCTTGCGGCAAGCTTTTATATTTTAATAAAAAAATGTTTCATGTAATAAATTAATGTTTATTTTCCTCTTTTTAGGGCATTAAAATAACGAATAGACAGCTCTTGTTGCGTATTGAATGTTTGTGAATAGCAACATTTGCCATTACATAGTTATTCATCAAGCAAATCAAAAACTAATGCTTGAACTAATTTGAAGAAATTAAGGTTTATTATCGTTTTTTTTTTCAAACTTCTACGTTCAGCCGATTTAAGGCCGATTTCGAGATCTGGGAAATCCTATTTTACCGCAGCAAATTCCTAATAACTTAAAAAGACTTATTCGTCAACTGGCGAGCGCAAAACTCGCGAGCGCTCGCCAGTTGGCACCTTCCGATTTTACCTAATTTTTTGGTCGTCAACTCGCTCGATGGTGGAATCTGACATATTTATGTACAGTCAGCTACAAAAATGTTTAAGTAAATTTAAAGTAGGTACCTTTTTTAATGTTTAAGATACTTTATACGATGTAAATTTAAAATAAAACAAAACATAGTTTAGAGATAAATATATAAATCAACATGACAAAAAACTGCTTATTTCCTTAATAATTATCAACAATATCACAATGACTCAAGAATTTGGCTTATTACCTATTATATTAACTGTCCAAAACTAAGCAATGTGAGTGAATTTCACTATGAATACTTTTTAAGAAACTTAATTTACTACCCCTTCCTATATATTTGAAATTGCAAAATTTGTAAAACAAAATAGAAGTCTCTTTAAAAGTACTAAAGAATTATATCCAAATAAATATACAAGATATATAAATAGACTTGACCCTGGTGTTCGACCAAATTCTACAAAATTCATAATTAACTGTTGTTGTATGTGTATCTCTATATACAGTGTGTCCCCGAATAAGGTGCACAAACGAAAATGGGTGAAACTAGACTACAATTTATCGATAAAAAAAGAGAAGAAAAATTATAAAATTAAATTGTATTTAATATTGATTTTTTTATTCTCTTTTTAAGACCGTTTGTGTTTGTAAAATTGTAACATTGTAACCACTGCGTGGATTTTGTTCAAATAAAAACAATAATGATGCCAAAAGATTAACTATAGGTGCGTTCCATTTGACCGCCGATTCGCAGCATTTTCAACATTTTTAGCATCATCGCGTTTCATTAGCTTTTGACGCTAGCAGGGCTAGCATCGTATGTTGACGTAATGCGTTCCATTTAAACAATATCTTGATTTTTAGGTTAGGTTTCCTTTGTGAAACATAGCGCGGTTAAAAATTTTAACATTTCTTATAAGAAACGCAAAACGTGGTTAGCATTTGATGTTAGCGTGACAAAATGGTGACGCTTAAATGGAAAACGGGGACTGTATGGTAAATAAAAAAAGTACATAAAAGCAGTCAATAGGGAGAAAAACATTTTTTTTTCACTAATTTTGAACATAAAAGTGTATTTTTTTTTATTGCATAAAGTTGGCAAACAAGCAAACTGCCCACCTGATTGTAAGTGGTAACAGTCACTTATAATACATGTGGCTCTTGTGAGATTCGCAGCAAAACTGCAACCTCCACAAGAACAACAGTGTACGTTGCCAACTTGTGACACAAGATGTAAAGTCATAGTACCCAATAATTTCACTGCCATATCTTACCCTTCAAACCGGAACACAGCAATGCGAGCACTGCTGTTTGCGGCAGAAATAGGTAAGACGGAGGTACCTAAGCAGACGACCCTGGTACAGAGTCTCCCTCCAGTAAATTTTCTAGTAAATGTTTATTTTTACCAAATAATGCAGTTAATAAAAAATGTTTTTTTAGATTTTTTGTAATAAATACTTATTGTGATTTGTTTTTCTTGTTTTAATCAATTTTACAATGAAAAAGCTTAGCTTAAGTTTAAAAAATGCTTAAATGTGTTTAGCTAAATTCAAATTTAAGAAAAGCTACCTCAGCGGTTGACAAAAAGGCAGCGGCGCGGGCGCCAGGGGACGGCGCGTTAGCAGGCCCCTCAATTAAAGACTCGTAGCTAAACATGTATTAGATACAAAATGTTGTTTTTTTTTGTTGAAAAGGTTATAAGATCTGGATTTATAAGAGGTAATAAAAAGAATTTGTTATAGGGGGCATTATTTGGTAAAAATAAACATTTACTCAAAATTTAACACTTTTATGTTCAAAATTAGTTTAAAAAAATGTT
Organism: Schoenobius gigantellus; assembly: GCA_963935595.1. Lineage (NCBI taxonomy): Eukaryota > Metazoa > Arthropoda > Insecta > Lepidoptera > Crambidae > Schoenobius > Schoenobius gigantellus. The sequence goes on from OZ012559.1 coordinate 25,110,643, forward strand.
TTTCTCCCTATTGACTGCTTTTATGGACTTTTTTTTTATTTGCCATACAGTGTTAATCTTTTGGCATCATTATTGTTTTTATTTCAACAAAATCCACGCAGTGGTTACAATGTTACAATTTTACAAACACAAAAGGTCTTAAAAAGAGAATAAAAAAATAAAAATCAATATTAAATACAATTTTTTTTCTAAAAAAAATTATTTTTTTATCGATCAATTGTAGTCTAGTTTCACCCATTTTCGTTTGTGCACCTTATCCGGGGACACACTGTATAATAAGTTACCAGAAAAAATTTAACATTTAACAGATTTAAAGTTGAGTTATATAAATGGTTGCTATGTATTTTTTTTTTTGTTAAAGAATTTTTAAGTACTCATTAGTTTTTGTAGCATTTAGCCAGGTACCCGCCATTGCTATCGCTGACACGAGTCAATTTCTTCTCGATATTTTATGTGAAAATTTTAGTTTTTGTTAAGTTTTAAAGTTAAGTATACGTTTCACATTAGAAGACGTAAGTATAATACATTAATATCACTAAAAACTTCCACATTCAAATATTTTTCATTGTTTCGCCTTTAATTTTGGACGTCATTTTTTCCTTACACTTCTATGGACGGGGTCATTGAGGCCCCTGTTCTTCGTTACGCAGTTTACACGTTTTTTTAGATATTAGGCTAAAATTTATGTCTTAATCGTAATAAATAGGTTCAAATCAAACTAAACCAATACAAATTAAATAAAATGTTAATAAATTTTACTAAGTATAACGAAATAAAGAACTTATGTGATAATAATTATAGGAATAAGTCTCATCTAACAAGAAAAACTACTTTTTCCTCAATTATGAATTCTAATAAACATAAAAGAAAGCTCGTAGGTAAAAAAATAGAAAAATTACACCTATTTAACAAAGCAATCGTATTAATACAATTGCTTTATCGATATTTTCTGACGCACTGCTGGCTGCACAGCTAATTATATTGAACATTTTTAAAAGAAAAATTGATTAAAAGTAGAAGGAAAAAAAAATATGATTGTCTTTATATTTGTAGACAAGGGGCCTTAGAGACCCCAAGTCCATAGTTAAAGATTAACTGTTTTATTTCCATATTTTCTCTACAGGCGGCAGTATTAAAGGCTTAATTTTTATTATAAAAACCAAAACACGCTTAAGCATGCTAATCTGGGCAGAGCAACGTTTTGGTCCGAAAATGAAAACCAAATACGATTGTACATATTCCGAATAATCGTAAACATAACAGATATTAAAATTCAATTCCAACCCAGAAAACAAAACACAAAGACTCAGTTACCAACCTTCCAAACCCAGGTAAAGCTGCGGGCAATAGCTAGTTTTTATAGTTTTTGGTTTCAATCTTTTTTATTTGACTGTACTTTAGATGCGCGCGCGAGTTGACGACAAAAAAATAAAATAAAATCGGAAGGTGCCAACTGGCGCGCGCTCGCGAGTTTCGCACTCGCCAGTTGACGAATAAGTCCTTAAGAATGACAACACGCACTAATTCAAATTCAAAAATCTTTATTCAACCTAGGCCTTTACAGGCACTTATTGACGTCAAAACAAAGCAAAACATTCCAATTTAAAGAAAACATATTTAACCTTGTATGTGCATACATCCTGAATATACCTACTCAAGATGTCTGCAAATACAAGTAGCAATTTAAAAAAAAGTTGAATCTACACCAGGGGCCTTACCATGATCGCTTATAGCAAGGTTAAAACAATATTGAAACAGAGACACCGCTCTTGCTGCGTACAGCGCCATCCCGCTCTTAGTGCGGTTTCAATATTGTTTTAGGCGATCGTGGTTAGGGGGCTGTTCAGAAATTGGGAGAGCCTTCTCGAGAAGAACAGGCAAGAAACTCGAAAGGTCAAATTTTTTTATCTCCTCTTTTAAATCGCCATTTACAATTTTGGTTTTGTTACATAGTCATTGAAAGTTAAAAAAATACAATCGGTATGCTTACATACACTTAAAATGTCAAAAAATAAGTTATAGACTTTACACTAATCATAATACAATAAATTAGGTATGCTGTTACCAAACATATGATAACTTAGTCTATATAATTCAAAATCAGTGTCAGTTCTTTTCTGGCAACAATATCTGTTAACATCAATAGCTATAACAACAACACGATTATTGACATTATAACAAATAAAATAATAACTTCATATTAAACACCAGGCATTGGCATCATTTAAATAATCGTTCACTTTTTATTATCCTTTACTCATTAGAGTCTTTTTTACATGCGCTTTAAACTTATAAAAAGGCAAGTGTAACTGACACTATGTGGAACTTTGTTGTAAAAAGTTCCAAATTTTGTCACAAATTTTGCTATTCACAAACATTTAATACGCAACAAAAGCTGTCTATTCGTGTATTTGCTTCCGGACGGAAACGATTCTATTTAAAAAAATTGACCCGAACATACATACATATACACATACATACATACAGTGCAGGCTAAATACAAGTTTGTAAAAACAAACAAGCTGCACCGCGACTGGCGCGCAGTTTGGCGACATCTTAACGTAAACTGATTGACGAGTCACACGAAAATTATCTTTAGTGCGAATAACTTATTATTCCTTATTATTTGATGGGGCGATAAGTAGGTGTATATTGGGCATTCTAAAACAGTTTTCATCAAAACACCGCAAACGAACGCAGTGAGATTTGAGCTACGCTTCGCTGCGCTCTAGCTCCGCAAATCTCACTGCGTTCGTTTACGGTGATTTGATGAAAACAGTTTAAGATTGCCCAATATACATTATATAGGGTTAAATGGAAAAGAAGATTTTTTATTTCATTTCATTTCATAATGTTTCTATTGTGTTGTGTTGTTTGACTGTAAACAGTATACTTTTGATTGATTGCGATTTACTAGACACATTTTCAAGGTTTTCTATCTCAGAATATTAAGGCATTCAACTAGGTAGCAGTGCAATAACAACAGAAATTAAACAGGTTGAGGTTTCGTAGCTTCAGGACTCAACTCTCGGATAAGTATCTGTACCGTTCGACACTCTGCCTGCCATACAGTTTCAAAGCATTCCCACGAAATTCATTTATCAGCAATAAATTTATTGCACATTATTCATATATCCAGTTACGAGTGCTTACTCAAATAATAAGGCTTCTTTCACACGTTAATACTTTTATTTGTTTATTAAATTACTTCAATTAAATATATTCTTTATTATAAAACAAAGTATAAAATTGTTGATTTTTACAAAATATTTAAAAGGGCGGGCTAATCCCTGAAAGATGTGTTCCAGTCATCACACGAATAAAAAATAGAAAATAAATATTCCAATAATTTAAAAAATGAAAATATAAAAAATATTAAGAACATTTTAACTACCTACCTTGGCTGACTAAGGTCTTAACATCCTAATTAAATAGGGTAGTGCGGTGGGAACGTGTATGAGATGCTACCGATGAATACCACCTATGTATTATTACAATAATTTTAGGTGTATATTGGGCATTCTAAAACAGTTTTCATCAAAACACCGCAAACGAACGCAGTGAGATTTGAGCTACGCTTCGCTGCGCTCTAGCTCCGCAAATCTCACTGCGTTCGTTTACGGTGATTTGATGAAAACAGTTTAAGATTGCCCAATATACATTATATAGGGTTAAATGGAAAAGAAGATTTTTTATTTCATTTCATTTCATAATGTTTCTATTGTGTTGTGTTGTTTGACTGTAAACAGTATACTTTTGATTGATTGCGATTTACTAGACACATTTTCAAGGTTTTCTATCTCAGAATATTAAGGCATTCAACTAGGTAGCAGTGCAATAACAACAGAAATTAAACAGGTTGAGGTTTCGTAGCTTCAGGACTCAACTCTCGGATAAGTATCTGTACCGTTCGACACTCTGCCTGCCATACAGTTTCAAAGCATTCCCACGAAATTCATTTATCAGCAATAAATTTATTGCACATTATTCATATATCCAGTTACGAGTGCTTACTCAAATAATAAGGCTTCTTTCACACGTTAATACTTTTATTTGTTTATTAAATTACTTCAATTAAATATATTCTTTATTATAAAACAAAGTATAAAATTGTTGATTTTTACAAAATATTTAAAAGGGCGGGCTAATCCCTGAAAGATGTGTTCCAGTCATCACACGAATAAAAAATAGAAAATAAATATTCCAATAATTTAAAAAATGAAAATATAAAAAATATTAAGAACATTTTAACTACCTACCTTGGCTGACTAAGGTCTTAACATCCTAATTAAATAGGGTAGTGCGGTGGGAACGTGTATGAGATGCTACCGATGAATACCACCTATGTATTATTACAATAATTTTCTTAAACTTCTATGGTTCTGTCGTCATGTCGTATCAATATCGTTATGCTATAGATACATTCGGTTCGCCTAATAGAACGATATACCTATTGTTTATCTGTTTTAAATAGTAGTATCGAAAAATGAAAATTAGAAATCGCATCCGTTATTATAAAGAAGACTTTTTAATTTGGAGATAATATTCCTTAGTAATTGTAAATATGTATGTACATGTATAATTTAAATAAATATAATAAACCCGAAATGAAAAAAAAATTGGAGCATGCAGCCTTACACGAGATTTCTGCATCAGCAGAATTAAACGGTAAACAATTATTTTGCTGTATATGCACAGTATTGTATTGCAAGTTTGTGGAAATAAACGACAAACAATTAATTTGCTGATTATTTCCGCGTCATATTGCACATTGGTAGAATTATGGGTAAATATCAAATTTTGCTAAATATCATGAAAGTCAGAGGTGCAAAACGTTATTAAGTTTTATATTTTGAGTATGCAACCGACTTTTTGAAAGTAAACTACCAAACTATAATCTTCTTTTAGATGTTGTGATGCTGAATAACGATCTACTACTACCTCGAAAATAAAAATCCAATACACGTAATTGCGTCAGTTCGTCGTTTTGTTTCTTTCTTGCTACGTAAGTACTTTTTTTTTTATATAGCTGACGAAGTTCAGCCGATGATCGGACCGTTTTTGGATCATACGCAACTGCGGATCAAAAATTTTGTTGCAGACCTGAGAACTGCTCCACTCACACGTCCCGGGTACCATAGTACCCAGAGCGCTTCGCGTCTCCTTTGCCTAAAACGCGCGGTGTGATAAAAAAATCACGAAAAAAAAAATATTTTCTCTAAATAAAGTGTCAGTTCTTTAGTGTTTGAAAAACGAACACTGACCATGGAAGTGGAAGTGAATGCATTAGGATTCTCGATAACGTATAGACATCATATCCGTGAATGCATATTTGTTTTCTTATAAATATTTTGTGTGGATATGATTTGGACGGAAAATAATAATTTTGTGATTATATATATAATATTTTATAATATTACTTACTTATTTAACAATATAAAAATTAATGAGCATTCTTTTTTAGATTAGTCATGTTAAATAAAAATGATTATAAAGATAAGGTATAGGTTGAGAACCTCAGTAAAATTATTACTTGCATTGCACTTTTCTTGTATAAAATCCGGAAAAACTGTAGTCACAGTACACTCCAGTGCTATCTCTGACCACTAACAGTGCTTCAGTACCTCCTCATCAAAAAATCTCAAGACTAAGACAGCTGAAAAATGTTCGTAAGTTTTTATACTTTATTGCTATACTTTATATCTATTCTTTAATTGTCTATAAGTGGTTGATCATCTTCATGCTTCAACAAATTGAGCCGTTGGACCAGGCTGTATATGACGTGACCTCTCCAAGTGCTGTCTTCACGAGGGACCATCAAGCCCAGCAGTGGCATGCTGATTGACTGATGATGATGATATTTTTTTTATCTTATGAATTGAAGATGTGAATCTTCAACTCGTTTTCTTGTAACCACTCTTAATACTAATATGACATTTGTTGGGGATAGAACCATTATTAAATGTATGTGTGTAGTTGTAAGTTTTTTGTTTATTCGTGTTAAGGTATATTAATTATTTAAAAAATGTATTTAATTATGTTAGACGGTATTATATAAATTAAATTATTGAAATCTTATAAATAGGAGCACAAAAATTTGTAAACCACTTCGATTCTACCGACTGTGCTATTTGTGTCTCGACGTATTAAACCTCTAATCTCATTCGCCACCGCAGTTTTTTTTTCATCAGCCGCATCCGTTACAACATTTACTATTTTCAGGTCGGATAGCAAGCAAAACAAAAGGTCAGCCAAGAAGAGCTGTGAATCTGACCTTTTCTTTGATACCGACGACGAAGACATCAGGTACTTTTATTGCTATATTTACATATATCTAAATTTCAAGTAATGTTTACAATAATCGTGTATCCTTTTTCTATCTCCCTAGTCCAAAGAAGAGAAGCAAGGCGATAAAGTGCCTATCGAAGGCGAAGAGTGCAGAAGTGAAGAATACATCGTCGTCCAATACTTCTGAGTGGTTGTTCGACTCAGAGTCGGACAGCGAGGTTTCGCGGCCGCCAAACCTGCCAAACAAGACCACCAGTATCCTGACACGCCGAGTACCTGGTGGTGTAACGCGTCGGACTGCACAGCTCGACGGCGACTTGCTAGTGGAGCTACGCCTCTACAACCAGAAGGAGGTATCTAATCTCAGCGGCCTTGACCGGTGCGAGCGCGCTATCGTTTGGGTACGCTTGCAAGGCGAAGCAGAATCTCCAGAATTTGACGCATTAAAAAAATTTGTAAAATTAGCTAAGGCAAAGTTTACCACAGAGGGGATATTTTATAAAGATAAAGTTAAAAAATAGGTTCTCTTTTGTTTCTCTCTGCGTAAATTATGTTTTAGCTGGTTTACTTATTGTTTATCGTTAGCAAACTCAAAGATTAGGTACTTACATACTTAAGCCTTTATTACTTTAACTTTGAGAATTTGTACTGTCCAAATCATAATGTCGAGGTCTACTTTCTGTTCAGTTTGTGACGTATCCGTAAATAACAAAGTTTTCTCTGCACATTTGAAAAGTATTTTACATAAGAACAACAGTTCGGTCGTTGATAGTGAGGGGGTTGAAAAAGTTCATAGCGCTTTTCGTAATCGTATAGCATCGTACCGTGTTCGATATCAAGATGAGGGTCATGATAGTGCGCGTGTTCGCCCGCCCGCCGAGTTTTTATGGCACTTGCGCTCTCGCGTACGCCTATTGCTCATAGCGAAAATTCAAGCTCACACTAATGTTAAAGCTAATTTTGAACTTTTCTGTGAATTCTTTCTGCTTAGTAAGTATGATTCGATTTCAATCAAGTCATTTGCAACGGAAAACTTCATCTTGCATCAAAACTTCAATTTTGAAGATATGTTTTCAAAAATTATTCACTTAATTTGTAAAAAAATTTAAGAATTTGAAGAAAGAGATAGTGGGTGGGCCTATTTACAAAGCCTATATCTAGAAGTAAATATAACCCGTTAAGAGGCTCCAGTTTTATAAAATTACCAAAGTCCATAAAATGTAAACGAGCATGTATCAACATTCAAAATTCTGATAATTATTGTTTTTTATGGTGTGTCATGGCAGCACTATTTCCTATAAACAGAAACGCACATCGAACGTCAGCTTACCCACACTTTAAAAATGTACTCAATATCAAAAATATGATTTTTCCAGTTGGGTTTGCGGACATCAAAGTTTTTGAAAAGAATAATCCTCGCATATGTATTAATATTTACGGCATTCAAAAGAATGGTAACATTGTCGGACCTTTATACAAAAGCGAGATTCGCAAAGATCATCACATTAATATGCTTTTCCTGGAAAACAGAAAACGCAACCATTACTGTCTTATTAAAGATTTATCTAAATTACTTCGTCTTCAATTAACTAAACATCATTCTAAAATATATTTATGCGAGGATTGTATGATATTCTTTGATAGTAATGATAAACTGAAAGCTCATGTTTGTGGTGGTGTATCGACAATATTACCCGGTGATGGAACACGAATTCAATTTAATCATTACGAGCGAATGCATGACATGCCCTTCGTCTTATACGCAGATTTTGAATCATTATTAAAACCAACTGAACTCGATTCTGGATCAGGCTGTACAAAGATATTGCAAAAACACGTACCATCAGCATTTGCTTATTACGTTGTGTGTTCTTATGATAAGTCGCGTAATAAATATGTATCTTATCGAGGTCCAGCCTGTGTAGAAAAGTTTTTAGAAAGTCTATTATTGGATATAACCGATATTTATAACGTTTTGCAGTCGCCAGTGGCTATTTGTTTAACAAATGAAGACAAAGCGAACTTTGCTCGGGCTACAAATTGTTTTCTTTGTGATAAAATATTGTTTGACGATAAAGTTAAAGATCATTGCCATCTTACAGGACGGTATCGTGGTGCAGCTCATTCTTATTGCAATATTAGATATTGTTTGCCTAAGTTTGTTCCTATATTTTTTCATAATTTAGCGGGTTATGACAGTCATCTTTTTATACGACAGTTGGGAAAACTATCAGGAAAAATACAAGTAATAGCAAAAAATAAGGAAAACTACATATCTTTTACAAAATTTTTTCAAATTAATGATAAAGATATCATACCTGTTCGATTTGTTGATTCTTTTAAATTTTTAGGCACAAGTCTAGAGAAACTTGTCGCAAACTTAAAAAATGACGACTTTAATCATCTGCGGCGTTATTTTCCTTCTCATGAGCATTTTGCTTTAATAAAACGAAAAGGGGTGTATCCATATGAATACATGACTACTTGGAGTTCATACGAAGAAAAAGTACTTCCGCCTCAGGAGTTCTTTTTCAGCAAATTACGCAATAGTAATATATCTAAAGTAGATTATGATCATGCAAAAAAAGTCTGGCAAACGTTTGAATTATCGAATCTCGGTGAATACACAGACTTGTATCTTAAGTCAGATGTTCTTTTATTAGCTGACGTTTTTGAAAGTTTTCGCCAGACATGTAAGATAAATTATAAATTAGACCCAGCCTTTTATGTTACAGCACCGAGTCTCAGTTTTGATGCCATGCTATTAAAAACAGATGTTAAATTAGAATTAATACACGACCTGGAAATAATAAGAATGATTCAAAAAGGTATTCGCGGTGGAATATGTTTATGTTCGACAAGGTATTCAAAAGCCAATAACAAGTATTTAAAAACTTACGATCCAAGAAAAAGTAATAACTTTCTAATTTATATCGATTGTAATAATCTCTATGGATATGCAATGTGTGCTTATTTGCCTCATTCCAATTTTAAGTTATTGAATGACTTGGAAATCGCTGGAATAGATTTTATAAATGTGCCAACTAACGGAGACATTGGTTATATACTAGAAGTAGATTTAGAATACCCCGAACATTTGCATAATGATCATAACGATTTTCCATTCTGTGCTCAAAAATTTACTCCGCCAGGGTCTAAAACTTCAAAATTGATTCCAAATTTATACGATAAATATTTCTATGTCATACATTTTGCTCATCTGCAAACATGTTTAAAACATGGTTTGTTGTTAAAAAAAATACATAGAGTTATTCAATTTAATCAGAGTCCTTATTTAAAGCAGTATATTGACATGAATACTGAATTACGAAAAAAAGCTAAATCTACATTTGAACAAGATTTCTTCAAACTTCTTAACAACAGTATATTTGGCAAGACGTTAGAAGACACAGAAAAGAGGGTTAATGTGAAATTAGTCAATAAGTGGAATGATGATAGTAACAAAACAAAGAAAAGTTTCTGTGCAGAGCAAATGATAGCTCGACCAAATTTTCACAGTGTTACAATTTTCACTGAAAACTTGGTAGCCATTCAAATGAAGCCTGAAACAATCACTTTGGATAAACCTATATACATTGGTTTTTCCGTTTTGGAAATATCTAAGAGTCACATGTTTGATTTTCATTATTCTATTATGAAGCCTTTTTATAAGGAAAAGTTAAAACTTTGTTATACGGATACTGATAGTTTTTTGTATTCAATAGAAAGTAAAGATTTTTATGCTGATTTAAAATCAAATTTTCTTCCCTATTTCGACACTAGTAATTATTCTGTAAATAACGTATACGACATTCCTAGTTGGAACAAAAAGGTGCCAGGTCTCTTTAAAGATGAGCTAGGAGGAAGTTTGATTTCGAAGTTTGTAGGATTAAGGTCCAAGTTATACTGTATTAAAACGGCAGAAGATGAATTAAAAAAAGCAAAAGGCATACAGAAGCAAGTATTAAAAGATGTACAATATAAAGATTATTACAAGGTATTAAATGAAAATACATTTTTGAAGAAAAAAAATATCATATTTAAATCTCTTAAGCACGAAATATTTACTCAAGAACAGAACAAAATAGCTTTGTCAGGTAATGACGATAAACGTATCATATTAAAAAACAAAATGTCTACTTTATCATGGGGTCACTGGGATAGTTTAGTTTAATATCATTAGTTTTTCTTTAGAAGCACCGTATTGTATAGTTTATTATTATTTTAATGGTAATCATGAATCAAATTGTAAGTTGAGAAATATGTTACCCCATCATCTATTTATTATATGACTTAAGTAATGAATAAGTTAATAGAATAAAAACATACATGAAATTGTATAGTATGTACCGACACGGCACTTTATATTGTAAAGTTATTTAATTTTAATATTGTTATCCATCAGTTATTTGTTTAATAGTATTATACATTGTTTTTTAATGGTAAATAGGTAAATTAATTACCTAGTTTTAATCAAATACTTAATGTTGTATTGTAACGATGAAAATATATAACGCTATAAACCAGCTACCATGTTTTTTTTATTTCATAATCCATAAAATATAAAACTATTAATAAAATAGCACACGCAATGAACAATTCGAAACTGGTTGGGACATGTTATTGCTGATTTAGGTATTCCAACTTATAGTTCATTAGTAATTTGTCCAATTGCGATTCCGTGCGAATGCTTTGTTGTTATGTCAGCATTATATTTACACTATAAATAGCTATTAAAGTCGAATGTTTTTAAAATTTGTTTCACACATAATTAATCAAGTGACAACTACGGTCACCCAAATACATCATGGTAAGTCGTATAAATTATTTTTCTTCAAACTCTTTTCTTGTGTAGTGGTTAGATCACTAGTTAATGTTTATTTGTATATTTGATTTAGTTGGAAGATAATGTTGTTGTTAAAACCTTATGGTTGTGATGCTGTTATCGTGATTCTCATATTCTATCGGTTCCGTATAAGATAGTCAGCCTCCTTGTGGATCCTAGATACTCTTCTACCTCCGCCACTATATCAATCATTTCTTCGATGTGAAATTATTTTTGTTGCATAATAAATTAAATTTCAGAATACCCAAGAAATCTCGCAGTCGCTACTCATAAGCAAGGAGGCAACAGAAGATTATGCTCCTTGCTTTGAGCAAAATGCGCAAGATATGTTGGAGGGCTTCTCTGAAGAATTTCCACATTGGAATGCTAAAGATTCACCGCTGCATGCCAAGGTGGTTAAAAGTCTTTTTAATAAAAAGAAGCCCATGAAGAGGAGAAGCAAGTTACTGCAGAATACGAAGGGGAACGAACCTTCTTATTTAATTAAAACAATACCTACTAAAGGGCGGCGATTAATTAAATTAGAAATATTAGATCTGGAATCAACCAGCAATGATCCATTAATAAAAACACAATATGTGGTAACCGAGCATATTGATCCAATAATGGATCAAGCAGAAAATATTATAACTAATATCTCTAAGAAAATATGTGGTTACAGTTATAGTTTTTAAATAACTATTGCTGACCTAAAACATTTGTAGATGTATATTAAAATTCTCTAATGTGCTAGATGCGTACCTACTATCTTTAGTTACGTGTACACTCACGGAGATACATTATTTCAACAACATTATTCTTCTGAAAAATTATAGTAATGCTTATAAATTTTACTAACTAAGACTTATGTTATTTTAAATAGTTATGTTAGTTTAAGTCTTGTATTGTTTTCAATAAATATTACTTAAAAATAAAAAGACTTGTATGAAAATATTTGTTTTTATTTTAACACCTCTATAATGTAATCAAATATTTTGAAAAACATTCATTCAGAATTACCTCTATAAATAAATCTAAGATAAAATTTATTAGAATTCAAATACATAGTTTAAAATAATGGTAATAAAATTAAAAATATAGTTTTATTTATTAAAGAACGCAGTGTATTACTTTGTTAAAGTAGGGATGCAAGTAATTAAACAATGTTTATTTTTAAGCATCGATTCCTTACTCATATCATTTTTTATTGCACGATTCGAGAGGGGTGAGAGCTCTTTCTTCTCTCTCCATTCTTCTCGATGCTTTAACATTGTGTGTTCTAGACACGTCCAATAACTTAATATAATGAGTGGTAACAGTATCCAAATTCTTCTACTCCTTGCTATTGTTACCGCCGTCGAATGCTTAGTCTATATGGTGGAGTGAGTGCACTTACAAGTAAATATACTGCTAGTTCTCTTATTATTACGAACGCAAAGTGTTATATCCATTTTGTTAAAAGCCACGAATCAAAACGGACAAGTTGCTATGAAGTTCCTCAAACAAAAGGAAACGTTAAAATTAGATTATAATATCTGTCCTGCATCATTATGTGAAGCAAAGCGACATGGCAACTTATTGCCGAGCACTATACGATGTATTGTTTGTGGACCATCAAATTGCGGCAAGACAAACTTAGTAATAGGTTTGTTATTACATGAGAATGGTGCTCGTTTTCGTAACTTATATGTATATTCTAAATCATTATACCAACCAAAATATGTGTTCTTAGAAAAAGTATTAGATTTAGTTGCAGATATATCTTATAGTAAATATAACCATAATAATGATATCATAAGCCCACACGAAGCTTTGCCAAACTCCATTATAATATTCGACGACGTAGCTTGTGAAAACCAAAATAGCATTCGGGATTATTTTGCTATGGGTCGACATAAGAATATTGATTGTTTTTACATTAACCAAACATACAGTAAAGTACCTAAACAACTTATAAGGGACAATTCTAACCTCATTATTTTATTTAAACAAGACGATGTAAATTTAAAACACGTTTACGATGAGCATGTAGGTTCAGATATGTCGTGGTCTCAGTTCCGTGAAATGTGCTCAACTATTTGGAATAAACCATTTAATTATGTTGTGATCAATAAAGACTGCGAAAGAAATAAAGGATGTTATAGGATGGCATTCGATACTTTTGTAGTAGTAGATTAATATACATAAGTTATTGTTTCATCAATACACAATCACTATTACTCTGGATTTTGCATTGAACGGAATCCTTGTCAAAATGGAAAAGCAACTTAAAAAACAAATTGTAAAAGCTGCAGCTGCTGTAAAAAGAAAGGTTGAAATGATAAAGGATATGAAAAATACAAATGATGCCACTCTGGAATCCATATTCAAACCTATAACCGATCCATTGAAACAAATAGCCATTAAGAACAATGAAATTTCTCATGAAGATGAGGATGAGTTTGAACATTATACAATAAAAAAAAATAAACATAATGACAGTGAGGCAACAAATTTTTCTGATGACGATTTTAATGAAGAAGAGGAACAACAGTTCTATAAAAAATTTAATTCCGAAAAAACCCTTGTCGTATCACCTTCTGACAACAATAATATGAGTGATGCTTCCTTTAAGTCCTTTCAATCATCACCAAATGTTTCACTTAATAGTTTATCGTGGTGTGCTTCACCCGACGCAAATATCCCTTTTGGAATAAAAAATGAACGAGGAAAACTTATGCTCGGCCAAACACGTGTTTTCGACGACGGAAAAATTATAAAAATTGGAAATCGAAGTTTAAACAAAACTCTTGGATTAAAAGAATTACTATTTGAAAAGACACCAAATTTGGATGTTATCACAGATGAAGATTTGCAAAATTATAAAGAGCTTCTAATAGAAACGAATGCACATAGGCGTAATTGTGATCCACGCAAGCCAATTAATAGTAACAAAGGGTTTAAGTACATGCATATTATTAAACCACTGTTTAAGTTCTCTAGAAATAAGTATGACAGCACAGAAAGTCTTACGGTAGGAAAAGGAATAAATCTTTTAAAAAGTGTAAAGAAAGATATAGATTACGTTTATTGGGATGATCCAAATGAATTAGTAGATCGATTGAAATTACTGTTTGCATCTCGTGATGCTGGCAATACCGGCTTAGATAATGAAATTATTGCGATTATAGAAGAGCTGTACGAAGCAGGCATCATTAAAAACACCAAATATAAGGAACCTAATTTTAAAAAACTGATCAGTAGTTATACAGCAAACACCGCATAGATACGGAAATGAATGTAGATAAATTTGGTCATCACGTTCATAAACGTTTACGATTAGAGGAATATATTGGAAATCTCAACGATACATTAGTGAAGTCAGAAACAGGTGAATATGATTTAAAATCATCAAGATTAAAAGGACTTATATCGCCAGGCAATGATGACGAAGCCGCAAATAAAGCTTACGTGGATGAAAAGACACACGAACTAAGAACTAATATTTTAAGTGATGTAAATATTCATTTAAATGATTTTGAAAGTTCAATACTTAATAAGCTAACCACCTTGTTTTACACAAGGACAGAAATTGATCACATGCTTCAAGAGAAACCAGATAATAATGAGCAAACAAGACATAGTGAATGAGCTTCACAAAGCAGCAAGAAGGAATTTTTCCCGGCGATGTACGATCATAAAAGGAATAGATGATTTATGGCAAGCCGACCTCATAGATTTGCAAAAATATTCACAGTATAATAAAGGGTATAAATATATTCTTATCGTAATTGACACTTTATCAAAATATGTATGGATCAGACCTTTAAAATCAAAAGCGAAAAATTATGTTACAGATGCAATGCAAAGTATTTTAACTACATCATTACGAAAACCTAAAAATTTACAAACTGATTTAGGCACAGAATTCTACAATGATAATTTTAAACAATTAATGAAAAAGTATAATATTAATCATTATTCAACATATTCTATTAAAAAAGCATCTATAGTAGAAAGAGTCATAAGAACAATTAAATCTCACCTTTACAAACTATTTAGTTTGAACGGAAATTACCAATGGTATAAAAATATTTTAAAGGACGTTGTAGAACACTACAATAACACTTTGCATAGAATAACAAAATTTAAGCCTGTGGAAGTTAACAAAGTAAATGAGCTTATAGTCAAAGGTTATATTATGAATTCTCAAAAGAATAAAACAAGTCGGGGATATACATTTCGTGTTGGTGACTATGTTCGCATAAGTAGATATAAAGCAGATTTTTACAAAGGCTATACGCCAAACTGGTCCACCGAAATATTTCGTATAGTAAAAGTTAATCACACTAACCCAACAACTTATCAAATAGAGGACAGACGCAATCAAAGAATCCTCGGCTCATTTTATGCATACGAGTTACAAAAAACTAAGTTTCCAGACCTATACCTCATTGAAAAGGTTATAAAAAGAAAAGGAAACAAATTGTTTGTAAAATGGTTAGGATTAAGTAATAGCGAAAATAGTTGGGTTGATAAGAATAAATTGGTTTTATGATATAAAATAGCTCAAGATATCTTTATTGATTCACTTTTTGTTTATCAATGAAGAAAGGAAGTGGTATCATAAACAGCTTAATAAATAAGATTCCGTTTGAGTTACATTTACCGGGCTACCAATATTGCGGACCCGGCACAAAGCTTCAGAAACGATTACTTAAGGGTCAGCGAGGAATTAATAAATTGGATAACGCTTGTATGCACCACGATATTGCTTACATAAACAACGACGCTAACGTAAGGTACAAAGCTGATCTAGATCTATTAAATATGGCTCAAAGAAGATTGAAATCAAAAGACGCTGGAAAGAAAGAAAAAATTGCTTCATGGATAGTAAAAAATGCTATGAAGGCCAAATTAAGAGCAGGTGCAGGTGCTCGGTCGTTTATGACAGCTGTGAAAAAACTCAAATCTAAATTAAAAAAAATAAAATCTAAAGACACAAATTCTACTATTAAATATGCGGTCGCCGCTGCAAAAAAACTATTTAGAAATAAAAATAAAATGAGTTTACCTCGTTGTATTCCTATTCCAAAATGTGGAGGACTGTTACCGTTAATTCCTATTTTCGCGGGATTATCAGCTTTAGGTTCACTGGCTGGTGGAGCAGCTGGCATAGCAAAAGCGGTTAATGATTCAAAAGCAGCTCAAAAAGCTCTTCAAGAATCGGAACGACATAATAAGATGATGGAGGCGGTTGCTCTCGGAAAAGGATTATATATTAGACCTTATAAAAAGGGTGCAGGTCTATATTTGAAACCCTCAAAAAACTAACAAAACGGCTACCTAGGCGGGCATTAACTAATTGGGATATATTAGAACATGCTAGTGATATTCCATTTTTTCGTGGTGTTTTCATGAGGGATACGTTGCCCTCAAAACCTAGGAAGATAGAATGCGGTATTATAAATTTAGATACTTCAAATAACATTGGAACACATTGGGTAGCCTACGTGAAAGAAAATAAGTATGCTGAATATTTTGATAGTTTTGGTAATCTGAAACCTCCGTTAGAACTACTTGATTACTTAAGAAATGTTTCTTTAAATTATAACTATGAGCAATATCAAACATTTGACTCTGTTAATTGCGGCCACCTTTGTATAAAATTTTTAAAGGAGTATTGGAAAACACATTTATATAAAGCTTGAAATAAAATTCTTTATCAGTAGTAAAATGTCTTTCACTGTGTCTATAACTGGAAAAGGATCCTCTCTGATAACAAACTACTCACCTACTTTGGAATTAAGTGGATACTATGAGTGTGGATTGTTGTATTTTTCAACATTTAATTCTATACCCAACATAGATAAAAGAAATAATAAATTCTACTATGACGATAACGAAGTAATCGAAATACCTGAAGGAGCTTATGAACTTCAAGATATCTGTGATTATTTAAAGACATACATTAGAAATGCAATGTTAAAATTAACTTGTAATAATAATACCTTAAAAACTACAATTTTTTGTACTAAAGATGTTCATTTTAACAAAAGTGACTCACTTGGAAGGATTTTAGGTTTTGGTGGAGAAACAATAAAGGCATTAAAAAGGACCGAATCTCTGTATCCTGTCAGTATATTGCCAACAACCATTGTGCGCATCGAATGCGACGTAGTTAGTGGGTCATTCGTGAACGGATCTGCAAGTCATATTATTCACGAGTTTGTTCCTAACGTACCACCTGGTTATCGGATCATTGAAGTGCCGAAAAATCTAATATATTTTCCTGTAAATAAAAGTTCTATAAGTGCAATAACTATACAATTATTAGACGCCGAGAATAAACAAATCAATTTACGAGACGAAGAAGTACAACTGTATCTACATTTTCGTAAAAATGATAAATTTCAATAAAAATCATAACACAGCTTGCATTCAAGTTAGTACTAGAAGATCACCTCATAAAAGCACATAAAAAAGAAGCTCACCAAAAACAATAAGGAATTTTTGAAGTTGATTGGCTTGTTAAAATGAATATTTTAAATATATCTCAATCAACATCATACGACAATAGTATTGAAAGTTTCGAATATCATTCTTATAAACCGTACGTAACAAGTTTCAACAAGAATGATGAAATAAGAATACCTATTAATCAACAAGATCTATGTCTGTTACCCTCACTCAGCACTTTGTATATTGAGGGTAAAGCCAATGTTTATAATAGTTCGACTAAAGAAAAAATATCAAATGTGTATTTTATCAACAATCCAATACTATATTTATTTCAAGATATTCGATATGAGTTAAACGGAATAGAAATAGACAAAATAAAAAATGCTGGCATAACTACAACAATAAAATCGTACCTCTCGTTAAATGATAATGAATCTAAATGCTCACGTGTATGGGGATGGTCAACTTCTGGTACAAACAATCTTAACGGAGGAATTTTTTCGGCTTCTGTGCCGTTGAAGAAAATTTTAGGTTTTGCAGAAGATTATGAAAAAGTTATAATTAACTCCAAACATGAATTGGTGCTATTAAGAAGCAATACGAATCTCAATGCTTTGAAATTAAATGTCGGAGAGGTGGTCGAAGATATAACTATTAGCAAAGTTGTTTGGCGAGTTCCGCACGTTAAAGTATCAGATCGTGAAAGAATCAATTTGTTGAAACATCTAGAAAAGGACAGGCCTATTACACTAGCATTTCGAAATTGGGATTTGTATGAATATCCATTATTACCGAAGACACGTAAACACACTTGGTCTATCAAAACTTCGTCACAGATAGAGAAACCAAGATTCGTTATTATAGCCTTGCAAACCAATCGCAAGCACAATGCGGAAATGTCAATGGCAGAGTTCGATCACTGCAATGTACGAGATGTAAAAGTATATTTAAATTCATCGTATTACCCTTATGAAGGATTGAATGTCAGTTTCTCAGAGGATAAATTTAATTTATTATACGAACAATATGCAAGATTCCAACAGTCTTATCATGGACGGCGACCAGAGCCGTTGATGAGCTTGAAGGAATTCAGAGACGTTGCCCCATTATTTGTTATTGATTGTTCTCACCAACAAGAAATGATAAAGGGATCAATCGATGTCAGAGTGGAGATTGAAACAGACCAAGAAATCCCGGATCAGACAGCAGCATATTGCTTGATTTTAAATGACTGCATTTTTGAGTACAAACCTCTGAGCAATATTGTGAAGAAAATATCTTAACTAAATAAAGTGCAATCAAAAGGTATTTGAAAGAACAAACTTCAACTTTATGTTAAACAGTGGAATACAACGAAACAATGAGTGCTGATAAGAGTTCGATACTTTTTGTTGATGTTCAAGGATTCAAAGACTGCAAAAATAATTTTATTATTAAGGAATTTGCGTTAGCCACAAAAGAGTTTACGCAAGTCTTTTTAATAAAACCTCCATATTCGTATCTAAAATTATCTGCCGAAGAAAAAAGAGCAGTCAATTGGATTGAACGCAACAGAGGAATATACTGGAGTCAAGGCAATATAGATTTCAGAGAATTTAAGAGATTAATTATTCCAATTTTAAAGGACCAAACCATAATAATGAAAGGTGTTGAAAAGCAAAAATGGATTAAAGATTTGTGTTCTGACTGCTTTTTGATAAATGTTGAAGGCAAAGGTTGTCCTAATTTTGCAACATTGCGCAATAGTTATGCTAAAGGTGGAGCTAACTTCAATTGTATAACTCATAAAAAAGAGTGCGCTCTAAGGAATGTTTAATTCATAAAAAAGTGGTACTTAAGCACATGTAATTTATGACTTCAGTAAATTGTACTTGAATGAAAATTTATATTAAAAATATTGTTCTAGTTTAGCTATGATGATATTTGTTACTTGCTTTATAATAATAAAAAAAAAATTAACAAAAATTTCTGCGTTTTATTAATGAAAACAAATATGGTGATTCAATATACTCGCATAACTCTTTATTTATCAAAAATTACAATTTAATGGTATGAATAATTTAACCCTGTATAATGTATATTGGGCAATCTCAAACTGTTTTCATCAAATCAGCGTAAACGAACGCAGTGAGATTTGCGGAGCGTAGCGGAGCTAGAGCGCAGCGAAGCGTAGCTCAAATCTCACTCCGTTCGTTTGCGGTGTTTTGATGAAAACTGTTTTAGAATGCCCAATATACACCTACTGCGATAGTTTGCGGCTGTCGATAACTACACACGTAAACGGTTATGCAACAAAAGTCTTTTTTTTTTTTTTTTTTTTTATGGATGGCCCGGCAAATGACCTCCTCCCGCCTGATGTTAAGCGGTGAAAGAGGCCCAAATGAGTTGACAGATAGAGTAGGGACGACATCCACTCTCCTACCTGCCCGCCCCTTGCCGGCCCAAAAGATGCTTTTTCACGCCTCTTTTGAAGGAACCCATGTTGTAGGATGGAGGAAACAAGTGCGCAGGTAGAGAATTCCAAGTGTGGGATGAACGACAGAAGAAGGAATCTTGGAATTTCTTGGTACGGTGTGAAAAGGAGGACACAGTGTACGGATGACTCCGAAGGCCCTTACGCGTGTTTCTGTTAAGGAATGGAGAGGGAGGGATAAGGTTAAAGAGCTCCTCAGAGCATTCCCCATGGAACATTCGGTAAAAGGCGCTAAGAGAGGCGATGTCACGACGAAGTTGTAGAGGCTCGAGGGTGTTAGTTGCCTCTACATCGCCAATTATGCGAATAGCGCGACGCTGCAATCTGTCCAGAGCATCGAGGAGGTACTGAGCGGAGCCGTCCCAAAGGTGCGAGCAATATTCCACGCAAGACCTAACCTGAGTTTTATACAACAAGCATAGTTGGTCCGGCGCAAAATACCTACGCACCTTGTTCAGGACACGCACGAGTTTCCGTGAGGCAGTAGTTATGACGGATTCGATGTAGTCTCTGGGGTTCAGATCGCAGCGAATGTTCATTCCGAGCAAGGTGATGTTGCTCTGTGTGTGAAGGGTTGTGCCCTGAAGAGAAGGAAGGGGGAGGAAAGGTGACCTTTTCGCCGAGAACACGCACACCTGTGTTTTCTTAGCATTGAACTCAACAAGATTGTTGGAGCCCCATTCGGAGACGAGGTCCAGCGTCCTGTTGAGCTCAATGATAAGATTCTGCCTTTCCCTACCAATATCACCACGAGCAGCCCCCGAGGCTCCGTGATATCCCCCATGCACTGTACTGTCGTCTGCATAGCAATGTATAGCTCCCAAGGAAAGCATATCATTGATATGCAGAAGAAACAATGTGGGGGATAGAACGGAGCCTTGCGGAACACCAGCGTTCACTGCCACGAACCGCGAAGCGCAGCCGTCAACGACAACGCGAATTCTACGCTCGTGGAGGAAGCTGGCAATCCACGTACAGAACTGCGCGGGTAATCCGTATGCCGGAAGCTTGGAAAGAAGAGCCTTGTGCCAGACTCTATCAAAAGCTTTGGCGATGTCGAGACTAATAGCCACCGATTCGCCGCGCTTATCGATAGATTCACCCCATTTGTGCAAAAGGAACGCTAGAAGGTCACCTGTTGACCGTTTAGGACGAAACCCATACTGTCGGTCATTAAGTAACGAGTGACCTTCCAGGTAACGGATCAGCTGTGTATTAAGGATCCTCTCCATGATTTTACACAAAATGGAAGTGACGGCTATAGGGCGATAGTTAGCCGGATCAGAACGATCTCCCTTTTTGGGAACCGGCTGGACATTGGCCTCTTTCCAAGATTTCGGCACACAACCAGCAGAGAACGACAGACGGTATAGACGCGTAAGGACCGGAGTCAACTCCGCTGCACACTTCTTAAGAACAATCGCAGGAATGCCGTCTGGTCCACTTGCTTTTCGAGTATCGATCGACTGGAGCTCCGCCCGCACATCACGCTGTCTGATACGGATATCGGGCATGGTGCTGCCACAATGGGACAGTTTCGGAGGTTGTGTACCACAGTCATCGACACGGGAATGAGCCGCAAAGAGTTTTGCCAGGAGGTCGGCTTTCTCCTGCGGCTGATGAGCAAGTGAGCCATCGGCAAGTCTCAGCGGTGGCAGCGAGGGTTGGCAGAAGTTTGATTGCACAGCTTTGGCCAGGCGCCAAAAAGAACGGCTACCCGTAGGGTGCGATAGCAGTTCCTGGCCCACTTGTGCAATGCGCTGAGCATCCGCTCTAATGTAAGCCCTCTTACATAACTTGGTGGCATTATTGTAGGCTGTTTTCAGTAGGCTTGTATTGGGATCCTTAGATGCTCGGCCTCTGATCCAAGCGCGGTAAGCCAGCTGTTTGTTTTCAACAGCAGAGGCGCACTCGCGATTGAACCAGAGGTTACGTCTGCCTCTACTGACGAGATTGGAATGCGGAATATAATATTCCATTCCTAGTATGATCTCGTCAGCAACAGAGGTAGCGCAGGAGTCCGGATCCATCCTATTGAAACAGCGCTGCCACCAAGGAACAGATGCGTAATAATCCCGCATACCGTCCCAATCTGCTGACGCACAGTGCCACAGACGGCGTGCTGCAACCACAGGCGACGGTCGTGACGCCTGAGGCACTGAGACGGATACCAGGCAGTGATCCGAAGATCCTAGTGGAGCTCGAACCACCACCTGATATCCGTCAGGGCGATTTGTCAACAGAAGGTCCAATAAAGAGGGCGCTTGACCGATAATATCTGGTACCCTGGTGTTCTGGGTGACCAATTGTGTCAGGTCGTGCGTGAGAGCGAATGCGTGGGCAGTCCTACCCGCATGGTCAGTTTTAGAGGAACTTAACCACAACTCGTGGTGAGCATTGAAGTCCCCTAAAAACACCAGCTCGGCGGAAGGAAATCGCTCCTGCGCGTCATCTGCCACCCGACTTAGATGTTCAAAAAGTCGAGTTGTCTCCAAGTCACCACGATGGGAACGGTAGACGCAGACGTAGACACGGCAATGAGTGCCAAAATCGACGTGTACCGCAAGGAAGGAAAAGGAAGGTTCCTCCAAACAGCGCAGGCGACGACAGCAAACGTCCGCCCGGACGAACAAGCAAACACCAGCCTTCGCCTTGAAGGACTCCTCAAGAGCGTAGCCGGGGTAATTAAGGTAGCTTGTATCGGCCGGGCAGATAATTTGCGTCTCCGTCAAAAACAGCATTGCTGGACGGGCTGTTTTGAGATGGTGGTGGACAGCTAAGAGGTTAGAGTGGAGCCCGCGGATGTTAGCGAGCCCCACCTCGAATAATGGTGTTTTGGTGGGATAATGCACCGCTGTACGACCAGTCTTAATATTTTGCGCTGCCATAATTATTGGAGTGAGAGGCGTGAAACTGAGGTGTCCTTGCTGCGCTTCGCATAGTTAATGTGTGTAGGCCTGTTTCGCCAGGGAACAGCCGACAGCTGATTTGCGCTGACCCTCCGCACGGAAGGGCCCCCGAACCCCCCCGGAAGTGGCCGCCGGGACCCACCGTCCGGTCACCAACCGGCACGACGGACCACCCCGAGATTATGCGTGGCATGGTGGGGCAGCCTCACGGACTGGTTAGGTCCGCTTGGGCCCCTGTACTATACCACGGGCGGCCAGCGGAACAGCCGTTTCTTCGGGTCTTCCTGGGTGGAGGGTCAACGCAGTCAACCTGGCACTGGGTCGACGGAAGCCCGCACAAACCATACGAATCGCAGCAACGACCCCTCAAGCTCTGGCTGTGCGCAGACTGATCCCGAAACGCGGACAAAAATGGCCACTTGACGGGTTTTACATCATGCGCACGGTGGTCGCTAGCCAGTCGGGTTTTTCAAGCCCTACCACCAGAAGTTGGTCACTCGATTAGCACCACCCGGGGATCACGTGTAGGGTCTCGAGGGTAAAACCTACGGACGTGAGCGACTCCAATCCCCGAAGTCTAATGCATTTGACGTAAAAACTTGAATTGCTTGTGCGCGTTAAAACCCTATTGATAGGGTTAGCCTCAATGGGGTTTTCGGATGCGGTAAGTGCTTACCCTAATTAACTGTATTATTTTGGTTAGCCTTTCGGTGCAGTAAGTCGATGAAATGCTTACCGTATTGATAGGGTTTGTGAAAACAAGTCTATAAATTACCCAATCAAAAACCCCTTATATGGAAAGTGGTTTCGGTCCTTGCTTGTTACTGATAACAAAAACGCGATAACAGTTGAGTTGTTGCTTTCCCGACGCCAGACGTATAGACTCACTGACTACCGTACTCGCGCACCTACCTAGAACGTGGAGTAATATATATTTGTACCTAAAATAGTGCCTGGAACCTAACCGAAGAAGCGTCTGCATATATCCTATGGTCGACCTAGGTAACACCGAAATCTAGGAATAGCGTTAAAGTACCAGACTTGACTACTTGAATTACCTTACAGCTCAGCCCAGCATATTAAAATTATATTGTTTGTTGTTTCCGCTTAACACATGGTAATAACAACTCGTAAACAAGGAAATAGGCGCAGCACAAAAGATCCTTAAAGGTCGAAGTGCAGTGCAGTACTGTGGTTAGTTGTGTAATTATGTACTTTTCATAATTAATTGCCATCTAAACGACAATTCTGACATTAAACACTAGGTGAAGGATTGTGAAACATTGCCTGGATATTACGAAAATCAACAAAGGCTGTGAAGAAAAATCTAAAACAATAAAACAAATAAACAAACATTAACATTTATTATCACTTTATGAACATCAGAATCATTTAAAAAATTTTACCACCAACTGTTGCTCATTCCTTACTGATCTCCTTAAAACAATTTTATTTCTAAACCCTAGTATAGACATAATATTTAGAACTTCATCTGGAATGTTGTCTTCAATAAGCAAGAGATAAAAGGTACCATCATGAGCTAATTTCTTTGGTATCATATACAAAAGCCTATCAGTAACTTCTCGGCCCTTTACACCTCCTGCCCAGCTTGCAGTAATATCCTTACATCCACACTCATCACTCCCAGTTACTACATAAGGTGGATTAAACACTATCAAATCAAACTTATTATCTACAAAAGAAGTAACAAGATCCATATTCACAGAATCTATAATAGCTTTGTTATATTTTCCAGTACTTTTCGACATTATGCAAGCCTGCAAATTAATGTCTGTGCAAAGGCAAAATGCCCCTGGAAATGCCATTTTGAGTGCAGTTATAATAACACCACTGCCGGATCCCACTTCCAAACAAAATGTGGGATTCTTAGCCTTCAAATATTCTAAATCACTTTCCAATGCATCTAATAGAAGAAAACTATCTTCAGCTGGTTCATAGACATGGTCGAATTCTCCTTTGTCGATATGACTTTGTTGTGGTGTCTCCATTTTAATTGATACTACCTTGTTCTGATACAATTCCACTTGGGCCCTGTTCTGGTTCCTGTAACTGTGTATTAGTAAATACAGTTGGCCTTACGCTTTTTTCCTTATTAATCATACGGCGAATCTCATTAAGTCTATCCTGAAAAAAGATAGCTTATCAATGATCATATTTCTTTCGAAGCTTTACAATGGCATCTTCACAAATAAATAGTAAATCTTTTTACTAACAACATATTTAATAGTTAACTATAAAAATGCATACTTCCTATACTTGGGAACAAACCTAAGTATATGCAACAAATTATGAATTTAACAAATAAATGTGTATGTACTTTACATACAACTTTATTTAAAACAAACTTAATAGTCAGTACAAAGTCTACATTCTTCAGAACAAATAATGAATGACACATAATTGTAACAGGCACCAGTAACTATGATGGATTGATATATGAGAAGTCATAAAGGGTAACTCCTGTTACCCTTAACTACTGTCATTTAAGCAATTTTATTAAATATTTGTAAACAGGTGCTTCTCAGAACCTCTTACGGGGTGTAAGGCGTTCTGAGAAGCACCTGTTGTCTAACAAACCTTAAACATGATATACGAGGGGCATTAAATTATTACATAGCCTCGCCGCCCGATGGCGCTGTTGTTACAAAAGTTTTACTATCGTAAATACTTTTTGAAGTCTACTAAGAAGTTTTCAATCTTTTCCCTTCATTTGTTTTGTTTTGACAGTCTTTGGAAGCGAGCGTGTCGGTCGGTTTTACAAAAATGGAAAAAGAACAATATCGTTCAGTAATTAGATTCTTGTTTTTGGAAGGGAAAACGCACAGCGAAATCAAAGAGCGCTTGGGTGCTGTGTACGGTGACTCTTCTCCTTCGATGGCGACCGTAAAAAATTGGTTCAACTAGTTTGCTTGTGGCCGCACGTCGGTTTTTGATGAGCCACGCCCAGGTGCACCGAAAACGGCTAGTACGGAGGAAAACGTAAAAAAATCCACGATCTCGTGTTGACAGACCGGCGATTGAAGATTCGCGAGATAGCTGAGACTGTAGACATCGCAGAAGGGACAGTGCATCATATTCTGCACGAAGAACTGGGTATGAAAAAGTTATCGGCGCGATGGGTGCCGCGTTTGCTCACACCAGACAACAAGCGCAACCGTGAGACCACATCGGCGACATGTTTGGCGCTGTTTCAACGCAATCCGGCGGAGTTCTTGCGTCGTTTTGTGACCGTCTACGAAACATGGGTTCACCAGAGACCAAGGAACAGTCGAAACAGTGGACTTTACCCGGCGAACGTGCTCCAAAGAAGGCGAAGACTGTTCAATCGGCCGGAAAGGTGATGGCCAGTGTTTTTTGGGACTCACAAGGTGTGATCTACATCGATTACCTCGAGAAAGGTAAAACAATCACGGGGCTCTACTATTCCGACTTACTGGGCCATTTCGACGCCGAATTGAAAAAAAAAAATTGGTCGAAATTGCGCTACGAATTGCTGCCCCATCCACCGTATTCTCCAGATTTGGCTCCCTGTGACTTCTTCTTGTTCCCAAATCTGAAAAAGTCACTTGCCGGCAAAAGATTTGGGTTGAATGATGAGGTTATCGCCGCCACAGAGACCTATTTTGAAGACCTCGGGAAATCGTATTTTTTGGACAGGTTAAAAAAGTTGGAGCATCGCTGGGCCAAGTGTATTGCATTAATAGGAAACTATGTTGAAAAATAAGTCTCTACTTTCTTAAAATTTTCGTTTTTCTTTTGTAGGCTAAATATTTGTTGAATCGCCCTTGTATACAATAAAATAAGTCGAGAACCCTGTCTATAAATAACAGAGTAAAGATCTATATTACTCACTTGTGATGCTTGAAGCACATTTAGAACAACGGTTACTTTGTGTTTGCAGGCTATAAGTTTTTTTACATAGGGATCCAGATCAGGGTGGTTGTTCAGAGCCTCTCGAACTTTTGTCAACTCCTCATTCAAAGACTCGATTTGCTGCCTTAACTCCAACTGTGATATTCTGTAATAATGTTTTTTTATTAATTTATTTATTTAGTATAATTTTTTTCTCTCAATTTTTAAAAAAAATTTATGACCTCCTAACCGATATTCGGTCACGGCGGCCAATCTCCACAGGGACTAGCCATCTGCGTAGGAGATATTACAAGTGACTGCGCAAACGCAAGTGCACTATCTGTTCGTTCACTCGCCTAGTCAGATGGGACAGTTAACCAACACGACCGGGACGAGATCAGGCGCAGTACTGTTTAACGTGCCTTCCGAAGCACGGAGAAGCTTGAGATTGTTTCTTATTTTGGTCACCCATCCTAGGACTGACCACAGCGAACGTTGCTTAACATTAGAAATCGTTCGCTGGGCGCACGCGCCAATGCGCCACCAAGCTCCTCGAAAAAAGAATTACTACACTGATAAATCACCAATGATATAGAAAAAATTACCTTGTAGCCCTTACTCGATCATCTAACTGATCGACGGTAGGTTTCAGAAGCCCTAAGAGCCCTTCAGCTAATGTATCCCTCGTCGGATTATCACACAAATTCCCAGTATTTTCATCAGCTGATGTTGTTGTGCTTTCTGTGTCGTCCATCACGTCAAAAGTTTTGTCATATTTTTCAAAATAAACTTTTACATATAAAGCTAGTTTTATATATTTTTCTTCTCTTCAGCCAACATTTTATATTGTAGTTGTGAAGTGAAAATATTACGGTACCTATTATAATTTTGTACAAAGACAATTTTTTTTCGAACAAACGAAACGCCACAAAACGAAACGAGACTTGAGACTAACCACAGATTAAGTACTAGGCACAGATCAATTCGTGTAGCATTTATACCACCACAGATTAAGTACTATACTCTGTCCATGGAATTATTACTCAAACAGGAATGAGCTCTTCAAAATATTGTTGTTCTGGGGCCTTACCATGAGCTTTTATAAAACCATCCATAATCCGTGCAGTTCATAAGCAGGCCTTAAACAGGATTGCTTAAAATCGTACTATGAGCCCAGTTTAGGTGAACGGCTTATAGATTGCTTGAGTCGTAAGGTGAACGGTTATTTGTCTCTGGTCTGCCTTAATGTTAAAACGAGATAGCGCTATACAACTGTTGTATCTGACATCTCTTTTCTTCGAAAGCGTTCGAAAACCATTGAAAGATTAAAAACCGGTTGAACCGGTAAAAGAGAATATCTCAACATATTTACAATTATTTGTTATTTTTGTTGTTCGTTTTAACGTTTTTTATTCTTAACATATGAGTTATTATAATTTATAGTTGTCTTTATTTTATTACATCCTTACTCTACATTCTCCAAGAATTTTCCAAGCTATTGATAGTGGAAGGAAATGTTCATAGCTTGTTATGAACGTACTTAACCTATGTACGTACATTAATTTATTGTGGTGGCAGAGAATTAAAGATCTTCGAAGTTTTGTATAAAATACACCTACCCATTGTACTTTCACGATCCATGTCAAGAAAGCAGTCTTACAAGGGCATTACCATCCTTCTGAAAAACGAAAACTGAGCAAAAATCTCGATTCTGGGGAAATCCAAAAGGGAAACACCACCAACCAAAAAAGAATTTTAGACGACCAATCGTGTTCTAAAATATAGATGTTTTGTTTGCATTTTCTTTAAACAATCGATAGAAAAGTGTGTCGGCAGTTTATTGTGTTGATTCTTCATTGTACAAAGTGTTTGCAAGTAATTTACATCGTCGTGCTTTGTACAGCGATAAGAACTAAGAATATCTACCTATTACTTCCAGAGATTTCTCTGATTATTTCTGAATGAAATCAACTCGAATTTTATCTGGGTTCGTCAATGTTATGTTTGCATGACTTGGAAGACGTCTGATAAAATACATATAACCAGTATATAGGTTTTAATAAGTCTGCACAAGCAAGAAGTGGAAAAAGATATGGAAAGCATTGCACAATTTATGTTTAGTAAATGAATAATAATTATGATGTTACTCTTCAACACCCACCAGCTTTAGTCATCTCATTACCATGAATACTGAAAAGCAATCCATATGTGGGGCTAAATTATTGAAATGTTTAAAACCAAATAGATATATGCGAATAAATCCAAAACGTGTAAATTAATTTGAATGTGTAGTACTCATGCGAATAAAAGACAGTTATTGTGAAGAAATAAATGTTTTATTACAAGTTGAATCTTAAAAACCTCAATTTTGTTTGCTTTATTGAAGAAACTCACTCAGAGACAGCTAAATTTGAAGAAGTACCTATATTTGTCATAGGATATCTGGTGAACAACCCAGAAGCGAACAACAAATTTCATTTTTGGCTGCTGCTTCATGTCTGCCACAATAGATGGATCTTGCGCTGCAGTAGACGTTTGCTTAAATGCTTCTTGGATTAATCAAGATTAGCTTCATTGCATAGTGTGAATACAGGCTCCAAAAAACTAGAAGCTCATTTATGGGGAAATGTATAACTTTTTACAACAAAGTCCCACAAAATGTAACTGACTTGCCTTTTGATAAGTTTAAAGCGCATGTAAAAAAGACTCTGATGAGTAAAGGATATTATAAAGTCAACGATTATTTACAAGATGCCAATGCCTGGTGTTAATTTGAAGAAATTATTAATGATAATAATGTAAATAATCGTGTTGTTGTGTATAACTATTCATTAAGTAGTATTGGTAACGTTGTACTAAGAAGAGAACTGACAAATCTACATTTGTTATGGAAGTTGAGCTCAAATTTTTGCCTTGAGGTCAGCTTCCAATTGACGACTCTGTAACAATACAGGGAGAAAAAAATAGCCCTTGCTGGTTTTCTTGCTGGTTCTTTACAGTACAAGGTCTCCCGCCGTAGACTTGTGAACCATTGGCGTAGCTTCCTTGACTTTCAAAAGAGATTGTAAAATCCAAGTTGAATAAAATATTTTGATTTTGATTTTTACAGAGGCGAAAATCTGGGCCAAGAAAGATTGGGAATAACCTGAAATGATTGTTTTATTTTAAGACTAACATTGTAGTATTTTTTTGTTTCTTGTGTTTGATTTCATTGTTTTAAGCCTAACTTTTTATTATATTTTGGAAAAATGTTATTCGTTTTATTTTAACCAATAATAATAAAGCTTTATTATCTAGCGTATTTAAATTTTCTAAATGAGAGGATGATTTGTCCAAGTAAATGATTCATGATTAGACCCTAGATGATTTGCATCAACACACATTGTTGTGATGTTAAGCATTTTTTTGCCCGAGCATTTCTCACGAGTTAATTCCTTTCTCTCAATCGATCATCAGTTGACCCTGGTGAGGTTAACTGATGATCGACAAGACTAAGCACACACCCTTGTAGGTAGCATAAGAAACCTAATAAGTGTTATGGTGAAATGATATATCCACTTTCAAGAATTGAAAGCTTAATTTCATTGAATGCCCTGCTTTCTGTCTTATTGAGTGTGAACATTATATGCTAACAACAATGTGCATATACTTAGCTCTGTCTGCAATGCACATCTGAAATATTTTTTTTATTTAATATATTGTTTTTATCTATGTAATACATAGAAAGCAATCACTTCAAGTTTTATATTATTTATATCATTTCCCATAGCACAAAAATTGTTGAGAAGGTATTAATGAACCGTCATATAAATTATTTTTGTAAACTGAGTTTTAACCATTTATTACTATTTTTCAACTTTAGGAAGTAGTAGGTACAATTTTTTTTTGCAACAAAATTAAATTCACATCTGCAGAAAGAAATTTTGTTTGTGGAACAAGAAGTGCCTTTTTGCCTCCAACTCACTTTCGCATTTATAATATTAGTTAGGATGGTAAGATATTATGTGTAGGTTTGGTAAAAGCTATAGAAGCATTTTGCAAAGTTAATGCTTATCCTTAATAATTTGGTGTAATGCCACCACCACTTCAACTCACCGCTGGGAACAGGTTTCTCCACAGATGAGGAGGAATGAACCTACTACACCATTATGGGAACATAGTAGGTAAGGTAGTAAGTTCACAATTTGAATCGTATTAGCCTTTATTATACACACCTTAACTCATACACATTACATTCTTTTAGCATATTTTTGGAAACCACATTTATTTCTTATTTGCACATTGTTAATGGCATCAATTTCTTGTGATAAAACAGGAAACCTGTCTGTTGAGCAACATTTTGGGGTTCCCCAGTTGAATTTTGGTATGATCCATGTGCATAAAGATAAACAGCTGTTAAAACCCTGTAACAGAAAAGGTTGTTGTGAATTAAAGGTTGCTACAAAAAATGATCCTAAGTGAACTTTGTTTCTAAATTTTAGTCATTTGAACTTAATTTTCACTATCGGTTGAAAGTATAGTAAAAATTCCTAACCAACTCTCGAGGTAACCAAACATGGTTAGAATGAAAAATGCTACCTACATTATGCTTAACATTAGATAAAGTAGAACAAAATAAAATTAAATGTAAGTAAAGGCAAGGGTTTTTAATATAATCAATAAACAACTAACATCTATCTATTATAATATAGTATAATAACACAAAGTTGCTCTCTCTGTTTGTACGCTTAAATCTTTAAACTACGCAAAGGATTTCAATGCAGTTTTCAGCAATAGATCACCCTATGTATTCATGAGGAAGGTTTGTATGTAATATACATATTTTATAATATTATTAATCACTCCAAACTGCCCCACATTAGTATCTACATTGCACCCGTGCGAAGCCGGGGCGGGTCGCTAGTTGCTTAATAAATTCATTTTTACCAAGTAGGTACTTTTTTATACTGAAATTCATTTTCCTCTGAATCA
Organism: Schoenobius gigantellus; assembly: GCA_963935595.1. Taxonomy (NCBI): domain Eukaryota; kingdom Metazoa; phylum Arthropoda; class Insecta; order Lepidoptera; family Crambidae; genus Schoenobius; species Schoenobius gigantellus. The sequence goes on from OZ012559.1 coordinate 25,142,423, forward strand.
AAGGTAGGTTTGATTGTTCTGAGGGTATCATTAGCTTCTCTCGATGTCACTTGTTTTAACTCCGTGCGGTGTTCACTCTCCAAAAATTCAAATATTTCATTATCGTCACATCACATCTCAAGCAATATCTCAACTTTCAAGAGTAATAAACACTGTGAAAACTATTTAAAAATTAAAAACACTCGGCGTGACTCGGCTACTAATTATACGAAAATTAGGGAGTTAAAATTAGAGAAAAAGTCATTACAGCCGTTTGAAAACATCTTAAATAAAGTTAGTTTTAACAATTATCTTATGAAAATTCCACCAAATTGGGCCAAATCCACTTAACAATCTTGTTACAGCCGCTGAAGAGCAACTTTTTAAAGATTGCTTTATTTGACATTTAGGACGTTCAAAAGCAGTTTTCAAACTGTCAAATGGGCGGTCATGGTACGAAAGTTCATACATAAAAAAAGGTGAACGGTTTCGTGACGTCATTTTAAGCAGGCCTGCAAACGCGCTGCTTTAAGCCGGTCATGGTACGGAAATAGACAGCAATACTGTTTAAGGCCTGCGATAAGAGCTCATGGTAAGGCCCCTGGACTTTATTTCCATGTTTTTAAAGGCTAAACGCTTGAAAGTGCAAAAGCGTGCCGAGAGAGATAGCAATAACTGTACCTTTTATCCCTTTCCCACAGTGTTGCTACTGTTGTATATTTTATAATTTAGTAGTTATGAAACAACTATTGGTAGATGAAGATTTTTTATTATTGTTTATGATAATTACTTTTAACGCCCAAAATACCTAATTTTTTTTTTGTAATAATTATAACATAAAATAAATTAAATTACCATGTTAGCCTACCCGTACGTTTGCACTGAGAATCATAAAACATGCAATGTTTTACAACTTGTTGCATGCTACAAATCTCAAAACTTGTTGTGTGTGCTTTTGCGTTCGCACTGCCGAAAATCGTGTTGGATTCGGAACAAATCCTAAGATTTGTTGCAGATTGCGTTCGGACTGTCTCAAAACTTGTTGTCTGTCAATGTTTTTTATGGATTTGTCAACGATTGCGTTCGCACTGTCGGCTGTGAAAGTCTTAATACATGTTTTGCAACATGTTGGGGTGTTTTCGAGCTGTGTCGGATAACATTTGAAATTATGTAATGGACAAAATCAGATACATTAAAGTTCATAGAAATTTGGCATGGAATGCCATGGTATGCCAAATCATCGGAATATAAAAATAGACAAAAACGTCGGGATGCTATCGCATATTTCTTTCAATTCAATTCAATTTTTAACTAAAGTGGCTTCTGTCAGATTTGACAATTTCGCCAATTTCGAGTGCATATTTCTTTTTCGTCACTGGAGTCCATCACTCAACTGTAGGTCCTACTTGTAGGTACCTAGTTAACAATTAATAAATCAACTAGGTTAATAAAAACATTTAAAGGTGTGAAGAGTAACTTTGAAATAAATGTGATCATCGAAGTAGGTACCTACTAACATACCTATTAACTAATAAAACGTATTTCAAAAGCTATTAAATACCTAAGTCACTTTCTATACAGAGTCATTTAAAAAATAAAAAATCATAAATGTAAATGTTTCGAAACAAATCTTTCAAACAAAAAAAAACCAATTGACTTTTCAAATAAGAAACATGTTCATACAATATTTTTTCACATGTTTCGTCTGAAAAATGGTAAACAAACTTGTTGCGCTAAAACATGTCGTTTGGCAATGAAAACGTGTTCATAAACATTGACAGAAACATGTTCTTATTGTAGATGTTTTGTCAGTGCAAACGCACGGTATGTGAAACATGTTCATACAATTTTTTTTCACAACATGTTTCGTCTGTAAAACTTGAAACTTGTTGCGCTAAAACATGTCGTTTGGCAATGGAAACGCATTCATAAACATTGACAGAAACATGTTTAAAAAACATGTTTTTTTGTAGATGTTTCGTCAGTGCAAACGCACGGTACTAGAAATATTCTAGTGGTAGTATTCAAAAAATTTTATATTGCAACAACGACTCTTTGTCAATGTCAGTAATTTTCGTTGTCATTGTAGTAGGGTGACCACATGGTATCTACCTAACCTAAATATTATCGCAATTTTTAACATTTTTGAATAAAAGTAATTTATATTAGTTATTTATTGTTTAGCTTACACGATGCGATGTTAAGTTATTAGAAAAAAGAATTGGCATTAACATTCTGTTCAAGATATTGGCGAAACCACAAAAGTTTTAAATATTGGTAAAACAGTTCGATTTACACTAATGTGTTTTTAATTCTTTTCTTCTTAAAATATTACTCATTATTTTACTAGGTATGTATTTAAATATCACAGAGATTTTAGTGTTGACTCATTTGTGACATATTTGATTATCTGTTATGTGGCGGTGGGTTCAACATAATATACCAATTGGAAAGACCCATCTATTGAAAGACAATCATTGACATTCATTATTTTTTTAATAATTATTATATTAATAAAACCTATCTTGTATTGAAAAGCAGATATAAAATTCTTTTGCGCAACCCATTTTGAAATAATAGAATAGAATATAATATTTCTTTGTTGTACAACACCAACCAGCTTAAAGTCAACGTATAAATAATACACTTAACACTTATTGTACAAAGGGCGACCTTGTCGATAAAAGCTATACCGGGTGTAAGTGAACATGCAACCCAAACTGAGTCAGATGATAGTACTAGTGATACTTAACACTACTACATAGAAAAAAACTTTAAAAAAAAATAGATTTTTTGTCAATTTTTTTTCGCATTTTTCTAACAGCATTGTGTAAACACAAGATCATAAAACGATATTTTAAAGTTGCAAAACAAAAGAACGATTTTTTAAGAAACGCGCAATGTAAGTTAAACCGTAGAATAAGACTCGTCAAGACGCCCGATCAAAGGCACGCTACACTACAACAGCTGAGCCGAGCCTACGCGGCCGCCCGCCCGACGCCGAGGTCATGACCTCACGCGAACCCACAGCTGATTCGGCCTAGCATCAACATCGAACGACGCCCGCACATTTTAGCTTAAAAAAACCTACGCCTAAGTGCCTATTCTTACAAACAGCTTACATACGGTGGAACACACATTGTCATGTTACCTACATAACCATTTTTTAATCTGGCTTAAATGAGGCTAGCAATAAGTAGCACCTAACAAAGCATCAATTGTTATTAAATTTGTGGCAATTTTGCCAATCGGCTAATAGCCCGTATTCGATTTAATCAATTAAACGGCATCAAGTAATTTTCTTCCAATTGCATTCTACAAATTACGTAAGATAGGGTGGGTATTTAGGTATTAAACCTAGGTCGCAACTTTAGCATACCTACAATTCATAGTTTTTAAATCGATTGTGGGTGGGTGTCGTGTCACACTTACACCCAAAGGACCTAAGACATTGACGTAGTGTAATAGTTCTTTCAATCATACAAAATGTTTCGATATAAAATCGAATCGCATGGCATTAAAGCAGTATCGTCTTTATCAAAATTCAATTAAATTCTTTTTATTTTAAGAGAAAACTACATCTAATCAGAGATTTAAATCTAATAAAACGGCACATAGGTATACTTACGCAAAGGTAATAATAGTAGGTATCCGACGTCTTTTCGGCGGCAAAGCTACATACAACAGCTACTTAGGAATCGAACACAGAGTACGGATAGTTTTAGATGGATGCTTACCCGTTGGGACCCAGCCGTACTCATATGATGACACGGAAAATATGCCCCAAGGCCCACGACATCATATGATGACAGAATTTCTCGGCCGACTTTTTACGTTATTGTGTCACAAGTAAGGCTTTATTTGGCCTGCTGTTTTTTTGGCATATAGACTACTAAATGCTCTTTGAAATGGTACCAAATACTCGTTAACCATAACTTAAACTTTTTGAAAATAAAAAGTTTAGAAACGTCAAAGCGTTCACTCATTTTGTGTCACTGGGTTACAACGTTAGTGAACGTCAGTTAGGAATAAATTGGTTGAAATCGCTGTTTTTTTATCGTAAAAGGTATGTAAAGTGATATTATTTCTTTTGTTTACAGTATTTCCAGTAATAATTAGCATAAACAATTGTATTTCATTGTATATTTAGTTTATAAATCCGCGGTAAATTGCTCCGCGGTAGAACAAGACGCCAATTTATTTTTATCATATAATTTAAGTAAAACAACACAATAAAACTATAAATAACCATACATATTATTATAGCCCTATGTTTAAAGATTTTTTTGATATACAATAGTTTTGGAAATATTTTTAATGAAAAAAAATGACGTAATGAATTGCGTAACCCTTCAAAGCGCGCGCACTTAGAATTAAAAAATTGCATAAAATAAATTATAGTGTCTACAATAAAATAAAAAATACGTATGGATAGCTAATTTAATAAGGAATGAACTTATAATAGTTAATTAGATAAGGATTCATAATTAAATTAATAAAGGGCGAAAATGTTCGGTAGGTTGCGCAAGACCCAAAGAAAACATTTTTTTTTTCAAAAAAAATTTTTAAACATACAACACTATAAAACAATAAATAACCATATAGAACCGTTTTCCCCCCGAAGGGTAGAAAACGAATATTTAGGTTTCAGCCGTAGCTCGACCCACTGTGAGATTAACGCTTTGAATTTTACCTGTTTGCAGTGTGCATCTACCCTATATACAATTATTCACCTAACATTTTCAATGAGGGTATGTAAGTAAGTGCGGGTGCCATCGCCGACTAGCTTTTCTCTTCAGTACTTTTCTCACATGCCGGCTAGAACAGCAAATTTAGTGGGTCGAGCTACGGCTGAAACCTAAATATTCGTTTTCTACCCTTCGGGGGGAAAACGGTTCTATTTAGGTGTTCGAGCCTTCGCTCGACCCACTGTGAGATGTGTTTACAATCTGCCGGCGATGGCTAGACGTACTGTGAAATTGTACAAATCGTTTTTCAATGAAGAACAAAGTGACTTTACAAAGTAAATTATTTTAGTAATTATTTTAAGGAACAATATGACTACTATTTAATTCAAGATATGCTTATTTGCTTATATGTACAATCAAGGATTTAGGTATAACAATTAAATCGGAACAAATGACTGAGTTTAGTTAAATGGAGCTTGAGGATTGCCAATAGTCCACTCATTTTTGCCCATGTACGAGTATGTACACTTTGAAGTGTACATGTGTACCAAAATGTAGAGAAAATTCGAGACTTCCGAAAATTCCTTTTTTATTGAGATAAAACTATAAATAAATAAAAGTGTTAATTACTCGATACGAATTTGAGTTGATTGAGTATTCAATTGCGTTTAGCTTCGACTTCTGCAAAACTTGTAGTAAATGATTTTATTTTTAGTTTATTTTTGCTTACGTACTGATGTATCGTGCACTTAAATCAAAAACATAACTTAATGGGATTACAACCATCAAAGTAAAAAAATAAAAAGAAATTGTAACTTGCAATTTATCTGTCTCTACGCAAGTAACAAAACGCTACAAAATGTCAAAATACGATCTATGGTGCACAAATGTTAGTGCCACAAACTCTTTGAATGGACGATTCAAAAGGGACTTCAAGTTAGTAAGAAACGACTTTAGTAACAAACAATGCCGCTACCTATCTAACGATGGTCTTTGGGACTGCAGGGGCTATAATAAATGCTTTCCATATTCCCATCAAAAACCGCCCAACTAGAAAAGACGAAGAGCATCTTTTATGAATATTGAAGCATCATATTATTGTATTGTGTGTGATACACTCTTCAATGTTTTAGTCTTCGACGGATTATTCGGTTAAGGACAGATTCTTGATACGAGAGATTCACTCATAAGATGCTTCCGATTCGAGTTCCATTTCAACCAGAAAATAAAGTAAGATTTTGGTACCTTATCTGAGAGTTCTTACAACTCTCAGGTAGGGTACCACGGTCTATTATAGTATCGTTCGTTTCCATCTTATAAAGTGCATATCAACATTTTCATTCAAATTAGTTTACGTAAACTCGCGCGCATCCCTGGACGTGTACTCATTCAACATAATCATAGTATCTGCAGTATTAATATAGCACTTAACAATATCAATAAAAATCTCATCATTTCATTTACTGATACCTGTCAAATTGGAATTGTTTAACAGGTTTTTGAGTATCAAAGATTAATTGTTACAGATAAAATGACGTATTTTCTTTTAAACAAAAAAGATTAGTGTATGTACCTCGCGGTACATCGATAAGCCAGATTGAGGCGACGTCCTTTCAAAATAATGTCAGAGAGAAAAAAAAAATTGTAGATCAACAATTTTCCCTTATCATCTAGATCAAGGTTGCTGTTTATTCAGTTTTCAGAGAAAGGTAACTGCAGCTCTACAGCTGCCGGGTGAAGCGATGATTCCCGCTTTTTTGAATAAAGATTGAAATTAACATGCAATGACGCTTCGCGAGAGTGGTTTAACTTTCCCCCTGGTAGATACGAATAAATTTGTTATGTTTCTACGTCTTGATTTGCTTACTGGTATATATATGTTTATTCACCCAAAATACTAAATTTAGCCTTTCGTCCCTAATAATATTAAGCATCCAACCAGATTGCCTAAATTTTGATGAATCAGACTTGGAACCAAATTTTGGGCCATAGTATAATAATAATATAATCATCACTCAATACGAATGTCTTGAGATGTATGACAAAAAGAGTCAACTCGTGAATGCGTCTACCTAAACACAGGAGGATAAATGCAGCCACATAGCGTGACACTTAGTATATGTTGTTTCTATTGATATCAAATGAGTAATTATTTAATTTGTGTAAAAAAATTACAACTAAGACGTTCACTTCTTTCGGGGTCAGCAAAAGTGGCCACCACTGATTTATGAATTATGAACTGCTATGTTTTTGTAATAATATGTGTATGATTATGAAGCAAAAAAATATATAGGGCAATATCATTTGACTTGGGATTATCAGCTATTGGCAGTTGTTACTCTGGGCGCCCCATTCCACCGTTCCGAAGTAGGAAATAAGTCTTTAGGATTCGATTGACGCCATGACGATTCGAAGAGATTCCGCTTCTCGCTTGACTATGACTGCACTGCATGGGATGTAGTTGAGAGGACAAAAAGTAGTCAAGTCATTTGATAGATTGTATCGTTGTAACAAAATGGGTCTATCTTCACGGGACTACTTACAGTCCGTGACTACTTACGAAAAAAAAATCTGAATAGTTTTGACAACCTTCAATTGCTTCACATTTTAACATTTTATTTATTTCTGATGTCATATCCTTCGTGATAGAGCAAGACAATTAATTGCATGTATCCAAACTATTATAAATCTTTTTAATTTTATGAGCGTACGAGTATATTTGCTCGCCAATTCACACTGGGCCAGCGTTGTTGACTAAGGCCTACTAATCCCCCTAACATAGGGTAGGCTCGAGCCCCTCGGTGGGGACGTATATTAGTTGTGATGATGATGACATGTGAAAAGTAACTTATATCCAGATAATATGGATAATTGAGCTTTTCACACTTCAATATAATTTTTAATTTAGCCCGCCTTGAAATCTGAATTTGCTCATGTCAAACTTCCCTGTTTTTAATTTTCCTGGCCCTGATATCGAGCAAAAGTTTGCTGGCCTGCGTGAAACTCGTTCTGATCCCAATCTTTTAACTTCTTCCACCTTGGTCTACCCTTTAATGCATATTGGTAGTAGGCGGTAGTGATGGCTAAATCCTCCTTGTTCTTTCAATAAATCTGTCTGAAAAGTTCAGAGAAAGGGTAAGTTGTAGAATTACAAAAATTGATGTTATGCGGTTTAAAAATGTTACATCTATGTTTTTAAATTTTTGCTCTCTTCTCGCAACAGGTATTGAAAAACTATATCTGAAGTTTTACGAAACATGGAACCAGCTGCCAGAAAGCGCTTACTAATATGGGTTTCACGTTTAAGGATGTATCTTTATAAACATCTATAAAGTGTCTCCCCTGCGGAAGTAGGCCATCATAAGTAATTATAACACCTAAGCATTAGACTACTTTTTGTCAAGAGTTGAACGGGTTGCCATGCAGGTGTAGCCGTTGCGAGGCTACTATTGACTTTTATGGAGGTGAATACATGGTAGGTTTCTAGATATTTTTGTTCTTCAAAATAACAAAATATTTTGTCATTTTTCAGCCCCCAAACGTTGAACTTGGATTTCATGCTTAGCAAGTGATTCCTTTGTGTCTCCAAATAAAAAAGAAGTGTTCCTCTCGGTTATATTAGGAGGTACTAGGTTCATTATATCTGCATCTGGTTCACACTCTGTATCATTCATTCTAATAGAAGCCGTTATATCTGCTATGATCGAAGGTTGATAGCGAAATGGAGTTTGCCTTCTCAATTTTGACCTCGAGGATACGTGATTCTACACTTTGGGAAATTAGCTCAGATTTTATCAAGGTGTAAAATCTGTATAGCCACTATCTGTGAGGTGATCTTTTTCATTAAGGCGAATGGTGTTTAAACCAGAGCACAACAGAATACAATTTAACAGCTTTTATTTAATTGCCTTATATTTTTGTTTGCTCAATGATTATATGTATGCGCATCATCTTCGCTAAAGCATAAGCTAATTGAACTTTACAGATTGCAAATCGGAGCCGACATTCTTCGGCGGATGAAATCTTATCACCAAAGAGGTCTTTATGATAGACGCAGTCAACCACCCATGATCTCCAATTATCCGCATTAATATCGTCTATTTTTAGATAAACTTTCTATGTGGCAGAGCTACCTAGGAGGTGGCTCCCAGTTGGCTAGGTCGCAAAGGATCGTGTGCTCCGTAATTTTTAATTGCAAGCCAGCTAATGAAGTAGGCTGCGTAGCTAGTATATTATGTGTAGGGGCAGGACCGGCTCTACCGAACGAACGGAGCGGCCGCTCCAGGCGCCAAGTTCCAGGGAGCGCGTCAGTTCAAAAATTATCCTCGCTTTTTCAATATTTGGGCGCAAGGGGAGCGCCATAATTGGAACTCGCTTCATCTTAAAACTTGCCTTGAGCCGGCACTGTGTAGGGGTCGGATCATTAGCCGACGCGCAGTTCAAAAGTGACGGCTTATGATGGCTTTACAGACGACGGTGAGGGCTGGGCAGTCGACAGTGAGGGCTGCGCAGTTGACAGTGTGGGCTGCGCAGCTGACAGTGTAGGCTGCGCAGCTGACAATGAGGGCTGCGCAGCTGACAGTGAGGGCTGCACAGCCGACAGTGAGAGCTGCGCAGCCGACACTATTACATGAAACGCATGCTAGAATGGTGAAGTTGTTCGACACTTCAAGTGTGGAGTCGCAAGTTTGCCGTCCAGAGAGTGACCATTCGTAAGAACAAAGCAATTTGTGATACGAGTGCTAGTTTCTAAAACATGATACGTATGCTGGGATGGCGAAGTTGATTCTCCATTCATGTGTGGAGTAGCGCATCTGCCGTCCGGAGAGCGGGCATTCGCAAGAGTAAAGCACTTTGTGATACAAGTGCTAGTTCCTAAAGCATGATACGCATGCTAGGATGATGAAGTTGTTCCTCCATTCATGTGTGGAGTAGCGAGTCTGCCGTCCGGAGAGCGGGCATTCGCAAGAGGAAAGCACTTTGTTATACAAGTGCTAGTTCCTAAAACATGATACGCATGCTAGGATGATGAATTTGTTCCTCCATTCATATGTGGAGTAGCGAGTCTGCCGTCCGGAGAGCGGGCATTCGCAAGAGGAAAGCACATTGCAATACAAGTGCTAGTTCCCAAAAACATGACACGCATGCTAGGATGATGAAGTTCTTCCTCCATTCATGTGTGGAGTAGCGAGTCTGCCGTCCGGAGAGCGGGCATTCGCAAGAACAAAGCACTTTTTTAACTTGTACACTAAATAAAGGAAGGATCTTACCTCAAAATCTTCAACAGCAATTCTTAAATAATTTTTAAATATATATATTTCTCATATCAGCAAATAGCGCACAAAAATACCAACTTTTTATTGAAATTAATTGTGTTACTTAATTTAAACAATATAGTTTTAACAATTTTGCACACTGCTCACGACAAAATTCAAAAACGTACTGAAGAGAAAAGCTAGTCGGCGATGGCACCCGCACTTACTTACATACCCTCATTAAAAATATATTGTTATAGTTGTAATCTTCAAGATTATTTTGATATACAATAGTTTTGGGAAATATTATTAATGAAAAAAGAAAAAAATTAAAAATTCCTTCTGTGACGTAATGCATTACGCAATCCGGGCGCGCGCGCAACCTCACAATTAAAAAATTGCAAAAAAATAAATTATTGTGCCTACAATAAAATAAAAACTACGTATGGATAGCTTATTTAATAAGGAATAAACATATAACAGTTAATTAGATAAGGATTCATAATTAAATGAATTACGAGCATTTTATTATTTCTATTTTTTGAACGTAACAATGGCCGCTTTGATCTCCGATAACTAATAAAATAAGTATCGGAATGCTTTCAAACATAGATAAGTTTTTAGTTTGTTTCAATAGCTTCTCAGAAATGTAGCTGTGATACCCTTAATCCTAAAAATTTGATTTCAAAAACAAAAACAAAAGCCGTAGGTGCCGAGCGCGGCAAAACCTAACGGCGCGGCTGCGAGTCGCGGGCGTCCGTACAGACCGCCTGATTAGGGGCCCGGGTCCCCACTACTTAGGAATGGAACACAGAGTACGGATAGTTTTAGATGGATGCTTAATGAGTACCTAATAAAAAGAGTCTGGTCCACCGAGTGTGCTCGGTGGTCTGGTCATCAGTCAATTTGTTTCTTTAGGAAATTGCGTGCGTAGTTTTAGATTGAAATAATTCGCTTCACTTATCTTTGCATACATAGTATGGAAGTAGAGAAATAAAAATAAATATTAGTGGGTAAATTAATAACACACCCAGCAATTCAATTTTCAATAAAATCTTAAGAATGTTAATATCGGTTGCTTTTTGTTTACAACGTGCAGAAAAATGCATCAATAAGCCCAATTGTTGCCTTAAAATGCGTATTCTGTTACTATCTTGTATCTGTACTACGTACGGCTGAAGAGAGGCGGCGAGCGACTTTGCGGCGGCGGCGCAGCCACACAGTTTACAAAGCGAGCCGAAAGCCTAGATTACGAGGCGGCTCGCTTTATACCTTTTCATTCTTTTCGGTTTCTAAATTCAGTGCGTTACGAACTTCGAGCGAATGCACATGCGCGGTTCATATTCGCAATTACGATAGCTGTATTGTTAATTTTATTCCTTCTCAAGCCTGTGTGTTAAGTGTGTGTGTTTGTGTGTGTGTGTGTTTAGTGATTAAGTGTATTTAATTTAAATTAGCAAAATGCCCAATTACGGCTACAGTGCTCGTGAATACGGAGCAATGTTAATGTGCCTTGGTGAAGCTAGGGGCAACGCTTCTCGTGCCTTAAGGATTTACCGCAATAGGTATCCACATCTTCGGCACCCTACTCATGGCCGAATAATTACTGCGGCATATCAACGTGTCCTGGAAAACCAACCCATAGCCCCGGTAGTAGCTTCTGGGAGTGGTGGCGGACCACCATTGGAATCGAGGACCGAAAACCGCGTGATGAACATTATTCGCCAGAATCCTCGCCTAGGTACACGCTCAGTTGCGAGGCTAATGCGGCGTGGGGGAGGACCAACAATCTCTCATTGGACAGTGCACAAAATTTTAAAGCGGAGAAGAATGCGGCCGTATAAAATACACAAGGTGCAAGCATTGCAAGTAGGAGATCGTGATCGTCGTGTAACGTTTTGTCGATGGCTACTTGACCAACAAGTGCGAGAGCCCGGGTTCGTGCAACACGTCGTTTTGACAGATGAATCCACATTCACGCGAAACGGGCTATGGAATCGCAGGAATGCACACGTGTGGGCTGAAACCAACCCATACGTTACACAGCAAACCGGGCATCAAACTCGGTGGTCTGTAAACGTATGGGCTGGTATTTTTAGAAATAAAATTCTTGGCCCCGTATTTTGGCCCCAACGTCTCGACGGATCGCGATATTTAGAATTTATTAACTAGCAACTAGTCGACATGCTGGATGAAATGTCGCTGGCCGAATATCGCAGAGCATGGTTCCAGCACGATGGTGCTCCGCCGCATGTTATACGACCCGTTCGAGACCGTTTGAGTGAACTGTTTGCCCATCGATGGATTGGAAGGTTAGGACCGCAAGCCTGGCCACCTCGCTCTCCTGACTTAACCCCATTGGACTTTTTTTTATGTTAAAGAAAGGGTTTTTGATCGTGAATGTGATAGTGCAGAGGAGATGCGATCTCGCACTATAAGAGTGTTCGACGGACTCCGTACGGACTGCGCCGAGGACAGCACGCTGATGCCGCGCCTCCACGAAGACATGCTGCGACGGGCTCGTGTTTGCGTGCAGTTGGATGGAGCGCAATTTGAACCACACCTCATAAGAAGAAATTCTTAAAAAGGTAGGTGACTTTTGTAGTCATTTTCAAATAGGATAATTAGGGTACTGTGTCTACGATTGACCAGGCGATTATTTTTTGAGCCGAACGCCGGCCGCGGCCGTTTATTTCGCGCGGTGCGTGTTTAGTTGTTAGTAACGGCGAGAGCGAGTTTTTCGGATATTGTATTACATTGCGCGTTGGCAAATTATGAAATCTTGGAATATTTGATTTAAAAAAAATTGTGTATGGCATAAAATTTACATTATTATAGTAGATAACATAGCCTTAGTTTGGATCGCATGTTCCCTTACACCCTGTATCTTCCTTAACAATCGTGATTATTAAGCATATTATGATTTTCAAAAGCATCTTTCAGGTTGAATGTTATTGTTTTTAAGAAAAAAATCCTATTTCATAGAATTTGTGGTCACAAAATTACGAAAGAGACAAATGGTACAGTTACTGATCTCTCGCTCGGCACACTTTTTCAAGCAAAAGCTCATTCCTGTTTGAGTAATAATTCCATGACTCTGTCTCTGTCAAAGACATTATACTAGTACCTACTACTACTAGTATGGTACTAGTATAATGTCTTTGGTCTCTGTCTTAGACTATAGATACCAATAGACATGAAATACCTACGAAAAAAGCGTGCCAGCATTTGGGTTGGTGCTCTAAGATGGTGGAAAAAAACTAGGGACATCCAAGATTCCACACTTTTTATGTTTTTCTTTATAGAATTCATTAAAAAATTCAATAAAAAACGTATAACTGTAAAATGCAGTCACAAATAATGCTCACCGACTGATATTTTAGCACAACGACAAACACGGTGCTTTGTAATGGCGGACTGAACTGAGGCCCTAGACAAATGCCACACGCTAACTTTTCCGCAGTTGTTCCGCAGAAAATTTATATGGAGATGACATCAGCTTACGACAACCTCACGCTATTTTTTCCGCAGCTAATGTCATCTGCATACATTTTTTCTGAGGAACGACTGCGGAAAAGTTAGCGTGTGGCATTTGTCTAGGGGGGCTGGACGCAAATTTATTTGAGACATAGATATAGAATGGAATAGATGGGCTATAAAAGCCGTCAAACGTGAGGAAAAGAGATAAACTTATACACATTGCCAAAGGAAAGAAGAAGACGGCATCATTTTTTTTTGTCTTTGTCACCGTATATAGGTGAAACTGGTAGTGGGGTTATCACCAGCGTCTGGTGCTAAACAAATACGTGTATGAAATTTGTTGTGTGAAGTATAGCTCACTGTGCAATTATTTAACAGTTTAATTAGTGTAATATTGAACTATTTGAACATTTAAATCATGGTGCACTGCTCCGCTTTAGGTTGTAATAGTGATAGTGCTAGAAAACAGGAAAATATAACCTTTACAGGTAAGACCTAAATTGTGTCAATATTAAGCGCCAAAACTATTTTTTAAATTATAAATACAAGTTATATTGCAATATTTTATCCTTCTACTATGGTTCTCAATCATATTATGGGATTAAACATGAAATTTCAATCTAATTATAAGGTTACTATTAACCTAATAAGTTAAGAATGTCGCCATTCAATATGGTCACGTATACAACCAACGCGTATAACATTTTGCCGGGTTATAATGATACCAGTTACGCTATGACTATTTTTCCTTGATTCGTAGGTAATTTGTTACGTTAAAGGGAACTCACATATTAGTTTCTGTGTTACATTAATATTGACATATTTAAGTATAAAATTTTGAGCATTTTAGATAACAAAGGTAATTCTTTTGAAGTGAAACTTTCTATTTGCTTGTTTGTCTGTTTTTAACAGATTTCCTTCGGAGATAATTACTCGAAACAGTTGGGTTAAAGCTACTGGTCGATTGAATTGGCAGCCAACTAAGCATACCCGAATGTGTTCTAAGCATTTTGAACAACAGTGGATTCAGAAAAACAAAAAAGGCACTTTTCTTGGGAGTGGTGCTATTCCTAACTTTTTTAAAGGTCAGTAACTTATACATATTATATCTACAAAGTAAATCCCTATCAAGCCGAAACCTATATTTATTTTTCACAGACCCAACTATTTGTATAAGGGATTTCAAAATTAATTTTACAGTTTTGGATTATGACACCAAAATTTTTATAAGAGTATGTTAACATGGGTAGGTACCAAATTCTTTTCTACTATTTTGAAATGGCCAAAAATATTATTAATGGTTTGATTTTGGACATTTCCTATTTATATAACAAGTCTGACCATTAGTACAGATACAATTTACAAATTTCTTAATTATTATTTTTAATGTTGTAAAATTAGCACCTGATTTTATTTTTAACCTGTATACATATTGTTTCAGGACGCATCGGTGTTGGATTTCGGTTCAAATTTGAATACGCCCCGAAAGAGAATAATGCGGCTTCAAATGCTGCGTTTGAAACAATCAGCGAGGTCATCAAGTAAAAAACTACGGGCAGTGCGTCAATCGCTTAGACGATTGGGAAAAAAAGTAGCCAAACTTGAAAATGTGTTAAGTGATTTGAAGTGTAAGTTAATGATGCAAAATGAGCGGTTGGACATTTTAGATACTGTAGGAGAAACCAATAGAGATTTTCTGAAAATATTATTAAGTACATACATAAAATGCAGCGAGAAATAAAATGTCACAAATGTGTGGAATCACTGATTGCCTCTGAACCATATATAATAGTCTGCAGTCAAAGAGGTAGTTACCACGTGCGAAGTTGCTGAAAAAACATATCGTAGAAATAAACCTTTTGGAAATAAAATTACTATGCATTCCCTTTTGCACCAATGCTTAGAAAAATTGTTAAATCAATTTTTTTACTGAAGAGTTTACGCATAATCACTACCCGCTTTTGATGAAATGTATTTGTAAAAAATATTTAAATACGCGAATTCATTGCTAATACGCTTTATTCGATGACAATAACGGAGTTACTGAAATCTAATTTTAGAAAATGTTTATTTAAAATTTAATATTTATACATTTTCTAAATCTTCACAAATATTTATTAAATGTATAAATATTGGATTTTAAATAAATTGCAAAAACATTTGAAAAAACAATGATATTGCCCGCTGTATTCTTAATCGAACGTCGATCTTCGCAAGGTACCTAGCTGGCAAAAGCTGGAAGTGAGTGGTCGCGGATCGTACTCAGTGGCGAGCACTTGGAGAGGCCTATGTCCAGCAGTGGACGCGTGTGGGCTGATGATGATGATTTCTAATATTTTTTCTTATATTTGTAAAGATGTTTACATAATAGCTTAAATAATTAAGTAAAATGTTTTAAAACTAAATATACTCGAGTAAATCCGAAAAGTGTAGTTTTATTTAAAAGTGTAAATAACTTTAGACTGCGAAGGTTGAATGAAGAATACAATAAAAAAATTCGCAACTTCCTCCCACTTTTATTTTTTGAGACATATTGTTGAGCGAAGGGCGCTCATTAAAATGTATCAATAAAAATACGTAGATCAACCAACCTTTTTACCACTATAAACATAAAGAAGGGTAAAACTTAAAGCAATACTGGTATACCCATCTACTTTAGGCAGGTATGACGTCATCTATGTCTGTCCCTTACGGGTATACGGTCACGTCCTATCTATTCCATCCTTTATCTAAGATTTGAGACATATAATAACATTGCGAATCCATTGGTGTACTTAATCTGAGGTCTCTGTCCATTCATTTTCTTTTTGACAGTAGTGATCACGTAGTGACGCCCTCGCACGTTATCGATTCGATTTGAAATAATAATCGATATTATTTAAGAAGAACTTTGAATCGATTTATTGCATCGAAATATGTTTAATTTAATATAAATATTAATTATTCTTTTATTAGTTATAGTATATATTAGTTATATTTTTTAGTAATGATATATGATACAAATAAATATATGAATAATTTAAAATATTTATTCATATATCGTAAATACCTAGCTAGTTTGTTAAATAACAATGGTAGGTATGTGATTTTCTAAGTACTCGTATATTTGATCGTAACTCTTGATTTAAGTTTGAGGTAGACTTTATTATTCACGCGTTTTATTTTTTGTAAGCAAGAAAATATCAAATTAAGTTTATCTAAAATAATGCTCAAAAGCATGCCCTTGTCGTCGGCAATTTCATAATCATCCTTCTCAGTGTCTACAACCTTTTTTGGCATGTTGATTAAGATTGCAATTTAAAGAAAAAGAAGCAACTGTAAATAATAATATCACCACGACTAGACACAACTCGTTTGACTGCAGTGAGAAAAGGAATAATTTATAACAGGTAGGGGTAGTTTGATAACAATGATGCACGAACTATTAGCGGTAATTATTTCAATTATGAAATTTAAAACAATAAGGTTCGTTTATATTAAATAATGCGGCAGATATGTATATAGTATTTAGTTACTAATAATATGCGGTTTAAAGCGGAAGAATTATAAATATTACAGTAAACCATATACCTACACCAGGGCCCCGTTTCACGAAGCAACAAGTTACAATTTTACAGGTAAAAACTAGCAACACTAGTTAAAAACCAAGAAAAAGGTGTTTCACGAAACTACTATGCAACAAGTTGTAACATTGTTGTGACAAGTTCTTGTATTACAATCCACAGACAAACCATAGACTATTTTAACAATTACCGGTTAATTTTACTAGTGTTTCACAAAGATATGCAAAAACAAGTTGACAATCTTGTTCACTTGTTAAACAATTCTACTCACGTCAAACTCTCGGTAGACTTGTAACTTTTTAGC
Source organism: Schoenobius gigantellus (assembly GCA_963935595.1). Classification (NCBI taxonomy): domain Eukaryota; kingdom Metazoa; phylum Arthropoda; class Insecta; order Lepidoptera; family Crambidae; genus Schoenobius; species Schoenobius gigantellus. The sequence continues at coordinate 25,159,692 of OZ012559.1, forward strand.
CTAGATAGTTAAACAACGAAGTAAATAGTGTAATAAAATTAATATTGCTTGGATAATTGGCTAGTAGACAGGTGAGTATCCTCACCTATCTACTGAGTTACATGTCGAGGAGACAAATTATGTGGTAATCCCCTTCGGATTCCGAAGAAGACTTCGCGGAAAACAATAATGGTCGACACCCATTGCCAAGAGTAGTCCGGGAGAGAACTAACACGCAATTCCGTACGGAGTACGAGTTCAACGAGCGATTTCGGCTTACTTCAGTGAAAATGGAAGACCTTCTCAATCTATTGGGACCATTCTTAAAACATCAAACTGCAAGAAGTCAGGCGTTACCAGAAAAACTGCAACTATGCATTGCCTTACATTAGATGGGGTCTGGTGCACAGTATCACTGTGTTGGTGATATCCAGGACTCGGTTTTATCGGATTTGGTCAAAGTGTCCGAAAACTGATCAAATAAAACTTTTTTTCTCAAAAGAATTTCATTCAAAAACTGAATTTTGCTTTTTGCATTTTATCCATTATTTTTATAGATAAATATTATTCTCTTCGCTAGGAGAGTAGTATAGTTTAATCCTTGCTATTGTTTATTTCTGCACAAAAACTTCTTCATATCTTTACTTTTTTTAAATTTCAATGATGTGCTTACTTACTTGTAACCGGTATTTTACGGTTGTAAAATAATTATGGTGTAAAAAGTAACGTTCGTGAAACACTTGTATCTGTAAACTTGTCATTACAATGCTTGTTATCCGTTCACTTGTTACTTGTTAACTGGTTGCTTCGTGAAACGGGGCCCAGGCGGAGTGTAATGAAAGTAATACCTACTACGGTATGTGGTAATACTTAACTATAAGGAATTTTATATGCAGTATTTATGAATAAATAATATGTTATGTAGTATATAACAACACAAGAGATTTTATATGTATATATAGATATTTAATAGTATATAACATATTTAACGTGAAGGAAGTATTATGTGCGGGGTAAATGCACCTAAGGAATTAATATTTTATGTGTGCATAGGTAAATATCACTGCCGTCGGTGGCGCAGTGGACTCGGCACTTGCCTTCCAATCGGGGGGTCGGGGTTCAAGACCCGCCATGTACCAATGTGTTTTTCGTTTCGAATTTCATATGTACATTTGTCTGACGCTCCTACGGTGAAGGAAAACATCGTGAGGCAACCTGCATACATCTGCGAAGAAATTCAATGATGTATGTGAAGTCGACCAATCCGCACTGGGCCAGCGTGGTTGACTAAGGCCTAATCACCCTAATATAGGGTAGGCTCGAGCCCCTCGGTGGGGATGTGTATGGGCTGTGATGATGAGGTAAATAAATCCGGTCAAAGAGACCAATAAATGGCGACGCGGAAATGAGATTATAAAATTAAGTGGACTGTATTTATAAGACAAAGACAAATAAAACTGCAATCACTAAAACCTTAAGGAAAAGAGTTGAAGGAGCACGCTCTTACTTGATCTGTCATTTTCTTTCTTCTCTTCCTTCTTTCAGCAGCGAACAGGGGTTGCGTCCTTTTTACGTGACGAAGAACTTTAGTGATATATTTATTATGATAATTGTTTTCGCGGACACTCTTGTGTGCGGGACTAATGCGGCGCGGATTAATTCATTTAGGTAATACAACTGTTAAGTAATTAGTGGATATATCATTCGTGATCTAGTTGCGAACTATAACTGCGTATTCTTCGTCTTCAACTTGAAGGCGCTGAGATGTGCGGGAGGGGGAACGATAGGTAGGTCCAATAATAATAATAATAACTTTTATTTGCTCTCCACAATCTTAGTACAACAGTATAAATAGTAAATAAACCTAATTTTAAAAGTAGATACATATTTAAGATTGTAAGAGACTGGTGGCTGAAATAGGCGACAAGCCTGTATATCAGGCCACCAGGGCTCTCCCTGCACGAAGTGGATCACACAAATTTATGAATTATTAAAATACACCTTATGAATAATATATGAAGAGCGTGATGAAAAACTATAAACGAACTACAAATAATAATGTTTATAAGCGACGTAACTAACATGCAAGAAAAAATTAAAGGAATATAAGAATAAACTTGCTGGTTATGGAACAATCTTATAAAATGTGACACGATGAGAATGTGAAACGAAGTGTATTTGTATCTCAGTGTGAGTGTGTGTATTATTGAGTATGAGCATGAAAATAAAAACTAAATTGTAAATTTTAGCGTGAGAATGTGTGTTAGATTAGATGTAAGTGTGGATGTTAATGTGTAGTAATAGAGGTGTGTGTAAGTATTAGTGTATATTAATAGGTGTGTATGTCAGTATCTATCTATATTAATATATTACAGAAAAGTAAACGCCAGTTAGGGTAGTGATTACGTCATATGAGGGGCTTCAGCGAGTTTGTTGGAATATTATTGTATAATAGGAATCAGACAATTAGCGGTTGCAGTTAAAACTAACTAACACACACACACACAAACAATAGATGGCGCGTACATATACCATTTTTCAACCTTTTACCTGACATTGGCATATAGAAAAACTTCTCTTTTGCCATAAAAAAAAAGCTATATGTCTCGGACAGTCGGACAGTAATCATTACTGTTTTGGAATCGAAAATATCGCCCTTCTTCAAGAGTATCGATACTATCGATAGTATCGATACTTAAAAATAGGCGATATTATTGAATTTAGTCGATACTGTCTATACTATCGACACGACCGAAGCAAGATGCCGTCGATAATATCGATGTTATTGCGATAATTTAGTCGATATTATCGATACTATCTATGGCCTAACGATACTATCTAAACTGTCGGCAGTTTTGCTATAGTAACAATCGACGTAATTTCGATAGTATGCAGTATGGGTAAGTTTATACAATATGATTTTATACAGAAAGGAAAAACATTTTTAATTATCATTTATAAAATTTCCAAAGAAGTAGCAGTATTGTAAAATCGTCGACTTCTGAGAGGTCATAACTATCGATATTATCAATACTATCGATAGTATTGTAAACAAGCGAATGGTAGTATCGATACTATTTAATTTTAGCTGTGTTCCATCATCACTTTGCTGGTGCTGATATCTGGTGTTAGCCTCGTTTTGCGTTTCTTTTATGAAACGTTGACATTTTTAGCCGCGCTCATTATTACAAATGAAACGGTATGAACTGATTTTTCGTGCTGAATTTTGACGTCTCGCCTACTTAGTCCAGCAACTTAATATTTCGAATAATATAAATCAAAATCGGCTAAAACTATAAATACGAGTATCATTCAATTTAATAATGAAATCCACTAAAAAATCTTTTTGTTTCATGAAAAAAAGTATCCAAATGTCAAATTTGAAAGCTGTCTCAACTTATGTCCCAATGAGGCTGTAGCTCTTTTGGGACACAGTGTGGAGAGGTGCAACAAGGTGTTCAACTTTTGTCACATTGATGCTAACACTGTTTTGAAAACATTTCATTTGATCAGTACCAAAAAAACTGAAGATCTTTGGGGTATTTCGACCCATATAATTAAATCTGTAATTAAAGAACTTGCCCCGCTACTTGCGTTGATATTCAATAAATGTGTCGATGAAGGTGTCTTCCCCGACCTCATGAAAAATAGCAAGTTGATACCTCTATTTAAGTCTGGGAATAAAAATGACCCTTCAAATTATCGACCAATTTCGATTCTACTAGCTCTTAGTAAAATATTTGAAAAAATTATATCTAATCAGTTAACTGATCATTTCTCAAGTAACAACATTTTACATATGAACCAATTTGGTTTTACCAAAGGTCGTTGCACTACTGATGCCGGTGTTGCACTTCTGAAACACATTTTTGCTGCTTGGGAGTGTAAACAAGATGTAATTGGTATATTTCGTGACCTATCAAAAGCTTTTGATTGCGTTGGTCACCAAACTCTTTTAAATAAACTCAAACATTATGGTGTCTCTGAAGAAGCAATGAGACTTATTGAGTCTTATTTATCCAATAGGGTTCAGAAAGTTGTCATTAACAAAACTGAGTCTGTTGGTGCACCTATAGTTATGGGCGTGCCACAAGGATCGATATTGGGACCCTTGCTTTTCTTAATTTATATGAATGACCTCCCACACTTCACTAAGAATCTGTGCGATACAGTACTATTTGCAGATGATACTTCTTTAATATTTAAAGTTGACAGAGGAAATGGAAATACTGACGTTGTAAATAGCACTCTCTCTAAAGTATTGCATTGGTTCACTATAAATATTATTTTTAAATTCACGTAAAACTAAATGTATTAAATTCTCATTGCCAAATGTAAGAAAAGTGGATACCATGGTGGAAATGAATAATGAGATTGTTGAATTCATCGACTTTACTAAATTTTTGGGTATAACACTAGATTCTAGATTGCAGTGGGATCCACATATTGAGTCCTTGGCTAACAGACTTAGTTCTGCAGCATATGCAGTTAAAAAAAATAAGACAACTTACTGATGTTGAAACGGCAAGATTGATTTACTTTAGTTATTTCCATAGTGTCATGTCTTATGGAATACTACTGTGGGAATCGGCTGCTAGTATAGAAAGTATTTTTGTACTTCAAAAATGAGCGGTTCGCGCTATTTATAATTTACGAGCAATAGATTCTTTAAGGGACTTATTTAGAGAAATTAATATATTGACTTTAGCAGGACAGTACATTTATGAAAATTTGATTTATGTCCCGGCAAATGACCTCCTCCCGCCTGATGTTAAGCGGTGAAAGAGGCCCTGAAACAATATGTATACAGGTTAAAAATAAAAGCAAGTTCTAATTTTACAACATTAAAAATATTAATTAATAAATTTTTAAACTGTATCTGTACTAATGGTCAGACTTGTTATATTAATAGAAAATTACCAAAATCAAACCATTAATAATATGTTTGGCCATATCAAAATAGTAGAAAAGGATTTGGTACCTACCCTACCCATGTTAATCCAAAACTGTAAAATAAATTTCGAAATCCCCCATAAAAATAGTTGGGTTTGTGAAAAATAAATTTAGGTTTTGGCTTGATAGGCTATGTACCTTGTAGATATAATATGTATAAGTTACTGACCTGTAAAAAAAGTTTAGGAATAGCACCACTCCTAAGAAAAGTGCCTTTTTTGTTTTTCTGAATCCACTGTTGTTCAAAATGCTTAGAACACATTCGGGTATGCTTGGTTGGCTGCCAATTCAATCGACCAGTAGCTTTAACTCAACTGTTTTCGAGTAGCTATCTCCGAAGGAAATCTGTTAAATACAGACAAACAAGCAAATGGAAAGTCTCACTTCAAAAGAATTACCTTTGTTATCTAAAATGCTCAAAATTTTATACTTAAATATGTGAATATTAATGTAACACAGAAACTAATATGTGAGTTCCCTTTCACGTAACAAATTACCTACGAATCAAGGAAAAATAGTCGTAGCGTAACTGGTATCATTATAACCCGGCAAAATGTTATACGCGTTGGCTGTATACGTGGCCATATTGTATGGCAACATTCCTAGCTTGTTAGGTTAACAGAAACCTTACTACTTACGGCCCGTTCCAGATAAGCATTTTTAGCCATAAATACCAACATTTTTAGCATCTCTGCGTTCCATTAGCCGGTGATGCTAGTTTTTCTTGCTGGTTGTCATGCGTTTCATTTAAGCATTTTTAACACGAAATGCTAGCATCAAATACCCATGCTAATAGATGGGTCCTCTGATACCACTTTTTGACAGCTTTCAAATTTGACATTTGGAATCTTTTTTTCATGAATCAAAAAGGATATTCAGCGGATTTAAAAAATTTATTGAAAGATATTTGTAGTATTAGCCAATTCTGATTTATATTATAAAAAATTTTAAGTGGCTGGACTAATTAAGTGAGGTGTCAAAATTCAGCACGAAAAATCAGTACCTTGCGTTTCATTTGTAACAATTAGCGCGGCTAAAAATGTCAACATTTCTTAAAAGAAACGCAAAACGAGGCTAACATCAGATGTTAGCCTCAGAAAGTAGCAGTGCTTTATCTGGAACGCAGGGTTAGTTTGAAAGGAGATGTCCTCGATTTATACGGAGCCTGGTTTTTTATAAATTTATGTTTCTAAACAACTTCAACTTTCAGGGAAGGGTTAAGCTTTATGAAAAGAAAGTAAAACCACAAAAATAAAAATGTTAGACCCCTGCATTTTTTAAAAAATCGAATTTGAATATTCGTTTTTTTCTTATTATAGCAGCAACACTGCACGAATTTTATAGCATGTAAGCACAGTAAAAAAAAAAATATTTTGACGTCGCGTCGTTGTCAATGTCAAAAAATGTTTGAGGTTACTAGCTATATAATTATGGTTTGTTGTTGTTGCTCTGGTTGTTAGTTTGGTGGTTGTATACCTATCTATTCTTTATGGACTTCTCGATTTCGTACATGAACTGGATATATATTGGCTTTCTCACTGATCTTTTCGATTTGGATACCGTTTGATTTTATAACCTGTTACCCTGAACGAAAATTGAATGTGAGTATTGCCGATACTACAAATTGAGCCAAAGTATGTTATATCAAATAATAAATTAAAGATAATTTATAGTTTTTCATTACCTAATGCTTATAAACTTTTTCAGGCAATTTCCACGATGGCACACTGCACTATCTGTAATATTAATGTTTCAAATCAACATTATCATTACAATGTAATGGATATGAGCCAAGACTATATGTATCCATTATTGAAAAATGGACTGAACATGCGTGAGGTAATGTCATAGTAAACAAAAACTTAATTTATTTGCAATTCTATTAGCTTTTTCTTTTAATTGACCTCTTAATAACCTATATTTCAGGTAGTAGATGGAAACCATCTTTGCCAAGAGTGCTTTGATCTTTTGTCATTGGAATTAACTATCAGAGGTCGATGCAATATTGGAGACTGACAAATAGGGCACCAGTCAGTTTGTATATGTTGTAGAATATCAATATCAAGGCAAATAGGCTGACAATCATTGCCATTATATACACATTGTCTATGTGCCTATGCCTATAGGCCTGTGTCCAGCTGTGGGCGTCTCTTGGCTTAAATGATGATGATGATGATGATAATACATTGGGACAGCTGACTACATTTTATAGTAACTATGATTAACCCACATCTGGTAAGTTTTATTTTATCAGCATCCTTATATAAATCATTGCATTAATTCACTATAATATAATATATTTTAATCAATTTTATTCATATTCTTACACTTACTATACCTACTTGTTCTAGAATGAAGCACCTCTTATTGACCATTTAAGCAAAAAAGCAATATTGCATTTATTTTATGTTTATGTCTATAGTAAAGTCTAATAAAACTGATCATTTTTAGGTTCCCATTAATGCTTGTGCTTGTAATGCATGCTGGCGAAGCTCACCAACATATTGGACGTGAACTTAATGACGAAGGCGGCTTATCAGAAAGCAGGTCAAGCTCTGTTCCTGACCTTAGTCAACCTAGCTTTGATACATTTGATGTTAAATCTGTTTCAAACACTTTAACACTTCAAGACTACAGGCGCACTTCTGATACATCAACCCATTATTTTGTGCCTAATTGTGACAATGTGGAAAGCAAAAGGGTGCCATCATCATCTCTTGATGATTATTGACAGTAATATTTTTTTTTAAATATAAGTATAGTCAGTATTGCATTGCCTCGCTTTTGTTTTTCCTGTTATCAACAATGTATCAGATAATGGAACTGTCTGCTACAAATTCAATGTTAAAAATGATTTATCTAGGAGTTGGTGATCCTTCGTAGCAACATTAGCAAAAAGCCAGATTAAACATTGTGCAATTTAAACCAGGTTCAAGTTAAATAAATGCCAGAAAAGAATCATTGTTATTTTCCACTATAAAATAAACTCATGAGATATAGATAATAATTCCATATTCAAATGAGGAATTTCATGCTTTTAAAACAGTTTTTAGTTTTGTATTTAAGCATTCATATTTATTGATCTAGATATTTTATACAGATATTGTCAGTTATTTGTTTGGAATAAATTGAATTGATTAAAATAAACATTGCAAAAAACCATTGTTTTATTTTATAATAATCATGTATGGTGGTGCCCCAAGTAGACTCCACCACGTCGGCGTTTCACCGAGTAAGGAATTTTGGGTTGATTGCTGATGCCCTACTACCCGCTCATAGAAAGTATTGTGGCTTACCCCGATTCCCGTTGTCTCCGTCCGTCTCCTCCGTAGCCGGTGGACTTCCTGAGCTAGCTCGAAGGAAGTCGCGGCTCCTGAAGTTCTGCAGTGGATCCACCGGTGGAGACCGGAGCACTACAAAGGCCTATTAGGCCACCACGACTCACACACGCGATTTTGATACCTTGCACAACACAAAGCGGGCTTTCGCACCCCGATATTAGGTGCGCCGCGCAAATCACTATTTGCTTGAATATTGTGTATTATATTTTATTCCGGCCCGCACATAACCTCTAAGCATGTCATGACATTTCGACTCGACTCAACTGACATATCACATGCGGCCGGCCGCCAAAAAAGCTGTCACTGCACAGACTAGAATGCAGTGCCGCCACTCGCTCTTCCTCGAGCGTGAACAATGTAACATGTTTATTAAGTAATATATGCATATGAAGTTACAATTTTGGTTATCCTATAAAGCCAATTAGCTACACTCTAATCTTTGTCTATTTTAGAGGGTAACAACAGCATCATAATATTGAGTGTCAAGCGCGGATCCACCGTTGTGGGCACGATGGGCATGCCCACAACCCTAATATACTTGTGATGTTCGTCAGAAACCCTCTCTCCCTTCTTTTTGCTTCCTTTCTTCCTTCCATCCTTCCTAACAACACTCCTGTTCATCATAACACCCAGCGCACCCATGCCATCATCCCACTTCCCAATATTACACTCTGGGAGATAGAGCATGAATGTATCAAATCGCATTTGAGCTTTATCTCCCTTTCATTCGCGAATCACTTAACCCACAAGAAAACAAAAAAGAAATATACTTGTGACATCACACTTTTAAGGTCTTTTAGGAACTAAAGGCTGATGACACTATATCTAATACAAAAAAAAACAATGAATCTTTGTCAGGGCAATGGTTTTGTATGTATTTTCGGATGTCTGTGACCACAACCTATTACGAGGGCTGGATCCGCGCTTGTGAGTGATTTATTTCAATTCAATATGAGTACCGCATACAATCGATCCTTTCTGTTATGCACCAGCTACCGGTTAGGAACGAATGGGAAAATGGTAGATTTACATCTTTTGGTCCGTGGATATTTCACATACGTTGTGAGAACATCAAATAGGGTGGGACTGAACATGCGGTGGGATGTGTAGTCCAGATATTGTGTTCGACTTCAGGTGTTTAGCAGGTGTGGTACCCAGTTTATTACATATTTAATAGAATAACAGACTCTAAACTAAATAATACAGAGGTGCCGGTAAGTTACGATTTAGGTTTAACTGGTCTCTTGTATAGATTGATATATAAGATTATGCATTAAATAATCATTGCAACTAATTATCGTTTGCAAAAAGTAAATCAAAAATCAGTCAGATTTGAACTCGGACTAAGGAAAAAAGAAACTTTTTTTCTATAGTCTGAGGATTCAGGATTTGAATTTGTTTGGTAAACTGTCAGTTGTCATATGTCAGAGCTGTCAGCTATCACTTTTTTTACTATTTTTACGGCTCTGGTATCACCCATTTGGCCAAACTCATTCGTGCCATAGCTTTTTTTTGTTGTTCCTTTACACACTATTTGACAAATTCTGTTCCATTTCACGTAACGTTAGTTTTGAAAACAATGAATTTTTTCTCTGATTTGCAGGGCTAAAACGATCTAATTTTTTCTTAAAAGTGTAAGATTTTAATAACTCTATACAAAAAATATTAAGTTGTGGTGTTTAAAACATGTGGCCCAAAAAAGGACATGTCCTTTCATGTTTAATCCCATAATATGATTGAGAACCATAGAAGAAGGATAAAATATTGCAATATAACTTGTATTTATAATTTAAAAATAGTTTTGGCGCTTTTTATTGACACAATTTAGGTCTTACCACTCTTACCTGTGAAAGGTTATATTTTCCTGTTTTCTAGCACTATCACTATTACAACCTAAAACGGAGCAGTGCACCATTATTTAAATGTTCAAATAGTTCACAATGACACTAATTAAAGTGTTAAATAATTACACAGTAAGCTATAATAGCCCATCTATTTCATTCTATATCTATGATCGCTGCGCAACAACATGCGTGACAGTCACAGAACAATCACTACAGCATAGAAGGAAGATTAAAACAAGAATTAATTGTGTGCTATTTGTCTCTTTCTAACATACGGCTCAAAACTGTGTAAATGTAAGAGATGAGTAATATTTGTCTTTTGGCATATCACAAGGTGGTCAGTATATGAATTGATTGAATTGTCATTTTGGTTAAAAATATTAAAATTGGTTAAAAATATATAACACGGCTAAATTCTATAGTACCTTGTATCGAAGATAGACCATCCGAGTTTGAATTATTTGAATTGTTCGTATAATATTTGTTTGTGCGTCCCGTGGCTAGTAATATTTTGATGATATTTTATTAATATTTAAGTGATTAGAAAGCAAGAATTCTTTAGATATATACAAATAGTGTGTGTTTGTGCACTCCGTAACACAATGTCTTGTGTAGTTTGGGGCTGCAAGTCTCATTCGTCGCGAAAGGAAAACAATCAAAATTTATTGACCTTAAATTGGCATGTTTTCTCATATTGTTACTTGAATGTGAGCTAATAAGTACACTTATACAAAAAATAGTGTCCCAAAAAATAGTGTCAAGCGAAAGTCCAGAGTTAGAGCACCTCTTGGAGTACCCGAATCACCCCCATGTATGTTCCGCGATTATTCGTAGTTTTCGAGTAATAATTTTTTTTCTGACTTTTTGAAAATTTTGATCCAAAGAACTTAAAAATTTGAAATAAAAAAAAGTGGAACATATTTTAATGTTTTTCTTTTTGCCACTGAATCATCTTTAGTGCTTCTTTTATGTCTAAAATAATCAGCTTCGTAACTTTAGTGGAAATTAAGAAAACAGTAGTGTAAAGTCAAAATTTGAATGTTAGTGAATAATTACTTAAAAATTCATCTTTAAATTAAAAATCTAAACAGGCGAATTCATGGTTTCTAAGTATATGTAAAAACTTCTCTAGACACTCTGCTTTCATAATCATTTAAAAAAAGAAGTACTTAATAGGGCTACTTTGGCTTAAATCGGCCATCAAAGACAGCGAGGTGAAAATTTCATAAAATTTACCAAATTCCTATCAGATGATAAAAAAAATATCTGGTCTTTTTATAATTTCTAAGGTTCAGATTAATTACAATTTAGCAAAAATTAACTACATGAAACCCATATTTAAATATTTTTCTTGCGGATCACATCGGTTGTAGTGTTGGATGTAACGCAGTACTTACCTGCTAAAAAATTGCCCGAGGGAGAGGATATGAAAGAGACCGCATTATTGCTATCTCTCTCACTCTCATTGGCGAAATGGATAACTGTAACTGAGGAATGCTATTCTTTGTGACAAGGGGGTGTAGTCCGAGCGCCTATTGTGTTCTGGCGCCAGTCGTTTGCCTGCTTTTGTTTGCGCCTTACGTACGATACGCTCATTTGTGATTATTTGACGAACTTTGCTTTCTTTACGGACCTTGAGTGCGATTACGATTTGGTTTTGTGTGAATACGGGATTTTGACAAATTTCGCATTCTTAACGGACTTTTCAAGCTCTTCATTTTGTGATGTCTTTTTCATCGCAAGAATATGCTCTTATGCATTACTTTTATGGATATGCAAGAGGAAATGCTTCTGAAGCAGCCAGGTTGTTCCGGCAGCAAGTACAAAATGGAGGTGGACCTCAGCCTGAAACTTGGCCTGATCATCGCATGATTTTAAGAGTACATAACTTTTACATGGAAGGACGCCTACCAGGTAGAAGATCGGGGCGCCCATCTGAAATGAGTGACCCAGATACTGTCCAATCAGTGATCGAAGAAGTGGTGAGAGATCCATCAGTTAGTGTAAGAACAATAGAACGTCGAATCGGAATTCCGAAATCACAAGCACATCGAATACTTCATCAAGAGCGTTTTCACCCATATCACATCCAGAAAGATCAGCAGACTACCCGAGAAGATTGGCATTTTCTCAGGAAATGTTACGGAGACAAGCTGAAAACGAAAATTTCTTTAAAAATATTCTATGAACTGATGAATCACATTTTAAGCGATGTGGGGTGTTTAATGCGCATAACTACCATTCGTGGAGTATTGAAAATCCACACCTCACAAGGGAATCTAATTTCCAAGAACAATTTAGTATCAATTTGTGGTCAGGCATCCTAAACGGACAGCTGATTGGTCCGTTCGAACTACCGGACCGACTGAACAGCGAGGCCTACTTGCAATTTCTACGACGTGATCTCGGCGTCTTATTAGAAGATGTAGACCTATTAACGCGGAGAAATATGATTTTTCAAAATGACGGCGCTCCATGCCATTTTGCTAGAAATGTTAGACAACATTTGTCTGAAACATTTCCAGGCAAATGGATCGGTCGTGGAGGGCCCATTGCGTGGCCGCCACGGTCCCTCGACTTGAACCCCATAGATTTTTTCGTCTGGGGATACTACAAGGAATTAGTATACGCCAAGAACATTACAAACGTCACGTTAAGAATAAAATTAAGACAAGCGGAAGAAACAATAAAAAACAACAGAATTGCATTTATAAATTTAAACGAAAACTTTTTTAGACGATGTAGAATATGTATTGAGCACGAAGGTCGTCATTTGAAAATAATGTTTTGTTTCATTTATTAAGTTATAATAAACCTTCAAAGGTTATTAAAGATGGCAGCAGGAACAGTTATTTTTGACCTTCAAATAATAAATTTTTAGCTTTTCTACAATCATTTTTGGTTTATTAATAAATAATTGGAATTAAAAAAAAATATATTCAGAAGTCGAGTTTTATGAAATTTTCACCTTGCTGTCTTTGATGGCCGATTTAAGCCAAAGTAGCCCTATTAAGTACTTTTTTTTTAAATTATTATGAAAGCAGAGAGTCTAGAGAAGTTTTTACACATACTTAGAAACCATGAATTTGCCTGTTTAGATTTTTAATTTAAAGATGAATTTTTAAGTAATTATTCACTAACATTCAAATTTTGACTTTACACTACTGTTTTCTAAATTTCCACTAAAGTTACGAAGCTGATTATTTTAGACATAAAAGAAGCACTAAAGATAATTCAGTGGCATAAAGAAAAACATTAAAATATGTTAAATTTTTTTTTATTAAAAATTTTTAATTTCTTTAGATCGAAATTTTCAAAAAGTCAGAAAAAAAATTATTACTCTAAAACTACGAATAATCGCGGAACATACATGGGGGTGATTCGGGTACTCCAAGAGGTGCTCTAACTCTGGACTTTCGCTTGACACTATTTTTTGGGACACCCTGTATACATATGAAATATCGCTGAATCATTTTGTAGAAAAACAATACGTAATATTAACTTCACTTTTATGTTTTAGCGATTTTTAGAAAATTACTTTGAGGTTTTCTTGCTCATGCGTAGTGTTGTAAAATTTTGTCGATATTTTTATTTTACAGATTTCCTAAAGACAATGTATAAAAAAATATGGATAAAGTGTATTGTCAGACGAAATTGGAGTCCAAGAAAGCATAGTCAAATTTGCTCCAGATATTTTCCATCAGATTAATTTTGTATGTACTTAGTAGTAAAACTATGAAATGGAGACGTCATGACGTAAGTCAAGTTATTTAATGAAAGGAAATCTTTAAACTAAAATATTATTTATGAAAATAAAAACGTATTTAATTTCTTAACTATTTCTTTAAGGAATCCTTGACACGGATGCCAAGAACAACCAGTTCAGATGATTTTTTTCTAAGAATTAAAATATTAGATCAAGAAAAGAACAGAAAGAGTCAAAAAGGTAAAATATCAAAACGCCGCCTTCGGAAAATTTACATTCTAACTAAGCCCGGCCGCACATCAAGCGTAATAAATCTATCGAAAAATGTCTTAACAATAAAGTATGGTCAAATGTTAATGTTTTTAGTTTAATTTCCAAGCATATATACAAATAGTAGTTTTAGCATTCACGAATTTATCCAAGGTTCAAAATCCATGAGGGTTACATTTTCGGGTAAGTAAATTAAATATGAGATTAACCTCAAGTACCTCTAAGCGATGCGATAAAAAATGAATTAAATCTAAGCGATGAAATAAAAGCAGTGTGTCTTCGATTTCCTTCCTATAGAATTTGTGAATCTCTGCAATAGAAAAATTCCAACATTTTAGATAACGGGAAATACCCGTCACTTAAATAGTCCAAATTTTAGGGTTCCGTACCTCAAAAGAAACACTGAACCATTATAGGATCACTTTATTGTCCGTTTGTCTGTCAAGACTATCTTGGAAACGCGTGAAGGTATCGAGTTGAAATTAAAACCATATAATTACTCAGTTCTACACTAACAAGTTCTAGTCCCTTGAAGATGTGAAAAAATCAAACTTCTAAGTTAACAAAAAAAGGTACGGCCGTTTATGTCGCCAAAAACGTATATTTCGACATTCTCACGGGCATCAAAATGTATAGGGTACTTTTCGTTGATCTAGCTAGAACTATGAAATTTGTGAAGTTATATAGTCTTACACTACAAGTCAGGGAAAATCTCAAACTCCACATTTGTAATTAAATCATAAAAAATTTAGTCTCTATTTAAAGTATAACCTACAATTTTATACGGGACCCTCGGTGGGCGAGTCCGACTCGCACTTCCCGCTTTTAGTCTCATGAACGGCCAGCCTGACCATACCAAAGAGACACAGCAGCTATTAGCTGGATAAGTTACATCAGAAAATCTACCCTTAATTATTTATGTTATATTTCTCGGAATAAAGACATTTTAGTATTAGTGGTGGTGCCCAAAGTAGACGTCGGCGTTTCACCGAATTAAACTGCTGATTTTTATAACCTACTACCAGCTCATAGAAAACATTGTGGCTTACCCCTATTCCAATTGGTCTCCGTATGTAGCCGGTGGACTTCCTGAGCTAGCTCGAAGGAAGTCGCGGCTCCAGAAGGGCTCGAACCGGATGGTACACTTGCCTATTAGGCCACCAATACCCGAACTCACCGATAAAAGATTTGATGCATTTACACTTTCACCGGCACTAAAACTTGGCGGAACCTCGCACCAACAATCACTTGGTGCGCCGCGCAATACTATTTGTTATATCTTAAATTATATTTTATTGCTGCCCGATCCTAACCTCTTTCAATGTCATGACATTTCGACTCGACTCACCTGACATGTTACATGCGGCCGGCCGCAGGGTCTCACTGCACAGACTATAATGCAGTGTTGCCACTCGCTCTTCCTCGAGCGTGAACATCCCCCCGCTCCGGACAGTCCCGGACTGTCCGCCAAATCAGTCTAAGGGGAGGCGAGAAAGAGTAGCGACCGCGCGCTTCAAAACAGAATCCCCAACTAGGACCTCGGCAAACCTGGGCACACCATCAGACCCTAGAGTAAGTTGGACAATGCGTCCGCGACGCCAACGTAAGGGTGGCAGGTTTGGGTCCTTCACTAACACGAGGTCTCCAACCCTCGGTGGGTTTGTCGTATCTGACCACTTAACGCGCTGTTGCAAAATGTGTAAGTATTCAAGGTGCCAGCGGCGCCAGAAGCTCTGGGTAAGCTGCTGGAGCAACTCAAACCGCGAAAGGCGTCCTGGATTGACATCTCTATAAGGATACTCGGGCAGGGCGTTAAGTGGTCTGCCTATCAAGAAATGGCCCGGCGTGAGGGCCTGCAAATCGTTCGCGTCGGTAGACAACGGACATAACGGACGCGAGTTGAGAACCGCCTCAATCTTATGAAACACCGTCGCGAGTTCCTCAAACGTGAGAATAGTCTCCCCAATAACGCGGCGAAGGTGAGTCTTGGCGGCCTTTACAACAGATTCAAAAATCCCTCCCCAGTGTGGGCAAGACGGCGGGGAGTATCGCCATGTTACCCCCCTACGGGAGAGTGTGGATCCGATCTCAATATTATTTTTATCTAAAAATTCACAAACTTCACTTATATGTCTATCAGTGCCCTTGAAGTTCGTCCCACAATCGGACCGAATTAGAGAAGGCAGTCCCCGGTGGGAGACAAATCTGCCTAACGCTGCTAAGAAAGCGTCCATGGTGAGTGCACTCACCACCTCCAAATGAACGGCTTTAGTGGCCAAACAAACAAACACACACAAGTAAGCCTTTTCAGTCTTAGCATTACGGAGTCGCGACGTTTTTATAGTAAATGGTCCCGCGAAATCAGTTCCAACTCCTAAGAAGGTCATCGATTCGTTCACACGATCAACAGGCAAATCACCCATTTGGGGCTGCATCGTCTCAGGGCGTAAACGATAGCAGGGCAGACATCGAAAGATAACAGATCGGATTATTCTTCGCGCTGACAAAATCCAAAACTCCCGTTGGAGGAGCGCGGTCAATGCATTACATCCGGCATGAGCATTCTTCACATGGCGATCAATGATCAACAATCGCACCAATGGTCCGTCCTTGGGGAGCAACAGGGGATGACGTGATCTATAAGGCAAGTTAGCGTGCCTCAATCGGCCTCCTACACGCAACAATCCCTTATCATCCAGAAAGGGAGTCAAGCGCACCAAGGGTCCCTTCAATTTGGACGTCCCGGTACGGAAAATCTTAAGTTCCGGTTCAAACGCTCTAGACTGGGTCATACGCACCCAATGCAAAAGAGCATCTTGGCGCTCCTGCGGAGAGAGGACCGGACACAAATCTTTGTCCTGAGGCCGGCGACAATTTCGTATAAATCTTCTTATCCAAGCGGTCACGCCGAGCAACTTGTCCAGAGAACTGTAGCGGTCTAATAAAAATTCCCGCTCTGGAGCCGCCATAGTCTCGACAGCATGAACACGCAAGCCCGGATTTGGTACCTTCACCACAGCTGGTGTGGAAGGACAAGACGGCTGTAACAACCATTCGGGACCCCACCACAGAGTGTGGTCAATAAGCTGAGGGGCTTCGCTGCCACGTGATGCACAGTCAGCAGGGTTTATTTCACCTGGCACGTGGCGCCAAATCAACGTGGCCTTCGAGGCCTGTATTTGGGATACCCGATTGGCCACAAATACTTCCAGGGAGTGGACGGAGTTCTTAATCCAACACAGGACAACCTGACTGTCGGACCAAGCAAAGAGCGACTCAAAGTCCACACTACGTCCCAGGGTGTCAACAACGTGGTTCATCAAACGAACCAGAAGAGTAGCTCCAGACAATTCTAACTTCGGAATCGTTAATCGAGTCCGAAGTGGAGCAACCTTACTCTTAGCAATTAGCAAGTGGAGCTTAACAGCTCCTCTATCATCGACCGTCCGGATATATACGACGGCTGCGTATCCACTCTCAGACGCGTCACAAAAGCCATGAAGGCTGGCCGTAAACCGTCCCTTAGGCAGTATATGTCTAGGGATACTAACACGGTTAATGTCGGGGAGAGACGACATGAAGGACTCCCAATGTCGCAGCAAACGGCCCGAAAGGGGCTCATCCCACGACACTTCGGCTGACCAAAGTTCCTGTAGGAAGCACTTCATCCAAAACACTACGGGACTAATCCAGCCATTTGGGTCAAAGGTACGAGCTACTGTAGACAAAACCAACCGTTTCGTCCAGACCTTGGGGCTTGGCAGCTCCAATCGATAGGTGAACGTGTCCTGGACAGGTCGGTATTGCACTCCCAAAACAGACAGTAAATCTGGAGTGTTGGCATTCTCAAAAATATGAGGCTCCTGCTGGTGGTCGTCTGGCAAGTCACACAAAAGCTGAGGTGAGTTGGACATCCACTTCCTCAGTTCATAACCACCAGCCCCGAGAAGAGCAATTAGTTCATCTCGCAAAATCAAGGCTTCCTCGACACTAGAGGAGCCCGTACAAATATCATCCACAAATGCATCCTCCTTGAGAACCAAGGATGCGCGAGGGTATCGTAACCGCTCACGGTCAGCGAGTTCCACAAGTGAGCGAATTGCCACAAAGGGGCTCGAACGCAAACCGTATGTATTGGTGTTCAGCTCGTAGACTAGCATGGGATCTTTGGGATCCTCCCTCCATAATATGAGCTGATATCGTCTATCGTCCGGGTGAATCACAGTCTGCCGAAACATCATCCGGATATCGGTCACAAAGACAACGGCATGGCGACGGAAGTTGGTCAATACATCACCCACCTCGTGGTGCAACTTCGGTCCAGCATGCAGACATTGATTTAGCGAAACTCCGGTAGACGTGGGAGCTGACCCATCAAAAACAACGCGTATCTTCCCGGTGGAAGGTTTCAAAACCGCGTGGTGAGGAAGAAAATTATGTTCCTCGTTTCGCCAGTCCAGTCGCGAGACCGACATGTGCCCCAGTTGCTCATATTCTCGCATGAAGTCGACATACTTCTGTTTGAAGTCGGAGTTCCTACTCATACGACGCTCCATGGACAGCAGTCGCTTCTCGGCCAACGGCCGGGAGCTGCCAAGTGAGGGGCGAACTGACAAAAAGGGCAAACGAGTGATCAGCCGTCCCGAGTGAAGGCGACCTGTATTGTTCTGGTAGAACAACTCACACTCCTCGTCCAAGGGGTTCACTCGCTTCACGGTAGGGGGCTCTTCCACCTCCCAAAACCGTTGAAGGACATCCGATAAGGTGGAGCTAACAGTTATGTAACTGTCCACCGATGGAGATGGTGGGTTATGCCTAACTGGTCCCATCACTACAAACCCAAGCGATGTAGATAAGGCTACCAGCCCACCCTTCTGTAACTCTCTCCTCTTCCCACAATACACGCGGCCTAGAACATCGGCACCGAGCAATAAGTGAATCGGACCGGTTCGGTGGAAGGAAGGGTCAGCCAAGGTCAGTCCTGATGTCGCATCAACGACAGCGCGCGAAACGTGCTGTTGCGGAAGCTGACCAACAACCTTCTCATAAACAATCGCGGTAGCGCCAATTTTGGGCGCTGAAGAGAAGTGGGGGGAGAAGGAGAACAAAATCTGACCGATCGGATCCGGGATCCGCAGGTCTCCGATTCCTCGTACCGATTCAAGGTATGGAGATGTGTTCAAACTCAACTGCCGGACCAGCCAGCTGGAGGCAATGCAACCCTGAGCTCCCGTATCCAAAAGGGCGCGAACTAAAACAAAGGTGCCCCTCGGGCCCCACACCTGTACGGAGGCTGTTGGTAACAGCACCTGCTCCTGTGGGGGGGTTGCAGCCGACAGTTGGTTTAATGAAAATCCTCCCGCATTCCCCGCAACGGAGGGGAAGGGGGGTCCAAAGAAAAATGCGTGCGCGGCGGAGGAGTAGGGCGCTCAAGGCGCTCGAGCGGGTCCCAATCCGGCACGTACTGGCCCCGATCAAATCGGCATCGGGGGGCCGGGCGGTGCCCATGATGGGCGAAAGTTGGGGGAGCCCGTGATAAACGGGGTCTCTCCATCAGAGGGGGAGAGAAGCGTATCGGCTCCCGACGTGGCTCCCTAATAACCGTGGCCCAATCCCGCGGTGGCGCCTCAGAAGCGGCGCGTCGATCCCCCCCGCCCGTAGGGGGGGTGGGGCGCCCAATCCTCTCACTGGAGGGGGGGCGCCTGTCCAATCTCCGCGGAGGGGTGGCACGCCCCTCCGATCTCCTCGGAGATGTGGGTGACCTACGAGGGCCCCCGCCCGTGTGCGAGTCCCTCTCACTCACCACCTCACGAGTGTCTCTATTGTTGAAGCACAAAAGGGGGTGATGGGCCCCTCCACAACAGTCGCAATCTCGTGGGTGGGGGCAAGCCGATGCCATATGAGCCCCCAGGCAGCGGTAGCACCAATTCCGCTGCTTGGCCATATTCCTACGCCCCTCGGTGCGTAGGCCAACAAATTTGGGACAGGCCGGCAAACGATGGCCATCCCGCTTGCAACACTTGCAAGGCATCGGCCTCTCCCCGTGTGGAGAGTTCTGCCGCACTGCAGTATACTGCTTGTGCGGGCGGCGCTCTCTCCGTGGCGCTGCCCGGGATGCCTCATAGCGGCCTGTACTCGGTCCCGGTATAGGAGCCAGATCCAAGTGGTCGGTCATCCGACACTCATCCTCCAAAAATCTGAGGAGATCCGAGAAGGGGGGGAGGTACGAGGCACTATTGCCCCCGTATCTTTGTTCAAAGCACCCTTTCATCTCCATGGGAAGCTTATTGAGGATGAGGTGGAGCAAAATAAAGGACCACTGGTCCACCGGTAGATCAAGTCGTTTGAGCGCGTTAATAGCGCTTAGCAGCGGGTTCAAAATCTCCTTCCTCAATGAGGAGACCCGCGATACTCGTGGCAGCCCTAAAATGGCAGCCACATGTGTGTCCGCTAGCAAGCGAACATTCTGATACCGGGCGGTCAACAACGCCCTTGCAATATCATAACTGTCATCGTTGACAGGTAGATGCTGGACAAGCACACCAGCCTCTCCACGTAAGGCAGAGAGCAAATAGGCCAATTTCTGGCTAGGGAACAGGTCGTCCCTCGAGTGAACCAGGTGTATAAGATGAATTATTATTTATTTAATTACATCGTGGTTCTATAAGCAAATCATTTATTAAGCGTTAGCACAGAGTAATAATAATCTGGTCTGTCAGTCCCCATACACAGATTAAGTATTAACTTAACATATAGAACATCCCCCCCTTTTCCCCTTTTATTAATAAGAGAGAAATAGATTCTTATGAACCATAAAAACTTTAATTATTACAAATCAACCACATAATCATTATAATGAGCAGGCCTTTTTATAATTCTACCTGACCTTGTAGTAACATTTGGTACATTGTTATTAACCTCTATATTTCTAGTACAAACATCATTATTATTATTATTAGTCACCCTACTACCTTTTATTTCACAACTAGGAATAACAATTGGTTTAACATTAAAATTATTATAATTCTTAATAACATGTCTTTTATTTCTTATAACGCTGTTCCCCTTTTCATTTTTGATTACAAAAGATCTATCATTTTTACGTTCCACAATTTTACCTGGGTACCAGACTTTGTCTGGCCTATTTTGTATTCTTACTATATCACCCCTTTTAAATACTTTGCCTTCTTTAGCAGTCTTATCATAATTATTTTTAATCTTGTCTCTAATAATACTCATTTTACTTAATACATTTTCTGGTAATTTTGGTTTTAACAGTTCTATGGAACAAGGTAGATTTGTCCTTAATTGTCTAGACATAAGTAATTGAGATGGACTATATTCTAGTCCTGCTACTGGAGTCGTCCTGTAATGTAACATTGCTAAGTTAAAATCTGATTCGCTATCTTTACACTTTTTAAACATATTTTTAACAATACCAACAGCTTTTTCACTAAGCCCATTAGACTGGGGATATCTAGGGCTGGAATGTATTAATTCAATTTCTAAAGAACTGGCAAATTTTTTAAACTTATATGAGGTAAAGGGCATATTGTCACAGACAATATATTTAGGACATCCATGTGTAGAAAAAATAATTTTTAGTTTATTAATTACTGAGTCACTGGTTTTATCGTTCAGTTTCATAACTTCTATCCATTTTGAAAAGTAATCTACTACAACTATATAATCCTTACCACTATAGGAACCTATATCCATGGCTATTTTATAAAACGGTATTGATGGAACGTCATGAGACACCAGCGGTTCTTTGGTATTTGAAGCTCTATATTTTTGGCAGGTACTACAAATGTTAACCCATTTTTCTATGTCAGATGACATTCCCGGTCAAAATAAGGAAGCTCTTGCTCTTTTCTTGCATTTAACTATGCCACAGTGTCCTGTATGTACTATCTTTAACATTTCTTTTCTCATATCTACAGGCACAACTATCTTATTTTTATGATATACAATACCCTGATTGACACTTATATTATGTCTTAATTTGTAAAAAAAATTTAATTCCTTATTTAATATATTTCTGTCATTTTTTGGCCATTCAGTTTTATACCATTGTATTATTTGCTTAAGATTCATGTCCTTTTCTGTTTCTATTTGAAATTGGTTTAACCTTCTATTTGACACTGACAATTCTGTTTCCACCCCATGAACAATTTCTTTTAAAGTTAAATCTACTTTTGCATTATTTTTTAAATAGTTTCTGGATAAATAATCTGCAATATACATTTTACTGCCGGGTACATATTTAATTTCAAACTCATATTTTAACAACTTCAAAACCATTCTTTGTAGCCTGGAACTTATTTTTATTAATGTCTTTGTTTACTATAGCTACCAAAGGTTTATGATCTGTCTCTATAACAATTTTACGTCCATAAACAAACTGATGATATTTTTCCATAGAAGCACAAATTGCAAATAATTCTTTCTCAATGGGTGCCCATCTACATTGACAGTCAGTGTAACAGCGTGAATAAAACGATATTGGTTTACCATTTTGAAGTAAGCATGCTCCCATGCCACTTTTAGAGCTGTCCGTTTGCAACACGACTTTATCTTTATTATTTAGTATAGCCAATGTAGGTGCGCAACTCAGTTTAGTTTTTAATTCATTGAATGCTTTAGAGTGCTTTAATTTGCTTAAATAGTTGCACATACCCAAAAACTTTTGTAATTCCTTAAGGTTATTTGGTTCTTTAAGTTCTAATATAGCTTTTATATGATCTGTATCTAATTGTATTCCGGATTTAGATACCACCATTCCCACATATTTAACACTGTTTAACTTATATTGCAGCTTTTTACTATTAAATTTTACATTAAATTTTTTAGCTCTATTTATTACTTTTTCCATTATTTGATCATGACAACTACTATTAGAAGCTGCAATTATTAAATCATCGTAATATATTTCAACACCCTCTATATCACCAAAAATCTCACTATAAATTTTTTGCATAACCTCTGGAGCTGAACAAATACCAAAAGGCATTCTGATGAAGTTATATCTACCAAAAGGAGTTCCAAAAGTACAAACTTTATTCTCATCCTGTAGCTTAATTTGGAAAAATCCATCTTTCATATCTAAAACTGAGAATACTACTTTCCCTGCTAAGTTATTATATATCTCTTCAGGAGAAGGAATTTGATACCTTTCTCTTAAAATATTTTTGTTCAACTCCTTTGGATCCAAGCATAACCTTAATGTCTTATCCGGTTTTTCAACTATTACTAAATTGTTACACCAGTCAGTTGGGCCCTCAACTTTTTTGATTATTCCCCTTTTTTCATAATTATCTAATGTGTCTTTTAATTTACTTCTAATAGTTTGTGGTATTCTTCTTATTGGCTTTACTACTGGATCAACATTTTCCTTCAATTTAATGTTATACTCTCCAATTATTCC
The DNA here is from genome assembly GCA_963935595.1 of Schoenobius gigantellus. Classification (NCBI taxonomy): domain Eukaryota; kingdom Metazoa; phylum Arthropoda; class Insecta; order Lepidoptera; family Crambidae; genus Schoenobius; species Schoenobius gigantellus. Next base: position 25,183,212 of record OZ012559.1, read on the forward strand.
TAGTCCTGTAAATATTTCTTTATTATTTTTTATAAAAAGTTCCATCTCTTGATTTTCATTTTTCATACAATCTATTTTATGTATTAAATTAAATCGAATGCAATCCGGTAATCCGATAACTGGTTGTACTGGTAAATCAATGACATTAAATTTTATTTTAAGAAATAAGTTTTTAATAGTGCAGTCTACCTCTATACAACCTAATTTTTTAATTTTTTGACCATTATATGCTACTAATACTGACTTACTATCACTAATTTTTAAGTTATTATGCTCATTTAATAATTTGAACAGTTCCAAGGGTAAAGTATTGCAGTCCGCACCAGTATCTAATTTAAATAAGTTTTTTCCTAAGATATTAATATTTTCAGACCACTGTACCTTGTTAACATAATTAATGCTGTCAATATGAAAAGATTCTTCCGATACATCACTATCCTCTTCTATTCTATCAATCTTGTTATTTTTGTTTTTATCTTGTTGTTGCTGCAACACCCTCTTTCGGCAGCATTTTGCAAAGTGATTATATTTGTTACAAGTTGCACATTTCTTTCCATATGCTGGACATTTATTTATAGCATGTGTCTGCGCACATCTTGTACAATTTCTTATTTCATTTAATTTGTTTTTTATTTGCCTTTTTTCTATAATATTAATTTTCTCTTCGGTTTCCTTTTCTAATATTTTAATTTGAAGCTTTCCCGCTTCTGCTGCTCTACATATTGTCTCTGCTTTTTCTAATGTTAAAAGAGATTCTCTGAGTAATAATTCCTTTATACTGGAATCTTTCAAGCCTACTATAATCATCATAGTGATCATGCGATTTTCCATTTTCTCAAACTCACATAGCTTGCCAAGATTTTTTAGCCTTGTAATAAAATGATCGATGTTTTCGTCATTTTCTTGTTTACAATTCATAAAGTTATATGTGTTGATAACTATGTTGTTTGTTGGTTGCGCATATTTTTCAAACTCAAGCAACAATTCTTGAAACGTTTCAATTTTACCTTCCTCAAAGGTGTTGTACACTTGAATAGCTTCCTCACCTGCTGCATTAAGAAATATTGCTATCTTTCGACTGTCATCAACTTTGTTTAGTCCTGCAGCTTCTAGGTAAATTTCAAAAGATTGCTTAAACTTTTTGAAGTTGTTGTTTTCTCCCGTAAGCGTTAAACCTTTTAGGGGCTTGATTCCCTCCATTTTTCATGCTAACTCTCAACCTCTCAACATATAAAACTCTTATTTAATCTAATCCGTCGACAACTTACACACTTTTCACTTAATGCATTATATGTTATTGATTTAATTAAACTCTTTTTTCCACCTGACACCATGTATAATATGAATTATTATTTATTTAATTACAACGTGGTTCTATAAGCAAATCATTTATTAAGCGTTAGCACAGAGTAATAATAATCTGGTCTGTCAGTCCCCATACACAGATTAAGTATTAACTTAACATATAGAACACCAGGCTATCAAAGAGGTTAATGAACCCCATCCAAGAAGCCAGGTTCCCATCAAAGGTTGGGATGTCCAAAGTGGGCAGTCTGCCCAGCAAGCCGGCCGGGGTAGGCTTGACCTCCCCGGTCGTGCACGACTCACCCCTCCGGGCGAATAGGATAGCCTGAGCCTTGTTTATGATCACATCCGCCTGTTCAAAACATTGATCATAATCGGCATTAAATTGGTCGACTGCCCGCAACTCAGCGGCACCCTCGGCTGGGTGGTCGAGCAAATATTGTTGATGAACAACAAAAAGCTGCTCCAATTCCTTTAAGCGAGCAGGTACTCCCTCACGCCGAATTAACAAGGCCTGTTCTCGGTCTGGTCGGTCTACCAAGGCGACGGCACTAGCAAACCATCTCAAGATCTTTTGTGCACCCGCGCGGGCACCACTAAGCGGACTGACTGGCGGGACCATTTTGCACCAAAATTAATATACACTATAATAATACACGGACAAACAGACCGACAACCGCAGACAACAAAACAGATCGGGAGGAACTTCAAAGGCAGAACAAATATATAAACAAACCAAAATCAAGTGTAAATGCTAGAACTTAACTAGAACAACAAAGGCATTTAACAACAGAATTTTTCAAACAAATTAAATTCAAGTATTAAGTCAATAACTTAACAAACATAATATTCAAAGGCAAACAAAACAAAATCAAATGTAAATGCTAAAACTTAACACAGCAAAATAGTGTATTACAACAACAGCAAAGTCATTTAGCAGCAAAATTTTTTAAACAAATTAAATTCAAGTATAAGTTTACAACTTAACAAACAAATTATTCAAGGGCAAAACAAAGATATGAAAAAACAAACCAAAATCAAATATAGGTAAATGCTAGAACTTAACTAGAACAACAAAAGGCATTTAACCCCAATTTTTCATATACAATGACAACTAGTTAGGGAGATCGGTCCACAAATGAGATTGTAGTCGGTATAACATCAGCAATCAAAAACAATTAATATGTATTGCCCGTTTGGACAACCAACAAGATTACAATATTAATTGTACAATACTAATCAACCACTCAAATCTAAAAACCACGCTCTGCTACCAAAAGATGGTGGTGCCCAAAGTAGACTCCACCACGTCGGCGTTTCACCACGAGGCGCTGAACGCGCCTCAGGGTCTCACTGCACAGACTATAATGCAGTGTTGCCACTCGCTCTTCCTCGAGCGTGAACAATTAGGGATCTATTAAATACCTACATAATATAATTATCGACGTTGAAACTAGGTGAGTGATGAGCACGACATCACTGGGAGAAGAACTGACAAGCGAGAATTAGTGACGACCTACAAAATTTCGAAACATCTTGCATATACGTGTCTCTGTCTAACTTCTCTTAGCAGCGCCTAATGTCAAAGTGAGTCAAATATATTAAGTTCAGTAGCTATTTCTGCTAGGTTTCTATGCTTTAGTTATTCTTCTGAGGTGACAGTAATAACGTAGTATCTCTATTAAGTCTGTGCAGTAATGTAAATAATTAATTGTATCATGGCTGGCTGAAAGGCCTAGAAGCCAAGCCTAAAATATAAAAAAAAATAATTATTGTATCTCGAAGACTCGAAATGCAAACTTGATGCAAACAAATATTAAATAAATCTGTTTATCAATATTAATTTACTCATTTTGTAAATGTGATACTTAAACATTTCGTAAAATGACTAAACAATGCAGAGTCTGTTTGGCTGATGGTCATAATAGTTTATTTAACCAAAGAGATAAAATCATGATATCTACCAAGATTATGTGTTTAACCAAAGTTAAAGTTAGTTTTACTAAGTGACTAAAATGCATTCCGACGACACAAATTTATCAACTCTGTTACCTAACGAACGATTATCCATTTTTAGGTATATCCAGGAGATGGACTACCAACCTCAATTTGCAATAATTGCCTTGCAAGGTTAAATGATTGTTTTGATTTCATTAATTTGTGCAAAAGTACTGATTCAAAACTCAGATCTGCCCTCGAAACAAATAGAGTGGAAAATTCTTTTCTTATGAAGATTGAATTACCGGCAAGTGGTTTTTGTAATAATCTAAACAAGATTAGTGCAGTTTCAGATAAAAATGATAAACAACTGGCAGTAAAAATAGTTAACGATAATTATTCCGAACATACAGAAGAAACGTCAAACAAGATATTAAAAACCGAAGATAATGTTTTAGTAACAAATCAGGTAAACAAATCAAGAAAGAAAGACAACAGCAAGAAAATTGAGAAACCGCAATGCTCAACATGTGGAAAAGTTATGTCATCAAGGTAACAAAATCTTGAAATTATAAAAAAAACAGTATAACAAATACTGTTTTTTTATAAAAAAAACAGTATTTGTTGTTACCTAAAAATCTGAGTTAATGAACCATATTTTTAAGTCTTTTTTGTGCATCTGCATGACACAATTTTATTTTATTATTTAAAAACATAGTATTTGGATTCATTAATATTTTTCTTAGTGCCAATAGGCTTACACTATTTATATGAAACATTTATTTAAACAAATAATAATTAAGAGATCCAGTTACTATTTAAACATTTTATCAACTTAACTATTTACTGAAATCTTATTAATCAAGAGGCATTTATATGTTTATGTGTCGAAAATGTATCAAAAATAAAATCTCTTAAATCAATATTATCAATATTATCATTGTTTTTTGTTTTCTATTCACTGATAATGTAACTATAGACCTATTGCTTCAATAACTCAATTGTGATACAGGTTTCGCCTCAAGACGCACTTGAGAACACACACCGGTGAAAAACCCTATTCTTGCCCTCATTGTAACAAGGATTTCTCATTGGCTCAGAATCTCAAAGTTCATCTAAGAACGCATACTGTAAGTATATGTATACAAGAACTTGTGTCTGTAGAAGAAATATAGTGATTCAATAGGTTTTCTATGAATTGTGTATGAGTGTGTGCTTGTGTGCATGCATGTGTGTTTTTATCTTGAGTAGATTATTAATTGAACAGCACGAGAGAGACAATAACTTGGCATTCCATGGATTCACCGTGCGGGTGCCGGGTCCATCGCATTGCAGAGAAAAGAGCCAAAGCAGTGCCTAGGGCTTACAACCCAGGTGCAGATTTAAGTAGCTACTTTACAATGCATCAACATTCACCTTCACCACTTCGGCTCCTCTCTCTCTTTGTCTCTGTAACAACTTATTAACTATTCATAACTTTTTCAATATTTTAAAAAAGTTATGATTGTAGATTGATTGTAGGGATGATATAAATTGTGTATTTATCTATTGTTGTGTTTTCTTTTGAGCTACAGAAGAGGACTATTCAAGCAATTACATTTTCTTAAGCTTCGACCGTCGTTGACCCGCCGAGCTACTGTTGTATTCACGCCAGGCAGGGCGTCGGCGGGACGTCACACGCCGGGCGGGAGGGCGCTGTGTGACGTCTTTCATATTAACTAATACAACTGCTTATATCGCGCCGATACCCCGTCGCTGTCCCGCCCCGCCTGCTGTCTGACTGAACCTAACTTATGTGATTAGTCTGTGAGAAAAATTAAAGAAATTGGTGTTATGACTGTTGCATCACAATATATTCACAAGAATAAAAGTTTACATCTGTTTTGTAAACTCAGTCATATTCATTCAGTAAATACTAGGTAAAAGAATGTTAGCATTACCAAATACTAGGCTCAAAAAATTAATAAATCTTTATTGCGCATAAATTACATTGACAGTTGAACTTATCTCTCACAGAGATTTCTTCCTTTTTGAGGCTTTTTTGTGTATATACAGGGTGTCACAGAAGCCGGCGTCAAGCCGAAAGCAGGTGATAGATGAACTCATATATGTTATCAGAAAAATATAAAAAAAAATCTAAGTCACCTATTTAAAAAAAAATCTAGCATTAAAAAAAATTGATAAAATTTACACCCTGTGACGGTTTTTTCACTGTTGTTGCTACAATTCTTGACTTTTCTAAACATTTTCTTTTGTTTTGTAATCCTGAATAATGTTTCTGTATACTCTAATCTAAAATTTAAAGCCAGCTGCTCCAAATTAGAAGAATATGCAATTTTTATCTAAATTAAATATTCAAAATTAATTTTTCGCATAGCTTTAACAAGCTGCACTGAAAAAAAAAAGTACTATGCGAGTTTGGCAAGTAACTGCAAAAGTTGGCGCATTCAATAAGGATTCCAAAATGGTATGATACTTGGTAGATAATTTCTACGATTGCAGACAATATTTTTTTTCCAAAAACAGGCAGTTTTGAACAAATTTTTCTTACGTACTTAAAATTTATTCTAATGTACCCATGGTTTGCTTTAAGGCCGTAACTTTAACATTCTAGTTTGAGTGAGACCTGGAGAGTCATTTTACGAAGTGTGAGAGAGACAGATAGTGAAATAAATTAAATACACAAAAATTGTTTAACATAATTTATTTAAATGTCAAGATTTACAACAGGTGTTCAAACTGTCTTCCTTCAGCTCAAATGCAGGCTCGACATCTTCTTAAAAAAGATCGGGCTATCAAGCGGGCGAATCTTCCATTATTAACAAAATCATTTGCTTCTATTATTCTTTGCCGTAGGTCAGTCACAGTTTCGATTGGCTTTGCGTAAACTTTTTCTTTCACCGCTCCCATGAGATAGTACCAGATCGTCCTATCCATCTGCCTGGGTATTCCTCATCGAGATATTCTCTTACTGAGCTGGCATAGTGAGCTGGGCAACCATCTTGTTGAAACCACATATCTCTTAGAATGTTAAGTGGCACATCTTCCAGTAGATTTGGTAAATCATTTTGTAAAAAATGTAAATAAACTTCACCAGTCAAGGCGTCTGGCAGCTCAAAAGCACCTATTATTTGTCCATTTAAAATTCCAGTCCACATATTCACTTTAAATCGATATTGTGATCTATCTTGCCTCATCAAATGAGGATTTTCGATATGCCACTCGTGTAAGTTGTGTAGGTTCATGTAACCATCTTTTTTAAATGTCGACTCATCTGACCACAAAATTTTTTCGAAGAATCGCGGATCTTCTCTGTGTTTTTGTAGCATTGTTTGACAAAAGCAACACGGGGTCGATGGCCCCGGGGTAGTAGAGTTTGTACTCACTGTACGTGGTACGGGTGTAGCTGATTTCTTTGCAAAATCCGATGGGCTGTACTTTTGGGTACTCCTGTGCTTCTCTCTATTCCACGTACAGAAATACTCCGATCTTCTTCGACAATGTCTAGTACAACGTCCTCGTAAGGGGGACGAAATCTTCTTTCACTTTGTACTTGGTTCGGCAGTCGGCCCTCTGAGAAGAGTAATCGGTGCACATTTGTAAAGACTCGATGATCCGGAAAACGAGCTGCATTTGGGTACCTCTCACGATAAAGTCTAGCTGCAGCGTTGGCATTGCATCTACATTCCCCATAAATTAAATGCATGTTGGCGTATTCTTGTGACGTGTACGCAGACATGGTGGCACTACACAATTACACAATCAACGACGATAAGTAGTCCGGAGCAAAGCAAAGGTCGTCGGTAGAGAAACTAAACAGTCCAAATCCAAATCACAAGCAATCAAGTCCAATAAACGAAGCAGAAAGTGGTAAGCACGAAATCAACACGAACGAATACAAAAAGATGCGCAGTAAGCGAAGGAGCGAAACGTACTGATGTGTATTGTTTGTGCGTTAGCGAATAATTGGCGTCACTATCTGTCTCACTTCCACTTCGTAAAATAGTCATTTTACGAAGTGGACTCGCCGTCTCTGTCACGTTAGCGTCACTATCTGTCTCGCTCATACTTCGAATCTCTCCGTCTCTGTCACGTTAGCGTCACTATCTGTCTCTCTCACACTTCGTAAAATGACTCTCCCGGTCACTCAAACTAGAATGTTAAAGTTACAGCCTTAAAGCAAACCATGGGTACATTAGAATAAATTTAAAGGCAGTTTTGAACAAATATTTCTTATAATACATAAGAAAAATTTGTTCAAAACTGCCTGTTTTTGGAAAAAAAAATATTGTCTGCAATCGTAGAAATTATCTACCAAGTATCATACCATTTTGGAATCCTTATTGAATGCGCCAACTTTTACAGTTACTTGCCAAACTCGCATAGTACATTTTTTTTCAGTACAGCTTGTTAAAGCTATGCGAAAAATTAATTTTGAATATTTAATTTAGATAAAAATGGCATATTCTTCTAATTTGGAGCAGCTGGCTTTAAATTTTAGATTGAGAGTATACAGAAACATTATTCAGGATTACAAAACAAAAGAAAATGTTTAGAAAAGTCAAGATTTGTAGCAACAAGAGTGAAAAAACCATCACAGGGTGTAAATTATATCGATTTTTTTAGATGTTAGATTTTTTTTTTATTAGGTGACTTAGATTTTTTTTTATATTTTTCTGATAACATATGAGTTAGTCTACCGCCTGCTTTCGGCTTGACGTCGGCTTCTGGGACACCCTGTATACAACTAGCTTTTGCCCGCGGCTTCGCTCGCGTTCAATTCGGGGTAACACTGAAGATTTAAAAAAAAGGCAGGTATTTTTCGTTGGTAACAAAGAGTCTGTGTGCCGATTTTTAGCTTCCTACCTTGAAAACTGCAAAAAGTCCCATATAAAATTTCACCCCCTCTTTTAAGGGGTTGGGGGCAGATTAAAAAAAAAATGATGCACGTTTTTTTTGATAGTCACAAATAGTTCGCATACCAATTTTTAGCTTTCCACCTTGAAAATTGCGGAATGCTCCATACGAACTTCCACCCCCCATTTTAGGGAAGCGGGGGGTTAGAAAGAGACAAAAAGTAGCCTATGTCACTCTCCATCCATTCAACTATCTCCACTTAAAAAATCACTTCAATCCGTCGCTCCGTTTTGCCGTGAAAGACGGACAAACAAACACACACACACACACACTTTCCCATTTATAATATTAGTATGGATAAATCCGCAACCAATAATATTAATATAAATGTGGCTGAGCTGACCCCAACTGCGCTACAAAAAAAACTGGAAAATAGATTGTTTGAGTATGCCACTATAATGTCCAGAGTTTGTCGCCTATGTTTCAGAATTTGTCGCTTGCGCGTTTCAGTGATATATGTGGCTCTGCTGAGGTAACGTTACCCCAGCTGAACCACACGGATCTCGCAAACGAAAAAACATAGCGAAAATTTGTTAGCTGATATACATAGGCGGCAGTTTGTCAAAGTTTGTCAGATAAGTTTCAGTGTTCATCAGGCTGGCGTTTTTTTTTTAGTTTATTTATAACAAATGTAATAATAATAATAAAGCTTTATTAATTCCCCATTTTACAATGATGAAAATAGGTATATCACAGGTTTTTTTTATATATTGGGACCCCTTGATGGGTGAAAGCCTCCTCCATCTTTTTCCACTTCTCCCTGTCTCCAGCCACATTTACCCAGTTTTTTCCTGCCACTGCCTCCAAGTCATCCTTCCAACGTAATCTAGGTCTTCCCACTTTCCTTTTGCCTGATTTAGGACCCGGCCAAATTGTAGCTTTAATTGTCCACCTACGATCTTTCTGTCTCACTAGGTGACCCGCCCATTGCCATTTTAGTTTCAGAGTTTGATTTAGAGCATCTGTTACTTTAGTTTTCTTTCTAATTAATTTACTATTTATTTTGTCTATTTTTCTGATTTTCAGTATGCTCCGTTCCATTGCTCTTTGGCAAGTGTTTATTTTGTTTCTTATTTTGGTACTGTATGTCCATGTTTGTCCATGTAAGACAAGGAAGTATGCAAGTGTCCATTATAATTTTCTTTTCTTCCATATCATATGAGCCTTTCAGTGTTTTCTTTTGTGACCAGAAGCGCTTCCAACTTGTATTAATCCTTCTTTCTACTTCTTCTTCATTATTCTTATCTTTAAATGAAACTTGTTTCCCAAGATATATATACTCTTCAACATATTCTATCTCTGTATTTTGTGTATATATCTTAGATCTTTTGTTGTTTGTCATGATTTTTGTTTTATTGGCGTTCATTTCCAGTCCGACTGTTCTACTCTGCTGGTCGAGTTGTTGTATCATGTCTTGTAGCATGATGTAGTTATCCGCAAATATAACAATATCGTCTGCAAACCTTAAGTGGCTCAAGTATTTGTTGTCTATTAGGATACCTTTCTTCTTCCAGTTCAATTTCATAAAAATGTGTTCCAAGATGGCAATAAATAATTTTGGTGAGAGTGTGTCTCCTTGTCTCACCCAATGATATCTTTTCTCCCTTAGACTCCAGACGTACTGAGCTGGTACTAACATTATATATGTTTTTTAATACTTGTATATATTGTTGTTCTACATTAAAGCATTCCAATGCATTCCATATTGATTTGTGTGAAATACTATCAAATGCTTTTGTGTAGTCAATAAAACCAAGGTAGAGAGGTGTGTGTGTCTTCTTTGAACTTTTCTATCACTTGTTCTAGAGTTTGAATGTGGTCAGTTGTAGAATAGCCTGAACGGAAACCTGCTTGTTCCACTGGTTGTTTGCTGTCTATTGTTGGAGTTAATCTGGTTTGTAGTATTGATGCAAACAGTTTATATATACAACACAGTAAGCTTATAGGTCGATAGTTTGAAATGTCTAATGGGTTTCCTTTTTTGTATATTAAGATTATCTCTGCATGTGTCCATTGATGTGGTACCATGTTTTAAAATATTGTTATATAGCTTTGTTAGTGGGTGAGCTAGTTCATATTGACCTATTTTGAATAACTCATTGCAAATACTATCTGGTCCCGGACTTTTATCTGTTTTCAACTTTTTGATATGTTTTATGACTTCTTCCTCTATATCCTTAACTTTTGTGTTTTTTTTATTGCATATTTCGTTAAGTTCTGTCTCTTGGTCTTGTGTTTGCTTTGAATATAAATTTCTGTAAAAATCTGTAGCAATTTGTAATATGTCCTGTCATTTGTTTTGTCATGTCGATAACGTTACCCCAGCTGAACCACACGGATCTCGCAAACGAAAAAACATCGCGAAAATTTGTTAGCTGATATACATAGGCGGCAGTTTGTCAAAGTTTGTCAGATAAGTTTCAGTGTTCATCAGGCTCGCGTTTTTTTTTAGTTTATTTATAACAAATAACACAAACAATACTTTTTCATCTCACAAACCAAAAGCCACGGGGGGTTGTCCGGAATGCTAGATTAGAACTTATAATTTGCTGAAGTACTTACATTATTCTATTCTATCAGTTTACAGTTGTTATCAACAAAAAGTTATCATAAGCGCATTACAAAATGATTCACCTACGACGATCGTCCACAGCTATTCGTCGCTGGTGCATAAAACAGGTTTTGTACTACACATCTAGAGGCTGTTCAAGAAATGTTTTTTTAATTTAGACTTAATATTACTTTTAGTAATACTTTGTACAAAGGATGAATCTAACTTATTAATTAAACGAGGAATGATATACAGGCTGGTTCTCTTTCCGTAAGCATTATTCGCACCAGTAATTAGTAATCTTTTATTGGTTTTATTACGAGTCATAATGTTGTGCGGTATTTCTGCTTGAATACTTTCATCAAAGAGATTTTCTTTAAGAAGGCTGTAAATAACCTTGGTATGTATGGGAGGAACCTTACAGTATCTAAATAGTTCAAATTCATCGAATTTACATTTCTCTAATATGTTAGGTGTAACAACTTTTTTTAAGATTCTAATTTGTAATTTTAAAATACAGTCCAAGTAGGTCTTATAGGTTCTGCCATAGCTTGTCAATCCGTATGCAATAGAGTCCACTAGAGCGTTATAAAGCATAAGTCTTACCTTGAAGGGTATTCTATCTTTGATCACATAGAGGTTGGCGAGAAAATCTTTAAGTTTTTCACATATCCGAGTGACTTGCGGCAACCAGTTAAACTTGTTATCAATAATCAGACCAAGGTATGTGTATTTGTCAACGGTTTGGATTTCAGGGCAATCGCAATTGTTAGCATTTTTGTGCAAGCAACGATGTTCATGAGCCACAAGCCTTCCACAACTGGCGCGTCCACTCTTGTTGTATGGACTGCAGATGTGGATAAGTTTAGTTTTTTGAGCGTTAAGGACTAAACTATTGTCTGTTTAACTAACTTAAACTGTTTAGGGGGTTTTGTGTAACTCAGCTGGGGTATCATTACCCATTCAGCTGGGGTGATGTTGCTGATAGATAGGTGGCAATTTGTCTGTGTTGAAACAACACACTCCTGAAAAGCGACTCTGTTCGTTATCTTGGCCTACACTTAGACAGACGACTTAACTGGCAAAAGCACATTAAAACCAAACGGGATGAAGTAAATATCAGGTTCAGTTCTTGTCTTTGACAGTAGTTCGTCAAAACTTCTGGTCGACATACTCTCTGCTCTATTAAAGGGTGAACATGTAGTCTCCTTCTTCACTTCAATTTTTTTTCTTGTGTAATATAGGGCAATAACTAATAACACTCGCCACATTGGATGCATTGCGCGCGTCTGTACATCGCGGCGGTCAGGTCGATACTAAAACGACATACGCGGACGATCGGTCTGCGCAGAGCGATCCGTACTGACGGTCCGCGTGACACTAAAACCAGCCTAGAAGCGCACCTCCGCCGGCCAGTCAGTCACTTTCGCGCAGCCGCACCGGCAACATCTCCAAGCGTACGCGTCGTTTCGCCCGCCCATAATAGCCTAGACCTAGTACTTGGGTAGGGCCTAGTTTAGGTCCTGTCATTTGTTTGGTGTATTGAGCCAGTCATTGTTCCCATTTTTGATTTTGCGTACGAGCTTCCTAACCTCTGTCTATCGGCTCCCTCGGGAGCAACGAGAGTTGAAGGTTACAGGAGCACCGGCGTACGTAATATATGTAACACGCTCTTTCGATTGCTACGGTCGCGCAGGCCCCATTCGGGGCTAACCCAGTTCGTCAGTCGAACGAGCGTAAAGAGTAGAAATAATCCCGCGAAACCAGGCTAACCAAGCATAGAGGCTCCGTGGACCGCCTGATCCGGCAGCGGTCCACGTCACCACTAGGCGCGTGACGTCGCGAACCCAGTAACCCAGTCGATCCAAAGCATCGCGAAGGACGAGGTTCCCGCTGGCTGTCACAGGAGTGACGGTCCCAGCCGCCAGAGGTTCCAGCGCCCCGACAGTCGTCATAGGCGTGACGGCTCCCGTATCCCTGTTCGTCCCATTTCCTCCCCTCGTCTCGTGCCTACGTAGCTCGTGGTCGGTCACAGTGCATAACTCTAGTGAAACGTATCATAATCGGACGTCGTCGCTCCGTCCCGATTTGTTGTCGTGCCCAGGCAACCCCTGTCCGGTAAATTAGTGCGATCATTTGCCCTACGTGGCATAATTAAAGTTACGCGCGTTGCGCGCCCGGAACCTGTAATAGTAAGTAATTTAAGAATAGTTGAGTGATTTTTTGGTCTTGTAAATAAACTCTTATAAAAAATTATTTGTATCTGGCTGTTTCTCTCATCTGACCCCGTAGGCAACCCTGATAGAGTAACATTAACCCTTTAATGTCACGAAACGAACCTTGGCCGGGTGTCACCCCGTCACATTTGGCCCAAAATATTTTAAACAAAATAAAACAAGTAAGTACACCGTTCTTGTTGAGAATAAGTTTTTTTTTTGCAAATCGTACTTTTCAAGCGACATTTGCTGAGTTGCAGCAACTTTGCTGCAGGTGAGCTCTGAAACGGTAGACCGACAAACTCTGAAATTTGTCCAAAAAACTTGGACATTTTTTTTTCTGTATTGATCTGCAATCAGTCTTACGACTATAAGCGGATTTTTGAGTGTTTAGTCTGATTTAAGGGCTTCCTCCAGCGAGTGATGCCCTTATTCTTGCCGGCGCCCTTCCAACTGCTGAATTCCGCTGGCTGTTGGCTAATGAGTTATGATGGCTTGAGAGCGGAACCATGGTGCATCACAAATTGTTCGGAGGATACCATTTTGAAGATGTTGAATGATGGAGATGCTTGTGTTGCAAGCGGTACCCCAGAGTTGTATTCCATACATCTAAGCGGGTTTCAGAATTCAGAATGCTATTGTAGATAAGTAGCTTGTTGTCTGAAAGTTTGGAGTTGTGAGACATTAACTAAAGCATTGTCCTGAACCTGATATTTACTTCATCCCGTTTGGTTTTAATGTGCTTTTGCCAGGTAAGTCGTCTGTCTAAGTGTAGGCCAAGATAACGAACAGAGTCGCTTTGCAGGAGTGTGTTGTTTCAACACAGACAAATTGCCACCTATCTATATCAGCAACATCACCCCAGCTGAATGGGTAATGATAACCCAGCTGAGTTACACAAAACCCGAAAGTGACTGACTGGCCGGCGGTGGTGCGCTCGTAGGCTGGTTTTAGTGTCACGCGGACCGTCAGTACGGATCGCTCCGCGCAGACCGATCGTCCGCGTATGTCGTTTTAGTATCGACCTGACCGCCGCGATGTACAGACGCGCGCAATACATCCAATGTGGCGAGTGTTATTAGTTATTGCCCTATATTACACAAGAAAAAAAATTTAAGTGAAGAAGGAGACTACATGTTCACCCTTTAAGAGGATTGTGAAGTAATCGTGCGCGGCGCGAGTAGGTATTTTCTAAAATGCTATCTGTTTCACATCGCTCGGCCTCCGGTCTGGCGTTTACACCACAAATACAACATGCGCAAATTTTCACGCACACTACGACACAGCAGCGCGCGACTCGGCCACGATACTCGGCGGCTGCGGCCGGCGCGAGAGCTCGAAATTATTATTCTATCGTTCGTAATCCCTTTCTTCCGCTCGCAACTTCGCCATCGTTACTTTCATTTTTCGTGTGGGAATTTTATGTTTTCACACAGAAAAATAATTTTATAGCCTATATTACTCAGTGATAATGTAGCATTCTATTAGCCAAAGAATTTTTAAAATCAGTCTGGTAGTGTTTGAGTTTATTCATTACAAACAAAAATACAAACGTACTTAATCTTCTTTCTTCATAATATTTTAGTAGATGAGGTTCGGAATACAGAATTTATTTACATTTCGTAAATTATTTTTGTGTTGAAATTTATTGTGAAGGCACTTATTTGGTATCCCTATACGTAAGTTATAGGATTGAGGGTGAGGACTTTTTGTTAGGAAAGTATGTATCCTATATTTACCTGTCTAAGGAAAATGCCATTTTTTAAGATGAGTGTTATACTGAATTAAAATAACTTGCATTTGAGATGTGAATCTTTTCTGAAAATAAAACATTAAACATATAATAATACTTTTACATACAAACTAAATAGGAACAGGGATACAAAAATAAAAAGTAATAATAAATAATAATAATATTTTTTTGATTGGGCTGGGCAGCTTTTGCAGAACTTGGCTTTGCTTTTAATATGAGCATTAGCATAAAACAGAAAGCGCGGATCTTCAACTAGTGTGTCCTACCAGTGCTTACTTATGGAGCCGAGATATGGATAACAACTAAGGCCATCGTCCACAAACTAGAGGTGGCACAAAGAGCAATGGTAAGAAAATTGGTAGGAGTAACACTCCGGGACACGAAAACGAATAGTTGGTTCCGAAAACGGCGTCAGGTCTCGGACATTACACACCACGTAGCAAAGCTCAAGTGGCAATGGGCTGGACATATAGCCAGAAAGCCGGACTCGTGGTGCAGAACTATCTTGGAGGCCATGGAACCGTAAAAGACCCAACGGGAGACCACAGATGCGGTAGAAGGACGACATCGTCAAGATGGTGGGCACAAACTGGATTAGAGTAGCTCAAAATAGAACGGAATGGAGAAAGTTGAAGGAGGCCTATACCGCCATGGTAGAAGAAAAGGCTTAGATGATGAATAATATTTTTTAATAATTATATGATTATTTTTGTTGGTGATGTTCACCTCAATTTCTTTATTAATAAGCCAAACGTAACATCATCTGCAACTAGCTCCATCTCCATCCATCTTTGAAATTAGTCAGCAGCAAAACAAAAATAATGTGCGTCGGTGGAATCAGGGTTAACAACAGGGCTCTGTGACTGATCCCTCTATGAGTTTCCATAATTGATCCTCAAACCCAAGATTCCTCGAAAAGCCCGGAATACCAAAGGAAAAGGTGGCTAGATGACATTAAAAAAGTAGACTGGACTGACATCCACAATTAAAAAACGCAGGCGTTTTATTAAGTAAATAACTAGTTATACTAATAGTTTTAGAATTTATTTTTTTCCACCTCCGTGGTCTAGTGGTTGAGGCCACCGGGTATTGATCGGGAGGTCCGGGTTCGATTCCCATTGGGGACAGAAGCTTTTCTGATCGGTTTGGTTGGTGGTAGGGCTTCTAAGCCCACCTGGCTAGCTACCACCGTCTTACCTAAGTTTGTCGCCATAATAACATGTTAATAGCATTGCTGTGTTCCGATATAAGGCCAAGAGCTTCCCTGTCGTATGAAAAAAAAACCTATTAGTAGGATTATATGTAATTAGGTGCTTTAAATTATATTGTTAAAATGAAAAAAAAACGTCAAAACCGTACGAAGGGTGCCTTCTCCAAATATATGCCTACCCTGCCTAACCTACATATATTATTTACTTTGTCGTTTGTATTTGTTATACATTCGTAGATTGCATAACGCGAGTACAAATAAAATAATATTGAAAATAACGCTACTTGCATATAGTTTGTTACACGTTTTTTAGCTGCTCCAACTTGGTTATACGAAAAATAGTTTGTGAGCAACTTAGAATACGATAACGAACATACAATGCATAACAAATACCTATCACAAGAAACAAAAAACGAATTTCTTTTGACTGTGTGTCTTTGTGGCACATATCTATTATAAAAAATAAAAACCGACTTCAAAAACACTGAAAAGTTAAAAATAATTATAAGAATAGGTACAGACAACATCACACTTTTATATTGAAGTCGGTGCCGGTAACTTTTCAGTGTTTTTGAAGTCGGTTTTTATTTTTTGGAAAATATTTTTTATTTTTAACTTTTTAGTGAATGAAGTCTTTTTAGTGAAAGAAACCCTAATATAATACCCTAGTATTAAATTAGGGTTTCCCTCGATTTTCATGGGATCCCATCATCACCATACTCTATCGAATACAAAAATAATTTTGAAAATCGGTCAACAATTGGCGGAGTAATCGCGTAACATATACACAAAACACGTTGGACACGTAAATATTTAATGGTTTTTCTCGATTTTTATGGGATCCCATTATCAGATCCTAACTTGATGACCATGGGACCAGCCTTGGAGTATCCTATCGAATACAAAAAGAATCATCAAAATCGGTTCATAAACGACGAAGGTATCCGCGAACAAACATAAAAAAAAGCATATAGGTATACGGTCGAATTGAGTAACCTCCTTTTTTCGAAGTCGGTTATCAAACAACTACATACTTACTTACAATTTATTTTCTTATTTGATTTTGGGAATTTACAGTTAGTTAACAGGCTACAGGCTGCTTACCCTTAAATAAGGTTTGTATTGAAATAAGATCCTTAAAATAAAACACTAAAATCAATAAACGTACATATTCGAAAAGACATTTACTTTTTGATGTAGAAGGTATTTGTGTAGACTTGAGTAATACCTTTCAGTATTGATCGATATATCGATATTACTTTCTCCTCCCTAGTCGACAATAACTACGATAACATTATGTCACATCACTAGTAGATTATGCCCCATTATACCCCTGCCCCCGACCCGTATCGTGCGATAGAGAGAGTTGCAAGAACTGGTCGAAATTGCCTACAATTCCTGTTTGAAATATTGTTTCGGGCGATAACTGTTTTACCCTTACGACCTTTACCTTTACGAAATTAGACACTTTTGGTCTCATTCTATTCAGTATACCTTAAACGATGTTTGTACGTTTTGCTTTTTTCGTAATTCAGTAAAATTTAGTCAAAAAAAGATAAAAATGCTCAAGGTAGTTTTTAAGTCTAAAATATAGATATTTAGATGCTAATAATTTCTATTCTGAGCAATATTTCTTCAAAATCAAAACGTACAAACCTAGATCTTCATTATATCTACAACATTTCCAAAAATTATGAAAATTGGACTATGTTTAGTGGGAGAAAAGCGTTATCGCTTTTTGTATGAAAATTTACAGCCTCACAATCCTCTTAATAGAGCAGAGAGCCGTCGCGGGGGAATTCGTTACATTATACGGCAATTTCAGGGCTGACGAAACAAATTTCTTCAACTACTTCCGTATGTCGACCAGAAGTTTTGACGAACTACTGTCAAAGACAAGAAATAATCTGGTTTGTTGCAGCTTACGAAGTCTGCCTATGCCACCGATTGACTCGTGTCAACATTGCGATATTCACGACTCGCCATGATTGTACTGCGCTTACGCGTGCGCTCCGCACGATACTAAAACGCTCACTGCAGGCAGAGGTAGAGATGAGAGTAACGACTGTTTCCAAATAATGAATAACAGTGCTGTGTTATTTCCATATAGCTGTTATTGTAAACTGCTGTTCGTTATCCTGTTATACTGCTGTTTTGCACAATGAACAACAGCGTATTCATACTGTTACCAACATCGAAATAGTTCCAAATAGGAGCGATCGGGGCTCTTATTCTCGGCATGTTTAATATTTAAAAATACTTAACACTAACTATAAAACAATTATTATTTACACTTACGCTAACTTTTAATTACGCACTTACACACTGCAATAATTAAATCGTAACAAAAAATAATCACAATTTCTCTAATTGGATCTGTTGCTGAACTGAACAGAACAGAATTGAAAGAACAGTAAAATTTTAAACAGCAATCTCATTCAAAACAGCAGTATAACGAATAATTATTATTCACCTGTTATTTCAAATCGTCGCGATCATCAAACATTTTAAAGTGAACTTTACGTCAATGTGAGAAAGCACAAAAATTAGTGATTTGCGATTATCGTGTCGTGACGTGACTCGTGCAGTTTATATTGCTATCTCCCGTACACACCTATTGCGCTCTCGCTCTTTGCTTCACTCTCGCGTTACGTTATCGGCAACAGCGCGGTGGGTGGAACGTCAGCCATTGCGCTACAACGCTACAACATCAACAGCAGTTTATAATGATAGCAGGATAATCCGTTGCTCAATAATGTGTTATTCGTTACGTTCATATAATGCATTATATTATCTGCTATCGTAATAACGACCATCTCTAGGCAGAGGCGCGCGAGCAGCGGTCCGCGCGGATAGCCCCGCGGCACGGACGCGCCATGCGGATGGCTGCGGAGCTGTCCGCGCGGACGTCGTCCGTACTGACCCGTCCGCATTACTCTAAAACGCTCCTAGAAGCGTATACAAATCGGTATGTGTGGAGCGATCCGTACTGACGGTCCGCGTGACACTAAAACCAGCCGTATATATCACCGGTTCTAGAGGGAGCGGCCTCTGTCGTGCCACAGTGCAAATAGGATGCCACGGTGCATATTGAATGGCAGTACTGTATCTTCGTTACAACTTTGTTTAAATGTCTTAAATATATTTTTTTATTTTTTACTTTGTTTAAAAATGTCATAAATAATATTTTTATTATTAATTTAACTATCTAAAGTCATAATTAGTTTTTTAAAACCATATGACCTTTTTTATTTCCATTAATTCTGATTAATGTTTTTTCTCACTTAGTCTTTATAAATGAATATTATTAAAAATCTGATGTGTTTTTCTCACTTTTAGTAAATAAATTTTATTAAAGAAAAACATTTTTTGCTCACCCTACCTAACTGGTTTGAATCGACAGCTATGACGTCACAATATGGCGCCAAGTCGGTGTTATTCTTAGTTGAATCGCATAGCTAGTACTACTTTATTACCTACTGAATGATTTAGTGTATTTTTTCTTTTATTATAGGGTGAAAAACCATTACAGTGTACAATTTGTGGTGAATCATTCGCGCAACCTGCAGGCCTTTCGGCTCACAAACGTAAACATACAGGACAGACACCATACAAGTGTTTGTTATGCCCACGAAGTTTTAGGACAGTGGGACATCTCCAGTACCATACCCGGTAAATAAATTTATGTGAAGATTTTCTTAATTAATAAACTAGATAGTAAAAAAGATAAGCAAATATCTGATGAAAAAAATATGTGTGCCTTTATTCAGCATTTTTTAGATGCAAAATTAATAAAATAAATTACTTTTATGTTCACAGAAGACACACCGGCGAAAAGAACTTTGAATGTGACACATGTGGCAGAGCATTCATTACCCGCAGTGATTTGAAGCAGCATTTGCAGAGTCATACAGGTGTTAGGACTCACGTCTGCCCAGCTTGTGGACTACGTTTGATTCGGTCATCTCATCTTAAACGTCATATTTTACACATGCACAATGGACTTCAACCATTTGAATGTATCGAGTGTCCTTTGACCTTTGTAAATAGGGTTGACTTCGAGAAACATAAAAAAGATCATGCTGCATCTGAGAAATTTCTTCAAAATGGACTGTAATTTCTAATTTTATTTTTTTGAATACGAAATAAATAATTTATTGGATTGTAAGTTATATAAGTCGATCTCTTAAAATTTAATTTTAACATATATCAATATTTATTTATAATTGTTTAGCTTTTAAAGCTTTCAATAAATTGTAATATTTGCTTCAGCAATAAAATATTTTAAAGGCACTAAATAGAAGTTTTTAATAACCAATTATGTTTTTAATAAAACTCAAACTCAAAAAGTCAAAAGGGGGTAGATAAGTATTAAATTTTTTTATAGCTGTATACAGGGTGTCCCAAAAAATAGTGTCAAGCGTAAGTCCAGAGTTAGAGCACCTCTTGGAGTACCCGAATCACCCCCATGTATGTTCCGCGATTATTCGTAGTTTTCGAGTAATAATTTTTTTTCTGACTTTTTGAAAATTTTGATCCAAAGAAATTAAAAATTTTAAATAAAAAAAAGTAGAATATATTTTAATGTTTTTCTTTTTGCCACTGAATCATCTTTAGTGCTTCTTTTATGTCTAAAATAATCAGCTTCGTAACTTTAGTGGAAATTTAGAAAACAGTAGTGTAAAGTCAAAATTTGAATGTTAGTGAATAATTACTTAAAAATTCATCTTTAAATTAAAAATCTAAACAGGCGAATTCATGGTTTCTAAGTATGTGTAAAAACTTCTCTAGACTCTCTGCTTTCATAATCATTTAAAAAAAGAAGTACTTAATAGGGCTACTTTGGCTTAAATCGGCCATCAAAGACAGCGAGGTGAAAATTTCATTAAATTTACCAAATTCCTATCAGATGATAAAAAAAAAATCTGGTCTTTTTATAATTTCTAAGGTTCAGATTAATTACAATTTAGCAAAAATTAACTACATGAAACCCATATTTAAATATTTTTCTCGCGGATCACATCGGTTGTAGTGTCGGATGTAACGCAGTACTTACCTGCTAAAAAATTGCCCGAGTGAGAGGATATGAAAGAGACCGCATTATTGCTATCTCTCTCACTCTCATTGGCGAAATGGATAACTGTAACTGAGGAATGCTATTCTTTGTGACAAGGGGATGAGGCGGGGGGTGTAGTCCGAGCGCCTATTGTGTTCTGGCGCCAGTCGTTTGCCTGCTTTTGTTTGCGCTTTACGTACGATACGCTCATTTGTGATTATTTGACGAACTTTGCTTTCTTTACGGACCTTGAGTGCGATTACGATTTGGTTTTGTGTGAATACGGGATTTTGACAAATTTGGCATTCTTAACGGACTTTTCAAGCTCTTCATTTTGTGATGTCTTTTTCATCGCAAGAATATGCTCTTATGCATTACTTTTATGGATATGCAAGAGGAAATGCTTCTGAAGCAGCCAGGTTGTTCCGGCAGCAAGTACAAAATGGAGGTGGACCTCAGCCTGAAACTTGGCCTGATCATCGCATGATTTTAAGAGTACATAACTCTTACATGGAAGGACGCCTACCAGGTAGAAGATCGGGGCGCCCATCTGAAATGAGTGACCCAGATACTGTCCAATCAGTGGTCGAAGAAGTGGTGAGAGATCCATCAGTTAGTGTAAGAACAATAGAACGTCGAATCGAAATTCCGAAATCACAAGCACATCGAATACTTCATCAAGAGCGTTTTCACCCATATCACATCCAGAAAGATCAGCAGACTACCCGAGAAGGGTGGCATTTTGTCAGGAAATGTTACGGAGACAAGCTGAAAACGAAAATTTCTTTAAAAATATTCTATGGACTGATGAATCACATTTTAAGCGATGTGGGGTGTTTAATGCGCATAACTACCATTCGTGGAGTATTGAAAATCCACACCTCACAAGGGAATCTAATTTCCAAGAACAATTTAGTATCAATTTGTGGTCAGGCATCCTAAACGGACAGCTGATTGGTCCGTTCGAACTACCGGACCGACTGAACAGCGAGGCCTACTTGCAATTTCTACGACGTGATCTCGGCGTCTTATTAGAAGATGTAGACCTATTAACGCGGAGAAATATGATTTTTCAAAACGACGGCGCTCCATGCCATTTTGCTAGAAATGTTAGACAACATTTGTCTGAAACATTTCCAGGCAGATGGATCGGTCGTGGAGGGCCCATTGCGTGGCCGCCACGGTCCCCCGACTTTAACCCCATAGATTTTTTCGTCTGGGGATACTACAAGGAATTAGTATACGCCAAGGACATTACAAACGTCACAGTGTTAAGAACAAAATTAAGACAAGCGGAAGAAACAATAAAAAACAACAGAATTGCATTTATAAATTTAAAAGAAAACTTTTTTAGACGATGTAGAATATGTATTGAGCACGAAGGTCGTCATTTTGAAAACTTTCTTTAAGCGATCGAATAATAAATACTTTGAAAATAATGTTTTGTTTCATTTATTACGTTATAATAAACCTTCAAAGGTTATTAAAGATGGCAGCAGGAACAGTTATTTTTGACCTTCAAATAATAAATTTTTAGCTTTTCTACAATCATTTTTGGTTTATTAATAAATAATTGGAATTTAAAAAAAAAATTATTCAGAAGACGAGTTTTATGAAATTTTCACCTTGCTGTCTTTGATGGCCGATTTAAGCCAAAGTAGCCCTATTAAGTACTTTTTTTTAAATTATTATGAAAGCAGAGAGTCTAGAGAAGTTTTTACACATACTTAGAAACCATGAATTCTCCTGTTTAGATTTTTAATTTAAAGATGAATTTTTAAGTAATTATTCACTAACATTCAAATTTTGACTTTACACTACTGTTTTCTAAATTTCCACTAAAGTTACGAAGCTGATTATTTTAGACATAAAAGAAGCACTAAAGATAATTCAGTGGCATAAAGAAAAACATTAAAATATGTTCAACTTTTTTTTATTAAAAATTTTTAAGTTCTTTAGATCGAAATTTTCAAAAAGTGAGAAAAAAAAATTATTACTCTAAAACTACGAATAATCGCGGAACATACATGGGGGTGATTCGGGTACTCCAAGAGGTGCTCTAACTCTGGACTTTCGCTTGACACTATTTTTTGGGACAGCCTGTATAAACAGATTTAAAATCTGTCTTCCTATACTCCTGGGGTGGTCCCAAGGTCACCAAAGTCAGGATCTGATCATGGGTTCCCATGAAAATCGAGGGAAACGCTAATTTAATACCAGCTGATATTAAATTAGGTTTTATTTTCACTAAAAAGATTACAATTTTTGGTCCCGGGAAATTCACCCTTATTAAAAACCGCTTTATAACATGTATTTTTATCACGAAATTTTTTTTTATAAAAAATAAAAACCGACTTCAAAAACACTGAAAAGTTAAAAATAATATAAGAATAGGTACAGACATCACACTTCTATATTGAAGTCGGTGCCAAATTTTAAGACTTTCTAGGAGATCATCGTTTGGCACGGACTTCAATATAGAAGTGTGATGTTGTCTCTACCTATTCTTATATTATTTTTAACTTTGCAGTGTTTTTGAAGTCGGTTTTTATTTTTTATAAAAAAAAATTTCGTGATAAAAATACATGTTATAAAGCGGTTTTTCATAAGGGCGAATTTCCCGGGACCAAAAATTGCGTGGCATCGATGAAATCGGTAATAAAAAACAGTTATAATGTTCTAACATTTTTTCCTAGTAAAGTAAAATAGTTGTCTAGTAAAGTAAATGTGTAGCACTAAATCTATACTAATATTATAAAGCTGAAGAGTTTGTTTGTTTGTTTGCTTGAACGCGCTAATCTCAGGAACTACTGATTCAAATTGAAAAATTATTTTTGTGTTGGATAGTCCATTTATCGAGGAAGGCTTTAGGCTATATAACATCACACTACGACTAATAGGAGCTGAGCATCAATGACAAATGTTGCAAAAACGGGTAAAAAATATACGGCGAAACGTAGTTCGCTGGCACAGCTAGTATTTTAATAATAGTAATAATAGGTACTTAAAAAAATTTAATCAAACCTCGAAATATTTCATTACCGTGTTTGTCCACACGTCACCTTGATGTATATTAAGTATACCACATTGATGAAAATCTATTGATTATTTATATTGAAACTTAGTTTTATTTGATACGTGAATAGTTAAAGTATTGTTACGGAATACATTTATTCAAATATTTAAACAATACAACGAATAGTTAAACAAACCTTCCACCACCCATGGCCCTACTCAACCAATCCTGGTTATACGGGCCGAATCATCGGGAGATGCGCGCGGAACCTGCGAATCGCACTTCTAGCCACGCGCACTTCTTGACTCCCTCCAAATTATTTATTCCTTCCTACCTTCCTTTGTCCCTGTGTCCCTCTCCCCTGTTAGGGTCGGACAAACAAACGGTATGCCTTCGGTGTCCGCCGCAAGGTCGCCGTGTGCCCACTTGTGGTACCGCCAGCTTCGTCTACCTAATGTGTTCTCTTCTTTCTTCGGGCGGTTGCCCTCTTCCTTCTTCACCTCTCTAGCCCACTCCTGCTCTTATGCCACAGATGCGCGAAGTCCCGTAGCCTCAGAAAATTCGCCTCCGTCCCCACGAGATCATGGTAGTAGACCGGGCCAACCTCAAGCGCCTTCACCTTATCTAGTAAATCCCTACGCGCTTCACTATATAATGAGCACTCCCACAGTGCGTGGTGCAGGTCTTCAACCTCGCACTCACCGCAGTAGCACCTACTGCTGTCCACCAACTTCATATTGAAGAGCCTACCATTAAAACAGCCATGCCCCGATAGCAGCTGTGAAACTTCGTAGTCCGGTTCGACCCAGGTAAACCTGAGCCGGTCCGCCACGTTCGGGAAGAAACAATACTCGGACTCGCGCGCCCTACCTAGTCTGCCCGCCCGGATTACCTCGAGGTCGGCCGGTAAAACACCGGCCAACACCGGTAAGACGGCAGAGCTGGTCGAGCGATACGCCTTGGTCAGAAGGATCAACGCGGGTCTCTGGGTGCGCAGAAGCGCCCATCGCACAACGTGTAGGGACCCACGTTCAAACCAGCACGCCGCGGCGTAGGTCAGTGTGGCAACGTACGTACCCCTGTACAGAACCTTAAGGGCTCTGTACCTAACATCCCAGAATGTAGCCGACACCCTCGACATCTTACCAAAACAAGACGTCGCCCTCTCCCCTATCGAACTCCCATGCTGCGAGAACGAAAGAGTTGAATCGACCACCACTCCTAGCACCGTAGTCGACGTGACGCTCCTGATTGAAGTCCCACCAAACATGATGACGGGTCGCCTCTGGAATTTTCCCCTGATCGTCATAGTTGCAGACTTGGTAGGAGAAAATTCCAGTCGATTACGGGCCCCCCAGTCACCGAGCGACGAGCTGTAAAGCCGTAGAGGCCGAAGCCTCTATGCCCGCCCGGGAATTTGACTCGATCAGAAGCGTCACGTCGTCGGCGTAGCCTACGATACTAACCCCCAGGGAAGGGTCTAAACAAGTCGTCCATAAGTACGTTCCACAACGTGGGCCCCAGCACCGATCCGTATAACGTAATTTAAAAGTCAAATAAAAATATAAATATTTAAAAACATCTAATTATATACGTTTTTAGGGTTCCGTAGCCAAATGGCAAAAACTGAACCCTTATAGATTCGTCATGTCTGTCTGTCTGTCTGTCCGTCCGTATGTCACAGCCACTTTTCTCCGAAACTATAAGAACTACACTGTTGAAACTTGGTAAGTAGATGTATTCTGTGAACCGCATTAAGATTTTCACACAAAAATAGAAAAAAGCAAAAGCATTGCGGCGTGCTGGTTTGAGCATTTTGGGGGCTCCCCATACATAGAACTGAAACTCAAATTTTTTTTCATCAAACCCGTGTGGGGTATCTATGGATAGGTCTTCAAAAATCATATTGAGGTTTCTAATATCATTTTTTTCTAAACTGAACAGTTTGCGCGAGAGACACGTCTAAAGTGGTAAAATGTGTGTCGTCCGCCCCCCCCTGTAACATCTAAAATAAGAGAATGATAAAACTAAAAAAAATATATGATGTACATTACCATGCAAACTTCCACCGAAAATTGGTTTGAACGAGATCTAGTAAGTAGTTTTTTTAATACGTCATAAATCCTCGGAACCCTTCATGGGCGAGTCCGATTCGCGCTTGGCCGGTTTTTTTACTACGTCCCGCTTTCGACTAAAGAATCCCGCTTTTTTTACCTCAAAAAGTTTCAAAATCACGACTTGCCAAAAAAGGCAACGCTGGTTTAAGTACAGTCGAGTGAAAAAGTCATAAAGCTAAAATTTATTGTTTAATAATTTACCATTATTTTTATAATTAATGGTGTCAGGCCAAAAGCCTAGCTAGCCTTGTGGGGCTCCAGATCAAACATTTTTCTGGAGTATTTCTACGACTTTAGTGAAGTTTACATTCAGTTGTGGATAAAAATATGAAATATTTAGAAAAATATAATTTTAATTTTTCCTAGATCATAAAATAATTTCAGGGTGCAGCAAGTTTTAATTTTTTTTTTAAAGTAAAGAGTCCTTATTAGCGAAGACTCTTCCTAGGTAATTTCACATAATTAACAATAGTAAAAATAGCAAGGTTAAAACAACACTAAAACAGAGAAACCGCTCTTGCTGTGTATAGCACAAATTATATTACTGTTACAGATAGGAATCAACCCCTCTAGCGGCCGTTTCGTAGTGAAATGACAGCTCCGTAATGATAGTGCTGCAAAACTATCGACTGCTTATTATCGACATACTGAAAATTATCGATATAAATTTACAGCCCTAATCTACTTTTTTAATTCTGATAATATTTTAGGTTATTAAAAATCAAAACAACGAAATGCGATTATCTTTTTATTGAATTTAACATACAATATGACAAAAACGTACACAATGGAACTTATTAGAACCCACAATTCTCCGCCATGCAACGCTGTGCTTACTCTGCGATTCTGAAAAGATAAATAAGCATTTGTATAAAGTGTGACGACTCTAAAATGAAAAACAGTGAAAAACCTAGTAAAAATAAATAACCTGCCTCTCCATCTGATCTTAGTCTCTCCACTTCTCAATATCTGTACACCTGTTGATACAAAAAAGATAATTATATAAGACATTACTTTGTTTTTGAAAATAATTTTGTTTTATTGATTATTTACAAAACTTCAGATTGAAGAATTGAACTCTGCAGACAATGGCAAATAGTTTAAAACGTTTGAATACATTTTGAAGAAGTTAACATTAAAAGCAATTAATTTTATAGTAGGTAATCTAACCAAACAAATCAATCTAGTTTTTAATTTTGATGAATATGTTAAGGTCAATAAGAAATGTTTTCCATAAATTAATGATATTCATTCATATAAATGATTTTAATTAGAGTTTGAAAAAGCATTTAAAAGGAATGGCATACCCATTCCTTTTGTAATGCTTTTAAAATTATGTTTATCAAACTTTCACATTCTCTTAAATAATTGTGTCAGAGTTAAATGTTCCAAATTGGTTCACTAAACTCAAATAAAACTAGATTTATTAAATTCTCATGGCCAAATGTAAGGAAAGTGGATACAATCGAATCGTTGAACTCATCAATTGTAGTTACAAAATTTTTGGGTATTACACTTGATGCACGTTTGTGGGATCAACATAGTCCTTCGCGAACAGACCTAGTTCTGTTGTATATGTAGTAAAACAATTCAAGCATGTTACTATGTTGATACGGCAAGATAAATTTACTTAGTTATTTTCAGTGTCATGTAATTGGCTATTACTGCTGGGTTTCGGCTGCTAGTATA
Source organism: Schoenobius gigantellus (assembly GCA_963935595.1). Taxonomy (NCBI): domain Eukaryota; kingdom Metazoa; phylum Arthropoda; class Insecta; order Lepidoptera; family Crambidae; genus Schoenobius; species Schoenobius gigantellus. The sequence continues at coordinate 25,210,980 of OZ012559.1, forward strand.
GAAAGTATTTTTGGACTTCAGTTGGTGCTATTTATAATTCACAAGCAAAGGTTTCTCTAAGAAATATTTTTAACTAAATTAATATATTGATTTAAGCTGAACAGTCTAATTATGAAAATTTGATTTGTCTATAAAAATTATAAAACCTTTGGTACCAATTTTCGATTTCATAATCTAAACACAAGAAATAGAAAGCCACTGTGAACAAGTGTGTATTGATCTGCTCATCACGTTCTAGTCATTTTCTGATATAACCATAAAAAGTAGGTGTTATAATAGCAACGTAACATCCCATTTTTTTTTTCGTCGTGACTATTGTGATTTTCAAAGCTTATTTACTCGCAAACTATAAGACTTGAGAGAAAATTGACATGAATAAAAAGTGTTAATTTTAAAGCTATTCTATATGATACAACCATAAAAATTAGGTGTCCTAATATCAAGGCAACATCCCAAAATATCCCATCCAGTTAAATATAATTATTTATAATTCTGATAAAATATTTGTTTAATTAAGTATTTATTTGAGTCATGAATCGGAACTTATACTTTACACAAACATTTTATTTTTAAACTTTAGAATTATAATTTTATTTAATTAGGCTGATATTCTTGTTTTTATTTAATGTGGAATTAATTATTACATTTTTGATAAAAATAACCTAAGGAGATAAATTATTTTTTTCATCACGGAAATTAGTATGCATGAAACGGAAAAAATCGATTTGTCAAGGGAACTTTCTTATCTTGAATGTACTATATTTAATTTTATCACTGATTAGCCTTTCAGAAACAAGGGGTTAATAAGCAAACATATTTATGTCAAAAACAAATTAATCACCTTTTGACAGCCCACTTTCTGTTATTCATGTCCTGTTCATTGCTTGTGCAGTGGCTTATGTTCTTAGCATATTAATAAAATTGATAAAATGAAATTCAGGTCCATGGTGAGTAACCAAAGCTTCTAACATATCGAGCTTCTCTATGCTTCCGAAGTCACCTTGCGCCCAGACATGTGCACCATCAGAAGATCAATTTTAGCAGAGCTTTGCTACTCTTTTTGAGAAGAAGTGTTTTTCATTTTCATTCAATCTAAAAAAAAATTACATGTAATTTTGAACAACAACATAGTGTAGGTTATTTAATGGAAAACATAATATTAAATTAATTTTAAACTATTGTTTATTTAATGAAAAAAATATTACACAACTTTGCTCACCTATCATTATTGGATTTTTAAGTATTCCTGAATTTATTTCACTTGGAGGAAGTTATTTATTGCATACTCAACTCAAGATATTCATCTTCAAGTATTTGTGTTTCAAAATAACACTAGTTTTTCTGTGTTCATAAGTTGTTTTTATCGATTTCAAAATTGATGTGCATCCAGAAATGTAACCTCTGTTGAAGCCGATGGTCTGTAAAATATTTTAGTGGATTCATAACAATATAAAGTTCGCTCGTTTTTTAGTATGGGAAAGTTCAACTTCATACATTTTGGTAAATAACTATTAGGCCAAAGATGAAAGCGTTCTTCACCTGGATTTGCCTACAAGAGAGTTGCTGGATGTCTGATTATCAGAGTAACAAGTTGTACTCTGCACAAGTTGTACTGTCACCATGGTGATCTGATAAACTTAAGTAAGATTATGGTAGCTAACCAGGTGGGCTCAGCTATATTAGCATGAAATAGTATGAAACAATGAAAGGTCAAAAAGTTATTAAGTTTAGAAAATCACAAGCAAATAAACCGATAAAACTGCCGAATCCCTTCGTACACACAGGTACTGTTATTGAATCAAGAACAGTGAGTGTCAAAAATCTTAAAAAACATGCTTAAAACACATAAAATCTGAAGATAAATTAGAGATTTAAACAAACCAACAATGTAATAATGAAAAATGAAATGCAAATGTGTGCGTTCTACTTCTATGATGAAATGACACGACACGACACACACACATGCACCCAAAAGCAAAATGGCGTCAAAAAAAATGGCGGAGACTGTCTCAGAGCCGCTCCACTAACGACCCGCTAGTTATAGGGGTGATTCCAACGCCTGGTGTATAGCGCCATCCCGCTCTCAGTGCGGTTTCAATATTGTTTTAACTTTTTTAACGAGCATGGCTGGGGGACTGACAACAAATTATATTACTGTTACTTTGGCTCCATCTGCGCCTATCGTCCCGAATCAATTCGTGCCGAAGCTTCTTTCGTTTTGTACGCTAAAAAGCTATCGCGCATTATGCTGTGGTCACATTAGCGGCTTCGTCATTTTGCACTAACTATCGTCCAATAATCCAAGATGGCCGAAATTATTTCCAGACGTTGAACTATGGACAATGAATTTCTTACTTTTACATGTGTGCTAACAATTACATAAACTATATAAGTATCAAAATCTAATAAGAAATCTTATTTTGGATCCTATGTGATGAACTAAGTTTCATAATGATGTACCTATAAATTATAAAACCATTGCGTCGCACACGTCTTAATTAATCAAAAGCAACCGCCGAAATGAACAACGATGGTCTGACCACGCAGCGGGAATAGTTAGCGCGCTAAACCCCTTTTATGTACCGCTACACGTCCGTTAGCGCACACGAAGGTCGAGTATTCTCGACGATAGCCGAATATGACTTCTGCGTGTATCGCGTCATAGTACGCAGCTTCGGGACGATAGGCGCAGGAGCCGTAAAATTAAGCAAACCGGCCCCAAATCCCAATAGACAAATGCCACACACTAACTTTTCCGCAGTCGTTCCGCAGAAGAAATTGAAATGACAATAGCTCACATTAGCTTGTGACTACCTCAAGCTATTTTTTCCGCAGCTAATGTCTTCTCCATACATTTTTTCCGCGGAACGACTGCGGAAAAGTTAGCGTGTGGCATTTGTCTAGGGGTCAGGGATGAAATGGCCCGGCCGGCCGACAATCGGTCGGGAGATATTAAGGGTCGGAACGACAATCGGTCGGAGAGGGGGTCGCATTGTGGCACTTGGCTACCCCTCTGAAGAGAAGCCGCACCGTTGAGCCTGTCAAGGGGTGCGTTCGGGGAACGGCTAGCGCCGAACGTGCCTCTATGGGGGTGGAAGTTACTGGTGGGTGGTTTAGCCAGGTATGAGGTTTATATCCGAGTCCAATGACAAATTTAAGGGGCGGCCTTGTCAGCTTTTCAGTCCCTTGTCGAATCGTAAAGAGATTCCCTCGCCCAAAAAAAAGGTTAGACAGTATGAGCAGAGCGGGTGTAGGAGGAGGACTTTCAAGCCGGCCCGCTCCGGCGCAGGTTGTTGGATAGGAGGAGGCGCGCCTTCTTGTGTGCGCACCAACTACCCTAAGCAAGTAAGCTGGCCCTTCCGATCGACAACAGACCACACACAGCAGAGCGAGCGGGAGGCTACCACCTAACTCATAGCGATCACTCATTATCGCTTTGAGATAGGCGGTAGGGCCGCAGATCATGAAACCGAATGAAAACTGCATGTTTTCATGCTCCGGGTCCGAATAGCAATCGACTTCTATTAGGACCTGAGTCCGAATAGACACAGCCTAAAACAAAGCTTTACTTGTGTTCCTTTGCTTTGTCTTCGAAAAGTCTTATTAAAAAAGTTTTAAGAATTTGATTTCAAAATTCAAAATTTGTAACGTATTTGTACACAAAGCATCAAGAATCGGAATATTCGTGATTTTTTGAAAGAAAAAGGCCAATCGAGAAGAAAAATTGAGATCTCATCGTGTTCTTTATGAAATTTTTTCATATTATCGTAAAAAGGCGTACGTTTAATCGGGAATAATGTCCAGAGATATTTATTATTCCGAAAAATATTATGATGAGGAACACGAATACAGGTAAAATTCGAAATTATTCGGTTTGTAAGTTTTTAAATATGCATTAGTGTATCTGTTAACGTAAAGGATTGATTTATAGTAGCTGATCATTGTTGTCTACATGTTTTTGTTTGAATTTATTTTTTAGGCATGTGGTATTACCAAAGGAAATGGTGAAATTGGTTCCTAAAAACCATTTAATGTCTGAACAAGAATGGCGCAGCATTGGAGTGCAACAAAGCCAAGGTTGGGTACATTACATGACACATCAACCTGGTAAGTTCACTTCACTTCTTCGATACCTACCTATTTAAAAAAATATTTCTAACCATTCAGACTACATTTTCAGTAATAATTGTTGTTTGACATAGCATTTTACCTGAAACAGTATATACTTACATGAAAGTTCGCAAAGGTTACAATTTCTACAAATCTGTGCATTAGTTAATTTGTCTCATTGTGTTATTGTTATATTGAATACTATACTAACTATTACTATTACTTTACTATACTTACTATCATTATAAAGCTGAAGTTTGTTTGTTTGGATGAATGCGCAAATTACAGGAACTACTGATTCAAATTGAATTCTTTTTTTTGTGTTGGATAGTATATTTATCGAGGAAGGCTATGTGCTATATCACATCAAACTATGATTAATAGGAGCTGAGCAAAATATTAAATCCATGTGAGCAAAGTCACTGGCATAGCTAGTAGGAAATATAATTGTATATTTTTGATTTCTATGTATATTTTATTTGTATAATACCTAATTCTTATTGAATCTATCTACAACATTAATGTTGAGTTAGTTAATTGTATTCAATTTTTGATGTTGACAAAATGTAAACTTGTTTTTTTTCTTACTAATTTCTATACTTTTTGTTTTTACTTTTCATTATCAAAAGTTTAAAAAAGGTATAAATAATTATTTTTCACACTCATTTAACTGATTAAGAATGAAATATAATAAAAACATTTGTTTTCAGAACCCCATATCCTATTGTTCAGACGAAAAAAGACTATTCCACTAGAAAGGAAGTAAAGAAATGTCCGATGAAGAGTTGTACAGTTTTTGATGTTAATGATAGTTAATTATAGAATAAGTTTGGCTCATGACAATATTGTAGTATGATGACTTTTCAATTTAGTTTAAATGAATTTCAGTTTCATTGTCAAAATTCTTCAAACTAGTTTTTTGTCTAACATTTTTGCTTTAAAAGTTTGTCATGATTAAAAATAGAATGCACTCCCGACAATGGGTTAGAAGCTTTATGACGACATCTGCATGCATATAGTGTATTTTTTATTGTAAACTTATAGGCTTGTGTATCGTCTCACTATACTTTTAAAGTTAAATGCATTCAACATATATTTTGTTTTAAACAAATGACAAAGAATGATTGCTAAAGGCCAGTCCTGTATATCTGACAAAAAGTTGATATTCCAGTTTCCAGTGTGTAAAGGGTGTAGAATTCCATTTCAAAAAATTTACTGCAGACTGAAAAAAAGCAATAACTGAATATAAAAAAAATGGCAACTCTGTAAAAAATGGCTCAGTAATTTGGTAAATGTATGATCCACTATTTCAAAAACCAGTAAAATATTTACCTGACAAAGCAATAATTGAAGGAAAGCTATGCAATAATCAACTCTATTAATGTATTTAGCAAGTCTCATATTTCATGAACTGATCAGCAGGCCTATTATCGATCTCATGGTTTTCAAATGATATCATTATGAAATCATTGTGCAAAACGAAAATAAGATTTTCGGTCAGATTTTTGATCATTTGTTCATTATATCATGATGACATCATTGAAATTATGCCATTGTGATGATATCATAGAAGACCAAATAAAGCATTTCATGACTTCTTTATCTCAAAATTTATACCATGTCTTATGATGAAAGATCCATAATAGGCCTGCTGCCCTTGCACATATTTCGATGGCCCCAACGTAATTCATCGAAACTCAAAATTAATTATTTTTTTATTAGCTGTAACATTTTCTGTAGAGCTTTATTTTACACCCCACTATAGATAATAAGAGAAAATTATGTAGTTCCAAAAATATACATCATAAATCATCGAATATAAAACTTCTTTCCGTAGTAGTCCATCGAAAGTTTAGGTTTTGAATAATGACTTTCGATAATTTACGTTGGGACCGTCAATTTATGCATTTATATTATTTAGTAAGTGTTACACAAGTCTCCCCAAGAGGGCTGACAGAAAGCATACTTGATTAAACCCTAAAATTTGTGCAACTTGATAGCATGGTAAGTGTACCTATGGGTGAGCATGTTATTTATGGGTACCTACTTTTGGTGATGTCAGTTGCATACATAGAAAGTTCTGTAAGATTCTTGTACCAGATCCCCTTTTTGTAACAGCAATGTATGTGACTGGTAAGTGGTAATTGCTATGGAATGGACGGAACTGGATTTTCCACATATAAGATTTGTGAAATATAAGAGCAACGTGAAAAATGGTCTAGATTTTCTGAAATGTTATTATCTAGTTATTTTTACTGATTTGACTGATAACATAGGACAAATACGTTGATGTTCCTTACATGTTTAAGCTTCAGTTTTTATATGCATTGCAGTTACATTAACATTTTATTTGAACAACTGGTTTGTTTCATGCCTAGTATTATTATTATTCTAAGTCAGAAATGTATTGTCATGAGCATATTGATATTCATTCCTTAGTTTTCATTCAGCTAAAATTAGTCATTAATATTTAAGTATTCGTTCTTTTCTTGTTGTGATTACTATATCTGTAACCACTGCTATTATTGAAGTAATATAGCTCATATTGTATCCCTGAACCAATAAGAATATACTCACAACTTGACAAAAATGTAGCAAAATATTACAGTTGTGTTTAAGTATGTTATCTGAATTTAGAAAACACTAGTTTTACTAACACCACTAATAAATATTCATTTTACATTGCAGAAAATTGTAAAATAATAATTAATATCAGAATTACCTAGACACAATTGTATAATCTTGTAAAACCCAAAACCTTTTGACATCCCCATAATTCATGTTATTTTATTAATTTTATCGATGTATTATTACTGTAATGAAAATATTGTAAATAGTTTTAATATCAGTTGGCTGTCATTTTATTGATTAATGTGGTGATTATTTTTTTAACAATCTGATTCAAATAAATTATTTGGTGCTATGTTATAACATTATTCATTTGCCCTAATCAATTGTAAATAATGTAAGTATGACAATGGCATCATAATCCAAAGTAACTTTTATTTAATTTGATTCATATTAACTTTGAGATAACATTTATTTGATGAAATACAATTTAATTGGTTTGGAATATAACACATTTTAAAATAGAGGTTACCAGAAGTTTCGTGGCATCCAGCCACGAATGTCTCATCCGAAATGAATAGGTAGGTAATGTATATTGTCAACAGTTCAGCATTTTGCAACTGAACAAACAACCCTACTAACATGTTTCACTTCAGTAATTTTATTTATTAAGTAAATATATTCATATATTTTGTTCAGTTACATTTCAAACTTTGCTCAAGCAGCGTTCGGGAAGATACGTAGCATTTTTCAAATTTTTATGTAATTGCACTTTGTCATATAGTACCAAGACATGTCCACTTACAATGGGCCTTATAAGAAGGCTATTATCCAAAGGTTAACGCCGAAGCTTGTAGTTTCTCTGCGATATCCAATCAAAAATGATGAAAACCTTTGGAAAACGAAGGTCACCGACATAAACCAAAGGAGCGAGCCTAATGTGTTAGGTGGACAAGGTTGTAGGACTGACCGCCGTTGGGGAGAAAAGGTCCCCGAGTGACGGATATGCGATGTAAGAAGCGCGTCAGTAGGGGCGGATTCAAGATTTCATTTTGGGAAAGGGGGCATTCTTACAAGGTTATTAGCTTGAATTTTAACAAATAAAGTTTCCGCGCCTTGTGTCGCTAAAAGTCGAAATTTGATTGAAAATGAGAATGGCCCCTATGTCTCTTCCCCTTGTATCCGCCAATGCGTCAGGCGAAGAACGTCCGATGAAATGCTTCAGCGTGCCTACAAAGGTGTGTATTAGGCCCTGAAGACTAAGATCTGCAGGACCAAGGGAGAATCGAAGGAGCGCTTTGTCAAAATCCTCGACGCTGACCCTTGGGGCGACACTACCGCTTGGTGGGGGGAACCATCTAAGCGGTGCTCTTATAGCCCAAATGGACTTACAACTCGTATAGAGAGCTCTACGGACGCTGTGTCTCGATCTTGGATCTTTCGAGCCGTCGCGGATGGTTGCCCCGATCGTTGCAGGTCCCGTGTTGACGTTTGGTACGGTTGTTAAGGTCTATCTGTAGTATTGTCGCATCTTGGGAGATGCCGCAGTATCATCACTGGCTTGCCGCGGAAAGAGGATTCCCTTGCCGCAGGCGGCGAGGTGATAGAAGGCGCAGGCCCTATGCAGCTGAAGATAGGTAAGAACAGTTTGACCGTCTTCTGACTGGGAGATATGGCCCTAACCTGCCCGCCATGGCCGCTGGCGGATATGTCTCGTGGTATACACAAGTGAGCGCTCTAGTTATTTAGTTTAAAACCTTGTTATAATAGATCATACTCCAATGTTTTTCGCTTTCGAATTTAATATGTACATTTATCTGACGCTCTTACGGAGAAGGAAACATCGTGAGGCAACCTGCATACATCTGCAAAGAAATTCAAAGGGCAATCCAATCCAAACTGGGCCATCATGGTTGACTCAGGAGGCCTAAACACCCTAACACAGGGTAAGCTCAAGCCCCTCGGTGGGGACGTATATGAGTTGTTATTATTAAGATGATGAGGATGCAGACAAAAAGGTCCCACACCAGTTGGTTTGACGATTTGGTGAATTGTGACAAGCCATTAGCCTGCTCACAGGTCTGAATGGACTTTTCTGCTTCCTTTGGCGGAGGCCTATTATCAATCTATATCTAACAGGCTTATATGATGATGCCATTTCGATTTCAGCTCTGTAATAATAATAGCTTTTATTCAGAATTAATAATGTGGTAGCCGACCACCGCCTTATTGTCATCAGGCCAGTGCTTGAATATTCGCCCTTGTTAAAATAATGTAGGGATATGTACCAAAAAGCATATTTTAGTAATAGATATTAGTAAATTTATATTTCCTTTTTATCATTGAAACTAAAAACATAAATATTATAATTTAGGCAGTCGGAGAATTTTTATGTTAATGAAATATGATTAAGGGACTACACTATTGAACATATTTTTCATTGTTTAGTTCGCAAATTTCTATAGCGTGAATTATAAGTTTTGTAAAAGCTTTTTTATTTGAGTTAATAAGGCAAAAATGGATTTCTAGAAGTGCAACTTTACTAAAAGTATCGAGAGGGAAAGTATTTCTCAGGAATAATTCAACTTTTAGACTGACAAAATTTTAAAATTATTACACATCACATCTAAGACAACAAATTTGAAATTAAATAAAAGTAAAAAACATTGAAAATAACTATTTATTTTCTTTTCTTTTTGGCACTAGGTGACAGAGAAGGAAGTTTTGTAGTTTCTGGTTGTGAGAACTCCATTGGTTCTAATTTGATATCATCTGTAGAAACTGTGTCTAATAGTTCCAATCCATGCAACTGTTCTTGTTCAAGACTGTGCAACATCTGGAAACCAGGTTCTAGAGATGGAGTGAATGCCCCATCTAATGCAGCTGGGAAATGTAGTTCAGGAACTTCTTCCAGCTTCAGTTGTGGTGGAATGTCTCCTATAGCTAATGCTTCACATTCAGATCTTAAATCTTGACATTTTTTCTTAATTTTCGCATGATACTTAACTATACGAGTATTGTAAAATTCATGTAGGTTTCCAACATTAAGGTCGGCAAAAACTTTTGATATGGAGTCTGGGAAGCCTGATTTCTGGCCACTGGTCTCTCGGTCCACAACAGTCCGCAGCATCTGGCACATTTTGGTTAAGTATGAGTCGAGAGCATCAGCAGTGGCACTTAATGCAGTGTTTGTACATGTGGAGATTCCAACATGACCAATGGCTAAGGCAGCACACTGCCTTAAAGCACGCTTGTGACTCTCTGGTGTAAATGATTGTATAACTGGGCCTTTTCCAAGAGAAAAATCACAGTATTCTTTCATTAAAAAATTTATAGGAGGTATACCTTCATGTTCCATTTTAAGATTGGGCTCAGGTGGTATGTTAGGCAAGCTCATAGGATCTAACCTAGCACCTTCAAATACTGCATTTTGTGTTTGCTCCAGTATAGCCGATAATTGTCTTGAGCATGAATGCAACTGAATGGTATGTGTAATTAAATTGGGTTTTGGTAGTTCGATTGGAGAAGATTTGACAGTTATTGGAATCTCTGGGATGTTTTGCATACCCAGTTCAATAATAGGATTAAAATTAACATTTTGTAAAGCCACATCATTATTGTAGTCTTTGTCAAATTCTCCCCACAGTTTTCTTGACGACATTTTTATACTTCAAAGAGTTCGGATTCAGTTATTCTTATCAAATGTGTTTGTTTATTTATTAGACATTTATGCAACAGAAATGCAACAGCAATTACCTATATGAAATGGTAATGTGTTCTACTTTCTAGCGCGGTTTTAAATATCACGTATTTTTCATTATATAGATCAATTTTATTTTCTTTACGTAAATAGTAAATAAACGATAAAGATAAACGAAAACACAAAATATAACGGCAGATTTATGTAAATCACAAACTATTTGTAAATACTCTTGCACTTTTTTTTAGACCGCCTTTGTTTTTTTTTTAGTTCATTTTCTAATTCTGGGAAGGCAAAGGGTACTGTGCTCATACTACCAATTCTTTGGTCATTCTTTTGTCGTTCTTTTCCTTGTAGGTATTCGGTGGTAATTTTTTTTCATTCTTCATTTTTATTCTTCCTTATCTTCTCTTCTCTTAATTATTATACTTTGCAAGGAAGCAGCCATGTCGTTTGTACAGATAAGTAAGTAATTAGTCAAGTCCATGTCCTTGTCATAATTTTGTTTTTTGTAAAGGCCAAAGCCATTTCTGTTGTCATTTCAATAAGTAGATGATAATAAATAATAACCTATTTAATAGGTAGAAGCAGTACCGTGTTAGACGACAAAGTTAAAAAGTATTCATTAATTCATATAGTATAATATACAATAGAAACAAAGACTACTCCAAGTGATTAAAAATGGAAATTATATATCAATTACAGTTGAATTGATAAATTCAAAAATGGGTTTAAAACAATTGTTGTTTGTAAGGACCGCCTTTGACAAAATCAAATCATTTTTCTACTTCTCCCTATTTGAGTGTGATTTGAGCTGAGGGAAGGCAAAAGGAACTGAGCCCATGAAGCCTCGTCTTCGGTAATAAAATAAAATTATATAATTTAGATCTAAGGCGCAAGCCAGACAGAGGCGGCGCGGCGCGCATCAGTCGCACCCGGTGGCGCACTCGCAGCGCGCTGCAGGCGCGCCCGTGGGCGCGAACAGCGCTTGTATGCTACGGTGCGCCAGCGAGTGAGTACGTTGGTGCCATTAAAGAGTTTGATTTTGATCGAACAACATGTCTTCCTCTGACGACGAAGACATGTTAGCCCTGGTGCAACTCGCCAATTTGCAAAGGAGAAGAAAGTTCCGGTCCCGCGCAAAACTCACTATAGACTGAGGTACGCGGCTGCGCGCCAGCAGTGCGACGGCCGGCGCGCCCGTCTTTGCAACCGTAGCGCGCCATCTGGAAGCTTGTCGAATGATCTTTCATACTAATTGTATGAAAACGGACGGGCACAAAACAGAGAGAAGCGGTGCGCCGATGGCGCGCCACAGGTGCGCCTCGCCCGCGCCTTTTCTATCTGGCCCACGCCTTAGAGAGTAAATGCTCTAAGCGTTTCACAGAAAAAACTTATGGAAATAACATTAGCTTCGAAAAAAAATAGCATGAGGTTGTCACAGGCTAATGTCAATTCATTCTAATAAAATAACAATTCATTCTACTAAAACTAAAATTTAAATTCAATTCAAATTCAATATCTTATAATCAAATAGGATTGTAACAATCACTTTTGCACGTCAAAGCAGCTACGCCGTTGGTTCACAAGCCTATGGAGGGAGACCTTGTACTGGAAAGAGTCAGCAAGAAAACCAGCAAGGGCAATTTTTTTCTCCCTGTATTTTTACATGAAGTCTGTGATTGTTATAAAGTCGTCAATTGGAAGCTGACCTCAAAGCAAAAGTTTGAGCTCAACTTCCATTACAAGATTAGATATTTATGTCAGTTCACATTATATTAAGATAAAGACTTTATTAACATATCGATCAAATGAAAGTGTACAGTTGATTTCATGTCCAAATAGATTAATATCCAAATAATCCTAAATAATATCAATCTCTTTAAATCTATCTCTGAGAGAAGTGCGTGAACTTAGATTATAAATTGCTATCGCTTAACGTTTCTTTGAAACACAACGCAGTACATTGTTAAATATTAGAAATGGGAGTTCAAACCCAAGCTTTTTTGTCCGTCATGTAATCGGACACTTTATAATGTGCTTTTTTATTAAGTAGGTACATCTTTGATTGCATCTGTAAATTTGTTTAAGCTATTTTCTTGTATACAACTTGGGATTTTGTTGTAGAAACGTATACATTTTTTGGAGCCTGTTATTTGGTAAAGCTAACATATTCTTTTGTCTAGTATTAACTGATATCACTATTCTTACAAAACAAATGAATATTCTTACGAACATTATTAGATTCTCATAAATATATTGCGACGCTATACTGTCATAATATCAATTTCTTTAAACTTTTCTTGCAAAGAATCTCTCATTTTAAAGTTATAGATTGCTCGAATAGCCCTTTTCTGTAGCACAAAAACGATCTATATGTCGGCAGCATTTCCCCACAACAAAATACCATACGACATCACACTATGAAAGTTAGAAAAGTATACAAGTCTTGCTGTATCAACATCAGTCAGCTGACGTATTTTCCATACAGCATGAGCTGCAGAACGAAGTCTTTTTGACAATTTATCGATATGTGGGCCCCATTGCAGTTTTGAATCAAGTGTGATCCCAAGAAATACTGTGGTGTCCACAAGGTCCACACCTATATCCTTCATTTTTACAGTGGTTTGAACCTCTTTCACAAATTTTATACATTTTGTTTTCCCTTCATTAAGTGACAGGTTGTTCACATTAAACTAATGGACAATTCTTGAGATAGAATTATTTACATCGTCATTAATTTGCACTCCTCTTTTAATTTTAAATAAAAGTGAAGTATCATCTTCAAATAATACCATCTCATGCCTGTCTTGTACGAAATCAGGGAGTTCATTGACATATATAAGAAATAGAAAAGGACCAAGAATCGAACCCTGCGGAACTCCCATTTTAACTGCGGAACCTTGAGACCTTTTTCCATTGACGTCTACTTTCTGATTCCTCCCACTTAGATAAGAGATTATAAGATCTAGTGCAGTATCACGAAACCCATAGTGGTGTAATTTTCTGATTAAAGTTTCGTGATAAACGCAATCAAATGCCTTGGACAAATCACAAAAAATGTCTAATGCATGATGTCTTCCTGTCCCGGGCTTCAAATAACACCAGCATCGGTTGTTGAGCGACCCCTCCTAAAACCAAATTGTTTACAGTGTAGAAGATTATTCCTATTAAAATAACTTTGCCTTTGCTCCAACATTATTTAAAAAAAAAAATTGCTAAAAGTAGGTAGCACAGAGACAGGTCTAAAATTACTGGGGTCTGATGTGCTACCAGATTTATGTAAAGGAATAATTTTACTCAGCTTCATTAGATCAGGAAATAAACCACAGTCAATGCAATCGTTAAAAATGTTAGCAAGTATTGGAGCTATTGTTTCAATTACGGATTTAGTAACATCAACGGATTTGCCCCACAGAGCCGCAGTTTTCTTCTTATTCAAAGTTTTAAATGACTTTGTTATATCAATTCCACTAAGAATTTATCATCACAAACTTTAACATGATCCTTCATTATAGATTCAGCAATAGTGGGGGAGGAATCCAATGACTTTGTGATTGAGACTGGAGTGTCAGTAAAGAACTTTTCAAATTCTGCAGCTACTTCTGTGTCAACAACTGTTGCCTTCTTACCATCAATATTCAAACAATATTGATTATTAGTCGTTTTCGCTTTTCTAGTTTCATTATTTATAATATTCCATGTCATAAAAATTTTATTATTACATACTGTTTTCGAGACCTTTAATCTTGCTTTGGTTCTGCAAACGCTCTAGAAAATGTTTTTTAGTCTTGATTCAACCTGGAAAACGCATTAATTTGTGCCAATAATCTTCTACGATGCTGATTGAGTGCAAAATTAGGATTTAATGTCAGTTATAATGTCAAGACTGGAGAGAAAGGATACGGTTATTTTTATACCTTTTTAAAAAGTTTCAATGTGTATCGGCCATCTTAGTAATAGTGATAACCTATAGAACAAGTGGTTTGCAAGATACCTAGGGCTGATTGTTAATGCGAAGGTGAGTTTTTCGTAATTATTGGTAGGTATTTATGTCATATTATTAATGCCCCTTATAATAGTATCAATTGAGATTTTAAATGTATAATGATTTTTATAATGTGTTTTGACTAAAACTATTCTCAAACCTAGAATCTGAGAAAGTGCTGCCATAAGACTTTGGTACTTCATGTAAAGAGTCTGTCTATCTTTCAGTCAGACCATATTGGAAAATTAGGGTTCCTTCATAAATATGCTTGGATAAATTAGTAGTGTTTTTGATGTCTTATGTTAACTTTGCTTTTTAGGCCTTTTTGATACGTATAAGCTAAATGTCTGCGGAACCAGTAGGATTTTTACTATCACTATTCCGGAACATGCACTAAGATATTTTTTTATAATGCAGGCAGCATAATAACTGAGGTTAACAAGATAAAATGGCTTAATTGAGTCGTATGAACAACTTTTTGCAGAGTCATAATTTCTATGAAAATGTCAAGTGCTTTTAAAAGATTTAAAGCCACATAACATGCTAATATAAATAAGAAAGTTTTGGAAGAGTCATAGAATTAAATCTTAATAGCGCATTCAAGTCTATTTACAAGACTATTTTGATTGATTTTAATTTGGCTATTCATAATGCATTTCGAAGTACTATTGTCTTGACCCAAACGAATCTAGGACTGATTTAAGATTCAAGGCAATACCCGCTGCTTTCTTAAGAAAAATTTGCTAGTTGGGATAGGTACTGAAATTAAGCATGAACTGATAACTTTTAAGCTAGTGTTCTGTTACACAAAAGATGTGTACCTACATTACTACAGTTCAACAATAATTCCACTTCCAGATCCTTGCCTAACATTCCTTGAATGTTCTGGTGCACCAGGTTAATAAGATTTATTTTATTTTTTTCTACTTTTGTTTTCAAATGGGTTTTGCAATACATTCACAAAGTTGTCAGTATCTTTTTTACTTAATGATAAGCAAAAGGATGTCTCTTTTGTCTCATTACTTAATTTAAAGATTTATTAAAAACATCATCAGTAACATTACTGACAGTCGTTTCACTACCACAGTATTGCTTAATAGGAGCAATTTGAGTACTTTGAGTGGGCTGCTCAATAAAAGCATTGTAAGAGAAAGAATTTATAGCCATGTTTTTGGCTAAAGTTAGTACATAAAATATTAGCGAAATAGCTAATTGTTTTTTATAGAATGTTGATAGATATAATCTATCTTTTGTCAAATAAGCTTTATACACGTGAGTTTGTTAAAGTCAATAATATGGAACTTTGTCGAATAATTCGTCATTAAGTCTAATGTCAAACTAAGTTTCTACCTAATATTATTTTCATGTTGTGACAAACCATTATGGAAGGGAAGGGTAAACGTTATTACTGGATTAACATGTAAATTATTTAAATGACAACAATTTTTTTAGTGCTATTTTATTCTAATTACCCCTATTTCCCTTTCGCCTTTTTTTCGTCTCAGTCACCGAGCTCTTACCAATTCTGCTAATAAGTTACAGTACAGCTGAATCGAAACTAATCCGTTGCGATCGACCAATCAGCAGGGTGGTGATTTTGTAACTCATCGACTGACCGGCAATCGTTATCAAACTGGATGACTTAATGCACAAAAGCGGAATTATGTTCATTAGCTCTATGTATTGGTTGATTTATTCAACAACTATACCAAGATCACTCAGATGACGACATTACAGAATGTTGAACATTTTGAAAATCAATTTTAATCAATCAGAATTATCAAATCTATACGATGGCCTATTGCTGATGAGTTATAAAATCACCCACCTGAACGCTACATTATCATGACATCGAAGAGCATGGCAATACGCGCTACGATTGGTCGATCGCAACGGTTTAGTTTCGATTCGGCTGTAACTACGAGTACCTATTAGCAGAATTGGGCCTGCGACGAAACTGTATACTGTATTAATCTCTTTTGTACATTGTTAAGCCAAACTTTATTCGCTGTTAATAACTACGTATCAATACCAAATATTTTAGACATCTTTACAGTTTTTTGAAAATTGGTTAAGAATAATTCTTTGGTTCAAAAGCTGCTGTCAGCGCCGGGTAACCGTGCTCGGCCGGGCCGGGAAGCAGAAAGAACGCTCGATAGAATGCAAACAGCCTCGAGCTTTGACGCCAACAGGATAGTTGTCCATTAACACTAATGTTGCTAATTGATACGCGGCCTTAACCGCCGAACCGTCGCATTATTACCCACATCCTAATTTCATAATTTTCAATGTCGTTGCTAATTTATATAATATTCCTATATCATCATCCTGTACAATTTTACTCATTTTTGTGGGTCAAATTGATTGAAATGTGACCCTATACAACATATATTAACGTTTTACTTTCTTCAAATTCCACCCATACACATCTAGGGTTACCACATTTTTTCGAGACAAAGTATAAACACAGCACGAAAAAAGAGTTTTCATTTATTTTTTACTTATTTATCTTATAAACATATTTTCTGTTGCTTTTTGTAACACTTAATAAATATTTGTCATTCACAAAGATAGTTTCAGCAAGGTGCTGTTTTATCTTTAAGAATATAAAGTCAAGACGCTGTGACTATCTTCGAGCATGATTATGATATAATCAAAATTTCAATTAAAATACTCGTATACAAACAGCTCGTTTTTTATCAAGTTTAGGGAAGCTTTGTTCCTTGAGTCTCTCGTTCGTCTACGTTACGTCTATACAAATAAATAAAATTGAAGTATCTGTTTGTAATGTCAGAATAAAAAGTTATTACTAAATGGGTATGAATGTATATCGGGTACCAATAACAAAAACACATTTTTTTTGTCTGTCTGTTTGTTCCCGCTAATCTCCGGAACGGCTGGACCGATTTTGACGGGACTTTCACTAATAGATAGCTAATTATATAAGGTACAATATCGGTCCAGCCGTTACTATTCCACGCGGACGAAGTCGCGGGCACAGCTAGTATTAAAATGACATATGAAATCAGTATTTTATATGGAAAAAAGTAAAATAAAATATGAATAGTAGATGACTAAGTTTAATCTCAAGAGAAGCGAAGGATTCTAGATTGATACATGGCAGAATCGAACCCCGGACCTCCCGATTAGAAGGCCAGTGCCGAGTCCACAGCGCACCGACGCTCAATTTATCAAGTTGTTTCGAGTGAATTAAAATGATTTTATCGCTTACACTGAAGCCTACCACTAGCTCTGACGTGGTTTGCGATAGATCCCCATCCCGATCACTTCTTATTTTTTATTATCAACTAGGGTCTCTGGCCGTCCACAAGGTTTGTTCGGTAAGAGAAAATTTCCAGAGTAAAAAGTTGGACCCAAAAACGTAGTTTCCCATAGACATGGAACTGGAGGGAGACTCTGTACCAGGGTCGTCTGCTTAGGTACCTCCGTCTTACCTATTTCTGCCGCAAAGCAGCAGTGCTTGCATTGCTGTGTTCCGGTTTAAAGGGTAAGATATGGCAGTGAAATTACTGGGTACTGTGACTGTACATCTGGTGTCAAAAGTTGGCAACGTATACACTGTGGTTCTTATGGGGGTTGCAGTTTTGCATGTATTATAGGTGACTGTTACCACTTACCATCAGGTGGGCAGTTTGCTTGTTTGCCAACTTTCAGCAATAAAAAAAAAACATATTATTAATCCTTCGAGTTGTTTCTGCAGTACTGGTACCGCTTTGGAACTTATATTTATTCGTAAATAACGCGTGACAAAAAAGTCTACTCAGAAGAATACGACGATAAAGAAGAACAGCAAGAATGAAAGGTCTAATGTTTTGTATTCTCTTTTTAATTGTTAATTAATAATTTTGTGTCTATTACAAAAAGATTACAAATTGTAAAGTTTCAAAATACTTCATCAGCATTAAGTTATCGTAGTAAGGCTACGTGGGTAGCTACGGAGGCGCTACGGTTTCTTTAGAGATTACGTTACGGAGGCACCGTAGTAGGTTGTTTCTTGCTACGGAATTGCTACGGAACTTAATAAGAAACTGTATTTGATTGACTTTTTTTTAAATACGGGACAATCGACTGTCTTTTCATTTTTTTGATACAGCAATTGACCAGCAGTCGAACCCACAGTTTTGTCTATACGGATATATTATAACCATTAATTAGAATATAATAATATACTTACATTTTTTGTTTTTCCATTTATGATAATATTAGGAAAATAGATAATATTTATTTAATAGAGTCGGAGTGTAAATAACAAAGATTTTCCATAGCTGTAGCGAAATAAGTTGTTCTCCTCAGAAATATGAAATTATTCTAATGTTATACACATAAACCAAACACGGGAATATAAGACAACACAGAAAGAGATATAATGAAATATTGCAGAATGTGCAGAGTGCTGCAAGAGCTAAAGCTCAACGGGAATTTTGTCTAAGGGCAAAACACTGATTTTAATCCATTGCTCTATGCGGAGAGTTAGGGCTGAAAAATAAAAAAAAACATAGCCCACTACAAGACTACACAATCCATTACATTTAGATTTCAAGCTAAACAGCTGAACATTATTCAGGAAGAAAGTTGAATCGTAAAAACTTTCAAGAGTTATAAGCGGAGATAGTTCAGACATGTTCGCGACTTCGCCCACGTCCCGTACTACGGGTGTAGGGCGCATGAGACTATAGGGCGGCTTTCATTGACGGATGAGCAGATCAATCGGCCCCCTCTCCGCTCCTGCAGGACATCACGCCTGTTGCGGAGCCGCTCCAGTCAGGACCCGACGGCCCGCGCGGCGACACGTGTTCCGCCGCCCACAGCACCCGCGTGTCGACAGTTGTGCAGTGTTTATCGCACGAAAATTAAGTGGTTCAATCGAATTTTGACATCTCCAGCTCATCACAATAGAAACGGTGAGATGTTTGTTATTTGACGTCACTTTATAATATGCTCATTGTTTAAAGAGTTGCATAATGAAAATTTTTTATCTGCGCATTAATTTTTTGCTAATTATTGTCGCTTTTAAAATTGAGTCATCGGCGAAATTAAATTTCTTTAAATGTGATTATAATCGTCGTTTAAATTTATTATTTATCATACCGTTATCTATGTGAGATTTAGTTGTCATAAATAGCGAACGCAAATCTCGACGCGCGTTAGATTTGTGTGGATCTACCAATTAATGTTAAATGTTAGCTGCTTAAGCATGATGAATTGAAAGCAGGATTGATTAGGTAATACTCGTAGAAACTTGTCGAACTAAAAACAATACAAAAAAATTGTTTGTTTGAAAGGTATTAAAAAACCTCGAATTGAATAAAAAATTACGAGGTATTTTTTAAATACGCAAAAATACGGACTATAAGAGTATAAAATAATTATATGAAACAAAGTTGAAATACGGGCTCATTTTTAAGTTTGCCAATAAATTTTACGTTGATAAACTATACGTATGTAGAGATCTGAGGTAGAGTTAAAGTACCTCTAAGCTTTCATAATTATTATGATATTGTTTATGTTTCCATGTTCCCGTTTTGTGGATGCCATATAAAAGTTATGATTGATATATGACATGACATGAAT
Organism: Schoenobius gigantellus; assembly: GCA_963935595.1. NCBI lineage: Eukaryota > Metazoa > Arthropoda > Insecta > Lepidoptera > Crambidae > Schoenobius > Schoenobius gigantellus. The sequence continues at coordinate 25,230,938 of OZ012559.1, forward strand.
TGGAATGAATGATGACATGTTAATAATTATTTATTAAACTGCAACACTGACTAATATAATACTTCTTGGTTTTTTAAATTTATGACTTTTAATATTACCGATACTCCACAAGAAGAGACAAATACTTTTATATTTATAATATATAATAATATTATATATACTTGCTGCTAATATATACAATGTGACATAAGCAAATACAGGGTAACAATATTAAGTACCTACTGGTAAAATCACGCACAGGTGTTTGTTGTAATTTTTTGTGTACTATTATTCAAATATACTTTATTAATTCGACGATCATTAATGGTTTCGGGCTTCGCTTTTCAGGATCCTCTTGACCTGACCTTTTTAAGGACCTCTTCCGTAGAGTTTAAGACATTCATAATAGATTTTGAATTTCAAATGAAGACGCTGTTGGAATGGTGTTTGAAGCCGGATTTATCCAGTGCACACTAAAATGCGAGAGAGTGTTTCTTAATCTCGAAACGATCGAAAGTATAGTTTGACATTAAGCAGCGCACATTTTTTTTGTAGCATAGAAGTAGTTAACAAGCATATATGTATATTATACAAGCATATTATATGTATACGCTTGGTGTGTTATTGCCTCTATCATTTTGATTCTTAAGGCGCGTATCCACCTATTGGCAACTTCCAACTTAGCAACTCTCCAGAAAATTTACAACTTTTATTTCCATTGTGTTCACACTAAGTTGCTAACGATTTGAAGAACATTTTAGTTGATAACAAGCTGTCTCCACCGATGCTCCACCGGCAAATGTTTTTTAAAGACTATGATATTATGCAGGCAGCAGCAATATTAATATTTTAGGCAAAAAGAAATGGAAGCATAAGTATTGGGTACGACCAATACTGAAGGGAAGAAAGGTACGTATGGAGTGATTGAACTATTTAAAAATTTGAGAAGAGATGATTTGTTAGCAAGCCGCTTTGATATAACGGACAAATTAGAAAATTTTCGTAGTATGACTGACTCTGATTTTGGAAGACTGCTCAATCTCGTTAGATAAAAAAAACCAGATACTATGAAATAATATGAAAATCCATAATCATTACATGCATCCTTTTTCCTGTTTATATTTTTATAACTTTCATCACTTGATCCATTGTCCCATAGCTTTGTTTGCGATATTAATCAATTTCAAACTTCTTTTGATGCTTACCGCTTAAAATTTAAGTACGGTTCACAATTTTTTTACTTATACAATGTAATTACTGACAAAATTACCAATTTGTTCGGCAGAGACTCGGCTTTTAATTTCAATTTAAATTTTAATTTGAATTACGATTTATCTTCTTTTGGAGCACAAAATAAGAAAGAATAGAGAAAAAGAGATTTTAATGAATAAGCCGCGACGTCAGTTCACTTTGAGGCTGAGAGGAACAAAATTTTCTTCGTACAAACTTAAGGTAGGTCCATAGAGCGCTGTCGGCTTGCCTTGGCAGTGAACGGAAGAACTTATTGCCACAAATTGCATTTGCTATAGTTCGTTACCAACGCTTATGTTATTCCTTGTTTTATTGCGAGCAAGCGCTGTTGTTTTGTTCACAATGAAAATGTGACATTGTTTTTAACAGTACTTTTACGAGTAACAACTAGTATCCATTGGTGGAAATTATGTTAGTGTTTAATTGAAAGTAATTGCTGGTGAGAGACTTAAACATTATGTTAAGTCATTGAATCAACTTATTAGTGAGCCAAATCAATAAGGGATCCTGAATATTAATTTGACTTTACAATGTGAAATGTTATCTCTATTACATTATTATCTCTGTAATGTTATATCTCTATCCAATGCATATACAATATAATAACACAATAGTAATATAAACACAATAATATATAACAACACAATGATAAGACAACATTTTTCCAATGCATTGTAAGATCTTTATAATGAAAATTGTGTTAAAACAAAATAAAAGAAATCTCAAAATCTGAATCTACCTAAATCTAACGAGAGCCAATATTTAATGGAAAAATTTTGATATTTGTGGAAGTGATACATTAAATGCCAAGGTTTTACAAGGACTAAAACTCGATAACCACCGTACATTATTATAGCCTATACAAGTTAGCTTGTATTTGGTGACTCCTTAAGTCAGAAAGAAGTAATCCTTAAGTCAAGTTAACTAGCAGTGCCAATGTACAAAGATAACCGAATTAGTGAAAGTGCAATTATCAAAATGATACTGAGCAGCTTGGGTTGGCATTTTTACAGTTTGTGTTATGGTGTTGGTATTATTTATGAATTCATTATTTTCATGTTCTTGGGTAAATGTCAGCGATGACGAAATATTTTCATACAAGTTGCACCTCACATTCAAAATACTTAACTATCCTGAGATCCCTAATTATTTGCGGTCCCGATTTCACCTTCTCCCTCCCGATCCCCGTCCTAAGCGTTCCTGTGTTATACCAAAACCACTTAATATCCCTAAATATCACTCAAAGTTCTTCCACAAATCCTTTACAGTGCATGCTGCTCAACTGTGGAATGCTCTGCCGGTTGATATCCGTAAAAACACTTGCATAGTGTCGTTTAAGAAGCAGCTAAAAGCTCATCTGCTCTCGAATTTGTCATAGTGATATATATATATATACCTGTATGTGTGTGTGTTTGTGTATGTTACTTATAATAGTAGTAAGGTAAATTTATAAATGTACACCTCGTCCCGCATCTACTTAATTTTCACTTCCGCTAGGGTTGGCTGGAAGAGATCTCTTCAAGAGGTAAGCTCGCCCTTGTACATGTTTGTTGTATAATATGTTTCTATTTAAAAATGTGTGTACAATAAAGAATATATGTATGTATGTTGTAAATTTATGGGCTCATTAGTGGGAACAGGCAGCACTATATTATAACCAGTGTCACGAGAAGTCGATGGTCGCGGCTCAGGGCAAAACTTCTTCACCTGTGGCTCCAAATTAATGGCACGTGTTATTTTAGCACTAATGTTTGCCTTATTATTATGAATAGAATCTTCGACATAAAATCTTCTAAAACTGTACCCAGTGTAAGAATCAGCCTCGGGCAAATCTAAATACTTTGCAATTTCTCTTGGCTTTGCACCAAATTTAATACCTATGGGTTGAGATGTACATTTACCTTTTTAAAAGTTTTGGAAAAAGTGGTCATTTTTTGCTTTCGTTGAACAGAGAGCTTGATATTATTTTACTACTTCATAAAACGGCCCGTGGATTGTAAAAGATCGTGGAATCTTGTTTTTGGTGTTGGTAATTTTTACAAGCAACATATCACTGTAGATAAAGTGTGTGTTACTGAATAACAATAGTTATTTGTTATACATGAGTGCAAAGTTGCTTTTTAACCGCATGCTCAACTTTGATGACCGAGCAAGCGAAGGATTCTAAAATTAGAATCCTGAGCGTTAGCGAGGGTATCAAAAGAGCACAAGGTGAAAAAGCAACTTTGCACTCATGTATAACAAATAACTATTGTTATTCAGTAACACAGTCCTCCCTCAGCGAGGAAATGACTACATTGACAATCACAAGATACTTTTATATCAGTTTAGGTACATATTTACTACAACATTATGATAGGTAAGTATTACAGAAAAATATTTATATTATGTATAACAAATAATACGTTTTTTTTACTTGTTTTCAAGTTTCTTATTTACTTATAACATTACGACGTCAAAACAAAATGGCGCGCGAAAAGCAAATTAAAAACAAAAGTACACCAAGGAGGTTCAGAGTCCGAGTTTTTAACAAATTTAAAAAAAGTTGTATGATAAATTCGGCACCATGGAGATGGAAGTAAATAAGTTAAATGATGTTTTGAAACCACATACCTAATGCACGCAATGTTCTAAGTAAATTTGAATTACTTTAACCTCAAGCGGATAAAAACGGCTTTGGCGGTCAGATATCGAATAGCAAAAATACTCTTTCCGAGATGGGGGGATGAAAAAGCAGTTATTGTTCTGAGGTTAGTATAGTTGTAACATATTGCCATAGTAACGCAATTATAGAGTTGATACATAAATCTATAATATATTTATAGTTATAAAGTTCAGCCAAGTACTGACTATCCGGAGCTTCTTTTTTTTTCTTTTCAACATCCGTTGGCGAGAACACTTTTGACTTTGGACCAATATATCCGTTAGAAGGTTTCTTTAGAAATGCCGTCAAGTTACTATATGTTTTGATATCAACTTTTACATTTATGGTCTTTACTGTGCTTTTTAACATGGGGTTTATACACCATAGCGAGCTGTAGTGTGATTCTGTAAAACCTCACTTTAAACTTCGAATCTGATTCCGCAGTGAGTTCTTAGATTGGCATTCTCAAAATTCGAATGTAGATTTGAAAGTAATCTGTGCTACAGCGCTACACTTGCGAGCGTGGCAGCGAGTGGAACTAGAGTGACCGTGAGATTTTGACATTATAAATATGGGATGACGTATGAAGTGGCATTCCGTAAAGGGAATTCCTTTATCACTTCGAAGCTCACTTCGCACACGAACTCGAAACAAAGTGTCAAATAAAACGTTGCTATTTTGTGAGTGAAAACAGGCAAAGTTTATTATCATAGTTTAAAAATACATTTAAAATTATTTCTGAAGGTGATAAAAACTAGTTCTGAGGTATTTATTAGAATTTTATCGCTACTAACTCGTGATAATGACTATGTAAGGGTATCTTGTATCTTATGCGAAGTGAGTGTGAATATCGAAGTGAGGTGCGAGCTATTGTTCGAATTTTACAGAATCGACATGCTGGGCTTGTATTTATTTGCCAGTTCATTAAAGTGGGCTAAAGACAGACAGAGGGTAGACATTAATAACTGTCAAACGTACAAAGTAAGAATCTGTAATGGCATTAGGTTTGAAATGTAAATTGTAATAATATTTCTTGTTGATTCTGTGATTTAAGAAATAAAAAAAAATTTGTTCTCCGAATATGACTTGGCGTTTTGCTGTTTTTCCACAGATTGAAAGTTTCGTAAGCCGCCAGGTACTTTTCTCTGGATTTTGGCGGCAACAGGCTATCAGTCGCTTTCGTGCCTTGCTAAGTATTTCCGGTGGGGTTGAATTAATATTTTGTTCGTCTTCACTAATGAAATGAAATGTTTATTTGTCATCTTAACCGTAAAATATTTTAATATTCCTAAAAACTATTCAATCTTATATTAAGAATCAACTTAGTCCTGTTTTGAACCAGGGCTAAGTTGACGCTGTCCCTATCTATGTATATTAACCCAAATAAAATCGGCACTAGGTTTAAACCAAGACTAACTTTAGCCCAGGTTTAGACCAGGTTTAGACTAGGTTTAAACCAGGTTTAAGTATAACAAATTATAGTTTTTTCTAAGGATTTATTTTGTGCGTCTGTAGTGCTCCAAGGGCTCGGTTTCTCGGTATTTAATTGTGATCATTGATGAACCACTAACAACTGCAACGTGTTGATTGTAGTCATCATAAATAATATCAAGTTTCAGGCTGTAATTATTACAGTGTTATGATGAATGAGCGGACATTAATATTTGTCCCGCAGGAATACCAAAGCGATTGTTATATTGACTGCATATTGCAAATTAAACAAGTACGAAGGCACCGTATTTTTTGGTATTATAATATAATATTTTAATAATTAATATACCTATACACGGTTATTTTTTATCACCCTGGAAAATTTAAGGGACGCTTCACGACATGGTATTAGATTGATTTAAATATGAATAAAAAAATAACTTACTTATATAAATTTTCTAAAATATCCAAAAAGTGCTGCACTAGTTGAGAGCAGCATTTTTAGAGATTTTTTATATTTTTTATACAGTATTGTGTGTATCAAAATGCAATTTCCTTTATTTCTACTTCGTACTTTTGCCTTCTCCAGACAATTTTTATTCAAAGATGAAATTAAGAATTTTGACCTAAAACGCAACATTTTGCTAATTTCTGTAAAAACTACTAATAAAAGTAAATAATATTTTAACTTTTTTTAAAAGCTCATAGTTATTTTAGTAGTTTTTACGCCAACTGCCATACATTTCTTTTCAATAATTGACGTCGATTTTCAGAAAGATAAAAAATTAATCGACTTAATTGTCAATAGAGACCTCTTATTTCCAAAGTTATGTAAATTTTTGACAACAATTTTAATTTAAATTAACTGCCCATTTTTCAGCTTACCGCAATTAATCAATTTGTTATTGTAAATGTTATAGTTAAAAAAAAAAATTGTAACAAGTCGGAAAAAATCTCAAATATTTTAAAACCGTCGTAGCTCGATAACTAACTGTTTTTGACCCCTGGTTAATTGGACTTTTTTTGTTGCCTATGACCTATACTATAACCCTTTTCAAGGAATACGTCGACTTTTCCTGTCACCCTGTATAATAATGGATGTGTCCTGAAGCGTCCTTAAAAATTTTCAGGAAGATAAAAAAATAACCGTGTATATGTATGACAAACTAGTATGACCACGAGGAAACGCCGGTGTTATAGGTATTATTTGTATGTGTCACTTTACTGTAAACTGACAGAATTTATATATAATATTTGTTTTATTATTGGCCCCTTACTGGATTCTGTAGGAATTGGATGTCCTATTACATTATGAACTTTATAAGTATTACATAGTGTATTTTTCAACAGCCTTTGTTTAGTGTGAGATGATTTTGGATTGGACAGATTTTCCTTGTCGACGAATCTGTTAAAATAGATATTACCTAATTGTAAGTGCTGAATGGTTTATGTTTCGGCTGCATACCTAAGGACGACCAAGGAATTGTTAATTTTAGTTTTTGCTTAATTTAGGTATTTAGTTAAGTGATATCAATAATCGAAATAGACACTGAATTTCTACAAGCTCCGGTGCATCTTTTACATTTCAATGAACTCCCTTAGTGTTAAGTTCATTGGTAGAGTCGCCGGTGATGACGGAAGATCTATAAGCGCCTTATACACGGTTACTTTTTTTCACCCCGAATAATTTAAGGGATAATTGAAGGTGTAGATTCAACTTTTTTTTTTCATTGCTACTTGTATTTGCAGACATCTTGAGTAGGTATATTCAGGATGTATGCACATACAAGGTTAAATATGTTATCTTTAAATTAGAATGTTTTGCTTTGTTTTGACATCAAAAAGTGCCTGTAAAGGCCTAAGTTGAATAAAGATTTTTGAATTGGAATTTGAATTTGAATTTGACGTTTCAGGACAAGCAGTCACTATTACACTTCTTACACCTTGTTGACGACAGTTCGCAAGTGCCGGGGACCCAGAACTAAGCAGCGGACGTAGTCTAAGCTTATGCGGCCCAAGTCCCCATGAATGAACCATATCTTAAATAAATTCGGCCCCTTTTGATTGGTCCGCGAGCGGGATGTCCCCCCGCGAACCAAGGGATAGTGTATAAATATAGGGCCGAATGCTGATAAATTGTAGTCAGTTGTAGTCGGTCAGTGGAAGTCGTCTTGCAAGAAGTAAATAAAGCTCCAAAATCATCACAAAGAAATCAGCGTTTTAACTCAAGTACCTACATACAGTCCACTCTCAACACACCTGATGCCGTAATTAATTTGGTAATTTTTTTTTACGCGAAGTTTTACTCAAAATATTCACTTTCTTTTTATCCTTTAACTAGCTTTACAACCGCAGCTTCGCCCTTGTCATTTTCGTTTTTTTTTCGTGGGAACCCTAAAAATGTGTATATTAATTTAAATTTGTATTAATACAATACAATGCAAAGGTCATCATGTTTTTAGCTTAAAAAATTACAAAGTTCCGTACAGACTTTAACCGTTATTTTACCTTTTCGGGGTTAAATTTTCAAAAACCCTTTCTTAATGGATTTTTTTTATACTACGATGCCGGCAAACAAACTTACGGCCCGCCTGATGGTAAGCAGTTACCGTCTATGGACGCCTGCAACCTTAGCATTATAAAAGTCTGCTGGTCGCTGACCAGATTTCATATTCAAATTCAAAAAATATTTATTCAATAAAGGCCTTTACAGGCACTTATTGACGTCAAAACAAAGCATAACATTCTAGCTTAAAGAAAACATATTAACCTTGTATGTGCATACATCCTTAATTATACTCAAGATGTCTGCAAATACAAGTAAGAATGAAAAAAGAACTCTCTCTACACCTGTTCGGAAATTGGTAGAGCCTTCTCGAGAAGAACAGGCAGAAACTCGAAAGGTCAAAATTTTTTATCTCCTCTTTTAAATCGCCATTTACCTACAATTTTGGATCAATTGGAAGCTGACCTCGCGCGTCGGTGGCGCTGTGGACTCGGCACTTGCCTTCCAATCGGGAGGTCCGGGTTCGAGACCGCCATGTACCACTGTGTTTTTCGTTTCGAATTTCATATGTACATTTTTCTGACGCTCCTACGGTGAAGGAAAACATTGTGAGGCAACCTGCATACATCTGCGAAGAAATTCAAAGGTGTATGTGAAGTCGACCCATCCGCACTGGGCGAGCGTGGTTGACTAAGGCCTAATCACCCTAACATAGGGTAGGCTCGAGCCCTCGGTGGGGACGTATATGAGCTGTGATGATGATGATGGAAGCTGACCTCAAAGCAAAAGTTTGAGCTCAACTTCCATTACAAGATTAGATGTGTTAGTTCACATTGTATTAGATAAACATTTTATTAACATATCAATCAAAAGAAAGTGTAGCGTGACGGCTAAGCGGCAACGCGCGACCATTATAGTTTTAAAATAATCGTTAATAATGTGTAAAAATTTATTTTCATTCATTTTTAATTCATAAATTTATACATATAACTATTTAATAATAAAATCAAATTGGGGTGTTTGAGGTTTTAATCTAATCTATTAACACAAAACCTAAAAAAGCATGATAGTTGTACGAGTATAGAGTGGTTCAAATTACGGACCTTTATCACGTAAGCCCATTGAGTGCGCCGTAGTAGCCATCGCCTCACTTACTAGAGCCCTCGAAATTTTGAATCTTATTCAGAAACAGAAAGAGGCGATTCTCGACACAGCAGATCCTCTCCCTGCACCAGTAGCTTGGGTCTTGCCCCGCTGCTGGCGCCATACTAGGTTTAAGCTTTTCTAGTATTTATATCCTAAAAAATGAATTGAAAGATATTTCTTTTTGATGTAAAGGGTATAATAATCAATCAATCTATATATGAACATTCTACTCTGTACACTTTACTGATATTCACACAACATCCCGACCGTCATTGGTTTTCGGAAGTTCATTTGTTTTCCCAACGTTAATTTGTTTTATCCCGACATTCTTTTTTTTATCTCAAATTTTTACTGGACCATTATAAAAATATGTTTTTAGAATCGTACATAGATGTAATTTTTGTTTCGTAACCATGAAAAAAATTAGAGACAAAAGCCACACGCAAATTTTTCCGTAGTCATTCTCCAGAAAAAAAATGTATGGGAATGACATTAGCTTGTGACAACCTCACGCTATTTCTTCCGTAGCCAATATCATCTCCATACATTTTTTCTGCGGAACGACTGCGGAATAATGAGCGTGTGGCTTTTGCCTAAGGCTTAAGGGGTCAGATCACTGAACTGTACCTGTCTTTTCTTTAATACATTTTTAAATAAAACTTTGTGTGTATTTTATTTAACTTCCTAGATACTTACATAGAAATTAATGTAGTGAGTGCAATCACAAACAAAAGTTCTTCACAAGCAGAACAGTTCGGGTGACCGGTACACTCGAGCTACTGAGACGCAAAAGTGTCATCAGAACTAATGACTGAACTACTGATACAAGGCGCAAATAAGCACACCGCCAACCTGAGGTTAAACAGGTGCCGGAGCCCAATAACGTTGACGCTAGCTACCACCGATTTCCAAAGGGTTCTGGCGTCACACGATATTACATTACTAGCTTTTACCGGCGACATCGTCCGCGTGGAATTAGTAATTTGGGTAGCTTATTTTTTAATCAATCTGCTTATATCCTTCCCCACAACTCAATTTAACTCCATAACAAATTTCATCTAAAGGATGGTTTCTGAAAGTTTTCCCCGGTTTCACGGAAATTTTGCATTTTGCTCCCGATAGAGCAGAGCGAGTACCCGGCCCGGCATTACATCTGAGTCCCACCAGTGGGTCTCCGACCGAAGATATTCCTGTCATCAGAGACCCACTAGTAGGACCTCATAGATTAAGCGCAAAAATTGTCACCAGCACTTAAGCACGTCGTACTAAAACACAATAATTCGAAAACTAAACGAGATATCAACAGTTCAAGAACATATTGTGCTTGGTGCGTGAGTCCCATTCGCACTTGGCCGGTTTTTAGAGTCCCGTAGTAAACAAGGAACCTTTATAGTTTCGCCATTTCTGTCTGTCTGTCCGTCTGTCTGTCCGCGGTTTTACTCAGAGACTATTAGTACTAGAAAGCTGTAATTTTGTATGGGTATGTATATTATTCATGCCAAAAAAGTGGTGGAAAAAAATATAGAATTTTTTTTTTAGGGTAGCTCCCATACAAGTAAAGTGGGAGTAATTTTTTTTAGCTTACTAAATAAACTTCCTGCGATAGATATCTGGCTGATGCGAATGGTTCCCGGTCCATCAGCAGCAACGTGTTGTGAGGTGTGTGTGAACTCAAAGTTGGCATTTGCAACTACCTAAACTGCGCCTACACTGCGGAAGCCTACACTGCGCGTGGCCCAACACGCACTTGGCCGGTTTTTTTGAACAGATCTCGCACATTTTGAGGGCTAGATTTGCAATTTTCACAAGAACCATATATTATGTACTATTGGTACCTAAAACATTTATTGCCAACTTAGTTCAAGTAAATTGAATTTGCATTTTTATATACAGCCTAAAAGTGAAGACCACTACAATGTAACATTCTTTCAATAAACTTATTTTTTATTTAATGTTAAATTAATCCTTGAGAAATCAAATCACGCAAAATAAAGTATATTCGCATACTTGATAAGAGTACAATTACCCGAAATAACGTAGGTGCAATACTTTGTAAATAACCGTAATTTATACCAAGGATGCCGGCAATTCGTCAAACTTGTAGCTATAATACATTGTCATCATTTTCACGACGAAGCCGGCATGATTCGTCTCCATTGCGGCTTAGGCACATAATAGCAGTGATTGCTGGTGCGGAGGTCCTCTGATACGCCAGTTATTAAGCGTAATCCCCTATATAGGTCAGCGCGGGCCTTTGTTCGGCAGAATGGCCAAGTGGGGATAAGCCACGCTCTCCAACCTTTGACACGAGACTCAACGACTGGAGGTATAGCTGGTTCTGACGAACTTGGATCTTTTGCTGACGGGCTGTTGAGCTGCCGATTGTGATTTTATCGGGAGGTGCTTTTATCTTACGCCTACGACCTTGAAAGGATTGTGTCGCGCTATAAGACATAACCTGCTACTAGGTGGGTTTGTTTGGTGGTTAGAGCTACGAAGACCGCATGGCTAGCTACTACTTTACAATTTTGTCGAGTAGAAAATTTGACGGCACCGTACCCGCCGTTAGCTAGAGGGCTCTTCCGGCAGAGTGCCGGATCTACTTTTTAGCCCCCCCGGTGTTCTCCCTGCCCTTATCTGCCTGAAATAAAAAATAATAAGTTAATAAAAACTAATTAATATTAAAAAAGTAATAAAAAAACAAATTAATAAAATAAACAAAAAATCAATAAAAAACGAAATAATATAAAAATCAAATTTATGGAAAAAAGCTCTACACCAGGATGGAATCACTGCCACATAAACATAGAGAGTCGAGAATAGACTCCCCTTATCTTCTTAACAAGATACACCTGAGAGTACCTGGTAAATCGGACAGGATTCAATATACACTTTTTAGTCCGCAAAGTGATAATAATTACCGGAAAAATTCATTTTTCATTATATCTTCATATATCGCCAAGTCCATCAATGAACTTGGCGATATTCCCGACTTAGATCTGTTCAGTACAAGTCTACCAAGATATGCTACTGTTATCTCGCAACATTGCACTGTGGGACATCCATAGGTCATAAATCTTAAAAACCAGCTTTCTTGTTTTACATTTTATTCCTTGTCGTTACATTGGATAGTTGCGGTACCTTCTGAAACTATAAATAGGTCAGTAATTAGAGTGCGCCTTCATTATCTATTGTGCATTCAAAGAGAGCGCATCGCCTATCGTAAATACTGTTATCAGTGAGTCATTAAAAAGCGTGACGTCATTTGTTGTCATTGCGGGACCTGTGAGTGCTGTGTGAGTTTTTTCTGAAATGGATATCCAAGAACAGGGTATGTAATAATTAATATTTTTATTTTAATTGTATCTTAGTATATATTTTCTTTAGTATGTCATTGCTACGAGGCGACTTTTCTTGGAGTATTATATTTTAATATTCAAAGTTTGAATAAACTTTTAAATATGTTCCCACTCGCTCCGACTATGGAGGTATATTGCACCATAATCTTTAGACTTTCTTATCTTAGGAAAATTAAAACTTGGCTGCCCTTATCTGCCCTTTTGGCGATGACAAGGGTGCTACGGTTGCCAGATTATCTCGTAGCATTTGCTACGAAATTAGTTTATTTAGTCTTAGTGCTTTGTGTAGGTTTTGTGACTGAATTTTAACCGTTTTTTTTTGTTTTAGGTAATTTATATATATGCTCGTTTTCAAGAATGCATATTCTTGAAATATGGCTAACTGTCAATACCGATAATGACTCGGAAAAGTGTCGTCAAGTCCTACAAAGTTTGTTGACTACTCTGAACGACGATGCTGAGAACATTGATATTCATTATTTAGAGAAAATTGTTAATAATTTATGTAAAGCTATTGCTCGATTCTGGAAAAAATGTAATAGGGATAAAACCAAGCTTTTATATAAGAATTCTGATTGGTTTAATGTTATTGAAAAAATTCAACTTGTGAAAAACAATAAGCAATGTACTCCGTCTGAAACGTCGCCGTGTCATTCACGTGGTCGTCCTCGAAAACCTTTTACGCAATGTAGTAAAAGGACTAAACGTCGGAGAGTAGCTGATTTGTCAAAGTCTGATGATTCTACTGTGAGTGCATTGCTTGATGTTTCAGACTGTTCATTCGATTCGTGTATATAGAGTTAGCACTGATGATGTCTTGTCACTTGTGACTGATGCTCAGTTGACAAAACATCAGTATTTATTAATTAAAAACTTTGTTAATAGTAAGATTTCTCCTAATGTATTACCATGTTACCAACAAATTACTAAAGCGAAACAGAGATGTTACCCTTCTAATATAACTGTTTCCGAGTCTTCAGCTGAAGTTGAATTACAAAGTCTTTTTGATCACACAGCTTCTCGAATCCTTGAATCTCAAAAAGAGGTCTTAGATCAGATTCCTGATGATTGTTTGTCTAATATCTCTTTACTTGGGAAATGGGGATTCGATGGCAGCACTGGACATAGTGAATACAAACAATTTTTTTCAGATTCAACTTTAGAAGATAGTAGTTTGTTTGTAACATCTTATGTACCCCTTCAAATTATTGTAAAATTAGCTGAAGATAATTGTAAAATTTTATGGAAAAATCCTCGACCCTCTTCCACTAGGTACTGCCGTCCTATTCGATTTCAATTTTTGAAAGAAAGCACAGCAGTGTCTTTGCAAGAGGAAGCTTATTTTAAGGATAAAATTGAAAGTTTGCAACCTACTTTTATTCAGATCGACAATCGTGAATTGGTCGTTTCTCATAAGTTGCAGCTTTCAATGGTAGATGGTAAAATTTGTAGTGCTTTAAGTGAAACATCTACAAGTAGATGTTATATATGTAATGCTACCCCTAAAGAGATGAATAAAATAGACGAATGTTTACAAAAACCTGTAATAGAGAGTAGATACCAATTTGGATTATCACCACTACATTCTTGGATACGTTTCTTCGAATATTTTATTCATCTTTCATATAGATTAGACATAAAAAAATGGCAAGTTAGGCTAGATAGTGATAAACAATTGTTATCAAATAAAAAACAATATGTACAGTCCCAGTTTAGGGAACGATTAGGTTTAATAGTTGACAAGCCGCGTAGTGGTGGAAGCGGGACGTCTAACGACGGAAACACGGCCAGGAAGTTTTTTTTGGAATCAGCTGTATCTGCTGAAATTACAGGTTTGAATAAGGATCTCATAGATCGTTGTTGTGTAATATTACAAACGTTATCTTCTGGACATAAAATTAATGAATGCAAGTTTAAAGACTATGCATTACAAACAGCATACAGCCTGGTCGAGGAATATCCGTGGTATAGTCTTCCTGCTTCTGTCCACAAGGTGCTCGTACATGGATCAGATATTATAAGTTATGCATTGTTATCTATAGGAGAACTTTCCGAAGAAGCTGCTGAAGCGACAAATAAGTATATCAAAATTTATAGACGAAGTCACACTCGAAAAATGTCACGTGAAGTTACCAATCAAGATTTAATACAACGACTATTATTACATTCAGATCCTTATATTACAAGTCTTCGGAAACTTCCCCCTAAAAAGAAAAATACTCTGTCACAAAGTGTAATAGAATTGTTACATGTTTAATATTGTTAGAATAAGAATAATTTATTTGTATTTTGTTACTTGTTTTGTTTTTTTGTATTTAATTAATTTTAATTTATTTATTTCTATTATTTTATTATAATTAAATAATGTTATCAATGTTTTGACTCTTATTTTATTTAAAATATATGTTTTACATTCCAATTTTTAAGTGTTTGTTCATGATAAATTTAGGTAAAAGTATGTTATTGTTTATATTTGTTTTTTACTGAAGTAAACGTTTTTTATTCCGTAAATACATGTACTTCTTTCATTTTAATGTTCCTAAAACACTTTTACAACTATAAGTCACTAAAATAATACAATGTATTGATAGTAACAGGACTTTAACTATTTATGACCGCCCTTGTATGGAGCGTGTCCCCCTGTGCATTGGTTCGATTCGGTTCTCTAATTGTATGTTAATCAATGTTTTGTTTTGATCCTCTTTTTGTCGCTTTTTTATGTTTCCCAGAACATTAATTATTGCAATCAAGCACTATCCATACAACTGTGAGATATGACCGTTTATCCATACTAATATTATAAATGGGAAAGTGTATGTGTGTGTCTGTTTGTTTGACCGTCTTTCACGGCAAGATGGAGCGACGAATTGACGTGATTTTTAAGTGGAGATAGTTGAAGGGATGGAGAGTGACATAGGCTACTTTTTGTCACTTCCCTAAAACCGCACTTGGCCAGCGTGGTTGACAAAGGCCTAATCGCCCTAGTTTAGAGTAGGCTCGAGCCCCTCGGTGGCGACGTATATGAGCTGTTGATGATGATGATGATGACTTCCCTAAAATGGGGGGTGGAAGTTTGTATGGAGCATTCCGCAATATTCAAGGTAGGAAGCTAAAAATCGGTACACAGACTCTTTGTTACCAACGAAAAATACCTGCCTTATTTTTTGGAAATCTTCCATGTTACCCCGAATTTAACGCGAGCGAAGCCGCGGGCAAAAGCTAGTAGTAACATAAATGCGAAAACTTATCAATGGTTCATAGTTATCTAAGTAGATGATAATTAGTTTTGAGATACTGTTTGTTTTCCAAATAAAATAAAATAAATTCAAAGTCGAAGATCTAACGCATATACCAATCCTGACCTATATGAAGTAGTGAAATTAAAGTTCTTATGATTCTGTGAAATGCGACATGCGATAGATGGACGAAAAATTTGAGGCGATGTAAAAAAAATCACTTTCGATATACTCAAGAACACGACCCTGGTACAGTCTTCCGCTCTGTACCAGCCAGCGTCGTGTTCTTGGGTCTCTCCGTCTTATCTATTTTTGCCGCAAACTTACCATTAGGTGGGCAGTTTGCTTGTTTGCCAACTTAGTTGCAATACAAAAAAATAACTTTAAAAATGAATGACATTTTTAATAAACGTTGTGTTCCGACAATGGACAAGATTACATTATTATTTGATATTCTGAAATAAGATATAATAATGAGGGACACGTATTTTTATTCTTCCATAATTTTTATTCGAAGTCCTCTTAAAACTAATTAAAAAGTTAGTCATTCTAAAGGAGCTTATGTGCCATTTGAAAGATTTACGGCGGTATATGCCTTTGATTTGACGAAAGTAAAAGTAAACATTTAACTATCAATCATGGACTTGTCAATCATAATAAATCCATGCTATCAATCAATAAAAAATGAGAAAAAATCTTGAAAAAATGTACCTACTACTGACGTTTTATTTTGTCAAAGTGACGCAGTGAGTTTTTTTTTATAAACAACACAAAGGCCTCGTTAATAAATTTTCTTCTGGGGCCTTTCTATAAGACTGCAGTGATGTCTGTATCCCGTATCGGATAAATATACCTATGAAACATTTGCAAAATATAATGTTCATTTTTAATTTTAATGGGCGAAGTCGCGGGCACAGCTAGTTTGTTATAAATTTCAGTTTGATATCTCGACGTGGCCTGTGTAAGGGTCTTAACAGACACACAGACGGGCAACGAAATGATCCTAAAAGGGTTCTGTTGCTTTCGCAATAAAAAGCCTTGGATAGCAAGAGCAACCAAAGACTGTATTCCCAAAACTGGTTTACAATCATTTTTGAATATATGAAATTCGGCAATAAGTCGAGTCGAACATTGTGAATCTGCCGGTTTTATAATTTATTTATCTCGCAAGCTTCAAGACATTTCTGAAGACAGACAGTGACATTGACAGGGCGCCGGCGACGGTCGCTAGTTCTCGCGACGCTCCTAGTCTGTGGTCAGTGGACGATGGTTGGTAGTCTATGGCCGATGTTGAGTTGGGTATATTACCATGAAGTTATAGGTATACCATGAAGTTATACCTATAACTTCATGGGTATTACAACATGCTCCCGGGGGCAAAAGAAAAAATTCTATCGTACAATTTGACAGTCGCCGTCCTACCATCGCTTCTTTATAAAAGGATGTCGGCGCAGAGTCTTGTGTTCACGGCGCAATGGTTGTCAAATTGAAGGCAATCGTGATAGATTTTTTCATAGACAATAACCCGTCGGGTCTTAAATGCATTGTATTTAATGTAGAGGTAGCTGACATATATTGTTGTACGCTCGCACGATGATGCCCTTCTTGATCTGGATCTCAGCTACACAAGGTGAATCTGAAGTTGAAAGCTTGGTGATTCCTATTATATAAAGTACAGAACCTTAAAAATGCTTAAAGCGTTTCGATGTTTAGGAGTCCCGCCACGTCATTATGACATTATTTTTTTTGATTGTGTAAATAATTATGTCCAATCTTTTTAATAGTCTACATGTCGAAAATTAAACAAAAATGTAGTCTTCTTTCCTATTAAAATTAAAATATGATGAAATAAGAACAATTTCACAAATGCAGTGAACTAGGTACTGTATACAGCCGCGTCAAATGCATTGTTGACTCTGATTTATACGTGATACAATCGTGCCAGAGAAGTATTTCGCAACTTGCAAAGCGCACGGTTATTTCACGGATAAAGATGTAGTGCGATTATATTTAGTAGAGGTCAGCCAGTTGTAGTATTATGCAGGTATTTGCCACCGAACTGGCAAACCGTAAAAAAGACAGAATGCTTTTTATTGAAGTAAATACCCTAATTGTTCCTATCAATGTTGTTGATCATGTTCAGACAAGCAAACTGAACAACTTTCACTATGGGACCAACTTTGAAATCGCAAAAAAATCAGCTGTTCCATATACATCCAGGTTCAGTGAATGTTGAACATTTGTACGGAACAGCTGATTTTTTTTTTGCGATTTCAAAGTTGGTCCCATAGTGAAAGTTGTTCAGTTTGCTTGTCTAAACACGCACACAAAAGTTTTTCAGTAACTAAAAAATTCACATGTATATCGTCTTCAGTTCTTCAGTCGTGTTCTGTTGCAGTCGCAGATTTAACGATGTCCGTTGTGTTGGGGAGCGCCCACGTGATCTCTTCCTCAACCTTTCCTTGAACGACCAATCGTTCAATTGAATCTTTTCGTAACGGGTGATATGCTCAAAGAACTTAATGATTCATATTTGTACAGTCAGAGTCGGGTGTAATAATATAGGTATAATAAGATGGGTACTTCTAAGCGAGTACCCGTCTATACGAGTATACGGTGAAATATATATGTATAATGTGGCTATAAAATAATTTGTAAAGATAAATATTAATTAATTATTAAAAAATACTTTACAAGATTGCGGCGTTAGTTCCATTTATGGCCACATTTATTAAGATCTTCGTTTATTATTTAACTTTTTTCTTATAAACTAGGGTCTTAATTAACATCATTATCGTGTCGTGAGTCTATAGCACTTCAATAAAATTGGTTCTTGACATTATGTTACACCTTCCAAGATTTTATTTATTTATATAATGGTGTATTGATATATCAATTGTATCTTATGTTGTTTAAATTAGTGTTCTCAACGAAATAGCCGTGTTAAGAGCAAATGTTGTTGAAATTTGATTCTGTGCGCAAAGAGATCAATAAATTGCAGCAGAGTTCGTTATTGTTTCAAATCCTGTGCGCTTTATTGTGAATAGTTAAGAAAAAAAGATCAAAATGGTACTTGGTAGTACAATGATTAAGAACAGCAATGCATCACCATTCATACGACGCGACGATGCTCTTTCAGACTTAACATTATATTACACTAGCTGTACCAGCGAACTACGTTTCGCCGTAAATTTTTTACCCGTTTTTGCAACATTTGTCATTGATGCTCAGCTCCTATTAGTCGTAGCGTGATGTTATATAGCCTAAAGCCTTCCTCGATAAATGGACTATCCAACACAAAAAGAATTTTTCAATTTGAATCAGTAGTTCCTGAGATTAGCGCGTTCAAGCAAACAAACAAACAAACAAACAAACTCTTCAGCTTTATAATATTAGTAGCTTTATATATATATAGTATAAGTATAGATTAGTTGTGCCCGGGAACAATGTTTCGCCCTAAAACTTAAAAAAAAACTGTAAATCCTTTCCCGGGAACTTCTCACTTCTCCGGGATAATAAGTAGTCCGGGATATGGTATTCCCTGTCGTAATCCGTCTACCTACAAAATTACATCCAAATCCATTCAGTAGTTTTTCCGTGAAGTAACAAACATCCATACATCCATCCATACTCACAAACTTTTGCGTTTATAATGTTAGATAGGATATCTGAAGAAACAAATAAATCTTTTTAATAAAAAATCGAAATGACGAGCGTCAAATTTTTATATTTATCGACGAATGCTGTGTTCGTTTTCTTACACACTACAGTGAAGCTCTTGGCTTCAATGGTGACAATAACGCCGAAGTTGGAATAGAACTTCACCACTATGATCGTTTATAGCAAAGTTAAAACAATATTGAAACAGAGTATGTAGCACCTGCCCGCTCTACATCGATCATGGTTAAGGGGCAGGACTCCTCTTCGACCGAGGAACTAACTATTTCTTTTTAGATTTTTTCTTGTTACATTTCAATAATATTGTGTCCCCTTTTCACAGCCGGTCATAATGGGCGAACACAGGCAATCGCCCATGATTGCTGTACTATATACGACAAATCAGTTACTTCAAAGGACTCGTATGTGTTCACGGAAGGCCCATAATTGCGTTGGGCGGCAGAGGTCGATCTAGATTACTATTCACTGTGCTTGCTACTATTACAGAAAATAGCATCCACCACCTTCACCTGCTCCATCTTTTTTTGCGTCTTTATTTAGGCTTCGATAATGGGAAAAATTGGAGTAGCTGCTAAGTACTACTTCTTAACGTTCTTCGAAGAAAACTCTAAAACTCTACAACTCGAAAAAACAAATGAAAATCGGATTGCCACTTTCCCGCCTATTTCGTTTCTTTTTTCTGTGGCCGGCCAGCTATTCAGTTTAGTCATTATTTTTTAGTTTCATCATTGAAATAATGGTAAATATTTTGCCCAAATCTATGTTATTTTAAAGAAATAGTTGAAAGTGAATTATGTTTAAGTCATTTAATAATTAATTAATACTTAACTTTATGTTATTTCAATTTTACATCGCGCTGTAAGTGAGTGGCTATATAGAATGTTGATACATGATTCAATAGAAATGTGAAAATATATTTTTTTTTATAATTTGACGGCTGTCAGTTGAAAACGATTCACCCTAAGGCTGAAAAATACTACGTTCAATCCGCTCCTCAGGCAACTTCAGACCTACTTTCCAAGTATAAGCAAAGAAAAATAATATTATTGCTCTACTTACTTAATTAAATTTATAGATATTCGATTTATATTTATTACTAGCTGTACCCGGCATGCGTTGCAATGCCACGTAAATGCCTTTTTCTTTCTTTTTTTTCCTTGTTAGGAACCTCATCTGTGTCCCCATAACACCCTACCAAAGTTTCATTACAATCTGATGAATGGTTTCGGAACGCATAGAGGACAAATAAACATAGTAATACATTGATTTTTATTTATATAGATAAGTAGATTGTGCTGCGATGTTTATGGTAGTGTATGGGTAGTGTGTCAAACATTATTTTTTTATAATATTATTTTGTGATTAAATTAGAACAATACGTAGAAAAAAGTATAATAAAGGAAAAAAGTAAACATTTAAAAAAATATTATATACATTTTAAAAATTGGATTATAAAAGATAAGAAAAGTTTTAATCGCTAATAGGAAATTGACATGTCGGACAAGAAAAGACAAAAATTCATGTCACAATTTTTACAGTTATCCTAATACCTGCCAGTTTGTTATTGCAAGGAATGCAATTGTATTGTTTATGGCGCGAAACTGAATTTCGACCCTAGGTTAGTAAACTACTGTTTTAGCTGACTATACTTTGAATTATAACGAAATATTCTGAATAATACTGTTCCTTAATATACATATGTCTTATTGAAATGTTTAGAATTAATTCATGTTTTAGTATTTTAGTTGTATATATAAACTCGAAATGCCTGGCCTGTTTTTATAAGCCTATCTGCTTCAACTTTAATCATTAATATTAGGTAAGAAATCCAATTACTGAAACTCTGATGTGCGATGCTTCTCTACATCTATATTATCACTTATCATCAAGTGGAAGCATAGATTATGATTGATGTTTCATCGTTTATGCAATATATCTAGGTATAGGTACTGATATGCGTAAGATAAAATATATAAAAATATCTTTGAATTTTTCAATACAGCTGTTGCTAAGATTGATATAGTTCATGAATTTCTGTTATTAAACTTAAAGTTCTATCGCCATGGTATTTGCGGAAAGAGATTTTGGAGCACAAGATAAAGAGAATATAAAAATCAGATTTTATTCGAAAGCTGCAAACCGCAACATTAGCTCAATTTTTGGCCGCGATGATGACATGTTTTTGTACAGACTATCTACTTATTATTCTATCGATACTGCCGCGTACACTGCACTGGTTGGTTGCAATATCAGCTGTAATTTTTTTGTTTCTTATTTCGATATGGTCGCGAATAGCAGCTCCGAGCTCCAAGCGCCAGGGGCAACGCTAGCCAGCCCCCCAACCATGATCGCCCGAAACAATCTTAAAACCGCGCTGAGAGCGGGATGGCGCTATACGCAGCAAGAGCGGTGTCTCTGTTTCAAAACTGCTTTAACCTTGCTATAAGCGATCGTGGTAGGGCCCCAGGTATGTAGCGAGTGCGTGTGAGCGGCAGGGGGATTGCGGATTGATCACGATCATGCCGCTAAATAAAGATTTCCGCGGCACATCCGCGCGGGGGACGAGCTCCCACGTGCGCCCGCGCATACCGAATACTGATGATACTGACTCTGTCACAAACGTCTCTTCATGAAAATTTCGAGAAAAACCTGTTTTGTACCGTTCTAGAAACATGCCATAAGTAAATACTACTGAAGTAGTTAAAGAAGATATTTTTATTTGAATTTGAATTTAATAAATGTTTTTGTACAAGATCACCATATAAATGGGGGTTACCACAAAACGGCTTATTGTCAAGCTAGAAATAAGGATCTTATGTTAAATTTACGTAATAAACTGTTCTCAGAGAAAATTACACTTAAATCCAATTCAGGAGCATCGAGTTAATAAAAACATAAAAAAATGCGTATTTGCAATTTTTAATTATTAGATATGTTAGTAACATGAGGTATACATTTCTTATAAACATATAAAAACGCCATAAAATCGATATAAAATCATATCAAATATGTAAAATTATAATCTTAGTGCAATATTAAATCGGTGAAGGTTGGGTACGTACGAGTAGCTAACGTATATAGTTCGCAGTAGTTCTTTTCTGAACAGTTCTGTAATGTGTTTTAACCTTAATTTTTTTATCACAAAGTGCCCACCAGGTATTAAGACCGAAACCACAAAAGCGTAAACAGTCGTCGTATCATTGTAAGTGTCGTATTTAAACATCGTTATGATGATGATAATAATATATTTATTTGCCAGAATATGATAAGTATGATTACTTGATTGTTGTTTTCTTGATATATTCTATAGATGTGGCTAAGCTCTCATAACTTTCAATATGTTTTTGGCATTTATTGTGTCATAGATTTTGGTGATGTCAACAGAAATTAATCTGTAATCTGTATTCCTAAGACTATAGGGAGAAGATTGGGAGTGACTGACTGAGGTATCAACGTAAATCCCAATCTTATCTTATTTTTATGTTGGGGCGGTTCAGCATGAGAGCCTTCGCACTTCGACCCACCCAGGATCTTTTGTACTTCCCCATGGTTAGTCCCTACAGCCGGTGTGGTTCAATAACAGAAATTCATGAACTATCAATCTAAGCAGCAGCTGTATTGAAAAATTCAAAGATATTCTTAATATATTTTATCTAACGCATATCAGTACCTATACCTAAATAATTTGCCACCACATTCGGTCCAGTTAATCGTGCTCATAAGCCTAATGATGTTCTTGGGTGGCATGGCTCTTGGGGCCTAGACAAAATGACAATTCAAAAACTATAACAAAGTTCGATAAGAACAAAATGTATGGGTTTGACATTATGTCATCGCTAAATAACGTGGCGAATCTACCAAAGCCATCGATATGTAAGTTGGTAGACAAATTGATTCACAACGAATCAATGAAGTAACAAATTGTTTTTTCCTAACTTTCATACTCTACTCAAAACAACTCATTTTTCATTAAAATGTAATGAAAAATCATTTATTTCACCATTTCTTTTTCATTTTCATGTTTGAATACTTAGATAACCAATAATATTGTTTCCTTACAGAAAGAACAATTCGACACAGCGATCGCTAATCCTTACGTTGGCTAGGAATTTGTTTTCGTTATCCTAGATACGACGACGAATTTAGTTATTGTTTCGCTATAAACGATTGCCACTTGTCTAAGCCCCCTGTAGTCTTCCGGTTTTGAGTATCCCATTTCCGTCAGCGTTAGTCTCCTGCAGGCTAGAGCATCGCAGTGGCACAGAAGATGCTCTCCTTTTCTTCCTGCAGGCCCTATAAATTATAGAACTAGTATGGAACGTAGCCTCTAAACTGCTGGAGCTAGAAGCATGAAATTCAGTACCCCCTGTACTGAATTTTATACTCGTTGGCTTATGTAGGCGCCCACTAAGGAAGGATTTTTCAAAACTCATACAGGAAGCTGAGATATCCCCATCCAAAAAACATAAGCGGAACGTTGTTCGCATCAGGCACAGCTCGTTATTGTACTCGTATAAGCTGCGCCCGCGAACTACGTTTCGCCATATATTTTTTCCCGTTTTCGCAACATTTTTCATTATTGCTCAGCTTCTATTAGTTGTAGCGTGATGTTGTATAGCCTGTAGCCTTCCTCGATAAATGGACACTCCAACACAAAAAGAATTTTCGAATTTGAATCAGTAGTTCCTGAGATTAGCGCGTTCAACCAAACACACTTCTTATTAGGTATTATGAAATTTGGCAGAATCTTACAGTATAATATGTTATGGAAAAAATTACCGTAAAAATCGAAGTAGTCAGGAATTTATATACATCAGTTATAGATTGTACGGAACACTCGTTGCGCGAGGCCAACTTCCACTTGTCCGGTTTTCTTATTAAAAAAAGTAACTACTGAGTTTAATCCCCACACAAATGCAATGTTGAATTGCAATAGACGTGACCAATGTGACGAGCTTTAGATTGTTAACAAGAGGAAATCTTATGTCGTTCTATTAAGGTTTATAATTGCACAGCCACTTCGTTCAAACGCGGGACTACAATAGTTCAAAACGTGTCTGCCAAGACCTAGCTAATATTATCCAGGCGCGCCTGGGAAAGTGTCCTTAATTTGTGTAGCAATGTAACTTTTGTCTGTTGGGCAAGAGTAAAAATTTTGCGTTTGTGACTGAAGTTTTCCTTAATCCTTAATCAACTTGAGATAACCATGATGGCGCTAGTGAGCCAACACGGAAACATCAACTTTGTGATTATTTTAAATTTAAAAATACTAATTGTAATTGTATTCATTGTGTTATCATTGACAAATAAAAGTGATAGGAACTAAATACTGAAGAGAAGGACAAAGAATAATCGATGTGAAAGTGCTGCTACTGATTCCTTAGTATTTATGAATATCTAAATAACAGAAAACTGCAAGAGGAAGTATTTATGACAACGTTTATAAGTATGTAACCAAGTTCTTATATAAAATCAAAATTTAGATGATTTCGGATGACTTGATTTCAAAATATTCGCAAGCAGTAACGGTCAAATAACGACTCACTTGTATGCATTACGATAGAAATATACTCGTAGATCGCAAATATTCAACATTATAAACACATAATTGACTAAATTATAATAAATATAGAACTCAAAACGAACCTTTATAACATAAATAACAAGAACATAAATATTGTGTCGCTTACCTGGGTTGTACTTTGGTTATTATCATTTCCATATAATACACGCAACAAAAATGGAGCATGTAACATTTCGCAACAGATTACCCAGATCAAAATCTGATTTGGATTTGTCGACCACTGCACAAAATATGTTGAATTCGACGATTATGGACTCAACAATGCATAGCATACAAAGTGACATTCATATAAACGACAACTCGCGAATTGAAGACTATGTACAGGAAATATTAACACTAAAACAAATGCTGCAACAATCAGAACAAGAAATTGATAATCTAAATACAGAATGCACTTCATTAAAAAAAACTATAGACGGACAACAGAAACAAATTGAAATATTAAAAAAAATTACTTCCGATATCGGTCAAAAAAGCAAAAACACACCACTAAAACGGAAAATTACGCACATACATATGAATTCTTCAAAATTATCACCACTATGTATAGACAAATGCGTCACCTATAATTCTATTGCACTAAAATCACAATGTCAGCAAATAACACATCAGAGTGATTGTTTTTTCTCAAGTACCGGCTCACAGGAACGAATGATACGAACAAGCGCCACGATAATGACACCACCGACAGATGGCATCAGTAGTGAGAATATTACCGACACAAACGACAACCAGAAAGACATCACAGGAACATTAGAACCAAAATCACACATAACAAGAAAACAATCTCAAATCTTTATTCTTGGTGATGAGCAGGCAAAGGGACTTTCAAAAAAAATATATCAGAGTCGTGGTAGTATTATGAATGACCCATACACCATCACAACAATTACAAAACCAGGGGCAACATGTAAACAAATATTGAGCTCATGTGACTATATTAAAGATTCATTGAAGAAAGAAGATATTATAATACTTTTCATAGGATCCAATGATAAGAATCCCTACTTGTTTTACTCTGAATTAATAACAGCTCTGTATAAATTAAGACACTTAAATATTTTTATTGTAAATGTATTACACAATCCATATTTAAATACTAAATTATTAAATTATAATTTAAAATCATTAATTAATAATTATGGCAATTGTAGGTTCATAGATTTAGATTATAAAAGAAACTATTTACATGACTTGTGTTATAAGCTCAATATTGAGATAGATTACATACACTATAAAAAACATTACTTATCTTTAAAACAGAAAACAATACTACATTATTTCACTCCCCACTCAAAATTAGAAGAAAACAAAAAATGTTTTCGTCTCCACAAGTAAAATAACATTATTCCATCAAAATATAGTAAGCATTTTAAGTAAACAGGATCTCTTTGAAGTCACTCTTATGGAATTATCCAGAGAAATTGGTCAAATTGACATTATATGTTTATCAGAAACGTTTATAAAACAGGGATCTGAAAGAAATTTAAATATTAAAGGTTATAATATGGCTTCTGCCTTTTTTAGGAATGAGAGAAGAGGTGGAACTTGCATATTACTGAAAAATCATATTGATTACATAGTATTGGACATTATTCAATCGAAGCTCTTTGTGTTTGAGTGTTGTGCTGTGGAATTATTGCAATGTAATCTTATAATAATATGTATATATAGGACTCCCTCATCTGACATTAATTTATTTTTTGAGCAATTGACATCTCTTTTACAATCCTTGATGCGAAGGCGAAATAAAAAAATAATTCTTTGTGGTGACTGGAATATAAATATTTTACAAAAAAATAAAAAAACGAATGACTTGATAAGCATACTAAATAATTATAATTTGAATTGCCATATAAACGAACCCACCAGACAGAACTCGTGCTTAGATATGATAATTAGCAACTTAGAAACCAATGTTACATCAACACTTCACTTTTTGGGCTTGTCAGACCATGAGACAGGGCAGAGTATCACATTTGAAGTTGCAGTTAATACCAAATATAACAAGAAACCGGTTTATTGGTTTGAAAAAAGAAGAGATATGAGCATATCTAACACCAATAAATTCTTAGAATGTATGTCTTTACTATCATTTAGTGAGGTACTAGATGAATCTGACACTCAGAAAGCCTTTACATGCTTCCATGAATTAATTACCTTGATATTTAATTTGTGTTTTCCAATTATAAAAGTTAAAATTGTAAAAAAGCCACTAAAAAATACCTGGATTACAAAGGGTATAAAAAGATGTTGTATTAATAAAAGAAGGCTTTATCTAAAATATCGTTTACATCCGACAAATAAAATGTATGCTAAAATAAAATATAAAAAATATTCTAGAATACTAAAGAAATGTATGCTCCAATCACAAAAAAACGCAAATGCACACCGTATTCTAGATTCAAAAAATAAGTGTAAAACGTCATGGGATATAGTAAAGAACTATACCCAAAATAGTAATAAAAACGATAGCATTACGGAAATAAAAGTGAATAATATTAAAATCAATGAACCATTAAGAATATCAAATGAATTCAATAAACATTTTATTAATCTGACGAATAAAAGTAACCCAATACATATCAATGAATCAAGACAGGCATTGAGTAATGTTCCATATCACTGTAATAGTATATATTTGACACCAATAAATGACATAGATATCAATAAGGTGATAAAAGGATTAAAAAAGACACATTCTATAGGATATGACAGCATTACAACAGATATTATTAAAAAATCGGCTAAACATATTTCCAGACCTTTAGCTCATGTGATAAATCTGTCCCTGGTTCAGGGTCACTTTCCGTCTGAATTAAAAAAATCGATAGTAAAACCTATATTTAAAAAAGGGTCGAAAGAAGACTTGAACAACTATAGACCAATTACATTAATACCAATCATAGCAAAAATTTTTGAGAAGGTTATGTACGACAAAATCTATTCGTTTATTACATCACAAAAGTTATTCTCAGGTGCCCAGTTTGGTTTTAGAAAAAACAGCTCAACGACTCTAGCATGTTTTCACCTAGTAAAGGAACTGACACAAAATTTAAATTATGGATTTAAGACATTAGCAATTTTCTTGGATATGAGCAAGGCCTTTGACTTTGTCTCTCACCAACTCTTACTACAGAAACTGGAGAGATATGGTATAAGAGGTAGTGCATTGTTATGGTTACAAAACTATTTATCCGACAGAGAACAATGTGTAGAAATAACCGGAAATACAAAAAACTCATACTACTCTGACTATATGTTTAATAGATGTGGAGTTCCACAAGGAGGGGTTCTGGCACCATTATTATTTTTGTTATATATTAATGACCTACCTAGTATCACAGACCAGAAATGTCTATTGTTTGCAGACGACACATCCATCATCATTAAAAGTAAAAGTGAACACGAATTAAAAAAAATAGTAATCGAAAATTTCCAGAAATTTATAGAATGGTTTGACAATAATTCACTGAAAGTTAATATTGACAAAACTAAATTAATCCGATTTAAAGCTAAAAGTATTGACTACGCTGATATTGACATAAATTATAAAAATAATAAACTGGACATGGTAAAGGACACAATGTTCTTGGGAATTAAAATAGATGAATTATGTAATTGGAAACTTCATATTGACCTAGTAGTAAACAAAATTGACAGATATATATTCGCTCTTAATAGAATTAGACAGCTTGTATCACAAGAAGCCGCTCTCGTTGCTTATCACGGATACGTCTCATCAATATTGAGATATGGTCTTATAGTGTGGGGCAATTCAGTAGATATGCTTAGGGCCTTTAAAGCACAAAAAAGAAGCATGAGATCAATCTGCGGTGCTGATTATTTGGACAGTTGTAAACCACTATTTAAGAAATTTAATATACTTCCATTACCCTGCCTTTACATATTGGAGATTTCTATTTTCGTGAAAAAAAATTTTCACCTCTTTCCAAAAAATAAGGATTATCCATACAGAGGTAGAAGGGTTGACGATCTATACGTTCCTCAACAAAAATTGGTACTATACTGACATATACTGTCTTTCTGATGCCTAGCAACCAAGTTGTTTAGTCATTGTATTAAATATATATCTTGAATTAATATGTGAATTTCTTATTTAACAATTGGCGACGAAAATGCCCATGGAAAAATCAAAAAAAGTGCGTGCATGCTTACGCGGCACCTTAACTAGAACCCAGAATTTTCTTAACACACCAACAATAACGACAAATATATCAATTGAAGAAATCGAATCGAGACTACAAACACTACAAGATATAATAGAAAAATTCTATAATTTGCAAGATGAAATCGAAGCGAACACCCCAGAAGACGAAATAGAAATTGAAAGTGATTACAGATATGATTTTGTCGAAATGTACACGAAGTTGAAAACGAAATTACTAATGTTACGAACAAGTAAAACTTCAGTAAATGAAGCAACGAATCATCCTAGCACATCGACAACATTATCTACACCTACCAGCACAGAACGAGAGCATGTGCCGAAAATGAATTTCCAACCATATCAAGATGGTGAGTCTTTTAAAAATTTTACAAAGAGATTATCAGTTTACTTTTTACTGAATAAAATTACAAACCCACAAACTGAAGTCTACCTACTATTATCAGCATTAACACCTGAATTACATGAAAGGTTATATAATTTATGCTCACCGGAAGACCCATTAAACAAAACGTTTGAAGATCTTACAAAATCATTGGATGACTATTTGGACCCGAAACCTTCGTTGTGGACCCTTCAACACAATTTTATATCTCGCTTGCAACAGCCGCAAGAAACGATCGCAAGATATGCCTCCGAACTTAAGAAATTGACAGCAGATTGCGAATTTAAATGTCAGCATTGTAAAAAACCCACAGACGAAAGTTTCTTGTCGCTACAGTTTGTTAGAGGATTATCAGACGGAGAGATACGCACAAAAATATTACAAGAATGTGACACATCGCAAAAATTCGCAAAATTAGTGCAAATGGCCACCACTATGGAAATGGGGAAGAAAGAAAACTCAAGCATGAACTCTAACTTACATAACACTCCATTAAACACAATAAATCAAATATCAAATAATGCTTCAACGAGCAAGTCTAGAAGCCCCATCAACGACTTCCAGAAGAAGACCTCGAGAGGACCTATTACTTTTAAAGACCTTATCGGAAAATGCTTTAGATGCGGCTTAGACCACAAAGCAAACAATTGTGGTGCGATAAATAGTACTTGCAGACGGTGTCAAAAGGTCGGCCACTTAGCTCGAGTTTGTTTACACAAGAATAAGACTAACCAGCTAGATAGCTCATCGTCAACCTTTGATGATAGTGAAACCCCAGAAGATATACATCTAATCAAAAGCGAATCAGTGGAAAAATATATGATCACAGTTCAAATTGAGAAAAAACCAGTACGAATGGAATTTGACACAGGAGCTGCGTTATCAACTATGAGCTTAAATATGTATAGAAGCCTAGGGATTGACAAGAAAATTTTCAAGAGCGATAAAAGATTGCGAACGTACACAGGAGAACTAATTCGTTCTAAAGGAATGACTTATGTGAAATGTACATATAACAATCTGACTATTCACGGAAAATTGTACATAATCGATAAACAGGTGGATCCAATATTTGGAAGGAGCTGGATAAAGGAACTAAAAATTTTGGAACTATCAAATATAAACTCTTTAAAAACAGACGAAATCCCTAAACTTGACGAACTCCTACATCAATTCTCATCAGTATTTCAGCCGGATTTAGGTAAAATACCTAATTATTTGGGTCACCTGACTTTAGAAGATAAGGTAAAACCTATATTCATAAAACCTCGAAGAATACCATATGCCCTGAAACCGAAAGTAGATGAAGAAATTGAGCGCTTATGTAAGGATGGAGTAATCACAAAATTGGATCATTCGGACTGGGGAACACCCATAGTTCCGATTGTAAAACCTAACGGAAGCATTCGATTATGCGCCGATTACAAAGTCACTCTCAACAAGGTTATTAAGGATGAAAAATATCCAATCCCTATTATAGAAGATATTTTTTCAGAAATGAACGGAGGAAAATTATTCTGCACACTGGACATTACGAAAGCTTACCTTAATATGGTAATGGATGAAGAAAGCGCCAAGTTACAAACCCTCAGCACACATCTAGGCACATACAAAGTTAATCGATTAATGTTTGGCGTCAAGGTAGCACCCAGCTTATGGCAAAAATTTATGGATCAACTACTACAAGGCTTAGAAGGTGTAAAATGTTTTTTCGATGATATTATTATACAGGGCTCCTCTGAAGAACAGTTATTAAATCGACTAAAAATGGTATTGGAAAAATTAAAACAAAATAATCTTCGTGTTAATAGAGATAAATGTAATTTTGTCAAACATAGTATCGATTACCTGGGCCACACTATAGACAAGGACGGACTACATAAAAACAAAGAGAAAACAATTGCAATTTCAAACACGCCATGTCCAACTAATATAAATGAGCTTCGAACCTTTCTTGGAATGGCAAATTTCTATAATAAATTCATCCCTAACCTAGCATCTTTGGCAAATCCGTTGAATGAACTACTTAAAAATGGTAAGAAATTTAACTGGACATCTCGATGTGACGAAAGCTTTAAAAAAATTAAAAAGGAAATTCTGAGTAGCAGAGTCCTAATACACTTTGATCCGAATAAACCTGTGATTTTAGCTACAGACCTTCTGGATTGGGGGCAGTATTATCACATAGACTACCAGATGGGTCAGAACGACCGATAGCATTTGCCTCTAGGACACTATCAAACAGTGAAAGAAACTATAGTCAAATCGATAAAGAAGCTACCGCTATCTACTGGGGACTCAATAAATTCTTTCACTACTGTTATGGTAGGAAATTTATACTGGTAACAGATCACAAGCCTCTAACTACAATATTCAATCCCCATCAAAACCTACCTGCGTTAAGTACCATGAGATTATTCCACTACGCACACTTCTTATCAGGATTTGATTACACAATTGAATACAGAAAATCAAATGAAAACGCAAATGCCGACTACTTATCCAGATTCCCTATTCACACATCAAATAAAAACAAAATTGACCAGCATAGCGTATACCAAATGCAACAAATAAATACTTTAGAAATATCACCTAAAGAAATAGCTTCAGAAACAAAGAAAGATACCACTCTATTAACACTATCATTAGCACTGAAAACAGGCAAGTCATTGAAGGAACACGGTTACAGAGATAATGAACTTACGCTACAAGATGACTGTATTATAAAAGGGACCCGTATCATGATTCCACAGAGTCTAAGAACTCGCGTGCTGAAAGAATTGCATTGCGGGCACATTGGAATCCTAAAAATGAAACAGCTAGCGCGCAGTTTTGTCTACTGGACAAATATAGACAAAGACATAGAACATTACGTAGAGTCATGCCGAGCCTGCCGCTTACAGCTAAACGAGCCAGCAAAGGTACCCGTACACCACTGGGAGACTCCGGCGGGACCGTGGCAGAGAATTCATATAGATTTTGCAGGCCCTATAGCAGGATATCAGCTACTAATAATTGTTGACGCTTATACAAAATGGACCGAAATAATTCCCACCAAAACCACAACTAGCTCGTGGTGTATTAAGAATTTGAAGGAAATATTTGCTTTATACGGTAACCCGTATACCTTGGTTTCGGACAACGCACGGCAATTTACATCACAAGAATTTCGCAACTTTTTAGAAAAGAGCGGCACTGTCCATCGCACTAGCGCCCCGTATCACCCCGCGACAAACGGTCAAGCGGAACGTACTGTGCAAACAGTCAAACGAACCTTGCGCTCATTGGAAGGGGAGAGAGGGGACATCATCGAGAAACTACTAATAGTTAAAACGCGACTAAGATCTACTCCGGGTTCATCGGGGAAGACACCCTACGAGCTTATGTTTGGAAGGGAGGTCAGAACACGACTGCATGTAATGTTTAAGACACAGTCACCATCGCTGGCATCTGACAATAATGAGCTCTTAAATCGAGCACACCTGTCAAAAACATTTACCCTAGGAGATCGAGTGCAAGCTAGGAGTTACTCGGACCCTCATTACAAATGGGAATTTGCCAGCATTACACGTCGTGTCGGTCGCGTACACTACGAGATGAAGACCGATAATGGTGACATCTGGCGGCGGCACGTCGACCAGCTCCGGCCTGCCCCCAGGATCCCGAGGCCGGCAATCACGGTGGAGGACTGACATATACTGTCTTTCTGATGCCTAGCAACCAAGTTGTTTAGTCATTGTATTAAATATATATCTTGAATTAATATGTGAATTTCTTATTTAACATATACTCAAGAAACACGTACTGTATGGCTATTAGAATATATAATAAAATACCAGACAAAATAAAAACATTGACATATAATAAATTTAAATCAACACTGCATAACCTTTTAATTAGTAAAATGTATTATACTATTAATGAATATCTCAATGACAAATTATGACAATTCTATTAAAATTATTGACTATCATCTTGACATTACTATTATTTTATTTCTACTACAATACAATTCTCTCTAATAAATAATGATATAAATCTATGACCCTGTAAAAGCCATTTATATGTAAGCTTCTATCAAAATAATAAGATATCCATGCTCATGAAAAACAAAATATCTGCATATATTAAATGTATAATTTAACCAATAATTTTAACATTTGCACATCGAACATTCGATAGAATATGTCGGGAAATATAACTGTAACAACCTACTAACCATATTCTGGCAAATAAATGTATTATTATTATTATTAAGTTTTGCGGTTGAAGTGATGCATTCCGAAAAGGTTAAATACATAACTGTGAACAACTTGTGCGAGAGATTTTGCTTTGCCGTGCGGACAATATAAATTGAATAGTGAGTAAAATAATTTATCATTTATAGCTTTAGTTACAACTAGCTGTGCCCGCGAACTACGTTTTGCCTTAATTTATTTTTTCCCGACATCTTCAACAAATATCGTTGATGTACATAGAAATAAATACAAAAACATAACAAATTATACACTAAAACCTTCCTCGAGAATCACGCTATCGAGTGGTGAAAACCGCATGAAAATCGGTGCAGTAGTTTTTAAGTTTATCGCGAACAGACAGACAGACGCAGCGGGGGACTTTGTTTTATAATATAGTATAGACGAAGATTTCTTAGTGTATAAACAATATATTTTATAGTACAATACGTTTTCGTCTTGGCTCTTTATAACTATAACTTTATAACATATAATATAAAGTCTTACACGTCTGAATTATTTATCTATTCATTTGTTTGTTACAGTCAAAGTAATAACATATATAACCGAACCTTAATAGAGTTAAAGAAAGAATTTATTATTATTACTACAATGCTTAATTATTTCTGTTCCATATTAAAGTGCAATTAAAGTGTTGACACTTTAAAACAATTACTTTAATGCAGTTTATAGTTTTATGTTAGGTTATTTTGTTTGCAAAGTTTTAGATGTACTTATTTTCATTATTTATAAATAGTCCAGAAAACTATTTACGTACTTTAAATAAATAATTATTAAAAATGCATATCCATAAAGTAAATTTATCTTCCGATACTAATAACAAAACAAACTTAAAACTGTACTGTAGGTAAATCGAATGAGCGACACATCACTTGATCAAAACTCTACGATTGACTCGTGTTAATAACATATCACTGAAAAAAATGGTAGCTTATCAAGTTAAAATTTTGCTTGTTTGAGTAAAATATAATAAAATTAATCATCAACATTTTTAAAACTACAAGCCACAAATGATTATGACAATCAATTTGAAATGATTTAACGCTTAATAAGAAAAACATATTCAAAACAATAAAGTTTCTTATTTAATTTTGGTGACGTCACCTTTGTAAACATTTATAATTGTTAATTCTAATAAGATAAAATGATTAATCATATCAAGTTTTGCGACTTGCCAAAAAAGTGATCAAGTTCTTAATAAAATCTACAAACATCATAGTGACATTAAAAAGTAATCTTACTACGGCCAACCAACTATACTTTATTACTGTAATCATACACCTTTGTGCGCTCGTATATAAATAAGTTGCATTAATGAAGGTAACACATTCTTGATACATATTATCAATTTTTTTTTCAGGATACTTTTGGTAGTTACAGTAATTATTTAACCTGCTGGTAAGTGACAATATAAGTAACGTACTTGAAGATACAGATCGGTGGCTATGGATCTAAGCAACCTTAGCCGTTGGTTCACCGTGCCATCAGACTCAAGGAGTGTCGGAATCATTTCCACAATTACCTTAGACACTAATTATAAGTGCCATTTAACTACTAGGGCGATGAAACAATAATATTTTTAATTTCAGACTGACATCAACAAAATGCCTCTCCAATTCTCGAGAAACGGCTGCACCATGTTCATGCGGGAGAACCTGCTGACGTTTATGACGGTTGTGGGCGTGCTGTCGGGCACCTTGCTGGGCTGGGGGCTGCGCGTCTCCGGCTACGAGTGGACCCGCCGCGAGGTCATGTACTTCCAGTATCCTGGCGAGCTCTTCCTGAGGATGCTCAAGTGTCTCATCGTACCTTTATTGATGTCTTCCATCGTGTCCGCTATCGGGTCTTTGGACCTGAGCCTTTCTGGCAAGTGAGTGCTTTTTATGTGTTACTAAGTAGATTTATAAGTGATACTCGGAAAGTCATACAACTTCTCAGCACTATAATAACATTATAGGATGTTAAGAAAATAATTGCGCGAGCCTCTATTTTCATGGTCTTATATTGCTGTTGGCCGCATATGATCTTCACAATATCTCACCAGAGTCTTTTGAGGCGAGAGCTGGAAGGACATCGTCAGGCTGTTAGAGCTGGAACAGAGCAGTAGACTTAAGTTAACGTAGACTGGGTACATTGGAAAGACCTATGAGTGGCAACCATGAAATGTTGGTAGAAAATCTATAGAAAGATAGATAGGTCGTCGTAAGCTGAGCACGGACAGCAGTTTCTTAATGCAGATCTCTTAACTATTAGGGATATCGTGCACTAGACGGCCACGACCACGACTAGTGATGCGACCAGGTTAACTATAGAACCCTATGAATGAACGCGCACGCGACATGTGCGAGGTCCTTTAGACCAATTTGCCTTCGAATTCAAATCGAAACTGAAACATTGTTGCAGAGTGGGGTTGCGGGCCATCATCTACTACACGACGACCACGGTGTGCGCGGTGATGCTGGGCATCGCGCTGGTCACATCCATCAAGCCCGGCAAGGATCCCGAGGCGTATCAGCAGCCCAATGTCACCAAGCTCATCACCAAGGAAACGCTCACATCAGACACATTGCTCGATCTACTAAGGTTAGTTTTGAATGAAGGATTGCTGATGCTGATGAAAGATTGATCAGACAAAAGAAGAAATAAGGGACGCCCCATTCTTTCTCAATTAATCAATATTTATGTCAAATGGCAGCACTACGATCTTCGAACTTTTCTTCTCTCTCGAACAGAAAAGGCGATGTTGTCATATTAAGAAAAAAAAGTGATATTTTCAAAAGTGGTTTTGACCGGGGGTAGATTTTTGACGTCGCGATAAATTTTTGTAATACAATGGGCATTTATGAGTTTTAACTGTTACATATAAAATTTTTATTACGATTTTCTCCTGTGTCGTGGGTGCAGGTACAAACATAGAATATCATATTAGTAGTAATTTGAAATGATAAAAAGTAACTTGTCATCCAAAATATAACATTTATTAATTTATAAGTCGATATCCTCGTGCCGAGCAAGGATCCCACGTCCACAATTAGGTTTTGGGACATGGAACTGTGTCGATATCATCATGCAAATGTATGAATTTGCCGGAACGTGGATATGTCACAGTACGTAACACATGATTCCAGTTTTATTACTTTAATAACCTTAATAAGTGTTGGATGGCAGTTTAATTTCGCCATCCGGTGTGCGTAACGGGTCTTTGTTTCAGTGTGTTAGTTGGACTGCTATTACTTTTACTATTATTTGCTATTACTTTCATATAAGTAGTATTTATATTATGGTCAAATATGGCATATATTAATATCAATTACAGTTTCTTTTAAATATTGCTAATTATAATATGGCTAGTAACCTGTTAATTTGATTCAGATTGAAGTTTGTAATACACAAAAAAAGTTTCTTCTGTTTGATGAACCCAAATGAAGCACGCTGCCATCTTCAGGCTTTTCGTTAATAATGGTCAAGCTCTTCCCCCTTGCAAATTAATATTATGAATAAGTAGCTGTGCCCGCGAAATACGTCTCGCTTTAATGAAGCTCTAAACTGTAATTCCCAAATTTTTTGAATGGGGTTTCAGAGCTTCCTGTGGTAATTTTAAAAAATCCTTCCTTAGTGGCCAGGGCGGAATCAGGATGTCATATTACCTTCTGCCAAGTTCCTACCCGAAGCTAGGGTTAAAATAACAAGTAAACAAAAAGTAATATGTTTATTTCCTTGAATTTTTACTAGATAAAGTAACCGCGCCTTGTGCCGCTAAAAGTTTGAGTGATCGAATTCCTGGTCTTTTGGGGAGGTCATGGCCCCCATGACCCCCCCTCCCCTTTGGATCCACTAATGGTGGGCACCTACATAAGCCAACGAACCTCTGTACCAAATGGAATACTTCTAGCTCCAGTAGTTTAGGATATACATACAATACATGTATTTTAATATACTATTGGGGTTATTTCTTTTTCTAAATATTTGTTGTAGTGAGAGAAAGGTTTTTATGACGAAAAAATTGCAAAGTTAGTCCGGGAATATGTAAACACCTTAGAGCGTCGGTGGCGCAGTGGACTCGGCACTTGCCTTCCAATCGGGGGGTCGGGGTTCGAGACCCGCCATGTACCAATGTGTTTTTCGATTCGAATTTCATATGTACATTTGTCTGACGCTCCTACGGTGAAGGAAAACATCGTGAGGCAACCTGCATACATCTGCGAAGAAATTCAATGTTGTATGTGAAGTCGACCAATCCGCACTGGGCCAGCGTGGTTGACTAAGGCCTAATCACCCTAACATAGGGTAGGCTCGAGCCCCTCGGTGGGGACGTATATGGGCTGTGATGATGATGTAATCATCTATTTTAGTATGTCTCATCCAAACTGTTTCTAGCTCTATCAAAAAAGATGCTTCATAATAAAAGACACTAGTGACCTTTATAAATAAAAGTTGTACTCCTAAAATGCTCTTCGGATTAGCAAAGTATTCCCAATTTTGTCTTATTTTAAGACACTTTTTTTATATATTAGCTTGACCTGTACTATGTATATGTATCTATATAACGGAATATTTCAACGCAATTTACACCCAATTCAAGGCGTCTAATTGATTTGAAAATTTGCACACGTTTTAAAGACAGATAACCCCACTTCCCCCCAAA
Organism: Schoenobius gigantellus; assembly: GCA_963935595.1. Lineage (NCBI taxonomy): Eukaryota > Metazoa > Arthropoda > Insecta > Lepidoptera > Crambidae > Schoenobius > Schoenobius gigantellus. The sequence continues at coordinate 25,269,227 of OZ012559.1, forward strand.
TGTGTATGTTCTCCAATTGGGATTAAAATCGATGGCCTCGGCATAGTGTAGGTTAAGTAGCATGTTTTTTAAACTAGGTACTTATAATTTTTACATATGACAGTTGAGATGTGTGAGAACAAGGCAAAATACGGATCAGATCGATCCGATGATCCGCGGCCCTGCCGCCTAACTCATAGCCATTAACGATGGCTATAGCGCGAGTGACTCGCTATCGTATTAATTTCACGAGTTTGCTATGATAGGCGGCGGCCCTACCGCCTTATTCACTCATTAAAGTCTTGTGTTTCTCTAATCTTGTGTTTTCGTACCGCCCATTATAGCAAACTCGTGAAATTAAAACGATAGCGAGTTTTGTTAGATTGTTAACGAACCATAACAACTCTTAAAACTTAATTTTTCTTTTTAACCCCCGACGCAAAAAGAGGGGTGTTATAAGTTTGTCTGTTTATCTGTGCGTGTGTGTGTCTATCTGTGTTTCTGTCTGTGGCACCGTAGCTCCTGAATTAATGAACCGATTTGAGTGCGGTTTTATTAATCGAATCGATTGTTCATCGCGGTGGTTCTTAGGTATGTTTTGTGAAAATCGGAGTAGCAGTTCAAGAGCTACAAGTATTTTGCTAAGACGAGGTATATACGAGTAGCTATTTTTTATTAGCTGCGTTTTGGATCAATTGGTATCTATTAGAATTAATTAGAAATTTGAAAAGAATGAAATAAAAAATAAAATTTATAATTTTAAAAAACCCCCGACCTAAAAAATCACTCTAAAAAGTATAAAAACAATCTTTTTTTAGCTCCTTTTCTAACTTGATTAAAAGTAGGTACCTATTTATATTTTTAGGATGAGAATCACCGCGTCGGGGGACCGCTAAATTCTTACCTCAATCAAGATTAATATAACCAAAATAAAAATAAAGAAATAATTTGAAATCGTTGATCATTGATTAATTTTACTTCTTCATAATATATAGCGGTCCCCGTCGCGGCGATTCTCATCTTAAAAATATAAATAGGTACTTTTAATCAAGTTATAAAAGGAGCTTAAAAAAAGATTATTTTTATACTTTTAGTGATTTTCTGGGTCGGGGTTTTTTAAAATGTTTAATTTTTTCGTCCTGCATTTAGGACTCGGTTCAATCTAATTACGAGCATTAGTTCGTGTATAATGTCTGATCACACTTAAATGTATTAATGTTAAATTAATGTACATTGCATTTTTTGTCAAGAAATTGATCTGAAATCTCTTGTGTCTGATTCGACGAATTGCGAATCTTAGCAGATCTCCGCTACAAGTCGTATCTGGGTTAGTGTGGTTATATTATCTGTGGTTAGATTGAGAGGTACGGGCGACGGCGACGGTTCCCAGTCGTCAGTCTTCATCAGCACACTACTTACGCAGTGCCCTACATAACAGCAATCAAGGATGTCAATGTACAATTTTATGATTGTACCTGTATTTTTCCTTTGTAGCACGAATATTGAAATCTTTTATTGAATGTAATATGTATTTTACTAACATTAGGGACGTAAATAATCAAATCGGAGTGGTGAATGTTAGGTGGACTCTCTCAAAAGGATGAGTCTTTAGGGTTTATGCGCAAAAGGAACCGTTTAGATGGCACTGCTAAATAATTTTATAACAACACATTCATGGGTAATATCTACAATTTTGATCCGCTAGTCTATAATAAGTGAGTATTAAAAAATAGAGAAATATTATGGGATTTTGTGTTAAAACTAAGTATAACTTAGTTCACTTTATGGCTGCGACAGTTCTATATTTTCCTACAAATTATAAATATCTCTACTTTACCTATAATATTTTTCTTCTTCTCATATATAATCTCATATATAAAAATGAATGGCTGTGTGTTAGTCTCGCTAAAACTTAAAAGCGGCTTGACCGATTTTAATATTTATTTTTCTTTTGTACGCTTTAATACTGGGGTGGCTTAAAAAGAAAAATGATTGAGAAAATCCTAAAGAAAAGTTAAAAAATAACATAAATTAATTTGAATGGAAAATATCAGTTCTCTTCGCGATTGTTTATTTAGATCTGTCATCTGTCTAGGGGATACGAAGTTGAACGAGCCAGCTAGTTAATTGATATACTTATTTAAGGTATTATTTTAAGTTTGGCGTCTGCTACAAATGAAAATACAAAATAAAGTATGCAAACATTATTAATATTTCTATACAAGGACATTGTAACAAGGGATTGCATTTTGAGTCACAATTAAAACACATTAAAACGACTATATACAAATTAATAATAGTTTCATCTAAATTTAAAAAATCCTTTTAATACTTACTCCTCTAACGATATGGTGACGGCGAAAGAGGTCCCAAAATACTGGCAGCATTTCCTCTTTGTATTGTAATGCTTATCCGTCGCGCGAGGAAGTACTTGGGTTCCCGGTCTTCTCGAGTAATAGCTTCTCATCGGCTTCACGGTAAAGCCGATAAGCACAAGGTCCCCACTGAAATTACGCCTACAATCTCATAACAACGTGCTGTTCGATTAAGTTTTCCAGGAATATCGCTTCAGAAAAAATTGGTTACTAAGGAAGAAAATTAATACCCTTGTAACGCACAGATTATCCTTGTATCGATCGAAGGCGAAATCTAAAATTGTTTAATCATATTTTACAGAAACGTGTTTCCAGAGAATTTGCCGCAAGCGACAATAGCATCATATCGAACGAGGCTGGTCTACGATCAGAACGACACGAAAGCAATAAAAGGTATAAATCAGAGTACTAATGTTAATTATTTTGTTAGGGGTTAAACAGGTTGTGATATCTCTGGGTATATTGTCTAGTGTTCCTTTGTCGAAGTTGACAATACTCATTGCGGTCCTTGCAGATTCGCGGATTTTATAGAAACTATGGTAATGTAGGTATTATAGTTGGCTGCAGCCAGGTTTGCCATACATCCGAGACTCCTCCGACTTGTTCTAGTTTTGTTTTGTTGAAAATATGAAAACAAAGCATGTTTCTAAGATAACGCAACGTAACGTAAAAAGAAGAGTATTTCTAATTAATTTTGTTACAAGATTACCAAAGTCACAAGAAGAGTGATTTAAATTATTTTTGTTAAAGATAGACAGAAAGAGAAGAGTGTATAATTTTATTTTAATATTTTATTTGTTACGCCAGTTACGCTGTACTTTAAAATGTAAAGAAACTGTTTAACTGTGTAACAAAATAAAATATAAACGATATAATTTCAACGACGTAATATTTTCCAGTGGTGCCCGGATAAAAAAAATTAAATTCTCCCGTAATGTTCGGGGCTTAAAAGTTTTTTGTCCGACGTCACCGTCAGTAATTTAGGTTATGGTAGCTCTAGCTTTAAGCCCTTCAATCAGGTGGGCTGTTTGCTTGCTAGCTTCGTTTTAAAAAAACTTATTTAAAATAGTGCTTTCATATAAAAGTAATGGTAAATGTAATATCCGTTATCTGCGCTGCAAATACATAATGTCTTTTATTTAGTTTATTTAAAAGCTTATAAAACTTAGCCAAGCTTCTACTGCTTGCCTCTATGTCAAAATTTATCAAAACGAATAAGTGACTTTACTTACTTTCTTATTTTTACTGAATTCCAAACGATTTAAATGTCGAATTTTGTAATCGAACTATGTAAAAAAACTGTGTTAAGTTTAGTAAGTAGGTTTGTTTTATAGCAGTAATGTGTATTTCAGAATGACAGTTGTGAATTGACAATCAAAGTTAGTGAATATTGAACTCGAGAGCTTTACCACAAAATAAAAAAAATACTTACCACAAACCCAAAAACGCAGAAAAATGTCAACTCTCATGGGAATCGGAACCCAGACCTCCAGACCTAAAGCAGCGGTCTCACCCAACCGGAATAGAAAGAGAGAGATAGAGTTATTTTTGTCAGAAATAGTTAATATTCTTATGTACCCGTGTTTCGATCCTATTTCTAAATTCCTTTAACTGTATTATCATCATCATCATTTCAGCCAAGAGACGCCCACTGTTGGACATAGGCCTGTATGATTGAATGCAATGTCAGCAGGCAGAAACTCGGTGGCACAATGGCGTGTCCGCGATCGGCTAATGATTGCTTAAGTTTAGCAACGTTGACCGTGGTCAAGTATATGATGGGTGACCAAAACTGTGAAACACCTGCTCTTTGCTTCAGAAGGCATATTCAGGCAAAGGCAAAGGCACAAACAGTCACATTGCGTCCTGCGCCTGATCTCATTCCGGTCGCGTCGATTAACAATCCTATAAGACTATGCAAGTAAAACACGCAACACGCAGTGCACTTTTTCCACATTCCACGGGGAAGCTCTTGGCCTTAATCTTACCTGATGGTAAGTGACGATAAGGCCGAAGGTCGAAGCGAGCTTCACCTGGACTCCTCAAAAAATGAGGAACTGGCTATCTTATCTCTAATTGTCGCAACACAACAATGCTATCAACATTGTTATTATGGCGACAAACTTAGGTAAGATGGTGGTAGCTAGTTAGGCGAGCTCAGAAGCCCTACCACCAACCAAACTGAGCAGAAAAACTTCTGCTCCCTCGGTAAAACGAACCTCACACCTCCCGATCAACACCCAGTTGTCTCAACCAAGAGACCACGGAGGCAGTAAAAGCACGTGTGTTTGCTTACTCCATTGAGATTGGTCGCCATGACTGAATATCGGTTATGAGGGCTTTATTTAATGCAATCTTCATCCTGTTTCGTCAGGGCAACTGGAAACGTACAAGATTGAGGGCGAGTATATGGGCAGCTGCAACGTGCTGGGCTTGGTGTGCTTCAGCGTGGTGCTGGGCATCACCCTGGGCAAGATGGGCGAGCAGAGCCGCCCGCTGCAGAACTTCTTCCACGCAATGTCCGAGGCCATGATGATCATCACTGGATGGGTTATTTGGTACGATTTTTGGCTTGTTGCAAAAAAAAACACTGTATCGTTAAAACGCAATCAGCAGCCAAAGAAATATAAAGTTTGGAGGTTAATAGTCTCTTTGTGATTCTGTATTTTATGTGCATGAGTATACACTACACATTTAAATAAAACTACAGTTTTCAGATTTACTCGCGTATATTTGGTTGGAGGAAACATCAAGCTAAATTATTTGTTGTAAAATGTTTAAAACCAAATATACCCAAGTAAATCCTAAAAGTGTAAGTTCTCTTTATGATTATTATTTTATATCGTGATATTCAAATTCGAATAACATGCATGCAAATATATTAAATTTCGATAACGGCTACGTTAAATTTCTGAGTTTTCTAGTAAGTAACTATTTTCCCATTGCAGTTACCCGTCAAGATACTGTATTCAAAAAAGTATTAAATATTCAAAAATCAAGCAATTAATAAATCGATGTCCAAGTCGTTCATTTTTGCGAAAAGAAATCTCTAAGAAAAGAACTGTAAGAGCTCTAACTCTTTTAACTTTAATGATAGTAATCACAGACGAAGTTTGTGTTTGAAGCATAATTACAATGAGTTAAAAGAAGGCAAAAATGATCAATAGACTTTTGTAACGATATAATAATTATTTATTTATCCAATAGGCACACTTACAGCAATACATATGAAAACACATACAATTAACTCAAAAAATACATCAGTCATTATATGCTTGCCACTTAAAAGTGTACACAACAATTGCTGCAGAATTTTACAATCAGTAAATGAACAAAAGATCTCTTAAATCTAAGTAAAACTAACTATAATAAAAACTCGACCTTAAGGGATAAATAATTTGATAATGTCATATCTTTACTATTTTCAGTTCATAAGTTTTTAAGAATTAGTAGAAGGTAAGCAGTATCTCTCACCGTTTTACGAAGAAACAAAAGCGTTTTATTAATCCACTTATTTTTATATGTATTTAACTTTAAAATTATTTGACAACGCCTTGAAGCAAGGCTAATCGAAAACTCCGTTCTCTTCCAGGTTATCCCCACTGGGAGTATTTTTCCTCGTGACAGCCAAAATCATGGAGATAGAATCGTTTAGTGACCTCGTGGGCCGTCTGGGGCTGTATTTCATGACCGTGATGCTGGGACTGTTCCTCCACGGCTTCGGCACCCTCAGCGTCCTCTTCATCCTGGCCACTCGGAAGCTCCCATGCCGGTACATCGCGAAGATGGGACAGGTCATGGCTACCGCTTTCGGTACGGCATCCAGGTATGTTGAAATGAGTTAAGCCCATACCCACCATAACTCGTTTCTTATACTTTTCAATTACTATCTTCCCCTTTAAATATTGTAAATCTGTAAGTGGTATTAAGGCACTAATTTACGTGTAGGTATTACAATTTTATAACTTATGTACATAGCTTTCCGCTCGCAGCTTAGCCCGCGTTATTTTTGTTTTTCCGTGGGAATTTTATATTTTCTATTAGGAAATAGTTATTTGTTATACATGAGTGCAAAGTTTCTTTTTAACCGCGTGCTCAACTTTGATGACCGAGCAAGCGAAGGATTCTAAAATTCAATAATTAGAATTCTGAGCGTTAGCGAGGGAATCAAAAGAGCACAAGGTGAAAAATCTTTGCACTCGAGTGCAACACGTAACTTTTCATCCCCCCTCAGCGAGGAAATGACTAAATGCAAAATAAAACATTTACAATCACAAGATACTTTTATTTCAGTTTAGGTACATATTTATTACAACATTATGATAGGTAAGTATTACATAAAAATGTTTATATTAAGTATTTATAACAAATAATACCTACGTTTTTTTACTTGTTTTCAAGTTTCTTATAGGTAACAATACGACGTCAAAACAAAATGGCGCGCGCAAAGCAAATTAAAAATAAAAGTACACCACGGAGGTTCAAAAGCTGAGTATTTAACAAATTTCAAAAAAAAGTTGTATGATAAATTCGGCACTATGGAGATGGAAGTCAATAGGTTTAATTATGTTTTGAAATCACATACCTAGTGCACGCGATGTTCTAAATTCAAATTTACTTTAACCTCAAGCGAATAAAAACGGCTTTGGCGGTCAGATATCGAATAGCAAAATTACTCTTTCCGAGATGGGGTGATGAAAAATAATTTTGTAGCTTATGTTACTCAAGGATAATGTAGCATTCTAACGGTGAAAGAATTTTTCAAATCGGTTCTATCTTCGAATTCGTAGTTTAAAACGTGATAAAAATAATTATTGATAAAAAATATGGTGATAACCATACCATCCTGTGCGTCTGTTCAATCATTTAAAAATGCCCAACGAACAGACAGCCAGAGGTAAAAAAATTTGCAAAATTTGACGTGAAAGCTTCTGATGATAAGTGACTGTTCTATCGTCCTAGTGCTAAAACTAAATAATTATGTCCCTTCTACTTTTAAAAGAGATTGTAAGTTGCTCCGTAGTTCTGGATAATTGACGAAGTCACCCCAATTCTTATCTTTACTTAATTAAGGTGATTTAAATACTTACGAACTTAAGGCGTGGTCTGATTATTAAATGACTTATAATAGAAGGAAAAATCTGATTCTTCGGACCACCCTGAGATAGACCGGTCAACTCCGGATAGGGTCTTAATGCTTGTGCGGTCTAGGTAGTCCTCCACAAGCCATAGGGGAACATAGAGATATTTTCGGCTGCGCATATTAGGAACAACCTTAAGGCTCATCTTAAGTGCATTAAAAGTCTTGAGATAAACTCTTGTCGGTAGCTCGGCAACGATGCCCATCACGATCGGATGCTGTGATGAGATGGGTCTGGACCCGCGCATCACGCGGTTCGTGATCCCCATCGGCGCCACCATCAACATGGATGGCACAGCGCTCTACGAGGCCGTGGCGGCCATCTTCATCGCTCAGCTCAGAAAAGTTGAGATGTCTTTCGGCAAAATCGTAGCTGTGAGGTGATATCACGCTCTATCTATTTATTTTAATGTCGTTTATTGATGATTTATTGTATACCAAGTCTTACCTGATGTTCCTTGACATTATTGTCTCCGTTATGGAATCCTTGGGTGTAAATGATTCCAAATAAGACATTACGGGGACTAAGCTAGCTGCATCTATTAATGGTGTTTAGTTTTGGTGGTTAGATGAGGCTTTGGTGCTCCCCATCAACCCGATTTGAGACAGCGTGGTAGGAGACAGTCCATACACTCCTCTTGGAGGAAACTTATGCCCAGCAGTGTGGGCGTATTTGGGCTAGGTGATGATGATGATGTTTAGCGATTTTGGCAGCCAATGGACGCGAGCGAGGTACTAATTACTCGCGCGTCCAATGTACAAGTTAATGTAAATACAACATGACGTAAAATACTTTTATAATCGGGTTGTTCTCTTCAGCGATATTATCACGGTTTAACTTCGTAATACCTGTCTATACCTTATTGATTACACGATTACTTTGAATTTTTTTTATTGCAACTAACTTGGCAAACAAACAAACTGCCCACCTGATGGTAAGTGGTAACAGTCACCTATAATTCATGTAGCTCCGGTGAGATTCGCAGCAAAACTGCAACCTCCACAAGAACCACAGTGTACGTTGTCAACTTGTGACGTATGTAAAGTTATGGTACCCAGTAATTTCAATGCCATATCTTACCCTTCAAACCGGAACACAGCAATGCAAGCACTGCTCCTTTCGGCAGAAATAGGTAAGACGGAGCTAACCAAGCACACGACCCTGGTACAGAGTCTGGTACAGAACTGAGAGGATATTAGATATTTAGACAGAGAATTTGGTCTTCAGCCCTGGGATCTAAACCCTATCCTCCTCACGACATTTGCATTTGAGTATAAAAATGTTTTGCCACCTTTTAGTATAAAATTGTTGATGAAAATGAATAAAACGGTTCCCGTAACTCGAGGACACTAACATTGGGGGAGTTTTATTGGGCTACAACTAAACAGCCACACAAGATGTGTTGTTATTACCCGTGTGCAGCGTAACAGCAACTGCGGCTAGCATCGGCGCGGCTGGCATCCCGCAGGCGGGGCTGGTGACCATGGTCATGGTGCTGGACACCGTCAACCTGCCCGCAGAAGACATCTCCATCATCCTTGCGGTGGACTGGCTGCTGTGAGTACTACGTTGGTTACATTATATTAATAGTGTTGGCAAATCTAGATGGATTAACTTCTGAGTACTGGAGTTCAGTACCTTGGAGTGGTCTTCCGGTTGTTACTTAACTCCCCCTGAGGTGTTGAACGCATGCAGCAATATTATCTTTTATCCACCTCTTTCATATGAAATTTTCATTTGTTTCGCTTTTTTTGCTATTTCTGGTACAGCAATAATTACTTTTAATCCTAAGGTGTAATTTTTTTGTTTCTCTTTTTTTTCTAAGTGAAGTTTCGTACGTCGCGGCCATGTGGGGTGATATGTACTATGTCAACTATGCATATCACTTACGTGGCCACAACAGAGGTTCTGCCTGAAAATCAGCGCTATTGCGGCTCCGTCGTCAATAGCATTAGCTGAGGCAGGGACCTTTTTGGCCCCTAACAAATAGCCTTCATTTTATTATTTTGATTTGTTGTAATGTTTTTTGTGTATTTTATGTAATTCTATCTTTATCTTTTGTGTGGCCAAATAAAATATTTCCTTCTTTCTAACAGATGAGGTAATATTATATGTATTAGGGTCCCAAAATCATCCAATCATCCAAGAGTTTGACAGTTATAAACGTCAGAGCGTTTATCAACTATCAAACTTGGGTGGTTGTGATTTGCTCTGACAGGTCTTGGGCTGGTTGTTTTACCCAAACGCGACGCTTTGGAAAATGTTATTTGCTTACTATAAATGGTATCTACTAATCGTAGGCTTGTCCGTTGTGTATACTAGTCCCGGACTAGTACACTCAACGGACTAGTAGTAGTAGTAGACTTATTCACAAACTTTGTTACAGTGACCGATTCCGGACAACGATTAATGTGGTATGTGACGCGCTGGGCGCCATCATTGTGGCGTCGCTATCACAGGCTGACATAGAGAAGTCGCGCGCAGTACAGAACGACCGGGAGGTTGCGCCTGCGCACGAACTCACGGAGATTGAGAAAGGCGAACATTGAGATTTGACAAGAAGCACGTAAGGTGCGTACATACGGCCTACTTTACGAAATATCGTGTAGGTCATAGACCTAGAATGTACTGGCGTATAGACGCACTGACAGCTTATTAAAATGTCATCAATTTTTAACCAACTTCAAAAAGGAGGAGGTTCTCAATTTGACTCGTATTTTTTATTTACTCGTATTTATTATCTACACCGATTACGCCGAGATTTCTGATCCGATTTACGTGATTCTTTTTTATGTTCGATGCAGAATAGTTGCCATTTGGTCCCATAAAAAATAAATTCAGTTTGGATCGGTAGTTTTTATTTTATGAGCATTTTTGTTTTGTTTTGTCAACTCCAATATTATGTGGCTGAATTCCAATATCCAGTGTGGCTGATCTGACATTCAAAATCAGTTACAAAGTAGCTAAATGCACTGTCTCTTTCAAACTCTCAACTTCATAACAACCCATTCTCGCTCGTACTGTCAGCTGGTCTATAGGTATGCCAGTATATTCTAAGTCTATGGTGTAGGTACTAAATAGTTAATGTCAACTGCCAAATTACTTGAATAATCAATTTTCGAATTGTATTTATAGGTATTAAGTGTGTCATATGAATGACAAGACAATATGAACATGAAAACGTCGTGGACATTTAATTTTTACGTGTTCAATTTACACTAATGTTGAATAGAATATCGGGTTAAAAAGAGTAATAAGTAGACCCTCTGTATGAACTTTGTGATACATCGGTCCACAACCGTTCTGTGTTCAAGTAACGTCAACGTTATTTTGCGCCGGGACAGTAACGTTATTCGTTATTTATTAACGTGCGATTAAGTAGCGTGCTGTTATTGAGTTTAGCTTAGCTCATTTACTCGTTTTTTTAATTACAACTGAGGACCTAACTGAAGTCACTTTTAAAGATCGTCACGTAAAAACGAATATAAAGTATTGGACTGCCAGTTCAAAATTACGTAACTTTAAATTATTCACATTCAAAGCCTTTGTATTTGTAATACAAACAAGAAAGTGACTTCGACGATGCTAGGATATTGGTCTCCGAAAAATCTGAATGCTTAACAGTATCGATTCTCATGTAGTAAGAAGTATGCGTTGTAAAAATTAAATATAATTATGTATTTAAGGAAACCTATCTATTGTGTAATTACAATAGTTCGCATCTATTATTATACCTATGTTAGAGTGTACATGTTATAAATGCAGTTTGTGTTATAGCTTACCTTCTTTTCATTTGAAATTTTCCGTGGTTATTGCTTGTTTAATTTTTATAGTAATATATTGAGCTTACAACTTGTCTGTGTGTTCTCATTGTGCCAATATTTGTAATTAAGGCAGCTATGTTGACAATGTTGCAAAATGGTAGGTAACTAGGAGTAGGTAAGTACTTAAAAACTTTTTCGTGATTTCTCGGCATGGTCAATGATTGTGTGCGTTACGCCAATGAAAGAAAAGTAGACGTGTCGTGCCCTTGTCTAGGCGCCATGCACCCCATGTTCTTTCTTTTCAAGCACCGGCATCGTTAGGGTGCTCTCACACTTATCAATCGCTCGTCGTAGAATGGATGTGTCGACGTCGATCAATTATTTCTACCAGACCAATCCATCGATCATTGGTTAATGGTGGAATAGATTTGAAAATAGAGCGATACCGAACAGCCAAAGCTGCTACACCAATCGTCCACGACTTTCGATGTCAATCGATCGATTGATACACCCTTGACAAAAGTCAGCGAAACTGCCAAACGTGAATAGAAAAAAAAACTTGTGTGCATTGGTCCTTAGAGCCAATTTGGGGTATACGTCTAATTCACACGAGGTACCGAATAATAGTCTATGCTCCTCTGTAGTAATACAATGGAAATCAACTCCAACTTCACTGTTTTTACTGCAAAGGATTCGCTTCGAATACAATCTGTGACGATTAAGTTTTATTGTCACCACTATCTTTTTTTTTTTTGATCCTCTTTTATGGCAATTTGTTAATTATGCCAGCGTCAAGTGAAAGATAGATACGTAACAAAAATTACGAAAAATTTTGAAAGAATTGTTCACCAATGATGACTAATGATTCTGATGATTGTTAAGCAGCTCTGAAACAAAAAGAGATACACTATAACCACCACTATCTTAGATATTAGTACGTATTGGAACCAAACTTTACCTACATAGCCTTACATCATTGGCGTTACGTCACAGAAGATTTCATGGAATGGATTTTGAGATACGTGTTGTGTTCTATTTTACAACTTTGCGTGATAGCATAAATTTAACATTTACATTGTTAAAAAATTATTAATGTGAATGTAATCTTGTCTGTATTTCTACTTCTTTACATCGCACGTGACAGAAACACGTTTTACCGAACAACAGGTTATAACTGTATAACAGCAATAACTTATAGCAGGTTTCTGATATTAAACATTATGCCTGACTTTGTGGAGTAAAATCGTCACTGATGCAATCTTTTAATACTACCTATTTATCTATAAAAAATTTTTCAAGTACGATATAGAGAGAATTGGCTCCATAATTATGACTGTTTTCCTCAATGTTGCTCTAATATGACATATTTTTGATCGATGTTAGAAATCAAAACACTACATAGAAATCATGTTTATTCTTCTAAGTTTATCGACATTATTGTTAATACTTAAAAAGTAGTAAATATACACATATACTCAGTTTGAATGTTTGTAAAGCAACTTTTATAATCTGTAATGGATAACTCTATCTATTTTTGTATGGTTGTACAGTTTCGTACGTAGTGGTGAATGTTAATCTCTTGATGTTTATTGTGCCATAATATTAATGTTATTATAGGCAAGTCAAAGACTTGCATTAATCGTTGTAAGATAGGTACCTATATTACGAGTTTTTTTTTATAGATTGTCATAGTGCATTCCACGTTTCGCTTCGTGCGTTTAAAATGAATAATTTCTACTGAGATTCTGTTATCTACTTATTAATTCTATTTATTTGTCTGGTTGTATCTTTATTTAATGTAATATACGTAATTTAGTTGTCGTTGAAAGTTATTTGAAGGAAGAGTTGACGCGTATTGTAATTTACTTTGAAAATGTTTCGTAATGTTAGTTAAGTATCTATACAGGATGTAAAGGAACACCGAAATAATACTAAGGGTATGTATCCACCAGAAGTGGAGATTCTATAGGAAAAATATTGGGGCTGATCAAGGTACTTTTTTCCATTCAAACTAAATAAGTTAATTTTTGATCCTTAGTGTCGACAGCCCTACATCAGCGTACCTTGTTTCTTCATTCAGTAGGTTTACTCTCGAACCAATTCCTATCGATCGACATTGGGATTATGATTTTTCGTGCGCTTATTTTTCTGCGCATTGGCGCCAAATTGGACCCTATTGCGCTGATTTAGGTGAATCAAACTCAGTGTATATATTTTTCAAAGTTCGGATCCAGTTTGGCGCTAGTGTTGCTACTCAAGCGTACGAAAAATCACAATACCGATGTCAATCGATCGGAATTGCTTACAGGCTTACTCTCGAAAGTAAGCCTACAGTTCTTTTGGGTTAATTCCATAGTCAGCTTAAAGTTGGGCTATGTTTGTCACTTGAAAGTTTTGCTTTCAGATTAAAGTCGATTAACTCGGAAAATATAGGTTTCTAGCTCTAAGACAAGCACCTAGGATCCATCTAATATCTAAGCTATTAGGTATACCTCATAAATATTGTTTCGGGGATCAGTTACATCCTGTATAATATTTGAATAAAAGTTGGAGATTATCAAAATGTACCCCGATGATGTTTTAAGAATTTGAATATTGTATACGTCTAGTCTGTTAAAATTACAATGTCATGGCATCATTGGAATAAGATTCTGAACAATTTGGTGTTTCATAAAACATATTGAAAATATTATATGACGATTTAATTTCTTAAAAACAGCTCTGAATTTCAAATAGGATTTGAAATGCACAAGAAACAGAATGAATTGAATATTTGTGAAATAAGATTAGGTAATTAAAGAAATGTAAATTACAATTGACAATGTATTTTAGTAATTGATGTTATTTATTGCAGTTAATAAACACTTACTGTGACACTTTTGTTTTTCACTTATTTTTCTCTTAGTCCTTCCAATGAATTTCACAAATAAAGCGCAGCCCACATTGTCAGCGGGTGGGCGGGCGAGCGGGCTGGCGGGCGAAACGAAGCGATGGAAACTATACAATAACTGTAGTATTATATTATCTGTGACAATACTAAGCGAAACTTCGGCGAGTGGATCACATCGCAGGCGGGCGAGCGAGCGAGCTAGGAGCGAACGAACGGGCGAGCATCGTTTCACCTCTCTTCATACTTTAGTTCACACCGCGAACTACAGAGCTAAATTCGCTTCGCTTCGCTGGAATCGTTGGATATTTCGTTCGCTTCGTTCGCATCGCTGACCTAGCTTAGCTCTGTAGTACGCGGTGTGAACCAAGGTATGAAAAGAGGTAAAACGATGCTCACCCGGTTCGCTCGCCCGCCCGCCCGCTGGCAATGTAACCTGCGCTTAAAGGTCTGTGCAAATTCATTCCATCACATGGAAAATCTCCTAGCTTGTGAACATTTAGACATCTTTTATAATCGCTCAAGAGGCGGAATTGTTCACAGTTGTAGTCGGATATGTTCAATATCAACGCAGCCCCCGCAAGATGAACACCGAAACACGATATGATAAAACGATATGAACTGTCAAAATATATTGGATATAATAGCTACCTTGAAATTTTATCGACATTAATTAACAATGTCCAAAATAACAATACCAATATCCACAACATACTCAAAACCTAAAGATAACTGAAAAATCCAACATTTTTAACAGTTTATATTGATATATATATCGTCTTATTATATCGTGCTTCGGTGGTCATGTCATAGGGGAGCAGGTGTTGCTCATGGCTTCAGGGGGGGCATTATCATCTGGAAAATTCGTCCCTAGGCGAAGTTCCAGCTTTGTTCATACTGCTGGGCCTGTCTTCAGAGGGTGCGTTCGGTGAATTGGCCTTCTCGATCTCAAACGTACCTGCTTCGGGGGTGGAGAGGTTACGAAGAGTGGTTTAGCTGGGTGTGGGGATACCAGCTGAATGACTGCTGATGGACCCTGTCATGTCTCTAGGACACGACAGGGTCCAACAGCGGCATACCTACGTGGGTGGTCTAGTCAACTTATTCTTTGGCATCGTAACAGATTCCTTCACCTTAAAAAAGGGGGGGGGGAGGGACTACCATATTGCCTAGAGCAAGTTTAATACAAAATTGCAACAAAGACACCACCAATGTGCTACATAGCGCCATCTCCCTCTCATTAAGGTTTTTTTTAAATAAAACTAATAAATAAAACTAAAAAGCTCTAAAGAACCTCATTCCGCCCCCGTGGTCTAGTGGTGTTGATTGGGAGGTACGGGGTTTGATTCCCCATGGGGGCAGAAATTTTTCTGCTCGGTTTGGTTGGTGGTAAGGCTTCTGAGCCCGTCTGGCTAACTACCATCGTTTTACCTAAGTTCGTCGCTATAAAAAAATAATAATACAAATAATTTCGGGGTGAGATAGCCAGTTCTACAGTTGTTGAGGAGTCAGGTGAAGCTCGCTTAGGCCTTAACGCCTTAACGTCGATCCCGATTGTGTCCCTACGAAGGTAAAAGTATCTGGAGGGGTTTTAGCCAAGTATGGGGTCTTCTACCCGAGTCCGGCATATCCTTGGGGTGGCCCCGTCAGTCGGCCCCTTGTCGAATCCGAACAAAATATTTTGAATAAAGTAAGTTTATACACTTTAAGGCGGTGCATTCTGCTTCAAAATCATTGAAGCTATCATCATAACAGCTCATATACGTCCTACCGAAGGGCTCGAGCCTACCCTAAAGGTGTTTAGGCCTTAAGTCAACCACGCTGGCCCAGTGCGGATTGGTCGACGTCACATACACCTTTGAATTCCTTCGCAGATGTATGCAGGTTGCCTCACGATGTTTTCCTTTACTGTTGGAGCGTCAGACAAATGTAATATGAAATTCGAAAAATGAAAAACTCACTGGTACATGTGGTCTCGAACCCAGGATCCCCCGATTGGAAGGCAAGTGCCGAGTCCACAGCGCCACCGATGACCAATTGTGTGTTAGTTGAAGCTTTACCAAACCCAAATACAGGCATGTAGGCTCTGCAGGCCAATTATGGATCTTTCATCGTATGACATAGTATAGTTTTGAGAAAAAGAAGTCATGAAATTCTGCATTTCGTATTACCGATCTCCAATGATATCATCACTATGGCATAATTTCAATAATATCATCATTAAATAATGAACAAATGATGAAAAATCTGACCGGAAATCGTATTTTTCGTTTCGCATTTTTATATCATGTGATATCATTTGCAAAACCATGAGATCGGTAATAGGCCCTCTGGACTGCCTCGGACTATGTGCGTGTGGTGTGAGAGCTCTTTTTTTTAAAGTTATAATATTTTTACGAAATCAAGGAAGAATTTAGGAAATAATTGTGAAAACATCATGGTGAAGATAAAAAAATTGTGAAATCAATAGGGAGAAAGTTCTGGTCAATTAACTGGAACACTAGCTCACTCTGCCAACCAGAGAAAATACTGTAACTCCGGTCTCAAAATATATTAGATATAAATGTTCAACATTTTTATGTGGAATAATTGTGTTGAATTTGTGAAACCTATTCACAAATATTCAAAAGATTTTAACGGTTTATTAGGATTTGGTAAAGGTTTATTTGGAACACTCAATTCTCTTATGGTGCAGACGGAGTGTTCCAAAACTTACCAACTTTAGCTAAATAAATAGTTAATGTTCTTACTCTGTTTTACGAGTATAACACAGAGTCCATTTGTGATTCAAAAATTTTGACGTAAAACATAATAATTAAATAGTAAATTATAAATATACTTTCTTTTCAACATCCCGTACGAGAGCTCCGTATTTTAGAGTTTATTTACATAACCCGAACTAATATACCAACGGAGGCCAAATCAGAAATTGTGAAAATGTTATCACTAAAGTTTGACACTATTTCTATTTCTGAGACTGTTTAATTTTAACATTAATCAACTTTATTCTTCACCATGATATTTTCACAATTATTTCCTAAATTCTTCCTTAATTTTGTAAAAATATTATAACTTTTAAAAAAAGAGCTCTCACACCACACGCACATCCTCGGACTCACTCCAACGTCTTGTTCACTCATCATCATCATTATCATTTCAACCAGAAAAGCCCACTGTTGGACATAGGCCTCCCTCAGGGATCTCCAAACCGATCGGTCCTGCGCCTCACGCATCCAATTGTTTACTCGCGTTTTGGAATTTCGACTCGAAGAGTTCGTTGGCTTATGTAGGCGCCCAGTAAGGATGGATTTTTCAGAATTCCCACAGGAAGCGGAACAGTGAGCCATCCCCACCCAAAAATAGGAAAACTAATGTGCTTAGCATTATTAAAGCGAAACGTAGTTCACGGGCACAGAGGGTCAATTCTCCTAATAAACCCATCTGAATCGAAATTAAACCGCTGCTTTTGACTAATCCCAACGCAACATTATTTTGTAAGCGAACATTTGAAAGTCAATCTACGCTCTCCGATTGGTCAACCGCAACGATTCAATTTCGATTCAGCTGTCACTTATTAGTAGAATTGCACCTCTGATAGTCTTATAAAAAAGCTTGCGCTACAATAAAAAAAAAAGTGTGCATATTCCCTATTATAATATTGGTATGAGCTGTGGTTGCTACAAATAACAAGGTTGTACTTGCAAAAACTTTTTAGTAACGAACTTCATAATAGAAAATTAACACAAGGAAAGAGAAACTTGATAATCTTGCAAAGAAACTTTTAACTCAACTTCATCAGAGGCAACATCAAAGATATATCAAAAGCAATAACTGGCAGTTTAAAAAGTAAAAACAGCTACAGTAGAATGGTGTTGGTGTTTTACAAAAAAAAAATAAGACTGCTTCAGAGATAAGACTATTTTAGCCTAAGGCTGTTTTCCGGCCCTAAACAAACATGATTTATAGATAAAAAAAAAACAAAATAGATGACGGTGTCTAATGGTTTTTATTCAGTTCACTTTATCACAAACGTGTAAAACAAAAACAAATTACAATCCAATAACATAACAAAAATGCCGAAATGAGTATCTTTATGAACTTCACAGCCACTGAGTGCTTGAAGGTATACAAACTTAACAAGATTAATAACATTTGTGTACGCCACTTACTATTCCTCTACATATCTATCACGATAGCTTTCAATTTGACAATGATTGTAGCGTCAATATAACATTGTGATGACAACGAGTCCTGCTTTAGAAATGCAGTCACTAGTGTTGTATGGACGTAACAATGAGTGTCAAAACCATAAACTTAGAATTACATGCGTCTAAAGTCTATGTTCAAAACTGTTAATAAATAATTTTGACATCATACATAATTATGTAACGCGCTTAGCGCCCTAATTGATGTGACATTGAGGGAGATGTCTTTTCAAGTTGTAACAGATTTAACGCACACCCTGAAAGAAGTTTGTTACAAATATGTAAGTATTTATATAGTATTTTTTTTCATTCGTTTTAACAGAGATATTTTAAAACCAATTACCCTCATTACAAACGCATAGTATGGGCACAGTTTCAAATGTTAAACTGTGGTATGGGCAGTCCACCTACCGCGCGGGGCGGCTGAGTAGAGCGTGACGTGTGAATGACCTAAACAGCTGATAGTGTTACGATATCACACGGCATGCGGACAAACTTTGGATACAATTACATTGAAAAATGATTTTTATTACTTTGTATTATGTATCATATTCTTTTTTTTAACACGTTGACGGTACCGTAAATGAAATTATTTTTTGGAAATTTTTCCTGTTTTTTTTTTAAAACGAACCAAACAAACTTAGAGGGTGTGTGTTGCTTCTGTCACATATGAAATGAGGTTGGAGCCGTGCCGTATAAGTGTACCATGATCGGTTGCCGTCTGCGGTCGGCTTGCACATTAACACAGTTCATTTCCAATTTTCAACCGACTATTTACAAAATCGAACCTCTGTTTACCCGAAGCCGTCAATTTCCTGCAATCGATCTCCACGAGGCCTCGAATTTGAAATCGATTGTAGAAAAGTTTTAGGTTTGAGTAGGTACATAATTAAACATTCTACTGTTAGAAATAGTAACTCAGTCTTGGTGAGTAAAAATACATATTATTCAATCATGATTTTTATTATAATGTTACTATTTTGTTTGACGCCAATAAGTGCCTGTGAAGATGTATTTTTATATAAAAAAAATTAAATTTGAGTTAAAAAAATATATATTCTAGATTTTTTTAGAATCAATTTGGAATAGAATTGATTCTAAAAAAAACTTGAATATATATTTTTAACTCAAATTTATTTTTTATAAAATGTTTTGTAAATGTAATATTATACAGAATAATAAATAAATTTTAATAGTCGCTAAAATTAGGATTGTTGGCCACAAATGTATTATAAATAATTCGAGTGCTGACGAAAACACAACAATTTTAAACTTATAACTACTTAAGTATATGGAATGTAATAAAAGAAATATGGCACATAATTCGATTCCTAGATATTCCTAAACACTTTGGTAAATTCTAACAGTAAATAATGAAAATGCTATCAGATAGGCATTTTTAATCGGCTCATGTTCTACAGAATGTGTCGAATTACAAAATTCAAAACTGGGTTATATTTTGTTCCGTATTTGTTGGTTCTAATGACATTTTGATGAAACATACATATGTCAGGAGATACGATTTTGATGAAAATTTTTCACTTCCGTGTTCAATCGTAATAGTATATTACGATATGGTGGTTATAACTCACGAGGCGTAGTAGAGCCGAATGTGCTTAGCCAATATACACACGTAAATTGTATACGCCAATTTTCAACACACTTGTTAAGAAATATAATTAATAAACTGAATTTTTGGATTAAAAACCACATATCATTATTAATTTGAAGACAAAACTAAATAATGGTATGAAAGTAATCGTTTGAAAAATTTATTACCTCTTGCTTTAAAAAAATATAGTACATTACTGCCGCGGCCGGCAAATGCAGCATTGTCGGCCTCTGTGATGCGTGCCTCGGCTATAACACACACGTGTTTTATGAGCTGCTTTGTGTTTCTAAAGTCGACATCTACTTTACGAACAAGTGTGTTGAAAAATATTCATATAGGTAATTAAGTCATGAAGGTACTATAACATGATACCTTAGCTACCTTTCTTTTATTTAGACTGTAAATTATAGTACAGTCAACAGCACGTCAGGCTATACAAAACTGTCAGATTTCTCTAATTGATTTTGAACCTTTATCTGTTATACATTAAGTTTAAAGTTGATTGAAAAAATGTGTCATTTTGTGGTAGCCTGATGTGCTGTTGACTGTACATACTTAATGTTGATAGTTTTATGTGGTACCTATACTTATTGCTGTTTTATCGTATACTAGCCTTCCGCTGGCAGCTTCGCCCGCGTTATTTCGTTTCCCCGTGGCATTTCTATTTTTCCAGTAGGAAAAATAATTCTATAGCCTATGTTACTCATTGATATTATAGATTTTCCAGTAGGAAAAACAAATTCTATAGCATATGCTATCCATCGATAATGTAGCATTCTATTTGTGATTTTAAATCGGTTTCAAGTAGTTTTATCTTTATTCATTACAAACATAATGAAAATGATAATAATAATTAAATATAGTTATAGAAAAGTAATAAATTAAAATGGGTTTTAATGATTCTTAGTACTGTAAAAATGCATCGAAGTATAAAAGCCTATATGAATGACGGATGAAATATTCTTTCTCTTAGGTTTTATTTTTCATTTTGCAAAGGTCACAACAATAAAGGCCGAATAATAGCGAAAAATTTATCAGCATTGTAATACTAGAGGCACATAACAACTTAAGAGAAAACATTGGTTGAGGTTTTTTTTTATTGCTACTAAGTTGGCAAACATACAAACTGCCCACCTGGTAGTAAGTGATAACAGCCACCTATGATACATGTGGCTCCTGTGAGATTCGCAACAAAACTGCAACCCCAACAAGAACCACAGTGTACGTTGCCAACTTGTGACATTATATGTCAAGTCATGGTACCCAGTAATTTCACTGCCATATCAAGGAAATCGAAAAGTTTCTCATAAAGCGTATTTCATTCATATCGTCGCTTCGTTATTATCAGAGATTTTATAACAAATACGTTTATTATGTGAAAATAAAATTATGGCGCTCTACGCAAAAAAACGCCCTTTGAGACTTTGCTGGCAAAATGCAAGGCGTATTATTTGACTATTCTACGGTTGTTTGATCGCCTTAGGCTGTCGCTTAATATGCTTATATGAAAAGGACGCCCAGACACATTATATAAGTAGCCTAAATGCTGGCTTGTTTCGTTTTACTAAACAAGCCAGCATTTAGGACGTCAAAGACGAGATTTTTCTAGATCAAATAACATTACTTACATTAGTAGAAGGTACACTTATCATTAAGATAATTATTATTACGAGTATATTACATCGTAATTACACAACGTTAACTTTGAATCAGTAACGACTTGACGATTGGAACTAACACCACATGGAAAGGAATCCAAATCCCTCTCCAAACACACCCGAAAAGACTTTGATTTACAATAGATGACTAATTTGCTAGTCTGAAGGAAAAACGAGCTCGCGTCGCACACTTGAGTATTTAAATATGAACTTTTAGGTTCTGACGGGCAATTTTATAGCTCGTCGGTTACAATTCTGTTGACTTATTAAATACCTGTGTTTGGCATTTTAATGTCTACACCCAATCAGTTTTGGCATGTGTTGAGTAATTCGACCAAAACTTAGCGGCTAGTGAAGAGAATCTGAATTCGTCTTTTATTCTCGAATCACCGCCTTACCTACGATTGGCGATAAATTACGATGTTCTAGTCGCTCAGTTAGACCATTCCGTTGCCCATACTGTTGTTGTTGTTGTTGATATGCGTTTTGGTGCCGTTCACTCCGTTCTGTGTGTACGTCGCGTCTCTCGGCGTGGTGCGCTCTGTGACGAGGGAGCTGCGCGCTCTAGCCAGCGTCGCCGCCGATATCTCCATGGATTCACCGTAGTACGGAATCCTGGAGCCTCGCCTCAAGCTGCCGGCACGGTACCTTGCGTTCTGTTGACAATTTTCAGATACAACTCTTTAACATCAATCTAAAGAAAGTTCTTTTTTCAACATTGATGTTTCATACGCCTCCAGTTCTGTAGACAGTACCTATATAGTATATATACAGGGTATAAGTGACGGTGTCCCATTTCTTTTCACAGTGAGTTCAGACCATAATCCTAATTTGAAAATCACTGAAATTTTCTCCCGGAAAATTCAGAATTTTTCCGATTTTTTTTCTTCTAAATTTTCTGCTGTTATATAACTTAGTTAACGTTTACAAATCATATTATGTAAAAAAACACAATAGTTACACAAAAAATAAACTTCGCAATGTCAATCATATTACATATGTATCATATTGCGCGCGAAATCAGCCGTTTGGGTCATCAAGGGGTCATCGAACGTCAGCGTACCGGGTGTGAGCGGAACAAAAATGATGCCGGCGCGCTATACATTGCGTAACATGAATTAAAATTAAAAATGAAAAATTTAAAAGCTTTTCCGGGAAAAATAAACGTCGTTAAACAAATATTAACATTGCTCTGAACTCACTGTTAAAAGAAATGGGATACCGTCACTTATACCCGGTATATTACATTTTTTTAATTACCTAATCTAAATTCTTAATATAAGATTTTTTTATGGTTGTTTCATACACTCTCAAGTGATTTTGGTGTCAAAATCCTCTTATTTAAATACTTTAAGTACTCTTAAAAATAATGTGTTGCGTATGAAACTTCAACAGGTGAATGACTGAGCTGTAGGCCCACTTTTGAACCAATTTCGATCGATATTGGGATTTTTTGTAGGCTTGAGAAGCAAAATTTTGCGCAATGCGGACCCAATTAGGTGCCAATGTGGCAACTCAAATGTACGAAAAATCACAATCTGAAAAATCAAAATCTGGTATTAGATCGGAAGGTGCCATCTCGCGCGCGCTTGCGAGCTTTAGACTTGCCAGTTGACGAACAAGTCCATCTGACGAAACCCAAGTTGCGATGCCAATATAATTGTTAACCTATTTTGACTTGGGTACATTACGGGAGTCCTATATTTATTTATTTTTTCAGATGTACAAAACAGGTAACAGCTATTGAGAATAAATAAAATACAATACGTGCATGTATTGTACATGCACATAATTTGTGTTTCAATTTGTGCAATAAAATATCGTCTACTTATTTTATAACTAAGTAATTATAACAAATTAATTATAACTAAGTAAGTAACTATACCAAGAGTTTAGATACGAAAAGTTTTAAAAAGCTAAGTGAAAATTTATTGTAAGGCGTGTTCATATTTAATTATTATATTCAATACTCACCGGACCTGTTTTCCAAGACCAGCGGTTTCTGTTGAAGATGCCGTACACGATGGGATTAGCGCACGAGTTGGTACATGAGAACAGCCACATGGCCTTCTGCAGCGCTGGATCCAGAGTTCGAATTGTCTCTTTGTCTATCCAGAACCTAAAAATTTGTTATTATTTACAGAAAACGCCCGTCAAGCTGTACTGCTTGACATTTGGACCACTCCTACGAACGTAATAGCAACGGTTTCCGTAGTGCAAATGTAAAGCTCGACTTGGCGCTTACTGTACGAGTCCCAACTGTCTCTCATCATTTTATTTAATGGATTATCAAATTTTATGATAAAAAAACCAACAAAACATAGAAGCACAGCCAAAGCATTTCTTCAGTTTTTAATGCAAAAAGTATTTACTCGTCAATCGGTCTAGTTCAGAGGAAAAAATAAAGGACTAAGAAACATCTTATTTCGTGTGTCTGAGCCCGCCTGGCTAGCTACCATTATATTACCTAGGTGTGTCGCCATAATAACGACGTTCGTTAATAACATTATTGTGTTTCAATAAGATACCTAGTAAGTTTCTTAGTTGTTGAGGAGTCCAATCCTAGTCCCCCTATTACTTTCCAACTCCTTTTCCCGTTACCAACATCAAACTGTCAATTTAAAATACACTTTATATTGTTATGCATTACTGGTTTAGTACCTAGGTTAGACTCGGTGAAAATCAATATAGCAGCGATGGATATAATGTGTATTTCAAAATGACAGCTTGGAATTAGCAACCCAAGTTATGTAATAGGGGAGCTGGCGAGGCTCGGTTCTATCTTTCGGCTTCATCTTCACTTACCATCAGGCGAAATGAAGGCGAGGAGCCTTCCTATTGCCTGTTAAAAATGTAGTCACTCACCATAGACAATAGCAGTAGTACGGAGACCAGCACGTGAAGAATACTAGAACTATAGTGACTGTCATCTTCAAGGTTCTGGCGCGCGCGCGCCCCAATATGCCGACGCCACTCCGCCGCATTTTATCTGTGATGCAAAAAAAAAGTTTCACTTTAAAAAAATAATTGAAAGAGTACACAATAAAATACATGAAACCAATTCTGCTATTGGAATTACCTCATCATTTTTGTGTCATAATTAACCAGGCATGAATGTCAATAGATGCCGTGAGTGTTAGTAAATTCGTGTTTCAAAAGGAAGAACAATGCTTATTTCACGACCCGGGGCCTAGTCAAGTTGACAATTCAGAAACGATAACGAAGTTCGATAACAACATTACAAAAAATAAAAACCGACTTCAAAAGCACTGTGGCTTTCTAGAAGATCATCGTTTGGCACCGACTTCAATATAGAAGTGTGATGTTGTCTGTACCTATTCTTATATTATTTTTAACTTTTCAGTGTTTTTGAAGTCGGTTTTTATTTTTTGTAAAATAATTTTTATTTTTATCTTTTTAGTGAATGAAATCTTTTTAGTGAATTGAGAAACCCTAATTTAATACCATCAGCTTCGGTGTGCTGGTATTAAATTAAGGTTTCGCTCGATTTTCATGGGATCTCATCATCAGATCCTGACTTTGGTACCGCCCTTGAAGTATACTCTATCAAACACAAAAAGAAGTTTGAAAATCGGTCCACAATTGGCGGCGTATTCGCGTAACCTCCTCCTTTTTATATGTCGGTTAAAAATGTATGGGATTGAAATATGCCATCATTAAATAACGTGGCAAATCGGTTAAAGTTGATAGACAAATTGATTTGAATCGATGAAGTAGCGAATTGTTTTTTCGTAACTTTCATATACCACTCAATAAAATAAAATAAAAATATTAATTTAAATAATTTATTTTACTGTTTTCTTCCATTTCTCAGTTTTGAGTACTTAGATAACCAATATGTTGTTTCCTTACAGAAAGAACAATTCGACAGAGCGATCGCTAATCCTTACGTTTGGCTAGGAATTTTTTTTTTCGTTATCTTACGATTGCCACTTGTCTAGGCCCCCAGGGTCTTTACCATGATCGCCTGGAGCAAGGCTTAAACAAAATTGAAACAGAGACAGTGCTTAGTCTGCGCTCCACCGTTATCGGCACCGGCCTTCAACCTTTTGTCATATTCTGGCATTGTTGCTCTATTAGCTCTATTGTATGTCATTTATATATGTCAAAGTTTTAGCTGAATAAAGCCAAGTTTATTTGGTTTGTCGTTATTATTTATCAATTTATTCAGCTAAAAGTATTATAAAAAAATGTGTCTTGAATAATACAGAAAATTTTAAACAGTCCTTGATACGGTGTTGTTACTATGGAGAACAATTCACACATTGCTCGTTATTTAAGACCTGAACGCTTTGATGTGGAGACGAACAGCCATGAAGCCGATTTAAAATGGATACACTGGCGGTATACCTTCACCAATTTTCTATCAGCAGAATTACCTGAATGTAAGACTGATTCAATTTATTTAAAACTCTTAGTGAATCATTTGTCGCCAAATGTTTATTCTTACATAAAGGAATGCAAAACATATGATGAAGCAATACAACTTTTAGATTCAATTTACATAAAACCTCAAAATGAAATTTACTCCCGCTACACTCTCACTACCAGAAAACAACAGATTGGTGAAACTGTATCAGAATATATCCAAGCATTAAAATTATTGTCACATAATTGTAATTTTAAAAATGTTACTTCTGAAGAATACAAAAATGAGTATATTAGGGATGCCTTTATTACCGGTATACAGTCACAAAAAATACGACAGCGTCTATTAGAAAATTTAACGCTCTCTTTAGAGGAAGCGCTAAATCAGGCAATGTCTCTCGAGGCAGCGGAAAAGAATGCTCAGGCGTATACAACTCAATCGACTCCGGCTACAATAAACGCACTTATTGATAAAAATCAAAATAGTTCATCGCAAAGTATCTCCGACGAAGCGAACAATAGTGTCGCTGCTGCGAATAACAATAACCAACGACGACGTTGCTTCTTCTGTGGAGGAAATGTTCATCAGCGTGTAAAATGCCCTGCCTTTAATGTCAATTGTCAATTGTGCACAAAAAAAGGTCATTTTGCTAATGTTTGTAGAAGTAAAGCAACTGCGAACGCCCTTTTTCTAGAAAACACAGATCATCTTGCCGGAATAACTGCAGCTTCTCCATCAAGCCTATTTAAAGCCACCATTCCTATAACGGTAAATGATATAAAAGCTGATGCTCTAATTGATACGGGCAGTTCAGTGAGCTTTATTGATCGAAACCTAGTACAAACAATGAACCTAAGGATCAAGCCATGCAGACAGACTATAACTCTTGCATCGCTAAGTCATGTATCCTATGTCGAAGGAGTCTGCTTTCCGACTTTAAAGCTAAATGATAACACCTATAAGAAAACACCAATGCTCATTGTAAACAACTTATGTGCGGACGTTATTGTCGGACACGACATACTTAAAGCTCATTCCAAATTAGAACTACATTTCGGTGGATCAAAAGACAGTCTTAGGATTTGTAATGTTATACAAGCAACGTTGCCACCGGCATCTGTTTTTTCAAATGTGTCTGCTGACATAAAACCGATAGCTATTCGATCAAGACATTACAGCCGAGACGAGGAAAGTTTTATCAAAATGGAAATAGAAAATCTTTTAAAAGACGGAGTTATTGAACCTTCTATATCTCCCTGGAGAGCACAAGTTTTGGTGGTAGGTGGTGCAAATCATCGTCGCCGAATGGTTATAGATTATTCCCAGACTATAAATAAATATACAGAGCTCGACGCTCATCCTTTGCCTAGTATCGAAAGAATCGTGTCAAATGTTGCAAAGTACAACTATTTTAGTCAAATAGACCTCAAAAGTGCATACCACCAAGTACCAATACTACAAAAAGAAAAACTATATACAGCATTTGAAGCTTGCGGAAATCTCTATCAGTTTACTAGAATTCCGTTTGGAGTGACCAATGGCGTTGCTGCATTCCAGCGGGCACTTCAATATGTCATATCAACAGAGAAATTAAATGGTACGTTCGCTTATTTAGATGACGTCACTGTTTGTGGCAAAACAAGAGAAGAGCACGACGAAAATCTGAAAAATTTCATGACGGCAGTAAAAAAATATAATTTAACACTTAATCAAAACAAATGTATTTTTGGGGAGCAATCTATTAATCTTCTTGGCTATAACGTTCAAAACAATATTATCAAACCAGATGCTAGTCGTCTTAAGCCGCTTTTAGACTTACCAATTCCGAAGGATGGCCCATCATTAAAAAGAGCTTTAGGACTTTTTGCTCATTATTCGCGATGGATAAAAGGGTTTTCCGATAAGATTAGTCCTTTGATAAAAAACTCAACTTTTCCACTTGACGACCGTGCAAAATCATCATTTAACTCTTTAAAAACTGATATTTCAAAATCATCTCTCGCTGCTATAGACGATAATGAATGTTTTGTCGTAGAAACTGACGCTTCAGAACACGCAATTGCTGCAACTCTATCCCAGAATGGACATCCCGTTGCATTTTTTTCTCGTACCCTATCCGATTGCGAGCGACGACAGCCTTCCATAGAAAAGGAAGCTAATGCTATAGTTGAAGCTCTTAGAAAGTGGAGACATTATCTCTTAGGTCGGCACTTTCGGCTTATCACAGATCAACGTTCAGTCTCTTTTATGTTTAATCAAAAGCTGTCCAGTAAAATTAAGAACGAGAAAATAGAGAGATGGCGCTTGGAGTTGTCATGTTTTAAATATGATATTATTTATCGACCTGGGACGGAAAATACAGTTGCTGACACATTATCTAGAGTAAGTGCTCATATATCAAATTCAAACGAACTTGTACAGTTACATAATATGCTCTGTCACCCGGGAATTATCCGCATGGCTCATTGGATTAGATCTAAAAATTTACCATATTCACTTCACGATATTAAGCTCATGACGGCTGCTTGTCGCACTTGCGCCGAAATAAAACCTCGCTACCAAAAGTCGGTAGGACGTCTTATCAAGGCTGTAGCTCCTTTTGAACGTCTGAATATGGACTTCAAAGGTCCCTTACCTTCAAATACAAGCAATAAATATATTCTTACAATTGTTGACGAATATAGTCGATTTCCATTTGCCTATCCATGTAAGGATATGACCGCCAATACAATCGTCAAGTGTCTTAAAGATCTCTTCTTCATTTTCGGTGCACCTTTATATGTACACTCAGATCGAGGATCAAACTTTATGTCTATAGAATTAAAGAATTTTTTAACATCCCTTGGCATTGCGTGTAGTCGAACAACGCCTTATAACCCGGAAGGCAATGGACAAATTGAAAGATTAAATGGGACATTATGGAAAACCATTCAACTTAGTCTTCGTTCCAAAAATCTACCCATTGAAAATTGGGAAGGCGTATTAAACATGTCCTTACACGCTATTCGTTCGCTGTTATGTACATCAACGAACACCACACCTCACGAGCGAATGTTCATTCATCCTCGTCATTCAACGAATGGAATTTCAATGCCATCTTTCTTATTAACTTCAGGACCAGTTCTAATGAAGAGCAATATACGACAGTCTAAATTCGATCCAATTGTTGAAGAAGTAGAATTACTTCAGGGTAATCCCCAATACTCTTATGTTAGGTACCCTGATGGACGGGAGTCTACAGTATCTAATAAGCATCTGGCACCACTTCCTCTCAGTCTCCCCAGTCCTGAAGATGAAAATCAGAAAGACAGTGACGAAGAAACTGATAGAGTTCAGGATGGTACTACTCCTCAAAACAGTGGTCTGGAAGATGAAAGAGTGGCAAGAAATGAAGACAATTCAACTCCTCGGATTAACGAGCCGCGACGAATATTAAGGATCAGAAGAATGCCTGAATATCTTAACGATTATAATCTTAATTAGTTAATTTCCTTTAAGGAGGGGTGAATGTCATATTCTGGCATTGTTGCTCTATTAGCTCTATTGTATGTCATTTATATATGTCAAAGTTTTAGCTGAATAAAGCCAAGTTTATTTGGTTTGTCGTTATTATTTATCACCTTTATTTAGAAAAAAGCCTTATTGTGTCATTGAACTGTAAAACTTTACAAAAATAGGAGATCGAAATAATGGTAACAATAAGCCATAATAACAACATTACAGCATTGTTGTGTTCCGACAATAAGAGGCAAGATAGTTAGTTCCTTAGACGTTGAGAAGACCAGGTGAAGCTCGATTCCACCTTCGGCCTTATTGTCACTACCATCAGGTTAACCAAGAGCTACCCTGTCGTATGTAAAAAAACATCATCAGATGAGATGACGGCCAAAAGCTTTCCTGTTCCGTGTAAAAAAGAAAAACTGGCACTTGTGTTGCAGCTGCAGAGTACATACGGAGAATCACAAGATCAATATCATTGTTCCCGACCCAAAAGCGGCAAAGTCACGTTTCGACATCAAAGCTATCGATTCCTGCAGATAACTTATCCAAACAACGAACGGTGGAATTAACGATATCTAATGAGCAATTTCGACAGCTCGCTGCACGCTGTGTTGATAGGGGCGACGGTAATATATTTTTGGTGTTCGTCATTTTATTAATAAATAATATTGGACAAGTTCTTTTCTGACGATGGCACATTGATTTGAAATGTAGTTCATGATTTTGTGCACAAAGCAACACGCCAGCCAGTGGCTACTATAGTTACTATAGGCAGGCCCCCGTCACTCGCGCAATGTCAAAATTCAGAAACAGTTTGTATCAATTTATATGTGGTTAAGTTTTGTATTACGTTTTTGTATTTATATCGAGTGTTTTTATTTAGGTAAGTGAACATAACCTGATTGCTGGTGCTCCTATTTAGTGAGCGAATGTTGTACACGCCTGTTATTGGTGTATACATATGCTTTTAACCTTAGTGTAAACAACAAATTTGTAATGTGTTTATGTATATACTATTGGTGTGTTTTCTGGAAAATAAATAAATAAATAAATGCAGCGTTATAAATACCTACCGCTAAGTAGCGCGCCGGCGCGCCGACCGGCAGAGGGCCGCCGCGCCGCCCCACCCGCCACGCCGCACGCGACACTTTTATTATTATTGAATCTTGTATTTTTTTTCATATTTTTTTTATTATATTGTTTTTATTGTTTTTTTTTTCGTTTATTTTATTGCTTTTTTGATTATTATATTTATTTGGTTTTTAATTTCTTTTAGTTTTTTATCAATTATTTTTTAGAACTAAAAACGGGATTTTTATACCTAAATTGAATAATTTTCCGAAAATTTTCAGTTAAATGTTGATACGAAAAAAGTTCCACTTGCATTGTGGTTTTACAAAACCACACAATAATTTTAATTTAATAAACTTGATTAACAATACGGTGGTTCATTACTATGAAGCTATTGGATGTCGTTGTTAAAAGACAAATAAAAATTTGATTTTTTTTTCATAGTCGGAATTCGTAGTAATTCGAACTAATTAGATAGTAATTCGTCGCCATAGTAACAATTTTCAGTCCTCAGTCTGGTTCCTCACTTGCTGAGGAGTTCAGGTTGAGCTCACTTTCATCTTAGACCTTTTCGTCACTTATCATCGGCTAAGATGAAAGCCAACAGCTTCCCTGTTGTTTTATAAAGAAAGCCTGCTTGATTGCCTACTTAGTTTTATAAAAAAATAATAAAGTCTCGATGAACCGGTTATTTGATTCCTTACAAAAAAATATTCCACCTTACTCCTGTTTTTAAAAGATTGCCTATTTATCACAATTATTCATACGATTTGACGACACGTTTAGCGCAGAGGTCGAGTGATCACCTACTGCGCAACGGATCGCGGGTTTGATTCCCGTACGGGACAAATGTTTTGTATGGCCTACAGAAATTTGTTCCGGTCTGGGCGTATGTGCATGTGATATTCTATGTTTGTAACTGCACCCACGACACAGGAGAAAATCCTAGTGGGGCGAAGTTTTTTTTTTTAAGAAAAAAAAAGATTGAGGATATTTTCGATAGTAAAATTGAATAACCGTGAGTTCAATAATGAAAAAAAACATCGATCATGTATTTTTCATAATATCTAATTAGTAATTTTTTTAATCGCTTGTAATTTGACAAATGAATAAAATAAATGAAGAAAAAATTTCGCCTTGGGCGAGATTGGTAATTTTTTAATAATTTGTATTTTTTATAATTTTTAAATGTATTAATGACGATTAAATAATATTCTATTCTCTTATTTTTTAACATATACTTTTTTTTTTTTAATATATGCACACTGCCAATTTAGAAGTAGATTATGAGGAATAATGTAATAATTAACACCAATCATGTATTTTACCATATTCTTGCAAATAAAATAAGTACTATTATTATTATCATTTTAGTAATTAAAGCACATTTGAGTCAGGAGCTTTCCTCGTAATCACTTTATTTCATTATAATCCTACGTATATTAATAAAATATTAACATTAAAGTTTTACTTTGACTATTTTGTTTATGTTCTTTGTACAACCCCTAAGTTTTCGCTCAATGACGCAATCACGCGGTGTACGCGGGAATCTCGACTCTCGGCGCGCGTTCATAGAGACTTTTTCTTCTTGCAGCGACTTTTGTCGGTCGGTTTTGGCTATTATTATTACAACGATTCGAGCGTTTCTATGGGAGTGATGTATCTGTTACGTAGTAACTATTATCTAATCTGTGCTATAGGGCGACAGGGCTGGCAAAATGCCACGGGCCCCCGACCCGAGACGGCCCCGGCGGCCCCTGAGGAACCTAACATTTTTAACAAAATGTTGTACTCATGAGACACAACAAAGAACACATACAAATTTAAACTAATCTTTAAGGTTTCAACACATAACACATTTAAAACAAAAATATCAATTTTATTGTGATCCAAAGAATTTGCCACGGGCCTCAGATGGTATAGTTACGCCACTGATGCCAATCTTTACATTTTGGTCTTAACACCGCTCTTATGTCACTCGTGATAGGTTTTATTTAGAAAAAGAAAAAAAAATCGTGACTGATATATTTAACCGACTTCAAAGGTTCTCAATTCGATGCGTATATTTTTTTTGTGTATGTTACGCGATCACTCCGCAAATTGTGGACCGATTTCCAAAATTCTTTTTGTATTCTATAGAGCTCTTGAGATGGTCCCATTGTCACCAAAGATAGAATCTGATAACGGCCTTACGGCCGGTTGCACCAAAATTGCTATGTTTTTACAAATTCAGTTATACGTTATACTTATACCAATCTGTCACTATTACGAATCCGTAAATTTATGTTGCACCAAAAAAATACCAGTAAAAGTAACCGTAAAATTCCTTGCTACACGAATGAAGCGTTAATTCTACCATTTTAGCTTAGTAGATTTTTACTACCATGAATTTTTTTAAATAAAAACCGACTTCAAAAACACTCAAAAGTTTAAAAATAATATAAGAATACAGGCAACATTACATTTCTATATTTGAAGTCGGTGCCAAACGATGATCTACTGGAAAGTTTTAAAATTTAGCTAGCGCCAACTTCAAGAAAAAATGTTTGTCTTTTTTTTATCGAACTGACGAACGAAATATATTTTTTTCTTTTCATACCTGTCCTTATCCCTAATATTAATAACGTTCGTCTACACGAGAAAATCTTTCAAGTGCATATAGGATTTCTGTCTTCTAGCAATGCCAAACTTCATCCCATTCAACTATGCTATGTGATGTGACCCCAACTGTCATATTTTTGAATCATACTTATGGCATTGAGTGCTCGTCGAGTGCAGTTTGCATTCGAGTTCTATTGATTTTTGTTTCATTTTTGATGAAAATCAATAGGGCATTATGTTGGAAGTAAATATTATTTCGATTTTCATCAAAAGCGATGCGAAAATCAAACATACCAGACGTATGGTTCAAAATAGAGCCCCAGGTCCGTAGCAAACAGGCAGTACTAGGCCACGACGGCGTGTCGCTAGACCGAGTAAATATGTAAATAGGTAGCACTTAAAATGATATTAGCGGTTGACTGTTGATAGAACTTAGGCACGTCACGTCACACCCCACGATTTTATATTTGCGTCTGATCGAAGGAGAGTGGTGTAGTGACTGGTGCTAAGGAACAACCTAACCATCATTATCTTTCCTTTCAATAAAACCGTTTAAATTCATTTTTCTTTAATTATTTCATACCCTCCGCTACCTTTGCCGCTATATTGATATTGCACGAGGTTATCACCTACAATGTTGTCAATAAACTCCTGACATGTACTTTGCACAAACATCTTCAGTAGTCGGTACATACATACATGTTTTAATTAAACAACCCTGATATAATTTGCGATCTTAATAACATATATCTCCAATTTCCCCCGAGCTTAGAAAGGAGGTCAGTAATAGTTCAGGCACAGAATATAATAGTTCACGGCTTTTAGTAACTTAACTGGAGCATGACAGCGATTTGATATTAAGATATTATAATGTTCAATCAAGCATAGGTACTAAATTTCGAGTTGGAATACAAAGTTTCTTGTTGTGGATCAGGAAAATTAATTACTATTAATAGCTATTACTATTAATATTCCCTAACATAAATAAACCAATCAAAATTGATAAAACTCCAGTAGAGCAAGTTAACTCCTTTAAATACCTAGGTAGCCTAATAACACATGGCTCTAGATGTGCACCAGACATAATCGCTAGAATTTCAATGGCTAAAAGAGCCTTTAACCGTAACAAAACTCTGTTTAAGTCGAAAATTGATGTGAGAATTCGGAAGCGGCTTATTAAGACCTATGTCTGGAGCATAGCGTTATACGGCTGTGAAACATGGACGTTGACGCAAAGGGAAAGAGAAAGGTTGGAGGCATTTGAAATGTGGTGTTGGAGGAGGATGGAGAGGATTAGCTGGATATAAAGGAAAACAAACGAGGAAGTGTTACTTTTGGTCAATGAGGGAAGACAGTTGTTGAATACTACAGACAATAGAAGAGGAAAGATGCTTGGCCACTTGATTCGCCACGATAACTTCTTTAAGACAATTTTAGAAGGAAAAGTTGAAGGAAAAAGAAAAAGGGGACGGCCGAGAAGAACTTTTTTCGATCAAGTGAAGGAAAAAGTGGGAGTCGTGACGTATCAAGAGGTCAAAAGCCAGGCGGAGGATAGAGAGAGGTGGCGATTGCTCCACCGACAAGAGCAATAGCTCTTAAATATGAGAGAATAGCTTGTGTAATTATTTATTCAACTTTTATTTATTGCCCTGTCTGAAGTATTGCCCTTAAAAATATTTTCCCTTCATTAATATAGTTCGTTATAAAAGAGTTTGTTAGTCAAATTATACAGGGTGATCAATCCAAATGGGTCAGTAGGGAGAAGTCAGAAACTATGAGAGTTAGCAATATCTGTTCTTAGGAACCATTTTTTTTTTCTCGCGGGGAAATGCGCAACCGCACCGTACCCACCGTTGGCTAGACGGCGAGCGTGTGTGGGGTTCACCCGGCAGAGTGCTAGGCCTACCCACTAAAACCCCTCGGTGTTCTCCCTGCCCTTTTAGGGCGCGTGTAGTAGGGTCCACAATGCGACACCACTACTCACGCGTCCGGGCTAGCCCGACCGGTCGGTCGGGCTATTTATCGCCAAGGGGGGATTGTCCGAGAACACCAGGACAATCCCCAGACGGAGAAGCCTTACGGCGGCGTGCACGGGAGCTGACCGTGCACGCAGGCTTCACGGCAGGGTCATCAGACAGGCATTGCTTGAGCGAATGCCCGTCTTCTCCTGCCTATCCGTCTGCGGCGGAGGGGAGCGGCCCGAGGATCTACCTCCCGCTCCCTCTCCGCAGCCTCCTTCTGCGAGATGACATCTTCGCAGAAGGAGGCGACAGCCCCCCATTCCGCTTCGCCGCGGAGCATGGCCACGACCAATGACCATGCTCGGCAACGAAAGG
Source organism: Schoenobius gigantellus (assembly GCA_963935595.1). Taxonomy (NCBI): domain Eukaryota; kingdom Metazoa; phylum Arthropoda; class Insecta; order Lepidoptera; family Crambidae; genus Schoenobius; species Schoenobius gigantellus. The sequence goes on from OZ012559.1 coordinate 25,304,747, forward strand.
TCTCCGCCTCCCAGCGCAGCGTTAAGTTCGCTGCGCTGGCGTCGCCATGCCGAGCACACTAACAGGGTGTGCTCGGCCGTGTCGTCGGGAGCGTCGCAGTGATGACACTGCGGCGTTTCCTCCCGACGTGCAACTCGGTACAGGTAGTGACCGAAGCAACCATGTCCGGTCAGTACCTGCACCATGCGGAATGAAAGGCTGCCCTGCCGGCGCCCAACCCACTCCTCCAATACCGGACGGATCGCCTCGATTGTCCGGTGGCCGGCAGCTGGGAAGGCGAGTGCCTCACCCCACCGGCGTAGTGCGTCCCCCTGCACCTGGGTACGAACTACCTCCAGCTCTTGTGGGGCAGATCGTCCCCCCCGTTCTCGGACGGCAACCCGATGCCGATACACCTCCGACTGGACGCGTGCATCGACATCCCACGGCGTTTGACCCGCAAGTACGCAGGCCGCGCCGTGGGTAACCGTGCGATAAGCTCGCACGGCCCAGGCTGCTATGACCCTCTGCGGACGTCGCAGGAGGGCCACCGTTCGGGGGGAGAGGCACTCTGCCCATACCGGGGCTCCGTAGAGTGCCATTGACCGTATCACCCCATGATACAGTCGACGGCACGCCGATCCTGGCCCTCCCACATTAGGGAGGACCCGTCCGAGTGCAGCTGCGGCGGCACACGGCCGTGGAGTGAGGAGCTTGAAGTGCTCCTCGAAGCTCCATCGGGGATCTAAAACCAGGCCGAGGTACTTAAAGTGTGCCTCGACCGGTATGCGGACCCCCTCCACTCGGACACGAAGCCCCGGTGGGATCCTGCGACGGGAGGCGTGGAACATCATGGCCCTCGTTTTGTCGAGAGCCACGTCCAGGCCCAGGAGGCGGATGCGCCGGACGACGAGTGAAGCGCCGACCGACGCAAGGTGGGCCGCCTCCTCCCCCGTATTTGCTTTCGCCGCGACAAGTGTGTCGTCGGCGAAGCAAACAACCTCCATTCGTGGAAGGAGGTTGCCTCGCAGGACCCAGTTGTATCCCAGGTTCCATAGTAGAGGACCTAGTACGGAACCCTGGGGTACACCCGCCGCCATTTCACACGAATGGACGCGACCATCCGGCCCCTCGTAGAGGATTGTCCTACCGTCCAGGTAATCCTCCACAAGGGTGCGGAGGTACGGAGGCACCCAGTGGAAGCGGAGTGCCTCCTTTATACAATCGTGAGGCAGGCTGTTAAAAGCGTTGCGGATGTCCAGCGACACCGCAACTACAGCCTCCCCACGAGCCGTGGCCTCCTCAGTCCACCTCTTGAGGAGGGCCACCGCGTCCACCGTGGACCGGCCGGTGCGGAAGCCGAACTGGTTGGCAGCCAAGTCCGGCCCCCGGTCCTCTAGGTGCTCGATAATCCGAGAAGCCAGGATTTTCTCTAGGAACTTCCCAGCCTCATCGAGCAGCACCACCGGCCGATACCCAGTTGGGGAATCGGCGGGGCGACTCTCCTTCCTTAACAGGCAGAGCCTACCCGCCTTCCACCAACTGGGGAAGCGGCCCGAGGCGATGCTCAGATCCAGTACCGCCCTGAACCGCTCCTCAAGGTGTCTCAGGGCGAGGGCCAGAACCCTGGATGGGACACCGTCCGGTCCCGGCGCCTTCTTCTTGCGCCGGAGCCGTTCCCTCACCGTGTCGAATTCCACGTTCGACACGGAAGGGATAGCGGCAGCCAATTCCTCTGGAGGAGTGTCCGGAGGGTCCATTCTGGGGGGCTGAAACGGACCAGGATTAGGGAACAGAGTTCCCAGCACCCGGTCCAACAGCCCCCTGTCCATAGCGGAGGTGGGGGGAGCGCAAGCTTTGAACTTCCCCCTTATCATCCGGTACGGACGGCGGCCGTACGTCACGGATCATCGTCCAGGAGCCGCATGAATTGCACCCTAGACTCCTCCTTGGCCCTGCAGATTTCGTTACGCAGGGCCTTCTTGGCTGCCGCATACACCCGACGGAGCTCAGCTTCCTCGTCGGGTGTAGTTCTGGCGCGCCCACGACACCGCACGTAAGCGCGCCGAGCCCTCATGCTGGTGGTACGCAGGTCCGCAATCTCCTGCGTCTACCAGTACACCTGTCCCCTTTCGGGGCAAGCCTGCGCTCTCGGCATGGCGGCTTGGCAGACGACTTTCATGTCGCCCGCGAAGAGATCCGCCATGCCGTCGGCATCCCCTACGAGGTGGGGTGGAACTTCTGCCCACGACCGCACCATCGCCGCCTCCTCCGCCACATCCGGGCGGAGCTTGGTGAGCGCCCACTTTGGAAAGGCGCTCACCGCGGAGCCCCTGCGGTTCGGGGCCCCTTGGGATGCCGTGGAGACCTCATATCGGATATATAAATGGTCGGATAGGGTCTCCACATCTTCCTCAACTCGCCAGTCGTTGATTCGACGGGCGAGTGAGGGGGTGGCGAAGGACACGTCCACTATGGACGTGCCTTGCACCCGGACGCAGGTAGGGGTGGAGCCCCTATTTAAGATCTGGAGCCCCAGGGACAGAGCCCAGGACTCCAAATCTCCACCCCTCGGAGTGGTTCTCGACGACCCCCACGCAGTTGACCAAGCATTGAGGTCACCCGCGATCAGCACCGGCACCGGGGCCGTCCTTCGTACGACCCCTTCTAACGCAGCCAGGAAGACCGTGAAGTCCGCCCGGCTGCGATTGGGGGAGAAGTAAGTCGACACGACCAACATCCCCCCCCACATGGCGGCCACGTAGCCAGTACCCCTCTCTCTTAAAATGAGAGAGGGGGCTGTGCTACGCACCACCCGCATTAAGGCGGCGGAACCATCCGCCGCCACCAACCAGTTGGGCGACTGTGGCGGAACGTAATACGGCTCCGCCACAATCGCCAAACCCACACCCCACTCCGCCGCGGTCTGACACAGGAGGTCCTGTGCTGCGGCGCAGTGGTTCACATTGGCCTGGAGGAGCTTTATGGGACCACTAAACATTGGTGGTCTCCATTTGCTCCTCCTGGACCACGGCGGTGGTCAGTGCTGACGATGGTGCCGGTGACGGGGTCTTTGGGGCCACAGTCACCTTTACCGGGGCCAAACGGCCCCTGACCTGCGGGGGGTTACAATTTATGCCCCCCATACGGTGACTGGCCGGCCGCTTCGCTGTTCTTAGGAACCATGGCGTCAATTTTAGATTTAATAATAATAATGGCATTATTTTTTTTTTAACTCCGAAAAATACGAAAAAACTATAATTACGAAAAAACATGCAGAATTGATAACATTTTGTACAAAGATTTTGACCAGGTTCGATTCCCGGTATATACGAGTATGTATGGAAGTTTAAAAAATTTGATGCCATTATTAATAAATCTAAAATCGACGCCATGGTTCCTAAGAACAGATTTCGCTATCTTTCATAGTTTCTGATTTCTCCCTACTGACCCATTTAGATTGATCACCCGGTATAGGTGTGTTCTGCGCCATTCTGGTAGTGTTAGGAATCCTACACAATCTCGTATACTTTACTCTCTTCGGCCAGAAGTCTCCCTTGATGAAGGTGTCCAGCGCAGAGTTTGGGACTCGCGCTGGACACCTTGCAACAACTTGTAACACCAACAGCTTGTACCCCAACGGGAAGTCAGCTTGGCGACTCAGCTTCCTGAGGAGGTAAAGGAGGGGAGAAGGTCCCACCTTCTAGTCTAGCATTCGAGGAATCGGACTAATGCTTGACCAGTGTTAAGCACCGCTCTGTACCGCTCCTTTAGCGGACCCCTCTTCATTTTTTTTGAGTCCATAATCATTGACCGCAACGTTAAGACGGTCCAACAATATTTACAGGCCTTCTATAGAGTGCGAAAAAGGTGCTGTATTGTCTGCCTAACTGATATTATTTACTATTACACCGTACACTTTCAATACTTGAGAAAACTTCTTGAAATATTGATCCCACCAAAAACATTCTGTAAAAAACTAGCCAAGTCTCGACGGAGCTGCTTGTTTATCTCTAAAAAGTAATGACATCTAGACAAAGTCGTGCCAAGTCTAAGGTTCTTTACTGCGATTTCTTTTTTATTATAGTTAATGTTATGTGACTTGGCCGTTGACTTGTACCCACTTACGTATAAAGAATGTTCAACGACCAAGTCACACAACATTAACTATAATAATAAATAAATCGCAGTAAATAAACCTTAGACTTGGCACGACTTTGTCTAGATTTCATTACTTTTTAGAGATAAACAAGCAGCTCCATCGAGACTTGGCTAGTTTTTTACAGAATGTTTTTGGTGGGATTTCACTTCTTTTTGTAGAAACGTGAGCTTATTGATTTATTTTATTAGATTTTCTTATTTGACAGTTTTTTTCTTTTTAGGGGTAGTTTTTTTATTATTACAAATCTTTCTTTTCTTTATTGGAAGCGGCCCACCAAGTTGAATATTTTTTGTAAAGGCGGTATGTCGATATCTCTAATAGTTTGGTTGGGCTCTTGTGTTTTCTAATCAGGGTCACCAGGTACAGTAAGCTCCTTATCAAGCTATACTGTTTGACCTTTGGACCGTCCTTATGTCGCTCGTAATAGTGGCGGTTTTCGTAGTGTAAATGTATAGCTTGAATGGGAGCTTACTGTACTTCAGATCTTCGATTATCCTAGTTTTTATAGTTTTCCCTTTATGTGGCCATTAAACCCTAACTCTGTACCAAATTTCAGCTCTCTGAGTTTATGGGAAGTACTAGTTCTATTTTGATGATCATGAGTGAGTGAGTGAGTGTCTGTCATAAATGCGAAACTTTGCTTTCGCTTAACCTCGGAACTAAATAACCTACAGACTTGAAATTTTGGATTTTAAGTATGTGATTATAGCTTACTGGATGACGAAAATTTCTGCGTTCTGGTCTTATCCAGAGGTTCTCAAATAGGGGCCTGAAAATGCGGCGAAATGGTTCCAGTAAAGGATGGTACGGCAGTGTTTGCTTCGCGCTCGACTTGGCGGGGGCACTGCCGTGCCCCCAGATTCCGAGTATGCATTGAACAGTGTCGGTGACATAATACATCCTTGCCGCACTCCTTTTAGATTCTCAATGGCTCCAGATTGACTCTAACCAGTTTTAATATATGTTGTCTGATTCCAGTACATATTCTTTATTATGCTTAAATCCTAAGCGTCACGTATGTTTTAGAATTCTCATGACCTTATCTTCAAAAGCAATTTGAAATGCAAATCATCCAGAGCTTTTTAAAAATCTACAAAGCAAATGGGTAATTCTCATCAAAGCTCAGATTTAATGGTCACATAAAAATAGGCAACATAGACGAATGTCACTGACAAAGGGTTCCTTCACAACATCAACAGCTTTGAGCACTAATGAGCCAAGAGTAACACTCATATTTTGCTTTACGACATTATTATAGTGTAATATCAGTTTAAGCATCAATTTATTTATAACTAGCTGTGCCCGGGAACTACGTTTCGCCTTAATTTATTTTTTCTCGACATTTTCCACAAATATGGTTAATGTACACAGAAATAAATACAAAAACTTAACAAATTATATTATAAAACCTTCTTCTAGAATCACGCTATCGAGTGGGGAAAACCGCTTCAAAATCGGTGCAGTCGTTTTTGAGTTTATAGCGAACAGACAGACAGACGCGGCGGGTTTTATAATATGTAAGGATGTATTCACAGTAAAGTAAAGGCTTATTAATGAACTAGCTGTGCCCGCGAACTACGTTTCGCCATCGAAATGCTATTTTTTCCTCTATTTTATTCCATAATGATTCAACTTTATTCTGTGTTTCTTGAGCAGCGGCCATTTCGAAATTAGGACAATTTTCGTAGGTTCGTAATGCTCTAGGTACTCTTCAGGGCCTACTTTCAGTTAATACCCATATTGCTGGGTTTGAAAAGGAACTTTTATCCGCCATTTTTGAGCGACGGCCATGTTGAATTTACGTCAATGTTGCTACGTTCATAGTGCTCTACTGATCAAGGCTTTTCATTTGATACCCATATTGCTGTGTCTAGAAACGAACTTTTATCCGATTTTTTGAGCGGCAGCCATATTGAATTTTGTGCGATTTACCTAAGTTCATAGTGCTCTACTCTTCAAGGCCTTTCATTAGATACCCATATTGCTGGGTTTGAAAACAAACTTTTATCCTTTTTTTTGAGCGGCGGCCATGTTGAATTTAGGTCGATTTTCCTAGGTTCCTAATGCTCTACTCTTCAAGATCTTTCATTTGATACCCATATTGCTAGGTTTGGAAACGAATTTTTATCCATTTTTTTTGAGCGGCGGCCATGTTGAATTTATGTCAATGTTGCTAGGTTCATAGTGATCTACTCATCAAGGCCTTTTATTTGATACCCATATTGCTGGGATTGAAAACGAACTTTATCCATTTTTTTGAGCGGCGGCCATATTGAATTTAGGTCAATGTTGCTAGGTTCATAGTGATCTACTCTTCAAGGCCTTTCATTTGATACTCATATTGCTAGGTTTGGAAACTAACTTTTATCCACCGTTTTTGAGCGGCGGCCATGTTGAATTTATGTCAATGTTGCTAGGTTCATAGTGCTCTACTCGTCAAGGCCTTGCATTTGATACCCATATTGCTGGGTTTGGAAACGAACTTTATCGGCAGTCAACGTGGCTAGGTTCAATGTGTTTTACTCTTTAGGTCCTTCGTTCGATGTCTATGTCCCTTGGGTGGATCCAAAAAATATGATCCGTCATTTTTGACATTAGGATCAAGAGTCCCGTCCCGTCCCTCTATGCGTAACCCAGAACATTGCAGTCAGACATTTTTTTTAATTATCAATATTAATCTATTTCTTTTAATAGTTTTAAATGGATGAAAGAGCTTGATTTCTTAGTCATAATATAAAAACATAATTGTAACACCTTTTAAAATACCTTGGAAAGGGTATCTTCACTTTTCAAAATTTCAAATATTTCAAAAATTGTATCGATTTTGTGAAAATTAGTCAAGAATTAAACCAATCTACATATTGTCATAAAAAATGCTTTATACATTGGTTGTATGGCTTGATCCTTTTGCCTTACCACCACGGTACGACATAAGAAAAAGACAATTTGGTTGGCGAAATTCAGATGGGCACAGCCATTAACAGAAAAAAAATTTTTTTTTGCACTATGTGACAGACTTGCCAAAATAATTTCACGTGCGCCATGTTGATTTTTCAACATAAGCATTGTTCGAAAATTTTATATGATATTTGTTCACTAAAAATAAAAAGTGAATTTATACAAATGAAATTATGCCTAAATGTTCTTCCGGAAAATTGTAAGCATTGTGGTGTAAACCATATCAAATTCTGTTCAGTAGTTTCGGAGATCTTTCCGGACAAACAGACAAACAAACAAACAAACAAATAAACAAACAAACAATTTTTTTAAAAACTATTCTATCGTGTTCTGCTAATAATTTTAAGGCGACCTGTGTATTTTTTTTCTTAATATTTCGCAATTACAGATTTTAGTACCCTTACGATTTTATTATATATAGAGATAGAGATAGAGAGAGAGATTAAATACGACGAACTCGATGTCTATGACATATTTTCATTGAACATACACGATAAATTTTTTGTTCGGACTTTTTAATCCCGTGGTAGGTGATTTGTATAAATAACACAATCGATTTGTTACGATAAAATTACAATAACTTCCTTTATCTTACAATTTCGAATAAACTCGAATAATCTAAACATATAAAAGAAGAGAAAGTGACTGACTGACTGACCATCAACGCACAGCCCAAACGGCTGAAGCTACAATCATGAAACTTGGCACGTAGGTTTCTTCAGTAGTGTAGGTGAGCACTAAGAAAGGATTTTTGGAAATTTACCCTCTAAAGGGTTGAAAAAGGGCTCCAAAGTTTGTATGGGGAAACCAGATTACTTGCTCTATTTTAATCGAAACTTCACATGAGTACTCCAATCGATAAATAAGTTAACACCTGTTTCAGGACTTTCCAAATTTCAACCCCTAAAAGGGGGATATGGGGTGTCAAAGTGTGAAAATTGATAATATCAACGCACAGCCCAAACCACTGGGCCTAGAGATTCCAAATTTAGCACGTAGATTCCTCGTGAGGTGTAGGGGTGCACTAAGAAAGGATATTTTCGAAATTCCACCCCTGAGGGGTAAAATGGGGATGAAAGTCAGTATGAAAGTCCGTCAGTTTTGAAGTTAGGATTTCCAAATTTTGGATTTAGGCTGGAGATTTATGCAAGTGCAAAAAGAATGGATTTTTCAAAAACCACGATTTGGCACGTAGGTTCCTCGTGAGGTGTAGGGGTGCTATAAGACAGAATTTTTGGAAATTCCACCCCTGAGAGGGTAAAATGAGGATGAAAGTTAGTATGAAAGTCCGTCAGTTTGAAAGTTAGGATTTCCAAATTTTGGATTTAGGCTGGAGATTTATGCAAGTGCAAAAAGAATGGATTTTTCAAAAACCACCCTCTACGGGGTTGAAACGGAGGTCTAATTAGAAAATTAGACTATCTATATAAACGACACACCAAAAAACCAAGGCAAACACTCTTACTTCTGTTCCAGTCGATTCTTTCAAAAAGCACCGGACCGCCAGTATCTAAATGGGGCCATCCCGCGATATTACAGAAATCGGCTCTCAATCAACGAAGTTCCACAGTAGCGAACATAACTGAATTGACAGCCCCCTCCTTTCTGAAGTCGGTTAAAAATGCAATGCAGCCAGTGCGAGAAGGAAAAATATATGAATTTTTTTATCAAACTCACACTTCACCGTTTTTCATAAGGACATTAGATTCCTCCGACTTATCTCTTGGGTATCACAGGGATCCAACATTTCGTTATTTTTTAAGCTCCGACGCATACTTTGGAGATATTTGTAAAATCTCTAATTCCTCTACATAATAGGGCTCGGGATGAAAAATGATTTATTAAATATAGGTCTCGGCTACATATTACTTATTATCTTCTATCTATATCTGTATATATAAAAGAAGAAACCGACTGACTGACTTATCAACGCACAGCCTAAACCACCGGGTCTAGAGATTAAAAATTTGGCACGTAGGTTCCTTATGAGATGTACTAAGAAACGATTTTACAAAATTCACGCCCTAAGGGGTTGAAATGGGGATCCAAATTTTGTATGGGGGAACAAGATTAGTTGGACTATTTTATTCGAAGCTTCACAGGAGTACTCCTATCGATAAATGAGTCAACACTTGTTTTAGGTTTTTTTCAGAATTCACCCTTTTAAATGGGGGATATGGGGTGTCGAAGGCTGAAAATTAATATGGGTATCCTTTGTATGGTTTATCGGGTCGCTGGTTACAAAAACAATGACGATTTCTAAATCCAACCTGGTGGTCGTGAGCTACCATCATCGTTTTCTATCTTCTTCTGAATATGGAAAAGAAGAAACTGACTCACATATCAACGTACAGCCAAAACCTTCGGGTCTAAAGATGCAAAATTTAACAAGTAGGTTTCTTATGAGGTCTAAGGGCTATGAGCACTAAGAATGGAATTTCAAAAAGCGTGGTTTTTGAAAAATCCATTCTTGGATTTGAAACGGAGGTCCAACATTTGTATGAAGAAACAAAATCATACTATTTTATTCGAAATTTCACAGGAGTACTATTATCAATAAATGAGTAAATACGTTTTAAGTTTTTACAGAATGCGGGTTGCGTTGCATGCTAAAAAAGGGAAATGGGATGAGAAAGTCTGAAAATCAACATGGGTATTCTTTTTGTGGTTTATCGACTCGCTGATTACGAAAACAGCAACAATTTTAAAATCTAACGTGGCAGAAGTGAAATATCATCACCCATATAAGGGTTCTATATATTTTTTTCATTTTAGGTATGCCATCTCGATCGTCGTCAATACCTAGCGAGGTACCTAGGCGAGCGCGGGCGGCGCGGCGAGACGAGAGGAGTAGTTATCAGGAATAATTCTGCATCTATAAATTAGTACAGTTCAAGGTGCTGCTGGAAGGTGGTTGCCTTACCCCGAATTTGACGCGAGCGAAGCCGCGGGCAAAAGCTAGTTTGCAATAAACGATAAGAATTATTAAAAATAGATACCTCTTTTTTAGACATAACAGGGAAGCTCTTGGTCTTTTTTTTGACAAACGACAGGGAAGTTCTTGGCCTTAATCTCACCTGATGGTAAGTGACGATAAGGCCGAAGGTGGAAGCCAGCTTAACCCGGACTCCTCAACAACTGAGGAACTGGCTATCTTACCTCTAATTGTCGGAACACAACAATGCTATTAACATTGTTATTATGGCGACAAATTTAGGTAAGACGGTAGTACTTAGCAATAAATTTTGGGTGGTTTCCCATACATAGAACTGAAACCCATACGTGTGGGGTATCTATGGATAGGTCTTTAAAAATCATATTGAGGTTTCTAATATCATTTTTTTCTAAACTGAATAGTTTGCGCGAGAGACACGTCCAAAGTGCTAAAATGTGGGTTCCCCACTGTAACTTCTAAAATAAGAGAATGATAAAACTAAACAATAGTACATTATGGTACAAGTGTGTAATGTTGGTGATTACCGCTGAGGCGCATTGAGGCCCGAGCCGTCAGGCGAGGGTCTTAAGAAGCCGAGGACGGTAACCATCAATACACACGTGTATCATACAACGTTTTTCAACACACTTCTGAATAAAACAATACTTAAATAAAAAACCATTTTACATAGTAGATAAAAGTTTACTTAGAGAAACAATTAGTAAATGTGCAGTTAGTAAAATTATAATTAACTATTTTTGATGACATAGCGGTCTCATCAGATAGATTATTTATTGAAATACTTTTATGTTCTATTGTTATTTGTGATGGTTCATTATTCGTGTAGGTAGGTGAAATCCAATCATTGGACGTACTTGGTATTTCGCCAGTAGGATGCGTCTCAGAATCAAGTTTAATTCTTTTTGTGATTTTTGCACAAATTTTCTTCTTGTTTTGTATGGAATCTTCTACGTATGATTCTGCTACATTGCTAGATCGCCACCCGCCATGTCGCTTCAAAGTCATTATATCAGCTCCTGAATTTGCCAGCAATGTAGCTGAAGTTCTTCTGAAACTATGTCCAGTGTAGCTCTCAGCATCTACTAAACCCAAAAACTTTGCGATTTCTTTAGGCATAGAACCAAATTTGTTTATACCTATAGGCTGACAGGTACATTTACCATTCTGGTAATTTAGAAAGAAACGGTCATTTTTTGTTTTTGGCGAACGCAAACTTTCATACTTCTTAACAATATCATAGAATGGACCGTGTATGGTGAATGACCTAGGTATTTTATTTTTCGTGATAGGTATCTTCACTAAAAGCATCTGGCCATGGTTCTCTATATCTTTTACAGTTATATTTGTAAGGAACCTGAAACAAAAGAAACAATAATTAAGGTCAACACACAACACAAGCTGCTATTAAATATTTCATTAAAATTAATTTAACTAACCTTTGTAGCCAAATATTGGTTATCTGGAGAATCTTTAATAAATTTTTCAATATCATCAGATGATAAAACCTTTGATTTTTTGCTTCTAAATCCATCAGATAGTCTCTTTAGATAAGCTGACAAATTCGAGTATGTTTTTAAGTCCACTCCATTCTTTGTTCGGACTGTACTTTTTAACATTGAGTAAATACACCACAAAGAGCTAGGTTTGTACTTAGAAGATAATTCTTTAAAGTACGCCATGAACACATTTTCTGAAAAAGACTGCGTATTCTTGTTGTTCTGCCATTGTATGAAATTTTGGTACGCTAATAGATATTTTTCCTTTGAGTTTTCTGGTAGTAAACTTTCCATAACGTTTTGGGCTTCACATCTTATATCGGGCGGTGTACAACATAAATCATTTTCTTCATAAATTGTATTTGCAGACATCTTAATTAATAACTAACTAAATAACTTCAAAAGAGAAAACGAGACGAGTTGTGAAAAATGTTTCGTAATGGCGGGAAAAATTAATCAGTTTTTTTTTTTTTTTTTTTTTTATGGCAAGAGCGGTTACTATTTGCCAATGTCAAGTTAAAAGGTAGGGAAACTTACTAGAAATTACAAAACAAAACTTAACCGGGAATTCGGATTTGGAATAAAAGGATCAGAGGAGTTGGGAAGGGATAGTAAATATTGTGTTCTGTGTGTAATAAATATTTACAAACTTATTGTGTATACATACATAGGTCTATAGAACAATATTATAATTTAATGTTATTACTAATAATAAAGGATGATAAAACGCTATAATAATTACAAGGATTCATTATAAGACAGGATATGCGGGTAGGAAATGGAACTTTCATAGCAGTTAAGGTATCAAGGAAGGAGGAATGATCATAACGAGGGCATGAAAAGAATATATGGTCGAGGTTCCCCACATCAGTACCACATTCACACAAGTCACTGTTAACAATATGCAACCTAGCCAGGTGTACTGGAGTACACACGTGGCCAAGACTTATACGTGAGATAATATTAACAGAAGGTTTTTGACACTCTACTTGGCTAAACCATGGTTTTTTTGGAATACACGGTTGAATGTTAAAATATAGTATACCTTTGACACGGGAAGTTTTCTCCAGATCTTGTTTCCAAGAACCCAATAAATAAGTTTTAGGTAAAGATGACAAATCATGGCAGTAGTTAAGATAAGGATGAAGGTCACCACACTCAATCGCATCTTTGGCTAACTGATCAGCTCTTTCATTCCCACTAATGCCTTGGTGACTTGGAATCCAAGCCGAAGTTACAGAATAATTTAATAAGTTGCATTTTAAAAGTTTTTTCCTGATGTCACACAAAGTAGGATAACAAGGTTTCATTTTAAAGGGAAACTTTTCAATAGCTTGTAATGCACTTTTGGCGTCTGTAAAGATCACTGTGTTTTTAAGTTTCATTATAATAATATATTCAAGAGCTTTAAAAATCCCTAAACATTCCCCTGTAAATACAGAAGCTTCAGGAGGTAGTTTGATTTTTTGAACAATATTATATTGGGCATGAAAGACCCCCACTCCTACATTTTCAAGATCTGGTGATTTAGAAGCATCAGTGAAAATAAAATTGGAATTGCTAAAATATTCATCTATACTAAATTTGAATAGAGTGTTCGCTTCAATATCATGTTTATTGATACCTATGTTGTAATTGATATTAGGTTGTAACATTAATGATTCTATTGATGTTTCAAATATAGGCAAGCTCGAAGAGCGATATATGGGAGCCTGAAAAGCTAGAAGCTTTATATAACTCTTAACAAGACAGATAGGAGACTTATGTTTCCAGTAGTTAAGTGTGTTTATATATTCCTTAAGGATTGCTAAATTTGTAAAGAGAGGATGATTTAAAAATTGATAAGCTTTAAATAAGAAATTATCACTAAGTAGCTGTCTTCTTATATTAAGAGGAGGTTCAACACATTCAACTTGCATTGCGTTAATTGGTGACGACTTCATTGCACCTAAAATCAATCTCAACGCTTTGTACTGAATCACATCTAGTTTTTTAAAAGCAGTTTTATTACCACCTTGCAGCAAAAATGTACCATAGTCAAGGATACTTCTTATAAGGGCATTATATACCAATTTCAGAGAAGCTGGATGAGCGCCCCACCATACCCCCGATAGACACTTCATCACGTTTAGAGCTTTTTCGCATTTAGTAACAACATAATCACAATGTTGGTCTCCAGAAAGCTTAGAATCCAATATCACACCAAGAAATTTAGCATGATTATCAACTTTAATAGGAGTTCTATCAAAAACAACATTGACTTCAGGTATACTACGTTTTCTGGTAAATAAAACTATGCTGCTTTTTTCAACTGACAGTTCTAGTCTATTGTTACTTAACCACTGTTTGAGTAACGCCATAGAAGAATTTAAAGTTTGGCAAGCAACTGTAGGAGATTGATCAATAGTATAAAAAAGTAAATCATCAGCATATTGCAGGATATGAATATTGTTTAAAAATCGTTCTAAGTCACTGGAATATATGTTATAAAGAAGTGGGCTTAACACTGATCCCTGTGGCAAACCTTTATTGAGTACCCTGGATAACCTAGTCCCATCAGGAAGATCTAAATGAATATGCCTTTCTGAGAGTAAAAAATATATGAATTGTGTTAACTTTTCTGGAACATTGAGATCTTTTAATTTATTAATTAATCTACTAATGTTCACATTATCATATGCAGCATGAATATCTAAGAATGCTGCCAAAACTATTTTATTTTGTGAAAATGCTATGTGTATATCTGACATAAAAATACTAATACTATCTATTGTACCTTTGCCTTTTCTAAAACCATACTGGCTGTTAGACAGTAGGCGATTACTCTCAATGTACCACTCCAATCTATTTTTGACTAGATGCTCTGCTAATTTACATAAGATAGAATTCAATGCTATTGGGCGAAAGGATTTTGGTTCACAGGAGGGTTTGCCCGGTTTTAGAATTGGGACAATAATCTGTGTTCTCCAGGAAAGAGGAACCTCACCTGTAATTATGACAGTATTGATTAAATCTAAATAGTAGGTAAGAGTTTCATCACATAAATTGACTAAGAACGAATATGGGACACCATCTTCACCAGGTGTACTGTCTTTTACACTACTTAAAACGCCATTTAATTCATTGAGGGAAAATGGAGCATTTAGTGATGACTCTTCGGTGGATACATTGAAGGTAATGTTATCAAGCGATTCTGCTACTGTTGGTGGTGCCAAATGGTCCATAAAGGAATGTGCTATAGATGGAGAAAGAGCCACACGTGATGAAGGGTTAAAAGCTGATCTGAATCGATTTATATTGCGCCACATTTCAGACAGGCATGTATTTGGAGAGAGAGATGTACAAAAAGATACCCATCCATTTCTTTTCTTTTGCTTAAGAATTTTTTTGGTCTTAGTAATAACATTACAAAGTTGTTCATAATTTTCATCTGACATGTTATTCTTATATACTTTTTCACTCTCCTTACGTGCTTCAATAGCCTTAGTACATTCCTGGTCCCACCAAGGTGGTGAAGGAATCTTCCCAGAGGAAGACCCTTTTCTGAGAAATGTTTCATCTGCTGCTTCTATAAGACATTTGGTCAATGCTTCAGAACAGTTTGTAACTCCTGACTAACTAATATTAGGTAAATCTTTAGTTTTCATAAGAACTATATTATTATATTTCTCCCAGTCTGCTTTAGATTGAGATAAGCGGTGTTTGAGGCGAGGTTCATGGTTAACAGAAGGAATTTTACTAGGTGTAGACATAATAAGTGGATAGTGGTCACTGCAAAACGTTGAATTGAGACGATACCAAGATATCAATGAAGCCAATCCAGGATTACAAATAGATAAATCAACTGCACTTACATGTTCATCAGGTTTAGTGCGTCGAGTGGGAATGCCTGAGTTTAAAATACATAAGTTGTGCTGATCAACAATTTCTAACAAATGTTCACCATTCTTATTGGTGGTGCCACAGCCCCAAGAACGATTGTGGGAATTGAAATCACCGAGAAGGAGAAATGGTTTATCTAAGGAAGTAATAAGAGGTATAACTTCATTATCAAAAATATTAGGAGACGGGTGAGGTATATAAGATGAGATTATAGAAATTCCACAAGATAGTTTTACACCTAATATAAAAATGTCATTTGTGTTGTGCTGAGGCAAATCCAATCGTTGAAAAGGAATAGTATTCCTTACCAAGATGGCAACTCCTCCGGCTCGATCATCAGTACGGTCTTCTCTGAGACATGTAAAGCCAGGAATCCCAAACAGGAAACCAGGCTTCAGCCATGTTTCACAGAGAGCAATTATACTAATTTTGTATTTATTAATTATATAAATTAAATCAGTCTTTTTAGGCACTACACTCCTGCAATTCCATTGTAGGAACTTTAGATCCATTATTATTGTAATTTATTAAACGTGTAATTACATCAACTATAATGGCAACGTTGGACGGTTTCAAATTTTGGTTAGTGAGCATTGAATTAAGAAAAGTTATGATTGATTCAAAAAGATTATTACAGTCCTGGTTTTCTAAATTCTGACTTAAGACTGTACCGTTGGTTGAGCTATGTGGCATATTATAATCTCTTATGAGATTGTTATGGACTGTCTGGTCATAGCCTTTGTTTGACACTGGTGGAGGACGAGGTTTTATGAAAATAGTTTTCTTATATGATGATGAATTTGAATTTATTGGGTTAGGGATATAAGTATTTTCAACTGCATTTTTATTTGATGACACAACATCTACATATGGTTTACTAATTGGAGGATGTAGTTTACTGGCCTCCGAATAAGAGATACAGCTATTGGACATTGTAAGTTTAATTTCCTTCTGCCGGCTGAATTCTGGACATATTTTATCTGTGGCATAATGGTATCCAGAGCACATAATACACAATGCACAACTTTCCTCAACATTACAATTTTCACCTTTATGTTCCTGAGTACATTTAAAACATCTAGGACGAGATCTACAATTCAATTTTGTATGGCCATAATAACAGCAGTTGTAACATTGTATGGTTGGAAATGTGTATAGTTGCACAGGCAATGCGTTATAGCAAATGTATATTCTCCTAGGTAGAACTTGTCCATCAAATGTAAAAACTACTGATTGAGATGGTGTTCACGCTCGAGGAAGAGCGAGTGGCGGCACTGCATTCTAGTCTGTGCAGTGACAGCTTTTTTGGCGGCCGGCCGCATGTGACATGTCAGTTGAGTCGAGTCGAAATGTCATGACATTGAATTAGGTTAGGATGATGTCCGGGCATCCATAAAATATAATACACAATAATTAAGCATTATAGTGATTTGCGCGGCGCACCTAATATCGGGGTGCGAAAGCCCGCTTTGTGTTGTGCAAAAGAGTGCCCGCTTTGTGTTCTAATCGCGTGTGTGAGTCGTGGTGGCCTAATAGGCCTTTGTAGTGCTCCGGTCTCCACCGGTGGATCCACTGCAGAACTTCAGGAGCCGCGACTTCCTTCGAGCTAGCTCAGGAAGTCCACCGGCTACGGAGGAGACGGACGGAGACAATTGGAACCAAGGTAAGTAATACCAATTTTCCAAGAGCTGGTATTCGGAGAATAAAATTCAGCAATACAAGTCGGTGAAACGCCGACGTGGTGGAGTCTATTTGGGGCACCACCATCTCTTGGTAGCAGAGTGTGGTTTTTAGATTTGAGTGGTTGATTAGTATTGTACAATTAATATTGTAATCTTGTTGGTTGTCCAAATGGGCAATACATATTAATTGGTTTTGATTGCTGATTTTAAACCGACTACCAGCTCATTTGTGGACCGATCTCCTTAACTAATTGTCATTGTATATGAAAAATTGGGGTTAAATGTCTTTGTTGTTCTAGTTAAGTTCTAGCATTTACCTATATTTGATTTTGGTTTGTTTTTTCATATCTTTGTTTTGCCCTTGAATATTTTGTTGTTAAGTTGTAAACTTATATTTGAATTTATTTTGTTTAAAAAATTTTGCTGCTAAATGACTTTGCTGTTGTTGTAATACACTATTTTGCTGTGTTAAGTTTTGGCATTTACATTTGATTTTGTTTTGTTTGCCTTTGAATATTATGTTTGTTAAGTTATTGACTTAATAGTTGAATTTAATGTGTTTGAAAAATTCTATTGTTAAATGCCTTTGTTGTTCTAGTTAAGTTCTAGCATTTACACTTGATTTTGGTTTGTTTATATATTTTGTTCTGCCTTTGAAGTTCCTCCCGATCTGTTTTATTGTCTGCGGTTGTCGGTCTGTTTGTCCGTGTATTATTATAGTGTTTATTAATTTTGGTGCAAAATGGTCCCGCCAGTCAGCCCGCTTAGTGGTGCCCGCGCGGGTGCACAAAAGATTTTGAGATGGTTTGCTAGTGCCGTCGCTTTGGTAGACCGACCAGACCGAGAACAGGCCTTGTTAATTCGGCATGAGGGAGTACCGGCTCGCTTGAAGGAATTGGAGCAGCTTTTCGTTGCTCATCAACAATATCTGCTCGACCACCCAGCCGAGGGTGCCGCTGAGTTGCGGGCAGTCGACCAATTTAATGCCGATTATGATCAGTGTTTTGAACAGGCGGATGTGATTATAAACAAGGCTCAGGCAATCCTATCCGTCCGGAGGGGTGAGTCGTGCACGCCCGGGGATGTCAAGCCTACCCCGGCCGGCTTGCTGGGCAGACTGCCCACTTTAGACATCCCAACCTTTGATGGGAACCTGGCTTCTTGGATGGGGTTCATTAACCTCTTTGATAGCCTGGTTCACTCGAGGGACGATCTGTTCCCTAGCCAGAAATTGGCCTATTTGCTCTCTGCCTTACGTGGAGAGGCTGGTGTGCTTGTCCAGCATCTACCTGTCAACGATGACAGTTATGAGATTGCAAGGGCGTTGTTGACCGCCCGGTATCAGAATGTTCGCTTGCTAGCGGACACACATGTGGCTGCCATTTTAGGGCTTCCACGAGTATCGCGGGTCTCCTCATTGAGGAAGGAGATTTTGAACCCGCTGCTGAGCGCTATTAACGCGCTCAAACGACTTGATCTACCGGTGGACCAGTGGTCCTTTATTTTGCTCCACCTCATCCTCGATAAGCTTCTCATGGAGATGAAGGGACGCTTCGAACAAAGGTACGGGGGCAATAGTGCCTCGTACCTCCCCCCCTTCTCGGATCTCCTCAGATTTTTGGAGGATGAGTGTCGGATGACCGACCACTTGGATCTGGCTCCTATACCGGGACCGAGTACAGGTCGCTATGTGGCGACCCGGGCAGCGCCACGGAGAGAGCGCCGCCCGTACAAGCAGTATACTGCAGTGCGGCAGAACTCTCCACACAGGGAGAGGCCGATGCCTTGCCAGTGTTGCAAGCGGGATGGCCATCGTTTGCCGGCCTGTCCCAAATTTGTTGGCCTACGCACCGAGGGGCGTAGAAATATGGCCAAACAGCGGAATTGGTGCTACCGCTGCCTGGGGGCTCATATGGCCTCGGCTTGCCCCCACCCACGAGATTGTCACTGTTGTGGAGGGGCCCATCACCCCCTTTTGTGCTTCAACAATAGAGACACTCGTGAGGTGGTGAGAGAGAGGGACTCGCACACGGGCGGGGGCCCTCGCAGGTCACCCACATCTCCGAGGAGATCGGAGGGGCGTGCCACCCCTCCGCGGAGTGTGGACAGGCGCCCCCCCTCCCGTGAGAGGATTGGGCGCCCCAACCCCCCTACGGGCGGGGGGGATCGACGCGACGCTTCTGAGGCGCCACCGCGAGATTGGGCCGCGGTTATTAGGGAGCCACGCCGGGAGCCGATACGCTTCTCTCCCCCTATGATGGAGAGACCTCGTTTGTCACGGGCTCCCCCAACTTTCGCCCATCATGGGCACCGCCCGGCCCCCCGATGCAGCTTTGGTCGGGGTGTGTACGTGCCGGATTGGGACCCGCTCGAGCGCCTTGAGCGCCCTATTCCTCCGCCGCGCACGCATTTTTCTTCGGACCCCCCTTCCCCCCCGTTGCGGGGAATGCGGGGGGATTTTCATTAAACCAACTGTCGGCTGCAACCCCCCCACAGGAGCAGGTGCTGTTACCAACAGCCTGCGTACAGGTGTGGGGCCCGAGGGGCACCTTCGTTTTAGTTCGCGCCCTTTTGGATACGGGAGCTCAGGGTTGCATTGCCTCCAGCTGGCTGGTCCGGCAGTTGAGTTTGAACACATCTCCATACCTTGAATCGGTACGAGGAATCGGAGACCTGCGGATCCCGGATCCGATCGGTCAGGTTTTGTTCTCCTTCTCCCCCCACTTCTCTTCAGCGCCCAAAATTGGCGCTACCGCGATTGTTTATGAGAAGGTTGTTGGTCAGCTTCCGCAACAGTACGTTTCGCGCGCTGTCGTTGATGCGACATCAGGATTGACCTTGGCTGACCCTTCCTTCCACCGAACCGGTCCGATTCACTTATTGCTCGGTGCCGATGTTCTAGGCCGCGTGTATTGTGGGAAGAGGAGAGAGTTACAGAAGGGTGGGCTGGTAGCCTTATCTACATCGCTTGGGTTTGTAGTGATGGGACCAGATAGGCATAACCCACCATCTCCATCGGTGGACAGTTACATAACTGTTAGCTCCACCTTATCGGATGTCCTTCAACGGTTTTGGGAGGTGGAAGAGCCACCTACCGTGAAGCGAGTGAACCCCTTGGACGAGGAGTGTGAGTTGTTCTACGAGAACAATACAGGTCGCCTTCACTCGGGACGGCTGATCACTCGTTTGCCCTTTTTGTCAGTTCGCCCCTCACTTGGCATCTCCCGGCCGTTGGCCGAGAACGGCTGCTGTCCATGGAGCGTCGTATGAGTAGGAACTCCGACCTCAAACAGAAGTATGTCGACTTCATGCGAGAATATGAGCAACTGGGGCACATGTCGGTCTCGCGACTGGACTGGCGAAACGAGGAACATAATTTTCTTCCTCACCACGCGGTTTTGAAACCTTCCACTGGGAAGATACGCGTTGTTTTTGATGGGTCAGCTCCTACGTCTACCGGAGTTTCGCTGAATCAATGTCTGCATGCTGGACCGAAGTTGCACCACGAGGTGGGCGATGTATTGACCAACTTCCGTCGCCATGCCGTCGTCTTTGTGACCGATATCCGGATGATGTTTCGGCAGACTGTGATTCACCCGGACGATAGACGATATCAGCTCATATTATGGAGAGAGGATCCCAGGGATCCCATGCTGGTCTACGAGCTGAACACCAATACATACGGTTTGCGTTCGAGCCCCTTTGTGGCAATTCGCTCACTTGTGGAACTCGCTGAACGTGAGCGGTTACGATACCCTCGCGCATCCTTGGTTCTCAAGGAGGATGCATTTGTTGATGATATTTGTACGGGCTCCTCTAGTGTCGAGGAAGCCTTGATTTTGCGAGATGAACTAATTGCTCTTCTCGGGGCTGGTGGTTATGAACTGAGGAAGTGGATGTCCAACTCACCTCAGCTTTTGTGTGACTTGCCAGACGACCACCAGCAGGAGCCTCATATTTTTGAGAATACCAACACTCCAGATTTACTGTCTGTTTTGGGAGTGCAATACAGACCTGTCCAGGACACGTTCACCTATCGATTGGAGCTGCCAAGCCCCAAGGTCTGGACGAAACGGTTAGTTTTGTCTACAGTAGCTCGTACCTTTGACCCAAATGGCTGGATTAGTCCCGTAGTGTTTTGGATGAAGTGCTTCCTACAGGAACTTTGGTCAGCCGAAGTGTCGTGGGATGAGCCCCTCTCGGGCCGTTTGCTGCGAGATTGGGAGTCCTTCATGTCTTCTCTCCCCGACATTAACGGTGTTAGTATCCCTAGACATATACTGCCTAAGGGACGGTTTACGGCCAGCCTTCATGGCTTTTGTGACGCGTCTGAGAGTGGATACGCAGCCGTCGTATATATCCGGACGGTCGATGATAGAGGAGCTGTTAAGCTCCACTTGCTAATTGCTAAGAGTAAGGTTGCTCCACTTCGGACTCGATTAACGATTCCGAAGTTAGAATTGTCTGGAGCTACTCTTCTGGTTCGGTTGATGAACCACGTTGTTGACACCCTGGGACGTAGTGTGGACTTTGAGTCGCTCTTTGCTTGGTCCGACAGTCAGGTTGTCCTGTGTTGGATTAAGAACTCCGTCCACTCCCTGGAAGTATTTGTGGCCAATCGGGTATCCCAAATACAGGCCTCGAAGGCCACGTTGATTTGGCGCCACGTGCCAGGTGAAATAAACCCTGCTGACTGTGCATCACGTGGCAGCGAAGCCCCTCAGCTTATTGACCACACTCTGTGGTGGGGTCCCGAATGGTTGTTACAGCCGTCCTGGCCTTCCACACCAGCTGTGGTGAAGGTACCAAATCCGGGCTTGCGTGTTCACGCTGTCGAGACTATGGCGGCTCCAGAGCGGGAATTTTTATTAGACCGCTACAGTTCTCTGGACAAGTTGCTCGGCGTGACCGCTTGGATAAGAAGATTTATACGAAATTGTCGCCGGCCTCAGGACAAAGATTTGTGTCCGGTCCTCTCACCGCAGGAGCGCCAAGATGCTCTTCTGCATTGGGTGCGTATGACCCAGTCTAGAGCGTTTGAACCGGAACTTAAGATTTTCCGTACCGGGACGTCCAAATTGAAGGGACCCTTGGTGCGTTTGACTCCCTTTCTGGATGATAAAGGATTGTTGCGTGTAGGAGGCCGATTGAGGCACGCTAACTTGCCTTATAGATCACGTCATCCCCTGTTGCTCCCCAAGGACGGACCATTGGTGCGATTGTTGATCATTGATCGCCATGTGAAGAATGCTCATGCCGGATGTAATGCATTGACCGCGCTCCTCCAACGGGAGTTTTGGATTTTGTCAGCGCGAAGAATAATCCGATCTGTTATCTTTCGATGTCTGCCCTGCTATCGTTTACGCCCCGAGACGATGCAGCCCCAAATGGGTGATTTGCCTGCTGATCGTGTGAATGAATCGATGACCTTCTTAGGAGTTGGAACTGATTTCGCGGGACCGTTCACTATAAAAACGTCGCGACTCCGTAATGCTAAGACTGAAAAGGCTTACTTGTGTGTGTTTGTTTGTTTGGCCACTAAAGCCGTTCATTTGGAGGTGGTGAGTGCGCTCACCATGGACGCTTTCTTAGCAGCGTTAGGCAGATTTGTCTCCCGCCGGGGACTGCCTTCTCTAATTCGGTCCGATTGTGGGACGAACTTCAAGGGCACTGATAGACATATAAGAGAAGTTTGTGAATTTTTAGATAAAAATAATATTGAGATCGGATCCACACTCTCCCGTAGGGGGGTAACATGGCGATACTCCCCGCCGTCTTGCCCTCACTGGGGAGGGATTTTTGAATCTGTTGTAAAGGCCGCTAAGACTCACCTTCGCCGCGTTATTGGGGAGACTATTCTCACGTTTGAGGAACTCGCGACGGTGTTTCATAAGATTGAGGCGGTTCTCAACTCGCGTCCGTTATGTCCGTTGTCTACCGACGCGAACGATTTGCAGGCCCTCACGCCGGGCCATTTCTTGATAGGCAGACCACTTAACGCCCTGCCCGAGTATCCTTATAGAGATCTCAATCCCGGACGCCTTTCGCGGTTTGAGTTGCTCCAGCAGCTTACCCAGAGTTTCTGGCGCCGCTGGCACCTTGAATATTTACACATTTTGCAACAGCGCGTTAAGTGGTCAGATAAGACAAACCCACCGAGGGTTGGAGACCTCGTGTTAGTGAAGGACCCAAACCTGCCACCCTTACGTTGGCGTCGCGGACGCATTGTCCAACTTACTCTAGGGTCTGATGGTGTGCCCAGGTTTGCCGAGGTCCTAGTTGGGGATTCTGTTTTGAAGCGCGCGGTCGCTACTCTTTCTCGCCTCCCCTTAGACTGATTTGGCGGACAGTCGGGGACTGTCCGGAGCGGGGGGATGTTCACGCTCGAGGAAGAGCGAGTGGCGGCACTGCATTCTAGTCTGTGCAGTGACAGCTTTTTTGGCGGCCGGCCGCATGTGACATGTCAGGGCTACGTTCCAAAACATCACCCGAGTGCACTCGGTCACCCGAAGTATGTCCTAAAACATTTCGGGTGCACTCGAGAGTGTTGGAGTGGGGTGTCCTAAAACGCTACGGAGTGCACTCGATCGAGTAGAATCTCACCCGCATAATATAGCAAGGTGTAATTCCACTCGATTGGAATTGGCGGGAAATTGTGTGGATTTTAAAGTTGTGTGTGATCGTGATTACAAAGATTTCATATTCACACACAATTTGTGCATCTCGAAGAGCGAGGATGCGCTACGTAACGTCGACAATAAGTTAATTTTAAATTAGGTATCGTAAGTGACACGATTGTAAAATTGGCCTTCATTTCCGCTGAAGCTAGGTTAGGCCGCGATTTAACAGAATTCATATTCTGTTGGTTTTAGCATTTTCGTAGATGAAACAGAGGAATGTAACCCATGCATTAAAGCGAACGGACGCGCCGATGAATTATATATTTTCTTATTTTTGTATATTTGGTTATGTAAACAAAGCAGACAACACTCTTGCCGTTCTAAAACAACCAACACTCCGACCACCCTTACCGGCCACTCTCCCCCCACCACCTACTCACTCCGGGTGATGTTTTGGAACGTAGCCCAGTTGAGTCGAGTCGAAATGTCATGACATTGAATTAGGTTAGGATGATGTCCGGGCATCCATAAAATATAATACACAATAATTAAGCATTATAGTGATTTGCGCGGCGCACCTAATATCGGGGTGCGAAAGCCCGCTTTGTGTTGTGCAAAAGAGTGCCCGCTTTGTGTTCTAATCGCGTGTGTGAGTCGTGGTGGCCTAATAGGCCTTTGTAGTGCTCCGGTCTCCACCGGTGGATCCACTGCAGAACTTCAGGAGCCGCGACTTCCTTCGAGTTAGCTCAGGAAGTCCACCGGCTACGGAGGAGACGGACGGAGACAATTGGAACCAAGGTAAGTAATACCAATTTTCCAAGAGCTGGTATTCGGAGAATAAAATTCAGCAATACAAGTCGGTGAAACGCCGACGTGGTGGAGTCTACTTGGGGCACCACCAGATGGCTTCCAAATCACCGATCCATCAACAGTTACTTTATAGTTAAGGCGTCTTATTTTAATTATTTGTCCACACCCGATTGGAACTGAAACATTTTCTTTGATTTCTTCTGGAGACCATTCAGCCGGGACCCCTCGAACTATACCTAATCTTGTCAGATTAAAAGTGGGAATGAAAGCTCGCAGTTTAAAATCTTTTAATTTGTTATGATTTATAAAACTATTAGCATCTTGTATTGTAGAAAAAGATACAGTGCATCTGTTTCTACCAATACGTTTAACACTGCCAGGAATTATATTTTTAAAGTCAGATTGATTTTTTTAAAGAAAATTACCAAATGTTATTGGGTGGAGATAAGTGCCATCACTAGAAGAAGTTTCCAATCTCTGAACATGAATTAAATATGGAGCTAAATCAGATGATATGTATTGCTTGCGACCAAAATCAGAAACTTGTGTGTTAGGTAAAACTGAGTGGGGATTACTATTTTCCTTAGTCTTATCTGTAGAGGCTTTTAATGGTTTTTTAAATGTATTTTCTAAATTATTCTTTACAGTTTCATCTTGACTAAGACATTGACAATCACTAGTCGTAGCCCCTGTGCCCAATTGACTATTCTTCCTCCTTTTTTTATTGCAATGTTTGCAAATCTTTTGTAATTTTCTCTTTCGAGATCCATCTAAGCTGCTAACAGACGCATCAGTATCTATATTTTCATTTCCTAACACCACATTTAAACCTACCGGGGGACTTAAGTTGTGGCCCAAGTCCCCCGTTGCAACATTTCGATCAGGAGGATCATTCATGTCATTTCCACTTAAGTAAAATCTGAATAAATATGACTTACCAAACAGCAAATATTTACACAAATACAAATAAAAACTATACTAACTACTTTTATATACAATACACAACTCTACTGATCACTTAAATTAATAAAATTAAAATTGCAATAAAAAGTACGTCCGCCCTATTGAGAGTTTCCCGCGCTTTTTTCCAATTAATCAGTTTTCCTATGCGCGCGCATCGGCCATAGACTAATAAATTTCGTAATGGCGGGAAAAATTAATCAGTTTTCCTATGCGCGCGCATCGGCCATAGACTAAAAAATGAGGTTTCTTTTTTTTGGGCTTTTCGCGGATAGCATTTTAGCGCAAGTGTAAGCGTAACTCAACCAATAATATTAAAAAAAAACTATTACTCACTCGTGAATAATAGTAATGAAAAAGTCACAGTTTGATTATAGGTGTCATTATGTGCCTAATTGCCATGGGATTAGAGCCACTTTATGAGGAAGTGTGTTGAAAAATATATGATGTACATTACCATGCAAACTTCCACCGAAAATTGGTTTGAACGAGATCTAGTAAGTAGTTTTTTAATACGTCATAATCCCACGGAACCCTTCATGGGCGAGTCCGACTCGCACTTAGCCGGTTTTATTTAAATCTAGACTTAACATTTTGACATTATTGTATGTTTTTTATTTTATTATTTTCATTTTTTTATATAATAATGGATGTGTCTTGAAGCGTCCCTAAAATTTTCCAGGGTGATAAAAAATAACCGTGTATAGATCTTTGCATTTTATAAATTTATAAGTTTGGTTTATTCTTAACCAATTTTCAAGAAATCTGTAAAGATTTCTATATTGGATGTTGATACGAAGTTATTAACAGTGAATTAAGACTACTTTGGCTTAACAAAGACTATAGGAGATCAATATTATAGTAGTCACATTGATACACTTATTGAAACATCAAGACCACACGGCCTTAGATCACTACAATACCTTCCTATGTACGTGACCCCACATTGTAAAAATAACTATGGTAAACGAGTATAAAGATAAAGATAAATTTATTCACTTTAAAGGGCTTAATCCTAATACATACAGGTCTTATATCTAAAGTTATACTTAAACAAAATTCAGAAATTAAGATATAATAAAGATCTAATTTACTTTTAATCATAAAATGTACTTTTATTTGTACACTGATAATTTTTAATGATACCTAAACTAAGTAACCATAAGTTGTTTACTTGTATCCTAAGCATCTTTAGTTGGTATGATGTGCTTAGTTGACTAAATAAGTGGGATTGTTTTCATTGAAATTTTCAGTGTGATACAGATTTTGTTCGTAAGAATAAACGCTAAGCAGTGATATATGATACCCTGAATCTATAACCTTCACTATTAAATATACTTATTTTACATAATTATTTATCAACTAATAATAGCTGTTCTGTGTCATCATATTTTTTACCCTTAAGCCAGCTTTCAATTGTCTTTTTACATGCTACATTGTTCATAGGGTAAATAGTTAGGGAGCGATTTATTTTATTGTACAAATAACTGCCAAGAAAGCAGAAAAACCTACGGGATTGCGCTTTCTGAAACGGTTCGACGAAACAGACAATGTCTGTTCGCCTTTTGCTGGTTTGGTGTGCTGGATTGAACGGTATTAATGAGTGCTTTTTAGTAACTGTTAGTAAAACGAAGAGCTGACGCACTGAGAGAACATTATATTTGCTAAGCAATTCAGCTGTTGGGAAACGGAAAGGTCGGAATGTACTGACTTTAAGTATTGCTCGTTGTGCTCGTTCTAAGTTGATTAGGGTGGTTTTATGGGTGCCTCCCCAAGATGTTATGCAATATACTAACATAGATTGGCATAGCGTCAAGTATACTGTTCTCAACAGGTTAAAGGTGGCGCTATGTCTAAAATGTTTAAAAACGTAGATTAATTTTCTTATTCTAGCTGTAAGAGCGTCTATATGTGCGCTAAAGTTCAAATGCTGATCTATTAATACTCCCAGATATTTTATTTGATTAGCGCTATTAAGCTTTGTGCATGTGCATGCAGAATAAGACAATGTACAATAATGAGCAAACAGTGTATGTGAGCATGAAATTGATTGGGAACTTTTGTTGTGTGAGAATGTGATATACTTTGTCTTGTCTATATTAAGGGTAAGTAAGTTTTGATTAAGCCACTGAACGACGAGGTTGAAGCCATTTTGAGCTGATTTGAATACATCGCTCCAAGAATCAGCTGAGAAAAGTAATGCTGTGTCGTCGGCGTAAGATATTATTTTTCCGTTTTCGGGTAGTGAAAGCTGACACAAATCATTGATATATATATCAGAAATAAAAGAGGTATACTTCCTTGAGGAACGCCGTATTCTACAGATAGTTCATCACTTATAATGTTATCTATTTTTACACATTGAGTTCTTTCGGAAAAATAGCTTGTCATAAGCTGATGTGGACTACCTCTTACACCTAGTGCGCACAATTTTTGTAGGAGTATGGGAATCGAAATTGAATGGAATCGAAGTATGGAACCACATACTGCCCCAAATATTGAACAATTTACCTAAACAAATATGTATATCATTAAAAAACAAAAAGCCCAACCAGATAAAAAATATTATAAAAAAATTCCAACTAGGTGATAATTGTGTGTTTCCAGGCTCAGACAGCCAATCCATACTAATATTATAAATGGGAAAGTGTGTGTGTGTGTTTGTTTGTCCGTCTTTCACGGCAAAACGGAGCGACGGATTGAAGTGATTTTTTAAGTGGAGATAGTTGAACGGATGGAGAGTGACATAGGCTACTTTTTGTCTCTTTCTAACCCCCCACTTCCCTAAAATGGAGGGTGGAAGTTTGTATGGAGCATTCCGCAATTTTCAAGGTAGAAAGCTAAAAATTGGTATGCAAACTATTTGTGACTAACAAAAAAATCGTGCATCATTTTTTTTTGGAAATCTGCCCCCAACCCCTTAAAAGAGGGGGTGAAATTTTATATGGGACTTTTTGCAGTTTTCAAGGAAGGAAGCTAAAAATCGGTACACAGTCTCTTTGTTACCAAAGAAAAATACCTGCCTTATTTTTTTTTAAATCTTCGGTTTTACCCCTAATTTAACGCGAGCGAAGCCGCGGGCAAAACCTAGTAGCATATAAAATTGAAGAGCGACTCCTTAAGGGTCCACAATCTTAGTTAACATTTTATTCCCTTAAGTACATAAATTGATAAAAAATGTATCCTCAGAAAAATAAACAGTTTTAAATTTAAAATGTTTTTTTTAAATAACACTAAGAGTTTCGTCGGAGCTGGTAAGAGTTCGGTGGCCTAATTAGTCAAGGCGTCAACACGGTATGTTGGAGACGCCGGTTCAAATCCCGTTCGAGACGAATTTTTTTCTTTATTGATTTTTCAATTCTTGTATAGGTAGGTTAAATCTAGTTTTAGATAAATCGAGATTTAGCAAAATTGCTGCAAGTGGATGTTACATCCGTCGAAGCGTCATTTCTTTTCTAAGCCGACTTTCTCAAAAGCTCCTCGGTCGAATTGAAAATCTCTTCAGTTTTCAATTCGACTGTATTTTTTTAAATGTTTGCCTGTTTTTGTAAAATACTTTTTTGTTTACTTGTTAATTTCGTTGTCATCAACTCGTCATGGTCCCAGGAAAATCGATGGAATCCTCTGAAGCTATTCAAGTATTTGCAGCTGATAGTCATCACCTTGTGCGTTGGTTTGCAGGTTTATGTTGGTATGTGCCTATGTTAGGTTATGTTCATCTATTATGACCGTCATTTTATGATGGCATCAGAAGGAGGGTGAACACAGTGAAAGTTGTCAGTTCACGAAAGTTTTGCTTATTTCTCTTATTACTTTTGATCCTCTGATAAAAGTTATCTGACTATTGAACATTGTCTATGAATCGCATACGACAAGACATCAAACGAATGATTTGAAATCGGGCTTTAGAATATCGGACTATGTTATATCTCACTGTAACTTAAGAGGAAATTTTACTGTCTCGTCATATTATGGGCTATAATATGATATTCATATTATGGGATATAAACATTTAACGACTTTGATGTAAAACTGAATCAACAATATTTCAAGGTTTCAATTTGGTAGGTAATAACAATTTACACATCTTTATATTGCGTCAATAGTTATGAAAATAAAACAAATTCAATATATCAATGATTATACGAGTAGCATCATCATCACAGCTCATAAACGTCCCCACCGAGGGGCTCGAGCCTACCCTATGTTAGGGTGTTTAGGCCTTAGTCAACCACGCTGGCCCAGTGCGGATTGGTCACTTCACATACACCATTGAACTTCTTCGCAGATGTATGCAGGTTGCCTCACGATGCTTTCCTTCACCGTAGGAGCGTCAGACAAATGTACATATGAAATTCGAACAACGAAAAACACAGTGGTTGGTACAAGGCGGCCTCGAACCCGGACCTTCCGATTGGAAGGCGAGTGCCGTGTCCACAGCGCCACCGACGCTCCCCATACGAGTAGCATAGTATATAAATATGATTGAAATCGCTGCTTGTACTCGCTAAAGGCGTCCACTTCCGACGTAGTACTATAAGTAGGACGATGAAAGGACATCGATCAACAATTAAAATGTAAATTGGAACAACTGGACGGGCTCATGCAACGGACGGCAGTGCCACAGATTTTTAGGTTAGTTCCCTTACCATTGGTGGTGTTGGCTCGGCGTATGATCTCGAGGAGAGCGGCCGACGAGCAATACAGCGTTGACACGAGCGGCGCCACGTACATGAGTAGCATGTTGACCAGGAAGTACGCGAACTCGTGCTTCACAGTAGGCAGTGACCCGTAGGACACGCATTGGAAGTATCTGGAAACAATGTTGGGTATGTATGAAAAAAGGGTCACCAAAAATCAATCTATACGACATTTTATTGTTTCGCAGCAAGATGACTTTACGTCCCGGCCAGAAATATTTAAAATTAGTGAAAAGTGTCTTTCATTTTAGCAACAATTTTTAAGAGGAGAAATATGTAGGTATATTAGACGTCGTTTTATTGTATTAGAAAGGAAGTAATAATTATATAATGTTGATTTAATATTTTTACTTTGTCTAAATGTATTTCCAACTAGCAGTGTCCGTGAATTAGAGCTCTTACAGATTAGCGACACTACGTCGACAGCTGTCGCGAGCAGTTGCGAGCAGTCGCCGTACGCTGTCGCGCGACCGCCGGCGACTGCTCGCGACCGGCAACAATATCAGTAGAGTTGTTCGGTTTCTAATGAATGTAGTATGGTATAGGGTTTCAAAAATGGATTTTGAAGAAGAATTTCTTCTTTTGCTATCACACAAAAGACGATAAATGAACGACTTGGATATCGATTTATTAATACTTTTTTGAATACAGTAACTTGACGAGTAACTGAATATCTTAAAATATTTATTAATTCATTTAGCGAGGCTATAGACAATTTTAAGTTATTAAAGAATTTCTTCTCATCTCGTTGCAAAAAGGGATATAAAGTAAAAAAAAATACTGTCACGTTCCCTGTATGTGAATATTTCGTGCACCAATAATATAGTTCGACATTTCCTTTTTCGTTTTTGTCATTTGAGTGATAGTAAAAGAAGTACTTCTTCCTCAAAATCTATTTTTGAAACCTTAGCTCTCATACTACATTTTCATTCGAAACCGAACTACTGTACTGATATCGCTGCGCCGCGCCGGTCGCAAGCATTGGCCGGCGGCGGTCGCGCGACATCGTTCGGCGACTGCTCGCGACTGCTCGCGACAGCTGTCGCTAAGCTGTAAGAGCACATACTTTTCGCCCTAAAAGGTTTAACATGGTAGTTACTTTTAATCCCTATTTGATTGTAGGGGCGGTTTTGGTTTAAAAATGTAACAAATTGACAAACAGACACTTGATAATATTTATAATTTACTTAGGGCACTTAGAATAATTCATTTACACTAAATAATATTAATTATTTAGGTTAATTAATTTTGAATTGAGATATTGAAAGCTAAATGTGTTCAAAACATTATTTTGTCTCTGCCGGTTTCAAACAAATAACAGTGTTTAACGTAACTACACTGACCTTCAAAAGTAAGTACTACACTTAAAATTAAATTTTTCCCTAAACTACAAAAGATAAAGGATTCAAACAAAAAACATTTTTAGCTCATTTCGTCAGGTATCTCAGAAGTTATAGTTTTTTATACATTAGTCTTTTTAATACTTTTTATTTTGAAAATATATTTTGCCTACTTTAAAAGTTATTGCAATTTTAAAAGTGTGGTACTTACTTTTGAAGGTCAGTATTTAGAAAGCTCGTGTAGGTCTCTCTTAGTGTTCCAAGCCGTAACACACTATCACGGTCGAAGGAAAGAGATATGTTTTCATAATAGGTTAAGTCATTAATGGTAGTATTAAATTTAGTGCAGTGTTGCTAGGTTGACAGTGCTCTAGTCTTCAAGCCCTTTCATTTGATACCCGTATTACTGGGGCTGAAAGCAAAATGTGTTCCGCCATTTTCAGGCGGTGGTCAATATTGAATTTAGAGTAATCTATATACCGGGTATAAGTGACGGTGTCCCTTTTCTTTTCACAGTGAGTTCAGACTAATGTTAATATTTGTTTACCCATGTTTTTTTATCCCGGAAAAGCTTTTAAAGCGAAAAAAAGGAGTTTTCATTTTTAATTTTTATTCATGTTACGCAATGTATGGCACGCCGGCATCATTTTTGTTCCGCTCACACGAGTGCGTTGACGTTTAATGACCCAAACAGCTATTATACGATTTACATTACAAAGTTAATTTTTTGTGAATGTTTTTTTGACAGAATATGATTTGTAAACGTTAACATAGTTATATTACACCACAAACTATGGAAAAAAATCGGAAAATTTATGAATTTTCCGAGAGAATTAGGATCATGGTCTGAACTCACTGTTAAAAGATAAGGGACACCGTCACTTATACCCTGTATATAAAAGGAGAAGTTCCCATCTATACACGCACGCACAGCCGTAACCGCTAATGGTAGAAACGTGAAATTTGGACAGTTGTTTTAATTCAAAATGCGGACGCATACTATGAAGGTATTTATAAACGAAATAATCCTGAAGGGATGAAATAGGGGTTGCAAATTTGTATGGAAAAATCTTTAAATTAGCAACGATTTTGTCAATACTTGAGATTCATACTCTTAAAATATTTTATTGAATTCGTCTTTCATGGTTATATTGATTTTCGATTAATGATGCTAGGTTCTACTCTTCAGGTCCTTTGACGTGATACCCATATTACATGTTGTTAGCTTAATGTTATTCGACATTTTAGAAATTAGGATCAAGGACTCTGATCCACTATCACTCCAGTCAGGCGTAATTTGAAATACTCGTAGGTATAATTATTTTCTAATTATTAATAACTACGCTGTCCTTTAATAAAGCTTAACACTGTAGTAGTATCCTTATTTTTTGGATAGAATAGCATTATTATTATGGAATCTGAAATATATAATTTTTTTATTATGCTAAGGACCAATTTCACTAAACTTGTCTTAGTTTAGGACAGTCATTTATGTAGTATGCTGCCACTTTTCGTCTTTGATAAAAAGAATGTCCGCCTTTTGTACATCTTTTTTATGTTGTGCGATAAAGATTAAATAAATAAATAATAATAATGTGACAGCATACTATTTGAGATTGTCCTTTTTTTTCAAGGGGGAAATGCGTAGCCGCACCGTACGCGTACCCGCCGTTGGCTAGACGGCGGGCGTGTGTATGTGGGGCTCTCCCGGCAGGGTGCCAGGCCTACCCACTAAACCCCCCGGTGTTCTCCCTGCCCTTACGGGCGCGCTAGGTAAGGTCCACACTGCGACTCCACTACCCACGCGCTTGATTTAAAATTGCCCTAAGCTAAGGCTAATGAAATTGACCATCAGTCAGTACACACACGCCCAAAATCCGTTGCAGTCAATTACAAATTTTAAATTACACTCAAAATGAATTTCACACATCGGAAACCATTAAAGAAATTAAAAGCCGAACGCAAAGGGAGAGCTTAACCTTAAAAATAATCCATCTGAGCATTTTTATTTTTAACATTAAGCATAGGATTCCATTAAAAGTTTCGTAAAAGCTTTCCTTGATTAGAGAGAAACTTTGTTGACACCGTTTCGGAGGTAGGACCGACGATCATATTATGTGCGAGAATTAAGGAGTTTGATCAATGTTTGAATTTGTAATATAGAATACTAGTTTTACCCGTGACTTCATCCGCGTGGAGTTAGCAATTTGGGTAGCTTATTTTTATCCAATCTGCTTATATCCTTCCCCATAACTCAAACTATCTCCACACCAATCGGTTTTGGGATTATTGATTCCCCATTCAAACTTCCACCCCTCTTTTCACCCCCTTAATGGATG
Source organism: Schoenobius gigantellus (assembly GCA_963935595.1). Taxonomy (NCBI): domain Eukaryota; kingdom Metazoa; phylum Arthropoda; class Insecta; order Lepidoptera; family Crambidae; genus Schoenobius; species Schoenobius gigantellus. The sequence continues at coordinate 25,338,631 of OZ012559.1, forward strand.
ATTTCTGCGATAAAAACTATCCTGTGTCCTTTTCCGGGACTCAAACAATCGCTATACCAAATTTCATCTAAATCGATTGAGCGGCTAAAGCGTGAAGAGGTAACAGACAGACAGACAGAAACACTTTCCCATTTATAATATTAAGTATGGATTTATCAGACGTAAAACACCCATAATCGTCATAATCGTTCACTTTTGTGTAGGATACAAAAGTGAACGATTTTTCTTCTTATATTCATATCTGACGTCATCATTTCGTTTCAACCGCCTCCGTGCTCTAGTGACTACCAGGTGTTGATCAGGAAGTCCAGGGTTCGATTTCCCATGGGGGCTGAGGTTTTTCTACTCGGTTTAGTTGGTTAGTATAGGGCTTCTGAGCACGCCTGGCTAGCTACCACCGTCTTACCTAAGTTTGTCGCCATAATAACAATGTTGATAGCATTGTTGTGTTCCGACAATTAGAGATAAGATAGCCAGTTCCTCAGCTGTTGGGGACTCCACGTGAAGCTCGCTTCCACCTTCGGCCTTATCGTCCCTTACCATCAGGTGAGATGAAGGGCAAGAGCTTCCCGGTGGTGTTAAAAAATATCAGCAATGACATTCTTCGCAACTCTAAAGACTTCTTACATCAGCCTCCTTTAATGGCCAACTTTCAGATCCATATACAGGGTGTGACGGAACAACGAAATAATATTTCGACGGCCCCAACGTAATTCATCGAAACTCAACATTTAATATTTTTTTTTATTAGCTGTAACGTTTTCTGTAGAGCTATATTTTACACCCCGCTAAAGATAATAAGAGAAAATTATGTAGTTCCAAAAATATATAAAAGATCGTAAATCATCGAATATAAAACTCGATTTCGTAGTAGTTCATCGAAAGTTTAGGTTTCAATAATCACTGTGGATAATTTACGTTGAGACCGTCGATTTAAGGGTATGTATTCATCAGAAGGGAAGATTCTGTAGGAAAAATATTGGAGTTAATCAAGCTCTTTTTTCAGGTTTGCAGATCTAAGACAAGCATCAAGAGTCCATTTGATATCTATGCTATAGGTATGCCCCTGGAATATTATTTTGGCATTCAGTTAACCCGGTGTAATGGCAGGTCCTATGATCGATTTACAGATGGCGCTACTTATCTGTTTTCAAACAATTTTGATTTACTGTACCACCGCCACAAATACATATAAGAACATACAGTTCTAAAATTTATATATTATATTTTTTTACATTTCATCTAAAGTTAAAGACAGAAACATGATTAATAATATTTCACTTGATAGAAAAAAAATCCAATGATCACTCAGCACAAAATTTTAAAACAGCTGTGAATCAGAAAATACAATAATAAGTGACATTAAAGATTGGCCAGAAGACGTGCATTTTTATTGTCGAGAAAATTGTAAAAAATTTTTTTTTTGTTTTGTACTCCAGTATTCCAAAAATCGATTAAAACGTGTAAAAATTAACGTTTTCGTTCGGTCACAGCGCGTAAGCGACATTAGAAGCTATGCATGACGTTGCAATAAAGCAGTCGCCGTGCACGAGTAGATTTCCTGGGAAACCTCGCCTTAATATTAGGTGCATTCGTCGATTACTAATAGTTCTTAAGACCGGGTTACATACTTAATGTAAACAAGAAAAACATCGACAGTAAAATGTCAACAGTTCAATATTTCAGCCCCCCGAGTAGCATGACTGCCAATACACAATATTGATAAGTTACTTTTTCAAACAATGGCGGGCTTATATCTCTATAACAGAAGCTACTTACAACTATCTAAGGGCCATGCTCCACAGACAGCTCGAATACATTTCTTTTGAACGCCTTGTCTACGAATACAGATTTGTCTCATGCTAGTAGTCCATATGAGAGAACAGATGAAACATAACCATGACATGCTTTAAGAGATGCCTCTATAGATACTACGTGTTGTAATAGTCTATTTCTATACAGGCTGTAATGCAACCGCTTTCGAAAAAATAGAACCCAATTCTTCTTGTGAAACTGAACAACTTTCCCCAAGCAACACATGTCACAAAAAATTTGGACTTTCCATAATAATTTCCATAGTTAAAATATCATTTTGTATGGATAGTGTCGTTTTTAGACATATTATGTTCCTTGGGGAAAGTTGTCTAGTTACACAAGTAGAAAAATGACCGTTCTAGTTAGCAACCGAAGTTACAGAATAAGCCTGCTGAACAGTGCAGGGCATACCCACTAAACCAACCTCGATGTCCATCATGTCCATAGTCAGGGTGATCCGGGGTCTGGGTAACCCCAATTCAGCGCGAGGAGAGTATAAACACTTCAAGCCATTTAATGGTAAAAATTATTCGACATAATACTCGTATAATCAATACAGATAGCTATTTATACAACAAGGATACAAACCGGATTACGTTTCAATTAGGAGCAAAATTTACGGAAAGTAGTCTCAGTAACATGACTAATCTACGTAGTGCGTAACGTAGAGAGAGAAAAATTGTCTTGTCAAGTTTTATTATTTTCACATAAGCCAATACAAATTGAACGCATCGATATGAGATTGGGATACGGTAAATAGCCAACTGCGCAGAACGATGGAAAAGTACTCGTTGATGTAGGTGTAATGGAGATTTTTTGACGTTTTGTAATGCATGTTATTCGAAGAGTATTGTGATTGAAATAATAATGATACAAAAATGTTAATTAAATTTTGACTCCTGGATTCCGGATTGATATTGATCTTGACACAGCAAAATTCATAATTGCGCACACCATGCAGGCAAGTCAAATATTGAGGTTCGATTGATCTACAAATTTAAAAAAAGTTATATTAGAAACAAAAAAAAAGATAATGTATTCAGTTCTGCTTATAGAACTTGGCACCCATTAAGATCTTAAGTAATTGTTTAATTTTGTCAGTGAGCTCGACAACCACACACACCATATCTATTGAACTTGGAAATAAAATGTCGGGGCGGTATTATTGTTACGTAATACTTGAAATGAAATTCTGCTGAGCATGGGTCTCTCCTTAGATAGTAGTAGATATACGAGTATTGGCTTACTAAGTACGTCACTCTGCCCAAAGGCTGAAAGGTTTGTTTTGCTTGTGGCGGGTTGGAACAAATATTGACACTATGAAGGTAGGTACAAATACTTCCAGTTTAATACATTTGCACGTTAACAACAGGCAGGTTATTTACCACTACGTTAAAATGAAGGCTAGGATAAGATAAAAAGACTACAGAGGCTATTCGTAATCACGAAACATTTAAATGAGCATAGAGTTCAATCACCTTATCAACAGTCAGAAAAATTGGCGCGCTCATAGTCACCTGGTAACTTATTTTTGATCGCTCATAATATCTTAAAACCTTTCAGTCAGATTGGTAAAAAAAATTGATTTCATGTATTATATATTTTTTATCCGCTTTCAGAATATTACAAAATCATTGACCTACAATAATGAAGAAAATATTTAATGTTTTCATGATATTTTAAAAACAAGGTTTTTAAAATATCAAAATCGACCCACTGTGCACACTGGGTGGTAAACAGTGAATCACCCTATGGTTAACAGTGGATCTAAGTGTTTTTGTAGGTAATTTGAACTAAAACCAATTTTGTGTAATATATAAAAAAAATATTGATATGCTTATTAATTTTCTGTTTGATCTATGTTTGTATTTATAGTTGATATAGTATCATGGGTAAATTTGATTCACTGTGTACACAGCGGATCGATTAATTGTGTACTTGTTATAAAGGCGATGCACATGATTTTGCTACAGGAAATAGCAACGATTTATAAAAGGAGAATTTATGAATTTAAACTTAAAACCTTTAGAATTCATCTCGGTTGAAGATGCGAGGATAAGAGCACCAGATGGTTTCAACTCTCATGCTAAGACTTATGTTCTTTCGTGGGAATATCAATGCCCATTCCGTAATCAAATAATTTTATTTAATTAAAGAAGCGACTTATTTTTATAAACTGTTGATATTACCCATATATAAAAATTATAATACTTAATATAATGCTATAATATTATATAATTTACATTTACAAATAATTGTGCATATACAATCTTTTCGCAACACAACTGTTCTTTAAGTTACACGGGTTTTCCATATGTTTAAAGAGGTACGTATCACGTTAAACTTCCTTAGTCGGCTCTTACGACATCCACAGGAAGAGAGGAAGAAGGTCTTCCCGGCCTTCATCTCACTTAAAGGTAAATGAGTACAAGGGCGAAGATGGTAGAGAATTCCACCTGGACTCCTCAACAACTGAGGAACTGGCTATCTGACCTGTAAATGTCAGAACGCAACAATGCTTACAATGCTATATTATGGTGACAAAGTTAGATTAAACGGTGGTAGCTAACCAAGTAGGCTCAGAAACTAAGCCCAGAAGAAAAATTTATATCCCCATGAGGAGTCGAGCCCGGATCACCAGGTCTAGTGGTTCAATACGGTTTATTCAAATTGGATTATTAGATAATTACTTTTACACGCCAAAGAAGATACGCCAAAGGTTAAAATATATACTACTAGCTTTTGCCCGCGACTTCGACCGCGTGCAAATCCTTTTTTATTGATATCCTTTACAACCCCCAACCCCCCCCCCCCCTTTTACACCATTAAGGAATGTTGTCGGGGATAAAACTATTCTTTATCCTTTCCCACAACTCAAACTATCTCCATACCAAATTTTATCTACCACCCTTTTCTCCCACTTAGGGGGTGATTTCTGCAATAAAAGCTATCCTATGTCCTTTCCTGGGAATTTGGCGTGAAAGCGCAACAGACAGACAGGCAGACAGACAGACACAGTTACATTCACATTTATAATATTAGTATGGATGTATGCATGTATTCGTCACCGCACGGACGAACCAAAATCGAATCTTAAATCTTATCTTGCTACACAGGCGAAAGTTTTCACTCAGAAAGCGCTTATAAAAGTGTTCCACCGCTAATCATCAATTAATGTTGTAAAGTCTTCAAAACATTAAAAAATTAAAAAGGAAAAAATAAGAAATTCTGTTCTCGTACGTTTCCACTTAAGTGAATCAACAACAATTACGTTTCGGGTTTTCTTGTCTCGTTTTCGGTGTCTGATTTTTAAAGTTTGCTATAAACTTGTTAAACATTTCGTTATAAGTTATTGAAGTTGTCTCTCAATTTCATTAGTAGCGAACTAATTATTGATGTTCCAACCTAGTGAAAATTAACGCTCGATCTTTTAAATAATTTTGTAGTGGATATTTTTAATTTTGATGCCTGTGCTGACCGAACAAGTTTTATATTCTGTAGGCTAGAGTTTAGGATGGCTCAGTGAATTAGGGCGCGGTCAGACGAAAAGCTATAAGTTACATGAGCTATAAACTTTAAGATAGTCAGATTACGGACTGTGAGCTAATAAACTGTGAACTATATTAGCCGAAGATATATTTTATATTGGTACAAGAATAGAGTAATAGTAGACGAGTAGCTTTCTGCAGTTACACTAGCCGCTATAATGTCCGTGGCATAGAGATGCAATAGTTTGCCAGCTTAGCCGAAATCTTCTATAGATTTCGGCTAAGCTGGCAAACTATTGCATTCCATTTACATTTACATTCAAATTTGCATTGCATTTACATTCAAATTCCGAAGGTAGCCCTATCTATACTTCATATACTTAATATTATAAACCTGAAGAATTTGTTTATTTGGTTAAACGCGCTAATCTCAGGAACTGATATACGATTATGTGAATACTGATTCAAATTGAAAAATTCGTTTGTGTTGGATAGTCCATGAGGAAAGTTATATGCGATTATAACATCACGATGTTGTTAAATTCCGACATTAACACGAACGAAGTAGCGGACACAGCTAGTCCAATATACTCTGGGTTATCTAGTCCTCTAATGAGACCCTCTCTCGGTGAGCAAATAACAACTTAACTATTAAGCTAAAGTTGTGAGATCGTAGTTGAGTAGATTGATGATCTCGGTTTGATCACGTCCTCAGGCTCGTCTCCATCAATTTCTCCGTATCTCAAGGGTGCTGCCCTTGAGACACGAAGACATTGATGGATAGTCAGATACGCAGGAGTTTTAGTGCGTAGTAAAGCATGGTCCCAATAAACATCAAGACGCGAAGCTAGTTCGCGCGAATTTTACTTGCAAGGACATGTAAAAATACATATAATATATATGGACCTAGACAAAGTGTGAATTCAAACGATACAGGTATGTTACAAAATAACAAAATGCACGGGAATGATTCCACATCACGAATCATTCTCATACATTGCCGTTCGATTGATGCAGTACGTATAACTTTACGAAACTAACGCGAATAGTATAAGTTGGCGGCAGGTAAAACGGGGGAAATTACGACTAATATTGGCTCGAATGGGGAACACTATGAATAATAATAATACTGAAATATTATTGGCCAGAATTAAAATTAAATGAAAAGCAGTAACAAGGCAATGTATAAGAATGATGTCACGATGTGTAATCATTCCCACTCACTTTGTTCCTTCTGAACTTCGTTAGAATTAATTGTTACTTTGTCTATACCCCCAGGCACAGAATAGATAAAAGTGCTACGCACAGAAGTTACACTCCTTTGATCTTAAAAAAAGCCGACTTTTTTAATAACTAAACTTTGAGCAGCCTCGCCGCTGAATCGCAACTTAACGCTACGGGTTATCGTATGATATTTGTAGGTAATTCAAAAGCCTCGCGTCACGTCGCTACGAGTTCGAGCATCAGTTGCTGATGGTAAATAACAATCTATTTGTGAAAACAAAGTTCTTACAAACGCGCAATCGAACATATTAATGTGGAATATGTGTCCTCGTTGACATTCGAGCGATAATTGCGTGGCGTCGTCAGGGACATTGTGTCACACGCGCGATAAGGAATCTCGCGGCAATCGTACTATTAGGACACCCGTTGGTGCTATCGTGCAATCTCGCGAAGGGCGCGTCGTCAATTTGCGCGATAATTTCGTTTTCGCGCTCAATTAGGACGCGACGCCCCGCACGACGACTAAATTTATACAGTAGAACTAGCACGAAAATTTGCGTCAAAGTACTCGTATCACTATCCTGAATAATATTTGTATGAGAATTTGAGTTCCAAGTAGGCCCTGTACAATTCTAATGTACCGTAGGGCTGGCACGAACATTTTAATTCTATTAAGAAAAAATCGTACGGTCCGTTTTTCCATACAAACGTAGTCCCCTGTTTCCTTCCTGGATAATGGCACTAGTTGCTCTATATTTTCCAATAAAATTAATGGCCACTATAAGCATGTTCCTATGTTTCCCTTTTTTTATTAAGTTAATTATTAAAAGAGATTTTAAACCTTCAAAAACCTAAAAAATCGACCTAATTTTCTGGTGTATTCAAACGTCTAGCAAACAAACTGAAGAAGATTATTTGAAAAAAGCAAAACATAGAAACACAGAAAAAGCCTTTCTTTAATTTTTTACGTAAAAAGTAAGTAAATCTGTCCATTTTTCGCGGAGAAAACAGGGGACTACGAAACGTATATTTTGTGTATTTTTCATAGGTATTTTCGGTCCCAGCTGCAGTTGTCCCTATCGCGCTCAGTTCAGTTGTTTGGATACAGCGCGACAGCAATACATTCTACAAATACCTATTTTTGAATTCTCTTGACCTTGGTGTTTCCTCTTAAAATGTTCGTGCTAGCCCTACTATATAGGGTGCAGTAATTATACGTTTCGTCGTTTTGATAATGATGGAAGGGAAGTCCCCCGAAGTCCATCTTCATTCTTTATTATTTTCAAGCTAGACAAATTGGCATTTACTTGTGGTGAGATTACTGTTCCTCGGGGAATCGGGGACCATAGCTCCAAAATATCGAGGGCGACACTCCTAGGACGCCTTAATTTAATCACGCTCCTTAATAATATTATTAACCTAAGCTGATATCATGAGGATGAAAACAATTATGGTACGTGCAAAATAATACAAAATACCATTATATTGATGATTTTATCAATAGTTTGACTTATGGACTATTTTCAATGTGGCGATCCCTACTAATATTTCAATGAGAAAGTAACACTGTCTGTCTCTTAACTGCTGATCCAATTTTAATTTAGTTTGATATAGACATAAATCTTGAACCTACATATCTTGTGGTGGGCTTCTGAGCCCACCTGGCAAGATACCATCGTCTCAACTTAGTTTGTCGCCATAATAACAATGGTAATAGTGTTGTTCATTTCCGACAATTCGAGGTATTTACGCGTTCCTCAGATTGTTGAGGAGTCCGTAAAGCTCGCTTCCACTTTCAGCCTTATCGTCACTTATCACCAGGTGAGATGAAGGCCAAGAGGTTTTCTGTCGTATTAAAAATAATAATGTTACGAAATTTCATGATTGCGTGATGTAACCGAGCTTGGGGTATAACTGAATTCTACAAAGACGAAGTTGCAAGTAGCAGCTAGTACCGAAAAAAGGGTTAAAAATGAAAATCACTCCTTTACTGTTCACTGCTGCCTTCTCAAACCATGAAGAATGGAGATGAAATATTGGAAAAGTGTTCTCATACCATCTACTTTTTCGACAAATGAAGTTTCGTTCCCTCCCTCTTATAATCCCGGGTCCTTAGAAAGAGGCGTGAAGAAGCATCTTGCAGGTCGGCAAGGTGAGAGTGGCTAGTGCAGCGTGTATTCTCTCTGCTGCACTAGCTACTCGTATCTTCGCATTTTGACCCCATTTCCACTTACCATCAGGTGGAATGGAGTCATTTGATAGACCCACTATAAAAAAAATAAGTGTGAACAAAATTTTTGAAAATAGTTTTAAAGTTTGAAACTCCATGTTCTAATTTCAAAACTCTTGTAAAGGACATGTCCACTTTTTGTATGGAACGTGGAATTTTATTCTGAACCTTTTTTAACCAGTTTAAAAATTTATGACGGAAATAGAACTTTATGAGAAGAATGTTTATCCATGAATATTAAAAATATTAAGGCCTGCATTTAGGAGAAAAAAATTAAAAATGTTTTTTTTTATTGTTTCTTTAGCAGGGCCACATTTAGTTTTTTTACTGGCAATTAAAAGGTTGTCATTGTCAATGCCACTGTAGCTGTCGTTTTGACTTTTGTTTATTATTTGTGTGCTCAGAAGAATAACTAAAGCATAGAAACCTAGCAAAAATAGCTACTGAACTTAATATATTTGATTCACTTTGACATTAGGCGCTGCTAAAAGTTAGACAGAGACACGTATATGCAAGATGTTTCGAAATTTTGTAGGTCGTCACTAATTCTCGCTTATCAGTTCTTCTCCCAGTGATGTCGTGCTCATCACTCACCTAGTTTCAACGTCGATAATTATATGATGTAGGTATTTAATAGATCCCTAATACTAAAATGTCTTTATTACGAGAAATATAACATAAATAATTAAGGGTAGATTTTCTTATGTAACTTATCCAGCTAATAGCTGCTGTGTCTCTTTGGTATGGTCAGGCTGGCATAAATGAGACTAAAAGCGGGAAGTGCGAGTCGGACTCGCCCACCGAGGGTCCCGTATAAAATTGTAGGTTATACTTTAAATAGAGACTAAAATTTTTATGATTTAATTACAAATGTGGAGTTTGAGATTTTCCCTGACTTGTAGTGTAAGACTATATAACTTCACAAATTTCATAGTTCTAGCTAGATCAACGAAAAGTACCCTATACATTTTGATGCCCGTGAGAATGTCGAAATATACGTTTTTGGCGACATAAACGGCCGTACCTTTTTTTGTTAACTTAGAAGTTTGATTTTTTCACATCTTCAAGGGACTAGAACTTGTTAGTGTTGAACTGAGTAATTATATGGTTTTAATTTCAACTCGATACCTTCACGCGTTTCCAAGATAGTCTTGACAGATAAACGGACAATAAAGTGATCCTATAATGGTTCAGTGTTTCTTTTGAGGTACGGAACCCTAAAATTTGGACTATTTAAGTGAGGGGTATTTCCGTTATCTAAAATGTTGGAATTTTTCTATTGCAGAGATTCACAAATTCTATAGGAAGGAAATCGAAGACACACTGCTTTTATTTCATCGCTTAGATTTAATTCATTTTTTATCGCATCGCTTAGAGGTACTTGAGGTTAATCTCATATTTAATTTACTTACCCGAAAATTTAACCCTCATGGATTTTGAACCTTTGATAAATTCGTGAATGCTAAAACTACTATTTGTACATGTGCTTGGAAATTAAACTAAAAACATAAAAATTTGACCATACTTTATTGTTGACATTTTTCGATAGATTTATTACGCTTGATGTGCGGCCGGGCTTAGTTAGAATGTAAATTTTACGAAGGCGGCGTTTTGATATTTTACCTTTTTGACTCTTTCTGCTCTTTTCTTGATCTAATATTTTAATTCTTAGAAAAAAATCATCTGAACTGATTGTTCTTGGCATCCGTGTCAAGGATTCCTTAAAGAAATAGTTAAGAAATTAAATACGTTTTTATTTTCATAAATAATATTTTAGTTTAAAGATTTCCTTTCATTTAATAACTTGACTTACGTCATGACGTCTCCATTTCATAGTTTTACTACTAAGTACATACACAATTAATCTGATGGAAAATATCTGGAGCAAATTTGACTATGCTTTCTTGGACTCCAATTTCGTCTGACAATACACTTTATCCATATTTTTTTATACATTGTCTTTAGGAAATCTGTAAAATAAAAATATCGACAAAATTTTACAACACTACGCATGAACAAGAAAACCTCAAAGTAATTTTCTAAAAATCGCTAAAACATAAAAGTGAAGTTAATATTACGTATTGTTTTTCTACAAAATGATTCAGCGATATTTCATATGTATATAAGTGTACTTATTAGCTCACATTCAAGTAACAATATGAGAAAACATGCCAATTTAAGGTTAATAAATTTTGATTGTTTTCCTTTCGCGACGAATGAGACTTACAGCCCCAAACTACACAAGACATTGTGTTACGGAGTGCACAAACACACACTATTTGTAAATACCTAAAGAATTCTTGCTTTCTAATCACTTAAATATTAATAAAATATCACCAAAATATTACTAGCCACGGGACGCACAAACAAATATTATACGAACAATTCAAATAGTTCAAACTCGGATGGTCTATCTTCGATACAAGGTACTATAGAATTTAGCCGTGTTATATATTTTTAACCAATTTTAATATTTTTAACCAAAATGACAATTCAATCAATTCATATACTGACCAGCTTGTGATATGCCAAAAGACAAATATTACTCATCTCTTACATTTACACAGTTTTGTGCCGTATGTTAGAAAGAGACAAATAGCACACAATTAATTCTTGTTTTAATCTTCCTTCTATGCTGTAGTGATTGTTCTGAGTTTGTGTGTATGTGTGTAACCTAAAATAAAAGATACTGTTTTGTGAAAGGAAGGATCCTTTCACAAAACAGTATCTTTTATTTTCTACAGCTATGCTCATGTTCTTGATTTTACATGTGATTTAAATATTGGCTTGCTAACTGGACTAAGTTTTCTCGTAATTTGAACGTACGAAGTAACCAGACCCAAGAATTGAACAACAAAATGTTATACTTCCAGGTTACAGTCGCACTCCTGATACAATTTCTCATTTTTTTTGTACCAGAGTGCTATAATTTGGAATGTCGAAGGGTACCATTATATTTAAGAAAGAAGATCCTCGGGGATTGTAAAATATTCGTAAAGTAATGCCAGAGTCTGTGAAAATCACATGAGTCAATATGATTTTGCATTTTTACGGTAATATAAGTTCACTGTATTGTTTACACCAAATAATTCATGCTTGACTTACTAACAATAAAATCAAAGAACAGAAACTAATTGAATTTGAAAATATAGAAAATTCCACTGATATAGTATGTAAATACTGGACAGGTTTAACAGTCACACAATTTGTTTTATTGTTCTCTTGCTTAACTCAATTAGGTGAGGTTTGTTCAAAGCCTAAAAAGGCCTTAGGTTTATATTAAGTCAGACTATGGGCTAAGGAATCCCTTTGCAGAATTGCTTCTCGGGTATGCATTTCAAAAACTCATGTTTACTTATATAAAAAAGTGTTATTGCTTCAAAAATCAATATGCACCTTTACATTTAGGTATAGCCCATATAAGCAGGGAAAACCTGTTCAATAGAAATCTAACTATACGTTATACTCTTTGGGTCTGATTCAAACAATTCCATTGTTTTATTAGAGGTTACTAAAATTTTACTTACAAAAGTCCTCTAATTACCTATTTCAAAAGAAATCTTATAAGTTACACTGCTAGCTGCAGTAAGCGACCAACCAACCTGGTGGTCAATCTATTTTAAATAGGGCATTAGAAGCCATCTTTGTACATATTGATACTTAAATTCCACACTTGAATATGTTCCCCAGAATGAAAATTCAATTTAATTTTAATCAGTCTTGGAACATATTAAATTAAGCAAGCTAAGTCATATTTTGGGGAACATATTCAAGAAAATGATCCATCACATGAGACTGCTGATAAGAGGAAAAATCAAATGAAATCCATGAATTTAGGATGGGCTCCGCACCAAACTCATATAACACCACTGGCTCAATTTTGAAATGACGTACTAATGAGGGAAGATGATGAAATTGAATAAATAAAAATTACATAATTTCTGGGTTTTATTTCATACCTGCAACCAGTTTCTATATTACAACTCTTTCACATAGTTTCCACTATTATAATTATTCAACACTTCATATTACATATTTAGTACCCATGATAAAATCAAGGGTATGTAGTCATATAGAAGTAAATATTTACACTTTGAATTAGCATTATAGTAATCTTAGAGAATTTTGCACTTAGTTCATTATAATGACTTCATTAATTAGCATTTGTTTTGTAAAAAATCTTTTGTTATTGAAATAATAAAACTGTAGCATTCTTAAGAACAGACCAGTATATTTTATTTATTTTGATATTTCATTACTGTGAGGTAGGTGCTTATCCTAAGAGTAGGCAGAGTAAAACAGGTATCACACACTAGACACTACAGCCAGGGGCTCATCCTAACAAATGCTGCACAAACACACTGCTACAAAGTAAAGTATAGAAGTCATCTGCCACCAACCAATGCATTTATTGTGCTAGATTTCATTTTAATAGCATGGACCTATTGATTACATGTATCATTTTTTTGGTCAGAGTCAGAGATGCTTGTTTATTACTAGCAGTGACCTGCAATGCTGCTAATTTGCAATCCAATTCAATATGTGGTCACCTGGGGGTTTATTGTCGAAGGAAAAATCTATAACGTCTGCGCTGCTTTTAATTTGACAGTCATTGCGGCAACAACACAAGATTGTGCACTTCTTAATAAAAAGTGTTGTGATGTATTGTGATTGCTTAGATTAAAAGCGATCACGATCATTAAAATCACAAAATTAAACGAGGCTTTTTTTGACGCTGTCACTTCTGCAAGAGAAGGCAAAGGGAGCTAAGTTCATACAGCCATGTTTTTCGTAAATCTTGATAAAACATTAAAAATGTAATTTATGTGTATTTTAGTCAGAAAGTCACTCACTATCACATCGTTTGTGCGCTTTTGTTACTTATTTATTCATTTGTGACACGTTTCAGTAACTTGTCATTGGTTTCCATACAAAAATCGCTTTGTTTTACATACTATGAAAGTCAATCAGAAAATTGCTGTTTTTTTGAATTTGCAGGCCTAAAAAAACCTAAATTTTATTCTAAACCCTAGATTTTTGAGTACTCTTTACAATAATACCTGAAACATGTTGGTTAATAAATAATTATATTCTTAGTCCAAAAGAGGACATGTCCTTTACGAGTTTGAAAAAATAAATGAGTAAGTATTACCTATAAATTATCGAGGTCGAATGTGAATTTGTATGAACACTGGCAACATATGCCCACCAATTACACGTTCTTTTTTCAAATGCAAAACGTTCCTTTTTTTGTAAAAGTTATACCATTGTTCATCGAAAAAATGAGTTCACTAAAAGAAATATTACATTAAAAACCTGAAAATGAAAAAAAATTATGCGAACTGTTATAAATAATCTATTACTGGAGATATCACGAGGAAAATATCAAAAGGCCTACGAGAATTTTATTGAATAGTTGACTATAATGAGGGCTAAGAGTTTCTCAGAAAATGTGTTTTTGGCGTATTTTATAGATAGCCAATTCTAAAAGTGCTTCTATTCTTAATTTTGTCTTTTTCTCTACTATACTGAGATGAAAGGCAGTATATCATTCGCTTGCAAAATAAATTACGGTGTTAGTTTATTAAAAAAACCGACGTAATTTAAAAAAAATGTGACGTCGATACATAATGTAGACACATTCATAAGCCGACAGGGAAAATTCGTATTGAATACACAAATAATAGAAAATAGTTTAATCGCCAGCGTATCACCTGGTTACACTGACATGTGTAACAAGATATTCGTTTTACGTTATTCATTACATCTTAAACGTCAAATAAAAGTAAATCAATATACTCCATTGATTTACTACCAAACGTTAAACGTTTGATAGTAAATCAATGATATACTCGTATAATAGTTAATAGTGAAACAACTCATTTTATGTGTAGGTACCTATTAAGTTGAATTGCAGCATCACTTTTTTCGAAATTACAAAACGTATTGTGCCACCGCACCGGCGGAAGGTATGTCTAGACAAGGCAGGAGGTGTATCACACGAGGTTAAGACAAGAATGTTACATTACCCTTTGACATCGGGATGCTCTTCCAAGTGGAAGATGAAACTCTGCGGCAGGCTGGCGAGCGCAGCGCACGCCCACGCGATGAGAAGCGCCCTGCGCACCCGCGCCTCCCAGGTCACGTTCAGTGGCTTCAGGATCGCGTAGTACCTAGAAGAATCGTTGCTGTTAACTAGAGTTCTCAGGGTTTCACCGTAAGTGGAAGTGGATTGGGCACACATTGCAACGATCGGAGAGAAAGATCGAAGTTGGCATACACGTGGAGATCCTGTGGATCGAGGAGGCCGGGACGACCAGTGCACACGTTGACGCTGGATTGAAAGCGGGTTATGTTAGGGTGCTGTCTAGGTTTTTTTTTATAAAGTTGGCAAATAAGCAGGCTGCCCACCTGATGGTAAGAGGCTACAGTCGCCTATAGTACGGACGACAGCACATCAAGGTAAACCCGGTGGCATCTTATGTAGTTGTAATAAGTACCATTTTGCATCAGAAATGTTTAACTTGATGTGCTGGCGTGTGTACATGTGGTTCCTGTAAGGCTTGCAAATCTACAACTCCTACAAGGGCGCCGATGTACGTTGCCATCTTGTGACATAAGACGTCAAGTCACAGTACCCAGTAATTTCACTGCCTGTCTTATCGTTAAAACCGGAACACAGCGATGCCAGCATAGCTGCTTGCCGGCAGAAATAGATAAGATAGAGGCACCCATGTAGATGACTCGGTACAGTCTCCCTCTGGTATACTCTAACTCTATTGTCTTGCGCAAAATTGATGACATATTATAATAGATTGGAGTACACGCAAGAACCTCGACCGATGAATGATGATTCAGAATTCCGGATGAATCGTCTGCTTGGGTACCTCCGTCTTACCTATTTCTTCCGCAAAGCAGCAGTGCTTGCATTGCTGTGTTCCAGTTTGAAGGCTAAGATATGGCAGTAAAATTACTGGGTACCGTGACATTACATCTGATGTCACAACAATGTGGTGCTTTTGGGGGTTGCAGTTTTGCTGCGAAAATTAGAAGAGCCACATGTATTATAGGTGACTGTTACCACTTACCATCAGGTGGTAAACGTATTGATGTGATGCTGGCCTAAATGCAGTGAGATATTTTTTGCGAACACTTATACCCGGTATAAATAAATGGTGTTAACGAAAAAATAAACAACAATAAGGAATACAACAAGATCTAAGGTAAGAAATTGGAAGAATGGATAACATCTAAATGGCGCTAGTACCATTTTGGTACACGAGCTATCTGTAATAAAATTGTAGTAGGTATAATTAAAAAAGTTGAAAGCTTTACGGATGTCAGAATACTGATTTAATTACTTGTATTCAAATTCGTAGAAGAGATACGAAAAAAATATATCAAACTACTGTTATTAATTTCCTGTGTACATATTTTGATGTGAACAAACTTTGATATAATGTTTGGCGGAAAATAAGCTAAGTATTTCGTAGTCCAAGTTCTTCCATAATCTAATAATGTAAATCTCTGGACTCTGTCGCCTTCGCCTTTATCACTTTCCGAGAGCTGTTAGCCCAAATCTATCTCAACCTTCAATTAAGAATCGATGAAATTTGCATACAAAGTTCTTCGCCTTAAATCTGCTTAGATTTAATTAGCACAAATATTAACTAATTTACCTTACAAAATTAAAATACAGGAGTTTGCCATTAAAAGCAAATTAAATATGTCAAAACTATAAAAACTTCAAAGTAATACCGAAAACGGAATTTTACTGTGGAATTATACTCGACATTGACATGTTTTCTATTTACTCAATTTCAAAGCGGTATTGGAAACGACAATGATTTAATTAACGTAAGAAATAAAAAGCTTTCCCCGAAGAGCCCCAGAAATGGGTCATTCACCGAGGAATTAAGTAATTATTTGTACATGCTTAGTCAATTTGTCTGGTATTGAATTAGGTAACAGACAATTTGACTAAGGTATTGGCAAATTGAAGTCTTCAAACTGAGCGCTCCCAATCGCAAAGTTCCTATTTCCTACCTACGCCTGTCTTCAGCTATCTTTTTTGACTTATCCGTTTTAACATGGTTTTAACTCCATTTGAGTTAGTGAACTCTGTCTCTATTGTTCCTACCCTTTCTGGGGCGGACGTAGATAAATGTGGACCAACAAGACTTATCGTGAAGTCGGTATTGCAGCCATTCTTTTCTATCACTGACTTCTGTAGCATGATTTTAACAAAACGACCTCAATAATAAATATTAAGGTCGATAATACCTACCAAATATACACAAAAAATTTCATAATTTTTTTTATGAACGACCCAAAGGAGTTCGATAACAAACACTGTGACACGAGATTATTACATATTAGATAACTTTATCTCGTAATGAAAATTAGTGTTATAGTTAAATGAATAATATTCAAAATCAAATGCTTACAATAATAACGCACGGATAGTCCGGTACTTAGGGCACAGATTAGTTAATAGTTACTACGTAACAGATACATCACTCCCATAGAAACGCTCGAATCGCTGTAATAATAATAGTCAAAACCGACAAACAAAAGTCGCTGCAAGAAGAAAAGGTCTCTATAAACGCGAGCCGAGAATCGAGATTCCCGCGTACACCGCGTGATTGCGTCATCGAGCGAAAACATAAGGGTTGTACAAAGAACATAAACAAAATGGTATACGTAGGATTAATGAAATAAATTGATTGCGAGGAAAGCCCCACTCAAATGTGCTTTAATTTTATAAAATGATAATAACAATAGTACTTTATTTGCAAGAATATGGTAAAATACATGATTGGTGTTAAATTATATACATTATTCCTCATAATCTACTTCTAAATTGGCAGTGCGCAAATATTGAAAATTTTAAAATACTTAGTACATGTCAAAAAATAAGAGAATAGAATATTATTTTATCGTCATTAATACATTTAAAAATTACAAAAAAATACAAATTCTTGGTTTTCATCTCAGCCGATGTTAAGTGACGATGTTGCTGAGGACTGAAGATTGTTACTATGGCATCGAATTACTGTCTTATTAGTTCGAATTACTTCGAATTTCGACTATGAAAAAAAAATACTTTTTTTTTGTCTTTTAATAACTTACAATAGCTTCACAGTAATGTACCACCGTATGGTTAAATAAATTGATTAAATTAAAATTATTGTGTGGTTTTATAAACCACAATGCAAGTAGAACTTTTTTCGAATCAACATTATTAACCGAAAATTTTCGAAAAATTATTCGATTTAGGTATAAAAATCCCGTTTTTAGTTCTGAAAAGAAATTTATAATATTGATAAAAAAAAAGAAAATAAAAATCAAATAAATATAATAAACAAAAAAGCAATAAAATAAACAAAAAGAAACCAATAAAAAACAAAATAATAAAAAACAAATTTATGAAAAAAAAACAAGTTACAAGATTCGATAATAATAATAAAAGTCTCGCGTGCGGCGCGGCGGCGACGGGTGGCGGAGCGGCGGCCCTCTGCCGGTCGGCGCGCCGGCGCGCTACTTAGCGGTAGGTATTTATAACGCTGCATTGCGCGAGTGACGGGGGCCTGCTTAGGGCGATGATTAAAGTGAAGCAAAAGTGACACCGCTGTGTGAAGTCGCTTACGCGCGCAGACGTATAAAACGTATCGTTTAAAAATGCGTGACAACTTTACCACATGTAAACATAACTCACACACAAACAATATTAATTTAATTTTATTGTAATTTATGGAGTTTTATTATATGATGCGTTAGAACACTTCGGGGCACATCACTTTACCATTGTTCTTGTCCGATTAGCAGTTATTTTTGTTTAAAATCACAAAACAAAATATTATAACAAAATGTCATGATGCCATTTGTCTCTTATTTTGACAAAGCTAAACATGGCGTCTGCCACGGCTTCGGAAATGTTTATGTGTGCGTTAGTATCGCCACAGACGAAAAACAGAAATAGCGATATATCATGTCACTTTGGAGTGAAAGTAAAAACGAATTACATTACGTCTTATGACAAATGTGCTTCCCTTTATACGTCTGTGCTTACGCGCGACACACACACACTACGATAAGACGGGGATGCCAGTGCCCGCCACCGAGAAGTTGTTTCCGCAAAAATGAGTGCACTTATGTTGTGTTAAATTTATGTTTTTATATTATGACAGAAATGAAATGAAAGTTGCCAAATCTCTGTTTATATAAGTAGGTAAGTAGTAATTTAAAAATGAAATAATTATATTGTAAATAGATCAAAGAGGTACGTACCCACCTTGTATAATAATCTTCAAACCCGTTAATAATATTTGTTTTCTTAACAAATGTCACTTTGGCAATGCTGTTTTGTCCACATTGCCTTTTTCGACTCATATCATAGAAAAGACGAATACGCAAACATCTTTCTATAATGATCAGTCAGTAGGAATCCAACAACAATTCAAAACAAGCCGTGTGGTGTCATGCATGGCACACCCAATAGAAACGAAGTTCTCTAGGCTATTCCACAAGTATTTTATTTATTATGTTTAAAGAATACAATTTTTTTGGTTCCCATAGAACAGAATGTCGAATCCAATAGTATAGAACATGATTACGCACCCCCGTCACCTGTTTTCTTTTGTGATGTCGAGGGCTTCAAAACAGGGGTCAAAACTTTCTTATTTTTTAACATCGATGCACCGTTTCCGAGATATGAGCATTTTCGTAAATACTTTTCTTGGAATTAATCTAAGTTGAAATTTCAAAATTAGTCAAAAATAAGTCCTAAGTTATGACGTCTTAATTTCAGGTTATAATTTACTACAGTGTGCCCTAGCACACTGCAGTAAATGTACTGACTATACATCGGGCAGGAACTTACATGTTACTACATAATATTTATAACTTAATTAACATAATTTATTTTTTGTAAATTTTGTTAATCAATAATCGAAATTGTTAAATGATATACCAATAATTGATTTAAAATCCTAATTTTGTTATAGAAAGTGTATTTAGATCAAGTAAAAATTATATTGAACTAGTTGGCCCGGCAGACGTTGTTCTGCCCGATTATGGTGTACTTCACTGGACCTATTCAAACATACACATAAAATTTCGTAAGAATCGGTCGATCCGTTTTTAGGTTTTAGCGAGACTCACGAACGGCGATTTTCATTTTTATATATTTAGTTAGATTAACGTTTTATCTTTTTTTTAATTTATTTTATTTTTATTTCATAAGGTGCACAGAACAGCTTACAGTCACAACATTCCAAATTTACACATTATATTTAGTTCTGTATCTAGACAGCAAGCCAAATATGTGCACACGGCAGCTTACAGTAAAAAGTGGAACATACTCGCAATTTCGTAGAGCATTTGATCAACTAAAGGCTTGGTTACACCATTTTACTTCAATTATATTTGTCAAGTACTAAATTACATTAAAATTTGATTTATTTCATTAAAACGAGTACTGTGATTCAACACAGCCTGTGTTAATGTAACAGTAACGTACAGACTGTACGTTACTGTCATGTACTACACTGGCCTGCAATAAAATCGACCCACCTTTACGCTTTGGTTCAAAGTTCAGAGTTCTACCATCAATAAATACTATCTTTTAAGCCTGTTTGTTAAACCAGAGAAAGTATGCTATCAAATTGTATTTACCGTTTTTGTTTGTCTAATCTTATTTTTTACTAGCTGTGCCCGCGAACTACGTTTCACCATCAAAATGCTTAACACAGTGTTTAATTGTTTCCTTCGTTTTATTCCATAATGATTCAAGTCTATTTTGACTTTCTTGAGTAGCGGCCATTTCGAAATTAGGACAATTTTCGTAGGTTCGTAATGCTCTAGGTACTCTTCAGGGCCTTTTATTTAATACCCATATTGCTGGGTTTGAAAACAAACTTTTATCCGTTTTTTTTGAGCGGCGGCCATGTTGAATTTACGTCAATGTTGCTACGTTCATAGTGCTCTACTGATCAAGGCCTTTCATTTTATACCCATATTGCTGGATTTGCAAACGAACTTTTATCCGTTTTTTTTGAGCGGCGGCCATATTGAATTTTGTGCGATTTTCCTAGGTTCATAGTGCTCTTCTCTTTAAGACTTTTCATGTAATGCCCGTATTGGTAGGTTTGGAAACAAACTTTAATCCACCTTTTTTGAGCGGCGGTCATGTTGAATTTATGTCAGTGTTGCTACGTTCATAGTGCTCTACTCATCAAGGCCTTTCATTTGATACTCATATTGCTGGATTTCGAAACGAACTTTTATCCGCCTTTTTTGAGCGGCGGCCATGTTGAATTAAGGGCAATTTTCCTAGATTCACAGTGCTCTACTCTTGAAGTCCTTTCATTTGATACTTATATTGCTAGGTTTGGAAACAAACTTTTATCCACCTTTTTTGAGCGGCGGTCAGGTTGACTTTATGTCAATGTGGCTAGGTTCATAGTGCTCTACTAATCAAGGCCTTTCATTTGATACCCATATTGCTGGCTTTGGAAACAAACTTTTATCCGTTTTTTTTGAGCGGTGGCCATGTTGAATTTAGGGATATTTACTTAGATTCATAATGCTCTACTCTTCAAGGCCTTTCAATTGATACCTATATTGCTTGGTTTGGAAACGAACCTTTTTATAGCGGCAGCTATGTTGCATTTACGTCAATGTTGCCAGGTTCATTCATAGTGCTCTACTCATCAAGGCCTTTCATTTGATATCCATATTGTTGGGTTTGGAAACGGACTTTTATAGGCAGTCATGTCGAATTAGATCAATGTGTTCTACTAAATAGGTCCTTCGTTCGATATCCATGTTCCTTGGGTGGATCCAAAAAAATGTGCTCCATCATTTGACATTACGATCAATAGTCCCGTAACGTACGCGTAACCCAGAATCATTGCAGTCAGATATTTTTTTAATTATCAATATAATCAATTACTTTTAATAGTTTTTAATAGATGTAAGAGTTTGATTCCTTAGTCATAATGTAAAAACATATAACACCTTTCAAAATACCTTGAAAAGAGTATCTTCACTTTGCAATATTTCAAATATTTCAAAAATTGTACCGATTTTGTGAAAATTAGTCAAGAATTATACCAACCTACTAATTTTATATTTTTGACGTGATATTGTCATAAAAAATGCTTTATACATTGGTTGTATGGCTTGATTCTTTTGCCTTACCACCTCGGTACACGGTACTACATAAGAAAAAGACAATTTAAACTTCTACTTCTTGGTTGACGAAATCCAGATGGGCACAGCCATTAACAGAAAAGATTAAATTTTTCTTTGCACTATGTGACAGACTTGTCAAAATAATATCACGTGCGCCTTGTTGATTTTCTACATAGGTAAGCATTGTTCGAAACTTTTATATGGTATTTTTTCACAAAAAATAAAAAGTGAATTTAATCAAATGAAATTATGCCTAAATGGTCTTCCGGAAAGTTCTAAGCATTGTGGTGTAAGTCATTTTAAATTCTGTCTAGTAGTTTCGGAGATCTTTCCGGACAAACAGACAAACAAAGAAATTTTTCATTAACTATTCTATCGTGTTCTGCTAATGATTTTAAGGCGACCTGTGTATTTTTTTCTTAATATTTCGCAATTACAGATTTTTATACCCCTACGATTTTATTATACAGGGTGTAACTGAACACCCCAATAACATTTAAGGGTATGTATCCATCAGAACTACTTCTGATTCTATAGGAAAAATATTAGGCCTAACAAACCTACTTTTTTTTCCATACAAACTAAATAAATTATTTTTTGGTATTAAGTGCCGACAACTCTACGTAAGCTTCCGAGGAATACTACGCTCACGTCATACAACTAAATATTTTTTTTTTGGTATTAAGTGCCGAGAGCCCTACATAAGCGTAGGAGGAATACTACGCTCACGTCTGTCACGTGTCATTTTGTGTTTTAATTTCTTTTGTGTTAAGAGCTGCTTATGGTTGTCACTTGAAAGTTTTTGCTTTCAGTTTAAAATCAAATAACTCTGAAAGTATTGGGGTTCCATCTCTCGGACAAGCACCGAAGGTCTATTTAGTATCTAACTTATATGCCCCTTAAATATTATTGGGGTGTTCAGTTACACCCGGTATATAAAAAATATAGAGATAGCGATATACCGATATTTCCAAATCGACACCTATGAGGTGGGTCATGGGTGGGTCGTATTATTTGCAGGTCAGTGTATTTATCTATTCCGTGTTGTTTATGTACTTAGACCAAAACGCCAAATATTTCCATTAAATTCCTGATAGATCTCACAACTAAGTAGGTAGGTACCTAGTACTCAATTTTGTTTGACACTAACTAAAGCCAAATTTCACAAATTAAGAGCATGGAGCTAGAAAGTTCTGTCAGCATTACAATGTGATCGACGTTTTCCGATGATAATTAGTTGAGCGGTACCTTGGCAACAATTTGCACGTTCGTTCGCCACGATTCAAACAATACAATATCTACGCTGCTTTGTGTTTTGAATTGTGGATAATATTTCATCATTTAAGTACACGAAATCTTGGAAAATTATGTAAAAGGAGACGACAGGTATACTACTTATAATGATCATGACAAACAACAAAGTGGGCTATTATTATAATAGGCACGGTGAATGGTTATAGACGTGATGAATAGCGTACGCTTATACACGTGTAGAGATTTTTTATATTGTTATGATGGTCTGAATGTTAAGATAGGCAGTGAAATTACTGGTGACTGCGACATGGACATCTTATGTCACAAATTTATATGCACACGTTTTCTCTCCATCTTACAGTCCAGAGGGTCTGAGAAAACAATTGAAAAACGATAATGAAGTTAGAAAAGAAACAAAATATGGGAATGATTCCACAACACGAATCATTCGCTGATAAATTCTGTTCGATACAGAACATACCTACATATTATAAATCAAAGTTCCCCGCCGCGTCTGTTTGTCTGTTTGTTCGCGATAAACTCAAAAATCACTGCACCGATTTTCAAGCGGTTTTCACCACTCGATAGCGTGATTCTCGAGGAAGATTTTAGTATATAATTTGTTAAGTTTTTGTATTTATTTCTGTGTATATTAACGATATTTGTTGAAGATGTCGGGAAAAAATAAATAAAGGCGAAACGTAGTTCGCGGGTACAGCTAGTATAACATAAACTAAATTAACGCGAATGATTTGGCTACAGGCCCTGGTGGTCCTTTAAAAGGGGCGTGAAGAAGCACCTTACAGGTCGGCAAGGTGAGGGGAGAACTGGCTATTTTCGCATTTGGATCCTTTCACTTATTATCAGGTGGAATTGAGTCATTTACAAGGCCCATTACAAAAATAAACGTACCTACACTGTAGTCTTATAATAGACGACTGTGGCTACTACCATCAGGTGGGCAATCTGCTTGTAAATTATATTATAACACACACAACCTTTTACCTCTTTTGGTTATAATACACCCAAGGTGTAAGCAAACTTCTCCAGGCTCTGAAGCCAAGTAGGAATCAATCAATCAATCAATCATTATTTATTTGCCAGAATATGGTACAATAGGTGTTAAATACATTAATATTTTCAACATACTCTGTCGCTGAACGACGTGCAAATTATTTACAAATTAGTTTTAATGACAGTTATTAAATATATGAGAAAATTACATTATTACATTTCATAATTACATCTTTCTGTTTAATGTCAAAAATATACAATTAAATGTCAAATTAAATTCTATTTTAATATACAATTCTATTTTATATAAAATCTTTAATGTCATAATATTGAAAAATACATAAATTCGTCATAATATTAAACAACACAAATTATAAAAAAAATACAAATGATTTAAAAAATTAAAATTATCATAAATTACAAATTGTCATTATTTATATTATCATTTAAAAATGCCGATACAGAATAATATAATTTCGTCATCAATAGTTTACGCAATTGTATTCGGAATTTAGTCAATGTTAAATTGGTGAGATTCATTGGTAATTTATTGTAAATACGCACAGCCATACAATATACATTTTTTGAAAACATTATTAACTTTTGTTTTGGTACTCTCAATTTTGATCCGTATCTACCGCGGTAATTAGTTATGTCACAGTTAGTCTCAAATAGAACCTTATACTTCTTCACAAAAAGGGCTACCTCAAATATATATAAACACGGTATAGGCATAATATCAAGTTCCTTAAACAGTGGTTTACAAGAATCCAAATAGAAAGCTCCACATATTGACCTAATGCATTTTTTTTTGAAGAATAAATACTCTGTTAACTTCTACAGAGTGTCCCCACAGTATAATGCCATAACGGAAAACTGATGAGACGTAACCGTGATATGCAACTAATGCTGCTGCTTTAGAAACTATTTGTCGTATTCTTCTTAGAGCAAATATAAATCTGTCCAATTTTGATATAATTGTAGCTATATGAGCCTTCCAGTTGCATTGACTGTCTAGCATAATACCCAAAAATTTTACTTGCGTAACTTCTTCAATTTTATTATTGTTAATCCTTATATCCAAATTCTGAAACGGAGCAGGGCTCCGTGCATTAAATAAAACATATTTGGTCTTACTCATATTTATGTTTAAATTATTCACCTCTAACCATTTTATAAATTGACTCATTACCATATTATTTGCGTTCGTTTCCTTAGAACGACGTTTGCGAATGATTAGTAACTGGAAATCATCATTGGATCTTACCTCTGGTTACCTCTGTTGGAATACAACAACGTTATTAATAAAAAAAAACAAAATTATTTTGACTAAGGCGTTGCACCTCGGATTTCAGATAAAAACAAAGTCGTCACAAGTGTGGAAAAAGTTTTGCGTTTTACCTGTCAATGGCTATACAAATGAGCACGAAGCTGGACAGGTACAGGCCGAAGGTGCGGGCGAACATCATGAGTCGGCACATGAGGTCGCCCGCCAGCCACTGCACCGTGCCCGCCCACGCTATCTCCAGCGGCATCATCAGGAACGTTACCTGCACAGAAACAACCAATATTTACTGAGATATACAAAAAGGTATTGTGAATGGAGGGTTGTTGGGATATTAATAACATCTTATGCTATACTAAATCTAACCAAACCTTTTTTAGGGTTCCGTAGTAAACAAGGAACCCTTACGCCACTAGCACACCTCCGCCGCGGAACTGTAGTAGCGAAACCGCTAAACGATTCCACCACGTTGTCGTTTGTACGGCGCGCGAGCTCTGGCGAGCTTGCCTGCTCTATCGCGGATATTTAACTATGGCGCTGTCTCTGTCGCGCGCGGTTCCGCCCGATCTGCTCAGACGCCATCTACACCTCCGCGTTCGCTTCGCCGTTTCTTTTGTTCCTGACTATGCGATGCGGTTTCGCCTTGTTTGCCGTGCGCCGTGCTACGGGCATTATAGTTTCGCCATGTCTGTCTGTCTGTCCGCGCTTTTACTCAGAGACTATTAGTACTAGTAAGCTGTAATTTGGTATGGGTATGTATATTAATCATGCCAAAAAAGTGGTGGAAAAAAACATTGAAAATAAATTTTTTTAGGGTAGCTCCCATACAAGTAAAGTGGGAGTAATTTTTTTTTCTCAACTAACCCATCGTGTGAAGAATTGTTGAATAGGTCTTTAAAAAATAATGTAAGGTTCAGAATACCATTTTTCGATTTAGGGATCCGTTTCTGAAATATATTGCAAATTTTTGTTAGAGGTAAGTGTCCCCCCCCCCCTCTATCTGGTAAACGGTTATACGAGTATATGGACAAGTGAAAAAAATTTCAACAGATATAACGAATTTTAAAGGAAAAGTCAGAGTGGAGTACTAAGTACAAACTAAAAAGTTATAGACTTAATAATTTATAAAATGTAATCGGAAAAGTAAAATCTCATTGCAAATTAGTACTGAATACTCGTATAAATTTACGAACCACGTGAAGTTAAGGAAATATAAAATTATTGCAGCTTTAATAATAATAATAATGCCTAATTTAATAGCAACGTATTTAGTAATCTGTGGTAACGTGTTGTGAGGTGTGAGTGTGAACTCAAAGTTGGCATTTGCAACTACGGAACCCTACACAGCGCGTGGCCCGGCCCGACACGCACTTGGCCGGTTTTTTTAGCGTTGGAAAATGCGTAACGCTTACTTATACGCATACAGTCATCATCATCATCATTTCAGCCAAGAGACGCCCACTGCTGGACATAGGCCTCCCCCAGGGATCTCCAAACCGATCGGTCCTGCGCCTCCCGCATCCAGCGGCTTCCCGCGACCTTCACCAGATCGTCGGTCCACCTTGTGGGGGGCCTACCAACGTTTGCAATTCTTTGGGCTATGTCGGCGACTCTAGTTCTTCTACGGATCTCTTCATTTCTGATTCGATCGCGTAGAGAAACCCCGAGCATAGCCCTCTCCATTGCTCATTGAGTGACATTGAGCCTTCTGATGAGACTCATTGTAAACGGCCACGTCTCAGTTCCGTACGTCATCACTGGCAACACGCACGAATTGAAGTCTTAAGACACTGCGGTAGATTGGCCGAGAATATGCTGCGTAGCTTCCCGAACGCTGCCCAGCCGAGTTGGATTCGTCGATTTACCTCTTTCTGATTAATAATATTTCACTCGATAGAAATATAATCCAAAAATCACTGTGTTCAATATTTTTAAACTGCTGTGAATTCGAAAATACAATAATAAATGACATAAAAGTTTTACTAATAGACGTGCATTTTTATTATCTAGTAAATTGCAAAAGTACAATTTCTATTTTGTACCCCAGTTTTCCAAAAATCGATTAAAACGTGTAAAAAGTAACGTTTTAGTTCGGTCACCGCGCGTAAGCGCCATTAGAAGCTATGCATAAAGTAACTTTATTCGTTTGCAATAAAGCAGTCGCCGTGCACGAGTAGATTTTCTGGGAAACCTCGTCTTAGGCAGGAAATCGGCGAGAATGACACTTCATGCAAATTCATAGAGCAACGCTGCATTACCCTGTAACCACAGCTACCAGCGACGTGACTTGCGAAGCGCCAGCGAGAAACTATTGCACTAATTATACTGGCTGTGCTGCCTGCCGCGTGAGGAGGAAGACCGCCCGACTATAAACGCGTTCCAGATAAGAACGGATTTGCAACATTTGGCATCAACGCGTTTCATCAGCTTTTGGTGTTTAACTTTTCATGCTGGTTTTGTGTGTTCCACTTAAACATTTTTGCTACAAAAAGTTAACATCAAACACCCCGGCTATTAGATGGCTTCTTTGATATCATTATTTGAAACCCTTTTTTCATGAATTAAAATTATTTTTCAGAGGATTTAAAAAATTAATTGAAACAAGTTTATAGTTTTAGACGATTCTGATTTGTATTGGTTGAAATTTTAAGTTACTGGACTAATTAGATGAGGCGTCAAAATTCAGTACGAAAAATCAGTTTCTACCGTTTCATTTGTATCAATTAGCGTGGCTAAAAATGTTAACATTTCTTGAAAGAAACGCAACACCAGATGTTACTGGAATACATTTTCATTTCACAGCCGCGCGTACCCGCTCATAGCAGACACACACTAAGGGTACATGTTCTTTTTCAATGTAGGAGGCACGAAATGTACCTTTAATCTCGTTAAAAACCCAGGCTAGTCATTTCTTTCAATATTTTGTCATATGCGTTGGTGAGTGAGGTTGCAAAAGCTCCGTCTAAAAACATGATCAGTACTGTTGTCACGACGCAAATGAGCAATGCACTAGTGATTTCTGTGATTGTACGCCTCCTTATAGGTTATGATTATGACAATTGCTTAACCATCTAGCGATATAAAAATAATAGAGAATCGATGTCAATATCGCCACGTATCAATATTGCCGATACTAACAAAAATTATAAGTTACTTTTTTTATCCGACAGTCAGCATACGAGTATTTTTATCAAGTTTAGATCCTGGTTGGACTATCGAGAAGATACACTGGTAATAAATGTGAAACTTTCTACAATTATTTTTTGCTAAGTTCCATGATATCATTGAAAGTGTCGATTTAATCAACGATTAAGGATCTTACATTTGATGGTATTGATTGTATTGTAATGTTTGCACATAATAACAATTAATATTTAATAACGATTATACCTATCATATTCTAGTTAGCGATAATCATCATCACAGTCACAGCTCAAATATGTCCCCACCGAGGGGCTATAGCCTACCCTAAGTTTTGCCTTAGTCAACCATGATGACCTAGTAGTATATACATATAATAGCGATAATGGCCTATTATAGCGATAGAATTCGCGCCAAAATACTTCGACAAATATTGATACCATTTAGAGATAGTTACTAGTACGTATGGATTATTTTTCAATTTATTTATTTCAATTAATAAAAACTGAGTTAAAATAATACACAATCCCAATTTATGAGTCATGATAGGCTCATGCACCACTGCACAGTACGCCATCAAAATTATAGGTACCTATATAAAAAATGGGTTTCGAAGTATCTAAATTGGGTTGATCGAAGATATCTAGAGAGTATTTCGATAAATCAACATTATATTATTTTCCGCACATACTTTTCAGTGGGTCAATGTTACCCTTACCCAGACTGATTTTACCCGAACGATAGCTAAAATATTTTGAATAGGTTTTTAGGGTAATTGGATTGAACTTGAATGGATATTTGGGTAAGTATATCGCTATAGTCACATTGTCGGTTAATGATTTTATATATTTAACGATATAAGATCTGCTCCTTTACTTTCTTTTTATTTGGCTCCAAACGTCGATAAAATATCGATAGTGGACAACCAACACTATTTCAAAGTATTCTAGAATAATGTTGAAAACGAGTTTTGTTAATTGTTTTTAGTAACGTGTAGCGATATGGTATATACATATATACCATATCGCTACACGTTACTCTGTCTCTGTCACAGAATAAGTAAAATAGTACTGAAGTATCTCTGTTAAGATTGACCGCAGTGGTCAGATATCGGTTAGGAGGACATTATTGTGAATCTTATGTTTGTTATAGGACAATCTATACAAATAAATAAAATTGAAGTGTCTGTTTGTAATGTCAAAATAAGAAGTTTTTACTAAATGGGTATGAATGTATATCGGGTACCAATAACATAAACACAATTTTTTTTTGTCTGTCTGTTTGTTCTCACTAATCTCCGGAACGGCTGGACCGATTTTGACGGGACTTTGACTAATAGATAGCTAATTAATTTATAAGGTATAACATAGGCTACTTTTTATCAACTTTAACAAAAGTTACTATTTAACGCGGACGAAGTCGCGGGTACAGCTAGTTTGTCATATTTTCATTTAATCGGGTGTTGCTTGATTTACTCAGGTGATTAACTCAACATCTATCATCATTGGTTTCTGATTCGGTGTATGTAAAAGTTGAAAAACGTATTAATTATTACAACAAAAAAAACCTTCATCCTTTGGTGAGAACCGATGGACATTATTACGGTGCCGATGGCATATAAAATCTATTAAGCATTTTTTGATAACTTAACTTACAAAGTTATTATACTCTACATTGCTTCGATAATTTTCCTTTTAATTTCAATATATTAACTACTAGCTTTACATTATACGCAGCTTCGCCCTCGTTGTTTTTGTGTACCCGTGGGAATTTTATATTTCCCCTTAGAAAAAATAATGTTGTCTGTTTATGTCTTGATTATGCAGCATCAGATCCAGGTTACCATATCATAGAAAAACCACCAAATAAACAATACACCAAAATTCAAATAATTCGGTCTTCGGAGAATGTTGGTGAGATCCCTTTATTCACTAGGAAATAAGCTGATGATCTTCAAATGCCTGAACAGATCTTTATAAATTATAGCTAAGAACCATGATGATCATGTCAGCTTTCAAAAAAAAACCGCATCAAAATCCATTCGTTTGGGAGCTATGATGCCATAGACAAACACATATATACTTACCTAGAAAATACACGTGTTAAACTTATAACGTTATAACATCCCTCTTTTTCCGTCGGGGGCACAGTCGGGGGTTAAAAAAGTCACTCTATAATTATCGATGCTACCGATCCTTGTCTTTGTGTTATTCCTAATGTGATCGGAATATTCGTTTATCCTGCCACATTGTATGAATTCTGAGGAATACATATAAATATGTATGACATATTATTAGTCTCTTAGATTGCCAAGTGGGCGAACATTCTTTGGAACATTTCTCATGAGTAAGCGTAGAAATCGCTCTATTTCAATTACCTAGAGGTAATCCATTGATACATCAATTTATCGAAACACTGTACATTAAATGGTTGTATAAAAACTCTGTATGTGCGCTATAATCTTTCTGAAATGTGAAGTGACGCAAAAAACGTGTGATTTGGTCTCAATTGATTGTATTCGTCGATGCATATTTACAAAGATTTTCACAACGAAAAATTACTGTCTGTAATTTGTCACTAAGATTTATGTAGTGTGAGAAGATAATAGAAGGCGTGGGTAAATCTAAAGGATTATTAAACACTTCCATACTAACTTTCAAAGTCTTTTATAAAAAAATTGGAGTTTGGAGTCGATCTACACTCTACAGGAACAAATCCCTATGTCGAAGCATGTCATTAAAACATAGGTAAGGTACACGTCATATTATACGAGATACAACTAGATACATACAACACGATGTTTGATGTTTCTGCAAGTATCACTTGCTCGCCTCTTTGTGTAAATGTTTTGTCTATTATTGTATGAGGCCAACGGCAGTTATTCTAGCCAAGTGGTTCCGTGTTTTGTTATAGAAATACGTTGGCAAAGAAGCAGGCTGCCCACCTGGTGGTAAGTGACTAGGTACCCTATAGTATACGTGATTCCTGTAGGCTTTGCAACTCTACAATCCCTACAAGCAGCTTGTAACATGAGATGTCAAGTAGTTATAGTATCCAGTAATTTCCCCGTTTGGAGTTGGAAGTTTCTCGACATCTTTTATCACCTTTTTTATTTTTTTGACAAGGTATGTGCAGCTTTCGAAGTTTACAATATTTGCAATTTGTCGTGTGTGATACCTAGTTCACTTTGGCATGCTATAAAAGGTTTTTGAATTTGATTGTCACTATGAAACGGCTGAATACCCTTAATGGATGGAGCAATTTCGTGAGAAATTTTGAAATTATTTCATTATAAATACATGAAGCGAGTTAAGATTAAAATGGATTCTTTAATCAGAAAGGGTTCGGCCATTTACCTCCTAGCTTTCAAAACATTATGCTTCAATATATTGTCAAGTAATTTGAGACGACCAGACCCAACAACTGTCGGATTGCGGATTCAATCGGAAAGCCCTGGAAAGTCACGTCCCGTCTCGCTTTGACGCGCCGCAATTAAATCAAGGACTTAATTGATAAATCCATGGCCGCTATAAAAACTGACAGGTATAGAGATTCCGTGGTTCGATTGTTTTCCGTCAGTTATGTATAAGGGGCAGCACGCCTTTTTTGAAGGCGGGATAATCTGCGGGATAAGTTTTTTTTAATGTCCGAGAACAATTTCCCGGAAAGCCCGTTAGGGATCAAGATGGCCCAGTTCATCGAACGGACCCACCTAGCAGAGTACTAGCAGTATAGGTACTATACCAGTTGGGATTTCGCTAAGGTGAGGTAACCAGATTTTGAGCTCGTTTGTGAATTATTTTAAAAAACTCTTGAAATTGATTCTATTGTATTTCATGCTCTTTTATAAGCTATTATTTCGATTTATCATCATTTTACGTTTATTCAAAAGTAATATTTGATAATGAATCAGATTTAAAATATTTGTTATTGACATCGTGTTAAAAGAATAGTGCAAAACGAATCACTACGAAGTTTGGCCGTAAATATGATGTTTACAAAATGGCCGTCATAACCTGCTTGTTTCCGACTCTTGTCGGTATTGTGTTCATTGAGTTCCTTGCTTTTTAGAGTTCCGTAGCCAAATGGCAATAAACGGAACCCTTATAGATTCGTCACGTCTGTATGTCTGTCTGTCCGTCCGTCCGTATGTCGCAGCCACTTTTCTCCGAAACTATAAGAACTGCACTGTTGAAACTTGGTAAGTGGATGTATTTTATAAACCGCATTAAGATTTTTACACAAAAATAGAAAAAACCAATAAATTTTGGGGGTTCCCCATACGTAGAACTAAAACTCAATTTTTTTTTCATCAAACCCATATACGTGTGGGGTATCTATGGATAGGTCTTCAAAAATCATATTACATTTTAGTAGGGATTTTACAGCTTCCTGTGGGAATTCTGAAAAATTCATTAGCGGGCGCCTACATAAGCCAACGAACTCTTGTACCGAATTAATAAATGTTTTTTTTTTAGTTTATTATCTACATAAAAAATCAACATCTGGTTATATTACTGTTTCTAGTTCCAGTTTCTGCGTTGATACCTCAGTCAGTACTGACTGACTGAGGTATTACGCGTAAATTGTAAATTGCAATTGAAGAATGATGAATGTGAAGAATGAAAGTGTAAATTGATTTGGAATTAAAAAAGTTAGATGTTGATCAGAGAACTTTCAACAAACAATCAAAAAAAGAAATTGCATGAGTAAACAAATAGTTGTATGGACTTGATTCTTTTGCGTTACCGCAGTAAAGATATTAAAAAAAATGAATTTTCTTGGTAATTTTCCTTTGATATATTATGACATGTGACACTAAAATAAGTAGGTAACAGATTTTTGCTTGAATTTGACCCCTGTAGTCAGTCAGTCAGTCACCAAAGACGTGCCAAAGCCTAAAAATACAGAATACAGAAGTATGAAGCACATGATTTCTCTACTCATGTGATATGAAGTGCAACATCAAACTTGTCAAGACAAAGGAAAGCGGTACATCTGTATTATAAGCCAAGTATAAAGTGTGAGAAACGAAACCTCGCTCTTTGATTTCCAAACGTGAAAAGGATACTGAACTTGACTGAACTCTATGTATAGGCAGTAACTATAAGGGCTCTAAGTGTTATTGATCTTATCAAACGAGATCCTATATAAATAAAAATTCCGTGACAAGGTGCTAAGCAGTTCATCGACACTAATACCGTTAATAGTCGATGTTTTTCATACCAGCCGTGTTATTGAAATATTGCAATTATTTTAGACTAGCTTCTGCCCGCGACTTCGTCTGCGTGGACTTCAATTTTGAACAATTTTCAATTTTCCCTCGGGAACTACTAAGGAATCGGTATAAAAGGTAGCCTATGTTCTTTTCCATGTCAAAGGCTACATGCATGCCAAATTTCATCCAAATCCGTTTAGCCGTTTTTGCGTGATTGAGTAACAAACATCCAAACATACAAACATCCAAACATCCACACTTTCACATTTGTAATATTAGTAGGATATATAATAATATATATATAGTAGGATAAGTACTAGTAAGCTATAGTAAAATTTTAATCAATATTTTTACAGAACCAAAAATTCATAAAATCCTTTTTTTTTTAATAGAACCCGCACCGACATGGAACATTTTATTTTATACATAAGAAATTCAGCAGAAATATTTTTTAATGGATTATATACAATTTTTTTTTTTTTTATGGATGGCCCGGCAAATGACCTCCTCCCGCCTGATGTTAAGCGGTGAAAGAGGCCCAAATGAGTTGACAGATAGAGTAGGGACGACATCCACTCTCCTACCTGCCCGCCCCTTGCCGGCCCAAAAGATGCTTTTTCACGCCTCTTTTGAAGGAACCCATGTTGTAGGATGGAGGAAACACGTGCGCAGGTAGAGAATTCCAAGTGTGGGATGAACGACAGAAGAAGGAATTTCGGAATTTCTTGGTACGGTGTGAAAAGGAGGACACAGTGTACGGATGACTCCGAAGGCCCTTACGCGTGTTTCTGTTAAGGAATGGAGAGGGAGGGATAAGGTTAAAGAGCTCCTCAGAGCATTCCCCATGGAACATTCGGTAAAAGGCGCCAAGAGAGGCGATGTCACGACGAAGTTGTAGAGGCTCGAGGGTGTTAGTTGCCTCTACATAGCCAATTATGCGAATAGCGCGACGCTGCAATCTGTCCAGAGCATCGAGGAGGTACTGAGCGGAGCCGTCCCAAAGGTGCGAGCAATATTCCACGCAAGACCTAACCTGAGTTTTATACAACAAGCATAGTTGGTCCGGCGCAAAATACCTACGCACCTTGTTCAGGACACCGAGTTTCCGTGAGGCAGTAGTTATGACGGATTCGATGTAGTCTCTGGGGTTCAGATCGCAGCGAATGTTCATTCCGAGCAAGGTGATGTTGCTCTGTGTGTGAAGGGTTGTGCCCTGAAGAGAAGGAAGGGGGAGGAAAGGTGACCTTTTCGCCGAGAACACGCACACCTGTGTTTTCTTAGCATTGAACTCAACAAGATTGTTGGAGCCCCATTCGGAGACGAGGTCCAGCGTCCTGTTGAGCTCAATGATAAGATTCTGCCTTTCCCTACCAATATTACCACGAGCAGCCCCTGAGCTTCCGTGATATCCCCCATGCACTGTACTGTCGTCTGCATAGCAATGTATAGCTCCCAAGGAAAGCATATCATTGATATGCAGAAGAAACAATGTGGGGGATAGAACGGAGCCTTGCGGAACACCAGCGTTCACTGCCACGAACCGCGAAGCGCAGCCATCAACGACAACGCGAATTCTACGCTCGTGGAGGAAGCTGGCAATCCACGTACAGAACTGCGCGGGTAATCCGTATGCCGGAAGCTTGGAAAGAAGAGCCTTGTGCCAGACTCTATCAAAAGCTTTGGCGATGTCGAGACTAATAGCCACCGATTCGCCGCGCTTATCGATAGATTCACCCCATTTGTGCAAAAGGAACGCTAGAAGGTCACCTGTAGACCGTTTAGGACGAAACCCATACTGTCGGTCATTAAGTAACGAGTGACCTTCCAGGTAACGGATCAGCTGGGTATTAAGGATCCTCTCCATGATTTTACACAAAATGGAAGTGACGGCTATAGGACGATAGTTAGCCGGATCAGAACGATCTCCCTTTTTGGGAACCGGCTGGACATTGGCCTCTTTCCAAGATTTCGGCACACAACCAGCAGAGAACGACAGACGGTATAGACGCGTAAGGACCGGAGTCAACTCCGCTGCACACTTCTTAAGAACAATCGCAGGAATGCCGTCTGGTCCACTTGCTTTTCGAGTATCGATCGACTGGAGCTCCGCCCGCACATCACGCTGTCTGATACGGATATCGGGCATGGTGCTGCCACAATGGGACAGTTTCGGAGGTTGTGTACCACAGTCATGGACACGGGAATGAGCCGCAAAGAGTTTTGCCAGGAGGTCGGCTTTCTCCTGCGGCTGATGAGCAAGTGAGCCATCGGCATGTCTCAGCGGTGGCAGCGAGGGTTGGCAGAAGTTTGATTGCACAGCTTTGGCCAGGCGCCAAAAAGAACGGCTACCCGTAGGGTGCGATAGTAGTTCCTGGCCCACTTGTGCAATGCGCTGAGCATCCGCTCTAATATAAGCCCTCTTACACAACTTGGTGGCATTATTGTAGGCTGTTTTCAGTAGGCTTGTATTGGGATCCTTAGATGCTCGGCCTCTGATCCAAGCGCGGTAAGCCAGCTGTTTGTTTTCAACAGCAGAGGCGCACTCGCGATTGAACCAGAGGTTACGTCTGCCTCTACTGACGAGATTGGAATGCGGAATATAATATTCCATTCCTAGTATGATCTCGTCAGCAACAGAGGTAGCGCAGGAGTCCGGATCCATCCTATTGAAACAGCGCTGCCACCAAGGAACAGATGCGTAATAATCCCGCATACCGTCCCAATCTGCTGACGCATAGTGCCATAGACGGCGTGCTGCAACCACAGGCGACGGTCGTGACGCCTGAGGCACTGAGACGGATACCAGGCAGTGATCCGAAGATCCTAGTGGAGCTCGAACCACCACCTGATATCCGTCAGGGCGATTTGTCAACAGAAGGTCCAATAAAGAGGGCGCTTGACCGATAATATCTGGTACCCTGGTGTGCTGGGTGACCAATTGTGTCAGGTCGTGCGTGAGAGCGAATGCGTGGGCAGTCCTTTTTTTTTTTTTTCTCGGGGGGAAATGCGTAACCGCACCGTACCCGCCGTTGGCTAGACAGCGAGCGTATGTGGGGCTCTCCCGGCAGGGTGCCAGGCCTACCCACTAAAACCCCCCGGTGTTCTCCCTGCCCTTATGGGCGCGCTAGGTAAGGTCCACACTGCGACTCCACTACCCACGCGCCCGGCGTGGGCAGTCCTACCCGCATGGTCAGTTTTAGAGGAACTTAACCACAACTCGTGGTGAGCATTGAAGTCCCCTAAAAACACCAGCTCGGCGGAAGGAAATCGCTCCTGCGCGTCATCTGCCACCCGACTTAGATGTTCAAAAAGTCGAGTTGTCTCCAAGTCACCACGATGGGAACGGTAGACGCAGACGTAGACACGGCAATGAGTGCCAATATCGACGTGTACCGCAAGGATGGAAAAGGAAGGTTCCTCCAAACAGCGCAGGCGACGACAGCAAACGTCCGCCCGGACGAACAAACAAACACCAGCCTTCGCCTTGAAGGACAAAATGCAATATTTATGAACGATTTGTGAATAATATGTTATAAAAACGTAAAACAAGAATGATGGCAACGTCTTTATTTTATTTCATACTATTTTTCATGAATAATTGCGAAATAAAAATACGCGAAACGGAACGCAACTTAATCTGCCAATATTTTATGACCTGTCAGATGTAAAGGTAAACATTATTTTTACGAATTTTTTTTACATTTTTATGTAAAAAATGGTTGTTGGTTTTATAAAAATAGACTCCAGAAACCTACCAAGCGTTAATGTCGATATGGTAGTAACTTTTTTGTTGAAAGTGCCGAGTTTTCGAATGTAGAAATGAAAGAAACTAAACTACTAGGTTAACACCCAGTTTCTGAAAGGCTGTTCAGCGATAAAATTAACTAACAAGCTGTTAATCTATTGCTAACTATGAATTGAGTTGCTGAAAGCTAAATCAACTT
Organism: Schoenobius gigantellus; assembly: GCA_963935595.1. Taxonomy (NCBI): domain Eukaryota; kingdom Metazoa; phylum Arthropoda; class Insecta; order Lepidoptera; family Crambidae; genus Schoenobius; species Schoenobius gigantellus. Next base: position 25,376,441 of record OZ012559.1, read on the forward strand.
ATCACTGTGTTAGTTGACATAGCTGTCAAATTTATTTCAAAATTATTAAGGAAAGACCCATTTTGGATTTCCAAAATAAATATGAATAAAACAAAATATATGATTTCAGCAATGTGACCGTGTCTAAAAATATTTCTAACAATTCAAAAATTCAAAATTCAAAAATCTTTATTCAACATAGGCCTTTACAGACACTTATTGACGTCAAAACAAAGCAAAACAATCTAATTTAATGAAATCATATTAACCTTGTATGTGCATACATCCTGAATATACTCAAGATGTCTGCAAATACAAGTAGGAATGAAAAAAAAAAAGTTGACTCTACACCTGTTCTGAAATTGGGAGAGCCTTCTCGAGAAGAACAGGCAAGAAACTCGAAAGGTCAAAATTTGTTATCTCCTCTTTTAAATCGCCATTTACAATTTTGATTTTGTTACAGGGTCGTCCATTGGAAGCTGACCTCAATGCAAAAGTTTGAGCTCAACTTCCATTACAAGAAGAGATGTGTTAATTCACATTATATAAGCTATTTCTGAGAAAAGTGCGTGAACTTAGCTTATAAATTGCTCTCACTGAATGTTTCTTTGAAACAAAACGCAATACATTGTTAAATATTAGAAATGAGAGTTCAAACCCAAGCTTTTTTGTCCGTCATGTAATCAGACACTTTATAATATGCTTTTTTAATAAGTACATCTTTGATTGCAACTTTAAATTTGTTTAAGCTGAGTTCTTGTATACAACTTGGGATTTTATTGTAGAAACGTATACACAGGCCTTTAAAAGAATTATTGATTTTTTGGAGCCTGGTATTTGGTAAAGCTAACATATTCCTTTGAATAGTATTAACTGGATGAATATCACTATTTTTACAAAACAAATGAATATTTTTACGAACATATATTAGATTCTCATAAATATATTGCGACGCTACTGTCATAATACCAATTTCTTTAAACTTTTCTGGCAAAGAATCTCTCATTTTAAGGTTATAGATGGCTCGAATAGCCCTTTTCTGGAGCACAAAAACGATCTGAATGTCGGCAGCATTGCCCCACAACAAAATGCCATATGACATCAAACTATGAAAGTATACAATGAAATGAAAGTATACCATATACAAGTTTTGCTGTATCAACATCAGTCAACTGACGTATCCATACAGCTTGAGCTGCAGAACTAAGTCTCTTTGACAATTTATCTATATGTGGGCCCCATTGCAGCTTAGAATCAAGTGTGATCCCAAGAAATACTGTGGTGTCCACGAGGTCAACACCTTTATCCTTTATTTTTACAGTGGTGTGAACCTCTTTTACATTGGGTAAAACAAATTTTATATATTTTGTTTTCCCTTCATTAAGTGACAGGTTGTTTACATTAAACCAATGAACAATTCTTGAGATAGAATTACTTACATGGTCATTCATTTGCAATCCTCTTTTAATTTTAAATAAAAGTGAAGTATCATCTGCAAATAACACTATCTCGTGCCTGTCCTGTATAAAATCAGGGAGGTCATTGACATATATAAGAAATAGAAAAGGACCAAGAATCGAACCCTGCGGAACTCCCATTTTAACTGCGGAACCTTGAGACCTTTTTCCATTGACGTCTACTTTTTGAATCCTTCCACTTAGATAAAAGAGTAGAAGATCCAGTGCAGTATCACGAAACCCATAGTGGTGTAATTTTCTGATCAAGGTTTCGTGATAAACGCAATCAAATGCCTTAGACAAATCACAAAAAATGACTAACGCATCGTGTGAGTCTTCCCAGGCTTCAAATATATGTTGTATTAACTCAACACCAGCATCGGTTGTTGAGCGACCCCTCCTAAAACCAAATTGTTTAGAGTGTAGAAGATTATTCCTATTAAAATAGCTTTGCATTTGCTCCAACATTATTTTTTGCTGCGACTCCGGGATCGATGCACGGCCGTCCGTGGTCAAGCACACCGGGTTAGAGGGGCTTGTCCCAAACCCAGCCAGCGCCAGCGAGCAGGCCACGGCTTACTCTGCACCCGGAGGAGCGGTGGGGGGAGGAGGGGCCCATTGGTCTTGTGGGGTGGTAGTCATATCCGGTGGTGGTGTCGCTTAGGCGAGTCACGCGCGCGAGCGGTGGGGTCCCGCGGCAGACTACAAGCCTGACCAGACCTCGTGTCGCCTACGACACGAGGTCTGGTCAGGTGGTGGCGTCGTCAGCGAAGTCGCTGACGAAGCGGAGTCTTGAACTACTAGGTTAAGTATTAAATCACAGTTAAGCTTTCGTGTTTCATTTAAAGCGTAAAGTACGAAAAGAAGGTTATCGTGTTACAGCCATTTTTTTCAACTTTAAATCAGATGGTCCAGTTAAAAACAATTTATGTAGGAACTTCTTTGAAGTTGATGGACACATTGGTATAAACTAGGTTACGCATTTCCCCCTGAGAAAAAAAAGGTATGAATTAGTTCCTTTCAATAAAAAGATTTCATTCACTAAAAAGTTACAAATAAAAAATATTTTACAAAAAATAAAAACCGATTTCAAAAAGACTGAAAAGTTTAAAATAATATAAGAATAGGTACAGACAACATCACACTTCTATATTAAAGTCGGTGACAAATTTTAAGACTTTCGATGGGATCATATACTCGTAGAAGTGTGATGTTGTAATAATAATAATAATAATAAATTCCTTTATTTCAAAAGTAATATTTACAGATTCTTGACGAGTTTTCCCTTTAAGTAGTCTAAGACACTTGTATTGGGAATAACTCGCTACTTCCCTTATGGTAGCTAAACTAAAGCGAACTTAATTTTGACTAAAACTAAGACTAAAAGCTAAGACAAAAGTACAAGCAGTTCTAGCGGCATTATAAACAATGTTAACGTGAGCGTGAATATTGGTATGTATGTGTGCGTAAGATGTGTGTGCGTAAGATGTGTGTGCGTGTGTGTGTGTGAGTGTGTGTTTATGTGTGTGTGTGTATGTGTGAGCGTGTTCAGTACTACTAAACTACCTCATTCTTATAAAAAGATTTTCAACTTCATCATAACTAAGTGAGTTCAACCATTCAATTAAAGTGTTTTTGCAGTTGTAAGATAACATTGGGTATATTTTAAGTATTTTATTTATTTTATTGTAAAGAAAGGCGGACTGACCTATATATTGCCTTCTGGCGAAAGCTGTATGAGAAGCAGTGACGGGAGCAACAATGTCCTTCCTTCTTTTATGACTCAGGTCAACATAAGGCAGAGATTTGTGACAGGTTAGGATAAGATTGAGAACGTAAAGTTTCCTGACTGTAAGTAGACCGCTCATTCTGTATAGTGTATCAGTAGGAAATCGATAAGGTTTAGAATAAATGACTTTAATAAGCGATCTTTGAGCTTTTTCTAATTCCAGAAAGTGTGTTTTATCAGCTCCACCCCAGATCGAGATACAGTAGGTGAGTACTGATTGAGCTAAAGCTACGTAGATTTTATTTTTAAGTTTATTTGACATGATCTGCCGTAGTGATTTGAAAACCCATAAGAGTTTCCTAATACGAGTAGTTAGCAATTCCAAATGTGAGTGCCAGCTAAGCCGTTGGTCAAGTATTATACCAAGGTATTTAGTTTGGCTGACCTTTTCAATAATGGGGCAGTTACAGTTCCGGTTTTCAGGGTTGGAGCATAAGTGGATCTTTATGATGAAGCTGTTTTCTGGTTGGGATTTATTAGAAGGAGTAAAACAGACGAAGTTCGTTTTCTGGGTATTTAAAGTAAGAAGATTTACTTTAAGCCAGTTAGACACAATCATTAATCCCCTCTCAGACCTTGCATGTACTGTACTCCAGGTCCTACCAGCAAAAACGAGCGCAGTGTCGTCCGCATATGAGTATATCCTGCCCCCGACCTCCTGAAGGTTACATAAGTCGTTTAAATAAATTAAAAACAGGGTCGGGCCGAGGACACTTCCCTGCGGAACTCCAAAACTAGGAGTAGCTTTGTCACTACGTAAACCATTCAAATTTACTTGCTGCGTTCTGTCCTGGAGGTAACTTTTGAAAAGCATGAGTGGGGTATCCCTTATACCGATGCTTTCCAATCTGTGTAAAAGAATAGGCACAGAGACGGTGTCGAAAGCCTTTTTTAGGTCTAAAAACACAGTAAGACATTTGTTGCCATTATCCACTTCTTATATGTGTTGTCTGTACCTAATATTTTTTCTTCAATTATATACATAGGTCACACCATAGGTGTAGGTATAACTTGTCGATGGGGGGGGGGGGGTCCGGATTAGACTTCAATTTGCCTTGTGTATCCGTACACTGATATAAAACCTGCTCCTTTTATCTACTTAGGAGGAAAAGTTCATTCTATCTAGTGTATGTTAATTTCCAATGGGAGGAGTTCGGACCCCAAGCCCCCCCATTACCCACGCCAATGGGTCACACTAACAGCCGGTTGTTAAACAAATATTTAAAAGGTTATTATCTACTACATTTGAAAATGGAACTCTTTAGCCGTCTACGGTAGAATACAATTTGCTTCATCTGACTGTCAATTATTTTCACATTGTGGCGTCATTTCAAAAACAGCGTAATTACAATAAAATGGGTTTAACTTAGTAAAATTTTCGTTATATGATTTTTTACGATTTCCGGTGTAATTTTACAGCTCAGTAGAGCCTCGCTCGGCTACAGTGTGCTTTTGACGGAGAAGCACCATGCATAGTTATTATAGCTGGTTTGCAAAATTCAAACGTGGTCGTGTCAATTTTCATGATAAATTCGCGAAGGTCGCCCGTGCACCGCTGTGAACAACAAAAAAGATTGATGATGTGCGCCGTATGATCGAAACAGACAGGTAAGTGACCTACCATGAGATCTAGGCATCTTTGGACATAAGGCATGAGTCAAATACAAATACAGGCAATCCTACACAAACATTTGGGTGTGAGAAAGCTGTGTTCTCGATGGATCCCATTGTCCGTTTTTTGAGTATTGTGACTCAAAAAACGGACAATATACAATACAAGTGATGCACACTTGGTGCCATGCGCTTGCCAGATACATCGAAGGGACATCAAAGGAGGATGCCCGATTTTGCCCCACTATCAAGGTTGATGACCAATAAAACGGTATTTCATATTAAATATATTTTATCAAAACGTGATTTTTCAGTGTAATATAAAACAGATAGAAGGTACGGGTTTTTTCGGCAAAATATTAAACACTTCGAAAATATTAAAGATTCGCCAATTGTCGTTGTGATCACTTGTGTTCCGTTACGATTGTCTTTATTTTTGTTCGTTATATACCCGAAAAAATAAAAATGGTTTTGAAAAAATGTGTGAAATGTACAGGCAATATTACGAAAAAAAGGCCTGGATTAGAGTGTAGTAGGTGTGAAAATATATTTCACGCCACAAATAACTGTACCAATTTAACTGCCAAACAAATAGCCAATCTCCGAGCAACAGATGGGCTGGAGTGGAGCTGCCAGGACTGCGTACAGAGCATTAGTAGACGCTCATCTTTCTTCACACCTGAAGAGGATTCAGAAGAAACAATGAAAACGGTGCAAATAGACATGGAGAAGTTGATGAAAGCTATTTCCACGGAAATAAAAAATCCCTCAAAGAAGAACTGCAGAGTTTCCAGGAATTTTTAGAATTTATTGGTGACCAGGTAACTGAAATTGAGAAAACCTTGAAAACCCAAAACAATAAGATTAAGCAGTTAGAAATTAAAAACATCGAATTAGTTAATGCAAAAAAACCTAGAACTTCGTCTTTCGGCAGCAGAGCAACGCCTCGATGAATCCGAGCAAAAAAGTTTATCCTCTTTTATCGAGATAGCTGGATTACCAAATATACCCAGCACTGATTTGACGAAAGTTATCCAAACCGTGGCAACTGAACTTAAAGTAAAAACCGAGGCAATAAACGAAATTCGCCAGGTAAAAGAACGAACAGAAAAATCCAGTTACCTTTTAGTGGAACTTCGATCTCAAAATTACCGAGATGAATGGCTGTAAAGAAATTGACTCTTGATGACATGTCCCTACCAGCCCCGAGTAAACAAAATATGAAGGGTAACATTTATGTGAGAGAAGCATTGACTAGAAAAATGAAATCAGTGCTGTATGAATCTAAACAACGGCTAACATCTCCGGCCGGCCCTTTCAAGTACGTATGGTGCAAATCAGGAAAAGTGTATGCTAAATTAAAGGACGACAGTAAAAATGTAGAAACTATTCACTCCCTCCAAAACATCGAGGCAGCACTTAAAAGAAACGGAGACGAGGATGAATTTGATGACGCCAATTAACTCGGCAGCGATCTAAGTTAAGTTTTTAATATCATCATTAGTGTAACAACAACGTTTGTACTTATATCTTCAATGTATGGTACCTATGTTTTTTACACATGTTTTTGGCAAATAAATATCTGAATCTGAATCTGAATCATATATCTTAAGAAAAAAAATCGTTCCTGTTTAAATTTTTTGATAAAATTTGATACCCTCAATAATAGTAACATACCAGTATTTAATTCTGAGTTATTTGATTGTATTAATGTAAATTCATTTTTTAGTAACATACCTTCACAGAACATTCATTTATCATGTGTTCATATTAACATCAGATCTATACTCAAAAATTTTTTGCACCTTGTACAACTTATTAGTAGCTCAACTCAAGAAATTGATCTAATTGTTTTATCTGAGGTAGGTATTTCTGATGAAATATCGAGTCACTTTCAGCTAATAGGCTATAGAATGCACACACAGCTCCGCACTCAACGCAAGGGAGGCGGCTTAATAATTTACGTTAAAAACTATCTCAAATTCACTCCGCATCCGATTAAGACAAACACATTTGAATACCTCGGCGGTACATTAAAAACACTCTACAATGACACTATAGCTGTATGTGCGATATATAGACCTCCGTCCTCAAATAAACTTTTATTTATTAAGGAACTTCAAAAAAACACTACATAACATTTCTTCAAACACTACTACAGTTGTACTGGGTGATATGAATATAGACCTTAAATGTCAAACGTAGATGTTTGACCTCTACGAGGTACCTCGACATGCTATCCGGGTATGGATTAGCGTGTGGAATATCGGACTACACTCGAATTGATAAAAGAAATAACATAATTACAAAATCATGCATTGATCATATTTTTACGCGGTCCCACACGCTAACTCCGTACACGGCTGCTGTCGACACTGTTCTGGCTGATCATCGCACAATTGTTGTTTGCCTGACCGCTAGTTCCGATCGCCGTACTACACAGGATGTTCCGCGGACTCGATATATTTTTACGATAAAAATTGCTTACACAAAGAACTTAACAACATAAACTGGATAGAAACTACTAATCTAGCCACCTCAGAGTCCGTGCACGGTTTTATCAAAGATTCCTTTAATAGTGCGTTAAAAAAATCTATGCGCTCGTTATGTACCAAATATAAATCTAGAAAAGCAGTACCCAGGTTATATGGTAATATACTCAAATTGTGTGAATTAAGGGATAAGTGTTTTAAACAATGGAGGAAAGACCCAGATAATTATGTTCTTCGTTTACAATATAATAAAATACGCAATAAGACGCACAAAACCTTGGAGTTCTACAGAAATCAATATTATAAATATCAAATTAAAGAAAACTATAGTAACCCTAAATAGCTATGGACTATACTAAATTCATTAAGTGGTAAAGTAGCACAATCCATTGATAACTTCATTATTGAAGCTTTTAAGTCTCAAAATTTAAGCGCGTATCAATTGTCAAATAAATTTGCCTATAGTTTCGATAGTTCCATAAAAACCATCCTACCAAACTGTAAAATAAGACTTTACAAAAGTAAAACTATTAAGCCTAATAATGTAAGTATGAGATTTCAAGCAGCGACACCGGATAAAATACATACCCCCAGTTTCTGAAAGGCTGATCAAAATAGTGTTCAACTAACATCCATGTCATCTTAACAGCAGTGTCAAATCAATTTGAGTTTCCGAAACGTTGGTTAGACAAAATTTACTTATCTTTAATAATTTGATTTCTCGTGAGAAATATTTTTAGACACGGTCACATCGCTGAAATCATATATTTTGTTTTATTCATAATATGTATTTTGGAAACCCAAATTGGGTCTTTCCTTAATAATTTTGAAATAAATTTGACAGCTGTGTCAACTAACACACTGATAAGTTGATTTAGCTTTCAGCAACTCAATTCATAGTTAACATTAGATTGACAGCTTGTTAGTTAATTTTATCGCTTAACAGCCTTTCGGAAACTGGGTGATAAGCTCATTAAGTCACTTAACAAAAAAAAAGCCCCAGGCTTAGACAAAATCAGCGTAGTAGATATACAGGCTATAAGTAACAACATATCTGCTGCTATATCCCATCTTATTAATATTAGCATAAAAACAGGGATATATCCTAATGACCTTAAATTAGGATGTGTTAGGCCTGTTTACAAAAAAGGTAAAAGAAATGACGAAAATAATTACAGACCAATTACCCTGCTATCACAGTCAATAAAATTGTAGAAAAGTACATTTGTGATCAAATTCATTGTTTTTATAGTAAAAATTCAATTATTAGTGGGTCACAATATGGTTTTCAAAAAAACATTGCTTCTTTCAAAGTTCACAGGTCACATTAATAAAGCCCTTAATGAAAAAAAAGCACGTTCTAACCTTATTTATAGATTTTTCACGCGCCTTTGATACATTGGATCACAATATTTTACTTTCGAAACTCGAAGAGTCTGGCCTTAGGGGCCCAATATACAACTGGTGTGCTGACTACCTAAAAAATAGGAGCAACCAGGGGGTCTACAATGAACACACGAAACCCGAACGAACTCCGTAATTTCGGGCTGTTTCTTACCACGAAAATATTACGGGCCCGTCAACGGAACGAAATCGGAGTTTGACGTTTGCTGTTACGGATAGCTTACTATGATCACCCGAACCCGACACGAAAATTGGATTTTGACATACAGATTTTCGGGCGTTCAACCTAACTTCTCACGAGAACTCAAGTGCTACCGTAAGAGTTTCGGATTAACATTTTAATCCAAAAATAAGTGAGTTATTGTCAATTTTACATCAGTTTGGGTTTTATTTGACTACTAAGAAGGTGTACTTAAGTATAATAGTTAACTATATAATATTTGTTGAAGTTATGGCATTCAACTTAAATTCAGTGCGAGGTGCGAGTCGTAGGAAACACTTGAAAGTATACTACAACTTCATAAATAACTCCAAAACACTTAAAAATGTAATCACAAAAAACGTAAATAAACAAAAGCAGCAAAAGCTATTTAGGTTTATAATGCTGCAGCAGGAAATATCCCCATAACATCAAAATGTTATTAGTGGAACGTGACATTCTAGATTAGGTTGGTTTATCACTTGCCGGGGGCCACTTTGCCACAGACTAAGAGCCCGGACTGTCATGGCGCGTTAAAGTGTAATAACAAAATGTTTTTGTTAAAAATTTGCATAACATACCCAGCTTTCCGCTAATCATTACTGTAGTTTATTAAATCAAAACTGTTTAAATACAAATAATTTTGATTATTTTTCTACTACCTTTTTCAATCATTCGTTCACTAACTTGTCAATGCGTCCGTACTAAACCTACGAATCCGAAAATAGTTCGTGGTAGCTACGAGTCACGTACTTCGTTCGGGTTACGGACGGGCCCGAAATTACGGACGAACATTTCATAGTAGACGTCCAGGTGCGTATATCTGACGGTCTTAGTGACTCATTTTCTGTCACCCATGGCACGGCTCAGGGATCAGTATGTGGACCCTGCACTTTTTGGCATATGTGAATGACATGAACGACATATTTCAGAGCAGCACCTCGTTTCAATTTGCGGATGACACTTGTATTGTCATCACAGGAAACGATCCCAAAGCTATTGCAGATCTACTTCAATGGGATTTTGATATTTTGAGTAAGTGGTGTCACGATGCAGGTTTAGTTCTTAATGCGACATAAACAAAGGTGATGCATATAAAATCTCTATATTTAAAATGTGAAAACTTTTTACCCAGGATGTAGCCCACACCCACAATTGCCTACATAAATTTACATCATGCGACTCTAAATACCCAAATATCGACCAAGTTAGCACCCATTTGTATTTAGGATTACTGATAGATGACAAATTTAATTGGGGCCCGCATATTGATAGAACATGTACTAAGCTACGAGCAGTTATGGCCAAGATGTATATAATAAAAAACCGCCTACCCTTTAAAACCAGGCTACTTCTTTATAATGCCTTCTTTGATTCAATAGTTTCGTACGGTCTCTCAAGCTATGGTCGAACACACAAAACCTACCTAGATCCTATCTACAACTTACAACTGAAAATTCTAAAACTAATAACTCCATTTAATATTAAAACTCAGTTTGCTGACGATTCTCAAGTTTTTAAATACTGTGAATCCCTGCCAATTCACGAAAAAGTTAAATTTTGTCTTCTTAAAGAACAATTTTTCAATTATCGGTATCAGTCTAAAATAGACCATCCTGTGTACACGCGATGCGTAGCACAAAAGAAACTAGTTACTTCAATAGCAAACAACTTTTATGGCAAGCGGACTAGTGCTTACTTAATTCCGCGATTAATTAATAATGTACCCTCATCCATAAGAACCACAATTAAAACTAGTAATATTAAAACTGTACTTAAAAAACACTTTCTCTGTAATTTATAAAGATGCCTATATATTATTGTGAATGTAAAGTTTGTTTTCTTTTGCTTGTAAAATTATTATTATATTTTTTTAATACGTGTTTAAGTCCTAAACGTAATATTATGTGTTTGTACTTACTTACTTACCTATACTTGACGAATCAATAATTTGTAAAGTGTCACACACAAACCCCAGAGGTTTAAGTGGCACTCTCATAGCAATAAATGTTTTTGTTTCTTTTTCAGTAAATAAAAAAAAACTTACATGTATTTCCTGTTACAAAAAATGCATAAACTACATATTTATGCATTTTTTCGTTGTAGGTACAATAACATATTTTTCAATGTTATGCATTATTTCTTTCATTACATTTTAAAATGTTTATTTCTGATAAATTATCAAATAATATTACATTGTATGACGACTCGTTTAGCGCAGAGGTCGAGTGATCACCTACTGCGCAAAGGGTCGCGGGTTCGATTCCCGTACGGGACAAATGTTTTGTATGGCCTACAGAAATTTGTTCCGGTCTGGGCGTATGTGCATGTGATATTCTATGTTTGTAACTGCACCCACGACACAGGAGAAAATCCTAGTGTGGGGCGACGTTTAAAAAAAAATAAAAGATAAATTGTATGTCTATGTCTATGTCTTGTGATTACATTTCATCATTTCAATTAAAAAGCATTTTTTTGCAATGACAACAGGTTGACAGATTGCATAGAATATAAAACCCCGTTTTCCACCTAAGCAAACAAGCTCTGACGATGGTCAAAAACCTTAGGAGCATTTACATTTTAGATTTTTGTTACACATTTGATTCCTTATTGTTGATAATACAATACTGGATATCAATAAGTAATAAGTATATCATACTATCAATATACTTATATATTGATAGTATATTGTAACTGACTTTTAATGATCGAAAGTTCAGCATAACTAGTTTGACGTCTTGCAACTATATGAGTCGCTTAGGTTAGATTTGGAGCAATTTTTATGAATATCTACAAAACTGCAGCTTTAATTAAAAAAACAATACTTGTTTTCTACTCAACGACGAAAAACGTTTAAAATGAGCCAATAGTTGTTACTGTTCATGGAAATTTGCAAATGGGGCAAGTGTCCATACAAAAGTGAGCATGGTCCTTTGGTGTGGGACATAATAACAGGTGACGAAACATGGATTTATAGCTACGATCTCAAAACGAAGTAGCAATCGAGCGTATGGGTCTTTCGAGATGAGCTGAAACCACAGAACACAGAAAGACGTTGACGACGAAAGGCAATTTTTTTTTTCTCGACTAGTGTAAGGTTCAGAACACCATTTTTCGATTTAGGGATCTGTTTCTGAAATTTTTGTTGTGTCCCCCACCTCTATCTGTTAAACGGTTATATATAATATAATATCTTTAATATCTTTATTTCATATCACAAACAAACATACAACAAGACACGCAAAAAATATTGGACAAGGACAATTGTTTGTGCGAGATTGATGCCTATGCTAAGTAAAGTACCTGTGTTACAGGACATCAATCTCCCACCACTTCGAACCACCATGGGCTCAGTAGAGAGACAAACAGTGACAATCAACAAAGATAATACAGAACAAAGATAGAACATAATAACAACATTAGAATAATATAAATGAAGCTACAGTAATAGCTTTGTTATTGTAGTAAAAAAGTGTGTGTGGGTGTTGTGTGTGTGTGTGTTTGCGTGCGTGTGCATGTATGTTGGTGTATGTATGTGAGTGTTTGTGTGTGTATGTGTGTGTATATTTGTGTATGTATTTATGTATTATTTCGTAACAGCCACAAGATTTTCTGTATCCTCGTAATTCAGGTCTAACAACCACTGTATTATTTTCTTCCTACAGGCGTGCTTAGGAAGGGGGTATATATTTAGTTTTACATTGAGTTTATTATATAAGAAGTCCCCCAGAAAGTAAAAGAATTTCTGTGAAAATCTTGTATTAAATGGTAGGGTTGTGCAGACAGTTCCCTTTCTACGACGACGGTGTGACATTAGGAGAGGGTCGTATGCGAGAAGAGAGTGCTTGTGAAGTACCACCGACAGAACAAATAATTGTCGCACTGTAGGCACCTTCCAATACTTATAAAGATCTGTAGTAGAAAAAGTGAAGGGGAGGGATGCAGCGACTTTCAGGACAGCTCTTTGGGCCCTCTCAACTCGTAATAGGTGGGTTTTGTAAGCACCACCCCAGGAGGAAACACAATAACTCAACAGGGACTGGCACAGAGACTGGTAGACCATTTTAAGAACGGAGTGGTCAGCGACGTATCTCAAGGTTTTAAAGATATAAATCAACTTCCTGACTCTCGCCGACAAAAGATCAAGGTGAGCCCGGAAGTTGAGATTTGAATCCAACATTACACCTAGGTATTTGATGGTTTTAGTATAAGCTAACAATGCTCTTTTGTCAGACATATGTTTTCGTGTGATATAAGTCTGCTATCAGATGTCTGTCCACAACAATTAATGGAGAAGGCCATGTACTTGGTCTTAGTTACATTAAGTGACAGTGAGTTGTTAAAAAGCCAGTCAGATACCTGATTCAAACCCTCCTGTGTATATTGGAAGACCTTGCACCAGTCACTAGCACGAAACAGCATGGCAGTGTCATCGGCAAACGCGATAAGCTTTCCATTTTGTAATTTTGTTTGACATTATTGGTTGATATAAATAAGAAACAACGTAGGCCCAAGGACACTGCTCTGTGGAACGCCATGAGTAACTGGCAGCTCAGTGCTAGTCCATTTGCCAATTTTTACAGCCTAGAAACGATTGTTCAGGTAACTGGTGAAAAGCTGGTGGGCTATACCTCTAACGCCTATGTTCTCCAACCTATCCAGTAAGATTGTGACAGAAACCGTGTCGAAAGCTTTGGCCAAATTGAGGAAGATACCTATAACTTTATCTTTATCATCTAAGCTCCTGGCTACAAAGTCGGTCAGAGCATGAACCGCATCATCAGTTGACCTCCCTGAACGGAAACCTTACTGTGACGGCGATAATAAGTTGTTGCTTTCCAGGAAGTCAATCAGACGCTTGTTCATTATCCTTTCCAATATTTTAGATAGCACAGGGAGTAAGGAGATAGGTCTATAGTTTTCGACACTGTCCCTGCCACCACTCTTATGGATAGGCGTAATTATTGATTTTTTATAAATATCTGGAAAAACTCCCGTTTTAATGGCGAGGTTGCATATAAAAGTAATAGGAGAAATAAGAATACTCCGGTGTTTCTTTAGTAGGCGTCCCGATATCCTATCAAAACCCATAGCACATGCGTCTCGAAGGTTCATGATAATGCCTTCAATCTCGACCTCATCCGTGGGTAGTAGAACCAGTGAGTTAGATGAAGACGAGGTGTTCTTAGCTAGACAGGCGTTGGTTCCACGTGTAATATTTGTAACTATGGTTTTGCCAATACTAGCGAAGTAACCATTCACACCATCAACGCTACCCTGGGGATTGTTAGAAGATACCAAGTGTGATGCAGGGCATTTGGCTTTCTGATGTTGTGTGATGTTTTTTATAGCCTCCCAAAGTTTCCTACTGCTGTTATATGACTTTTGTATAAGGTCTTTTTCATACGCCCGTTTAACGTTTTTTAAAAGCGAATTGCAAAAATTTCTGTACCGTTTATACGTACACGCAGAGAAATATCTGGCTACCTTTACGAGAAAAAACGCTACTGTAACTAGAACTTCTGTTTGCAACCGTGATAGCAAGACTCGCGAGTTGACTTTACAAAAACCATTCTGTTATTATTTTTACCTATCGGTTTATTAATAACAACTAGATGTTTAGTGTAACTGACCAAACAATATAATACTCACTACAAGGTAAATATCGCGCCTGTTACAATACCAATGTAATTGTAACTATACGGCAAGTAGACATTACTAGATCTATTGTAAGGACTACTATGCAATCTGGTAAACATACACACTTGTTTTTTTGGGTTTACTAAATACTTTGCTGTATCTACTAATGAATTTGTGTAACATAACGACGTGAACTTTAATAATAACTATTCGTATTGCAACGCTAGCTTTATGATTTTTGTAACAAGTACAATACACATTGTAGCATAGCATCCTAAGTATTGTTACAGCTACTATTTCGTATGCAGTACCTACTGGTTTAGATGAAGCCTGCAATCTAGTGCACTTACAGTACTAACGGGTACTCTCAGGCTTTTAGTAGACAAAAATACAATTTTATTTGTCTTAGTATAAGTAAATAAAAGTATATTTTCTCCATTAAAAGCCTAAAAGGGATCCGTTGTTGTAGCTGTCAGTCCACTGGATTGCAGGCGCTCCATCTAAACACAGTCCATAGAGCCATCAGTAAGTGTGACGTCTTTAAAAATTTATAAAATAATGCCTTTTTCATAACAATATCCAAAGACTCCGATTATCTAGTATCATAATAAAAATAAGTCGAACATAGAGTTAATAAACTTAATACTAAGTTTAACAGGTGTTAGAATCATGGAAATTGAGATTATCGGCATTTTTGTTAAGACGTCACACGCGCTACGGCTCCATAGACAGGTTTAGGTTTCCTGGAATCAAAAATAAAAATATCAAGTACATAGAAAAATGACATTTATTTATAATCATCACATTACATTACTTACATAGGTACATAGTTACAGGTGAATAAAATTCTGTTAAAAATAGGAAATACTTACAGGGCTGCTGCTGGTAATTGGTATTTCTGGGCATTCTGAGTTAGTTAATTTGTTCCAATTGTCCAAGTTTTTTAAAAATTTGGCCCGATCTCCAATTGGAGGGATTAGTTCTCTAACTAGACTACTGTCGAGCATCGACAGTGTCGATATTGTTTTATTATTTACTGAAAAATCATAAAAAATATATAAAAATTATTATCACGCATGCAAGAAAGTCCCAGCGCAAAAAGCATAATTTTTGACCTAGTCCATCAGTAACATGGTACATCATTAACCGGAACTAGATCATTTAGTAACTGCGAATCCATGTTTCTTAGTACATACAATACATTAAATACATATAAACATAATTAGGTATTGTTAAAGATGCAATAATTATTGATGTTTTGGTTCAATACTTGGTAACCTAGGTTTTATAAAACAAGCCTATTGACTAGTTATCCATTTCGCCTATTTTGGAGCTGAGCTGACACATTCGGTGACCTGTGTGCCAAACTGATTCAGATATGAATATGACTGTGTCAGTCAAAGAAAGTATCTACCTACTAGCTAATAATTTATCGCGTTTCCTTATTAAAATGAAATTCCACGAATAACTTCAAAACTTTGACTGTAAACTTATAAAGTCATTAATGTACCCACTTACCTACTTAATTAAATTGAATAATAGCTATGAATACCACAAAACAAGAAGATTGTTATACCAAGGTACCAACTTACCTTCAAAAGTATTAATATATTGAGGTAAACCCCACTGCTGCAATCACTGTAGGATATCTCCATCTATGTCATCAGACATCACACAAATTTAATAAGCAAACTCTCAAATAATTAGCAATACTACGTTGAGTTGAGTGAGCGCTCAGCGCGGTCGAAAACACAATCCACAATGGCGGGCGGCTGCTCCGCTAGGAGTAATACGAGAATACTAATCGTTTTGTCATGCAAGTTTTTCGATTGTTTACAAAAACACAGTTTAAATAAACAGAACAAGATACTTAGCTATGAATACCACCTCGATTGTTATTGTAACATTACTATTTTAAATATTTTGAAACACGCTAACAGAATAGCACGGATTAATACATACATTGTACCGTTTACTGTTTCCGGGGTGGTTATTACTATAATATTCTTGTTAAGCCATAACACTATTTCAAAAGTAAACCAAACTAAACGAATATTATGCGACACTTAGAACGACACGTACTGCAAACAATAATGTAGTTGTAATAAAAAGATTATTGTTTTGATTACAGACACACTGGTAGTCCATCAGTAACATGGTACATCATTAACCGGAACTAGATCATTTAGTAACTGCGAATCCCTGTTTCTTAGTACATAGAATACAATAAATACATATTAACATAATTATTGTTAAGGATGCAATAATTATTGATGTTTTAGTTCAATAATGTTTTTTTGTGAGCTACATTAATCAAATAATATAATGAAACATACGATTAGTAAAAGTGAATATTAAGTCGTAGAGATAACAAGGACCAAGTATTTCACACTAGAAAAGTTGTAACCTAATTTAACAATTCGATTCAGTAGTTCTGTTTGTTACCAATTTCTCTGCGTGTAGTAAGTATCACCATATCATTGTGAAAAAAATTACAGCAGTTGTATATAACGAAGTTTAAAGTAAAACTATCAGAGTTGAGTACTAAGTACAAACTAAAAAGTTATAGACAACCAACTTATAAAATCTACTAGGAAAAGTAAAATTGATTGAAAATTAGTACTGAATATAAATTTACAAACCACGTGAAGTTAAGAAATATAAAATCATTGCAGCTTTAACAATAATAATAATGCCTAATTTAATAGCAACGTGTTGTGAGATGTGAGTGTGAACTCAAGTTGGCATTTGCAACTACGGAACCCTACACTGCGCGTGGCCCGACACGCACTTGGCCGGTTTTTTTGGAATCCAGTATAGCTAAGCTAGTTTTTTTTAAAAAAAAAAGCGTCGCCCCACCCTAGGATTTTCTCCTGTGTCGTGGGTGCAGTTACAAACATAGAATGTCACATGCACATACACGCCCAGACCGAAGTTTTTAAGATGATGGGCACGCACGATGAGCGTCCTACATTTTTTTACACTGTAGCTGATCAAACATGAAAGAAAATTAATTTCATTTTGAAGTTTCTTTGTTTTTTAATTTTTGGCTTTTCGGCGTTTCGGAGTTAATGTACATTAATGTACCTATTAATAGTAGATTTTACAACAAGTGCACAAAACGAACTCGGCTCGGGGTGATAGTAATGTCGAGGATAAAATGGTTTTGTGGACGAGCTATAAACTCTGCTTTTCACTTCGATTGCGAGGAAATAAAACAGTAGTATAACATAACATTTCTTTAATAAAAATTCAAAGTAAAATTAGTAGAGTTTTGAATACTGAAGGAAATTGTTTATGTCTTAAAAAACACATAAGGCAAATAAATTAAAGTAAATATAATAAAATAACAAATTCTATATAAACGTCTTATCGTGTTTGGCTGTATGGCTCATTTTCTTTGCCTTAATATAGATACGATTTATGTATGAATAGATTTTGTGCAGCCTATATCCTGCACAAATAAGCACTTTTAGAGCATGAGAAGTGAAAATGAAATAAATACAATACAATTCCATTCCCAGCTAATGTAGATTCGAGCAGCCTGCAAACCTAATTAGTTTTATTTAGATTTGTTAATACTCCTGGCCTCGAGAATCACGCTACATTCTCACGTAGGTAATTTCATTTAGTTAGATATTGACATTTTTAATCACTTTTACATTCTGCAAATGGGACGTTCTGCTCGTAAACAAACGTAAACCATTATTATTTACTTGATTTCTGAGAATCACCGAATCATCTTATACTTTCGATTTGAATGGAATGCTATGTTATCGTCTCTCTCTCTCAAAAGTATATTTCGTTATTAAATAATATTTTAATCTTTTAATCTTTGTTCGAGGCAATTTGAATTCAGTCCAAATTATTATCGTTACGTAGCCGTTGAAAGTTTAAGGCATCCTTTAATTATACTTTCAATTAAAAACCACGGGCTTAAATTGCTATTCAAATTTTTTTGGGAAAATTTATGTTATTACATTTACCTCATAGTTCGTAGAATTACTTGTGTCGAGGATGACTTTAAGATTCGTGGCGAGCTGTCATGTTAGGTAATAATTATATTTGTTTCGGCGTCATTTGTGTAGATTTCAGACGTGGCAATAATGAAAAGGATTTTTTTAGCTTTAAGCCAGACCATGACCTTCAGTAACTTACCTTTTCCAACTCATTAAGTACTAAGTTGTATAACGTGCTTTTTAAACAACTTAGAGAACATGCTTTTAAGATGAAATAATATAACTAAACGTTTTTTTTAATAATTTGATAACTGCCTCCTTGGTTCAGTGTGTGAGACCATCCGGAATTTATATAGAGGTCCGAGGTTTGATTTTCCGTGGAGGCAGAAGGTTTTTTGCAGGAATGCCTGTATTACAGAGCACCAGGGCTCTCAAATCAATTGTTGTGTTCCGACAATCAAAGGTGGGGTATAGTTCCTCAATTGTTGAGAAGTCCGGGTGAAGCTCGCTTCTGTTCCATAACTGACAATATGAGGTCACTTATCATCATGTGAGATGGAGGCCAAGAGCTGCAATTATAACTGCAATGCAGTCAATGGTGATCTTAAGGCGCATAGTGGTCCCAATGACCTTGCGTCGATCGTCCCGCACTGATTACATAGGAGTGAGTGAGAGTGAGGGGAATATTTAAGCAAACCTTTACGCGTAAGATGAATTATTTCAATTAAAAATTAATAAAGGCGAATAAGAAAAATCAAAAAACCATCCGCTAGAATATTGTTCACTTTATTTATTGAAATTGAAAGTATATGATTTAACCTTATATTTACGACGCGATTAGGTTTAAAGTTTTAAAATCGAGGCATGTTTGGGTCATATTTTAACCAAGTTCTAATTAATTATTAAAAAAATTAAAAAGACCATCCTCTAAAGAATGCGTTGAATAATAACATATCTTTTTTAAAGATTTTTTTATTCAATTTTTATGAAGAGAACCGGTTTTTTCTGCAGTGTTTTTTTTATGATTGACCCTTCTATGCGCCTTAAATGCCACGTGAAACCACTGTGCGACTAAAAGTGGCAAAAAACGGTACAAATCGAAACTATTGTGCAATTAATGGCGCTATAAGTTTTCACAATAATACCTTAGGTTTCTGCTGCGGTTATACGCTGTAATTTCAGCTGTTATCGAACTCTCGCCTAATTCTGACCCCCTTATGCCACCCCTATAGACTTTGGAGCTTTAAGGAAAGCTGTATTTTTCACTAGTGTGCTAGTTGGGCTTCCCTGTTATATGTTTAAAAATATTAATACCATGAGATCAGCCACAGCCAAATGCATCAGCAGCACATCGAGCCGACTGGCGCGGCCGGCGCGCCGCCTGCGCACGAGCTGCGACAACACCGTGATGTTGCCCGTCGCCGATATCATCATCAGCACACTGTACACCGTTATGGACACCATGTGCCCGTGGTTGAAGCGCATGTCCAGCGGCAGCTCGTCGAAACTTTCGTTCAAATGAGTCCAGTTCTTCTGCGACGCCCCGCCGGGGCCCGACACCTTTTCGTCTATATTCATGGTGCTTTGTGGTTCAATACTGTCAGATCACATCGCTGGCGTTACACTGAGCACATCTTGTCCTACACACTCGTGGCGACGACATCTGAAACAAGAGACGAATTTCTTTAGTGGACATTGTTATGAATCCATAGAGCGGCTTTATCACGAAATATTCGGTCTGAATAGACAATAGGCAACATTTATTAAATAATCGAGCAACGTAAACTGTAAAGACGCTGCTTTGACTAACTCATTTTAATAAGCGCCAATGAGCGCCTGAATTCTAATTCGTCTGATAGGTATGCGGCTTCCCGCAACTGAACTAATCTTATTTTGAGCTTGGAATATAATTAATGTTTTATTTCAGACTTTGATCGATAACACGATTAATTTGTAAGTGGGGCACCAAATTTGATGAAAAGAGTTGGACGATTAAATTATTGCGTATGTTAATTGCGTCTCCGTTTTAATGTGCCCTATAAATGTTCTACGTTCAATGTTATATTCAAAATTGTTTGAAGGTATGTATGTCTGCCCAATGATGCTCAAGAATGTAAGTACTTGTTGAACATTGACTTTTGATATAGGGTTCCACTTCCGTTGTTATTGTGAATGCCTGCGACGTACCTAATACATGTTATTGAACGCATTCAAAGTACTCCCATAAAACAGTGGCTTTATCTGCGGAGTTTTCTTCAATAGAAGATTGTTGTACAAGGGGCTAAAATGACCTCTTATATATGAGCTATTTTTACTCTTCAGCCTTTAGCGAGGGAGTAAATAGAAACCAAGCTATAATTAGTTTTTAGCGCCGTGTGTTACATTTCTCTACATTTCACTACAATTGCGAGAAAATAAAATAATCCAATACAATACCAAATAAATTCAATATGTAATATATTGCGCCAATGGCTTTTTTATTTGTACTGTAACCGAGTTGCAACGCAATGCACGCATTCTACCAAAATAATAGCCGCTTGCAGTTCCATTTTCAGAAATAATAAATGTTATATTTTTATGAGACAGTAATAAGTCGATTCATTAGTCATGATTATTCTAGTATGTTTTTAAGTATGTATTTAATTTTTTAGACTCTTTGTTAACAGACAAAAATATATAAAAAAAACTGATTTCTGTGTGTTCCTTAATTTCAGTTAACCTAGTCCTAGTCCTTAGTGGAATGACTTGGAAGTCTTAAAAAAAACAAAAACTCCAAAATAATTTATAACAAAAGTTATACTAAATTCTTTTAATATATCTAATTCTCATGTCACATTGTCTGTAACCAAACGGCTTGACCGATTTTTATTAAATTGTTTGTGTACATTCGGTAGGTCTGAGTCGGTCGGTCGTAAACTATTTTTTATACCCCTATTTGATAAGGGTCTTCTTTTTGGACACATATTATGGCAAAACGTAGTTCGCGGGCACAGCTAGTAAAATACATACATACTACATAGTATAAAACAAAGTCGCTTTCTGCTGTCTGTCTGTCCCTATGTACGAGTATGTTTAGATCTTTAAAACTACGCAACGGATTTTGATGCAGTTTTTTTAATAGATGGATGATTCAAGAGTAAGGTTTATGTGTGTACTACATGCATAATATAGTAGAGAAACACTGATAATTTTAGAGGTTTCTAATGTGATGTCGTAAATAAACACATTTTTTTTCGCTTACATTGCAAACGCTGGCTGAACCCTACGAGATAGATCAAAATAATGTACTACAGTATTGTACACCTTAAAACTACCGATGGTATATGTCTATCTCTAAGGGATAACCCACAATAACAATTTTTTATCCTTTACTTTTTATGAGAAATAATGGCTTATTTACGAAGCGATTTTAAGCAATACAGCATTAATCCTTCTCCAATTACGTACCTTAAATACATTGTGTATTTAATATAGATCAATATGGCCCTTTACAGCATGTAATTTAAATTATTATTTCCGAACGCGTCGAAGGCCTCGCTTCGCTCTATAGCACTTTATTATTATATTAGCAGGACAAAAGAGCTGTGAAAGTTGTATATAATGACATTCTGTAGTATATTTAGTATCAGCATTGCAACCGTGCGAAGCAGGGGCGGGTCGCTAGTTAAAACTAAAGCTTGAAAACTATGCATACTGTATTCGGAAACAACAATTGTTTATTATGTACAATCCGTACTGTCTACAATCCGCAGATTCTACGGTCACGCTACGTTTGGCACCGACTACGGACTACGAACACCGTAGACCCCACAAATGAATTTACAGCGGAACGTTTCGACCAATTGAATATTCGATAAAACGATATTGGCACATTCCGATTTGGTCGAAGCGTTTATTTTCGGTTTGCCTTTTGGCCCTCATTTCATGTGGACTACGATTAACCCTTAACCACCTACCAGCGGTCTCAGAGACCGCAACGATTTTTCAAATTTAAATATTTCCATTAGTGAGTGGCGTACATCACAGAGCGTTCGTGTACCTTTTCTACACACTAATCAGTGTCGCGCTTGCGCTTGGCAAGTGTGAACGTGCGCGCCAAAGACATTATAAGAGTAGACCAACAATGCAAACGAAATGTATGAAGTCCCCTTCAACCAATTTTGATATGATAATAGCTAAATAAATAAGCATAATTAAGAGTCATCGGTAATAAATAATGTTACAATGTGATTTAGTTTTTATTACTGTTCGTTTTTTACACTACAAAACGAAGTTATTTGGGCATGTTTAAGTATTTTTATAACTTGACGCGCGCTCGACAGTCGAATGCAGTACAAATACAGTATGGTAGCGGCCGCCTGACCGCTGTTGTGGTTGAAGGGGGTTTCTTAGAGGCCGCGCGTATTGTCAGTCTATCTCTTATAATGTCTTTGGTGCGCGCGTTTGGCCAGGGTAAGTAAAAATATTTGCCAGCTGTCTCCGTGACCGCATGTAGGTGGTTGTGTGACTTTTGTGCGTTTATTTATTTTTCTGTTTTAGTGTGAAAATGAACAAAAATTACGAAAATATTGAAAAATGGCTTCAGCAAGAGATCTCAGATGACGAAAACATTTCTAGCGACAATTGCAGTGACGTCGAAACTGATATAACCACTCGAGTGCAGACTGAAGAGTATAAATCCGAATCTGAAATTGAAGGTGACGACGATCAAAATAGCTTGCCGGAACCAACAGCCTCTTCAAGGTCACAATCTCCATCCAGCTCTCCAGAAGAAAACGACTCGTTGGAAGATAATATTCCGCCGTAAAGTGCCAATTTGTTTGGAGTGCTCAAAAAAAATGTGCTGTAACTGCCATAAAAAAATGTAAAAGTTTAGGCATTGCAATTTTGTTAAATTTTTAATATTTTGTTAATTTTTTATTTTTATTTTATTTTTAGTTTATTGAAATAATTAGAAATATGAAAAAGAAGTAAAAAATTTAAGTTCCTAATGATAAAGTTCTCGATTTCTTACTATAGTTATTTTTAGTGCCTTAATTGATAATTCTTAAATGTTTTACCATTTTTATAAAACTTTGCTATAACTGTTGCTGATTTGTGGTGCTTAAATAAAGTGATTGAGTATAAACATGCATTTTATTTCACTGAACTTAAATTTGTTAAATTTGTAATCCCAAAATAAACGCAACAATCCATCAGAGGTCTCTGCGACCGCAAGTAGGTGGTTAAAGGACAAAAATAGGTGCTAGGTCGTTAAGGGTAAATTAAATATCCATATTTTAGACTTAAAAAATAAAAACATTATTCAAATTATATAATGAATCAAAATATTTACAATTAAATAATCGGTGTACATATACGAGTAAACAAAGTATCGTGAAAATTACATCGTCCAAGTAAACAAAAATGCTCATAAAATAAAAACTTCTGGGCCAAACTGAATTATATTTTTATGGGACCAAATGGATATAAGAGCTTGTAATAAAATGAAGTTGTTACTTATATATAAATATTTCTTAGAACAATGTAAAACTGATATTTTCATTGAATTCTGCTTTCATACTTATTTGCATTACTTACTCATATATATATTTTTTTTATTTAATTATTAATATTTATGTCAAATAACTAATAACTACGAATCGAATAACCCGCCCCGAATCGAACCCGGCGCAAAGGTGCCCATGATGCTAGCAGCATTACCACGCTGAATAGCGATGGCCATCCGTTGTACCAGGAACGAGCCGGAACGGGAGTCTCCGCCGTGCTCCCTAATTCGGCGACCAATTTCTGTCATCAAGGTTTTGGCCTCGGCTCCCCAGCTACCCAGAGTTTCGACTGCAATGGGCACAAAGTGATAAAGCGGCTCCATTGTCGCGTATTTTGCTCGCTTTTTGTTAGCGGCATCCTCAGCCGCCGCTGCCGGTAAGTGGACGGTGCGACCCAAGTGCGAAGCCGCGACAGTGCTCACGCACGTAGCGTCCCATACCAGGCACCTGCCGTGCTTCCATGGAACCAAGGTCAAACCATCCGGTCGTTTGCCATCTGACCGGCTTAGACCTGGTGGTTCCAGTACGCACGGGATATTGGCCGATATGAGTGCCCTGCGGACTATGTACAATTAAATTAAAAATATATTCAAAACAGAAATTATATTTAGTTTAAATTCAAATGACTTGTTAATTCAAATACTCTGCAAAATTTATTTTTTCGTTCAAAATCGAACTAATTTGATTTCTGCAACCTCTTCGGAACTCTATAAAGTTTAATGATGAATAACCAGCTTGTCGCTAATATTTTTTGAGAATGCCTGGAAGAGATTGCTCTTTAACTGTAAGGCCAGCTATTGTTACATTTTTATTCTTAATTCTTTTGTTAGTTCTATTGTACTTTGTCTTTGTGTGTAATAAAGTGTTTTATTATCATTTTCTAACTAAAATGACGGCGTTAGAAATCATAATTTGATCAAATCAAATCAGCATCGATACTATATAACCATGTCTCAAGGAAAAACCTGATTGATATTTCAACGTTGTTAAGATGTTCATGTTCAGGCTCAGGATGCTAAAAATAAGATAACCTCAAATTTCAATCGTTTATGGAGGATATTATGTAAGAGTGACTGTATGAAATTATATTGTGGATTTATCGAGGCTAATACTATTATAATATCTACTCGTATTTTTGAAGATTGTTAATGAACATATTTTTAAAGAAAACCCGACATTACCATACAAGCATAGATAAACAGTAAGTACCTAAAAATACTTGGATATCGTTAAATTGGCACTTGCAATGAACTCATGACTCACTTGGAATAGAACCGTTATCTATCGAGAGATATAATTTTATTAGAGGCAGATATTCTTAATATGTATTTTGTGACTTGAATTTTCTATAAATCATATCACACTGTGTGTGTGTGTGTGTGTGTGTGCGTGTGTGTGTATGTGTGTCGACCATGTTCTGAAACAAATTTCCAATTATTTTAATCTATCTACTCGTAATTATATTGACCTTGTCCTTTTCAAGTTGATTGTCTAATGATCAAATACCTGTAATGGAAATTTTATCACACCTGTTAGTTATGTTGATGTATTAAATGTACATTCACATTTTATGAGGCACTTTGTTCGGTAGACAATGTGATCCAGTGAATTGAACATTCCAAGTTAAAACTTATTCTAGTAACAAAATTATCGTGGCCCTAAAGTTGCATTAGTACGTTATCGAGTTGATTAATTCAACTATTTGGAATTGATGTTTTGTTATCTGAACAATGGGAAAAAGACCACCATCAACCTAACCAATTGGAAACATTCGATATTTCGAACAATGAATCACGTAGACCGGTCGTAATTTTCTTATTCCCGACCGAGACGACACAAACACCCTTTAATTCTGCTCTTGCCACCCTTAAATTTTATAGGTAAGTCCAACGTGTTTCAGGTTTGTTCCTAAGCTGTTCACGTATTTGCGTCTGGTAGTCATAAACCGAGCTGATGATAAAAGGATCCTTAACTTTGAGTTAGGCCACCAGAATCCTCTAGCTCGATCCCCTAGATCCCCTGATGAACTAACGAGTTCACGTGGATCCCACGTGAACTCGTTAGTTCATCAGGATCCCCCATATGTTTAAAGTACGTAATGTTGTGTTCACATGCACATTTTATTTATAGTGATAATCGCATTTGACAGCGTCAAAATTTTGACCTCTAGGTACCTTTTTTTAGCTTAAGTGAAAGATAAAGAGACCCGTAGGTATTTTTTATTTTCCTCATTTTTTATGTTTTACCTATATAAAAATACCCCTACGACAAATCAAAATCTACCTTCAATAAATAATATCTTTTAACCCTGTTTGTTAAACAAGAGCCTAAGCTTACATTAGACCAGTTTTTACTGTGACAGATTTAAGTTTATTGAGTTTACAAACTGAAAAAGGAGTTTGAGGTTAGTTTTTTAAATACAAAAGGCACGTATTATCATGCGCACGAATTTAATACCAGCTGCCGAATAATGATCTCCTAGAAAGTCTAAAAGGCATCGACTTCAATATAGAAATGTGATGTTGTTTCTACTTATTCTTAGATTATTTTTAACTCTTCAGTGTTTTTGAAGTCGGTTCTAATTTTTATAGGTATTTTCGGTCCTAGCTGCAGTTGTCCCTTTCGCGCTCAGTTCGGTTGTTCGGGCACACAGCGCGACAGCATAACATTTTACACATTTTTAAACGGTTTTATTAAGCTTGTCCTGTTTGTTTGGGTCAAATCTTGCAAGTTAAATTTGACCCACTTACCAGTGACCGATTGAGCTGAAATTTGGTACACCTTTAGTTCCGATGACAATGAAATTATGTATAATTATTATTATCTTAACTTTTAATAAAACCGCTTAAGTAAAAAAATGTACATTATTACTTGTTTATTCTCTGGACCTTAGTGTTTCCTCTTAAACAAAATAAATACAAGTGAACATAACTTCTCCTTTTTAAAGTCGGCTAAAAATATTCGTAATTGTTGAATATTCTCTCTCACGCTGTAAAATGTCAAGGGCAGACAGGCAAACGATATCTTATGGTACCGAGACGTGGCCGCTTACAATGGGCCTTTAAGATGGCTCAAAGTCACCCAAAGCTACGCTCTAAATTTAACCGCGTGATCAAATTAGAAATAATGAGATCCGCAAGAACTATATATTCAAAGGCAATAAATGCATAAGAGCTATTTGTAGACTTCAGTCCACCAAATCCCGTAAGCGCGAACGCAAACGACCGACTATCGGTGACAGAGTTTTTGACGGTGGAAAATGTAACATATGGAGTTCTACGAGTACGTTGCAACGCGCACGAACTCAAAAAGTCGGACATAAAAATAGTGTACATAACACTAAAGCTCAAACTCTCTCACAGTAATGCTTCGGCCGCAACTGCGCCTATCTTCCCTAGGCAATGCGTGCCGAATCCTCGTACGTTTTGTCCGCTAAAAAGTTATCCTATTTATGCTATGGGCACATTAGCGGTTTTGTTATTTTGCACGAAGTATCGAGTTATAATCCAAGATGACAGAAATCATTTTCAGACGTTGAACTATGGCCAGTGAATTTCTTACTTTTACGCGTCTGTTAACAATTACATAAAGTATTTACCAAAATCTAATAAGAAACTTTATATTGGATCCTATATGATGAACTAAGCTTCATAATGATGTACCTATAAATTATAAAACCATTGCGTCACATACATCTGAACAAATCGAAAGCAACCGCCGAAATGAACAACGCTAGTCTGACCACGCAGCGCGATATGTTAGCACGCTATGTTTCGCTACACGCGTGATAACACACACGCAGCCCGCATATTCTCGACGATAGCCGATGACTGGTCAGATCTGCGTGTATCGCGTCATAGCACAAAGCTTCGGGACGATAGGCGCAGGTGCGGCCGTAGCATAACAGTTATCATTCCAGATGCAAACACATCGACATTCGTTATCATTTCATACGCATTTGTTTGGACGACTCGCACATCTCATTCTTATTCCCACAACACATATGCCAGCTGATGTTCTTATTTGATCACTTCCTAAACTTAAGCATCAGAAGTGCATTAAACTTCTAGGTTTAATTTAGTTTGTAATGTACAGCCGGCTTCAAAAGTAGATAAACATTTTAGTACCGTGTCACACCAACTATTAACAATGTAATATAGGTGTAACCATACTAAATATAAGGAATAGTTGGTGTGACATGGTATTAAAAATAAATGCTGTAAAATGCTTATCTACTTTTGAAGCCGGCTGTACATTGTTTAAGTACCTTTTTCGTTTCCCCATAATAACACTTAAGAATAACTTTTTTCACCGCAAATTGTCGAAATAAATTTAAATTGAAAATTTTTGTATGATACCGTAAGTTACGACGCCCACACAAAAAGAATGAACAATTCGGTAATGGCGCCGTTCTCGAGAACGCTGCGGGTACTATGATATGCATTTTCCTAATAATTATGTTTATAGTTTATACCTACAGCTCTAAAAATTATTTGCGACGCATAATACTTACTTGTAAAAGTGAAACTACCTTAAAATTTAATGAGGATGTAACGTCGTAAGTATAATTTAGTTTGTAATGTGCATTGTGTTAAGTCGCTATTATTAATGCTTTTAAGTCGTAGTGTGTAAGTAATTTTATTGTATGGTGTCTATTGTTAGGGTCATTAAGGTTTAAGTTGTACATATTATGTTGTACATACTGGGTGTTATGTGTTGTATACTTTTCCCTCCTAAGTCTCATAAATGGTGTCCTTATTACGGGGAGGTGTTAAAACTTATAACATATTATTTTAATAAGGACACTGGCAGTTTTATACTTGTTTACTTTTTTAATATGAATTTTGAATCTGACATTATATGTATTTGACGCTCAGTCTCTAAATATAATATTATCAAAATATCATAATCGCAAAACATCATATTCTCAAAACATGATACTTCTAATCTAATTTTGATAGCTCGTGTATGTGATACTGATACCGATACCTAATATCCAAAGGGACTCTTCCTCAACTATATTATTTTATCAAGTAATCTGCGTTTTTAACTGCTAGTTTAGATCATATGATTTGTAATAAGACGCCTTAGGTGCCTGTCAAAGATCTGAAAATTCTAATATTTTCCGGGTTAATCAAATTTAAAGTGAAAGCAAAAACTTTTAACTGACAGCCATTGTCCGGCTGACTATGGAATTAATTAAGACAAAAGAAATGTACACATTGAACACTAATTGAACAAAGAAGAAAAGTGCGCTGATATAGGGCTGTCGATACTTCAACAGCTCATATACGTCCCCACCGAGGGGCTCGAGCCTACCATAAACTAGGGCGATTAGGCCTTAGTCAACCATGCTGGCCAAGTGCGGGTTGGTCGACTTCACACACAACCTGTAGAGAAATTCTTTCTTCACAGGTGTGTACAGGTTAACAAATAATTTGTTTAGTTTCTATAGGAAAAAAAGAGCATGATTAGCCCCAATATTTTTGCTCAAAATCTCTACTTATGATGGATACATGGCCTTTAATATGATTTCTGTTTCATTACACCTTGTATAATTTGTAATAGATTTTTTTTTTAAACAAAATGCAAAGGCACAAACACAGGCACAAGTTTGTATAGCTTTATTATGATGGAATCTATTTTGGATCTTCAGATTTATTATATTCCTATTAAAATATTATCGCCGCGCCTTAAGTAAACTTTTGAATGTTGCTCTAAATGTTATTTTCCATTAAAGCGCCTCGACAATTGAGTTAAGAATGAAAAATAGTTTTTTATCGCTTCATTAAGAAACCAATAGTTTCATCATCATCATCATCATCACAGCCCATATACGTCCCCACCGAGGGGCTCGAGCCTACCCTATATTAGGGTGATTAGGCCTTAGTCAACCACGCTGGCCCAGTGCGGATTGGTCGACTTCACATACATCATTGAATTTCTTCGCAGATGTATGCAGGTTGCCTCACGATGTTTTCCTTCACCGTAGTGTCGAAATAGTTTGAGTGTCGAAAATTATAACAATTCAATTTTTTTTTACAAAAAATAAAACCGATTTCAAAAACACCAAAAAGTCATAGATAATAATTATATCCTTTTTATCCTTCTACGAAGTCAGTTAAAAATACTATTTATATGATCGGTATTAGTAAATACTATACGAATATAGCTAAGTTTGTCCGTCTCTGAAAAGATACCAGTGACCCTACATAAGGTGCTCACGTGAATAAAATTCTCTGTACCCTAGGTGTCAAGTTGTCTGTGTCTTCGAATCTTGAAGACGGTCAAGAATTATACGTAGAATTTAGTTACTATGGATATCGGACGTTTCTGTAAATGTAATATTCACGTGGACAGATATTAGATTTATAGACATATCAGATATCCATATTGACAATTGCTAACTTTACTGAAGTATTCCTGTTGATTCCGATATTAGCTTTTGTTTAAATTTAGTACCTTCTAGTAATCTAGGTCGAATTGTAAGAGAACTCAATATCAAAATTTGTTGTATACGGAAGGCTATAACACTACACTGTTGAAATAAGCATCATGGGTATGGCACCAATGATATACAACAAATTACCCAAAAATCTAAAAGAAAAACCATTAAAAAATTTTAAGAAGCAGCTAACCGACTTATTGTTGGAAAAATGTTACTATTCTATAACCGTTTTTTTGAACGACGTATTGTAATGCTTGTACTATTTTTTTGCTCTGATAAATATTAGCCTATTTGATATTTCGAACCATGTATAAATTGATGTTTGTATGCCGAAAGGCAGAATGTACCAGGACTCTTAAACTTTTGTTAACACCATATTGTAATACCTACATTCTAAACAAATAAACGATTCTTATTCTTAATAAGAATAATGTGCACCCAATGCAGTTTAACGTGGCGGAATCGTTTAGCGGTTTCGCTACTACAGTTCCGCGGCAGAGGTGTGCTACCGGCATTAAACGTCTCACTGCTGAGCTCGATTCTCTTTAAGCGCTCCACACACAGAGGCGGAAGCGGGATGGAAGCGAAACTGCGTTAAGCGATTTACTTGCGCCGCGCCGCTTCCGCGGGTGGTTTCTGTGTGGAATGGCCCATGGCAACACATCATCATCATCACAGCTCATATACGTCCCCACCGAGGTGCACGAGCCTACCCTAACTAGTTTGGGCGATTAGGCCTTAGTCAACCACGCTGGCCCAGTGCGGATTGGTCGACTTCACATACACCTTTGAATTACTTCGCAGGTGAATGCAGGTTTCCTCACGATGTTTTCCTTCACCGTAGGACCGTCAGATAAATGTAGGAAATATAGGACATATGAAATTCGTGAAACGAAAAACACATTGGTACATGGCGGGTCTCGAACCCCGACCTCCCGATTTGAAGGCAAGTGCCGAGTCCACAGCGCCACCGACGCTCCTCTCTGTGAAGACGGCTCTGTGTGAAGACAGCTTAATATTGTACCTCCTTAATAATGTTACAAACAAATATATATTCGTTACAAGTTCTTTAATATTCTGAAAATAATGTTTACGGAAATATAATTTCTCTCTTAATCGCCGTCTCAAAATAATTTCCTTATCTTTATAAATGTCTTGACCCGACTTACGATCTACTGTGTTTGTAATCGCTTTTTATTTATCATATTTTTACCAATTCGCTTTTTCTGCGGGCAAACAGTTTTTCATATGGGAGAATGCGCGTGTCTGTCACCCCAAGATATAAATCCCGGATCCCTCAGTTGTTCAGCACGGTTTTGGGGACCGGAGGGTGTGTGGCCTGCCGTCAATAGAATCCGTACGGGCGTAGCCAGGTGCAATTACCACATGCACAAATGGGGTATCGTGGAGTTCCCTTCTTGCGACACAACTGAACACAAACACAACCTGTTCAGCACATTGTGGAGGATTGCCCCTTGACAAAACTTGACGGTGGATTGGAGTGCCTACACCTTCTGACTCCAGAGGCTAGATTGTGACTGGCCCAAATTAAAGATAAAGTTGGATTGTAGACATTTTGGTATAGATCGCAAGAGTGTAACGTCATACGATGATGATGAGCAATTCCATTTTAAGCGTGACCTAAACTTTGTTTCGTAAAACGCTATGTGCTCATATATCCGTTCGTCCCGAGACCGAATAAATTAGACTATTTTGCAAATTTTTAGGTCAATCTCTAGGTTATGCCACCTATTCCAGCCCCCCAGAATGGTCCTCCCGGGCACTCCTCCGGTTGAGGTGGCTACCGCCATCCCTCCCGTGTCTTGACTTATGCATCGCCTCGGACCGCTTCCCCAGTCGGTGGAATGCGGGCAGGCTCTGTCTGCTAAGGGAGGACAGTTGCCCGCGGATTCCCCGACTGGGTATCGGCCGGTGGTGCTGCTCGACGAGGCTGGGAAGTTAATTGAGAAGATTCTCGCTTCCCGCATCGTCGAGCACCTAGAGGACCGGAGGCCGGACTTGGCTGAAAACCAGTTTGGCTTCCGCACCGGCCGGTCCACGATGGACGCGGTGGCCCTCCTCAAGAGGTGGACTGAAAAGGCCACGACTCGTGGGGAGGCTGTAGTTGCGGTGTCGCTGGACATCCGCAACGCTTTTAACAGCCTGTCCCACGAGTGCATAAAGGAGGCAATCCGCTTCCACCGGGTGCCTTCGTACCTCCGCGCCCTCGTGGATGATTACCTGCAAGGCAGGTCCATCCTCTACTAGGATTACCGGATGGGCGCGTCCACACGTGGACAAGAACAGCCCCAGAATTTCTGAATACACAAGATTGTCGATAAATACCTTTAACTACATATAAGCCGATGTAGAAACTTGTCTTAAGACGAGGTTTCCCAGAAAATCTACTCGTGCACGGCGACTGCTTTATTGCAAAGTAATAAAGTTGATAATTGTATAGCTTCTAATGTCGCTTACGCGCGGTGACCGAACCAAAACGTTACTTTTTACGTTTTAATCGATTTTTGGAAAGCTAGAGTACAACATAAAAATTGTACTTTTGCAATTTTCTAGATAATAAAAACGCACGTCTATTAGTAAAACTGTTATGTCATTTATTATTGTATTTTATGATTACCAGCAGTTTTAAAATATTGAACAGGGTGATCTTTGGACTGTCTTTTAGAATGTTTAGATGAAATGTTCAAAAATGTCATATATGAATTTTAGAACTGTATGTTTAATATTTGTAACGGAACAGTTAAACGAAGTTGTTCGAAAACGGGAAGTAGCGCCTTAAATGAAAAAAAAAACTCTATCTTTCGTCTCCGGGTTGAGCTAAACGAATTTATTGGGTCTGAGGGACTAAAATTACGTCTTCTATAATATACTCGTATATAACAAAGGCAAAAAGATCTTTCATTCGATTACTTTCAAAGATGAGACGACTGGTGGGCTTTACATATATGCAAATGTACTGGCATTGTAAGAAGGAACCTACCAAAGAAAAGGGTTTCCGAATAATCTCAGTGGGTACCTACTGAATAACCAGATTATTCAGCAAAAATATTTTGGCAGGAATTGGTAAGACAGATCAATTCAGCTCTATCTTTCTGTCATATTTTCGTCTAGTGAATTTTATATTTGTTTATGCTAATGTATCGTATTTTTATTTATACGATATTCGCTGTGTTTCACACTCGTTCACTACAAAAACATGAGAATATTGAACAGCCACGGCTCTACAGCTGGCTGTATGGTGAAAGAAAAGAGACTTAAGTTACTAGTCCCTCTTTCGTACAATTTTTTTAAAAAAATTCGTCTCATTGATGTAGCCCTAAGTTATTACAGAAAGGTAAGAAAGAAACCGCAAAATATTCTTCAACGAGCCGAGTATTCCCTCGAATACCTGTAAAAATGTTCATTGATTAGACAGTTTAAAATATACAAGGTAAAAACTCTAAAACACGTCCACTGTAGTTTGAAGTCAAGGAGCTAGTGTTCACAATCAAAGCACGTTTTATCTGAGTTCACATTCGTAATCAAATTGTGCCTTAATTTGCCCTTTGCGCTAAAGTTTGTTACTTAAAATAATATTAGAGCTTTTTAAATACCTACGCTTGTGCCTCACGGCATGAATATTTAATAAATCACGATGTAGGTACGTCCGAGAAAAATTTAATAAAAGGTCTTTATTATGAAACGCTTTATGACATGAGGCGTATTATATAATGCTGTCCCTAATTGTTGAAGAATCGATATTACATTGAAATAGAAAAATTCATAAAAATAAATAAATTTACCTCTACGTATCTCCTTGACTTTATGTTTCATGATAAATGTTTTAAATTTGTACGCAAAATGAAAAAAATAATTTCTAGAATGAACTCTTTCAGTTTAAAGCCTACCCACACTTAAACCAAACCTACCAATAGACCAGACTGATATTTTAAATGCAAAAGAAACTCATCCCTCTTAGACGAGATATTTTTAGATATCTAATCGCTATCTATCGCAATGGTTGAAAGAAAATGTATGGAATTTAAGATAAGCCCTCGCTTAGCTTTCGAGCGCAATTTTCAAATCATATTATATAGTCCACAGTGGCTTATCACTTTACATTATTCCACTCTGTAGAGTTAGAGAGACACGTTTTCTTCGTCCATTCATCTCCACCATACGTCAGCACCGACATTCTTCCATGCATATCCTTCTTAACACAATCCATCTTTTCTTGGGTCTTCTTATTCAGGTTTTGTTGGTATTGAGATGGATAGGACCTTAAGGTAAGTCAAAGGTTGCTGTTTGTTGTGAAATTAAGGCTTAAAATATGTGAAACAGTAATTTTAAAGAAACATTGTTATTTTATCAGCCGAGAGATGACAAACTTCTGGATATAGGCCTTTTATAGCGATCTCCAAATTAATCGGTCCTCATTGTCCGCATTCAGCGGCTTGCCATGACCAGTTCGCTGGTCCACCGTATTGGGCGGCCCCCCATACGGTGATCCAATGTTGCGTCTTCTGATATGCGACCATTATATTAGCCGAGAGACGCCTAACTTCTGGACATAGGCATCTCATCAGAATCTCCAACTCAATCCGTCCAAGTTGCCCGCATCCAGCGGCTTCCCGCAACCTTGACCCGATCGTTGGTCTACCGTATGGGACGGCCCTCCATACAGTAGTCTAATGTTGCATCTCCCGGTTGGCGGCCGCCATTTCAGGATCTTACCGTCCCAATGGCTGTCAGTCCTTGCAATGTGTTGCCTACTGTAAGATTCGCAATTCTTTAGACTATATCAGTGACCTTGGTTTTCCTACAAATCTCATAATTTCAAATTCGATTACGAAGAATAACTCCGAGCATAGTCGTCACTTTTGCTCTTTGGGTGACTTTGAGCATTCTTGTAAAACCGATTGTAAGTGTCTCATACCCTAAATGACGCTAAACACTTATCTCAAGATTCAACCTCGACGTTGAAGAAAAGGCTTAAATTAAACAAATAAGGGTTATATTAAACAAGGTATGTAAATATTGTATCACATTAGGAAGGTGATACATGTGTTCACGGGAACAGTTACTAATTACTATCAATGAATAATTGAGAAAATTTACCAGAATCGTAGCTACGAAGGACACAAACAGACCTCTTGTAAGAGGATTTCAGTGGGGCCTAGTCCTCTTATGAAGCTTTTCCCATTCTGCTTAAGCTTAATTGAACAACGATAAAAGCAATTGTTCGCGTTTGCTTACTCTAGAAAAATAAGGAGTTTCAGTTCATGGCTATATTAAACATCAAATATTAGATGAAAAAATTGGTATGTGCTTAATTACTAACGACATCAACACTTCAAAAGCGCTACGCTACGTACTTCAAATGCCTGTAGAGCATTTTGCATAAGTTGCCAATTATTTTTGCGAATGTAAAGTAGTAAAGTACAATAACATGTGTTCTTGAATTTCAAATGTTGATAGCAAAGATAAAATTAATGAGGAACATGTGAAAATAATGAACAAAAAATGATATAAGGTGTTTTAAAATTAAATCAAAAAGATTGTTAAACGTCCAAGTGAAGTATAACATTTGCAATACAACAATCTTTTAATCAATCATTATGTCTGTTCGGATCGTATTACATTCTCAGGATAAGTATTTATCTCTTTGAATAGATACGCTTGCCTTTCTTCGTGTTTTGCTCGATATTATGTTATTTTTTTTCGTGTTTGTTGTATGGTGAAGTATATCAATAGAGAATAACAACCAGGGAGGGCTAATGGATGTCAAGGTCGCTTTTCGGGAGATAAAGGTCGCAATGTCAGGATTTCGAGATCGCGACGACATGGCCATGAACACTTTATTGATATGCCCACAGAACACAGAAAGAGGTTAAAAAGACTATGTAGGCGGGGCACGCTAGCCACAACTATGAGCAAATGCTCATAGTTGTGGCCCCGCAACGCGAAAGCGTTGCTTAATCACTCACGGACAACTACAGGGAGTGTATCGTGAAGCGCTACGTTATAAATATTAAAAAATGCCTTCTTATGCTGTAATTAACTATAAAACAAGAAGTCAGGTGTCAAATGTAGTTAAAGAAGGATTTTCTTTTCATCAGTAAACTTGTTCATAATAACTATTTGCAGTCAAAATCCACCAAAACTTGATTATAACGATAAGTCAAAGCGATAAGTCACATATTTTTTTTTTAAATATACATTACCGGCAATGTATGCACGCGATTTTTACTTTATTACTCAGAGCGCCAGACAAACGAGCGATAGAGAAACAAACACACAAACATGCTTTGTAGTACTTGGCGTTTCGCAGTCGCGATGTTTTTACCATGAAGGGATCAGAAAAATCTGTTCCAATTCCAGCAAAGGGTCTACTCTCTGTTACTCTATTCATAGGTAGATCTCCCATATGGGGTTACATAGTAGTAGCTCTCGACCTATAATACGGTATACAACGAAACACAATGCTGTGGATAACCTTTCTAGCGGATAAAATCCAAAACTTACGCTGAAGGGTTGCTAACAGAGCATTGATACCGGCATGTGAGTTCCTAACATGGCGATCCATCACTAATAAATGCACGAAAGGTCCATCAAAAACTACTCAAAGGACATTGCTCTGCGTCCATACATTGTTCGCCCCAATACCAACAGCAGTGAAAAAATGTCTTTCATATAATTCATTAGGCATTAGTAAATACTGTACGTCCACATCAATTACTACGGACAAGCTTATACGGATAAGCTGTATAGATAGAATCAGATTTTGAGGTTAGTTAAAGTAACACTTTATTTCGTTAGAGCAATACACATAGTCCATACCTATGCAATTATTTAAATAATAATTATTGCAATCAATCAGAAATGAAGAGATCCGTAGAAGAACTAGAGTCGCCGACATAGCCCAAAGAATTGCATACCTTAAATGGCAGTGGGCAGGACACAGAGCTCGCAGGACTGACGGCCGTTGGGGCGGAAAGGTCCTCGAGTGGCGGCCGCGTACCGGGAGACGCAGCGTTGGTAGGCCCCCCACAAGGTGGACCGACGATCTGGTGAAGGTCGTGGGAAGCCGCTGGATGCGGGAGGCGCAGGACCGATCGGTTTGGAGATCCCTGGGGGAGGCCTATGTCCAGCAGTGGGCTTCTCTTGGCTGAAATGATGATGATGAATCAAAGAACGTTATTATAGCCACGTAGTAAAGAACAAGAAAACTAGAAATTAAAAA
Organism: Schoenobius gigantellus; assembly: GCA_963935595.1. Taxonomy (NCBI): domain Eukaryota; kingdom Metazoa; phylum Arthropoda; class Insecta; order Lepidoptera; family Crambidae; genus Schoenobius; species Schoenobius gigantellus. Next base: position 25,414,211 of record OZ012559.1, read on the forward strand.
GAATGTCAAAAACAACGAACTAACAAGTGACAGCGCGTAAATAGTCAATTGACGTGTGTTTTAATTTAATTTACGTTGTAAATTGTGCAAGAAGTTATAAAAAACATAATTTATACAATTAAATAAATGTCTATACCTACATAAAATTGACTCAATTCTATTTAGTCGAGCAAAGGTTTTGTTTCTGAAAGTACTTTTATATATTTTTAACTTGTCCGTTGAATACATATATTTGTAATGAGTGTTATAAAACGTGCATATAATCATGATGTAAATCAAATCTTTGTTGATCATGGGACGATTTTCGACATTGTCCTTTTACCTCCTTTCAATACCGCATAATGGGGAAGGAAGTATCGATCCACCGAGCGCCAGTCTCTATCCGATAGTGACATATGGCCCAGCTCCTCATACTCCCGTATGAAGTTATTGCACTTCTTACGGAAGATCGGGTCTTTGCTCATGCGGCGTACCATCGACACTCTTCGGGCGGGCGGGGAGGAGAAAGTGGCGTGCGATATATGCACAGCGTATCGCTCAATTCGATAGCGTTTAGCAAGCCAATAGTATAGCTAAGTGTAAACGTGTTCTATATAAATAAATGTATGGTGAACAATATTGTTGTGCGACGAACTATGCACCATAATATTAAGCGTAGTCTGAACTGACCTTAATACTGTATATTTTCTAATGAAAAGAAAACATTATAATTAACTTGTATTATTACTTATCATACAGTACCTATGTATATACTTAATAAATCTATGCGCAAGGAAAGTATGAACGATATACACGCCTTTGTGCTAGTATATAAGGAAATATATAAGGACGTATATAAGGAAATTGAGCCGGAAGAGCTACTCTGAGGCAGGAAGGAGTAAATCATTTTTGAGTGACGTCTTACATTGTTCAAATGACACTGTGAATAACGCGTGATATTTTACACAAGAGCATTTTATGCCTCAGCTATTTCTTGCGAAACAGTATCAGTAACAATGATCGTTGCTAAAAAAAATTAACATTTTCACTTAAAACGTAAACAGGATTAATAAATTTCAATCAAGAGTCAAATGTGAAATATAACATCTTAAATGAAAAATAGATCCATACAAAGTCAAAGAATGTATTAATAGTTTATAGTATAAGGTCATTCGTTTTCAGGGTCCGTAACTCAAAAGGAAAAAATGGAACCATTATAATATAATCACTTTGTAATTCATCCGTCCGTCCATCTGCCTCACCATATACTCAGGTCTACAGTCCCTTGAAGCTGTGAATAAATCAAACTTCTTCGTTAACGTAAAAAAATAATGACGTTTTTGCCGCAAAAAGAGTATATTTCGAAACTCTCAAGGGAATCAAATTAATAGGGTACTTCCCGTTGACCTAGAATCATGAATTTTAGCAAGAAGCAAGGTCTTTTAGCACATTTAAGGCGCTATATCGAAAATATTGGTTATTTTTAATGTAATGTCATAGGTCACTGAGAGATCTTACGATCTGAAGCTCAAATATGTGATTCCGGTTCTTGTCGTGTCTAGCTAAAGATATAAAATCTTTAGCTAGACACGAAAAGAACCGGAAACGCGATTTAAAGTTTTTGCCTCGATACATTTTATTTTTTAAATTACCTCTTAAAAATAAGAAAATTCAGGATTACTAGTAAACGGTATTAGGTATTCATTAAAAAGTTCCTTAAATAAATAGACATCATCAGCATTCACAATCGTACAGATGTATTTTTTTCTAATCATTATATTTATGTTTTAATAAAATAATTTGTATTTAGTCGCTTACGTCGATAATTTCTAAGCGACCAGTAACGGGTGGTTATTTCGTAACTCGTCGATTGATCGGCAATTGTTTTCAAACTGGATGACTTAATGAAGAAAAGCGGAATTATGTTCATTACATATAAGTATTGGTTGATTTATTCAAGAAATATACCAAAATCACTCAGACGACGACGTTACAGAATGTTAAACATACTAAAAATCACTTATAGTCAAAAGAATTATCAAATCTATACGATGGCCGATTGCCGATAAGTTACAAAATCACCTACCTAATTTCATGCGAGCGCAGCGCATTCACGACTTTGATGGCATAGATATAAATGCTAGCTACTTGAGCACGGGGGGCGCCCCGCGTTTACGTATAGACCACGCCTCCCATTGTTTGATTCATTTTCAATGTAGCGCCTTATGGAAAAAAATCTGAAATCCGGGAAAATTTACAGAAAACTATAGAAGTTTGTACGGAACCCTTGGTGCGCGAGTCAAAACGCACTTGGCTTTTTTTTTTATTATATTGTATACTAACTGATCCGGCTAAGCGATACGTGGCTCAGTATATAGTACGTTAGATCAATGTTATACTAAGCTTCCTAATGTAGCCAAGTAAAAATATGACACACGAAACATGAAAGGAACTTGGTTATGTTATGTATGTCGTAAACATAAACATTATGAGTGCTGTATAGTCCCCTGGGGGACTGAATGGAAAGAGTCACTGTGAATACACTGTAGCATTAAGAAATACAACGCCATCTAATGGAAGTTTGGGCAGGGGGGTTTCACTCCGCAGTTTAGGTACGTTTGGTCGGCGCACCGGCGGGCGGGGGCGGTCTATGGCTAAAGGTTGCCGCTCGGCTCGCACGCTGGCCGCGTCGCACGTAATAATTTAGATTTTTCTCGATTATTTTTGTAACGATAACTGCATATCGGTGAGTGGGAACCCTGCGCTCTTATCGCCAAATCGGTATTGGGTCAGCGACGAGTAACGGAATTGGAACACTCGTACCATGCAATAAATTTCAATTTCCCGTGCAGTCAGATGAAGGTCGTAAGAGTAGGTAAATTTATCTAAACTTTATATATCTGAACTTGGCTTTTCTTCGAGAGTGATCCTTCTGGGTCTTTTTGTCTTCTAGTCTAGACCATACCTGGCAAATTAATAGTTACCGAGATAAAGTTTAAAGTGACGATTATTTTTTGGGGGTTTTTATACTAAACTGTTTGGAACATTATTTGTTAATTTTCGTCCAAAGAAACGTCAAAGAAAAAATCAGTATTTATTAACAAATAAAAGTTTTTAATTTACAACGTGTAATGTATTTACAACAGACGCTGTCTTTTGTCGCCACGAGCCGCTGACTCAAGCAGATTACGATATCTGTAGCTCGCGAGCGCGCGTTACATTGCGTAAGTCTTTTTGCAGTTATTTTTTTAAACCTGAAAGTAAATTTTGTTTATCATCAATATTTTTTTACTTAAGTTAATTTTAAAAGCCTGGATGCGTAGACGCGGGCGTCGTTATGGGTCTTTTCACATCTTGTATATAGATACTTTTTATTCATAACAAATTGGAAAACACAAAAGTGAATAAAAATGTAACTACCTCAGTTGCAATTTTATTCACTTTTGTGTTCCCTAGACTGACTCTTATAGAGATTTCTTCCAGTAAACCGATATTTGATATTTTTCGAATAACATGCATTTCGAAATATCATTTCGGTCATACCCTCATCAGAGACAAACGAAGTCTTGATGGAACCCATTCCGTACGGACGGAAAAATGACAACATAAGACTTACCAAAGTTTGCGTCACACTAAAAATCAATTAGAAAAAGTAGAAAATTTGTCTCCATACGCTTAAATCAGTATATCGCCGAATGTTTTATAATGGTGTAAAAAAGAAAAAATAAGTGTGCAATACCAATTAAAAAACCTGCAAGTCGGACATTTATAAAATCGCCTCTAACCCTATTATACATGTAGGTAAGTGACTGATACAAAGTGACTCTTGTAAATTAGGTTCCTTATTGAAATTTAGTACAATTTGTATATATAATGTACTAATGTAATTTTAAATAAATCAAAAGCAACATAATACAGAATCTTCTTCCATTTCTCGGACGTTTAAACAATAGGTACCTAATGGTTAATGTGACAAATTGAGTATCTGGTTATAAGAAAATATCATGCTTAACAAGCTTAACAAAAGCTTTCCAATAAATACTTAATTACTGTGCGTCGTTTCATCAATCAGCGTACGTACGTACATGTGAGCGATTACCAATATTGGGCTATGATGTAATATTTAATTAACAAATACTGTGCCGGCGTATTGAGTTGTTTGTGCGAATCAAGCTCACATATTGGCGCTAAACAATTTTTAATTATATACAACAATAATGTTAAGGAGGTAGGAGGAATTTCTCCTTTTTGATTCAGATCCGTACCCAGCTCGTTGAGTTGAACCTTTAATTGTTAATTGTAATGATGACTAAGTTTAATTTTCTATCATTACACTCGGTTAATGTTTTTGTTGCTGTGATTACATCCAGCTTGCAAACGTCTATTTAAAAGCAAACGGATTCGCTTTAATTTGTAACACGCTCAATTATCGTGTTAATTACGTTAAAAGCAATTGAAACAAGTCAGATGTCTAATGCCGGATTACATTTCCACGACAGAAATATACAGGGTTATTTTTGGACCCTCCGCCAAAATTTAACATAACGATAAGTCCGCCTTTGCACATACTATTGTTTCTCTTGTACTTTGCTTGTATATTTTTTGTGTTCAATAAAGAGTTTATACCTATATATAACATAAAGAAAGTAATATATTTTATAACATTTTAAGCATCCGCGTTGCATTATTGACTTAGTTAATTGTGTAGGGTCTAAACGCGCATAATATTAGCATAGTAACTCTCGAAATACTATGTACCTTTACTCGATGTTTCGGTCGCCTTGTTGCGGCCGTGGTCACGAACTGATAACATATTTTAGTTTGCGTATGGAAAAGTAAAAAAAAATGTGAACAAAGTTGTTTTTATTTTAAAAACTGGTTGTATTACCGCTATTGAATGACTATAGAAAATAATGAATCTCGTACAGTTGCCGGTGCCGGCGACTGAAAACGTTCCATATAGCGTCGTACATTTTTGATTAGCCGACAGTACAGCACAGTACGTTGTAATGGAAAAACGGACAATACGGCCCAGTGTAAGTGACATATTATGGCCAGACTGCGTAGAAAAAAGATTTTTTGTTTTGTTCATTATTTTTATACACCGCTTAAGACAGAACACGTGGATATTATCAAATCTCATTAAAAACGCTGCAATACAGAAAAACTATACCGAACTGCGCAGTGTAAAATGAGCTATTTGACACCTTTAAAGTTTAAATATTCTCTGAAAATATAACTATAACGGCAATATTAAAAAATATTACTTAATGATTTTTAGAAAAAATAATGATAGAAAATAGTAAGAAAATAATATGACAATACAAACAACATCACATTTTCATATTGAAGTTGGTGCCAAATCGTAACTAAGTACCTACTTACATTAATTGTTCTTATATTTTTAGGACTTTCTAGGTGATTATTGATTGGCACCTTATGCTCTTAGCTTGGCACCGACTTTAATATTACACTGTGATGTTGTTTTTATTCTTATTTTATTTATAACTTTTTGGTGTTTTTGAAGTCGGTGCTGTTTTTAGTATTTTTTTATGTAAACCTTTTTACATTGCCTCAAATTTTACGTCCATCTATCGCATGTCGCATTACACAAAAACATGAGATCCTTAATTTCACAATTTCTTAAAGAACAGGATTGGTCCTGTGTGTTAGAGCTTCGACTTTATATGTGAGTGGCAGTGGTTCAATCCTAGTGTAGAGCGCTAAGGTAGAGCGTTACTTTTTTGTTTTTTTATTAAGTAATTCGATTTTTCGCTTTTTTATTTTATAAATTTATTTTTAATAGGCACTGTTTTATTTAATTAAATTTGGTTTTTTTATTTATTAGGTACTTATTGTTTTTATAGTATTCAGTTCTTATTTATAATTTTCTTTTCAGAAGAAAAAGATTTTAGTTAAGATTAAAAAATAATTTTCCGAAAAGGAGAGTGATCAACTTGTACGTTGGCTTAGGCCCAGGCAAAAACAGTATTGTAAATAAATTAAACCTAGGTTTATATAAATAAACCATAAAATTATAAAACACAATAATAATCAAAAATTATTTGCTAACTAGCGGGGTTTGTATGTTATTTTATTTTTATTATCAATTTCACACATCGCCATCTAGCGAATAGCAAAGAAACTTTTAAGACTTCGACCACAAGTAGATTTGAAATAAGCAATATTTGAAGAAAGCAAAGCATGCTAATATAGGCAGAGCAATGTTTGGATCCGAAAATCCGAAATATAGGCTTAAGCGAAATACCTATAAGAGTATAGAAAACATATTATGATAGATATTGAAATAAAATACACACTCAAAAAACGAAACAAAACCAATTCATCATACGTAAATAACTGCCATCCAATGTCGGATTTTTTAAATGTATGTATTGACGTGGTCAACTATTGTAATAAGCACATTTATGTGCTTTTGAAGCGGACTCGATTTTGAATTTCATAATTTTATCTCAAAAAGTTTGCGAATATAGTTCGAAAACAATATTTTATTTTAAATTTACGCATTGAGTAGTTACCTAAGATTTTATTTCTTCAAAATAAGTCATAATAATCGCTGACAAACACACATACAAACATATGTACAGGTCAAATAGAGAACCTCCTTATTTTTGAAGTCAGTTAAAACCAGCCCCATTTATTCTTCTCTTATACTTGAAATTGGGATCGCGATTAGAAATTAATCTTGTAATAGTTAGGTAGGTACTTATTGCTTTTTATTTGTTATCTTGTCCGCCTCACAAGGTGCCTTTTATAACATCACTAGCTGTGCCCGAGACTTCGTTCGCGTGGATGTCAGAAAATAACAACATCCTGATGTTATGGTATGGTGAAGGGAAACATTGTGAGGCAACCTGCATACATCTACAAAGAAATTCCAGCGTGGTTGACTAAGGCTTAAACACCCCAATTTAAATTAGGGTAGGCTCCAGCCCTTCGTTGGGGACGTATATGAGCTGTTATGATGATGTTATATAGCCTTCCTCGATAAATGGACTATCCTTCACAAAAGGAATTCTTCAATTTGAATCAGTTTAGTTCCTGAGATTAGCGCGTTATACCAAACAAACAAATAAGTATAGATACAACGATTTTTATATAGGTAATTGCATTTTCTTAAAATGTAAAATAAATTACGACCGCTGGATGCAGGAGACACGGAACCGATCGGCTAGTAGAGATCCCTCGGGAGGCCTATATCCAACACTGGAATGATGAACAAGTATGAAATATTAAATTAAAAATTATATAATAAAAAAGGTAATATAACAAAATTTGTAAGTTTGCTCAAAACAAAATACTTAATTAATTTTCGCGAAATCTGTAGAGTTTACTAAATTGGATACCTACGTAGCTATCGACAGTGAGTAAAGTTTGCTTTGGCTCAACAAAGTACAAAAAGATCAATACAGATGAAATTTCCTTCGAATAAGTCCTTGGCGGAACAATGACAATAGCGTCAGCACGGTGTAACGAAACCAAACCTAGATCTATGGGCGAAGTGCCTCCATTGATTTTATGTCCATGGTTTCGTCGGGTCAATTATTTGATCAAAGAAGTATTGTTGTAGAAATATGACAATTAAAAATAATATTTGAAACTTTGAAGGATTGGATTTTGACAGGAATGAGATAGATGAGGAATGAGATAGTCAGGTGATATATTTTGGAATTTTGTGCAAGCCGGTTGATTTTCGACGCACTATGATTTTGCATGTTTAATTTGAATTAATTTGTGTATGCAAAGATTTGAGAATTTCAAGATATAATTATTACAAGTCCGAATATCGAGTTATGAAGTCCTAAGCTCCGACCGAAGTGGACCTCTCGACGAGCCGGGAAGCGAGAATTTTCTCAAAAAACTTCCCGGCCTCGTCGAGCAGCTCCACCGGCCTGTACCCCGACGAGGCATCGGCGGGGCGATTTGGCTTCCGCAGAAGGCAGAGTCGCCCCACCTTCCAGCACTGAGGGAAACGGCCCGAGGCGATGCTCGTATTGAGCACCGCCCGGAACCGCTCCTCCAGAGGGCCCAGTGCCAGGCACAAGACCCTCGCTGGTACCCCGTCCGCTCCCAGCGCCTTCCCCTTCCCCTTGCGCCGGAACCGCTCCCTCACCGCGTCGGCCCGCTTCCTCCACTTCGAGGGAGGTGCTGGGGGCGACCATCCTCGGGGGCTCGAAGGGTGCAGGGTCGGGGAAAAGCGACCCTAGAACCCTCTGCACGAGCCCCTCGTCCAACTGGTGTATCGGGGGAGCACCGTTTTGGTACTTTCCCCTCACCAGTCGGTACGGCCGTCCCCAGGGGTCGGAGTCGAGGAGCTCTATAAATGAGCTCCACGACTCCGTTTTGGCCCTCGAGATCTCCGTCTTGAGGGCCTTATTCGCCTCCCTGTACGCCCGACGCAGAGTTCGGCGTCCGCCCTCCTCGTTGGGCGTCCTCCTGGTGGCGCGCCTTCTGCACCGCAGGTAGGCGCGCCTCGTCCTGCAGTTGGTGGCGCGCAGATCCGCAATGGTCTGCGACCACCAGTATACCTGCCGCTTGCGCGCGGCAGGTTTCGCCCGCGGTTTTAGATAAGGCCTACAATTACTTGATATCGATTCGACCAACCAGTGTCGAAGCTGAGAGGGCATTCTCAGCGGCCGGCTACATTTGTAACCGGCTGAGAAGCTCTCTGAGTAGCAGAATGCTGGATAACTTAACTTTTCTTAGATCCCATTTTCAGCAAGAAATGGGTTCTATCTAACTTAATCCGAAGCTTGCTACAGTTTTTCAAGCAGAAATGTTTGCAATCCTAGCCTGTGCGCAAGAAAACATTGATAAAAGGCGCAATGGACTCAACATATACATCTTGAGCGATAGTCAAGCTGCGCTAAAAGCACTAATGTCACATAAAGTGCACTCTAAACTGGTTCTGAATACCATCAATGCGCTAAACAAGCTTGCGAAGAAAAATACAGTACAGCTGATATGGATTCCAGGACATGAGGGTTTCCACGGAAACGAGAAGGCAGACAGTCTCGCAAGACAAGGATCGGAAACCAACTTTGTGGGTCCGGAACCTTTTGTGAGTCTGGCACACTGTGCAGTCAACTCTGTCATCAGAGATCAAGCAAAGAGAAGACACCAAAATGAATGGGTCGCTCAGAAAGGAATGGCGCACACCAAGCGGTTCATGGGCCTGAATAACTACAACAAATTCTCAATGAATTCAGGCAGAATGCAAATCCGACTCCTGTTGGGTGCTCTGACTGGCCACTTTGGCATTAATCGTATGCTAGCTAAAATGGGTCTGAGCAACACACGGACCTGTAGGGCCTGCAATGAGGGAGAGGAGAGCATGGAACACATTCTGTGCGAGTGTGATTCCCTTTCTCGTAGGAGAATGAGTCTCTTTGGGACTGGATATCCCAAACCCGAAGACTTCAAGGCTATCCCCCCTGGACCAATTGTGAGACTCATGAGTGCACTCAATTGGTCCATAAATGGTGATAGCAATCAATGAATGAAGAAATTGGGGAAGTACAAAGGATTAACAAACTACAACAAATTCTCAATGAATTCAGGCAGAATGCAAATCCGACTCCTGTTGGGTGCTCTGACTGGCCACTTTGGCATTAATCGTATGCTAGCTAAAATGGGTCTGAGCAACACACGGACCTGTAGGGCCTGCAATGAGGGAGAGGAGAGCATGGAACACATACTGTGCGACTGTGATTCCCTTTCTCGTAGGAGAATGAGTCTCTTTGGGACTGGATATCCCAAACCCGAAGACTTCAAGGCTATCCCCCCTGGACCAATTGTGAGACTCATGAGTGCACTCAATTGGTCCATAAATGGTGATAGCAATCAATGAATGAAGAAATTGGGGAAGTACAAAGGATCCCTAAGGGTCGAAGTGCAGGGCCCCCTGGGGCCCCCCCGTTATAAGATAAGATAAGATAATCCAAAGATTTAAATGTTTATTGATTTAGCTTTTTTAATATCCCATTTTCTGCTTAAATTGTCCGTTCCTTAAGAATGTAGCTGATTTTTTATAAGCACTTACCTACCGCTATAATCTATTGTCTTGGAAAAACCTTAAAAGTTGGATTACTGTGATTGTAATTATGGTATACATTTTTTATAAGAAATAAAGGTTATTTTTAATTATAAAACGCTTTCATTATAGTTTCACAAACAGTCTGATATTCCATTACTAAGATGTTCCTTGAATTTCGAAATTTCGAAACTAATGAACCTAATATCATAAGCCAATTTCGAAACTGAAAATCTATGAAACTGCATGCCCTAGGTGTAATACGTAAATTCGACGCACGAAATCGCGACAAAGGCAAAGGCTTAAATTGTTAGTAAAACTATGAATAAAACCGTGTAAAGGGGTTTTCTATTAAGGGCTTCGTTTGACGTTAGGTTGGATCGTTACAATGTTATACTGAAATGCAGGTTGAAATATTTCCCAAGTTGTCAATTTTTCTTGTTTGATTATCATTTATCATTCAACAATATACAAAATAATATGTTGAAAACAACTTATTTATTTTCATTTATTTTATAATAATAAGCCAAATTTCATCAAAATTGGTTAAGTAGTTTGGGAGTTTATCCCGAACATACATCGTGACGCAAGGTTTTTATACTTCTATATAAGATTAAAATTATAAATAAAATGTTTTACACCAACTAAAGCATAAAATTATAATATAAAACTAAATGCAAAATCTTAGCAACTGAATCTAAAATAAAAAGGCGATATAAATAATATTTACACTTGAAAAAAAAAACAAAGTATAAATAAAAATTACCTGCAGCTGAAGGCCCATGTAAGTATGTATCTAGAAAGTACCTAGAAATATTTGTTAGTTCAATGAATCTAAACTGTGAGTATCGGTTAACTCTATAAAATAGTTTGTGCTTAGTTTATTTACTATTATTTAGAAGTTTATCGGTAATGATGACTCACTAGCAAGTGTGCATATTAATGGCACATCATAAACAAATCATGATGCAAATTAACTAATAATAATTAGTTGCTAAAGAGATGTAGGTATCATTATTACATTAGATATAGCAGTGGAGCGGCGCCGCGGTACAAAGTCTATTGATGTTAACCCTTTAGGGTTCTCGCATATGATTTTTAACAAAATGTAATATTCGTATGGGCAAGTCTGTAACTATAAGATATACAAAGATCAGGAGATCTACTCTATTTCTACTAAAGACGAAATTTCGAACGAAATTTCGCATGTTTGCTACCACGGTTCTCTTGGATTCGAATATTCGTTCGATCGAAAATAGTTTGACAGATATATTCTCCAAAGCTACTCTACGAAATTTCCAAACGAAGAATTGAATTTGACAATTCATTTTTCGGAATTCTAACCTCAAATTAACGAACACGAAAGTGTTACTGTTTGATATTCGTAATTGTGAGTTTTTAAGTAAGTTAATGTGAACATGCTGCTGAAATACTTTTGCTTGAAGCTACTTTGCGTGAGGAGCGTAGAAATCGTAGAAAGACCCGACATGCACTCAGTTGAATATTATCTGAGAATTATGATTAATACCTAATTAAGAAGAGCATCGATTTGCTATGGCGTAAGCGTGGCGTGGCGTATGGCGGAGCAGTAATCATCAATATTATTTACTTACATAAAAGCTCAAAATATACCTATTGATAAGTACCAATAAGATTCTTACTTACAATTTACATGGAATACTTAACTTGAAAACAAACAATACAACACAAAATGAAACTGTGACTGAAACATTCCTTTCTAAGAAATGTGTTGCGATAGCGGACAATAAAAAAATCACTCGAAAACATTGCTAAACCACTTATGGAACTTCTATTCACCTTCTATTTTATACCAACTCCAAGAAATCGTGATTGTTTTTGTTTTAACAAACATGTTTGAGGTTATCCATAAATAATTTACTATATTTTCTTACTAATTAACGAGAAAATCGCATACATCGAAGAAAGGAAAAAGTTTTCATTTCACTCGTTTGACCTCGAAACCATTTACCTTATCCACCCCATTTTACGGCAATGGTCTCACTCCATTCGATCCCCATATTTTGATTCACTCTATCGTCCCCCGGAAACCCTATCCACCCCATTTTATGTCTACCAAATTAATGTGTGTTTGCGAAAATGAAATAAAGTAAAGACACAGATCTTTGAATGTCTTATAGTTACAGATTTGCCCACACGGACCGATCTAAATCCCCCCTAAAATGGTAAAATGGCGGACAAACTTTGAAACTCTGTAAATTGTTAGACCAGAGTATAAAAATTGGTGTATAAGCTTTACGTACTTATGTATTTATGATATATTTGAACATTGTTGAAATTGGAGGCGAAAATGACAAAATTACCACCGAAAAAGGAAGAAAATTGTAGAATTTTTGGAACTCTACCTTCCCAAAGAGGGAAAATTATCAGAAAGCTAAGCTGTTTCAGCATTTTAGGATTAACCTAATTTATGGAGAAAGGGCATGACAGAAATTGACATTTTTGTAGTTATTATAAATTTATAAATATGGAGACTTCTAAATATCCGGAAAGATAAAATGTGGTAGTATTTTTAGAAATCAACTCCTAAATGGGTAATTGGAATAGAGTATAAGAAATTTGTAATTTTTCAAATTAATAACTATAAAATTGTTTCGTTTTGCATGCTACTCGTATCATTGTATGCGTACTTGCTAAATATTTTCCTTGAAATATTAACACATTCACTGCGGCAGCGCCAAAAAAAAACTTACTCCTAGTGCAATTCATATACTTCCCGTATAAAGAACAAGTCATATACTTCCTTCCCGTATAAAGAACAAGTCATATACTTCCTTCCCGTATAAAGAACAAGTCATATACTTCCTTCCCGTATAAAGAACAAGTCATATACTTCCTTCCCGTATAAAGAACAAGTCATATACTTCCTTCCCGTATAAAGAACAAGTCATATACTTCCTTCCCGTATAAATAACAAGTCATATACTTCCTTCCCGTATAAAGAACAAGTCATATACTTCCTTCCCGTATAAATAACAAGTCATATACTTACTTCCCGTATAAAGAACAAGTCATATACTTACTTCCCGTATAAAGAATGCCAATTTTGCGTTACACCCTTTATTTCTCCGTATCAGGTCCCAACTGCAAAGGTCCTTAAAGACACGGAAACGCATCACATTCAAATTTTCGTACAAATCGATAGATTATATCCTTGTATATACAGCTGTGGTCGCCTTAGGATCCAAGTGATAGTTCAATAGCTGGGAGCAATTATTAAAATCATCTGGGGGCACGGCAGTGCCCCCGCCAAGTCGAGCGCGAAGCAAACACTGCCGTACCATCCTTTACTGGAACCATTTCGCCGCATTTTCAGGCCCCTTTGAGAACCTCTGGATAAGACCAGAACGCAGAAATTTTCGTCATCCAGCAAGCTATAATCACATACTTACACTGTGGCCCAAAATAACGTTAAAACAAATTGAAAAAGGAAAAATGTTAAAAATGGAACTCGGCACGACGTTCTTTTGTTTTTTCTTATGTTTTCTTACATGTTAGTAACGTTTTGCAGTGGATTGTTTATTTAAAAATATTTAACTATTATTGTTATTTGCCATGTCTTTGCAATGCAAGTCAATAATTTCCTTACATAAAGACGGAAAACGACAGTGTGAGATTGTTTGATTCCTTAGTGTTAGCCTTCAACTACTGTCAAAGACTATTAAGCGATTTAATGAGCTCGGGCATGATGCAGACCGCCCGGGAAGTGGAAAAAATAGGACTGTTAGGACTCCCAGGCTCCGCAACATTATCAAGAAACGGCTTAGTCGCAATCCACGGACCAAAATGCGAAAACTGGCTCGGGAACTGGGTGTGAGTCGTTCGACGGTGCAACGTATTGTCGTTGATGACCACAAGCGTACAAACTGCGTAAAGCACAACTTCTTGAAGATAAAGATAAAAAAGTTCGCCTTCAAAGATGTCGTTTGATTAGGAAGCGCGCCGCTACTAAAAAATGGGAAAACATCCTTTTTTCAGATGAAAAACTTTTTGCATCAAACAGGCCTATCTTAATCATCAAAATGACAGAATATATTCTTCTAGACTTCCTGGAGAGGCTGCAGTCATTCCTCACCGCCAGAAGGTGGATTCAGTGATAGTTTGGGGTGGTATTTGCTCTATTGGTAAAACTCCCCTTATATTTATAGAAAAAGGTGTCAAAATAAATCAGGAAATCTATAAAAGAGACATTCTTGAAGCCGTAGTTCTTCCCTAGAGTCAGCAACATTTTGGTAACCAACATAGGATATTCCAGCAGGACTCTGCTCCATCTCACAAGGCCCTTAGTGTGCAGCAGTGGTGCAAAGACAATTTTCCTGGATTAATAAGCTCAAAAGAGTGGCCACCCTATTCACCTGATTTAAATCCAATGGATTGTAGTTTGTGGTCAATTTTACAGACTAGGGCCTGTGCCACTAAACATACAAGTGTTGACGCTCTGAAAGCAACCCTTACGAAAGTGAGCAAAATAACTTTGGAGGAGCTGCGGCATATTGTGGATAATTTTAGCAAACGTTTAACGTCTGTGTATCAAAGCCAAAGGAGAATATTTTGAAGCTAGTTAGTGTTTTTTATAGTTTAATGACTGACATTTTTATTTTAAATTTTATTTTGTAATAAACTTGAAAGTATTAAAAATTATTCAAAAAAATCTTTGTCAACGTTATTTTGGGCCACCCTGTAAAATCCAAAATTTCAAGTCTGTAGGTCATTTAGTTCCGAAGTTAAGCGAAAGCAAAGTTTCGCATTTATGACACTCACTCACTCACTCGCTCATGATCATCAAAATAGAACTAGTACTTCCCATAAACTCAGAGAGCTGAAATTTGGTACAAAGTTAGGGTTTAATGGCCACATAAAGGGAAAACTATAAAAACTAGGATAATCGAAGATCTGGAGTACCTGGTGACCCTCATTAGAAAACACAAGAGCCCAACCAAACTATTAGAGATATCGGCATACCGCCTTTACAAAAAATATTCAACTTGGTGGGCCGCTTCCAATAAAGAAAAGAAAAAAAGAAAAGAAAGATTTGTAATATTAAAAAAACTACCCCTAAAAAGAAAAAAACTGTGTCAAATAAGAAAATCTAATAAAATAAATCAATAAGCTCACGTTTCTACAAAAAGTAGTGAAATCCCACCAAAAACATTCTGTAAAAAACTAGCCAAGTCTCGATGGAGCTGCTTGTTTATCTCTAAAAAGTAATGAAATCTAGACAAAGTCGTGCCAAGTCTAAGGTTCCTTACTGCGATTTCTTTATTATTATAGTTAATGTTGTGTGACTTGGTCGTTGAACATTCTTTATACGTTAGTGGGTACAAGTCAACGGTTAGTTTTTTACAGAATGTTTTTGGTGGGATTGATTTTACGGGAACTTACTTCCCGTGCCGCATAGACCGTATAGATGCTAGGGATGGGTCATAGGTACTTAAATAGAGACTTTGCGTTTTGAAATACTTACAATATAATTAGAAACGGGAAAAAAATTATTAATCAACAAAACATAATCATTTTTTTCTTGCTTGTCATGAAAAATATCAACACAAATAAGTAACCAAAAAAATAACTTCGCATGAGATCAAAATAAAATACGAAATTATCATTAAGATACATTAAACAAACTTTCATTTAAATGACATTATTCCAACATCTGCATATTAAAATGTATTTGCTTAGCAAAGAAAATTAATACGATTATATGTATTTTTCGTTTAAAACTGAAATAGGGAAGTTTTCTTCAGTTTTACTCAAGTAGTTATTATAACAAATTTTTACCTTTTGATGTAAATAGTTATAATAGTTATAATACATTTACAACAACAAGGTAGACTCTGTACCTGGATCGTCTGCATGGGTACCTCCGTCTTACCTATTTCTGCCGCAAGCAACAGTGCTTGCATTGCTGTGTTCCGGTTTGAAGTAAGATATGGCAGTAAAATTACTGGGTACCGTGACTTTACATCTGATGTCTCAAGTTGGCAACGTACAATGTGGTTCTTGTGAGGGCTGCAGATTTGCTGCGAATCCCACAAGGGCCACATGTATTATGGGTGACTGTTACCACTTACCATCAGGTGGGCAGTTTGCTTGTTTGCCAACTTAGTAGCAATAAAAAATTAAACTTATATAGATCGGCGCACAACACTAGGACAAACTGAAGCTCTGATGCGAGCGCGCACCTCTGTGCGGTACAGGGTGGCGGGTACCTACGGCTAAATATTTCCCGTATCGCACCGCAGGAAAATAATTATGCTTCTGTGCGTTACGCGAAAATACTTCACGTATTTGAAGTGAGAATATCGGGAATATGGTTATCTCTTTCTTCCGTACACGGGAACATAACGAAAACACTCACGCACCGCGCGCAAGACAAGGATGAATAGTTGCCGCACTGACCAAGACTCAAATACGACAAAATACTTCCCGTAATACAGTGAATGTGCTTAGCAATATTTTCAACGAAAACTTTGGACATATATCCCAACGAACGAAAAAGAAACAAAACAACCGAAATCAAGTAAATATTTCGTCATTTTTATGTTTCTTTCGGTTTTCCGAACTTTTTTATCAAAGAAAAGATAGATATGAAAGGCTTTCCTTCTTTTCTGAGCATTTCGCCACAATAGACTTCCACTGGTACCTACCGTGATATTTGTGAATAAAAGCTTCTTGGAACTTCCACCCTACACCAAAAATACTTGTATTGTAGTAATTTATGGAATAATTCCTGAAAATTACTGCTATCTGGGCAGCTTGGAAGCGTTATATGTCAAAAGGAATCAAACAATGGCTTTGTGTAAGCTTACAAAGTTAGGCAGATTTACACTTGCTCTTTTTATATCAGCCTCTTAATGTTAATAAAATTGGACCAAAGAGAAACAGGCGCGGGCCGCTAATAGGTAAATATAGTAGATTAGCTTTCCGCTCGCGGCTTCGCCCGTGTTATTATTATTTTCCCGGGGAAATTTTATATTTTCCCGTAGGAAAAATAATGTTATAGGCTATATAGGAGACTGTTATTTATATTTAGGAGCTCAGATAATAAATTTCATAGAAATTGGAGCAGATTTTAAATATTTTCTATAGAAACATTTAATTCCTATTTTGCACCCTAAGGGGGTGAATTCCAATAAACCATGAAACATATATCAATGAAATCTTTTTAAGAGCATGAATCTCAAGTTTAAAGATTTTTCCATACAAACTCGCAACCCCTATTTCATCCCTTCAGGATTATTTTTTTTAAATCCCTTCTTAGTGTGCGTCCGCATTTTGAATTAAAACAACTGTCCAAATTTCACGTTTCTACCATTAGCGGTTACGGCTATGCGTGCGTCTATAGATGGAAACTTATACTTTTATATATCTATAGAGATATTATAACAAGTCTCTTTTTCGAGACGTTATGTTCAAGTCAAGGATAAAAGAGTTTTATGAACGAGTTATTTGCTCTGCTTTTCAGTGTGATTGCGAAGAAATAAAACAGTGATATCGTAATGTAATATTTCTTGAAATAAAATTATAAAAAATAAAATTTGAAAAATTTTGGCTGCTGAATTGTGGTTTCTCCAGACATGCTTACCCTATTTTTCTGAATACTCCACAGTGTAAACGTTTGTAGTTTTTAAAATTTTCCTTTTTAAATAACACTTTTTAAATTTTCCAATCTATACTAATATTATAAAGCTGAAGAGTTTGTTTGTTTGCTTGAACGCGCTAATCTCAGGAACCGATTGGATTGGAACTGGTCCGATTTGAAAAATTCTTTCAGTGTTAGATCGCCCATTTATCGAGGAAGGCTATAGGCTATATATCATCACGCTAAGACTAATAGGAGCGGAGCACCAATGAAGAATGTTTAAAAATCGGGGGATTTTTTCCCTATTGAGAGCTTCCGCTCCGTGCGTTGCGTAAACGGTTAGAGTTTCGCAAAAATCATGTATGACAGAATTATTCCCCTTTAAAAGTTCTAAAAAAAAGTCCGCGACAGCATATATCTATCTTTTAAGGTTAGCTCACTATAACCTTTTTTATGCTTACCAAATTTGTTCTAAAATAATGCATTATTTGGGAAGGTATTTTTATAAACATGATATTAATCCTTATCCAAATAAATACGTTATTCATCACAAGTATTTAATTTAAAACAAATTTGCCCTTTAATTATTCAATTTAAATGAATATCTTAGGAGATATAGCAGTTTTAAAATAACATCACAGCAAAATAATGATCGAGTACTGCGCGCACAATGTGCAGAGCCGGCGGGCAGTCATGAGGGGGAAGGGCGGTGGCCCCAGTTACGAGTAGCTATCTACCTCTGCCGGAAGAAAACAAAACTAAAAATATAGTGTAAGCAGAAGTACTTTAAACATTAGTTTAGTTTTTTTTGAGAATAACCTATAATCTACATGATATAAGACCCAGTACTTACCTATATAAACGAAGTTTATTCCACGCGGACGAAGTCGCGGGCGGAAGCTAGTATTTAATATTTTTTAAAGTTTTCAGATAGGTATATTTGCCTAGATTTTGGCGGCAATATTTATTGCATGTACAACATTCTGTGCATTTATTTCTATTACTGAACTGAGGTGAGTTTCACTTGCCTATATTTTTAAAAGTCGACATCATTATCATCATTTCAGCCAAGAGACTGAGAAGCCAGATTTTTTTTGAAAATTATTATGGCGAAACGTAGTTCGCTGAACAGCTGTATCATATACTTAAACAATCTGTGCCCGCGAACTACGTTTCGCTATAATAATTGTCTAAAAAAACCCTTATCACCTAGGGCATTGATTCTCAAAGTGGTCCAGATGGACCCCCAGGGGTCCATGGCAGACTCGACGGGGGTCTACTTAGGCGTGACAAAAAAAACGGGGGTTCACAATTTGTAAGCGGAGGTCCACGAAAATTTATCTGATTTCGATAGTGTAGAACTAAAATGTTGGCTTGACTTCAAACTCAGCGACTGTTAGGTTCTTGTAAAAGCTTGTATATTCCATATTCAGTACAACGTGTCACTTTTTTGTCGAAAACTGTTAATTCGTGATTAGAACTCAACCGCAATGCAAAATTCCATAGTTAGTTCTCAACTTCACATCTTTGGTCGAGTTTTGGGAATATGGTAGAAATGTAGCTGCAGGGGGTCCACCGGAACCACCAAAAGGAGACTGGCGGGTTTCTTAGGAGTATTCGGCCTGATCACCTACACCAAAACTTAACGTCTCGTCAAAGCTCAATCTATAACATAGTTTAATATTTTGTCAAGAACTTCGAGAAAATTAGTTAGTGTGTTGAATATTGACAAATAAGTTTGGTTATGTTTTGGTTTAATTCACGAATTTGTCTTATAATTAACAGTAACTTAAGTATAAAAATTAGTTTGTATAATAGACGTAAACACCTATTTTTATACCACAATAGGAAAAACACCCCATACTCCACACGTTAGTGAAAATAAAATCGATCGCACAAACGCAAATTACCACAGACGAGTAATAATGTACATTTGTTAACATTCTGATCAAACATCGTACCAGTGTTGTCGCACTTAATAAATTAATTGATACATCGATCTACTACATTAATTATACTCAAATCTTTTAAAAACATTTATTTCAGATAAAATATAAAGAAATCTGCGGTAAATAAATTAGCATTATAATTTTAATAACATGCAAATGTATTATTTTTTCTATTTTTTTTTCTCTATAAAACTGGCTTAAAATGCATCGATTAAATTCAATGAAAATTATTTTTTTCTTGAATTTGCAAAGTTCTACAAAGATGTTTGTTACTTTAATAAAATCTACGAAAAATATACCTACTTCTTTTTCATAAAAATCTCAATCTTGTAGGACTTCAGGCCGAAACCCACCAGTCCTCCAGTGAAAAAAATGTTTGGAAGCCTCTGACCTGAGGATATAAAAAGTTGTTTACGACCTTTTCTCAGGCCTACCCAATATAATATACAAAATATTTCATAAAAATTGGTCAAGCCGTTTCGGAGGAATTTGGTTACAAACACTGTGACATGAGAATTTTAAATATTAAGATTATGTTCTCGCTTAGTCAAAATTTTGTGTTAAAAAAAAATATTCACCTATTGTATTCCTTATTATACGAGAACCATAATCTGCATAGTGCTACAGCCTCGACATCACTTGGGGTTTGAAACCAAGGCCTTTCACTAACCTGGAAGCTGCGCCCCCAACTTTTCTACTCTGGCCTTAACCAGATAGTAGAATTTTGTAAACTAGCGAATTTTCAAAAGGATCCAAATAAATCTGAACACCCTTAGGGAATATTTTTAATATAAACTTTTATTAACATTCAGTCCTTGCATCATTATTTCTTTAACAAAGCATTCATAAAGCTACTATACTAAGCTATAATAGTTACAATAACATTTGAAAAGATCATTTATTTTATATGTGTTATTTATAGTAAGAATTCAGTAAATAATGTTGTTTCATCAAAAATTTGTGCTATCTAGACAACCTGAGACCGACCCTTATAACTGACAAATCTTTCATTCCTTAAACGATTTCATTGAAAATAGAAAACGTTCGGATCTTTCGGCAACGATAACCAACTTGCTATATCTACACAATTCTGTTCATTAATAGTGTCGAAGTAATATTTGACAAGGATATTGCGGATGCGAGACCAGCAAAATGTCAGAATTGTTGTCAATCGACGAGTTCTATTGAAAAAGTACACGATGAAAATATCTCCACCTACGCCACCAATAGTAAATATTAATAGCAGCAAAGATATACAATGAAGATATACACACAATACATATGTTATCGTGTCCAGTCCAAATAATAATAAACTGATCAAATTAATAATGTGCGGATAAAAGGATTAAAGCGACTTCAAGAAAGTAGAAATTTCTATGTTCGACTAAACTGTATTTTTCTTTTTAGGGTTGCATAGTCCTAACAGCATTTAAAGTTTCACGATGTCCGTACGTCTTTCAGATTAGGGCCTATTTGTACGTTTATTGCAATATATATTAATCACGTAAAATAAAATCTTTATAAAAAAGTTTATGGTATCTCCCTTAAACGTAAGGTTGTGATGATTTCTTTTCTCGCTCACCCATAGTGTTTTCAGCTTCGGTTGGGCGATGCGGCAAAAACATTCAGCTATGAAGACAATTTTCCGATTTAATTTCAGCTTACAAAATATTGTGCTTTTTAAAGTTAGTTAGTTTCGACCAACAAAAATTATCGCAAATAGCAAAAAATGGTTACAATAACAATTAATTTTACTAATTGTGAATTCCACATTGTTATACACATTAATTATTTCAAAAGTGGGTATGCCGGAACTATGATTGCCAGGAAGTTGCCAGGTGTCGCGATTTAAGCGGGACAATTTTAAGAGATATATGGACACGTCCCGCTTTAGCCATGATCGGAACGCAACATGTCCCGATTGTTGACCGATCACTTGTAAATTTTCCATAGTAAAGTAGTGACTAAATACTGTGATTGAATTAACTTCCTCTAACTTTTTTAAAGGTAAAATCTAGTATTTTTGTTTACTTTCAAGTCGGAAAGTGATAATCTCGACTTTTACAAGATTCTGTCGCAAAATTTCGCTTTTTAGACCTGGCAGCCCTAGCCGGAACGGCCTAATTAAAAGAAAGCGAAATTGAAATTGCAGCTCCATTGCGCAATCAGCTTAACAAATACAGGGTGTCCCAGATGTTGACGTCATGCCGAAACCGAGTGATAAGGCAAGTCATAATAGCTGTCAGTAAAATTTTAAAAAATCAAGTACTGTATTTTAAAAATTATAGACATTTAAAAAAATTGAAAAAACCTACACCCTTAACTTGTCTTTTTTACTCCTGTTGCTGAAAAATTTTACTTTTCTCAATATTTTTGTTTGTTTTGTAATCCTAAACTAGCTGCCCCAGCTTAAAAATGTCATTTTTTACCCAGCCAAATATTCAAAACTAATATTTGCCCAGCTTTAACATACAGCGGCCCTAGACAAATGCCACACGCTAACTTTCCCGCAGTCGTTCCGCAGAAAAATGTATGGAAATGACATTAGTTTACGGCAACCTCACGCTATTTTTTCCGCAGCTTGTGTCATATTCACGGAACGACTGCGGAAAAGTTAGCGTGTGGCATTTGTCTAGGGGGGCTGTAGTGAAAAAAAAAATAGTATGCGAGTTAAGCAAGTAACTTCAAAAGTTGGTGCATTTAGTCCAAACGCACACTACCGACTATCGGTGCCCGATTTTTTGACGGTGAAAAATGAAACTTATTGAATTCTACGTTACACGAGAGCTACAAAAAGTCGGCCACCGACAAAGTGATAGACGTATGCGTTAAGTCGGTCGGAAAATAGGGATTCTAAAATGGAATGACACTTGTAAGAAAACTTTTTACCAAAAAGGAGGGTTATAGGAGGAACAACGAACAACAGCTGTATATTTCAATATGCTGGACTGTAATGTTATAATAATGAAGTCTGGAACTTAACCGCTATTCCTAGACTTCACTGTTGCCTAGGTCGTCCATAGGATACACAGACTTGGGGCTTCTTCTTTTATAATACAGGCACTATTTTAGACACTTATTTTATTACACTGCACATGCTAGGTAGGTGGGCGAGTAACTTGGTTTCTTTTAAATTGAGTGTTTTTAGGGATCCGTATTTCAAGAGGAAAAAAATGGAGTCCTCAAAGGATCTCTTCGTTGTTCGTCCGTCCGCCTGTCTGTCAATACCTTTTTTAAGAAACATGTAGCGATATAAAATACTCGGTTTTATGAAACTAGAACTTTGTTGTACAGAAAAAAGTGCAATAAGACATGTTGTAGAGTACATGTTAAGAATATTGGCGGATAAAGGGTGGGGCCAAGGGGACCATGCCCTTCTCCCCTCCCCCTCCCCCAAATGAGCTGAGTGAAATCGAGGGTGACCGAACGATTCACCTTGTCCGTTCAGAAATGTGACTGTTTTTGAGTGTGAAAACAAAATGTTTTTGAGCGTACCCTTAAGAAGTGATTTTGTATAATTGTTGATTTTTGTTTTTTTTTATTTTTCTCTAAATTTTGACTTATGTCATGGCTTTTCGTCTCGGGCGTCGCTGCCATGGAAGCAATTATGTAACCAAAATGACATAACAAGAGATATGTTTTGCTTCCATGGTAACGGCATTGGTCATGCCTGAAAATCAGCGCTTTTCGCGTTTTTAACGCAAGAGCAATTAGCTGAGGCATTGTCCTTTTTGGACTGCACTATATGTATAATTCTTGCATAAATATTTGTGTGTTGTGTACGTGCATCCAAATAAAGCATTCTTTCTTTCTTTCTTCTTTCTTTCAAATGACTTTGAATTTCATAATGTTAACTTTTAGCGGCACAAGGCGCGATAAACTTTATTTTGCAAAAATAGAAGCATATTAATTTTTTAATAGAAGGCCAAGCAATAGACCCTATTCCACCTGGTGGAAAGTGGAAATAGAGTCCAAATGCGAACATAGCTAGTGCGGAAGTAGCCACCCTCACCTTGCCGACTTGCAAGGTGCTTCTTCACGCCTCTTTTAAAGGACCCGGGATTGTAGGTTTACTAATGCCCCCCCCCCCCCCCTTCCTCCTCCAATATGAAAACCGGAATCCGCCCCTGGTTTAGAGAAAAATCTGTAACCATAAATTAGTCAGGAATTTATACACTTAGATAAGTTAGTACAGAGACCTCGGTACGTGAGTCTGACTCGCACTTGACCGGCTTTTTAAAATATTGTTTGTGATGAACATTTTGAACAAATAAAATAACCTTTTAGTGAAAAAATGGAAATGAATTACTTAAGTATCTTACGAATCATTCAATCCGAACACAAAATGATTATACCTACGGATAAATCTAAATGTAACGAAATTGAAAGTCGTTATCTATTTTTATAGTTATTTCAATAAGCGGCAGAATTGAAATAGAACCAACTTGTCTTTATATCATGTTTGACCTTCCACGGAATTCATTCTGGAATCCGATGAAAACTATCGTAAACGAAATGTACCTCTATAAATTTATTAATAACGCGAGCCACGACTTTATAGTCGGTAAACATTATTGAGGAAAACATTGGATAGTTTCGAAGATATTCGATCAACCAAAACAATTCTCCTTCGGTTTTGCTCGCGCCGATAAATTTGGACGGATTGATATGAGAGCTGTTGATAACTTCACTGAAGGCGAGAGAGGCGAACGTGCCGACTTGATAAAGATTTGCATTTGTTACAAAGTGAAAAACGAGGTAAAACTGGTATCCCTTGTTTTTGAGATAATATTGTATTTTGTAACTTATTGGATTATACAACATGTTTGTGTTTTGCACATACCCTATCAAGCCGCAACCTGTCTGCATATTATGTACTGCATCATAGACAAGCACAGGGAGAGCGAGATAACGCTATATTGGCAGAGCCCCTGATTTTTTCGTAGAATTTAAAAAAAAAGTATTTATGTTAGCTATTATTTTTTTATGCAACATGCTACACAGCAAAATGAACATATTTTTATTATTGAATATACAGGGTGTAACTGAATACCCCAATAACATTTAAGGGTATGTATCCATCAGAAGCAGAGATGCTGTAGAAAAAATATTAGGGCGAACAAACCTAATTTTTTTTCCCATACAAACTAAATAAATTATTTTTTAGTATTAAGTGCCGACAACCCTATGTACGCGTACGAGGAATACTACGCTCACGTCATTCAAACTAAATAAATATTTTTTTGGTATTAAGTGCCGACAGCCTTACGTAAGCGTAGGAGGAATACTATGCTCACGTCTGTCACGTGTCTTTTGTGTTTAAATTTCTTTTCCGTTAAGAGCTGATTATGGTTGTCACTTAAAAGTTTTTGCTTTCAGTTTAAAATCAAATAACTCTGAAAGTATAGGGATTCCAGATCTCAGACAAGCACCGAAGGTCCATTTAGTATCTAACTTATATGCCCCTTAAATATTATTGGGGTATTCAGTTACACCCGGTATATAGCGCAATATTTTCATAAGCACTATCAACTAGTACTCTAATTATACGTAAAATTACCGTTATATTCATCAAATATTGGATCGGCTCCACTTTTCGTTGGCATTAGAAAGTTAAATGAGTGTATTATAGAACTTTGCATTTTCTTTAAAAATTCTAAATAAATTAAAAAGTCAATTTTTTTTTATTTATTTTTCAAAATGTAAAAAGTTATATATATATTCATAAGTTTGCTTTATTCTTAACCAATTTTCAGGAAATCTGTAAAGATATCCAAAGGACATTGTCGAAAATCGCCCCATGACCACCCCATGACCAACAAAGATTTGATTAACGTCATAATTATAATTATGAATATTTTATAACACACATAACAAATATAATTATGTATTTGACGGACAAATGAAGTACTTTCAGAAACAAAACCAAACTAAGCAAAATATACGAATGGTTATTGTTACCTTTGCTCGATTTAATAGAATTTAGTCGATTTTTTGTACATATATTTTTCATAGAGCGTCGGTGGCGCAGTGGACTCGGCACTTGCCTTCCAATCGGGAGGTCGGGGTTCGAGACCCGCCATGTACCAATGTGTTTTTCGTTTCGAATTTCATATGTACATTCGTCTGACGCTCCTACGGTGAAGGAAAACATCGTGAGGCAACCTGCATACATCTGCGAAGAAATTCAATGGTGTATGTGAAGTCGACCAATCCGCACTGGGCCAGCGTGGTTGACTAAGGCCTAATCACCCTAACATAAGGTAGGCTCGTGCCCCTCGGTGGGGACGTATATGAGCTGTGGTGATGATGATGATATTTTTCATAACTTCTTTCACAATTTACAACGTTACCACACGTCAATTGACTATTCACGCGCTGTCGCTTGTTAGCTTGTTGTGTTTTCGACTTGCTTTATAATTTTGAGATTTCTTGTTTTTTACTACTTAGCTATAATAAAGCTTTTTAAATACAATTAACTCGGGTCTATTTCGCGGTAAACAATAACTATATTGACTTACTGTTTCCCGACGTATTATTAAATACGTATTTAAAATGTGTACAAATCGCAGAAGTCTAAAAACTTATAATAAAGCTCTTTGATTGATTGCAATAATTATTATTTTATTATTGAATAGGTATATGTACTATAATGTATTGCTGTAAAGAAATAAAGTGTTATTTCAACTAACCACCAAATCTGATTATTTTCCTATAATTCGATTTCGAAGCTTGTCCGTAGTAATTGATGTGGACATACAGTATTTACTAATGTCTAATTATACGAAAAGCATTTTTTTACTGCTGTTGGTATTGGGGCGAACAATGTATGGAGGCAGAGCATTTCAGAGCAATGTCCTTTTATGTTGGCACGTAATTATGAACAGTAAATTAAGACTACTTAATTATTGGGGGTGGCCTATGTCCAACAGTGGGCGTCTCTTGGCTGATATGATGATGATGATGATGGCGTAACAAAAGTTATCAACGGGTTAAAGATTTCGTCGAGGTTGGTAAGAGCTCGATGTTTCGATCTAGGCATGAGCATATGGTATGGTATGTCGGAGACGCGGGTTCAATTCCCGCCCGAGACGAAATTTTCTCTTTATTGATTTTATTTCTTTTTCAATAAATGAATGTAGTTTATCTCTAAAATAGAAACAATGGACCCTACAAACAGTTGCTCTGTTTTTCATTGGTTTTGGTTTTCCTCACTGACCCATCTGAAATACAGAGTGAGCACTCTGTATACAGGATTAACGTCAAAACATATTGATTCAGAAGTACGCGGTATCCGCTCACTGAAATTAATTACATTGTACGCCTTCAGCGATATGTGATGTTCACAGCTCCACGTCATTCTTTCGTCAACACCAGCCATCTTTTTTTTGATCCGTTTCTGCTTAAAAGAACATTTATTAGGGAGTCGCAATTCAACTGTAGGTATATCGGTGAGAGCGATATTAGATTAGCGGACGTACATTTGTGAATTCGGAAAACTCTCTCACGGGCATTATCGTGAACTGTACAGGTAAGTAAGTACATAATTATTTTCCAAGAAATTACGATGCCATTAAAACAGCGTATTTTGTGTAATTTTGACGTAACCGCAACGAAATCACACAAAATATGAACTAAGATTTGGAAAACTTTCAAAAATCTGGAATGAGGCAATTTTTTTTGAGTTCCTTGCGCCCTCTATCTTTCTTCAACGGTTAAAAGACGCCCTGAATAGGTGGCATTAAGAAAACTTGGCGACTCAAAAGAACATTTTATCGAGTCTTACTCGAATATTGAACATAGATTATTTGATTTTGGAGAGTTCTCAACATCTCGTAATATCTCTCAAGATGTTGATAGATCTCACAGCATAAGAACACTCGATAAAGCGAAAGAGTGATGTTTTACCTCTCGTAGGTACTACGGTAAGTTGCCAAGGTAAAAAGGAGGAGCTCACTACCTATTGCAAAAAAATACGTATATTTCCCAGGGTGGAAATGTCAATACGATAATAAATGAAAAAAATGATTATAAAAAATGGTTTCATACAGACTAAATAACAAAAAATAGAAACAAAACAAACCTGCCATGTATAAAATATTCAGCTGTCTTGAAAGGTAAGAATGACACGGTAACAGCGGCAATGTTGCAGTATCTACTAGCGAAACTTATAATGAGAATATCAGGAGCCACCAAAACCACTCACAATTCACACCAAATACCCAATCTGTTTACAACGATACGGGGTCTATGACCTATTATTGATAGACTAATAAGTTATACGTCATGTAGACCTAGGGCTCTCGAACTATTTTAGGCAAGAGGCCCCTTTCCAAAATGAATTTATACTTACGTCACAGAATAGATAATTGTACTACGTACAGAACGGCCACTCACCTCCCCGCACTCATTTCAAATAGGTACCTCATCCTACCCGAACCCGGCACTTCGTTGTAGACATCATCACTGACACATAAACAAGGACGCGCGCGATCGCTCGGACGAGTAGACGCGAGCGCCGGGCGATAACAGAGACAGCGCTATGCGGGTGAAAGAGAAGGCAGTCGCTGCACTCCTCGCGTCATTTCGATTGATAGCCGCGCACTCAGCCCTACTAGATTCCACGCACACATTTGCGCGTGTACGAACATCATTTGTTTAAGTAGTACTCGTAGTAATAGGTAGGTAATTGATTTGCGAACGTTGTATGGAGTGTCCGGGGTGTGCTTACGTCAAAGGATTTATTTCCTATTTAAACAAAATACTTGCCGATTAAAAACATTGCGGTTAGTTAAGTGTATAAACTTGACATCATTTTTTCATCAAAATTTAACAAAATAAATAGACATAAAATTCAGTATCAAAATTTGAAACTGAATTTTATGTCTCTTTATTTTGTTAAATTTTAACTTATAATATAAAAAGAAATAAACTTGTGTAAATTAATAGGGGTTGATTTTTAGACCTCGTCTACCCACAAAATCACTTTTCGTTTATGTCGATGCCTGGGGAGCTGATTCGACCCGAACAGGTCAATATCGATCACATTAGGAATCTGTGATATAGGTACTATATTAAAAAAAATCTAAAAAACCCGACCGCATTAAAATTTACACAACGCCGATAGAATAAAAAAACAAGCTCAGTACCTAGTATAACATTTTAGCAGTCGTGACCCATTAATGTACAGAACCTCAAATATTTCCAATAATGGTTACTTAGTTATACGGTAAATATTCCCTAAAGTATGTGACATTAACTGTCACATCTTTTGATTGCGTAGACTTACAAGTAGGATTGTTTTACAGTTGAAAGAGACCGTAGACCCAAGTATTTGATACAAATCTCAGTTTAATATCTCTACGCGTTCCCGAGATAAAAACTTTCTTGACAAACAGAAGGACAACGAAGAGATCCTGTAAGAGTTCCGTTTTCTCCTTTTGAGGTACAGAAACTTAAAAAATTCTCGTCTCAGGCAATGAACTGTGTATTGATTCATTCATTTTACAATTTATTTAGCGTTTTTATTGAAAACATAAAGTCACAAATAAAAAAGACAACATTTCAACCGTTTCTATTTGACTGGTAACCTCCGCTTCCCTTGCGTGCGGCGTAATTTAAATTTTATATAACCCTACCCACGTTCCAACAGAAAGTTCGCAAATTTTGCGATATAAACTTCGCTGAGCTATCAAGTTTTCAGTCATTTCCTTAATAAACTTTGATCCGTCATCGGCCTGAAACGACGTCACGTCTTTGTAATAAGATAATAAGGGTCGTTTTGCCCGTGATAACTTTTGCGCTATAACGGTACCATTATACCGCGACAGCTAAAGTATTGCATCGATCGGAAACCAAACTTTGCAAATGAGCGACCGCCGAGCCGAGACTAATGTCTGGTTTATATATTGAAAAACGATCCATTTTTCCTACGGACAGTTAAATTTTGACATTTCCAATTGACAATTCCATGAAAAATATGTCAAAATATAACGAATCGTTTTTGAATATAGAAACTGGGCATAAACCGTTTCCCGCTTTCGACCAATCAGAACGCCACATTACCACGTCAGTGGACAGTCGCATGTCAATCTATGCGTTCTTATTGGTTGATCGCAACGGCTTAGTTTCGACTCGGTTGAAACTTTTTAGAAGAATTGGGTGCCAGGCTCTATCGAGGCTTTATCAAGTCACGTGACACCGTCCCACATCAGCAACTGATAGAAGTTCAGGAAATGTTTGAAAAGTTGAAAAATTTCAGAGCCCCTCGGTGGGAAGGGAACGATGGGGACGTAAATGAGCTATGATGATGATGACTAAAACACTATTAAGATGCAAAAAATGTGAATATACAGCCGGCTTCAAAAGTAGATAAGCATTTTTAGCAGATTTAGTATCATGTCACACCAACTATTCCTTTTATTTAGTATGGTTATACCTATATTGCATTGTTAATAGTTGGTGTGACACGGCACTGAAATGTTTATCTACTTTTGAAGCCGGCTGTACATAAAAAGATGTCAGCAGATACAAGTAAAACAAAACAAAGAAAATGAAAGTTGACTCCACACGGAAATTGCATACTAGATGACATACAACATAAATTCAAGTTATCCTGTTTGACAGACAGTTCGTTGTATCTGTTACTCGAGAGATAAAATATTTTGAATGAAAGCAATCCTATATATCTGATGTCGTCAAAGACGTCCGACTATAGTTAGAATATACTCGTTACAGACAAATCGTAGTGAGCAATAATATATTTTCTGTGTCGTGCAAGTAAAATCTAGATTTAGATTACTATCAATTTGTTGTAATGATGTGGCATTGGTAAACAGATGGTAAGCTCGATAGTCAGTTACGTTTATTTATTTGTATTATGAAAATACACTACATACACACACTCGAATATACACGGTGTTTCATAATAACCAATAAATAATAATCAATTAATTAATAATTATTAAATTGTGTTTACCCGTAATGTCATTCAACCCAAAATTTTCATTTATATCATAGACATGATGATGATACTATGATACCTATACATGTAAATTTTTGGGTTGATTGACATTACGTGTAAACACATTTTAAGAATTAGTTTTAGATAAGGAATTGATTATTTATTGGTTATTATGAAACACTGTGTATGTATAGTAATAATTACAATGATGAATGATTTATTAAAAAAATTAATAAGAGATCTTTGGCATTAAAAATATTTGGAAATTTAAAGATATTATTTTAGAAGCTTTAATTTACTTTCACTTGACCTGGTGTCTGTAATGAAATCTTACAAATTAAATTTGACCCACCTCCCGGTTTCGATTTAGCTGAAATTTTGCATGCATATGTATATCGCATGACAAACCATGATAACATGGAGCTGATTTAATGCTGGAGCTGGAAGATGGCCATAGGAACTACGCAATAAAACGCCACAACCCCATTTGATTCGTATTGACGATTTGATTCGTATTGACATGTATTTAAAAAAGTTTTATAAAATAATTTCTTGCTTTAATTTTAGCGTATCAGACGTAAGGACGTAAGGAATCAGACAATCCCCGTGCGATACTGGGGTATGCTAAGAATTAGATGTCTTGTGAAACGAATAACACGACAAGAGAAACCTCTTAAACTCGAAATTTATTTCTTAGGTAAGCGGGCGACTGCCAATCAAAGATAATGGTAAAACACTGTACATAAAATGCTGAGAGACCTACAAAATTTATGGGAAACCCTGATGTGATGGAATTTGCAAATCCCAAAGATGAAACGTATCCCATTGTCCATTACTCGCTCCAGTTTATTCAGGTCACATTGTAGCTCCGTGAAACTTACTCGTACATCGGCATAGTCAAGCAGTGGAAGAATAACGTTTGTACGAAAAGAATTTTAGTAAGTATAATAGGTATTGGAAGAAAGTTTTCGTAACGATATGAATATCATAAGGTGTTAGGTACTCTTCGATTTACATCAGCTCCTTCAAAGTCAATGCCAAATTATTTACTCGGTAGGCAATAGTTGTACATTAAAACGGTAGATACACAGATCTTAAGGCTTACGGCTATGTCTTAGTTAGAGAACTATTGATAGCTCTCTAACTAAGACATAGCCGTCAATGATAGGGCCAAGGTCTTTAATTTGATTGCCATAAAGGTACTGAGGGTCAGGGTTAATTTACGCAATTGACGCTTATTTTCCAATATAACATGAAACTTAGCGGGTTACCGCTACACCATCTGAAATTTTAGCGATATTCCTGTAATGAGAATCCATCGACACGTCGATTTCCTTTGTATTCGTTTGCATATAACTGCAGAACCCCGGCATATAGATGGTAATAACATCATATAAAAGTCATATAGAGTCTATAGGCATATAGTCGTTGAATTTGTAATATTGAAAATTACAACGGCGACAAAATACTTCCTTGTGGGACACAAAGAATCTATGAAACATTGTACTTCTCGTACAACTTTAAGATGCATTATTATTATAAAATGCTCATTTTTTGTCAAAAAACCTAAAGCATATACTATATTCGCGAAATTAAAACACCTTTTTTAATCTGCGTGTGACGTAATTTGAAAGGAATTATAGGGGATGTGACGTCATTTAGTGCGTTGTATTGTCAGGTATATTAGTGTCAATGCCAGTGTCATTATTTCGATAAGTAACCAAAGATATAGGATTTTTGTTACGCTCAAGCGCCAAGTATGTAACAGCTAAGCAATCTCTTCTTACCCCCTTAGTCTTTTACCGAATGTTCCATGGGGAATGCTCTGAGGAGCTCTTTAACCTTATCCCTCCCTCTCCATTCCTTAACAGAAACACGCGTAAGGGCCTTCGGAGTCATCCGTACACTGTATCCTCCTTTTCACACCTTACCAAGAAATTCCATGATTCCTTCTTATGTCGTTCATTCCAAACTTGGAATTCTCTACCTGCACACGTGTTTCCTCCATCCTACAACATGGGTTCCTTCAAAAGAGGCATGAAAAAGCATATTTTGGGCTGGCAAAGGGCGGGCAATTAGGATAGTGGATGTCGTCCCTACTCTATCTGTCAACTCATTTGGGCCTCTTTCACCGCTTAATATCCAGCGGGAGGAGGTCATTTGCCGGGCCCTCCATAAAAAAATGTCGCTGCCATAAAGTTTTTTGCCATTTACTACACATAAGTCTTGATGAGTTTCTTAATAATATTGAAAATCAAGTTAAGAGCTAACGGAATTATGTAAAGGCTTTGATCCTTTTGCTTTCAAGAACATGGTGGTATTTTCTAAATATTTACGTAGGTTTTTAATAATATGGTGATTACGGTAAATAATCTCCACGCGCCTAATTTTAATTGATATGTAAATTTATCAATTAATTCCGTTATATACGAAAAATCTTTTTAAACCATTTAAATCGGATAATCATCATCATCACAGCTCATATACGTCCCCACCGAGGGGCTCGAGCCTACCCTATGTTAGGGTGATTAGGCCTTAGTCAACCACGCTGGCCCAGTGTGGATTGGTCGACTTCAGTTCACATACACCTTTGAATTTCTTCGCAGATGTATGCAGGTTGCCTCACGATGTTTTCCTTCACCGTAGGAGCGTCAGGCAAATGTACATATGAAATTCGAAACGAAAAACTCGGATAATGATTACTGCCAATTTTATACAATTGTAAATTTTCGGAAAGGAATGAACAAGAGTTTCATATGCATTGCGCACCTGTTAAACTTTTGATCGAACATGTGTTAAATATTAAGTGGAAGTTGCGTTTCTACCTTTGTGTTTCTCTGGACTGGCATCTGTAACAGATTATTCAGAACCAGAAGTCACAAGAATACTTAAAGGATGAAAAGAACCATAAGAGTCCCATTTGCAATATTAGTAGGATAGGATGTAAATTAAAAATAATTACAACCAAAAATAAATCGTCAACTTATCAATCATAGTGAGTTGTTTCGCAACAAATAATTAATAGAATTGATAAGGTCCTCTTTATCTACTTATTACATTCTCGAGCTAAAGGGTAAACTTGTTTACTTGTTTTGAAACGAGCTGTTATCGATGCTGTGTCATGGAGGTGTCACTCCAACTGAGTTCTGGAAAAACAATACCCTTTGTACCGAGACAGCCGGAATAATATATTTTTATACTGTGGATGTTTTTTTTCATCTTCGTCTACAAATTACATAAATAAGACCTCGTCTTATTACTTATATCCTTTTAGGAGATCTGCAGGCATATTACCGATCTCAAGGTTTTCAAATGATATCATGAGGAAATCATAGAGCAAACCGAAAGATAAGATTTTCAGTCAGATTTTTCATCATTCGTTCATTATAATTATCATGATGACATCATTGAAATTATGCCATAGTTATGATATCACTGGAGATCGTTAATACTATGTTAATAATATTAAGCATTTCATGACTTCCTTATCTCAAAATTTATACCATGAAACGCATTTTTGACTCATTAGAAATGAATCTTGAATTCGAACATGAATACAAATCACGTGCGAAATTATTTTATACTGTTACCAATTTTAAAGATTTTTGAATCACTCTAATTCGGTATTGTCATTAAAAACAAATTCTATATTAGATATCGTTACACGCACAAAAAATAAAATCCGGTACGCAATAACATGGTAATAACTGCTATGTAAAAACTGTTAAAACAGCTATGAATCGAATGTAAAACGGAACATATATGTTGCGTATATTCTACAAGTAGAAATCAAAAACCAGTGGGTAGGACCACTCGTTGCGGTATTAACGGAATGATATACGGAATGAATATTCAAAAATAGTGAATTTGGAAATTCGTATGCGAATCTTACGATTTTGAAGGCGAATAAATTGACATTTTGTGTATTACAGAACATTGGCTTAAGGGATGTGAACTCATGTTTAGTTTCAATAATCACCAGGTTGGTAGTTCATTCTGCAGAGTCAACACAGTACATGGGGGTCACTGATTCTGTTAAACAAAAGCTTAAAATTTAAAGAACGGAAAGATATTGTGTCTCTGTAGAATGCATAATAGAACTATCATGTATAGAACTTGAGCAATTCATTGTGGTATGTGTATACCAACCTGGTTCCTCAGCCTATGATAGGTTTGAGGAAATCATGGATGAAGCCTTGAACAAATTGTGTAGATCTAAAAAATACTTGATTGTGTGTGGAGATTTTAATATTGATCTTCTTAAAAAGAACACTGAAACCTATAAAATTTTAAATTTATTTAAATCACACAATCTTTCCAACTTATTTATGGAGCCTACTAGATTCTGTAACACAACATCAACCTGTTTAGATAATATATATAGTAATCTAGTACCTGTAAGTAAGAAAATTATTACAAACTTAGATTCAGACCATTGCGGGCAATTAGCTTGCTTCAAAATTGACACAGAACAAGTCAATAAACGTTAAATTATATGTCGACCAGTAACTGCTGACAGATTGAAACGTATTGGAATTGAATTATGTTGTAAACTTCCTTTTTTATCACCGGATATGTCACCAAATGATATGTATAATTTATTTTTTGAGACATTTTGCAACCAATTTAACAAAATTTTCAAAACCAAAGAGATCACTGTTACTGTTAATCCAGTGTTTAGCGAATGGGCCACTGCAGGAATACACAAAAGTAGGCAAAAATTGTATGAGCTGTACTCAGAAAGACAGTTTAATAGAACTGAATCTTTTCAAAATTATGTTAAGTCATACTCAAAAAATTTTAAGCAGGTTTGTCAAACTGCGAAAATTAAATATATAAGTGCTCAAATTTATAACAGTACAAACAAAGTCAAATCTACTTGGAAAATTATCAATGCAGAGACTGGCCAAACAAAAGCTTCAGCAAATAATTATAAACTTAAAATTGATGGTAAATTTATTAGCTCAGACTCGGATGTTGCTAATGAATTTGAGAAATTTTTTACTCGAATTCCTGTAGATTTGACAAGCACTTTAGGCTCTTCCACCCCCATTGCAGAATCCTTGTTGAAAGAAAATGTTCCTTATTGTAATACTGTATTTAAATTTAACCATATTAGTAAACGTGACATCATAGACACTTTCAAATCGTTGAACATTAAAAAAACTGCCGATCTCTGGGGAATATCTGTATATACGGTAAAGAATGTTATTGAAATAGTTGCTACACATTTAGCTTTAATTTTCAACAACTGTATTGATAGTGGTGTGTTTCCTGATTTGATGAAACTTAGCAAAATAACTCCATTGTTTAAATCTGGTAGTACTTCAGATCCCTCTAACTTTCGTCCAATATCCGTACTATCAACATTCAATAAAATTTTTGAAAAAACCGCGCTTAAGCAATTACAGAAACATTTTAGTAATAATAACTTACTGCATATCAAACAATTTGGTTTTACCCGCGGACGGTCCACGACTGATGCTGGAATAAAATTGTTAGAGTGCATTTATGAGGCCTGGGAGGAGTCGCAGGATGCCTATGGTGTTTTTTGTGACTTATCGAAGGCTTTTGACTGTGTCCAACATCAGACGTTAATCAGGAAATTACACTATTACGGTATCCGTGGTACCGCTTTGGATTTTCTCACTTCTTACCTAAGTGACAGGATTCAAAAGGTGGTCATCAATGGAGAGCAGTCACCTGGATCATTTGTAAAAATGGGGGTGCCGCAGGACTCAATATTAGGTCCATTTCTATTTCTGGTATATATTAATGACCTCCCTCACCTTGTAAGACACGACCATGAGATAGTCTTGTTTGCAGATGACACGTCTTTAGTATTTAAAGTTAAACGTCGACAAATTAATATTGACGAAGTAAACATTGCACTCTCCAAGGTCGTTCACTGGTTCGGCGCCAATAATTTGTTGTTAAATGAAAGTAAAACAAAATGCATTAGATTCACTATGCCAAATGTTCGATTCATCATCATCATCACAGCTCATATACGTCCCCACCGAGGGGTTCGCCTACCCTATGTTAGGGTGATTAGGCCTTAGTCAACCACGCTGGCCCAGTGCGGATTGGTCGACTTCACATACATCATTGAATTTCTTCGCAGATGTATGCAGGTTGCCTCACGATGTTTTCCTTCACCGTAGGAGCGTCAGACAAATGTACATATGAAATTCGAAACGAAAAACACATTGGTACATAGCGGGTCTCGAACCCCGACATCCCGATTGGAAGGCAAGTGCCGAGTCCACAGCGCCAGCCAAAGTTCGATTAGTTAAAGCCAAAGTCAAGGTTAGGGATGAGGAAATAGAGCTGGCCAATCAAACTGTATTTCTGGGTAGGTATAACTTTAGATTCTAAGTTACAAAGGGGTCCTCATATTTAATGCCTATCGAACAGACTAAGTTCTGCAGCATACGCCGTAAAAATGATTCGTCAAATAACAGATGTGAAAACTGCGCGGTTAGTCTATTTTAGCTACTTCCACAGTATTATGTCATACGGGATACTACTGTGGGGAAATGCCGCCGAAATTGGCTGCATTTTTGTACTGCAGAAGAGGGCTGTTCGGGCGATCTATGGGATGGGCTCCCGAGAGAAAATTCAAAGAAATTGATATTATGACTGTACATTCACAATATATTTATGAAAACTTACTGTATGCACACAAGAATAAAGATATCAAATTCAGTAAAAATAGTGACTATCATAATTTAAATTTAAGAAATAAAGACAAGCTAGCAATGCCCATAATAGGCTCCATAAAATAAGCAACTCTTTTGCAGGTCACTGTATACGAATGTACAACACGCTGCCATGTAAAATGCATGACTTGTCAGTAAATAAATTAAAATTTTTAATAAAAGCTCAGTTAAGCAAAAAGGCTTATTACAGTGTTAAAGATTTTTTGAATGATAAGGCAGCGTGGCGGTAAAAGAAATGAATTGCTCGTTCTCTGAATAGTTTTGTAATATTCACAATTTGTAAGACATTTGGCGATTTTAAAAGAGTTTTGACACATGCATTTCTTGCCCGATTCTTCTCATGTTAGCCCCTACATTCGGAATCGGGTCTCTCTTGGCGACTACATGCGCGGCATCAACTCCGCGGATGTACTTGCCACTAGCGCACGGGTTAGCTTGATTTTAGTAGAATATTTTTTATGTTTTAATAATTTTGTAAAATTGACGATTTTAAGCGCCCGCAAGGGCCTATGAAATAAAGTACTTTTGATTTTGATTTTTTGAATATGAATTCTATTGTTTCAAAATGCGTCTCCAGGTCATACGATGAAAGATCCATAATAGGTCTGCTGTGCCCAGTATAGTGTGTGTATTGCGACGATGACAATATACCGGGTTATATCTCCAACAGGAGCCAAATTTTGTGTGCTTGTTCAGACAAGCAAAATGAAGATCTTTTACTATGGGACAAACCTCAAAATAGCGAAAAAAAATCAGCTGTTCCATACAAATGTAAAAACAGCTGTTCAACATCCACTGAACCTAAATGTATGGAACAGCTGATTTTTTTTGCGATTTCGAGTTTGGTCGAATAGTAAAAGTTGTTCATTTTGCTTGTCTAAGCAAGCATACAAAATTTCGCTCCTGATGAAAAAAATTAACCACCTTATACACCAGATATGGCTCCAGCGGACTTCTTTCTTTTTCCTAAACTCAAGTTACCACTTCGTGATACCCGTTTTAATTCGATAAAAGACAAACGAGAATTCGCGGCGAAAACTGAACTTAATTCCGGAAAAGGCGTTTAAAAATGTTTTGATGATTGTATTATATTATTCGTTGGCGGAAATGTGTCGTTTCTGAAGGAGCATACTTTGAAGGCTATAAAATAAATTTGGATGAATAACTAACATTTTGTGTATTGCTAATCTTTACCCGGTACTTTCTTGACAGAGCAGTATAAATGTTATTGTTGCTAATAGTTTAGTTTATTCTTGTAAATCATACCAAGTTTCAATAGCATCAGCAGTCTATTGCGTATCTGCGGTAATCGATAACATAGCTGTGTTATTTCAGCGCTATTATTTATCTTAAACAATCATTATAGTTAACAGTGAAAGACGATAGGCGAAGATTGTAATTACTTTTAGGGTACGCGTTGTTCAACGGGTCAATACCCGTGTACTTAGACAACGACAATACTCAATTTTATTTTGGGTTTTATTGAATCCCAAAAGTAATTCTTACTGCAAATAGTGCTTAAACAAAATCAAATTCTGATTGAACAAAAAAAAATTAAGAATATCAGTCAGTCATTAAATGAAATTTGCTGTGAATTACTCATAAATAATGAGAATAAAAAATCTCATATTCAGAAAGTAGATCAATGTTTTCCTTTTTGTTTTTTTACGAGGTGGAATGCTTTTTGCGCACCGTACCTGCCGATGGCAGTCGACAGGCGTGCGTGGGACTCTCCCAGCTGAGTGCGGAGCATACGCACTAAACCAACCATAACATCCATGTAATTGGGATGATCCAGGGACTGGGTTAACCCAATTCTCCGGATCCCCCCGGAATGCCTGGCCAGCCACGGACCGGGTTTTAACGCCTGTGGGGGATTACCTTAGACTAGTCATAGAGATAATCCCCAGGGGGGAGGCTATAATCGCGCGCATCAGGGGCCACCTTAGTGCGCAAGTCACACCTAGGGCAGTCTTGGACTGCATAGACGCGCCTTCTACCACCCAATCGTCTGCGTGGGAGCAGAGCGGCTTGTGGGTCGTTTTCCTGCTCTCTTCGGCGATATCACATCCTTGCAGGAGGTGACATCCTCCCAATACCTCTCACCAGTCAGCATCTTGCTAACGATGACTGAGAGCGAAAGATCACCGCCGCCTAACGCCCCGCGTAACTCGAGACGATAGGATCGCCGAGCCGAGCACTCCAATAATGTGTGCTCGATCGTATCATCCGACGAGCGATCTTGTGCAGGTAGTGGCCGAAACACCCATGTTCGGTCAGTACCTGCACCATGTGGTAAGAGAGGCTGTCATGCCGACGCTCAAACCCACACATCCAACACCGAACGAACCGTATCTACCGTACGGTGGCCGGCGCGCGGCGCTGGGAAGGCGGGTGCCTTCCTCCCACCGACGCAAAGCCTCCCTCTGCGCTTGGGTGCGGACTTATCGCACTTCTTTTGCGACAAGGCACTCCCCCCGATTTCTTGCTGCGACGAGATATCTATGCACATCCGAATGAATTCAGGTCAAATTTTTACGAAAGTATAATAAGGCTAACAATTATACATCGCTATCCTAGGGCCGACAAAGTAATAAAAAAAAGAATTTCACTATATTTGTCATACGCGGCCATAGACAAAGTATTAAGTTTAATACAGCCACATCTAAAGAAAACATTATTTTGGGTAAAACCTACACAGACAGACACACATCGATACTAATAAATAAATAGACTTGATAAAAACTTTATTACAAGCTTTTATTTACTTTTACCGGTCCCGGTGTCTGTAATGAAATCTTGCATGTTAAATTTGACCCACTTTCCGGTTTCCTATTACCTAAGTTGAAATTTTGCATGCATATGTATATCGTGTGACAATGCATATCAATATTATGACGACTTGGAGCTGATCTGATGCTGGAGCTGCAAGGTGGCCATAAGAACTCCGCAATAAAACGACACAATCTCGTCGAGTTTGGGCTCCTTTATTCGTATTGACGAGTACAAAAAGATTGTATTTAAAAAGTTTTCTTTTTAAATACCTAATTTATATATCTAATTTCTTTTGTCAAATTTATAAAAGTAATTTACTGTAAACTGATTTAATAGTCTTAAAAAATAAAGACGTACAGTTTAAAAAAACAGAATTAGACCCTGGTCCTAGTTTGTGCCTCAGACTACTAGCCACATACCTAATCTTGAACAGGTTTTCTGTTGAAGTTCCTGCTATATGTATAGTTGCGACATAACAGCCTACAATTTTCCAAAGTTCGGTTTTCCGGGTACATTCACACGGAATCGATCACCAAAAGTGTTGGCACGGTAAAAGTATATACAGAGGCGCGTTCAGAGCCTCTGGGTGTAGTTGTCCGGTTGTTTTTTAACTCGCTCAGAGGCGTTGAACGGATTGCAGCAACCAAATCTTTTATCTCACTCTTTCACATGATTTTTTATTTCTCTCTCTTTCTAGTAGATGACATTATAGAATATGGCCGCCAATATCATCCAATCACGTAAGAGTATTTCAGTAATAAACGTCAGAGCGTTTTACAAATTCGATGGTTGTTCGGTTGTAACTCGCGCCGACACTCTAAGGTCTTGAACGGTCCGGTTGTTTCACCGGGTTGTCACTCTCGAAGGCATTGAACGGGGTTAGAGCGAAAAGTTGTACTTCGCGCGAAGGCTCTGAACGCGCCTTAGTAGACCGCCTTCATAGAAACGGTCGAAACACGCGCTATGCCTACGCGCCTCGATGTGGGATCGCACTCGGATCGCATCTACAAGGGACGTACGTAGTTCGCCGCAGAGCGAACACACGCAGGAGCCAAACGAAGTGCACGGTCGATGTGTTAGTGAGCGCAATATTAACGTAATTATGGAAGCGGGTAGCCCTATCGCGGGCCAACGTACCAAGCGATGTCGAGCGGCCGTAGGAATAAAATTCCAAACAGGGGCCGAGTCGACATACTGTAGATACTATTACCGCGAAGTTGCCCTTCGCCATTGTGCGTCCACATGTCACGTGACATTGACATTGATCGATGAGTACCAATACTTTATTACAAGCTTTTGTTATTTAGGTACTTTCACCTGTCCCGGTGTCTGTAATGAAATCTTGCAAGTTAAATTTTACCTACTTCCCGGTATCCGATTGGGTTGAAATTTTGCATGCATATGTATATCGCGTGACAATGCAATATTATGGTGACATGGAGCTGATCTTATGCTGGAACTGGAAGGTGGCCATGGGAACTCCGCAATAAAACGACACAACCCCATCGAGTTTGGGCTCGTTTGATTCGTATTGATGAGTGCTAAAAGCTTGTATTTAAAAAAATGTTTTAATATAATTATCTGGTTCATAACTGCGTGGCTACAGTGTCTAAAATAGACACGCATGTTCAACCATAGAATATTAAC
This sequence comes from Schoenobius gigantellus, assembly GCA_963935595.1. NCBI lineage: Eukaryota > Metazoa > Arthropoda > Insecta > Lepidoptera > Crambidae > Schoenobius > Schoenobius gigantellus. Next base: position 25,455,921 of record OZ012559.1, read on the forward strand.
CCGGCGCCAATGACGTGAAAATAATTACGAGACCGATGACACCGGGTCATCATGACCCAATTTTTATCAATAACTATTACACGAAATTTATGAAGTCACTTTAATTTTAATTTTATCTAAAGAGGTTTCTTTACTTAGGTGATAAAATAAAAATAATGCTTATAAATTTTATAAATCAAATTTTTTTGCTTTCTCGATAACACATGCAAAATCAACGTTGAAAACATAACATATTAAAATTTTTGATATTTGGTAAATTATTCTTAGTAGTAATAGGAATCAATATTCTAAAAGATTAAAAGGGAGATCAAACAAACTTTTTATAATTAAAATAATAAGGAATCAATCTTCTACTTCATCATTTAGAGCCATGGAACTGCTGCAGTTATTGCAGAATGGAGTCAAATGCTCTGCGGTTACGTAAATGTTGTATACATGACAAGTATGATATGTTTTTTTGTCCTTTTTAGACGGACATATTTGACATCTCTTGGGAGTTCCTCGTTGTTATTAGCCCAATGTATTATGTTCGCATTTATGCCCGATATATTCAATATAAGTGGTGGTCCATATAAAAATCCGAAACAGTCTGCGAAACTTTATTGTCGGAATCTGGCTCATCTAACAACGCCATAATACTCTTCGGGTCGTTGGATAGTTACATTTTTATTAAAAACCTAAAAATCAAAAGGTATATTAACTTATAACATCCAAGAAACTAATAAATGTAAGTCATAAAATTACCACGCCAGCGATGACGCTGGATCATAATTATCCGTTTTGACTTGACACAATAGTATCTTACTGCACAGGCGGCGTCGCATTGAAAATACCAACGAGACGGGTAGAGGGGTGCTATATCTCCAGCTACATAAAGATTCACAACACACGACTAGCGCAAAAATAAAATATGTCCGTTAACAATTGCCTCGGCTCAATATGACCCTGCGTCATTGTCGCCGGGTTAAGGCTAGTATCCTAACACTTAGGCATGAGCCTACAGGACGTTCCTGAAAAGCACAATTATGTTAGCACAATTATGTTAATCAATATGCCGAGATTAATTTTAAATATAACTTGTAAAAAAGCTATTTTGATAAAAAGCTTTATTGAATAAGTGAAACCTACCATTAATTCACGACGTCCCAGTAACAGCCACATTTACATGCTCTTTAAACTTGTGAAAGGCAAATCAGTAACACTGTGAAATTTTGTTAAGATTAGACTCCGTCACGCTCCGTACTGACGTTTATTTGTCGTATCACCAGTATCACCACTTCGACTGCCGCAGTTAGAATGCAAGAGAGTCCCGTGCCAGACGTCCCGTATTTCCCGGGACGTCTCGTACTTTAGGCATAGTTTGAAATGTCCCGGCGGGACTGACTCTGTCCCGTATTTGAACCATGCTCTATTTTTATTATGAAATCGATCGATTATTGTTTTAAGACAGGCTACTAATGTATGAAATAAATGTACCCCTATTTGAATAAAAAGCCAGTTGATGACCATTTTTAATTACGATTATAATATTGATTTTTACAAGTATGGTAAAATAAATAAAAATGAGAAAGCCTATGAGTTTGATTCTCCATTAATCATGTGTTTCATCGACTACAGCAAGGCATTTGACTGCGTGAATTGGTCCAAACTGTGGAATGTTTTGGCGGAACTGGGCATACCGTCGCATTTGACAGCCCTCCTTGAAGCCCTATATCACAGAAGCCACGGAGTTGCTAAGATTGGCACCGATTTATTCAGACCGTTCAAGTTCGGGAAGGGCGTTAGACAAGGCTGTATTCTGTCCCCGATCCTATTTAACGCATATGGGGAGCACATTATTAGACGAACCTTGGACGGTTGGGAGGGCGGTGTAAGTGTTGGTGGGGTAAAGATCACTAACCTACGCTACGCGGATGACACTACGCTATTGGCCGCATCCGAAGCCGAAATGTTGTGTCTATTGGACCGAATAGAGCGTATTAGTGACGAATAAGGCTTGCAAATAAACAAGGAGAAGACAAAACTGATGGTAGTTGACCGAACCGGAAAACTGGAGCTCACTGGAACATTAAATCTTGAACAAGTGGACCGATTCATTTACCTGGGCTACAGTATCTCCAACACCGGCTCATGCGATTCATATGTCCGACGAAGAATCGGATGGCCAAAAGCGCCATGAATTTACTGGAGGGAGACCCTGTACCAGGTTTGTCTGCTTAGGTACCTCCGTCTTACCTATTTCTGCCGCAAAGCAGCAGTGCTTGCATTGCTGTGTTCCGGTTGGAAGGGTAAGATATGGCAGTGAAATTACTGGGTACTGTGACTTTACATCTGGTGTCTCAAGTTGGCAACGTACACTGTGGTTCTTGTGGGGGTTGCAGTTTTGCTGTGAATCTCACAAGAGCCACATGTATTATAGATGACTGTTACCACTTACCATCAGGTGGGCAGTTTGCTTGTTTGCCAACTTTCTGCAAAAAAAAAAGAACCAACTTAAAGGAATATGGAAAAACAGGAATATAAAAAGTATCACCAAACAGAAACTGGTCAGCACATTAGTGTTCTCCATATTCCTGTACGGAGCGGAAACATGGACGCTACGAGCAAACGACCGCAGGCGTATCGACGTGTTTGAGATGTGGTGCTGGAGGAGAATGTTGCGCATCCTCTGGACGGCCAATTGAACTAATGTATCAATTCTCAAGGAACTCAAGGTCACCACTAGACTGTCATCCATTTGCTTACTGCGGGTCCTTGAATACTTTGGACACATAGCCTGCAAAAGTGGTGAAAACCTTGACAAATTGGTAATCACTGGTAAAATCCAGGGGAAGAGACCACGAGGGCGAAGCCCAATGCGCTGGTTGGACCAAATCCGTGCTGCGCTAGATCGCAACATGCACGAGGCCATCCACGAGGCAGAGAACCGGAACCGTTGGCGCGCTATAGTCCGGGACAAAGTTATCCGAGGAGGGGGTCACGACCCTCAGCATTGAGGAAAGCGACGCGAGGAGGAGGAAAATAAATAAAAATATGTTAAAACAGTCGATCTTTGGAAAAATATTAACAATAGATGTCGACTTGTTTGTAACGTTTGCCCATTTAAGAATTTGTCACTGGACTGGAAAAAAATCTGGCAACCCTAGTCCCGTCTATAATATAGCTCCTGTCAGTTGCTTTAAGGTACAATTCCAAGACGGGCCGCAGACCGCAAACTGCAACCGCAAACTGCAAGCGCCATCACTTGTTTCTATCAACATCTATGAAAATGATTCCGAGTGCGGCAACACTGCTGCGTGCAGACGCGACGCGCAGCGAGCGGCCGCGGCGCGCAGTGACCGCAGACTGCAGCGCCAGTCGTGTCGCGAACCGCAGAGACTTCACACACACGTATTAACTTAAAACAATATTGAATTGAATAATGTCAACTTTTTACACATTAGTACACTATCGGTAGCGTTCTGTTCCAACATTCTGTCTCGCACGACGGTACCGGAATAACTGAGCTACGGTTCTGTGCATTGTGCAGCCATGGCATGCAGCCGCGGTTGGAATAGCGGCCGCAGGCAGCATTGCGGTAACCGCAGCCGGTAGCCACAGTGTCGCCTGCGGTTGCAGTCTGCGGTCCGTCTCGGAATTGTACCTTTAACTTTAGTGTTACCTAAACCACTTAAGCCATTTTTCAGCGACAGAGTAACAAACAAGCAATCGTCTAAACATATAATATGTAAGAGTAAGTATATTTCATATTTAGAATATGCGCGTAAGATTATAGAAAATGCTTCCAATTTCAGGTACAAGTCGGGCTGGTGCGACACAAAGCTATTCAAGTTACTTCAAACGATCCCACTGCATAGATTTAATTAACATAACTAGTACTTAGTTCGCCAAGTTTCTCGCAACTTCGACAATGTCTGGTGGCGACGTTGGCTTTATCGACAATACGAATCCTTCTGCTAACGCAGGTGAGTTCACAGCCATTGTTGTTGAGTTGGAAGCGTCTTTGATAAAGTGGAAAGACCTCTTTGTTCTGTAAGTGCGAAAATCGTGTCACGGCGGTTCCGTACCCCAAAAGGAAAATTGGAACCCTTAACGGATCACTTCGTTGCCCGTCTGTACGTCTGTTTGTCAAGACCCTTTTTCTTGGGAACGCGTAGAGAGATAAAAGTGAAATTTATATTAAATATTGGGGTCTACGGACTCTTTCAGCTGTAAAAAATGAAACCTGTTAGTCAACAAGATTAAAAGATATGAATGTTTAAGTCGAATATTTGCGATTTCACAAGGGCTTATACCTATACGGCCTTATTAAAAATTTTACTCCTAGGATTTCGATCATCCTCGGATTAGGTTTTCGTGTTTTGTCTTGTTTCCGCACATATCGGCTGTCATATATGTCAATATAAGACAAAACACTGAATAACTAATTGAAGGATGATCCAAGGAGCAAAATTTTTATTAATAGGACCTCAGAATAGATTGTTCTGAGAATAGGACCAATAGGGTACGTGACGTTAACCTAGAAATATGAAATATGGCAAGAAGCAAATAAGAAAAATCTGAAATCGTTTATGTTTATACATATAGTTAGGAACTTATTAAGATAAGTTTATACGAAACCCTCCATGCGCGAGTCCAACTTACACTTGGCCAGTTTTTTTAATTTACGCCAGGCAAGCTCATTAGGCCTATGGGCCTTACCCACATTGCGACTTTTTGATGAGGTGCGTTTCTCACCAGATGGTAAGCGATAAGAAATCTGCATTCGTCAACGCAAACATACTATAGCAATGTGTAGGAGTGACAAATGTAATATCTCGTTATCGTAGTTGAAAGTTCAAAACCACACAAGTCATTTTTGGCAGAAAACAGTGGTCTCTTTTCCGCCAATTATGAATATGCTATAGAATTAGCGTTAGTTATTTTCTACAAAAAACAAATGTTCTATTCTATATGAAATAAATATGATATTAACTGAACATAAACAAATGTATATGTAAAGCTGTGGAGTTTTTCATTCTTCTAAAAAGTTGCTGTTTTCCCTAATATATTTGTTAGCGTTTGCATAAGTACTAACCGAACGAAACGAACTTGATAGTTCAAAAAGGAAAACGGAATTCTATTAATTAATTATAGATTTTGGTCGATTTACTCGGCTCGCCAAATATTTTGGGACCGCACGTAAGTACATCGACGTTATAAAATGCGAAAACGCAGTGACCGGTTCCAAAAAAAAAACAGAATTGTCCAATCTATACGATAGCCAATTGCTGACGATCTATAAAATTACACCTCTGATTGCTTGAACGTTACGTTTTCTTCATTCGCAGACTTTTTTGTAACTCAAAAAAAGGCAACTTTCATATGTTCATATAAACACTAGTTGTGTCCGCGAACTACGTTTCGCCACAATAATTGTCAAAAAACCCCTTATCACCTAGGGGTATAAAAATAGTTTACGACCTATTCTCAGACCTACCGAATATTCACAAAAAAAATCATAAAAATCGGTCAAGCCGTTTCGGAGGAGTTAGGTTGAAAACACTGTGACACGAGAATTTTATATATTACATTTCCATCCTTGTTCTTGAGCTCTGGATGTGTACATGAAAAGAATAATTAAAGATAAACAAAATTATCAGTACGAACGGAGCACCTCATTTCGAGTTTAGTACAGCGTTAATGATTAAAAAACACCCCAGAATCCTGTAGAAAGTCAGCTGAAATTGCGATAGAAAATCGCACGTTTAGGTAGAGAACTGAAAACTAAATCGTGAAATCCGGCTCGAAGGACCATAAAGTTTTAAGCCCTCGGGAGTCGAATGTCGAGTGTTGTAAAACTACTAACTTTATTATATCCTTTATAATTTTGTACGTAGGCGTGCAAAATTGCTAGATTTAGACTATCTACGTGTCGAGAAAACACGTAATTTCAAGTTAATACTATTATTATATCACTTTTAATGAAATCGCCTGTGTGCATGCGCTAACTGGATGCATTGGATGCTTTGCGCAACTACAATAATATTTCACTCGATAAAATAATCATAGATCACTCTGTTCCATATTGTAAAATAGTTGTAAATCAGAAAATATATTACTAAATTACATAAAAGTTATATTAGTAGGCGTGAAGTGTAATTATCTAAAAAACTGCAAATTAATAATTTCATTTTGATATTCTTTCTTTTTTTATAAGTAAATATATCTATACAAACCGCAGTAAATCGACATTGTTCTTAAACGAAAAACTAGCGCCCGTTGCGCCGCAGAAGATTAAATATAGTACTCCGCAGTAGCGCCTTAACCTAACTAAGGCACAGATTATATTATAATACAATCTCGAACGTGCCCTCCATATGGCACAAAGAGGTAGCGAACGGAAGTCAAGTATAGGGAAGCGAGAGGAATGGGAACCAGAGTCCCACAGCGTACCCAAATGACAATGTAGCCAGTTTTGCTAGTTGCTATCGTAATAGATTGTCTCGCATTAAAAAAGATTTTATACCAGAGGGGTTCGTTCGTACAGTAAATTGGGTCTTCCTAATACCAAATGGGCTATCGAAAAGAAGCGAAGAGGTACCAAAAGAGGGTAAACCGGATTATAGCGATAATGAGTCACGGATCAAACACACCCTTTTTTTTTTTTTTTTCGAGGTGAATGCGTGACCGCACCATACTCGCCGTTGGCTAGACGACGAGCGTGGGCTCTCCCGGCAGAGTGCCAGGCCTACCCACTAAACCCCCCGGTGTTCTTCCTGCCCTTATGGACGCGCGTGGTAGGGTCCACACTGCGACTACCACTACCAACGGATCAAACACACCCTAGCAAGCAGTTTTGTCAACGTAGCCTTTTAGTACCGTAACAGCTTATCCCGCCTAAAAAAAGTTTTAAATATAATATTTATGTATATTCAATTTCGCCAAATTACGAGTATATACAAACTCATTCAGCATGATGGAACAGTAAACATACGAACATCGTATTATAAAATAAAATTGACAATAATATTCTCTCTTAGAATATTTAAAAAAGGTCACTGAAACATGAAATTGATTGTAATTACTTCTCTTGCCGTAAAATCTTTTCACAAGGAATTGGCTGAAGTTATGCCATTATACGAATATTCGAAAAAGGCATTCAATAAACAGTCACTTGTCATATTTATGTGGATTACGCTGTAATAATGCAATCTTACTGAATGGTCGTTGTTTTCGAGATAAAAATGAACAAGAATCAAATTAGATACACATTAAGAAGAAGCTATTATCGTCAGAGCGAGAGTGAGTGGCTCATTTCTTCGTTCTTAAAAGTCGACAATGTTTAGCGTTTTTTCAGTGGAATGTAAAACGTTTTACTCTCGCTTCCCTGGCGATTTGAGCTAAAAAGTGTTTACGAGTACATTTCCTTTACTTAAGATGTAAAAGCTTGCGAAATTGTCAGCGAAATTTATTCTCCGGTTATTCTGTACCTCATTATGTATGCCTGTTCCCTTTATGTAAACTTTTCACGCGTCAGATTTAAATTTCATCCTAGTCCTTGCAAATGTTATGATGTAACGAGTTGAAATATGAGCTTGCTTCGGATAATTACAAGATGTAAAACGCGGTTGTATGAGTAAATAAAGGAAAATCCAAATTAAATGTCATAAATAACGGAGGAATTATTATTTGACAGAATTGGACACAACTGCATATCGTCGGCGAGCTGTAAAAAGTTCGTAAGTCACAAATTTTGTGAAAAACTCTTTTAGTTGTTTTTCGTGAGAAAACCTCGTAATACATGTCTACGTCAAACAAAACTCTGATTCTGTAAAAAAATCAACCGAAAGTTTAACTTGGCTTCCTACAAAAATTTTCACTATACGGTTTTTTTTTCGTCTCCTGTGAAATTTGAAGTAATGCACCAACGTTGAAATCGCAAAAAAAACAGCTGCTCCATACAGATTGTTCAATATCCACTAAACCTAAACGTATTAAACATCTCAATTGCTTGTCTGAACGAGCGCACAAAATTTGGCTCCTGCCTAAAAAGTAACATTGTAAAGTACGCGACACGACAGGTCGACACGGCAATCGAGGTATCATGGTATGAGATTGAGAGTAGATCGGAGACACCCCGCACATCCCCGCAGCACTTATCCACAAAATTAAGTAAACGAGCGTGTAAGTAAGCAAGTAACCCAAAGCAGCTACCTCAGTAATAATGTAACATATTTTGTTAAACAACAAATCTTTAAACTTTTTCTTGAATAAAAATACATATTTTTTTAATTGCTGCTGGCAATTTATTAAAAAGTCTAGGAGCCAAACACAAAATACTCTTCCTAATAAGTGACTTGTATTATGACTTGGTAGACAAAGGGCTATTGTGACGTCAATTGCGCACTACAATATCTCCAATTCGTTGGAATAAACAAGAGTTGGCTTTTACAAATAGCATCACCTCCGAAACATATATTGAAGGGAGTATAAGAAGTTATGTTTCGTAAAATATGGCTTTCAGCTATCCGTTGTTTTGAGTCCGTACATAGATATGATGCATCTTTTCCTAATTTTAGAAGAGGTCCGTCAGTCTGTTGGTGGATTTTTCCCAGAAGATAATTCCATACCTAAGAAGAGGCGCGACTAAGCATTGATATGCAGTCAGTGCATGATAGTTAACTTATGTAATGCATGTGTTTTACAGTCTATACCAGTTAAAGCCTCAGCACACTAGCTACTTTTAGAAGAGGCGATCAGCGATTTTGCGACTGCATCGATGCTGCATCACGTTTTCGCGACTAGCGGCGTTCGGTGCAGCATCGGAAAAGCGCGTTTTAGCGATTCTTTCGATGCTGCATCGCGATTTGGCGACTGCCTGCGTGTGACCAGCATCCGAATGTGTGTGGAGTGTTGTAGCGTTCAGTCGCTGAGTCGAACTTCCTAAAAGCGACTCGATCGCCGCGTTTGGCGTTTTTAAGTGTGCGGTATGGAACGTTTGGTTGCTGCATTTCGCTACTAAGATGCGACTAAATCGCTGATCGCCGCTACTAAAAGTAGCTAGTGTGCTGAGGCTCTTATTATCAATTATAATAGGTAGCCAGAAAAGGGATTGTCCATTTAGTATGAGACTTTGAGCTTTGAGCATTTAGATCTCTCGCACAATAGTAATTATTATTGGATAGAATACCCGTGCGCTACGCCGGAAGATGTCATGCTATTGATCGCATAAATTAAATAAATACTGAAGAAAATTATATTCACAAAAGTGTTGTTTGATACAAATCTATTTAAGTATAAGTTTGCTAAAATAATAAGATAATTAATTTGCAAATCATTTTCCTTGTAGCATTGTGTTCACTGGTAGCCGAAAATGGACAGTCAACTCCATTGATTGTTGTATATCCATATTTTATTTCAAAATCTGGTCGTAGATTTCTTTCTCTTAATTTGAGTTTTACTTAAGTTGATTTTAAATTTATCATAAATAAGCCATTTTATTACATATCTCAAGGAAGAATTAACGTCATTTTCATATAGCAAAATATCATGTCATTGCGTGTTAGGTATTATTTTTGTGCTGTCATCGGCGAATAAGATCATAGAATGTTTTATTGCATTAAGCAAGTCGTTAGTGAATAAGAAACAACAATGGAGCCATTGTGCTTCTGTCGGGAAATCGATATCCCATCAAAAACATAAAATAATGTGAAACGAGAGCCAAGTTCAATATTAAGAATATGCGTTATTAACTTCGCCGACAAAAGAAATTGAGATATAAATGGGTGCCAAGTTGAGACTAATAATTTACAGACAATTATTTAGACAAGGCATTTATTTCACTTGAGATGTACTTAATTCAAGTTCAGGATTTGAATTAGCTAGTTTTTACTAAAAAAAACACATTTTAGAAATTGTAGTAACACATAGCTGCTACGTCGCCAGTTCCTTTTTCTTTGAGCTTCGCTGGACATGCTGCCGCGTGTCTAGATTTAATTAATTGTTCCCTAGAGACATAATTCGTTTCAATTTTAGTTCTACAGTCGATTCGTGAGATAACAGTATACTTTTAACAATTTCAGTACATTTCCTCTAACTTAATATGTATTTAATAAAATGTTGTGATCAACATATAACAATCTAGCTGTGCCCGCGATTTTGTTCGCGTGGATGTCGGAAATTACCACATGCCGTACATTTTTTCCTGTTTCAGCAACATTTTTCACTGATGTTTAGCTTTTATTAGTCTTACGTGATGTTACACATATAGCCTTCTTCGATAAGTGGACTATCCACCACAAAAAGAATTTTTCAGTATGAATCAGAAGTCCCTGAGATTAGCGCGCTTAACCAAACAAACAAACACTCAAACAAACTCTTTTTAGCTTTTTAATATTATTAATTAGGTAAGTATAGATACAGATATATATATATAAGAAATGCAGATTAATTAATGCAGTATAAATTTAGAACTTTCTATCAATTTGTCGAAATAACACTAGCCTCAAAAATTCATAGGAGAGCATGAAATAAATTCATTGCTTGTTTTTCCAAGCAATGAATTCATCTTGTGAATTAGCTGATCAATGAATTCAGCTGCCGGCAATGATGGGAACGTTAAAAATACACAATAATGTCTCTGCCATACCGTTGCCGGCGAGTTGAAAAGACACGACATTATACCTTTTTGCTTCGCCGGCAGCTGTATTAACCTCCCGAATGTTTTCTTAACAGTTTCAAAAATTACAAGTCCTTTGTATTATATATACAGAGTTTTTGGGTTCACATCTATTGAAATCTTGGATGAGGTCTTTGAAAGCATGTTAATCAAACAACGCTATTGTATGATCCTTTCCTGTGCCCGAGAAAGGTCACCCAAGGACTGATTTCACAAATCAATCGAAACCGGGGATCTTGTGGAATTTAAAATTCGCTCGCGTTCCATTTTGATAGTCATTGCGGCATCAATATGACACTCTGTGACTGCTATGATCTTTATAAACAGCGTAAAATGTACATTGTCAAATTAAAAGTAATCGCTGAGATTAAGGAAACCAATAGATAAGTATGCAAAAGCTGTCATATAAAAATGTGATAAATTAAATAATACATAATAATAAGAATACATTCAACATCACAGTTTTATATTGAAGTTAGTGCCAAAATTTTACCAACTAGGTACTTAATATTAATTTTTCTTATATTGTTTGAGTCTTTGTTTGTTGAATATATTCTTAGATATATTATTTATGGCTTTTTGGTGTTTTTGAAGTCGTTTTTTTGGTAAAAAATGTTTTTAAAATCTTTTTTGTATATTTAATACATGCGTATTAGAATTTGAGCCAAGGCAAACACCAGAATAACTTTAAATACGAGTAAGTAACGTCTTTCGCTCTAAACAATATTGAAAGAATTATTCCCGAACTCATAACCTACCAGAAACCTTCCATCATCATCTCAGTAACATGATATGATGACTACCTGATGCAAATACCTGAATATCTTCAGCAAAAACATGAAACACGTTAAGCGTGCCTATGAAATTCAAGGATTTTCTCGATTTTTTTTTGATCCCATCATCAGATCATAACATGGTGACAATTGGATCACCTCGGGAGTATACCTACTCTTTCGATTACAAAAATAATTTTGAAAATCGCCCCACAAACGGGGGAGTAATCGGTGAACATATAGATATATCTATACTATAATATTGTTACGTTTGTGGGGTGAGTGTTGTATAGCAAATTCGAAACACCGACGATTAAGGGATAGGATTTAATGAAGTACTAATTAAACCACTTTACTAAACACTGAAAACTACTTTACAATCACTGAACACACAGAATTCTTTACTATAAAACACTTACAAGTCGCAGATGATCGCATCAAGCCGCTTTGTATCGCTTGATCCGCTCGGTTTCCTCTCCGATTCGAACCGGTGAACATTTGAGGCATTCGAAAATATTCTATTCTCGAACATTCCGTACCTACCCGATCGATTGTTTGTCTTCTCGAAAGGTTCGTGGTACGCCTTCGCGCTTATGCGGCGTCTTCGGTGAGCGATCTCGACGCGAACGCGAAGCGGCGCGGCGCGACGCGAAAATAACAAACAGTCGGTGCCTATTGACGTGGCCTACTACGTAACCAAACGCATATAGGGTGCGACGCAGCGCGACGCGAACTAAAGCGAACGCGATCAGTTGGTTTGATATTTTCGCGCGAACTGGATGCGGTGTTGCACCAGTGTTGTCAAGGCTCTTGAGTCTTGATTTTTGCTGTAGTATTTAAAAAAAAATATTTTAAATATGTATTTAAAGAAATAATTTATTTTACAATGATACCGAAGTAAGTAATTTTTGGATGCGTTTAGCATTGCAAATCAAAATTGTTTAAAAATTGGGTAGCCTAAAAAGTCACCAAAAATTACCTTTAAATCATATGTCACACACATTGTGACAGAAGAGTGACTTTTGTGACCATTTGGCAATACTTGTTCACTGAACGGCGGCGGCGCGGCGCGGCGGGGCGGTGGTGGTGGCACGTAGGACAGAGTCGCCGCGTCGCACCGCAACGCGTTGAATTCGCGTGTACCGAATCGAATCGCTTGGCGATCGCGTTCGCGTCGAGATCGCTCACCAAGGACGCTGCCTTACATAGTAGGACCGGTGAACATTCGAGGCATTCAAATTCAAACTCAAAAATCTTTATTCGATATAGACCTTTACAGGCACTTATTGACATAAACAAATTACAAGAATCTATTTAACCAATAAATAAATTAAAAATGCAACATGTATGTACATTCAAGATTTAACTAATACATAGCTTATCTTGATTTGTTGCATTTTTTAATTAATTTATTCATCATCATATCAACCAAGAGACGCCCACTGTTGGACATAGGCCTCCCCCAAGGATCCCAATTAATTTATTGATTATTGTAATTTGCTGACATCAATAAGTGCCTGTAAAAGTCTATATCGAATAAAGATTGTTGAGTTTGAGTTTGAATGCCTCGAATATTCACCGGTCCTACATACATCCTAACCATAAAAGATGTATGCAAATACAAGTAAAATGAAAAAAAAAAAGTTGACTCTACACCTGTTCGGAAATTTGGAGAGCCTTCTCGAGAACAGGCAAGAAACTCGGAAGGTAATTCCGAGTCCATTCAAATATGTTCTATTCTAGAACATTCCGTACCCGATCGATTGTTTGTCTTCTCGAAAGTTCCGTGGTACGCCTTGCCTTCGCGCTTATGTAGTAGGACCGGTGAACGTTCGAGGTATTCGAGAATGTTCGATTCTTGAGTATTCCGCGCCCGATCGATGTTTGTCTTGCCTTCTCGAAAGTTCCGTCGTATTCCCGATTAGGTTCTGTCTCTGTCAGCATGTTCTATCTCTGTTAGCCAGCACGCCTAGAAGTTTCTAGATGCATTTCGATCTATCTTTTGTATCTGGAAGGCGCTGACTATTGTTGTCCCTTCCTTATCTATATCACTCACCCCTATTAAAAATTTTGTCATATATCGAAGTGTGCTTCAAAGGCCCATAAAGAGTCCTGAAAAAGCCTGAAAACGGGTTTTCAGGTTATGGTGTGAGGGTAGCCTGAAACGGACTGAAAACATGTTTCAGGCGCCTAAAAACAACGGCAACTTGGGTAAAATTTCGATATTCTAGTATGTGATAGAGCACCTCCTGAAACGCACTGAACTGCGCTTTTAGGCTGCTGAAAACGCTTCTTAGGCCAAGAAAACCACGCCGTAAGTTTCTTATACCATCGGCGTAACAATATTATAAAGAGGAAAGATTTGTATGTTTGTATTGAATAGGCTCCGAAATAACTGGGCCGATTTGAAAAATTCTTTCACTAATAGAGTGCTACAATATCACTGCGAAACAGAGGCTATAGAATATTTTCCTACGGGAAAATATGGAATTCCTACGGGAAAAACTAAGATAACGCGGGCGAAGCTGCGAGCGGAAAGTTAGTACGAAATATAACCGTATCTACATTTACGGTGGTGAGGTGACAGTATCGCCGATTTCTCTCCTCTCTTTCCATGGGTGTCCTTAGAGTTGACTAAGAGATTTTACCACAATTCCCTTTTGCAGAGATGGAAAACTCGAAACAAAATCCTACAGCAAACCTTGTGGTTATAAAATATTTTTGTGCATATTCCAGTTCACCACACCTGGGGCCTTACCATGATCGCTTATAGCAAGGTTAAAACAATATTGAAATAGAGACACCGCTCTTGTTGCGTATAGCGCCATCTCGCTCTCAGCGCGGTTTAAATATTGTTTTAGGCGATCATGGTTGGGGGGCTGTTACCCAAACACTGTAATGAAGAAACTTCAAATAGCTCGCGAGTTTCGTATTAGGCGTTTTATTATTTAGTCAAAGTTAGATGCTGAGACAGCTGACCAGATTTAATCTAAGGGAGTTGCTAAGCGTGAGAGACGTGACAAACTTTTTGTTTAAGCTAAAAGTTTTCTTATCAGCCCTCCATATCGTTTGCCTAAATAACGCCACGTTCGTTAGAAGCGGCACGTCAGGTTACCTTACGGCCGTTCTCAATATCTATACTAATATTATGAGGCTGAAGAGTTTCTTTATTCGTTTGGAAATTGGAAAATTCTTTTTGTGTTGGATAGTCCTATTCCACCATTTATCGGATTATTCCACTTTGAGCTCCTGGGTGATATCACCCAGGTGATCAAATTCCACATTTTTGTGTACTAAAATCACCCGGCACCAAATCAAATTCTACATGATTTTAATTTCAGTAAGTACCTACATATTTTGTTTGATTTTAATTTCAGTACATAGCGTCGATGGCGTAGTGCGTAAGGCTGTCGCCTTCCAATTGGGAGGTAGCGGTTCGAACCCCGCCACGTACCAAGGTGTTTTCAAATTTTGAATTCATATGCACGTTTATTCGACGCTTTTACGGTGAAGAAAAACATCGTGAGGAAACCTGCACACACCTGTGAAGAAAGAATTTCTTTACAGATTGTATGTGAAGTCGACCAACCCGCACTTAGCCAGCGTGGTTTACTCAGGCCTAATCCTAGTTTAGGGTAGGCTCGAGCCTCTCGATGGGGACGAATATGAGCTGTTGATGATGATGACATATTTTATTTCCTAAATCTCCTGGGTGATCTAATTCCACATTGATTTTATTATGTCTCCTAAAATCACCTGGTGTGATTTTAGGAGACATAATAAAAGGTTAAGGTATAATATAGTGTTGTATAAGGTTGTGATATAGTGACCGGAGCCTATTACCGATCTCATGGTTTTGCACATGATATCATAGTGCAAAATGAAAAATACGATTTCCGGTTAGATTTTTGATCATTTGTTCATTATTTAATGATGACATCATTGAAATTATGCCATAGTGATGATATCATTGGAGATCGGTAATACGAAATGCAGCATTTCATGACTACTTTTTCTCAAATTTATACAATGTCATACGATGAAAGATCTATAACTGGCCTGCAGGTGTGGTATGATTTTAATGATTAATTTTTTGTGTAAACGGTACTTGTTGTTCACTATATTATCCGTTTCGTCGTCGGTAGCGCCGTGGACTCGATACTGGCCTTCTAATCGGGAGGTCTGGGGTTCAGTCCTGCCACGTACCAATGTGTTTTTCGTTTTTCGAATTTCATAGTGTACATTTGTCCGACGCTCCTTCGGTGAAGAAAAACATCGTGAGGCAACCTGCATACAACTGCGAAGAAATTCAAAGGTGTATGCGAAGACTGGACTCCGCACTGGACCAGCGTGGTTGACTAAGGCCTAAACACCCTAACTTAGGGTAGGCTCGAGACCCTCGATGGGGACGTATATGAGCTGTGGCGAGTGTTATCCGTTTCGACCAACAGAACCGATCAAAATCGATCATTTACCGATTGATAATCTAGTAACAGACAAGGCTACGTTGATGGCCCTTAATTACCTAATTAGTATTACATGTAACCTACATGATGTAGCCTAGATGATGTGTGTGTGCTTTTTTAATTTTAATTTCCGTCACAATTTATTATTGTTTTATTGAATAACATAACTTATGAACTCTTTAATTTTGAACAGTAGAACCAGGAAAAAAGTACTCTTATTACTCCTAGTAGAACTATGGGCAATGATACTTGTCCCTAGTCCTACTGATAGAGCCACGGGCAAGAAAAAATGCCAATTATTGTGGACCGATTTTAAAAATTCTTTTTGTATTTGATAGAGTATACTCCTGGGGTGGTCTCAAGGTCACCAAAGTCAGGATCTGATGATGGGATCCTATGAAAATCGAGGGAAACGCTAATTTAATATGTTATTTAATTAGGGTTTCTTTCACTAAAAAGATTTTATTCACTAAAAAGTTAAAAATAAAAAATATTTCACAGAAAATAAAAACCGACTTCAAAAACACTGAAAAGTTAAAAATAATATAAGAATAGGTACAGACAACATCACACTAGAAGTGTGATTTTGTCTAATCACCCAGACTAACCCCTGTGGTACCACACCCAGATATGAATTTGAAGAATCTCACGTTCCGCAGCGACAAACCAATATTCAGTTTTAGTTCATAGCTGATCCGCCATCTCATATGCACACACACACTACTTATTCTATTGAATGCTCCACGCGAAATCAAAACCCAATTTCCCTTTTGAACACTCCACGCTTAATTATCAAACGAAAAAACAACAAAATTCACAAATCAACAATTCTATGCTATTATCATTGACCCAAGCGTCACAGCAATCTCCCGAGCACACCGGTTTCTTATTCACAAAGCAGAGCTCGCGCTGTCGGCAAGGCTCGCGCTCCTTTCCTAAGAAGAGTCAAGACAAAGTAATTACTTGAGTAGAAGTCGTTACTTAAGGCGCATTGTAAGGTCAAACATAAAAAAACACTGCAGAAAAAACCGGTTCTCTTCATAAATATTGAATAAAAAAATCTTTAAAAAAGATATGTTATTATTCAACGCATTCTTTAGAGGATGGTCTTTTTAATTTTTTGATAAATTAATTAAAACTTGGTTAAAATGTGACCCAAACATGCCTCGATTTTAAAACTTTAAACCTAATCGCGTCGTAAATATTAGGTTAAATCGTATACTTTCGATTTCAATAAATAAAGTGAATAATATTCTAGGGGATGGTCTTTTTAGATTTTTCTTATTCGCCTTAATTAATGTTTTATTGAAATAATTCATCTTACGCGTAAAGGTTTGCTTAAATATTCCCCTCAGCCTCACTCACTCACTCCTATGTAATCAGTGCGGGACGATCGACGCAAGGTCATTGGGACCACTATGCGCCTTAAGTTGTGATTTTTATGCAATAAACGAGAATTTGAATGAAGTGAAGAAAGTTATGCTTATCACCTAATGCAGGTTGGTGAATTTTAATGATTACAAATACACCTGGGAGCAACGGCTTAACTAGCCTTTTGAAAGACGGAGGAGAACGAAATACTAAGTTTTTGGTCACCCATATCGTGACGGACCATTGCGAAAGCGTAATCGCCATTATCGCTTAACATTATGGTACAAGTGTGTAATGTTGGTGATTACCGCTGAGGCGCATTGAGGCCCGAGCCGTCAGGCGAGGGTCTTAAGAAGCCGAGGACGGTAACCATCAATACACACGTGTATCATACAACGTTTTTCAACACACTTCTGAATAAAACAATACTTAAATAAAAAACCATTTTACATAGTAGATAAAAAATATTAAAATATTAAGTACTTAGAGAAACAATTAGTAAATGTGCAGTTAGTAAAATTATAATTAACTATTTTTGATGACATAGCGGTCTCATCAGATAGATTATTTGTGATGGTTCATTATTCGTGTAGGTAGGTGAAATCCAATCATTGGACGTACTTGGTATTTCGCCAGTAGGATGCGTCTCAGAATCAAGTTTAATTCTTTTTGTGATTTTTGCACAAATTTCCTTCTTGTTTTGTATGGAATCTTCTACGTATGATTCTGCTACATTGCTAGATCGCCACCCGCCATGTCGCTTCAAAGTCATTATATCAGCTCCTGAATTTGCCAGCAATGTAGCTGAAGTTCTTCTGAAACTATGTCCAGTGTAGCTCTCAGCATCTACTAAACCCAAAAACTTAGCGATTTCTTTAGGCATAGAACCAAATTTGTTTATACCTATAGGCTGACAGGTACATTTACCATTCTGGTAATTTAGAAAGAATTTTTTGTTTTTGGCGAACGCAAACTTTCATACTTCTTAACAATATCATAGAATGGACCGTGTATGGTGAATGACCTAGGTATTTTATTTTTCGTGATAGGTATCTTCACTAAAAGCATCTGGCCATGGTTCTCTATATCTTTTACAGTTATATTTGTTAATTCTTGTATCCTACAGGCACCAGTTACACCAAATATTAAAGCAAACTGAAACAAAAGAAACAATAATTAAGGTCAACACACAACACAAACTGCTATTAAATATTTAATTAAAATTAATTTAACTAACCTTTGTAGCCAAATATTGGTTATCTGGAGCATCTTTAATAAATTTTTCAATATCATCAAATGATAAAACTTTTGATTTTTTGCTTCTAAATCCATCAGATAGTCTCTTTAGATAAGCTGACAAATTCGAGTATGTTTTTAAGTCCACTCCATTCTTTGTTCGGACTGTACTTTTTAACATTGAGTAAATACACCACAAAGAGCTAGGTTTGTACTTAGAAGATAAATCTTTAAAGTACGCCATGAACACATTTTCTGAAAAAGACTGCGTATTCTTGTTGTTCTGCCATTGTATGAAATTTTGGTACGCTAATAGATATTTTTCCTTTGAGTTTTCTGGTAGTAAACTTTCCATAACGTTCTGGGCTTCACATCTTATATCGGGCGGTGTACAACATAAATCATTTTCTTCATAAATTGTATTTGCAGACATCTTAATTAATAACTAACTAAATAACTTCAAAAGAGAAAACGAGACGAGTTGTGAAAAATGTTTCGTAATGGCGGGAAAAATTAATCAGTTTTCCTATGCGCGCGCATCGGCCATAGCCTAAAAAATGAGGTTTCTTTTTTTTGGGCTTTTCGCGGATAGCATTTTAGCGCAAGTGTAAGCGTAACTCAACCAATAATATTTAAAAAAAACTATTACTCACTCGTGAATAATAGTAATGAAAAAGTCACAGTTTGATTATAGGTGTCATTATGTGCCTAATTGCCATGTGATTAGAGCCACTTTATGAGGAAGTGTGTTGAAAAAATCATAACTTAAGTAACGACTTTTACTCAAGTAATTACTTTGACTTGACTATAGATACGAATGTAAGACTTTCTAGGAGATTCTGAATATTGAAGTCGGTGACAAATTTTAAGACTTTCTAGGAGATCATCATTTGGCACCGTCTTTAATAAAGTGTGATGTTCATCATCATCATCATCACAGCTCATATACGTCCCCACCGAGGGGTTCGAGCCTACCCTATGTTAGGGTGATTAGGCCTTAGTCAACCACGCTGGCCCAGTGCGGATTGGTCGACTTCACATACATCATTGAATTTCTTCGCAGATGTATGCAGGTTGCCTCACGATGTTTTCCTTCACCGTAGGAGCGTCAGACAAATGTACATATGAAATTCGAAACGAAAAACACATTGGTATATGGCGGGTCTCGAACCCCGACCCCCCGATTGGAAGGCAACTGCCGAAACCACAGCGCCACCGACGCTCCATTAGTGTGATGTTGTCTGTATCTATTCTTGTATTATTTTTAACTTTCCATTATTTTTGAAGTCGGTTTTTGATTAATCAAAAGGTGGAACTCGTGACCCATCCCGCACATAGTCCGGACCTTGCACCATGCGATTTCTTTGTATTCCCGAAAATAAAGGATTTGATGAGAGGTTTAAGAGGTTTTCGTGGCTTTTAACCGGCATGTGGAAAACATGCCCTAAGATCAATGGTCCTCGTGTTTCAAAAAATAGTTTGAGCTTGTGAAATTTTTTTGAAATTGTAACGGAGAATACTTTTAAAAACAATAGATATATTACTTTACATATACGCTGTTATTTTTGAGTTACGCAAACTTATATCTTTTTTATGCACTAAGCAACCTCCAACAGATTTCTGTTGCCCTAGTATATGTACATTTACACTTATATTTTTCTCATCTTCAAACCCTGTAATAAAAAATAAATATAGTAAAAAAGGATTATGAAAATGTCTTAAAAATGTATATTGGAAAATGTACCGAGATTTTATTTTTTGTCTGATCAGTGTTTTTTGTCTGATGACTGGTACCTAGGACCTACTAAATTGTTTTTTACCTTTTAATACATTATCTACATCATCATTATCTTTATTTTCACTAAAGCCGTTAAACTTAATTTTAATTTATTTTATTTTTAAAGTTTTTCATTTTTGTCATTATGTACAGTATTCTACAAGTCAAGTCACATATTTTTTTACAGCCCCCTCAATATGGGTATCAAATGAAAGGGCATTTGATACCCATATTGAGGGGGCTGTAAAAAAATGTAATCCGCCATTTTGTAGCGGAGACCATCTTGGATTTACAATGATACTGATTATATTAAATTGTTTTGTCATCAGAAGAAAATGTGCGTACCAAATATCAGTTCAATCTGTCAACAGGAATCTCAACTATTAAATTTGACCCAAATAAACAAACAGGGCAAGCTAAATTAAACCGTTTAAAAACATGGGCTAACAATTAGTAGGTCTTGGGAGATATTTCGGAAATCCGGTAGGACCGGTAGGACACTAGTACGCAGTGGGACTAGCGGGACCTCGAAGACTAAGCGACGTCTGCGAGTAGGTGGTGCACGCTTTATTAACCGACTTCGAAAAAGGAAGAGGTTTTATATTCGACTGTATCTATTTTTTTGTTTGTTATATACATATCATTATTAGAACCATAGGTATTTTACTAATTGCACTAAAAAAATTTTTATACTACGATGTTTATGAGAATTGCAGTGTTAACTATTGTTAATAAGTATACATATAGGTAAATCACGAGAAAAAACCGGACAAGCAAGTTGGACTCGTGCACCGAAGGTCCTGTACAAACTTATTTGCGTATCTTCATAATACATATTTACGGTTATCAAATTTTTACCTTAACATGGGCTTCATGCCAAATTTCATATTTTCTTTCTTTTGGCATAAACGATCATATATTTTGATATGAGGGTTACATTTATTATGAGTGGTTAACTTTTAATAAAAAAAATTCACGTTCCCAATGAATTTGTTTTTGCGTCTGATCAATTCCCTAGAGTCATGTGACGACTGGGGCCTAGGAACTCCCTACCTACTACCTCTTTTCAATAAAACCGGTTTTTTTTTTACTTTGTCAAGGTCAAGCCTTTACTCATTATCTAATAATTCGATATCAACATCTATATTGTATTCGCTTCGTCGTCAAATCAAAGGTATTGATTTTGATCTAAACGCTTTTAATAAAATAATTTGGCCAAATATTTAGTTCTTAGCAATGTCTTATTAGCGTCTTTCGTCTTGTCTAATATCGTTTTTCGTCTGTCTGTGAAGAACCTAATTTAAATTCCTGTCATGTCGAGCCCGGTGTCCAAGTAAGAAAACTGGACGCCACGACTACGGACCTGGCCACGACAACATCCTACGAGTATTTAGAAATCTTTACAGATTTTATGAAAACTAACAATTTGCATTTTCTTATTTAAAACTCGATTAATTGATAAGAAACAAATCATATTTAATTATTCTTTATTCTTGATACTTACAAAAACAATACCTCCATTTTTAACTCAATAGTGCGTATGGGTAGAACATCAATGAACTCTTGGAAACTCATTATCATTAATGAGATCGATATATTCATAAAGTTCTCAATATGCTATTGTGTATGTTTACGATTGTTACCTGTTCTGTATGCCCCTACCAGAAAAAATAAATCACTACCAGAAAACATTGTCCCTCGGCAGAACTCGAGCCTGCATCTTCAAAACACCGTGTTGATGGAATAACCATATAGGCATGACCATTTATGTCTCGCACAGCGGCCTAAAAAGTTACATAAACAAACGATATGGTTGTTAACTACCACGCCATAAATGATAACAAGCCCTTCGAGCGTTTTCGAATAGCTCTTCAGCTGAAAGTGAGTTATAACGACGTGAACAAAAGCATCCATTCGTTGTGGAAACTCCGAGCGCCGTAAGATACTGTGAAACGTTTTCGTGTATTTATATTATTCGCTCTTCAGAATTAATCTAGAGCCTCCACGTCTTTGAAGCTATGTTGAAACTGTAAACATTTTCGAGAAAGAACTGCCTACACAAATTTTAAGTTAAAAAACTTATTTATTCTCAGATATTCCATAACCTGTAACTGTTAGTTATATAAATAAATAAAAGGGGTTAGAAATAACGATTCTTCGTTAAATGAAGACTTTTATATTAAGTAATCAAAGTAATTCTACCGCTGAACTATTTTTTAAGATAGAAATTAACATAAAGATATACATAGTTCCTGTCAGGTCCTATCTATCTAAAAGAGAAGATGAAGGCAGGTCTTTGTCTTCTAAATAAAAATTGATCAAAAAGAAAAATTGATCAAGTATGGTTTTAGCATTTCTCATCCAACCTTTGCGTGAAAAATAAAGATGGATGTTAAGATGTTATACAAAACTTCGTTCAGGTAAAACCTTAAAGCCTTCATCGTTGCGAATGAAATAGGTTAATTTATAACTAAATTGATTACGTTGCCTGTTCAAAATGTTGTCAAAACGTATTTATTAAGTAGAAGTAAACAAAATCAGTAGGTATAATTAACATTGGTATTCGATAACCTAAGTGATGAATATCACAAGTATACAAGAATTACTATCGTGATCAATTCAAACTTGAACAGAATTGATTAAGAAACAAAACAGAGCATTTGACATAAAAATGCTTTCAATGTCTTGATTGTATCTGAACCCCAAATTCCGATCGAGTATGAAATTAGTTTCCTTTCAGAATTTCTCCGAATCGAAGAGGTGGGTATTATGTTTGCGAAATATTTGAAACTTTATTCCACGGTTAATTGTATTATTATGTCAGAAACAAGTGATTTGAAATTGTATATGAAACTCTTGTGTTTTTCGATTAATCAATAGAATATGTATCATCATTCACGGTCGTCCTCTTATAGTGATAGTAGATACTATGTACATTATACCAACAATATGTCCTGAATAAAAACATATAAATAATTAGTAATCTTAGATCATTTAGTTAGTAATAGTAACAAATAAGGCCTTAAAAAACCCAACTGCAAGTATAACTTTGTTGTGCAATTAATATTTTATTTGAAAGGAAAAGGTAGTTATTATTTGACAGATATGTTCCACCTTACGACGAGAAGGAAGCACATGATTCATTAAAAATTTTGAAAATAATAGAGATCCTTATATAATATATTATGAAGAAAATATTATTCTTCAGATTCCACTATCTTATACTCGTCGCCAAAGTTCATAGCATTGTTGATTTCAGGCGGTGCTCGCCAAAGCTCTCAGCCCTATAATCACTCACCAGCAGGTGATACCTACTCGTATAAAGGTGAATAATAAAAAATATACTTTGCATATGTAAAGGCTATAATAATTATGTGAACGAAAATCGAATGTCACCAAATGGTCGTTGGAGTTTCTGTGAATGTCTAAGCCTCGAGCCGACACGAGATCTGATAACATCCGCTAACGATGCCTCCCTCGACTCCTATGACCTTAGGGCTACTGCGACCTACGCTGAGGAGCTTCGGACTTAACCTTGAACTTTCACAGTTGTACACAAATGCCCAGAAATACTTTCTTGAAATTTGTTTTTCGACTATTGCGTTTGAGACACATATAGTTGGTACTTAGCATATGCGTCTATAGGTAATATTGTTTTTTTAAATCAACAATGTTAGGAGAAAAGCAGGCTGTCAACATAATGGTAAAGATTCGCAAATAGGTATGCATAATCCCTTTGAGATCCATAATGTACGTCAGGCTATACAAAACAACCTGTCAAATTTCTCTAATGATCTTGAGCTTTACACTCTAATGTTAAAATTCAAAGTTGGTTGAAAAGGATATTTTGTGGTAACTTGATGTGCTGTTGACTGAACCATGACTGTACGTTGCCAACATGTGACATAAGGTATAGTCGCAGTACCCGGGAGTTATTGTCTAAGAAAAAATCTATCACGATCGCCTTGAAATTGTTAATCATTGCGGTGTCAATACATGAAACTGTGTCAACTGTCTGATAAAAAATAGCAATGGATGCACTTTGACTGTCAATATTGAAAGCGATTGCGATAGATTTTTGTTGTGTAATCAAGGGGCCGGTAATTTCAATGCCTGTCTTATCCTTCAAACAGGATCACAACAATGCAAGCACTACTGCTTTGCCGCAGAAACAGGTAAGACATAGGTAGTGGTGTAGCAACTCTGGTACAGTCTACCACTGAACTGATCAGTCCCTCTGGTGACCTATCAAAGTATCGAGTATATTTATTCTAAGTAGCATTATCTAATTCCGACTGGTCCAGTTACCACCATTGACATATGACCGGTTTCAGGATGACAGCAATTTGATAATAAAAATAGTTTATTTACTGGAATATCCCATCGATAGTTCGATATGCAAATATACGTTTGATTAACTTAAAATGATATATCGCTAATGACACCTATTTGAGCAGACTATACATATTTATACTATATTCAATTGATGTATAATGCCTTACATCAACTGAATATATACATATTTATCACATTTATATACTAAATAAATATAATATTTCATTGACGTGAGGCCCTTTCATATTACCAGCGCTTCCGTGGCATATACACCACAGAACCAGTAGCTAGTCCTATTTGGCCTTATATAGTCAATTTAATCTTTCATTATTTTTAGGGTTCCTTACCTCAAAAGGAACATATGGAACCCCTTAGGAGATCTTGGTTGTTCGTCTGTCCGGCTCTGCATCTGTTTGTCATCTATCTGTCTGTCAACTCAAGATCCTTTTTCTCGGGAACACGTAGATATAGGTATCAAACTAAAATTTATATAAATTACTGGGGTCTACAATCTCTTTCAGCTGTGAAAAAAAAACAAACTTGTGAGTCAGCCCCCCTAGCATGACCACCGAAACAAGTTGTGATAAAATGATATATCGATATAAGCCGTTAAAAAAGTTGGATTTTTTAGTTACCTTGATGTTTTTAAGTGTGCTTTGTCGATAAAATTTCAATGTGGTCATTATATACAATATATTTTGACAGTTCATATCGAGTTATTGTTTTATATATGTATACGTATAGTTAGGAACATATATACTTAACTACCTGTTGCCAGGGAATTCGCCCGCATAGTAATTCTGTTTCTACCTGAAATGTTTTAACTAAATTATACCTCTCTTCCAATTTTCACGTACAAAAAGCTTAGGATTTCATATAAACTTGCGAGAGCCCTTAGTTCAGCCCTGTCACAAAATTATCACTTAGCTAATGTCTCCTACTCATAAACACTAAACTTGCGAGAGTGCTTAGACCTCTTTAATCCGGCCCTGTCGCAAAATCCGTTCTTAACGAACATTTACTAACTATTACTTCCGTGCCCAATTTCAAGGTTTAGCACAAAAAATTATATAGGTACTTTTAAATTAACTTGCGAGTACCCTTAGACCTCCTGCAAATGCAAACCTGTCGCAAAATCTGTTCTTAGCGAACGTCTACTAAATACCTCTCTGCCAAATTTCAAGTTTGTAGCAAAAAAATGAACGACTTTCATTTCAAAATTGCGAGAGTCCTTAGACCTCCATAATCCGGTCCTATTGCGAAATCCGTTCTTAACGGACGTCCAATAACTATTAACTACCTCCGTGCCAAATTTCATCTTTGTATACTTACGTCAAGCGGTTTTCGATATTTCGTAATGAGTGACCTTTCGCTTTTTTTGTATGTATATACTCGGTAACTTTTTTATAACCCCGGATAACTTAAGGGACGCTTCAGAACACCGTAGTAGAATGATCTAAATATTTATAAAAAACTTAACTCATCTATTCAATTTTATATTAATTTTGTAAAATATCAAAAAATACTGCACTAATTTAGTGCATTTTTTATATTCTTTACATTTATTAATGTTTAAATCATTCCACTGTCCTGAAGGGTCCCTTAAGTTATCCGGGGTGATAAAAAAGTAACCGTGTATAAGGTTCGTACGGAACCCAAGGTGCACGTATCCAACTTGCACTTGGCCAGTTTTATCTTTTTTCTATTGTGATAAGTTGGCAAACAAGCAAACTGCCCACCTGATGGTAAGTGGTAACAATCACCTATAATACTTACATGACGGCTCCTGTGAGATTCGCAGCAAAACTGAAACCCCCACAAGAACCACAGTGTACGTTGCCACTTGCGACAATGTAAACTCACGGTACCCAGTATTTTCACTGCCATATCTAAGGAAGTTTTTAACGTTAATTTATTCAATAACTGATATATGGTACTATTCTTATTTATCGATTGATTGGTCTTTATTTTACATTTATTTTTAACAATACGAAACCAAACTTTTATGTCTTTCTCTTTCCATTCAGGCACTTATTCTTTTTATAAACTAGCCCTCCGCTCTCCCCGTATGGTGATCGCATAAAATCTACGTCTTTTTCCCCTATTTTAGGTCTCCGCTGCGTTTTGACCCTTTTGGACATTCATCACACAAGCACATTGCGACTTGTTTTGTTATTTGTCTTCTAACAAGTGTTGTTTTCTATGCCAACTAGCTGTGCCCGCAAACTACGTTTCGTCATAATAATAGCCAAAAAAATCTGGAGAGGGCTACCCTTCTTCCAAATGTACACAAAAATTTCATCAAAATAAGTCAAGCCGTTTCAGAGAAGTTCGATAACGAACACTGTGACTCGAGATTTTTATATTTTAGATGTGTCCAATTATGAACGGTACATTTATCTTTTATACACAGTGTTTCATAACAACCAATAAATAATCAATGCGTTATCTAAAACTAATTATTGAATTGTGTTTACTCGTAATGTCATTCAACCCAAAATTTTCATGTAAATCATAGACATGATGATGATACTATGATATACATAAATATTTTTTGGGTTGAATGACATTACGTGTAAACACAATTTAATAATTAGTTGTAGATAAAGCATTGATTATTTATTGGTTATTATGAAACACCGTGTATAAACATCTCATATCCGTTCAGGTCAAACTAAAGATCCGTCAGTACTTCGAGGTAGCAATCAATAGCAAATAGTAGGAGCAGAAGATGCGCGGAGTAGATTACGCTTTGATACGTCTCAAGCCCTAATTAATGAATATCCTACTTATTGGTGTAAATTTGAAGCACCATTAAGAAATACCCGGCTAGACTTAGCGTAACACTAACAAATCAAGAAACTTAAATGTTTTCTTAGTTAACTATGAATATTTTATTCTGGGTTGATAAATACTCGAACAAATTCTCGCGTTTGCGCCTATAATATTATTTAAGTGGCAACTATTGGAAAATGCCTGTGGCGGTTTCGACGATGCTTTAAATTCCAATGTTGACCTTTTCTCAAATGGATAGCTTGGCCTTAAAATGTTTTTTTTAATTAAATTAAATTTTACTTACTGCTCATTTATGAATACGTAAACAATTGCAAAGTGGATTCGCAACAAAGATACTTAGATCTAATACGAAAGCGACATCGAGCGTTATAAATCTTGTCAGATCATGTTTCTCCCGACTTAAAAGACTTTCCAGAATTCGTCAATTCATAAATTAAAAGATACGATACCACCTAGAAGTCACATAACACCATTCTCGAATAGAGCCCATATTGTGAAATATGTCACCTAGAAGACGTCTGGACCATGGACTTAATAGTCCATGGTCTGGACATTTGTTTGACGTTCTGAAACATAAAAAGCCTGCGAACCTGCTCTAAGCTTCGTTACTCAAGTTTTCAGGGCAGGTACAACGTCAGAATCTCTTGAAAACTATCCTCATAAGACTGAGGCTTTCACATGTTGTTTTCGTTACCTGGCAACTAAATTTTGGAATAATATACCCAGGGCCGTCTTTCACCTATTAGAGGCCCTGGGCACATTAGGATAGTGGGCCCCCTATGACCATAATAAAGCACTATTTAACCGACTTTAAAAAGGAGGAGGTTATTAATTCGACCCGTATATTGGTTTGTGTGTGTGTATGTACGCGATTACACTGCCAATTGTGGACCGATTTTCAAAATTCTGTTTGTATTTGATAGAGTATACTCCTGGGGTGGTCCCAAGGTCACCAAAGTCAGGACCTGACGATGGGATCCCATAAAAATCGAGGGAAACCCTTAAATTGTATAGGTATTTCCAACGTGTTTTGTGTATAGGTATCTTACTGTAAAAGCCCGAACTACGGTCAATCCTAACATTTTCCGGTAAAACCTAAGATTTATCAACTCTTAATGGTTAAAAGTCCGAACTGTTCTGTGATCATTGTTTATTTCGGACTTTTACCATTATACACCCGGTAAATCCTAGAACTTACCACCAACACCAAGACGCGGTCAATGTTGAAAATATTCTTAAGAGGAAATCATACGGGTTTCCTTCCTCGATAGTTGCAATAGTTGCCCTATTTTTACAAAAAAAAGCTATGCACATGGTCCTACGTTCTCCTTTTTTTATTACATTCATTATTACAGGCGGTTTAATCCTTCAAAAATTTTCTGCTGTTTCAAACATCCAGCAAACAAATTTGACGCGATTATATCAAAAAAAATGAAACACAGAAACATAACCAAAACCTTTCCTTAAATTTAAAAAAAAGTAATTAAATCGTTCAAGTTTTAGAGGAGAAAATAGAGGACTACGAATCGTCTATTTTGTGTATTTTTCAGTTGTCTCTATCGCACTCGTTTGTTTGGGGGCACAACGCGACAGCAATACTTGCATTTTAAAAATCCTATTTTTGAATTCTCCTGACCTTAGTGTTTTCTCCCGAGACGCATAAAACGTGGGACTTTTTAGATTGGTGAAATATTTTAATTAAGTAAGTTATAAAATACCAAATAATAAGATAAATAATTATTTAGTTACCACAGGCCAACGTAGGCATTTGTAAGAAAATAATTTTCGTTTTTAAATTGTTTTGTTTTTTAAAGGTGTTTTAAAATTATGTTTTATAAGTTACTATAGCTTTCCGCTCGCGACTTCGCCCGCGTTATTTTTGTTTCCTCGTGGGAATTTTTTTCCGGTAGGAAAATTACCCTATATCCTTCCCCTGGTCTCGAAATATATCCCTACACCAACTTTCAACAAAATCGGTTCAGTAGTTTCGAAACCTATTCAATACAAACACACAAACAATCAAATCTTTCCTCTTTATAATATTAGTATAGATTAAAAAATAAATAAAATTAATTACAATAACAAATGTTTTATCATAACGATAATTATCAATTTTTTATTTTGTATTTAATTTAGACTTTGTTTAGTTTTAATGTGTACAATTACAGGTCGCATGTAACTGTGTCGTTTTGTACAGTCTAGGTGGATTCGTAACTTAATTAATTTGTAAGGTGCTGACTCATAGTTAAATTGAAAAGAAAAACGACAGAAATACACATTGTTTTATTCCGAAAACCAATCTTTACTAACCGTCATTGGTAAAACCTAGCATACCCCAAAGTCTAAAAGCCCGAAAAATGATCTATTCTTTTTAAAATCCTAACAGTTACCAGCTCATGTAGGATTTACCGGCAAAACCTAAGATTTACTGACATACGGGCTTTTACAGTAACAGATACACTATAAAATCACCTTTATATTAATAGTTAAATATATTTCATTTCTAGACATCATCAGGTCCAAAGTGGATAATAATGTTCTTTACTGACAAAACCTAAGATTTCCCAATAAGTATAAGGACTTTTACAGTAACATATATCTATTCAAAAGAAAATAAGAGCCACCTATTATTTTTATTGATTTTCAATAGAATCTTATTGCTTATTTATATTAGGTATTTGTCGTCAAAAACGTTCGGGACCTTAAAACCAATAAACAAACACAGAGAAGAAATGAGCAAAGAAATGAGTACCTAATGTTAGTTTGTTTATCATACAATTTTACAGGTGGCTGCAATTTTGTTTTGGTTATCGCTTGGTAATCGAGTAGGGACTAGGGGGCCCCAGTCCATAGGGGGCCCTGGGCACGTGCCCATTGTGCCCAATGGGTAAGAGGGGCCTGAATATACCTCCACCATTGAGTCAAATAACCTCAAAACCTATGTAGTTTTAAAAATAAACTCAAGTTCTTCCTTCTAGAAAAACAAACGATAGGTTACCTGAAGGTTACCTGATAACGGATTTAAAAATATAGGTTGTGTAAGTTGGTGGGAGTTTCAGTGCGGTGATACTGGCTGAAACAAAATGTTTCTCTATTTTTGTTTTTATATCTATTCAAATGTATTGTTTTTAATATTTATGTATTACTTTATTATTATCGTGATTTATGTGCCGAGTAAATTGAATACACAAATTTCAATCACATCCTCCGTGGGTTGTAGCAGAATATTAGTGTTTTGCCCATATTATATGGGCAAATTAAAAATTCACTGAGCTATATGGCCCTTCGTTCCGCTGCAAGACACTCGTGCACCTCATTGTAGAAATACCCATCGATATGTGTACCTATTTGTGCAATCGTTAATTTTATTTGGGATTTTTGTGTGAGATTGAAGCAACAAAAAACTGTTTATCTATCTATTTATCCATATCAAGTAACTGTTCTAATAATTGTATAATCGATTGTACTGAAATAAAAAATATATACTTTTCGTTATTCAGACATGTGTAAAGATTTTCCTGAGCAATTTCCTGAATTTTCTTTTCGTGAGATCTTCTTACAATGTATTAGAATCTGCATAATGGATGTCAAACAGATTGGCCTAATGGCTCAAAGGTCATAGCAGCCAAACCATTAACTCCTCCAAGTTGGCCCACCTGATGTTACGCGGCCACCATAATATACTGATGCTTACAATTCCAACAGGGGTACTGAAAGCTCGTTCAAAGGCTGTTTCTTATTCCAACTTAATGAGTCCAGCAGACCACGATCACCGATGATTTGAGCTTTACACGGAGTCAAATGGTTCAAGTTGGTACTTTGGGGCTCTTATCCAGAGATGTGAGCAGTACTTCACATTGTAACGAAACCAAACCTAGGTCTATGGTCGAAGTCTCTCCATTGATCTTATCTCCATGGTTTCGTCGGGTCAATTATTTGATCAAAGAAGTATTGTTGTAGAAATATGACAATTAAAAATAATATTTGAAACTTTGAAGGATTTGATTTTGACAGGAATGTCAGGGGATATATTTTGGAATTTTGTGCAAGCCGGTTGATCTTCGACGCACTCTATGCTTATGCATGTTTAATTTGAATTAATTTGTGTATGCAAAGATTTGAGAATTTCAAGATATAAGTATTACAAGTCCGAATATCGAATTGTGAAGTCCTAAACTCAGACCGAAGTGGACTCAGCTAAGTATTCTATATTTCGTAAGACAACACAACGCACCACACGTTTATTTGATTTGTTCTTATTGAACTATACAAATAGAAGCTTATAGATTCTGTTAGATATGGTACATCTGGTACAAATATCATTATCATCATTTTCTTCATCAATGAAATTAACTTATAGTGAGCTCTATAATAAACCGCGTAACAAAGGCGGCACTTACGGAGTCGTGTCGGGTATGGTTAGGCAGAGAGAAGAGCCGAGGTGGTGAAGGTGAATGTTGATGCATTGTAAAGTAGCTACTTGAAACCTGCACCTGGGTCGTAAGCCCCAGGCACTGCTCTTGGCTCTCTGCAACGTGACGGACCCGGCACCTACATGGTGAATCCATGGAATGCTAAGTTATCGTCTCTGTTACTGAATGTAATCAGGTCACTCCGCAGGAAACCTGCACCGATATTCAGGTCCCTCTATAAGAAACCTGCACCGATTATCAGGTCACTCCGAAGGACACCTGCTACGCTATATTCGGGTCCCTCTATAAGAAACCTGCACCGTTTATTCAGGTCCCTCCGAAGGAAACCTGCAACGATTATATTTATTCCTAGTTTCTCGAAGAGATTCTAGTGGCTTATTCTAATATCTGTGAATATTGAGTGAGTTTTGGATCATATTTTCCATTGAGCTCGACTATGAAGTCCGCCCTAATAAGAGCTTGTATTTGATGCATTATTTGTCTCGTGAGTGAATTATTTTGGCACTATGAAATGGTAGTGTCTACCTATAAAAACTGAAGAGATGTGGAGGGATAATATTATATTGGGAACATTATCTGCAACGGCAACGTGTCAGAAGGTTAGGCACGTTAGTCGATTATTACTAAAAAATATTTGCTTCAGTGTCAGAAGGTTAGGCACTGGAGTTGTTCCCTTCGACGACTTTTCCGACACATCTTCTTTATCTGCGATTCGCCGAATTATTCACACTATGGAGTGGTGCCTAAATCTTGAACTCTTTACTAAAACTAAAATGATATGCGCTATTTGAAGTGATTACTTTGTGTTGTGCAAAATGGAAATTGTGATAAAGATCTCATATAAGTTTCATCATTATTTTAACGTAAAGCTAATTCTATATCTATCCACTTGGAAAAGATCTTGGGTTACATAAGCGGTTGCAACGTAGATCCTAATAAAATCACTAGTCGATCATTGGCCAAACTTCATGCAAATCAAAGCAATTCTGTGCGTTTCTTTAAAAGGCGTAAATTGTTAGTAAAACTACGAATAAAACTGTGTAAAGGGGTTTTCTATTTAGGGTTCCGTTTGACGTTAGGTTGGATCGTTACAACATGCGGATGAACTTGAGGTTTGAAAAGCACCAGACATTGATTTGGCGTGAAGTACTACTTTGCTTGGACCGAGGATCTGGTGAAGGTCGCGGGAAGCCGCTGGATGCGAGAGGCGCAGGACCGATCGGTATGGAGATCCTTGGGGGAGGCCTATGTCCAACAGTGGGCGTCTCTTGGCTGATATGATGATGATGATGATGACTGCTTTGCTCTGTTCAGGACACCAAGTTTTTTGCTTACCAATTTAGCCTTGCCTTTCAAATGACTCCCGAACTGGACTTTACTCATGATAGGTTCGACGACACGGTTAGCGCAGAGGTCGAGTGATCACCTACTGCGCAACGGGTCACGGGTACGATTCTCGCATGGGACAATTAATATTTTGTATGGCCTACAGAAATATGTTCCGGTCTGGGCGTATGTGCGTGTGATATTCTATGTTTGTAACTGCACCCACGACACAGGAGAAAATTCTAGTGTGGGGCGACGTTTTTTTTAAAAAAAAAATCGATACCGGAGATTCTGATACTGGTATTCCTTGGAACTGAGGCGAACTATAGTGAACTATAGGCAGTGAAAGCGCAGACTTGTCTTCGTGAGGTTAAACTGAACTCAATTCAATCCCCCCATTCTGAGGTTCGCCCCAAAAATCCTCAACTTCAGACACAAATTGCAATCGTCTCTCCAATACGGACCTTCTGATAGCTGGTATATCGCATAGCAATGAATATTCTCTATAGACAACAAGTCGTTGATATGCAGAATGAACAACGTTGAGGAGAGCATCAAGCCTTGTGGGACACCAGCATTAACGGTTTTGATCTCACAGGATGAGTCATCGCCGACGACATATTATACTGATAGTAAAAATAGGGTTCATTATAAGTGTAACCAGGAAGTAATGATAAAGAAATCAGTAAATAAACGAGGCCTGACGTCCTTATCTTGTTTTGTATTCTATATAAAAGAGCAAGCAATAAAGCGATAAATGGTGTATGTGATTATCTCCTAGGTAACTGAAAAAATCTTTGGTTAGAATTATTGTAGTATTGACGGTAAGAAAACAAATATACCTACTATGTGTAATATATGTATAACACATAGTGTATTTGATTTCTCATATAAACAGTTCAATTACCATGGGGAAATTGCCATTATCTGGTTTCTTTGTGAGTGAGATCAGATTCGACTTTACTTCTGTGTGTTTCAGCAAACTCCGTTTTGCCTTAAGCTTATATTTCTGCCAATGTTTTATAAGAAATTGTAATACATGATTAGCTAGCTATTAATTTTAGTATGATTGAATATTTTTAACTAATTGACTCAAAATAAAACCGATTATGGAGTCAACTTTTAACGTCAAGTAAACTTTTTACTATTTTTCGTTGCGGCAAGTCAAAAACAATAAAAAAACTATGTCAAACTCAAATTGCTTTATAATCAAACATAAACATAATTTAAATAATCACTTACTTTGTAATAATCTTTACACGTTATAGTCTATTTCGTCATTATTATGACTTTAATCCATATTACTTTAGTACTATTATTTATTCTGTGTCCATATAAAAGGGGAAATATAATAGTAATATTTTGGTAAACCTTGTTCAGGAATACCTAAATTTCCCCAGAAACGAGCCTCTAGATTTTTGTCCTTTGGAACGCAGTTTCTTTTTAAAATTCTACGCCCCCAAAGGAAAAAGATGTAATTAATGCCTTCTGCCCAGTAGGATCCACCATTTCAATCCACCAGTGGATTGAATAGCGTTATTTTTCGGGAAGTCCATTACTTATGGTAAATGAGTAGGTCAATAGCAAAACCTCACTTCGTTGTAGGTCTGTTTGTCTGTTAATGGCTTTTTCCTCGGAAACGCGTAGAGATATCAAACTCAAATTTATATCAAATAATACTCGGGTCTACTATCTCTTTCAGCTAGGAAAAAAATCATACTTGTAAGTCAACGTGAACAAAAGATATGACCGTTTATGTCGTATATTTTGAGATTTCACAATCATGAAATTTGGCAAGGAGCAATGTCTTATAACATATATTAAGGAAAAAGTCTGAAAACCGTAAAAATATAGGCAGGAACTCAAACATAAACTTAGATAGCTTTGTATGGCACGGTTATGATGATTAAGTTTTTTGTAGATAATCTAGCTGTGCCGGCGAACTACGTTTCGCAATAATAAAAAAAAGGTAAAAAATAGTTTACGACCTATTCTCAGACCTACCGAACATACACAAAAAATTTCATAAAGATCGGTCAAGCCGTTTCGGAGGAGTTTGGTCACAAACACTGTGATACGAGAATTTTATATATTAGATTATATTTAAGTTTTAGCTCAACAGCTACGAGTAATAAGGAGTTGGATTTGCCCGCACAAAAATAAAGGAATGACAAAGTGGGTTTTTTTAAAAACGTGGGGAAAATAAATTAAAATAAAACATGTAATTTTAAGTATTTTTCCTTAGGCACTGACGTGTACTCATCATCATCATCATTTCAGCCAAGAGACGCCAAGAGATGAACACACGAAACCAGCACGGAAAGTTTAACAGATGCTGAAAATGTTGCAAATCCGTGGTTATCTGGAAGCTTCTGCAGAGTCGCAGTGTTTGGGGGTTAAGAAACTCAGTTTTTGCACTCGCCCTTATTGGAAATCGATTTAATCCGATTAGGTGAAACATTAATATTGGGAAACAAAGTAGATACTTATTTGAAAAATCTTGCTGCCGGGGACTTTCCCAGGTTTCGAGCGGCTAAATAAAAGAACTCATTACATTTATATCCTTTTGTACGCAGTCGGCAATGAGATTTGCGGATTCATGAGATTACGCTGAATCTGTGGATTTCACTTATCTACTACCATAATGATTCCAGTCCACTTACCACGATCGCTTCAAACAGTATTAAAACCGCAGTGAGAAAGAGATAACACTATACCTAGTTGTAGCGGTGTCTGTGTTTCAACATTGTTCTAACCTTACTCTAAAAAACCGGCCAAGCGCGAGTCCGACTCGCCTATGAAGGGTTCCGTAGGATTTTTGACGTATTAAAAAAACTACTTACTAGATCTCGTTCAAACCAATTTACGGTGGAAGTGTTGTGTTGTTACCTCTTTTCAATAAAAGCTCCTAATATAAAAATATGTCAAACTGTTTACATTGTAAAGTTTATGTTTGAATTATTACTCGAAATAAAGCACCAGTCACGGAAACGATACGTTTTACTTATTTAATATCATAAGTGGAAGTTTGCATGGTAATGTACATCATATATATTTTTTTAAGTTTTATCATTCTCTTATTTTAGAAGTTACAGGGGGGGGGGGGGGGGGACACACATTTTACCACTTTGGACGTGTCTCTCGCGCAAACTATTCAGTTTAGAAAAAAATTATATTAGAAACCTCAATATGATTTTTGAAGACCTATCCATAGATATCCCAGACACTAGGGTTTGATGAAAAACAAAATTTTGAGTTTCAGTTCTATGTATGGGGAACCCCCAAAATTTATTGCTTTTTTCTATTTTTGTGTAAAAATCTTAATGCTGTGCATCTTATATTTTCGGAGAAAAGTGGCTGTGACATACGGACGGACAGACAGACAGACAGACATGACGAATCTATAAGGGTTCCGTTTTTTGCCATTTGGCTACGGAACCCTAAAAACGATAATGGCAAAGGCCCCAGTTTTTAACCGACTTAACAAAAGGAGGAGGTTCTAAATTCAACTGAATACATACAAGGATTAAATAATTAGTTAATTAGATTCCTGGTTGATTAGATTTTCATGTTATGCTGGACGTCAATAAGTGCCCGTAGAGGTCTATAATGAACAAACATTTTTGAGTTTGAGTTTTTGAGTTGAGGTTTGTATGTATTTTTAGGGTTCCGCAGCCAAATGGCAAAAAACGGAACCCTTATGGATTGGTCATGTCTGTCGTCTGTCTGTCTGTCCGTCCGTAAGTCACAGTCACTTTTTTTCGAAACTATAAGAACTATACTATTGAAACTTAGTAAGTAGATATATTCTGTGAGCCGCATTAAGATTTTCACACAAAAATAGAAAAAAAAAACAATAAATTTTGGGGGTTCCCCATTCTTAGAACTGAAACTCAAAAATGTTCTATGGACAAGTCTTCAAAAATGATATTGAGGTTTATAATATTTTTTTTTCTAAACTGAATAGTTTGCGCGACACTTCCAAAATGGTAAAATATGTGCCCCTCCCTGTAACTTCTAAAATAAGAGAATGATAAAACTTAAAAAAAATATATGATGTACATTACCATGCAAACTTCCACTTATGATATTAAATAAGTAAATCAATATTTGAGCTTTCTATTTGGATTCTTGTAAACCACTATTTAAGAAACTTGATATTATGCCTATACTGTGTTTATATATGTATATTTGAGGTAGCCGTTTTTGTGAAGAAGTATAAGGTTCTGTTTGAGACTAACTGTGACATAACTAATTACCGCGGTGGATCCGGATCAAAATTGAGAGTACCAAAACAAAAGTTAATAATGTTTTCGAAAAATGTATATTGTATGGCTGTGCGTATTTACAATAAATTACCAATGAATCTCACCAATTTAACATTGACTAAATTCCGAATACAATTGCATAAACTATTGATGACGAAATTATATTATTCTGTATCGGCATTTTTAAATGATAATATAAATAATGACAATTTGTAATTTATGATAATTTTAATTTTTTTAATTATTTGTATTTTTTTATAATTTGTGTTGTTTAATATTATGACGAATTTATGTATTTTTCAATATTATGACATTAAAGATTTTATATAAAATAGAATTGTATATTAAAATAGAATTTAATTTGACATTTAATTGTAAATTTTTGATATTAAACAGTAAGATGTATTTATGAAATGTATTAATGTAATTTTTCTCATATATTTAATAACTGTCATTAAAACTAATTTGTAAAATATTTGCACGTCGTTCAGCGACAGAGTATGTTGAAAATATTAATGTATTTAACACCTATTGTACCATATTCTGGCAAATAAATAATGATTGATTGATTAACTAAAAAAATACACTATTATTAAAACATCCATCAAAGTTACAACGAACTACAAGAACTTTTATATTATATTACTTGCTGCTACGGAACCCTTCATGGGCGAGTCCGACTCGCACTTGGCTGGTTTTTTTTTGTTTGTTACCTCAGACACTCTTGGGTTTAAAGTACCATTTACTGACTATTTTTCCATTTTGAAGAATAGAATGTACTCGATATGGCATAAGCAATGGGTAGAGACTTTAAAGGAAAAAGCCACATGGTATGCATATATACCTACAAGAAGAAATACCCAAAAAGCCATGAAACTTCAAGCTTCGTAACCCTTCTAGAAAGTATGTTGTAACAATTAACCGTATAAGGTTAGGAGATGGTCAGTTCAGAGCGCATTTGAAGAGAATTAAGTTGGATGATTCGGATACATTGTATGTCGATATTGTGGTTCAAGCACAGAGACCCTTGAGCATCTCATACTGAATTGTAAGGCATTTAACTTGCAAAGAATGATTATGATAGACGGCCTACTAAGTATATATAAAAATAAGAGTTTGCCCAGTCATTTGCCATCTATCATAAAGAACGAAGACACTTATAAAACAATATTTGAATATATAATGTCTACATTTAGTAAATTATAAAACTGAAAGACATAAAATAATGACAGGCCAAAACGGTGCTACCGTGGCCGTGAAAGCTAAAAAAAAAGACACTCCTTGGCGCGAGCACGTCCATCACCGCTGCTTACTTATCCTCATCGGTGGAGACACAGAGACACACTGAGCGAGCGTGGCCCTGAGGAGGGACGCGTCGCTCGAACGAAACGGAATCTATACGGGTCGCTTTGCGGCGCAACAAGTCCTGGGGAACTATATTATCTAATCTGTGCCTAGGACTCAATTTTTACAAGCTTTTATTTACTGTCACCTGTCCCGTGTCTGTAATGAAATCTTGAATTTTAAATTTGATCGAATTCCCGCTTTCCGATTGAGCTGAAATTTTGCATGCATATGTATTTCACGTGACAATGCAATAATAAATGCTTGTTTAATTTTTTTTACTATTAATTTTTGGATCATTCGTCTGGCGTCGGACGCTCGTCAAACGTCGTCTTTAATGCTTAATTTATTTTATTTTTTATTTATTTATAACCCTTTATGTACAATCTAGTATACAAAGGCGGACTTAATGCCTGAGGCATTATCTGCCAGTCAACCTTCAGGTGATGCAGAGAATAAAAAACTAGATGTACAAGTGATAACGATAAATTTTGAACATGTTTAATATGTGTATATATATACCTATGTGTATTTGTATATATATTATATATATGTAAAAATAATATATATATATATATATATATAGATTATATATATGAAAAAAAAAATATTTAAATAAATTGCGAATACAATATAAATACCTAAATATAACAAGTCAATAGAGATACCTAAATCTAACCTATAATATTAAATTGATGTTGACGAATACTTGTAGCTTAAACCTCAGCCTCACTATGTTTCCGAAATTCTTTTCTGGTACAGTTTCCTTAATTTTTTCTTAAAACTTAATTTACTAGACGATTTTCTGACATCTAATGGAAGAGCATTCCACAACTGGATCGATTGGACTATAAACGAGGAATGAATGATCTCAGACCGGTGAGCGGGACATATGAGAAGAGCATTAAATGTAGAGCGGAGGGATCTATTGTGAGAAGCACTAAGATATTGAAGGTGATTTTTTAGGTAACTAGGGGTATTTGGATCATTAAGCAGAGAATATAGGGTTGTTAAAGTCCTCATGTGTCTTCGCTCCCGTATTGGAAACCATTTCAAGCGTAACCGGTAAGCAGAGATGTGATCATACTTCCTTAAATTAAAAACGAATCGAATGCAGTTATTTAGAAGCCGGTCTAGTTTATTAAGAAGATCTGCGTTCAGGTCGAGATAGCACACATCAGCATAGTCGACAATAGGGAAAATTAAAGTCTGTACAACCGTTTTCTTGATGCTTTAAATTGCTGTAGCTTAATTTTTGCTTGTTTTAATTTTGATTTCGATGAAAATCAAAATTATATTGATAAAAGTTGTAAGATTATATTGATTTTTGTCCAAAACCAAACGAAAATCGGTATAGAAATCTAGTGCAGGTGTCGCTGGAAGAACACTCGATGCCAAGCGAGTGTTCCAAAAATAGAACCCCTGATATGGGACGTGGCTTTCCAAATTGAATCCGCAATTCGACAGTCATGAAAAGGGAGGAAGGTCATAGAAATTCTTACGAACACTTTCACAAGAATGTAATACGCCCGCATTTCTTTATTTTGGAGAATAGAATCTATTTTCATAGAACACAGTGGATCTAATATACCCCCGGCAGTCCCGAATTATTTTTTCATCGTTTTTTTTTTGGGAGTATGTTACGCGATTACTCCTCCCATTGTGGATAAACTTGAATCAAGAATGAAATAAATATTAGGACCCATTACATTACTATTCCAATACATTCCCTATTCCGAATATTTATGCCAGTACTGAATAAATATTAGGACCTATTATTATACTAATACATTCCCTATCCCGAATATATTTGCTGGTACTGAATAAATATTAGGAATAGGTATTTGGATTAGGTGTTTGGAAATATTAGGAACAGGTGGATTAGGTACGGAAATTACCTAATCCAGCCCATGTCTAGTCCTGAGTTAGGTCATCTGTAGTATGTTCTGCATAATGTAGCCTAAGTCTCCAGTAAGTGCCTGCAGGGGATAAAATTGACTGACTATTTTTACTTTGTTTTAAGGGTCCTTCGTTACGTTCGGAATCTAATTTGGCGTCGTGGCGCAAGCAATGCTTTTTACTGTAATAAAAAATTTACTTCGCCATATAGTTGAAAGGATTATGTCACAAAGTATAAACATTATCAGCTAATTAAGAATGTTTTGTGTTAGAAAACTTTTTAAATTAGCTGATAATGTTAGAAAAAGTGTATTAATAAAATGAAGCGTGCGAAAATATTCTTATTTTTTAATAACTCCGCTAAAAAATAAAAAGTGAGTAAACAAAATTGTAATAGAAGAAAATTCAAATATAAGTGAATAGGCACGGTAATAGTATGTATTACCGTGGAATAGGTTTGATTCAGTTCTGATGCCCAAAATGCTCAGTTGATTAGAATAGAATAATAATAATTATGGCAATATGGAAACAAGGAAACAGTTATTAAAGTTCATTTATTGGTGTCTTGCTTTCCGCTCGCGGCTTCGCCCGCCTTATTATTGTTTTCCCGTGGGAATTTAATATTTTCCGTAAAATAATTTTGTAGCCTATTATATAGAAGACTGTTATTTATATTTAGGAGCTGGAATAATAAATTTCATAGAAATTGGAGCAGATTTTAAATATTTTCCATAGAAACTTTCAACCCCTATTTTGCACCCTAAAGGGGTGAATTCCAATAAATCATGAAACATGTGTTCAATGAAATGTTTTTAAAAGCATGAATCTCAAGTTTTATCAAAGTCGTTGCTAATTCAAAAAAAATCCATACAAACTTGCAACGCCTATTTCATCCCTTCAGGGTTAACATTTTTTAAAATCCCTTCTTTGTGTGTGTCCACATTTTGAATTAAAACAACTGACCAAATTTCACGTTTCTACCATTAGCGATTACGTCTCTGCGTGCGTCTATAGATGAGAACTTCTCCTTTTTATTTATATACATTCAGGGGCAAATTTAGAGGAACGATAAAACTTCACTCCTAGTTTTGATAACTCTGTATATTTCAGCATACGAAACCATATTTAGTTTTACCAGCTTTCTAGCCATCGGATTCGCTACAAAAAAAAACATTCGACGCGGAAACCAGTTGTACAATTGTGATAAAAAAGACCACCATTAAAAGTTGCTGTTCTTCTCCAGGTCACAAATAGGGGAATTTTATCATTATCCGTTATGGCTTTGGTCATGAATCCTGGATAACAATCAAACAAACGCATTAAAGGTCAATCACACATCGATATGATGTTGTAAAAGTAGCTTGAATCTATGTAAAAAGTGTAGTGTTCCTCTAAATTTGCCGCTGAGTGTAGATAGATAGGAATTTCATTTACACTAGTAATGGGAATTTCAGTATCAGCATAATAGATAAGCAGGGGCGGCTACACGCGGGGGCGCGCACGCCGCTCGCGACGCCCACAATAAGGCTGAAGAGGGCGCCTGGGGCAACGAGAACTGGAGTCGGCCCTACGGATAGGCAAGAATTACTGAAACTTATTGCTCTACAAAGCAATTTTGGCTTAGCTTCCGCTCGAGTCAATAAAAGCTACTCGCATACATAACTATAAACGTTTCTATTTAATTGCGATTTTCTATGAAAATCTTTTTGAGATGTCCGTACTGCTTAGAAAATGATCTAAATAGGTAAATAAATTTATTTTCTTTATTTTTTTTCTTTATTCATTTTACAAGCATTTATAAGAAGATGTAAAATCTATATAAATATTTGTAAGTCTAATTTATTTTTACCCATTTTCAAGAAGTCTGTAAAGATTTCTAAATTGTATCAATCAATCAATCAGCCTATCGCAGTCCACTGCTGGACATAGGCCTCTCCCAACCTGCGCCACAACACTCTGTCCTCCGCCTTCCGCATCCAGTCCATCCCTGCTACCTTTCTCAGGTCATCGGTCCACCTAGCTGCAGGACGTCCTACACTACGCTTGCCGATTCGCGGTCTCCACTCTAGGACACGTCTGCTCCAACGGCCATCGGTCCTTCGACAGACGTGGCCAGCCCACTGCCACTTCAGTTTGCTTATTCTGCGAGCTATGTCGGTGACTCCAGTTCTTTTCCGGATAACCTCGTTTCGGATTTTATCCTTTGAAGAAACTCCTAACATAGCTCGCTCCATAGCTCGCTGAGCGACTTTGAATTTGTGGACTAGCCCCACTGTGAGTGCCACGTTTCAGCACCGTAAGTCATGACAGGTAGGACACACTGATCATAGACCTCTGACTTTAGGCACTGCGGTATAGGCGATGAAAAAAAAATAAAAATAAATTGTATGTTGACACGAAACAGTGAATAAAGAATACTT
The DNA here is from genome assembly GCA_963935595.1 of Schoenobius gigantellus. Classification (NCBI taxonomy): domain Eukaryota; kingdom Metazoa; phylum Arthropoda; class Insecta; order Lepidoptera; family Crambidae; genus Schoenobius; species Schoenobius gigantellus. The sequence goes on from OZ012559.1 coordinate 25,499,025, forward strand.
TAGCTTAATTATTAGATACATGTACAGTAAAATAAACTAACGTATAAAACTAAACTAATATAAACAACTTGGTTAAATTACTTTTAGTTTGTTGTGTAAAATCAAAAGTAAATTCATATTCATCGGACCATCAATCTCGTACAAGCCACAAATCCGTCTAATTACACTGTCAGGTTCACAGAGATTCAAAGTTCTGACTCAACTTTTTAAGTTTGCCTGTTAGCCACAAGCAAGCTCCTTGATTCTCGACTCAGAAAACGTAACCGTACCTAATTGTTTTTGCCATGGCTTCCCACGCTAAGTGATTCGAGGGGTCCCATCTTACACGCATTATTCGCTAATTTAATTTTTCAAATGATTACAACGGCATTCCTGCAACAACAAGTGGTATCAAAGGATTTTTAAAGATAGGTTTTGTTAAGAAACTGTAAATAAAACAAAATGTTTTCTAAAATATATTTATACTAGCTTTTGCCCGCGGCTTCGCTCGCGTTAAATTCGGGGTTACACGGAAGATTACCAAAAAAAAATAAGGCAGGTATTTTTCGTTGGTAACAAAGAGTCTGTGTACCGATTTTTAGCTTCCTACCTTGAAAACTGCGAAAAGTCCCATATAAAATTTCACCCTCTCTTTAGGTTGGGGGCAGATTTCCAAAAAAAAATGATGCACCATTTTTTTGTTACTCACAAATAGTCCGCATATCAATTTTTAGCTTTTTACCTTGAAAATTGAGGAAAGCTCCATACAAACTTCCACGCCCCATTTCAGGGAAGTGGAGGGTTAGAAAGAGACAAAAAGTAGCCTATGTCACTCTCCATCCCTTCAACTATCTCCACTTAAAAAAAACGTCAATTCGTCGCTCAGTTTTGCCGTGAAAGACGGACAAACAAACAGACACACACATACACTTTCCCATTTATAATATTAGTATGGATTAAAGGGATGACCTTTGGCTCACCTAAACTCACCAGTCCTAATTACATTAGGCCGAACCGTATTGGATTAAGCTTTTAACGTACAATTGTTGTTTAGCACTTATTTTCGCACTATAACAGTTGGGTATAAAAATTGAAAGCCCTAATTTTTTAATATCTAATTTTAAAAGCACTAAAATTTATTGGCATAGATTTCTTTTGGCATTACGATGAATACCAGCGTATTTGAAATCCTAAAATTATTAATTCGTATCACTTGTTTGGATTGTTTGAACCATAACACATTATACTAGCTGTTCCCGCGACTACGTTTCGCCCTAAAATATTTCAACGCGTTCTTAGTTTCGTATCCTTTATATTTTTCCCGTTTTAGCAGCATTTTTCATTGATTCTCCTCTCTTATTGGTCGTAGCGTGATATTACATAGCCTTCCTCGATAAATGGACTATCCAACACAAAAATATGTTTTCAATTTGGACCAGTAGTTCCAGAGATTAGCGCGTTCAACCAAACAAAAAACTCTTCAGCTTTATAATATTAGTAAGTATAGATGTGGTTCCTATAACATTCTCTAATAATATGGACACGGACGGACCCTCTACAAAGACGTTGCCAACTTGTAACATAAGATGTCAAGTCAAGAGCTGGCGGCTACTTTGGACCAAATCTGTCGATTGCCCTACAGAGTACTGGGTACTATGCCGCGGGACAGGGAGCTAGACGACGCGTGTTCTTTTTATAGGTTATAGTTTTTGTATGGTGAGTTTAGTTTTTAATTAGTTTTATTTTATATAGGGTTTAGTTTAGTAGGTAATTTTTAATTTCCTTAATAATCATTGTAACATAATGTAATTATATATTGATAATAGTGATAATATAATGACGATAATAGTACCTAGTCACAGTACCTACTCAGTAATTTCACTGCCTACCTACTCATTTCTTTTGTATAAAGTAAACCGTCAATCTGTTTATTACTAAAGTTATCTTCACAGTCCAGACAGACTTGTGATCTTAGTTCACGCGCGAATCACATTTTGGCGATTCGTTAAAAGGATTTTAATCGAGGATTAATGAATTAAGTAGTCGCTGGCTACAAACGGCGTTTGTTTTTGTAATGTTTGGCAACTGTAACTACATGCGTTTCTGAAGTGCGCTGCAAATTAATTACAGGTTGTGTTTTTTTACACACAACAGGGTAGCTCTTGGCCTTCATGTCACCTGATGGTAAGTGACGATAAGGCCGAAACGATCCGCACCTAGACTCCTCAATAACTAAAAAACCGGCCAAGTGCGAGTCGGACTCGCGCACCGAGGGTTCCGTACAAACCTGTAGGTATAAAAGTAAAATTTTTTCCTTTATCTGTGCTATAAGACGTTACTTCGTACCAAATTTCAAGATTACCCTGTAGGTTTTGATTCCCTTGCGAGTGTCGGAAAATTTGCGGCATCAACGGCTGTATCTTTTGATTGCGTTGGCTTAGAAGTTTGATTTTTTCACAATTCCAAGGGACAGTAGACCCGAGTGTTGATATAAATTTCAGCTTGATACCTCCCCTCCACGCGTTCCTGCGAAAAAGGGTCTTGACAGACAGACAGACGGACGGACGGACAGCAAAGTGATCCTATAAGGGTTCCGTTTTTCCTTTCGAGGTACGGATCCCTAAAAACACTATCTTACCTCTGAATTGAGGAAACACAATAATGTTATTACGGCAAGAAACTTAGGTAAAACAGTGGCTCAGAAAGAAAAAGTGCTGCTTCAATGGGGAATCGAACCCCAGACCTCCAGATCAAACCGAGTAGTCTCGACCACTAGACGGAGGGGTTTAAACGCATTTGACCAATGATTTGAGAGTAACTTTGTGTAACATAGAAACGTCAACATGGCGGAGGATTTTCCAAATATAATCTTGGGCGTTTTTGCCCAAAATCTTAGTAGCTACCACAAAATTTTAATAAAAAAATTTTTGTAGCTACCACATACGTACCTACAACTCGTACATATCCTAAATACCAAAATAATTGTCTAATTCTGAATGATAAACTCTTCCTATTTATTGAAGGCATATCCATTTGATGGCTTTAAACGATGTAAACAACTTCAAGGAGCATCCAATTAGATTATTTAGTAAATTGTATCTACCGACACAGTGTCCTGAATTGTATATTATAATAAATTGTATAAATAATTATACTGCGTACGATAACAAAATCATTAAAAGGCGCTCCAGATTTGTATATTTGTTGAAAAGAGTATCAAATTTGGAACGGACGTTGACTTCGCAAAAAATCTGTGTGATGCGGCAGAAGGTTTCGTATAAAACTTCATATCCATTGGATTGGTTCGGTTAAATGAGATACTCATTCGCCTGGGCGTACTCAAATGGATACACGGATTGACTTGACGGTTGTGACTTTTATCTATATACCCGATTGGTGAGGAAAAATTATAAAATTGTAAATTTATATTCAATCTATATAATGACGAATTATCATCATCATCAACAGCTCATATACGTCCCCACCGAGGGGCTCAAGCCTACCCTAAACTAGGGCGTTTAGGCCTTAGTTAACCACGCTGGCCAAGTGCAGGTTGGTCGACTTCACACACAACCTGTAAAGAAATTCTTTCTTAACAGGTGTGTGCAGGTTTCCTCACGATGTTTTCCTTCACCGTAAAAGCGTCAAATAAACGTACATATGAATTCAAAATTTGAAAACACATTCGAACCACTACCTCCCTATTGGAAGGCGACAGCCTTACGCACTACGCCATCGACGCTTTTTTAATGACGATTAACAATCATTATAGCCACCAAATAAATTTAACACAAATTATAGGGTTCCATCGCCTCTTTAAGCAAGCTGTCAACCAACCTAGATCCATCATAGATTAACCCGAAGCATTGATTTACTATCAAACGTATAGTAAATATAGTAAATCAATGACCCGAAGCCATAAATAACATGACAGATAGTCGTAGATAACATGACAGTAATAGGGTAGTTGACTCATATCAAAATTTATTAAAATATTGTTTATTTCTAACAGTATTTGGCATAAGGTTCCACAATATACCGATTTTAATAAATAACAATGAATGATTACTGTAAAATTTTAATTTGAAAATGCTAGAAATAATCTTTTTTTATCTCACGCCGTAAATGCTTTGATATCCTGTGGTCAGGGCCGTGACGTCACTCATATAGTAAACAAAGAAATGTCAAATTTGATTCAACAACTCGTCGATTTTAACTATTCTTTCCTAAAACTGGCAAAAAATCGTCCAAGTCTCCGTTATTATATTTGTAAATATCGTAAATTATTTGTATTAATAGCAAAATCAACCATTGATGTTGGATTTGTGAGAGCAGATAGTAAAAATCTTCCGAAAATAGACAGATTGATGGTCAGGAGATTCTTTGTGTATCGCTCGAAATAATAAAGTACAGTTTCAATACTGTTATAAAGAAGAACGGTTACAAGTGTACTTGTCAAGATTGTCACGCGGCAGAAGAGAGTTGCAAACATGCATTTTTGGTGTGGTTGCACCATCACAGTGAGGAGCTATTTTGTACAGCAGTTTAATGCTATTGGATAGAATTCTATCTCTCAAAAGTCAAATAAACACTAAAAATATTTACTTCAAGAGAAATGTTGAAAAGAAAACATCAGTATCATGTGTCAAATACCAGTGTAGTACTGCAAGAATTTGTAAATGAACATAAAAAGAGAAAGATTGGCAGTTGTTCATTTGTCAAGCATGAAGAAAATTACTGGGAGGAAAAATATATATACATTCACAGACACAGATTGTGACATATTTCTTAAAAAATAAAAGACCTCTTCAATGAAGAAAGAATAAAGTGCATAGAAAACTAAACCACGAATCATCAATACAGAAGTGCTCTTTAGTTCGAGCTTCGTTATAAACAATAACAGCTTCCATGTGCTATAAAGTCAGCCTGTGCATAACACATGATGGTTCTTTTGTTGGGAAATCTTGCAGACACCTACGAGTATAATGAAATGTGAATAAAAGTTGAAAGATGAAGATTTGGGTTGAAATTTGCAAAATGTGACCTCATTTCTGATTAATACCCTGTAATAGTCTATTCAACAAACGGTATCCATAAAATTAGATTAATACAAAATTGTCATGCTCTTTTGCTGAAGATAATGTTAATTATCAAAGACGGAAAACTGTGAACAGTATGCTTAACTCAAGTATAGATGCAGATGTTTTGTGCTAAAGCAAACAAAACTTAGGTATATACTTTTGTGTTGCTAGCAGTATGTCATTTTGAAAACACTCAAAAGGTGACAATATTAGCTATAATAGGTATTTGTTCTAACAATCTGAATGTCAAAAAACTTATTGATCAAATAGTGTCATTTTGGAAACTATACTACATTTTTCCTAAATTATATGAAAGTATTACTTCATAATAAATCACTTTACTATTATTTTGACTTTTATTACCTGCGACCTTAAGGCAATATATACAAATTAATAAATTTGATCTAACTCTATTCAACCTATTTGTACTTTTGGAACATATACTATATTTGAGTAACAATGATAAAAATGAGCAACAAACCTATAAAATGTTATAAATCTTTTAAGGTGTAACAAAAAAAACAAAACATGCATTTCAAATTAAAATATTTTGATTCAACTTAAACCTTTACAAGTCATTATTGTCAAATAAACATAGAACATTTTTTTAGTGAAGAACATAATGACTAATGTAGTACAAAAATGTATTATGTCATCTTTAGATGTTAGTTATGTATAAAGTAAAGAAAAAAAATTCTTTATATTATTTATTTAATAAGAAGGGTCTTGTAAATTAAGAAGAGCACAGGCTGACAACACAGCAATCACATTTAATATATTTGTATACGGCTTTAAAATGGATAACTTGCATATTCTTGGGTAAGCTGTTCTGATATTTACCAGCCATGGTGGCCAGCAGGTTTAATCAGTGAAGATATAACATCTTTCAGTTTTACCAAACTGGACCTATTTACTTCTATGGTGCTTTGGTATATGAATACTTGAGTTATTTTGTTGACATAATGTTGTTCTAGTTGACGGGTCACATTTTGATGTTGTGGCTGAGCATGCACTGCTTTGTATTATGTTGCACAACTTTTACTGCCTTATCAATCTCGTTGTCAAGAGGAGAACAGGTTAGTACACAATAGTTCTCATTAAGTAACCACTGAAAGCAACAAATTTTAATTAGGTACTCAGTAAATTCAAGTAAAAGTTGTTTAGATAAATATATTCATTATGAAACTTTGATATTTTTGTTTGTATTACATACTTTTTAATTAATATTCAATTACATAATTATTCAATTGGACATAAGTACATATTCTTTTCTTTGAAACATCATCTAGTGTCAGTGTATAACTTAGATTAAATCAAAAAGGCGTAAATGGTCAAGTTTTCTCTCAGTTTTCTGGTCAAGTTAAAATTTGGTTGGTCGGCTGCAGTCAGTTTTCATTCTAACTGAAAGATAAAAATTTAATTAATTTACATACAGATTTGATTTTACATACAAACTAAAAACTTCTATTTTGTTTAAGTTGAAACTGAAGTACCTACACAGATTGAGTTATTCAGTTATAGTACTTACATTAATGTGATTTTCGCAAAAATACATTTGAGTTTCAGTAGATAGTTACAGGATTTTTTTAAGCGAGTGTTAACCAAATATTTCGCATGTCTATATCACTGGGTACGTCTAATCCACAGATTTCCTGGAGTCTTATATTCCTGTTCTATTGTCCCGTTCCATATACAGTTTTACTATATTTTGTGATATTTAATAGAAAGCATTGTTTTTGTGAGGTTATTTCGCCCCCGTGCTTTGTTTACTATAAGACTGACGTCATTGCCACAGATAATGAACAGACTATAATGGCTGACCGTGTTTTCGGTCCAAAATTGAAAATCTTAATTTAAAATAGATTTTTTGCACTTTTTAGCCATCGAAAAAAATAATATTCATGTGCTATGGTCTAATACAACAATTATGAACATTTTAAGCCCTACTTTAAAAAAGGGTCAACTAGCCTATTGCAGCCCCGGATCTACGATTTTTTCGAACCGGGGCAAAAACTTTGTAGTGGCGCCCCCCTAGTGTTTGAGAGAAACTGTTAAATCTGACAATTAAATTAATGGGTACTTAGCATTTTTTGTGACCATTTGTGAAAAAAATAATCCTTTAATAAATTTAAACTTTTTATTATCTATTAGCTAATAACTTTCATTTGTGACATAGAAGAGAAACACAGAAAAATATATTATATAACCAGGCGTATGGAAATATAAATGTTTGTTTTTCAAACATATTATATTATTAAGATTCGATTACTTCATAAAAACCTATGAGATTGAAGAAAAAGAGGCTTCACTTGTTCGATATTTCGAATTCTTGTCTCAAGGATTTGGCGCCCCCATGAAACTGCCGCCCGGGGCAAGTGCCCCCAGCTGCCCCCCTTAGATCCGGGACTGAGTAATAGGCAAGTGCATGTCGGGCCACGGGCAATGTAGAGTTCCGTACTAATACGTTGTAAGGGTTTTATTTTTCCATAACTTCACTGATTCGTTATTATTTATTTACTACCTGTTTTAATGTCCTCCTAACCGATATTCGGTCACGGCGGCCAATCTCAACAGAGACTAGCCATCCACCCTGGAGATATTATACGAGTAGTGCATAGTGACTGCGCAAACACAAATTCACTCTTTGTTTCTTCACTCGCCTTGTCCGATGGGACGGTTAGCCGACACGACCGGGGCGCGATCAGGCGCAGGACCCACTGTTTAACGTGCCTTCCGAAGCACGGAGAAGCTTGAATTTTCGTATTTTGGTCACCCATCATAGGACTGATCACAGCCAATATTGCTTTGCTTTGCTTTGCTTTTACCTTAGCAATCGTTCGCTGAGAGCACGCGCCAATGCGCCACCAAGCTCCACCACCTGTTTTACTTAAGTAACAGCTTTACCTAACAATTTTCAATGCAATTTGTACGAAATTTTCCTTCATCAAGTACATTGTGAACTCAACTATGATAGTTTTCCTTTTAATTTTATTACATACTTAATTATCGTATTTTTTTCACAAATCCCTAAACCATTTATCTGGCGTGGAGGACACTTGACTCTAACAAAAATTAACACAAAAAAATGTGATATTTCAAATACGGATCATATCACATACGGTGTACTATTATAGTCTTATATACTTATTTATAGTCTTCACACTTCAGCATCATACTCAAAGAGATGGTTGAGGTTGAAGATGCAGGTATACGATGTCGTTTTGTACCTTGTTTCTTGATTTTGTGTTTACATTTCTATTGTTTTACCAACATCATTATCATCAAATGGACAGACTGCTTGTATGCCATCTTAATTGTTTAAAAAAACTAGTGCTCACAATGCCTGCCACACTTTAAGTCGGCTATGGTCTCTAAGGAGCCACCTGGGTGATCGTATTGTAACAGATCCAGGTCAATAAAAGCAAATCAACAAAAAAGTATTTAACAAAAATAAAGGCCTACTCCAAAAATATAAAAGTCAAAAATAATACAAACAACATTAAATTCCATTACATTTACTTATTTTAAAATCGGTGTGGATAATCAGTGATGATGAGTTAAAATTTGGCACCGAGAACTGAGGGTCAATATGTGCCTATTGCATTTAAAAAACTAACATCTTACTCCTAAAAGTCAAAGATCGTTCAATCATCAACTCGGCTCGTGACTACCAGACGCAAATTTATACCTGAATAGCTTCAGAAAAAACACAATTTAAGATCCTGACTTTGGTGACATAGGGACAAATAATCGAGAAGTATATTCACTCAGACAATAAAAGAATTTTCAAAATTGGTTAATAAGTGACAGGGCTATGATGTAACAAACATAACAAAACATCTTATTGATAACCTCCTTTTTGCGAAGTCGGTTAAAAAGATTTGTGTAATTATCCCAAATACACAATCACTATGTTTACTCGAAATTATTTTCCTTTGCTGACAACAAGAGGCAACTAATCAGGATACGTTCTGTCTTCAAGTTCTTTCTTACCCTTGCGAATTACCTACAATCTGATGGATTCAGCTTTTGATAATGATATGGACTCGAATACCAAATGTTCTCTTTTGTTAATGAGTCAAATAAGAAATACGAAAAACATACTGTTAATATAAAACAGTTGCTTTCTAGGGGTTTCGTTCCTCAAAAGGCAAAAAACAGAACCCTTATAAGAATCACTTCGTTGCCTGTCTGTCCGTATGTCTGTCATGACCAATTTTCTCGGGAACGCGTAGAGATATCAAGCTGCAATTTATACGTCTGCTATACGAATTTATACGTCCTACGTCTACGGCCTGCGTACGTCTACTATACTTTATACGTCTTCCATCTACGGCTAATCTACGGTCTACGGGTCTTTCAGCAGTGAAAAAATCATACTTTAAGGTCAGCGCAATCAAAACCGCTTATATCACATATTTTCGCAAACTTTGGGATTTTACAAAGAACCAAAACCTATAGGGTACTTCCTGTTGACCTAGAATCGTAAAATTTAGCAAGAAGCATGGTCTTGTAACACTTTATTAAGAGAGGTATAAACAGTTGGTGATCTATTAGGTCCATAGCGGAACAAATATTTTTTAAAATGGTCCCTTATCACTAAAAAAAGGTTAAGGGCACTGATATAGTTATAGTCCAACTTCTTCTAGGAAGAGCTAAATCGACAAATGCAACTCCACCAAGTCAGTCAAGACAGTATCAAGTCTTCAATTCGTGCGTGTTGCCAGTGATGACGTAGGTACGGAACTGAGACGTGGCCGCTTACATTGGGTCTAATAAGAAGGCTCAAGGTCACTCTAAGGGCAATGGAGCGAGCTATGCTCGGGGTTTCTCTACCTGATTACATCAGAAATGACGATATCCGTAAAATCCGTAAAAAAATCAAGAAAGTCGCGTATACATGATCAATCGAAACCACGAATACCACGATATCTTGAAGGAGTTTCCAGACGTACTGCGACCAATGTCACTAAAGACACCAGCTAAGCATCAAGTCACTCACCACATCGAGATATCTGGACCACCACTATATGCTAAAGCACGTCCACTACCACCCGACAAGTACAAGGCAGCGAAACTTGAATTTGAGAAGATGATCGATATGGGAATATGTACACCTTCGAACAGTCCCTGGGCCAGCCCACTGCACATTGTCCAGAAAAAAGATGGATCGCTACGAGTATGTGGAGACTACAGAAGATTGAACGCTGTGACAGTACCAGACAGATATCCCATACCACGCATTCAGGACTTCACATATCAACTCAGTGGAAAGAAGATCTTTACAAAACTGGACCTGAAAATGGCATACTTTTGGATCCCAGTTGAAAAAGACGATGCAGCCAAAACAGCCATAATAACACCATTTGGGTTATTCCAATTCAACTGCATGACGTTTGGACTTCGAAATTCTGCACAGACATTTCAACGATTCATGCACGAAGTTTTGAGAGAACTAGACGACTGTGTCTTCTGCTACGTCGACGATTTGCTGATTCATTCTTCTGATCCAGAACAGCACAGAAGACATCTAAAACTCGTGCTGGAGCGCCTTAACAAATATGGAGTATCGCTCAATATTGACAAATGCGAATTCAGAAGAAACAAAATTCAGTTCCTGGGCTATCAAGTTACACCAGAAGGAATACAGCCAACAGAAGAACGAACTCAAGCTATAGTCAATTATCCAAGACCGCAAACAATTCAAGAACTAAGAAGATTCCTCGGAATGATTAATTTCTATCGCGACTGCCTGCCACGTCAAGCGGAAAATCAGTTCGAGCTCAACAAATACCTACACAATACTAAGAAGAATGAGAAAACCCCTATCGTATGGACGAAAGAAGCAGAAGATGCATTTGAGAAGTGCTGTCAAAGCATTCTCGAAGCAACGACGCTATCGCATCCCATAGCCGGCGCACCACTCTGTCTGATGACCGATGCCTCAGAAAAAAGTCTCGGCGCTACACTTCAACAGCGAATTGGCAATGTCTGGAGACCACTGGCATTCTTCTCGAAATCGATGAGTGAAACGCAACGTCGATACAGCGTATACGACCGAGAGCCGTTGGCCATGTATACAGCAGTGAAACATCTTCGAAGACTGATTGAAGGGAATGACGTCACGATATACACAGACCACAAACCATTGACGTACGCACTCAATCGACCACCTACCAGTAGTGATACACCGCGACGTGAAAGACAACTTCACTTCATCAGTCAGTTCTTCTCGAACATCAAGTACATACACGGAGACCGATAGACCTTCAAGACCACCTGCAAACACCACATTGATGAGAGCTCAATCGACCCCAAGATCAATATTGAAAGCAGCAGCGAAGCCATATTCAGCAAGATCTTGTCGCATTGTCAAACATACGGTACGCTTCGCTTAGAGGGGGGTAATGTAGGGTATCTTTAAATAGTTTGTCGTGTAACATAAGAATAGTCAATAAAAATAATGTAGGGTATCTTAGAATAGTTTGTAGGGTAGCATAACAGTAGTTAATAAAATAATGTTAGGGTAGTCTTAGATAATAAATTGTGATATTTTTGTATGTAGGTCGTTAGTAATAATGGATTTGTTAAGTACCCTTAGAATAGGATTAGTATTAAGATACCCTCACTTGTAAACAATAAAAATAGGCTCTCTTTACGGTACTGCTTGCCACAGGGGTCTGCTCATTTGAAAATGTATATAAGGCGGCAGGAGTCCCAATAAAAAATGAACAACCAGCCAGTCTTTAATTGAAAGTCGTCCAGTAAACTACCTCCAACACTTCATCACAAAAGAACTAATGCTACCGACATAGCTCAAAGAATTTCAAATCTAAAGTGGCAATGGGCAGGACACATAGCTCGCAGGACTGACGGCCGTTGGGGCGGAAAGTCTCGAGTGGCGGCCACAAAGTGGACCGACAATCTTGTGAAGGTCGCAGGAAGCCGCAGGAGGCGCAGGACCGATCGGTATGGAGATCCTTGTGGGAGACCTATGTCCAACATTGGGCGACTTTTGGCTAAAATGATGATGATGATGATATATATACGAGTAGATATCTATGCGTTGACAGATTTAGAATTCATGTGTCACCACTTCTTTTTCCTAAGAGCCTACTTAAGGAGCTTACCATACCTCCCTGAATAGATGGAAAACACAAACACCCTACCTACCCCGTCAGAATAGAGCGTGGCATTGTAGGACAATTCCTACTGGTCTGTGGAGATACCCGTGCCTAGCAGTGAAATATATATTGGTTAAAATAGAAAAAGCTCACTGTTCAACTTAAATCACAGTGGGGCCGAACAGTGTAACATATGACTTGAAATAGTAAATGCTCAATATTGTTCAACTTAAATCACGGTGATCGCCTACTGCGCAACAGGTAACGAGAGAAATATTTTGTATGGCCTACTGAAATTGTTCCGGTCTGGGCATATGTGCATCTTATATTTTGTTTGTAACTGCACCTACACAAGAAAATCCTAGTGTGGGTCAACATTTTTTTTTAAATGAGTTGAAATAGAAAATGCTTTTAATACTGTTCAGCTCAAATCACGGTAACAATCGTTTGTATTTAATTAGTTGAGAAATATCATGTCACTTTAATAAGAGCTAAAAACATAATTCGGAATTTGAAACTTGATTACATTGAAGCCGGCATGGCGTGGCTTACGGCGAAAAGTTTCATTAAGGCTCTAATGAAACTGTTAGTAGTTCAGTTGGAAAACGGTTGCTAAGTTCTTTCGCAGGTAGTAAATTCGACCGTCTGACCTTGATTAATACATTTCGCTTTGGGCAAATAAAAAAAGGGAATTTCAAATCAAACTTCTCTATAAAAGAGTGATTGCTTTGCCCTGCTCAATGTCAAACCGGCCAAGTGCCAGTTGGGCTCGCGCCCCGAGGGTTCCATACAAGCTTATCCAAATACCTATAACTTCCTAGCTATTCGGATTTCTTCCTTAACATAACATGTGCTATAAGATCATGGTTCTTGCCAAATTTCATGTTCATCAATGATTCTGAGACAGTGTGAAGTGCCCTGATTTTGATTCCCTTATGAAATAGCAAATTTGCCTCAAAAAATGGGTCAGCAGAAGTGACCCATGATTACACTGTTTAGTTACACTGGTGTAACCACTGAGTACTTAACTGGTGTAACACTGGTGTAACCACTTATGCTCAGTGGTCACGCATTTAAAATTAAAAAGTTTAAAGTTTAAAAGTTCCTATTGAGTATTGGGCTGGTAAAAAAGTTCTCAAAATATTATTTAAATTTGAATTTATCCGCACCACCGCATGGTAACTAGAAAATGAACTATGTTTTTGTTTATTGTATTGTCAACCTATTTGAGTGTAACTTCCGGTCATATAGATATGCTAGATTGTTACATTAGTATAACTACCGGTCATATTTATGCTCAGTGGTTACACCAGTGTAACTTAACAGTGTAACCATGGGTCATTCATTCATGAACCATTCATCCATTTGCGTAAATATGTAAATATGCGGATCTATTAAATCATTCATTCTTACCTTATAGTGCAACTAGCTTTCCGCTCGCGACTTCGCTCGCGTTATTTTTGTTTTCCCGTGGGAATTTTTTTTCTCCTAGGAAAATTACCCTATGTCCTTCCCCTGGTCTCGAACTATCCCTATACCAACTTTCATTAAAATCGATTTAGTAGTTTCGAAGCCTATTCAATACAAACAAACAAACAATCAAATCTTTCCTCTTTATAATATTACTAGCTTTCCGCTCGCGACTTCGTCCGCGTTATTTTTGTCTTCCCGTGGGAATTTAATATTTTCCCGTAGGAAAATTACCCTATGTCCTTCCCCTAGTCTCGAACTATCCCTATACCAACTTTCATCAAAATTGGTTCAGTAGTTTCGAAGCCTATTCAATACAAACAAATAAACAAATCTTTCCTCTTTATAATATTAGTATAGATAAATGGTCATATCTTTTGATCGTGTTGACCATTGACGTATACAGGGTTACTTTCTTATCACCTCGGAAAATTTAAGGGACGCTTCAGGAATCAGGATACATCCATTATTTTATAAAAAAAATAAAAATTTTATAAATATTGCACTACACTAGTCCAGTATTTTTTATTAGAGGTATTTTAGAAATAGAAAATTAATATATAATTAAATAGGTGATTTTTTTATTAATGTTTAAATTATCCTACTGCCATGTCCTGAAGCGTCCCTTTTATCCGGTGTGATATAAAAGTAACCCTGTATATACATCGTCAATGGTGTTACAAACTTACAAAGTGATTGATTGACTTGATTTTTTCACAGTTGAATGAGATCATAGACTCGACATAGGTATACATTTCAGTTTGATTTCTCTACGCTTCCCCGAGAAAAGGGGACTTGACACACAGACGGACAGACGGACAATGAAGTGATCCTTTAAGGGTTCCGTTTTTTTCCTTTTGAGGTACCGAACCCTAAAAATGGTGAATTGAACCAATCAGCGTACTGTCATCCGTATCAGACTAAATTATAGTCAATGCTTTCTCGTCTAAAAACACCGGGTCGTTCCGTCGTTCGCCTACTCGACACGCACAGAGTACCTACTCTTCGCAATCGCTATGTGTGTCGAGAGCGATCCTGCCCGGTCGTGCCGGGCCCCTCTTCAGGGTAAGGAGTGCTTGCGGAACACTACAGGCACTCCCTCGGCACTAGGGTCTTTGTTGCTAATGACGGAAAGCCCACCTGTTGCCCGCGACCCATCTGGCAGCTGGTGGAGGGCGAAGTCACACTGGTGTAGGTAATACGGTGTGACTACGGATCGGTTGTGGTAATTACGCCTCCTCGTGCCCAGTCGCCGTCGGCGGGATGGGTCCACGTCGGGATCATCCTCGCGAGCCCGCTCAGCGACCTCCTTTTGTGCAAGGACTTCCTCGTAGAAGGTGGCCGCTGTCTCGCAGCCTGCCTAGCTGCCGACCATGGCTTTAATTAAGCCGGCGACGAGAGTTTTTTTTTATACAACTAAGTTGGCAAACAAGCATACTGCCCCCCTGATGGTAATTGGTGACAGTCACCTCTAGTACATGTGGTTCTTGTGAGATTCGCAGCAAATCTGCAACCCCCACAAGAACCGCTGTGTTCGTCGTCAACTTGTGACACAAGATATAAAGTCACGGTACCCAGTAATTTCACTGCAATTCCATTCCCTTCAAACCAGAACACGGCAATGCAAGCACCGCTGTTTTGTGGCAGAAATAGGTAAGAGGTCTCCGTCGACACAAGCGACGAGGACAGCGCACAGTTTTGGCCACGCTGAGCAGAGTTCCTCCAGCGTGTGCTGCACGGTGTCATGGCATCTCGGGGTGCTTTCCCTCCAAGCGATGTGGTGGAGGTATCTGCCGAAACATCCATGCCCCGACATTACATACCTCCGTGAGCCGGAAGGACAACACCACGTGCTGCCGTGCCACCCATTCCGGTAAGACGGGCCGCACCGCCTCTATGGTCCGGACGCCGGAAGTGGAATTTCACTTCCACTTACCACAAGGTGGGATGAAGTCATTTAATCGGCCCAATATAAAAAAAAAACATTTTTGCGTTCAATCTTAATATATAAAATTCTCGTGTCACAGTGCTTGTAACCAAACTCCGAAACGGCTTGACCAATTTTCATGAATTTTTTTGTGTACCTATATTTGGTAGATCTGAGACCTGAGAATAGATTGTAAACTATTTTTCGTTACTCATACTCTGAAAGTAGATCTGAAGTTGCCTGAGGAGCGGGTTGAAAGTAATACTTTTCAGCCTTAGGGAGAATTACTTTCAACCGACAGCTGCTGTCAAATTTTAAAAAAGAAACTAGTTCTATTTTCCCATACAGCCACTCAATTACAGCGCGGTGTAAAATTGATATAACATAATGTATTTTAAAGAATATAATTTCTAAATGACTTTATTATATTTTACTGTCAACTATTTCTTTAAAATAACATAGATTTTTACAAAATATTTACTATTTTTTTAATGATGAAATTTAAAAATAATAGCTGAATAGCTGGCCAGCCACAGAAAAAAAAACAAAATAAGCGGGAAACCGGCAATGCAATCTTCATTTGTTTTTTCCATTTGTAGAGTTTTATGAGTTTTGTTTATACTTCCGTATAGCAGAGATTTGTATTAACTGTTAATTATATTTGTATAACATTGTGTTAATAATTAACACAATGAGTTCATCTAATTCAGTTATGGAGTTATGATACGCCTGATTTTATAAGAGAAAAGGGCTAAAGTGCAAAGTTGTTGATTTGTGTAAAGTAAAATTTACACGTTTTTTCTTTAGCTAATTCATTTTTTTATTTTTACTTTACTTGTATTCGTAATGAAAAGCACAGTGTTAACCTCGGGTTAAAGACTTATTTAGTCCTGAGACGTCTTTCACCCCTAGGGTAAAAATGTACTATTTTATACCCCTAAGTTATAAGGGCTTTTTGACAATTTTTATGGTTCGCGGGCACATCTAGTAAAATATAAAATTTTTGTACAAGGGCACACTGACTTTGACACCGACATGGAATTCACTCAATACGGGTCGTACCTACTCGTCGGTCGGTCGGTCGAGCGTATTCCCTATGGATTTAAAATGGATACCCTAACAATCACTTTATTAAAGTAAAACTTCTACAAAGTATTGTAATTCAATCGCATGTCCAATTAGTATTATAACGAGCAAAGATAACAAGCTCCAACTTTGTGACCAATAATCTCGCTACTCTCGAAAATTCAACATCAGCACTGAGTTAGCGAAATTAGAATGACTTTTCTTGTTTCTATTTAAAATCAAGCTCGGCGGGGGCCTGGCATCTAGGTACAGTTAATCGTTAATCTGTGATCTAGGTCCTATGTTTGATTGCAATTTGCCTAATCTGTGTACATACAAATTAATATTTGTATTGGACAAACACTACATACAAATTAATGTTTGTGTGTTTGTCCTTTATGCGTTCTTAGACGCATCAACGGATCAGCATGTGATAAAAAAACGTTTGGAGTAAACAAGTAAAATTACACAAGTAAGAAATAATTTCTTGCTTTTCCTTTGCGATTCTGTAAAGTGAATCAAAGTAACTCTGGTCTAAGTAATTTTGCTATAATTCTCTCAAAATATTTATCAGATTTCAGGAAAGACATATTATACTTACAGTCCACGTGCGACTTTTTAATACGTTTAAGGTATTTTATCAGAATATTTTTTGTTCAGACATTCTATGAAATGTTTTATGAAGCACTTTTGTATTTTTCTGTGTCTTTGTGGCTCAAATACTTGGAAACAAAATTGTCCTAGTCTGAGATCCAATAATTTGAATTGGCGTTCTTGGTTACCGGTGGTTTATATAGGTAATTGAATCATCCGTTCAATATAAAATTTCAATTTGACGGATGTTAGCATTTTTCTACCCAAAGCACCGAGAATATAATAGCAAAGTTTTGTAG
The DNA here is from genome assembly GCA_963935595.1 of Schoenobius gigantellus. Lineage (NCBI taxonomy): Eukaryota > Metazoa > Arthropoda > Insecta > Lepidoptera > Crambidae > Schoenobius > Schoenobius gigantellus. The sequence continues at coordinate 25,516,564 of OZ012559.1, forward strand.
TCCTTGAAATGTTATCTGGCTTTAGAAATAAATATCGTGAAATAACTATTTATATCGCGGAGACAGCGAGACTTGATTTCCACATGAAGAATTGTATGCTTACTATTGGATTAATTAGAATTGAACGACATTTGGATTTAGATTTTTCGTACACTGGAGTACTTAGCAACAGTAGCAGCAAATTGGAACCGAGAAGATTTGTTTAGAGTATATCACTGAGAAGAAAAGTGTTATGTATCTTTTAGAGCTGCTGATAAATATCACTCTTCAGCTCAGATGAGTAATTATGCCATTGATGCTTGAGAAACTAGATCATTAACTCAGTGTTTCTTTAATTCGTCAATGAGATAATAAATGTTTTCTCAGTGTCTGTCAATTTCTTAATTAAAGTTTTATTAACTTACTTATGATTTGGAGTTTAGCATTCATAAAGAGATTTATAATTAATTTGTATTTATATATTCTTCAAATAATTTTCTTAATATTGTTGTGAATATGAAAAATCAGTTACATGATTTCCTGATTTTATTCGTAAAACCCTGCCGAGTGAAAGAGAAGAGTTACTGATTTAATACCGTTTCAATGCCCTCGGACATCTCAGGCGGATATGAATGAGTTACTGAGCTACAGATGTATTTTAAACTGAAATGATATACTGATACCATCACTCCTTGCGTTGTATATATATATATATTTTAAATAGCATTGAGTTTGGTTCACTCAAACTCCGCGCAATACGATTTAAATATTGCGCCAATGTCTCAATGCCCATCACAATCTCAATGCCGATCGGCATTGATTCAAGAGTAAGTCTGGGCGGACGTAGCATTGAAGAACGAGCGGCGGAGACAAGCCCCCCCCCCCCCCCGCCCCCCCCCTCCCCCCCTCTTCTCCTGACCTTTAATGACCAGAATTTGAACTTCAATGATTTTTTCATTTTTATATAAATAGTAAGTAAGTATATAAGTCAGCATCACAAGCTATCAAAATGGCAACAGGTCGAATTAAAAGTCACAAGTGCACAATTCATCATTAATAACAATAAAGTTTGTTAATACTGCCAATGCTATAAATAAACATCTATTAAGCCACTCACTTTAACCTAATGAGGACGAATCTCCGAGATTGAAATGTAGGTTGAGTGATTCGCAAATCAAAACGCCTCTCGTTATACTGACATAAGGATCCCATTTCAGCCATGAAAATAGTAATAGCATATTCAGCCTTATCCTTTATTTCGGATTCCATTTAAAATATACATGGCCTTGAATATGATGAGATACCAAGGTCAATGTAAAACACTTGGGTGAGCAAATAAAAACCATACTGACAAGAGATTAGTATTAAAATGATTATTTTAGCGGTTATTTGCCTCATTTAATTACATTGCAAACGTACCTTTTAGTTTTGAAATAAAAAGTGCGTTTTATATTATCTTGTGGCTCACTATGACCCTATAGTCAAGAGTCTTTTGGCACAGAACCACCAGAAGTGAAGAGAAGAAGAAAGTGGAGCTCAAAGTGGAATAATACAAATGATAATATTCGAAAATTTATATGAAAAAATAACAATGTTTTGTGGGACTTTTGTGTAATGTTTTAAAACAACAAACTCAAAACACACGCCTCTAGATATCGAAAATAAGATCTCTAGGACCCAGGTGCTCAAAGTGGAATAATCCAAATGATAATATTCGAATTTGTATAAAAAAATAACAAAGTGTTGTGAGATTTTTATGTCATATTATGAAACAACAAACTCAAAACACACGCCTCTAGATATCTAAAATAAGATCTCTAGGACCCAGGTGCTCAAACAAGCAATAATCCATATGATAATATTCGAAAATTAGTATGAAAAAATAACAAAGTGTTGTGGGATTTTTATGTCATATTATGAAACAACAAACTCAAAACACACGCCTCTAGATATCGAAAATAAGATCTCTAGGACCCAGGTGCTCAAAGTGGAATAATCCAAATGATAATACTCGAAAATTTGTATAAAAAATAACAATGTTTTGTGGGATTTTTGTGTAATGTTTCAAAACAACAAACGCAATATACACGATCGAAAATAAGCTCTTTAGGCGCTTATGAATTACTTAAAATAGACAAATGCTACTCCAGCTATATATCATAATTTAGCTTATAAACAGTGCTCGAATTGAACATTTTTACGAGACGGAACGCTAGACTCTCCAAAAAAAAATTTCGCGCTTCATGCTGTCTGCTCTGTGTGGGACTATTATAAAATTATTTAAGTAATTGAGAACACGAGACGGAACGGTAACTTCATAAATTTTTAAATCCCGATTGCTTCATGGAACGAAATAATTTCTTATAACATTTCTGATTCAATAGCTTTCTTTGATGTTATTAATGTACATTACTAACAAGCAGAAGAAAAATACTTATTAATTTGCCGTTATGCCTCTGAGAGGTCTGTATTTTCGTGTGCAAATTGTACGCTTAGTCGAAACGTTCTATTCGAGTCACTTTAACACCTAAATGGCGGACGTCGTAATTCGTCAACACTGGCGCCTAAGTCAATTTGCCTGCAGCTTAACGTTAAGGCAAATCTATCCCTGAATTGTCTGTTTGAGGACCAGTCCCCTAACTAGGATCGAAGCGAAACGTCATGTTTTTAAGCTTTAAAGTAGATATTATTATCTCTGTTTCCATAAAGCAACGTACAAAAATTGTTTTAGTGCGCTTCTTCTCTTAGTTGGAGTCCAGCGATTTGCCTTACACAAATTTGTACGTTACTCAATTGAAATAAAGATGAAAATACTTTTTAAGTTTAAAAACATGACGCGCCGTTGCTTCGCTCCGCGTTTCGATTTTGAGTCAATGTGAGTTGAGTTGTTTTAACCACGGTGAGAGCGAGACGGCAATATACGCTGCCATAGCGGTGTCTCCTGTTTCAATATTGCTTAAGCTTTGCCCTAACCGTAAGCAATTATATTGAGACCCCTGCCAGGCCCCTAAATACTTTGAGTGAAATTGTATCTCATTTATGAGCGTCGGTAGAGCTGTGAAGGCGGCACTGGCCTTCTAATTGGGAAGTCCGAGGTTCGACCCTGCCATGTAGGCACCCACCTAGAACACGTGGTTCCTGTAAGATCCGCAAAAAACAATCCCCACAAGGACCTCAGTGCACGTTGCCAACTTGTCACAGTACCCAGTGATTTCCCTCTCTGTTTTACCATTCAAATCATAGGTAATGCAAGCACTGTTTCCTTGTGGAAAATATTGGAAAGATCGAGGTACCTAAGCTAACGACTTAGGTACCTTATTAGGGTACATAGAGAGAGTATGGCTTTAAAAAAAACATTAACTAAACCTACATAATTTGTTACTATACTATAGTACGACTATAGGCTAAGGTCCACTTTACAGCAATTTAAAAAACATTGGCTGGGCGAAAGGTGTGCCCGGTCATACCCTATTATTACCTGGCCCAAAACGTCATATTAGGCTTAAGTCTCAGTTTTCTTAGCTTATACTGTAAGTGTTAATATTCTCGACATAGCTATATTTATTCTGTCAGAAATCATAAAAAACTTTTAAGTCGAAATTTCTGTATTTCGTTTAGTTTACATACAGAGATATTGTAGAAAAATCTGGACGCTAGGTATACCCGGTCACATCCCGAAAGCGGTCACACCCTGTCACCGGTCACTTAATTAGTTTAAGGTTCATTATTCTTTCTTTTTAGGGTTCCGTAGCCAAATGGCAAAAAACGGAACCCTTATGGATTCGTCATGTCTGTCTGTCCGTCCGTCCGTATGTCACAGCCACTTTATTCGAAACTATAAGAACTATACTGTTGAAACTTGGTAAGTAGATGTATTCTGTGAACCGCATTAAGATTTTCACACAAAATGTAAAATGTGTGTCCCCCCCCCCCCCCCTCCCTGGAACGTCTAAAATAAGAGAATGATAAAACTAAAAAAAAATATATGATGTACATTACCATGCAAACTTCCACCGAAAATTGGTTTGAACGAGATCTAGTAAGTAGTTTTTTTTAATATGTCATAAATCGTAAACCGCAATTTACCTTTCATTCAATCAACTCAAATATAAAAATAAAAAAAACATTTAATTTCATAAACATAAACCTTATGCATAAACCGTGAACCATTATTTTCTAATAACAAAAATCCCAACATTTAGGTACCTAATTATAATGTTTACTTATCAATAACTTAATTAAAAAAATACACTATTATTAAAACATCGATCAAAGTTACAACGAACTACAAGAACTTTTATATTATGTTACTTGCTGCTACGGAACCCTTCATGGGCGAGTCCGACTCGCACTTGGCCGGTTTTCTTAGGTTTCACAGAAGCTTATGTACAGTAAGCTCCTTGTCAAGCTATACTGTTGTCGGCGGTGTTCGTAGTTTAAATGTAAAGCTTGAATGAGAGCTTACTGTACATGTATGTTTAAAAATGAAAAAAACGTAATTTGTAGAAAATAGGCTAGGCGAGAGGTGTGCCCGGTCACACCCCGTTACCTGTCTCAACCTGTTACCGCAGACACACCTCTCGCCAAAATCTCATATTTAGTTTAAGATTTAGTTTTCGACAATCTTAGGTTATATTCTATACAGCACGCAGAAAATGTGCCCGCTCGCAAGCTGTAATCATTGCCTTCTATTCTCTGTCTCTTTTATTCTTTTCTAACACTTTATTTCTTATCTTCCCTCCGCACCGCTGGTCAGTGTCTAGACGCAGCCTGAGATGCAAGGAAACTTTCTATCTATTTTTTCTTTTCCTCTCTTAAGCTCTATTCTTGCCTCCCTTCGTATCCCTAGATAATATCTCGGCGTAGCCTCGGACAAAATCTCTAAACATGCGAAAACAAATCAACACAAATTTGAACAAAATAGTTAAAACAAACTTACATTACTCAATACTAACTTAACTATCGACAGTACTGCTATCACATTTTCAAAGTGTTACCAGTCACCATATGTGTAGTAATATAATTTGTAATATCATGTATCTATCTATTATAGACGGTGGTTTAAGCTTAAAAGGCGTAATTCTATTAATAACAATTGACCAATCCAAAAATATTCTATGGAAGAGTCTCTTGTCACCGACACCCGACGCTGGCGAACAGAACACTGTCATGACATTGTTTTAACGAAAAAGCTTGCCCTTTGAAATATTCGTCAAGTACAACAACAAAGAAGCGACGTAAACATTACCTATAAAGCTTACACAATAGGTCTCGGAGACAATATGGGACAATAGGTATAAATAATGACTTAAAATGAACATGTGGATCGAGGCGTATACTCGTAGTTTGTGTTGTGCTTATAGTCAGTACGACATATCAGGCAAACTACAATTTAACAGGTAACTATCATAATGCATGTGGTCAGAATTGGGACTTGCACCACAACTGACAAATAAGTTTTTCATGTTTTTTGTTAATGATATAAGGAATTACTCTGTATATTTTTAAAGTTGGTTTTATGAAACCACGATGCAAATGAAACTTTTTTCGGATCGTAGGTATTTAACTGAAAATTTTTGGAAAATTATTCGATTTAGGCATTGATTTACTACCAAACGTTTGGTAGTAAATCAATGGATTTAGGGTATTAAAATCGCATTTTTAATCTTAACATATATTTTTCTTCTAAAATTATAAATAAATAAAAAAACCGGCCAAGTGCGAGTCGGACTCGCCCATGAAGGGTTCCGTACGACTTATGACGTATTAAAAAAACTACTTACTAGATCTCGTTCAAACCAATTTTCGGTGGAAGTTTACATGGTAATGTATATCATATATTTTTTTTAGTTTTATCATTCGCTTATTTTAGAAGTTACAGGGGGGGGACACACATTTTACCACTTTGGAAGTGTCTCTCGCGCAAACTAGAAAAAAATTATATTAGAAACCTCAATATAATTTTTAAAGACCTATCCATAGATACCTCACACGTATGGGTTTGATGAAAAAAAATTTTTTGGGTTTCAGTTCTATGTGTGGAGAACCCCCAAATTTTTTTTCTATTTTTGTGTGAAAATCTTAATACGGTTCACAGAATACATCTACTTACCAAGTTTCAACAGTGTAGTTCTTATAGTTTCGGAGAAAAGTGGCTGTGACATACGGACGGCAGACAGACAGACAGACATGACGAATCTATAAGGGTTCCGTTTTTTGCCATTTGGCTACGGAACCCTAAAAACAGATTAATGAAAATAATACAAAAAAGCATTAACAAAAAAACAAAATCCAAAAAACCTTAATGAAAAAAACGCTCTACACAAATCGAACCACTGCCACACAGATTTAAATCGAAGATCTATCGCATAGACCGATCCTGCAGGCCTATTCTGTAACTTCGGTTGCTAACTAGAACTGTCATTCTTGTCATTACTGGATATCTAATTAACTGAACGAAATTGACTTGTATCGCACCATAGAACTTAACTAATTGTATCGATAGCTTGATCTTATACGTAATGTTAGTAAGTTACATAATTTAAAAAATATATATATAAATTAAAGATTAGGATGTCAGCCTCTCGTTGTTAGCGAGAGAATGATATCCCATCCATACCTTCAGCATGGGGGAATCCCACCTTTTAACTAACGTCGCCAGGAGGAGATTGGGGCTGCCACGCACCCTGGCTAATAATGACGCGCAACGCGAGCGCATCACTGCGTAAAAATCTGGTACACCCGCCTCTGCAAACATAGCAGACGCACTACACCACCGTGGCAGCCCCAACATCGCCCTGAACGCGTTGTTGTACTGTACACGGAGCGCGCTGTATGCCCGCCGTTTGTATCTCACCCACAAACTACAGGTGTGCAGTGACTGGCAATAAGACTTGAATAGCGTCACTCTGACATCCACTGTACACCTTGCAAATCTACGAGCGAGCATGTTACAGCGGACAGACAGCGCCCTCCGCTCCCTCTCAATGTCCATGTCATCGGACAGGTCATCGGTGACCCAGTGGCCCAGATATTTAAACTGCCTTACCTGTTTAAGAGGACTGCCGCACAGAGTGATCGCAGGAGACGCATATTGTTTTCTCCCTGACTTAAAAATTATAAACTCACTTTTTTGGCGTTATATCTGAGCCCATGGGCCACCGCATACTCCTCACATATCTTGATTAGGCGTCGCAGAGCGCCTATTGAGGGACTGAGCAACACCATGTCGTCCGCGTAGCTGAAATTATTCATACAAACGCCATCTATGGAGCAACCGACACTTGTAGCACTCAGCTCCTCAATCAAACCATTGATGCATAGGTTGAAGAGACGTGGCGAGCTCAACCCTCCCTGCCTCACCCCGCACTGCAACCCATACACCTGTGACTGAGTTAGATATGAGCGCCGCGCCGGCGCGCCGCCGCCGCCGGCCTACGGAGTCGGCGCGCCGAAAATATCGAGCGAACGCGAGATCAGTGCGAGCGATCTAATATCACGAGCGTGCGCTCGTCTGAGAGTTGTAAAAATGGGAAACTGGGAAACATACTGATGAAAAAAATTAAAAAGGAGATATTGTCTTGGTGACGGATTCTGGGAGTAATATGAAAAGAGCTGCAAAGGAGATGTTTCATTTTTGGACATGACATTGTACAGTTGATTAAAAAATACGAAAAAATCATATAAACTTAATAAAAATATCAAATTCGTATTTTCTAGCTGTTAGATAATGTACAACTTAATAAATATACATGGATTAACATTTACTATGGCAATATTTTCGAGGTCTGAAATCGTAGGTTTTAAGCTAAAAGACTTGGTTCCGTTTCTATAGCATACCATAAAAAAAAATAAGTTGAATGGACATCTCTCGCCTGTGCCTTTCGCTTGTTTGTTTATTTTGGATGTTTGGATTTCGATGCGCTTGATTATTTTTCATTGTTTTTGGATTTTTCTTCTGCTAACATACCTCGGCTTTACACAACGGACTACGATTACTCTTACGATTCAGGATATGACTTTGGTACTTTGCGGCGTTTTACTTGATTTTGTTTGGTAAGTGTTGCTCAGAGACATCTTTATATTTTTGATTGAAAAGAATTAAAATAAGTATTTATTGTAATTGTTTTACATCACAGATAAACACAGAAATGGCCCATTGTGTTAAATGTAATTCGCTATTTCATCAAAATGGCAATGAACAAGTGTACAACATCAGTGATATTGATTCTGACATCATTTCAATCATCGAACAACAAATGGGAGATGAGGTAAAAGTTATTTTACTAACAATTATTTATTTATATACTATATATAATTAATTATCACTGATTTCTAATTAACAGACTTTTATTCTCTTTTAGTATGATATCGCTGGTGTTTTATGTGAAGCATGTTTTAACACTGCTTTAGAAGATTTGCAGAACATAGAAAGCTCCTTGGAGCAAGTTCAGACTGCACCATCTAATCATGACACATATGTATGTGTCTGGTGCAGGTCTACATTATTCCAAAGGAGAACTCATTCTCTACCAGAAAGAGCAGAAAGATATGAGATTTCCGAAAGGATATTCCCTAGACAGGTACTTTAATTTTCCATAGCCTCTGTATGCATATTTGCATTTTTTTATGTAAACTTGTGATTAATGCATTACTGAAAATAATTCTATTTATTTATAGATTCCAGATGGTGCATTAGTTTGCTATTCATGTTGGGTTGCTGTTCAAAGAATATAACAAAATCAGGAGTCTACTAGTCAGAGCACAAGGATCACTCAAGCTCCAGATATCAGTGTTTGTGTTTAGTGTGCTCTAATTAATGCTTTTCACCCAGAAATAGAGGACAGGCCTTATGCAGAATTAATTTTAAATTGAGCATTAGAAAGGCTGCGTGTGCCTAATCGCTTGGCTCAATATGTTATTGAAAATAATATCAATCGATGCCGTGCCCAATTTATTAGTGTAGATGAAAAACACTTACAATTAAATATTTTTCCTCAAATGAACATGTCTGATCTAATATTATTTGCATTAGGGACCTATTAAATAAAGCAAGTCAAGTCCTATTTCGGTGAACACAAAAGACAGCATGGTTCATTTGCAGTGGAAATATCCTCTCATTTAGAGAATGTAAATATACCATTGTCATCACATAATGGTCTTTTGTTAAGGGGTCGAATCAGTTGAGGCATCAATCACACAAAATATATTATACATATGTGGAAAATGCACAGTAGGGTGTTACGCCCATGTGATGACAATGGTGTGGTTTTTTGGATGGACTCGGTATGAAGAAAATATTCATGGGCCTGCGTCATTTTTGGATGGAATTTTAGTAAGGGATGATATGGAAAATGAAGAATAAAAACCATTACAGCAACAAGTTTTTTATTACACTCCTACTCTTTCTTATACACCATTTTTACTTTTTATACCATTTGGTTACTCTAACCTCAAGACTACCAGATAATTGAAATGTTTATGTTTATAATGTAGACTCAGATCACATTCATATACCTAGTATAGTTTAACTTCACTTATACCTTACTCTTTCACTAAAAAGCAGCCTGTTATAGCTTGCTGGAAAAAAATTCATTGTACTATTCTGTTCTTATTGCTTGTGTGTACATATGATTTAACTAATAACAGCGAAATAGACAACTCATATTCACAAAAAAATTACCAATATAGTTGTCGGTACTTAAGTAGTTACACATTAGAATTATCAGTGATAGTTTGATAGCAATAACTTGTAGTATTCTTATCGTTTACAACCTCATGATGTTGGTTCATCCATTCCATTTTGCTATTATTATTGGTTAAGTAGTTGTTGTGTTGCTCTTTGTACTGGTTAAGTTTTTTCGACGTAAGAGTACGCAAGGATGTGAATACTATATTCTTCTTTTTTATTTTGTGGCAGTTGGTCGTTGGAGAAGTAAACATTATCAATAATCATCTTTGTTTGGACCAACATTTCACCCATGCAAAAAGAATCCCGAGCACGTCTTGCATGATATTGAAAGATTGTGCAACTACACATCAATTGAAAAATTCTCTTCGTCATAAAATATGTATTTACTTAGGTTAAATGCCTTGAAATTGAAAGTTGAATTTGTGTTATATTTTCTTTGAATTTGTGTCAAATGTCATTCAAGACGTTCTGACACAGAAGGGCTGCGGTCCGAAATGGACGCCATTTTTAAAGATATGTTGCTAGTTGATTGTTAGGAAAACGGTTTGTACATTAAAACTAATGAAGAGACAACAAAAATAAATAGTAGGTTTTGCTTTTATTCTTTCCAGGATAATTGTAAAGTACTGTACAGGTTCATGTCCAGAGCTCCATACAAAACTGAAACATCTCCTTTACTCATTTAGCCAAGAGACGCCCACTGTTGGACATAGGCCTCCTGCAAGGATCGGTCCTGCGCCTCCCGCATCCAGCGGCTTCCCGCGACCTTGGCCAGTTCGTCGGTCCACATTGTGGGGGGCCTACCAACGCTGCATCTCCCGGTACGCGGCCGCCACTCAAGGACCTTTCCGCCCCAACGGCCGTCAGTCCTGCGAGCTATGTGTCCTGCCCACTGCCACTTAAGGTTTGAAATTCTTTGGGCTATGTCGGTGACTCTAGTTCTTCTACGAATCTCTTTATTTCTGATGCGATCGCCTAGAGAAACCCCGAGCATAGCCCTCTCCATTGCCCTTTGAGTGACATTGAGCCTTCTGATGGGACCCATTGTAAACGGCCACGTCTCAGTTCCGTACGTCATCACTGCCAACACGCACGAATTGAAGACTTTCGTCTTGAGACACTGCGGTAGATTGGCCGAGAATATGCTGCGTAGCTTCCCGAACGCTGCCCAGCCGAGTTGGATTCCTCAATTTACCTCTTTCTGGAAGTTGGATTTACTGGAGCTGGACTATTTGCCCCAGGTAAACATATTCGTCAACAACTTCCAGTGTAGAGTCGCCAACCTTCACAGGAGTGGATATTACATAGGAATTCACCATGATTTTGGTCTTGTTCATGTTTATTTTAAGACCCACTTGTTGGGAAACTCTACAGAGGTCTTCGAGCATTGTGCCTAGATCTTCCACTCAGCCATGACCACGATATCATCGACAAAACGAAGGTGAGTCCTGTCCTCTCCAGTCCAAAAGCTTCAATACATCCTGAACAGCTTCGGCGATATAACGTCACACTATCTCACACCTCGCTGAAGTCGTTTTGATTTCGAGTTCTGGACCTGAAGGCGGACTGACATATCAAAATCAAAATATTTTATTCAACTCGGATTTTACAATCTCTTTTGAAAGTCAAGGAAGCTACGCCAATGGTTCACAAGTCTACGGCGGGAGACCTTGTACTGGAAAGAACCAGCAAGAAAACCAGCAAGGGCTATGTTTTTCTCCCTGTATTGTTACAGAGTCGTCAATTGGAAGCTAATTAGATTTGTCAGCATGTCGATTCTGTAAAATTCGAACAATAGCTCGCACTTCACTTCGATATTCACGCTCACTTCGCATAAGATACAAGATACCCTTACATAGTCATTATCACGAGTTAGTAGCAATAAAATTCTAATAAATACCTCAGAACTAGTTTTTATCACCTTCAGAAATAATTTTAAAATGTATTTTTAAACTATGATAATAAACTTTGCCTGTTTTTACTCACAAAATAGCAACGTTTTATTTGACAATTTGTTTCGAGTTTGTGTGCGAAGTGAGCTTCGAAGTGAGCTTCGAAGTGATAAAGGAATTCCCTTTACAGAATGCCACTTCATACGTCATCCCATATTTATAATGTCAAAATCTCACGGTCACTCTAGTTCCACTCGCTGCCACGCTCGCAAGTGTAGCGCTGTAGCACAGATTACTTTCAAATCTACATTCGAATTTTGAGAATGCCAATCTAAGAACTCACTGCGGAATCAGATTCGAAGTTTAAAGTGAGGTTTTACAGAATCACACTACAGTTCTCTTAGTACAACGTTACCAATACTACTTAATTAATAGTTATACACAACAACACGATTATTTACATTATTATCATTAATAATTTCTTCAAATTAACACCAGGCATTGGCATCTTGTAAATAATCGTTGACTTTATAATATCCTTTACTCATCAGAGTCTTTTTTACATGCGCTTTAAACTTATCAAAAGGAAAGTCAGTTACACTTTGTGGGACTTTGTTGTAAAAAGTTATATATTTCCCCATAAATGAGCCTCTAGTTTTTTGGAGCCTGTACGTTGGAACGGCTAGTTTATTTTTATTTCTTGTGTTTAAATGGTGAAGTTGGAAATTGGTTTCAAATATACATAGTGGCGTTGGATGTACTGGTAGTCTATTTGGCACCTCTGGAGTCACCTAAGCACGGCCCAGGTCTCGACAGAATCGAAGGCTTTCTCATAGTCCACAAACGCCAAGCATAGTGACAGATTATACTCCTTAGTCTTCTGTATAACCTGCCGCAGCGTATGAATGCGGTCTATGGTACCTTTACGGAATCCGGCTTGTTCGGGAGGCTGGAAGTCGTCAAACCTGCGCGCGAGACGATTCGTGATAACTCTCGAGAACAGCTTGTATACATGACTCAGGAGCGTGATGGGTCTGTAGTTCTTCAACTGGGCCCTGTCGCCCTTTTTGAAGAACAGTGCCACCACACCCCTGTGACATGCTTTAGACGTATTGCCCTCGAGTATGACGGAGTTAAATAGCCACTGCAGCGCTTTCCGGACTGGTAGTCCACCTGCTTTCAGAAGCTCAGCTGTAACTCCATCATCACCCGGTGCCTTGTTGTTTTTGAGCTGTTTGAGAACTACACTAATCTCGTACAGGCTGACGTCCGAGATGTCTTCGGTGTAATGTCGGATCAATTTGGCTCTAGGATCTGAAGCCTGAATGATAGGTGCCTGCGATGTTGTGTAAAGCTGTCCATAAAAGCGTTCGATCTCAGCCATAAGCTCAGGTCGAGACGTAATGATTCTGCCGTCTTCTGTCTTCAGCTTCGTCAGCGGATTCTGACTGAGTGACAGATCTCTTGCGAACACTTGTTCCGCTCGATGGTTTCTTTAATACGTTCCGTGTTAAATCGGTGGATTTTGCAATGTTATAATATAAACCAGGGGTGGCCAACCGGCCGATCGCGGCTATTGGTCCAGTCGATCGTGGTATGACAAAACCGTAAAAGTTTAATTTACTTATTTTAATATTCATATGTAAAATAATATTTATGTGTGATTAGTAGATCGCTCAGGGTTTCGTTAATAAATGGCAGATCTTGGGTCCAATCAAGCTGGCCACCCCTGATATTAACAAAACGCATTTTATTCATTTTCCCATAAAACGCTGCCTTTCTTAGTCGCGCCGTCGAAACGCCGCCGCCGCCGACACTTTCGAGTCGGCGCGCCGCCGCCGACAAATCGTCTATCGGCGCTCATATCTAGACTGAGTACCTGCCCATCGTACATTATTCTGCTGGTTTTTATACCAGTATCTCAGCAGTTCAATCATCTCCATAGGGAGTTCCGACTTAGATCTTAATTTCTGCCATAGTATATCGTAATTTACAAGATCGAACGCCCTATAGAGATCCAAGAAACATGCATACACAGGCGTGTTTCTGGCTGTATAGTAGTGGACAGTCTGCTTGAGACAGAGGATAGCACTCTCAGTCGATAAATCTGACCTAAAGCCAAATTGTGCATCGTGCAGATGTATATATTTCTCCAACTGTTTGTCAAGCAGACTGTCCAGCACCTTGGCTATTATGGTGGCCAGAGAAATAGGTCTGTAATTCGACAGGTCCGATATGTCGCCTGTTTTATTCTTAACAATAGGAACGACCAGTGTCCGCATTAGATCTCTCGGTAAATAGCTGTGCGAGAGGGACAAGTTAAACAGTAAAGCAAGAACCCTCGGAAGGTGGACTCCGGCGAACTTCAGGTGCTCGACACTGAGACCGTCGTGACCGGGTGACTTTCCCCTGGACATATTTTGTATAGTCTTTGATATTTCCTTAGCTGAAAAATACATAGTAATGCTTTCGTCATCATTCCCAGTGGCAACCGCCTGATCCACCTGAGCAGGTATAGGAGGCGGCTCCACCCTGAAATGCTGCAAAAAAGCATTCGCTATTTCACCGTGGCTGTTTAAACCATTGATACTCGCAGGGAAACCCGACCTCGGGTTCAGATTTTTCGAAGCTTTCTAAAACTTGCCAAATTGTTTATTTTTATGAATACTTTTGACTTTTTGTCCGCTTCTTGATTCTTGACTATTCATCGTTCTTCGTAACTCTTTGTTGCACAAGTTACACGTTTTTCTTTTTAGGCCTTTCGAATTATTAATTTCAAGTCGTCATTCTTTTCACTTTCTTGAAGCGCTTTTTCTAACATTACCCGTGATCTACCTGTACCTTTTTTTGTCTATACAGGGTAATTTTTAAACTATCAACAACCTCCCAGGGGCTGATTCTAGTGCTCAGATGCAACAACTTTTTGTATGAGACCAACATAGAAATCGCAAAAAAAAACCACTTCTCCGTAAAAACTAGGTTAGCTGATCGAGACTTTAGTATGGGAAAGTGGACTTTTTTTTGCGATTTCGTTGTTGGTCCCATAAAATCAAAATCAAAATCAAAAGTACTTTATTTCATAGGCCCTTGCGGGCACTTAAAATCGTCAATTTTACACATTTTACAAAATTATTAAAACAAAAAATATTCTACTAAAATCAAGCTAACCCGTGCGCTAGTGGCAAGTACATCCGCGGAGTTGATGCCGCGCATGTAATCGCCAAGAGCGACCCGATTCCGAATGTAGGGGCTAACATGAGAAGAATCGGGCAAGAAACTCATGTGCCAAAACTCTTTTAAAATCGCCAAATGTCTTACAAATTGTGAATATTACAAAACTATTCAGAGAACGAGCAATTCATTTCTTTTACCGCCACGCTGCCTTATCATTCAAAAAATCTTTAACACTGTAATAAGCCTTTTTGCTTAACTGAGCTTTAATTAAAATTTTAAATTTATTTACTGACAAGTCATGCATGTTACATGGCAGCGTGTTGTACATTCGTATACAGTGACCTGCAAAAGAGTTGCTTATTTTATGGAGCCTATATGTGAGCATTGCTAGCTTGTCTTTATTTCTTAAATTTAAATTATGATAGTCACTATTTTTACTGAATTTGATATCTTTATTCTTGTGTGCATACAGTAAGTTTTCATAAATATATTGTGAATGTACAGTCATAATATCAATTTCTTTGAATTTTTCTCTTAAAGACTCTCGGGAGCCCATCCCATAGATCGCCCGAACAGCCCTCTTCTGCAGTACAAAAATGCAGCCAATATCGGCGGCATTTCCCCACAGTAGTATCCCGTATGACATAATACTGTGGAAGTAGCTAAAATAGACTAACCGCGCAGTTTTCACATCTGTTATTTGACGAATCATTTTTACGGCGTATGCTGCAGAACTTAGTCTGTTCGATAAGCATTCAATATGAGGACCCCATTGCAACTTAGAATCTAAAGTTATACCCAAAAATACAGTTTGATTGGCCAGCTCTATTTCCTCATCCCTAACCTTGACTTTGGCTTTAACTAATCGAACATTTGGCATAGTGAATCTAATGCATTTTGTTTTACTTTCATTTAACAACAAATTATTGGCGCCGAACCAGTGAACGACCTTGGAGAGTGCAATGTTTACTTCGTCAATATTAATTTGTCCACGTTTAACTTTAAATACTAAAGACGTGTCATCTGCAAACAAGACTATCTCATGGTCGTGTCTTACAAGGTGAGGGAGGTCATTAATATATACCAGAAATAGAAATGGACCTAATATTGAGCCCTGCGGCACCCCCATTTTTACAAATGATCCAGGTGACTGCTCTCCGTTGATGACCACCTTTTGAATCCTGTCACTTAGGTAAGAAGTGAGAAAATCCAAAGCGGTACCACGGATACCGTAATAGTGTAATTTCCTGATTAACGTCTGATGTTGGACACAGTCAAAAGCCGATAAGTCACAAAAAACACCATAGGCATCCTGCGACTCCTCCCAGGCCTCATAAATGCACTCTAACAATTTTATTCCAGCATCAGTCGTGGACCGTCCGCGGGTAAAACCAAATTGTTTGATATGCAGTAAGTTATTATTACTAAAATGTTTCTGTAATTGATTAAGCGCGGTTTTTTCAAAAAATTTACTGAATGTTGATAGTACGGATATTGGACGAAAGTTAGAGGGATCTGAAGTACTACCAGATTTAAACAATGGAGTTATTTTGCTAAGTTTCATCAAATCAGGAAACACACCACTATCAATACAGTTGTTGAAAATTAAAGCTAAATGTGTAGCAACTATTTCAATAACATTCTTTACCATATATACAGATATTCCCCAGAGATCGGCAGTTTTTTTAATGTTCAACGATTTGAAAGTGTCTATGATGTCACGTTTACTAATATGGTTAAATTTAAATACAGTATTACAATAAGGAACATTTTCTTTCAACAAGGATTCTGCAATGGGGGTGGAAGAGCCTAAAGTGCTTGTCAAATCTACAGGAATTCGAGTAAAAAATTTCTCAAATTCATTTGCAACATCCGAGTCTGAGCTAATAAATTTACCATCAATTTTAAGTTTATAATTATTTGCTGAAGCTTTTGTTTGGCCAGTCTCTGCATTGATAATTTTCCAAGTAGATTTGACTTTGTTTGTACTGTTATAAATTTGAGCACTAATATATTTAATTTTCGCAGTTTGACAAACCTGCTTAAAATTTTTTGAGTATGACTTAACATAATTTTGAAAAGATTCAGTTCTATTAAACTGTCTTTCTGAGTACAGCTCATACAATTTTTGCCTACTTTTGTGTATTCCTGCAGTGGCCCATTCGCTAAACACTGGATTAACAGTAACAGTGATCTCTTTGGTTTTGAAAATTTTGTTAAATTGGTTGCAAAATGTCTCAAAAAATAAATTATACATATCATTTGGTGACATATCCGGTGATAAAAAAGGAAGTTTACAACATAATTCAATTCCAATACGTTTCAATCTGTCAGCAGTTACTGGTCGACATATAATTTAACGTTTATTGACTTGTTCTGTGTCAATTTTGAAGCAAGCTAATTGCCCGCAATGGTCTGAATCTAAGTTTGTAATAATTTTCTTACTTACAGGTACTATATTACTATATATATTGTCTAAACAGGTTGATGTTGTGTTACAGAATCTAGTGGGCTCCATAAATAAGTTGGAAAGATTGTGTGATTTAAATAAATTTAAGATTTTATAGGTTTCAGTGTTCTTTTTAAGAAGATCAATATTAAAATCTCCACACACAATCAAGTATTTTTTAGATCTACCCAATTTGTTCAAGGCTTCATCCATGATTTCCTCAAACCTATCATAGGCTGAGGAACCAGGTTTGTATACACATATCACAATGAATTGCTCAAGTTCTATACATGATAGTTCTATTATGCATTCTACAGAGAGAGACACAATATCTTTCCGTTCTTTTCCGTTCAATTTTAAGCTTTTGTTTAACAGAATCAGTGACCCCCCATGTACTGTGTTGACTCTGCAGAATGAACTACCAACCTGGTGATTATTGAAACTAAACATGAGTTCACATCCCTTAAGCCAATGTTCTGTAATACACAAAATGTCAATTTGTTTTGAATTCATGAATAATTCCATCTCTAATTGTTTGCCCTTTGATAGTCCATTACTATTTTGATGCACCAGGTTAATATTTTTCATTTTATTTATTTTGAGGGCATTTTTGAACACATTTTTTTTTATTTGACTCTAATAATAATGTTATACGAGGCATATTAAAATCATTATTTATGCATTTATATTTGCAAGAGGATACCTCTTTTGTCTCTATATCTAATTTAAATAGCTTGGAACAGATTCCACTGTCATACTATTATTTAAATTATACTGCTCAATAGAGTCAGTTTGTTTAGCCAAGTTCTTGGCTGAAGTTAATAAAAAATATGATAGTGAATTTGCTATCTGTCCTTTATAATATTGAGGCAGGTAATATCTACCTTTAGTCAAAGTATATACATTTTTACTAACAATACTGTTAGAGTCAATTACAAGGAATTTATTATTATACTGACTGAATAAATTCAGAGTCATATTTAAATTGTCGCAAGCTAATGTCATTTCCATACATTTTTTCTGCGGAACGATTGCGGAAAAGTTAGCGTGAGGCATTTGTCTAGAGCCTCTGGTACGCAGGGTGAGGGGTAGTACCAACAGTATCTTGAGCATGATTGCTGACAGGCTTGATTGTCGGTTTATTATTATTCCATTAATTCGGGGCTATTTGCGTCACTGCGACCTGCAAAGATCTATTGTGACTAGCCCCAAGTAAGACTTATTAGGCCTTACATGTGCTCCTTTAGCTGGGCACTGTCCAGGAATGATAAGATATTCCCAGCTTGGATTGTTTTTATATCGTCTGGGTCGAGAATGTGTCTCCCCAGTTGTCAGTTTCTCTTGTGAATAAGGGGTTCACAAAAGCACAGGAGGTGCATTGGTGTTTCACGCTCCTGTTCACAGAATCTGCAAGCATCAGTATCTTTTAATCTCATATTGTTGATTGCCGGTACGTAAACTGCCACTGCTGCACAATATCTGCGGGTGTGGTGCGGAAGAGATTCGCGTATTTCTTGTATTTTGTGATTATTATTATTTTAGGGTACTAACATAGGATAAGTAAAATTATAAGTAACAAATATGAGTCTGTGTAACTTGAATAAATAAATTTATTATTATTATATAGAAATGCCTATCGGCACAAAGGGAATTGTGCTGTCGGGGTGATTGGAAAGGCCGGTACCTACTCAACTACGAGGGGCATTCAATTATTACTTAGCCTCGCCGCCCGATGGCGCTGTTGTTACAAAAGAGTTTCACTATCGTGCAGTAAATACTTTTTGAAGTCTACTAAGAAGTTTTCAATCTTTTTCCTTCATTTGTTTTGTTTTGACAGCCTTTGGAAGCGAGCGTGTCGGTCGGTTTTACAAAAATGGAAAAAGAACAATATCGTTTAGTGATTAGATTCAATTATTTTTGGAAGGGAAAACGCGCAGCGAAATCAAAGAGCGTTTGGATGCTGTGTACGGTGACTCTTCTCCTTCGATGGCGACCGTCAAAAATTGGTTCAACGAGTTTGCTCGTGGCCGCACGTCGGTTTTTGATGAGCCACGCCCAGCTGCACCGAAAACGGCTATTACGGAGGAAAACGTAAAAAAATCCACGAACTCGTGTTGGCAGACCGGCGTTTGAAGATTCGCGAGATAGCTGAGACTGTAGGCATCGCAGAAGGGACAGTGTATCATATTCTGCACGAAGAACTGGCTATGAAAAAGTTATCGGCGCGATGGGTGCCGCGTTTGCTCACACCAGACAACAAGCGCAACCGTGAGACCACATCGGCGACATGTTTGGCGCTGTTTCAACGCAATCCGGCGGAGTTCTTGCGTCGTTTTGTCACCATCAACGAAACATGGGTTCACTGGTACACACCAGAGACCAAGGAACAGTCGAAACAGTGGACTTCACGCGGACTTTACGTGCTCCAAAGAAGGCGAAGACTGTTCAATCGGCCGGAAAGGTGATGGCCAGTGTTTTTTGGGACTCACAAGGTGTGATCTACATCGATTACCTCGAGAAGGGTAAAACAATCACGGGGCTCTACTATTCCAACTTATTGGGCCGATTCGACGCCGAATTAAAAAAATAAAAAACCGGCCAAGTGCGAGTCGGACTCGCCCATAAAGGGTTCTGTACGATTTATGACGTATTAAAAAAACTACTTACTAGATCTCGTTCAAACCAATTTTCGGTGGAAGTTTATATGGTAATGTACATTATATATATTTTTTTAGTTTTATCATTCGCTTATTTTAGAAGTTACAGGGGGGGGACACATATTTTACCACTTTGGAAGTGTCTCTCGCGCAAACTATTCGGTTTAGAAAAAAATTATATTAGAAACCTCAATATAATTTTTGAAGACCTATCCATAGATACGTATGGGTTTAATGAAAAAAAAATTTTTGGGTTTCGGTTCTATGTATGGAGCACCCCCAAAATTTATTGCTTTTTTTCTATTTTTGTGTGAAAATCTTAATGCGGTTCACAGAATACATCTACTTACCAAGTTTCAATAGTGTAGTTCTTATAGTTTCGGAGAAAAGTGGCTGTGACATACGGACGGACAGACAGACAGACAGACAGACAAACATGACGAATCTATAAGGGTTCCGTTTTTTGCCATTTGGCTACGGAACCCTAAAAACGGCCCCATTTGGCAAAGAAAAAAGTGCTGGTCCACCACGACAACGCGCCTGCTCACACCTCCGCCGTCGTCATGGCCAAATTGGTCGAATTGCGCTACGAATTGCTGCCCCATCCTCCGTATTCACCAGATTTGTCTCCCTGTGACTTCTTCTTGTTCCCAAATCTGAAAAAGTCACTCGCCGGCAAAAGATTTGGGTCGAATGATGAGGTCATCGCCGCCACAGAGACCTATTTTGAAGACCTCGAGAAAAAGTATTTTTTGGACGAGTTAAAAAAGTTGGAGCATCGCTGGGCCAAGTGTATTGAATTGAAAGGAGACTATGTTGAAAAATAAATCTCTACTTTCTTAAAATTTTCGTTTTTCTTTTGTAGGCTAAATATTTGTTGAATCGCCCTCGTAAATACATTTACGAGTATTAGTTCTTTACAAAATGTACGAATGAACGTCAAATTGTAACTTTTTTGCCAAACCCAAGTAGTTCCTCTGAAACCTAGAATCTTAGATTAATACCAAAAAATACACTGACGGTCAGTAGAAAGTATATCACAGCACGACTTTCATACAGATATGACTGTTACAGAGTCACTAAAAGATTTAATGCACCACTACAATAATAATGTCATTGGATAGTACTATAGAGTATAGATGTTAATTTATCAATCAAGCATCTCAATTTTTCTAAGTAAGGTAAACGCTGGTATACTCGCCAGTGTCCCAATACTCGTCAGGTACCTATACCTACACTTTAAAAGGGGCTTATAATATTTCTACCAACCGTAAATGAAAGAATTGTTATTGAAATACAATCACAGTAATATAATGTTCTATTATATTTGCAACACTGCATTAAAATTGTAATTGCGTCTAAAGTTCGAGGTGCTAAAATTGTGAGCTCAGAAAAAAATGTGGAAAAGGTATAGTTCGGCAACTAAACTGAGCAACAACCGGTTCCTATTTTTTACATAATATTCCGCTTGGGATATTTATACGGTAAGTGTGTTTATTTTTTAAAGATAGTACAATACATTTTCTAATACTATACCTATTAATCTGTGCTATATCGTGAGAATTTATTTTTTTATTGCATGTGACATTCATTGGTGCTCGCTTATACCTGTTTTGCCCAATACTCGTCAAAAATGTAGTTTTGACGGATACTGGAGCGAGCACTACCAAAAGTACCTTAACCCGTCATCGTTACCTTAATTCTCGGTATTAAGTTTTATTTTCCATTGGCATTATAGAAAATCTTATAAGTACTTAGATAACGACGGATAAGGGGACGTTCCTTACAATTGTACCTAAGCCCATCATAGCGCTCTTATTACCTTAAATTATGTACGATATTCGTTTGAATCAATTTGTTTTATTATTAGATAAAAAGTAGGTAGGTATCTCTATATGTACAGCTTTTTTAAAATTCCAATAATTTCTTGAAATGTTGTATTAGTTATATTACCATAATATTTTCATTATTATGATTACATTTTTATATGGTTCAGTAACATTTATAGACTTCCTTTTTTATGGGACCTACTTTTAAATTACAAAAAATAATTAACTGTTTCATACATTTTGACCGAGCAAGTATTTAACTTTTCTATGAAACAGATGATTTTTTATTCATTTCGAGGTTGGTCTCATATTGAAAAGCAATCTATAAATGCTAGATCGTATTAAAATTCCAGTATGTATAAATATTAGAATTCAAACTTACTTAAATTAAAGATCCATGACTCGTGAGATAAGCATTTTGGTTCATCATCATCATCATTTTAGCCATTAGACGCCCACTGTTGGACATAGGCCTTCTCCAAAGATCTCCATACCGATTGCTATGGAGATCCTTATACATACGGTACCGTCCGGTTTCCGCCCTAACGGACGTCAGTCCTGCGAGCAATGTATCCCGCCACTGCTATTTAAGGTTTGCAATTCTTTAGATAATTCGGTAACTCTAGTTCTTCTACGGATTTCATTATTTCTGATGTGATCACGTAGAGAAAACCCGAGCATAGATTTCTCCATTGCCCTTTGAGTTACTTTGAGCCTTCGTATGAGACCCACTGTAAGCAGCCACTTCTCATTTCCGTATGTCATCACTGGCAACACGCACGAATTGAAGACTTTCGTCTTGAGAAACTACGGCAGATGGACCGAGAATATGCTGCGTAGCTTCCCGAAGGCTGCCCAGCCGAGTTGGAGTCGCTGACTTACCTCTTTCCGGAAGTTAGACTTACCGAGCTGGACTATTTGCCCCAGGTAAACATATTCGTCAACAGCTTCCAGCGTAGAGTTTCCAACATGCACAGGAGTGGGTACTACACGGGAATTCGACATTATTTTAGTCTTGTCTGTGTTAATTTTAAGACCCACTTGTTGGGAAACTCTACAGAGGTCTTCGGCTATTGTGCCTAGATCCTCCACGGTCTCAGCCATGGTCCAGCTCGGTAAGTCTAACTTCCGGAAAGGAAGTTAGACTTACCGAGCTGGACTATTTACCCCAGGTAAACATATTCGTCAACAGCTTCCAGCGTAGAGTCTCCAACATGCACAGGAGTGGGTACTACACGGGAATTCGACATTATTTTAGTCTTGTCCATGTTCATTTAAGACCCACTTGTTGGGAAACTCTACAGAGGTCTTCGACCATTGTGCCTAGATCCTCCACGGTCTCAGCCATGACTACGATATCATCAGCTAAACGAAATTGAGTCTTGTACTTGAGTCGTTTAAGTTGATGCCGAGTCCTCTCCAGTTCAAAATCTTAAATACAGCCTCCAATGCAGCGTGAACAGTTTCGGCGATATAACGTCACCCTGTCTCATACTGCGCTGAAGTGGTACTGGTTTCGAGTTTTGGTCCTGAAGGCGGACTGACATGGTGGTGTTTCCGTATAATGACTGCAACACTTGGATGTACCGATAGTCTTTTTGGCACCTCTGGAATGATCTAAGCACGGCACTTGCGAACACTTTGGAGCCATTGTTCTGCTCGATGGCCCCTTTAATACGTTCCGTATTAAAACAGCGTATGTCGCGAGTCAGACACTTAGAGAACTGTTTGTTAAGTTGCCGACGAGAACCTTCAGAAGACTGCAGACCCATTCCACGCCATTTCTCCGTCAGCTTATCTGTCGGCTCCGTTACTTCTTTGCTTAGTACGGCTGGGTTTGCAAAACTTTGCGCCTACCGTAAGGACAGCTTCCAGAACCCTGTCATTATAAATGTCTACATCCGTGCAGTCCTCCAGGCAATCAAAGCGATTTTGCTATTGGAGTTGAAAGCGCTGGGGGTTTTGGATCTGGATTGCTTAGGGACAGAGCGTTGACTTCACCAGGCGATACCGTTCCGCTTTTATGTTAAAATTCAATGCGCCTCTTACCGTTCGGTGATCGCTCCCCGTGTTAAACGAATTGATCATTGAGACGTCATTAAATATTGGGACTTAGTCAACATGATGAAGTCAATCTCATTTTTTGTCAATCCGGACTTTTCTAGGTAAATTTTCGATGCAGCCGCTTTTTGAAGAAAGAGTTCATTATTATAGAGTTTTTTTCTCTCCATGTAATCGGCTAGCATTTGACCTCGATAATTCCGGATTTTAGCTCCAAATTGCCCCACTTTCAACTCATTATCGCTCCGCTTGCCTAGCCTTGCATTGAAGTCTCCCATGACAACGGTGTAGTGAGACTTGGAAGGGTGTATTGTCCGAGAAATGTCGACAACGACATAAATAGCTTTCACTTCCTCGTCGGGGTGGGTCGAGGTCGGGGCGAAGACCTGTATGACCTTTAGCGAATACCATTTGGTGATTCTGAGTATAAGATATGCCACCCTATTCGACACACTTCCGATCTGTACCACGTTGTTCACTAGAGACTTATGGAGAATGAACCCGACACCACCCTGGGATAGGTCTTCGGCCTCCCGAAAATAGAGCAGGTTGCTGGATTTAAGGACCATTATGTTCTCACCCTCTTCTCGAACTACGGATAGTCCCAGAATACTCCAATGAATCCTGCTCAATTCCTCCTTTAGTTCCAGCAGCTTCTCCTCGGTCCGCAGTGTACGCGCGTTATATGTTGCCAGGGCCAAGGTCGTTTGACGGAGGTTTTCGCCGCCCGGGGATTCTTCACCCCAAGTCTGCACCCCAGGTCCTAGCGCCAGGTCGACGACCGTCACTGTCGACACGGCCTCCGGGACCGCCAGGCACTTGGGGCCTTTGGGTAGTTCGATCCATTTTTGGGGAGGTTTTGGGCCTTCTCCCGCCACGCTGGCCCAGTACGGGCTGGTGGGGTGCAAGTAGCACTCAGGAAGTTTGGTAAGATTCACTACTAATTCCTGTGGAGTCTATGATATGATATATTATATATCGAACTAATCGTTTTTATTGAACCTGTCTGTACAAGATTGTTTGGCTCTCAAGCAGTTCATGATCAACAAGCCTCCCGAACAAGCCGGATTCCGCAAAGGCAATAGTACCATAGACCACATTCATTCGCTGCTGCAGGTTATACAGAAGACCGAGGAGTATGATCTGCCTCTATGCTTGGCGTTTGTGGACTATGCGAAAGCCTTCAATTCTGTCGAGACTTGGGCCGCGCTTAGGTTACTCCAGAAGTGTCGAAATGGACTGATCTGTACACCCAAGTCCTGCAGTCATTGAAACGAAAACATCACTATGTCAGTCTGTCTTCAGGACCAAAACTTGAAACCAATGCGACTTTAGCGAGGTTAGAGACAGGGCAACGTTATATCGTCTAAACTATTCACAGATGCATTGGAGTATGAATTCAAGCTTTTGGACTGGAGAAGATTCGGAACCACAATAAACGGCGAGATCATGACTCATATTCGTTTAGTTGATGATTTCGTAGTCATTAAGACCTCTATAGATTTCCATCAAGTGGGACTTAAAATGAATGTGAACGAGATTTAAAACGTGTCGATTTCCCATCTAGTAGGTGCCCACTCCTGTGAAGGTTGGATACTCGACATCGGAAGTTGTTAACAATTATGTTTACCTAGGGCAAATAGTCCAGCTCGGTAAGCTCAACTTCCAGAGAGAGGAATGATGAATCCAACTCGATTAGTACAATGTTCAGAAAGCAGTTAAATCGAGCATCGGTGACGATATGGACTCGGCGAGGGCCTGCTAATCGGGAGGTCCGTGGTTCGATCCCGCCATGTACTAATGTTTCGTTTTTCGAATTTTTTGGGGTGGGGGAATCTCTTCATAGTTTACAAGGGACATGCCGTAGGACTCGGGTAAAACCCCATGCCCGGCTAAACAGGCCTCCGGTACCTTTCCACCTCCGGTGGAGGTACGCTCGGGATTAAACTGGTCATTCCCCGAATACACCTGGAAACATACCCTTAGGAACAGGCCCAGCAGTATAAATGAGCTGGGACTCGCCAAGGAAGGGTTGACCAGGTTGCTCGGTTGTGATCCCCCAGACGGACGACCAGGTAGGAAACGTAATATCTCCCAGCCGATTGTCAGTCGGTTGGGCCTAAATGCTTCCTGGCCGCTTAGGGTAGTAGGTGCGCACCTAAGAAGGCGCGCCTCCCCCTACCCAACCGCAAACTACGTAGCGGGGTGGCTTGAGAGTCCTCCTCCCGCGCCCGCTCCGCTGCAAATACTACAACGGTTGGATGTGGAAGTTTTTCGGCCTTTAAAACAAATATGGAAGACGGCCGTATATGATTCGTCATAACAGCTCATATACGTTCCCGCCGAGGGGCTCGAGCTTACCCTAAGTTAGGGTGTGGAGGCCTTACTCAACCACGCTGGTCCAGCGCGGATTGGTCGACATATGATTTTCGAAACAATGATCAGTTTGTGAAACTCAAAAAAGAAAATGTCTATTAATACTTTTAATATACTCTTTGGTTTTCGCAATTTATTTATAGTAAAATATTAGTCTGGGATCTGCTTTCTTTATGACTACCTATAATATGTATAAATAAACAAATAAATATTACATTATTTTACTATAACGTACTTTATAACAATAACATGAACATATATATAATGGACATTGTTTACGCTCGAGGAAGAGCGAGTGGCAACACTGCATTATAGTCTGTGCAGTGAGAGCCTGTGGCGGCCGGTCGCATGTAACATGTCAGTCGAGTCGAATACGGAATGACATTGAAATAGGTTATGACCACCGGGCAGCAATAAAATATAATATAAAATATCTAACAAATAGTATTGCGCGGCGCACCAAGTGATTGTTGGTGCGAGGTTCCGCCAAGTTTTAGTGTCGGTGAATAGTGGCAAAGTTTTAGTGTCGGCGAAGTTCGGGTATTGGTGGCCTAATAGGCCTATGTAGTGCCCCGGTCTCCATCGTTGGATTAACATCAACCCTTCAGGAGCCACGACTTCCTTCGAGCTAGCTCAGGAAGTCCACCGGCTACATACGGAGACCGAACGGATCCAAGGTAAGTAATACCAATTTTCTAAGAGCTGGTAGTCGGTGAATAAAATTCAGCAACATAAGTCGGTGAAACGCCGACGTGGTGGAGTCTACTTTGGGCACCACCAGACATATATATTCTTATCATGTTTCATCATATGTTCTTAATAAAATGAACATATATATTCTTTTCGTAATGATTATAATGGAAGCTTTAACGTATAGCAATAAAGTTCAAGGTTGCGTGAAACATTGACGACTTTTGGGTCAACATGACGGTTACTAGGACAAACCTGCCGACTACTAGTACAATTGGCTCCTTTTTACTTTTTTATATTACAATAAATTATTTATTTAGTTTATTTAAAAACCACGTATACCTCTGAAAACTACAATAAATATTTTAGCAAGCTATGGAAGTTTTAGATTATTAAGTCTACAAGGTTTACTGTAACACAGCTCCAAAGTCAGCAAAGTTCAAAACCTGACGAGTAATGGGCCTTTTACCTTATACCTACATAAGTTCCTATTTATGTGCGTATGTATTTACGGTTTTAATATTGCGAAGTACCCTTCATGTTTTTACGTCTTATCAGCGGCTGAGAAGTCTTCGCAGGCGCGCTACCATAGAGTTTCAAATTTGCAAGATATGCAACATAACAGAAAGATGGATATCTTCATATATGTACGAGTATAATACGCGAGAATTGAATTTATTAATTTACCTATATACCTAATTCCTTTTATAATAAATATGTGTTAGGCTTTGCATTATTTAATTAGCACGTTGTAAAGTAATTTCAGTATACTTTACTAGGTACTTAATTATTTGAGCTCACTACAAATATCTTGTAAGTACATGAAATACATATTAAAATTCAAAGCAGGCGAGCATTCTGTATACTGTGCTTTTATATATATAATGCGCCATTCGGATGTGTAAACAAGCTTGGTTCACTCGCTGGAATCCACAATGAACCCACTTTCCCTTTACATAAAACAAAATTAAATTCCAACGCCTTTGCCCTTTCTGAAGTCCAGTAAAAATAAACTAAATAAAACAAACATATAAATGTACCTTATTATTGATGCGTAGAGAACAAACAATAGATCGGATTGTAATATAAATATTATCTCAATAATTAATTATAACCTGTGCCTGTGTGATAAGTTATTTTATATTTAACATTGCAAAGATAAATAAAACAATTTATTTACTAACAATAAATAACTTTACAAAACGTAGATTCATGATTCATGCAACAAAGTGCCTGTTTTCAAATAATCGGTTTTCTTTTCCACAAAGGAAAAATATTACATTTAGGGATGCAAAGTTTTTAAAAATATCGATATATCGAAAAAAGTCGATACTGATATATCGATATATCGCCGATATATTGATATTTTATTGATATTTTTCCTTTTTTAAAAGCTTCTTAAAATCCAATGTAGTTTTATAGCCCCTCTACACGATGAGCTATGATGGTGACCATTTGCTATAGGTACATTACTCTGATTTACTATAGATAGAGAGAAATTCGGAAAGTTTCTTAGTAAAGTCAATATGATGGATGACCATTCGCTGTACACTGTATCCTTCACGTACACTGATGACTCAACAGTGTATTCTTTTGACCAGATTCTATACTCTCCACAGATTACAACAATAGATTAGAGTCAAGAATAGAATAATTTTTTAGACTTCAGTGTTGCCAGTAACCGCATTTATTACGGTGTTGTGGGTACTTGTTTTAATTTCAGTTTTCGATATTTCGTCATAATATCGAGTTTGTTTCGATACCGATATATCGACATCGGCGTATCATCGATATCGATAAATATCGATATATTTCTGCGTCGATATATCGATATTTATTGCTTTTTCGATATATCGTGGCATCCCTGTACATTGTTACTCTAAGACTAAATAAGTCTTTAACCCGAGGTAAACACTAGGGAATGCAATCTCGTTCTCGCGAGATCTCGGCCTTTTTTAGCGAGATTGATCTCGGACGAAAAAAAGGCGAGATCTCGCGAGTTTAACGAGATTGTACTTGAGCATAAAATAGTCTAATAGTCTGACTAATTGATATATGTTGTTAATTAATCTGTAATATCTAATGGATCTACTGAGTAGATATAGTTTCATTACTTTCATTTAATTGATAATAATATCTCAGTTTGATTACTAAAAGATTTTTGTTTGATATTAGAAGAGAAGACTGGTTGTTTCTTTCATTTGTTATTTGATAGATACGTATGTCAAACTTTACTACTTAGAAGTTTATTAAAAAATTATAGACAGATACGTCAAACAATTGATGCATAAAAGTCTATAGTATAATATTTATTATTTTTTTCCTAATTTATTCAAATATTGTGATTATTTGCAAAAAAACACACCAAACTGCTAATCTAGCGAGATCTCGAAATTGGCGAGATCTCGCAGTATTGTTATTCATAAACTCGCGGGATCTCGCTTGAGCCCCAATCTCGCGAGATTTGCATTCCCTAGTAAACACTGTACTTTTCATTACGAATACATGGAAAGTAAAAATAAAAACTTGAATTAGCCAAATCTGAATCAGATGAACTCATTGGGTTAATACAAATCTCTGCTATACGGAAGTATAAACAAAACTATAGAAGTACTTATAAACAATTTAAACAAAACTCTACAACTCGAAAAAACAAATGAAAATCGAATTGCCGCTTTCCCGCCTTTTTCGTTTTTTTTTGTCTATGACCGGCTAGCTGTTCTGCCATTATTTTACATTTTCATCATTGCAAAAATGATTAATATTTTGCCCAAATCTATTTTATTTTAAATAAAAAATTGAAAGTAAATTATAATAAAGTCATTTAAATAATATATTCTTTATTTATACTTAACTTTATGTTATTTCAATTTAGATCGCGCTGTAATTGATGGCTGTATAGAAAGTTGGAACATGATTCAATAGAAATGTGAAAATAGACCTAGTTTTTTTTTTTAACAGCTGTCAGTTGAAAACAATTCTCCCAAGGGCAGAAAAGTATTACTTTCAACCCGCTCCTCAGGCAACTTTGACCTACTTTCCGAGTAAGAGTAATGAAAACATAATAAGCACTTACGAGTATATTTTTTATTACCTCACTGTCAGATTAAATAGATTTTCCTTTTTCATACTTCATTCAACTTTATCTACACAACTCTTTATTTATTTGCACAATAACACATAATTACATGACATAACAAAAAGACATAACAAGCAATTACTATTGGCTTTATTACTAATACACAGCAATCTCTTCCAAGCAAATATAGAAGGATATTAAAAGGATAAAAACAAGAAAAGTGTGGGAATAGTGGAAAGTATGATGTGTGGTAATCGTGGTAATAGAAAACAAATAAAATAAGTAATTCATAGAACTATACAATCTACGGCTTTTGTATGTTTGTTACTGTAAAAACCCGTATATCGGCAAATCTTAGGCTCTGCTGTTAAATTTTAGGATTTACCAACATGAGTTGGTAAATATAAGGATTTTAACAAGAATATACGATTTTTCGGGCTTTTACCGTTAGATTTTGAAATATGCTAGTTTTACCAATTAGGTACTGTTGGTTTTGAGAATAACATAATGTGTATTTCTTAGATTTTTTTTTTCAATTTAATTAACAGTCAGAACCTGACTAATTGTTAATTATCGTTATGATAATACACTTCTGGACACATCTATTGGCCCACCTTGCATTTTCAGTTTCGTTTAGTCCTAGCTAAAAATTTATATTAGGTCGAGCAAAAAGTTTTTATGCAGTTTTGAACCTGGCACATTCATAATTTTATTCAATAGTCTTTTTTTGAATTTCGAACACAGAATTTAAAGAAACAAAAGACAATTTGGAGCCTGTTCGTTGATATCAAACAATCGAATACTAAGAAAACCTGATTTTATTGGTTTACTTGGATTTAATTCTTGAAAGTGTGATTTTTCTCTTTGGTTTTGCAACAAACATTACTTATTCTTAACATTAAGGTGAGGTTCTATCAATAATCTATGGATACTTCGCCTGAAGTTGCAGCCCAAGCTTATCCAGGCCGGACATAGCCAAAGAAATGTGAGTGCTCGACTTAATTTAAGTCGATCTGCGGTCCGAAATGTTTATCGGAGGTACCTAGAGACTGGCGGCTTTGTTAATCGCCAAGGAAGGCCACGATCTCGGGTCACAACTGAAAGGCAGAATCGATTCATCGTGACGACCAGTTTGAGAAATCGTCACCTTACCTCCATTGAGATACAAAACCAACTTCGCGACTTCCACGGAGTATCTGTGAGCGCTCGAACTGTTCGGAGAAGGTTAAAAGAACGCGATATGGTACCACACAAGCCAGCTAATGGCCCCAAACTAACGCGAGCCCACCGAACAACGCGTCTTCATTTCGCGCGCACTCGTTTAATTTGGACTCAGCAGCATTGGAGCCGTGTACTCTTTTCTGATGAGTGTAAAATTGCGTAACATGGCAATAATGGAAGGAAGAAGGTCTACCGACGTAAGGGAGAGCGTTTTGCACAATGCTGCTTTGAAGAGAGGGTTGTTTATGGCGGTGGCTCATGGACTGTCTGGGGCGGTATATCCGCGAGCGGCAAAACTCAACTTGAGGTTGTTACGGGACCACGGCTGCCAACATTAAATGCTGAAAGGTACATTCGTGAGTGCTTAGAACCTCACGTGATGCCATACGTGGACCATGTGGGCCCAAATTTCCTTTTTATGCATGATATTGCAAGAGCCCATACGGCCGGCATCGTCAGGGAATATCTTCGGGATGTGAACATAACAGTTATGGACTGGTCAGCCAGAAGCCCAGACATGAACCCGATTGAGCACATGTGGGACGAGCTAAAAAGATGTGTTAGGGCTCGTCAGCTAGTTGCCCTGACGATGCAGGAGTTGAAAACTGCCATAGAAGAGGAATGGGAGATGATCCCTCAAAATTTCATAGAGCGGTTGATAAACTCTATGCCTAATCGTATGAGAGCTGTCGTAGATGCCAATGGAGGCAACACGCATTATTTAATTAAACCTTTATTTGATAAAACATGTTTTTTATTCAAAAATCAACCGCCTTCATCAAGGCGCATACCCGACTTGTTAGGCGTAGCTCCATGTCGTGTGGTATTCTGAATTCAAATTTAAAACAATACGATCGAAAAAGTTGGTAAAATGTATCAGGTTTAAAACTGCATCAATAGTTTTTGTTCAATCTAGCAATCATATTTAGGTAGGGGCCATCGAAACCTAAACTCTAAGGTGGGCCAATAGATGTGTCCAGAAGTGTATTATTAATTGTCATTAATTTAAAATATTATTATTACTTAAATGTACTAAGATACGCGTCAATTTAATCCTATTTATTTATTTTTAGTAATAAAACATAATTGTATAACTCCTTCAAAATACAAACCAAACGAATCAAAACCAAAAATTATCATCTCACAAACGCCTACGTTCGAGCTTTATATAGTATAGATACAGCCCCCCATAATTTCATCTTATTTTCAACCATTTTATAATAATAATAATAATAGATTTATTGTGCATAAAATTTTACAAATTGTACATACACGGAGTTACAAGAATGTATATAACTTAATTTTCTAATAATTGAATGTAAGTACAAAGATAAAAACCCTTTATTATTATTATTACCCATAATTTACCGAGTCTTGGTGATAAATTCTAACATTTACCCAGTGTATGATGCTAAAACTCCAAAATAAACAATGATCACAGAACAGTTCGGACGTTTACCTTTAAGAGTTGGTAAATCTTAAGTTTTACTGGAAAATGGTAAGATTTACCGTAGTTCAGACTTTTACAGTACCATATACCTGTCAAGCGAAGATGATTTATTTGTTGTAAAATTATAACAAATAATAGTACATTATGGTACAAGTGTGTAATGTTGGTGATTACCGCTGAGGCGTATTGAGTCTTAAGAAGCCGAGGACGGTAATCATCAATACACACGTGTATCATACAACGTTTTTCAACACACTTCTGAATAAAACAATACTTAAATAAAAAACCATTTTACATAGTAGATAAAAAGTTTACTTAGAGAAACAATTAGTAAATGTGCAGTTAGTAAAATTATAATTAACTATTTTTGATGACATAGCGGTCTCATCAGATAGATTATTTATTGAAATACTTTCATGTTCTATTGTTATTTGTGATGGTTCATTATTCGTGTAGGTAGGTGAAATCCAATCATTGGACGTACTTGGTATTTCGCCAGTAGGATGCGTCTCAGAATCAAGTTTAATTCTTTTTGTGATTTTTGCACAAATTTCCTTCTTGTTTTGTATGGAATCTTCTACGTATGATTCTGCTACATTGCTAGATCGCCACCCGCCATGTCGCTTCAAAGTCATTATATCAGCTCCTGAATTTGCCAGCAATGTAGCTGAAGTTCTTCTGAAACTATGTCCAGTGTAGCTCTCAGCATCTACTAAACCCAAAAACTTAGCGATTTCTTTAGGCATAGAACCAAATTTGTTTATACCTATAGGCTGACAGGTACATTTACCATTCTGGTAATTTAGAAAGAAACGGTCATTTTTTGTTTTTGGCGAACGCAAACTTTCATACTTCTTAACAATATCATAGAATGGACCGTGTATGGTGAATGACCTAGGTATTTTATTTTTCGTGATAGGTATCTTCACTAAAAGCATCTGGCCATGGTTCTCTATATCTTTTACAGTTATATTTGTTAATTCTTGTATCCTACAGGCACCAGTTACACCAAATATTAAAGCAACCTGAAACAAAAGAAACAATAATTAAGGTCAACACACAACACAAGCTGCTATTAAATATTTAATTAAAATTAGTTTAACTAACCTTTGTAGCCAAATATTGGTTATCTGGAGCATCTTTAATAAATTTTTCAATATTATCAGATGATAAAACCTTTGATTTTTTGCTTCTAAATCCATCAGATAGTCTCTTTAGATAAGCTGACAAATTCGAGTATGTTTTTAAGTCCACTCCATTCTTTGTTCGGACTGTACTTTTTAACATTGAGTAAATACACCACAAAGAGCTAGGTTTGTACTTAGAAGATAATTCTTTAAAGTACGCCATGAACACATTTTCTGAAAAAGACTGCGTATTCTTGTTGTTCTGCCATTGTATGAAATTTTGGTACGCTAATAGATATTTTCCTTTGAGTTTTCTGGTAGTAAACTTTCCATAACGTTCTGGGCTTCACATCTTATATCGGGCGGTGTACAACATAAATCATTTTCTTCATAAATTGTATTTGCAGACATCTTAATTAATAACTAACTAAATAACTTCAAAAGAGAAAACGAGACGAGTTGTGAAAAACGTTTCGTAATGGCGGGAAAAATTAATCAGTTTTCCTATGCGCGCGCATCGGCCATAGACTAATAAATTTCGTAATGGCGGGAAAAATTAATCAGTTTTCCTATGCGCGCGCATCGGCCATAGACTAAAAAATGAGGTTTCTTTTTTGGGCTTTTCGCGGATAGCATTTTTGCGGCGCAAGTGTAAGCGTAACTCAACCAATAATATAAAAAAAAAACTATTACTCACTCGTGAATAATAGTAATGAAAAAGTCACAGTTTGATTATAGGTGTCATTATGTGCCTAATTGCCATGGGATTAGAGCCACTTTATGAGGAAGTGTGTTGAAAAGTTCTTTTTTCTAATTGTTTTATTTATTTTTTAGCAACATTATTTTTATCATAAACCTAGACTAGTTCATGTTTTTGATCAAGAACCTGAATTTTCTCAGGCTTATGATAAAATAGAGTAATAAATTTGTCTTCTCTCGGTCCTTGATCAAAAGCTTTTGATCAAGAACCTGGTTTTGTCATGAACCTGCAACACATACGCAGCACTCGAGCTGGAATAGTAGATTGTTAACCGATTGAGGGTCGAAGGAATCAATTCCCGAGGCTATAGTCCGAGTAGGAATTAATTCTTTTACCCGTGTTAAACACTCTACTTTTCATTTCGAATATGAGGAAAATAAAACTAGTTGTTTATCCAAACTATTTATTGATAATATATATCTTTCTTCTGAGATTTCTGGCAAAAGATTTTCGATAACATAATTTGCCTCGTCTTTAATCGAATCTGGTGTCAATATTTCAGAATCGCTTGAACTCATTTTTAATATTCAAATCTTAGCATAAAAGATTATTGCCTATTTTTTTGAACCAGATATATTACAGATTAGTATCCCGCCAATTTATGTCGACTTTTTAAATTTTAAATATGGATCTCACCGCGTAATTGTTGCGGCTTATTCCACTCAAAGAAGTTTGCGCTAAGTTCACACTGGCTGTTTAGAAACTCACATGGCCGCAGCATTTTTTTTTATTAGTTTTTTTTTTACATAAAACTCTTCACAGCTGACAGCAGTTCTATTTTTAAAGTTCGTTCCGGCCCTTAGGTGGGAAGTAATTTGTATGAGTTTTTCCCTCCCTATGGAGGGAAGCAGCATTTTCCACCCAATAATCAGATCAAAACAACACTACTTTCCGAATATGAGAAATGAAAAAATGTTTTCAAAAAGGGGATTCAGGCGGGTGACTTTGTAACTCATCGGCAATCGGCCATCGTATAGATTTGATAATTCTGTTTGATTTAAAACCGATTTTTAATATGTTTAACATTCTGTAACATCTTTGTCTGAGTGTTCTTGATGTATTTGTTGAATAAACCAACCAATACCTAAAGCGAATACACATAATTTCGCTTCTCTTCACTAAGTGATTCAGTTTGATATCGATTGCCGATCAATCGATGAGTTACAAAATCACCACCCAGATTTCGAACATCACCTTTGGAGTTACTCGTCACGAAAAACAACTATTTACTTTTATAACTTACCTTTCTTGCTGATTGAAGTGAGAAGTTATATGTGTTAATGTGTCATTCGAGAAGGCTTTTATGTCTCCCTTATTGAACCACTCACTGTGCTCAGTGTGACTCAGCACTAATCAGATTCAATTCAATGCTACCTACTTCGCCAGTTCATGATTCGCAACCAAAAATACGAGTAGGTACCTAACTTTGCTCTCTTGTTGATCATTGAACTAGTTTTCGGTGTACGAATTTAGATGGAGAAGGAATATTCAATTGGTTTTTTTAGTATCATTTAGTTTTTATTTTTATAAGAAACTTGCTTTCGGCTCGCGGCTTTGCCCGCTTTATTATTGTTTTTCCGTGGGAATTTTATATTTTCCCGTAAAATAATTTTGTAGCCTATTATATAGAAGACTGTTATTTATATTTAGGAGCTCGAATAATAAATTTCATAGAAATTGGAGCAGATTTTAAATATTTGCCATAGAAACTTTCAACCCCTATTTTGCATTATAAGGGGGTGAATTTCAACAAACTATGAAACACGTGTTTAATAAAATGTTTTTAATAGCATGAATCTCAAGTTTTATCAAAATCATTGGTAATTTAAAAAAACCATACCCCTATTTCATTTAAGTACTCGAGTCAGCTCTCGGAATAGCATAATATTTATTTATCGAAGCAAGTTTTACCGTACCAGTATTATATTATCTGTGACCGTACCGAGAGGCCTTGTACCCGTGAACTTAGATAAAGGCCCATTAAAAGATTAAAAGATTGCTCCGGGTAAACAACGACTCCAGAAGAATTTGATTCGCAAAGATTTTATTTAACGTTTTGTTTGCTATTAATCTATACGAATATTATAAAGAGGAAAGATTTCATTGTTTGTTTGTTTGTATTGAATAGGCTTCGAAACTACTGAACCGATTTTGATGAAAGTAGGTATAGGGATAGTTCGAGACCAGGGGAAGGACATAGGGTAATTTTCCTACGGGGAAAAAAACCCACGGGAAAACAAAAATAACGCGGGCGAAGTCGCGAGCGGAAAGCTAGTTGCACTATAAGGTAAGAATGAGTGATTGAATAGATCCTTTTATTTGATTAAACATTTTTACACTTTTTGTGTGAGAGATACTTACAAATCTATAGTACTAATATTATAAAGCTGAAGAGTTTGTTGTTGTTTTCCTTTATTCTAACAGTTGTGATGTTATTATTCACATTCACCAAATTTTAAATTAAATGTGAGATTGTGAATTAACGTTTCTGATAAAGCCTAGGTGTATACTATCCACTACTATATAGTTAAGGTACGCATTCCGAATTCGAATGTAATTCTGATTTGATCACGCTGAAAAACTCCGAACATAAACCATTGCTGTTTGAGTGACTTCAGTGTTTGTCTTTGTAAAGCATATTGTTAAGACTATCCCCGCCTCGATCTTATTGGAACATTATTTATACCAAAACAAACAATATTCGGAATTCATACTCATACAACGGATTCATGCGACCGAATAGTAAGACACTGTAAACGATAAACTTATTATGCCGCCAAACAGCGACCACGGTTTAGTTTGAACTAACAATTATCATCGGACTGATAATAAATGTTAATAATTTCGTAATATTTTTGAACAGACTGAACCCAATCACTATAATATAGGAAACACGAACAAGACATTACCTATAAGAAATTTATCAGCATGTTTTCTTTTTGTAATCTCAATTTATTGGCTTGTTACGTGAATGACATTATTTCCGAGAAAAAACTCAATGCGAGAGAATTCAAAAATAGGGTTCATTGCCCGTGGTCCACGTATTTAGTTTACCTGAGTGGACCAGGAGAAGATTTTTCCCCCACGAAAGCTGAGTGTAAAATGTATTACTGAGCGCGATAGATATAACTGCGGCATGCACCGAAGATACCTTTGAAAATTACACAAAATAGACGTTTCGTAGTCCCCTGTTTCCTCTTGTGATTTCCTTCTAAAACTGAAGAGTAGTTTTTATTAAAAAAACTAGTGGTCCCGGCAGACGTTATCCTACCCGATTACTGCGCCAACCGGGGCCACTTGTATTAATACTTTAACTTGTTTTAGAAGTAGTGAGTATTGATTAAGAGGAAATCATAAGGGTAATTTTTCTTTAAAAACGTAGTCCCCTGTTTCCTTCCAGTACAATAGAAAAAGAGTCATTTTTTTCTCCAATCAATCTATGGCCATTAGCATGATCCTATATCTTTTCTTTTTTTCTTAAGTTATTGTAAAGCGGTTCAACTTTAACAGAGCCCTATAACAGAGGTAAAAAGTTCTACTAAAAAGTTAAACCCGAATCGCAACTAAAGCGTTGTGAGCGGCCAATCGGACCGCATTTATATTCAAATTCAAATTCAAAAATCTTTATTCAACTTAGGCCTTTACAGGCACTTATTGACGTCAAAACAAAGCAAAACATTCTAATTTAAAGGAAACATAAATTTAACCTTGTATGTGCATACATCCTGAATATACCTACTCAAGATGTCTCCAAATACAAGTAGTAATGAAAAAAAAAATGTTGAATCTACACCTATTGACACCTACTTTGAATCTACATAGTTCTACGTTGAATCTACACCTACTATTGACTTGCGATTGTTAGATTACGTGATAATGTGGCGCTGTGATGGGTGGAACGCAACGGCTTAGCTTCGTTTCAGCGATATGGCATAACTTGGCAAAACTTGGCATGCCTGTGCGCCAACTGCTGTGGTTGTAGCAAGGGCTTAAATACTTTAGAAGTTGTAGCAGCAGTCGGAGAGCAAAAAATTTGTGATAAAACTCAGTCACACGTGTCCCTTGACGAGCGTCAAGAAATTTTCATCACGTAAGTCCCACTTAATACGCGCCACCGTGCTACTCTTTAAGACATAGAGATTATGTCACTGAAATCGTGAGATATGCGTGACTCGGGTCCAGTCTTGGCAGCCCGTGCTAAGCCTGCTGAGGGCTTATTCTGTTAATGAGGTACCGCTGAAAGGAAGCTAAGCCATAAGAATAACTAATAATACTGTATTAGTTATTCTTATGGCTAAGCCGTTGCGTTCGACCAATCACAGCGCCACATTATCACGTAATCTAACAATCACAAGTCAATATAAATGCGGTCCGATTGGCCGCTCACAACGCTTTAGTTGCGATTCGGGTTTAACGTGTCCATATATAACCGTTTAGCAGATAGAAGGGTGGGACACTTACCTCTCACAAAATTTACACTTTAAAACCAAATACTTCAGAAATGGATCCCTAAATCAAAAAATGGTATTCTGAACCTTACATTATTTTTTAAAGACCTATTCAACAATATCTCACAAGATGGGTTAGTCGAGAAAAAAAAAATTAATGTACATACCCATACCAAATTAGAGCTTTCTAGTACTAATAGTCTCTGAGTAAAACCGCGGACAGACAGACAGACAGACATGGCGAAACTATAAGGGTTCCTTGTTTACTACGGAACCCTAAAATGACCCTTATGATTTCAGCTTAATCAATACTCACTACTTCTAAAACAAGTTAGAGTATTAATACAAATGGTGCTTTTTTTATTACTTACTTAATTACCAAAAAAATGTTTTGAACGATAGTTAAAACAAATAATAAGAAACTTTTAAAATCAATTTAAATTGTAGATATATTTACCATGATATGATTTATACCAACTGCATTTTATACATCGGTGCCTTTCTGGAAACTTCGTATTACGTTCACTGGTAATGTGGTGTCATGTGGTAATTCACTGCAATTACTTGCGTGCTATGCGAAATTCCATTCGATTTCTGTTAGAGTCCAATTTTATCATTACCAATTAAGGTTCATCGCTATCAACAACCCCTTAAAATTCCGTTGCGCATGTCTCCGACGCTAATTGGTTAATATGCTACATATTATTAGAAATGTCAATGTTTCGATGTTGTGACGCGACGCGATCAATCAAAAACAATAAAACGGGCGTTGTGTAAATTGTGACCTTGTCTAAGCTATCAATTATGTCGTTAACACTTAGGTAACAACATTCTGGCGCGGGGCATAATGTTCACATGGCAAATTTTCTTCTATATTTAGGATAAAGGCTTTGGCGAGTGACTGACTGAGGTATCAACGTAGCGTAGTGCCCAAGCTACTAGAGCTAGAAGTATGAAATTCGACACAGGGGTACGTTCTGCCCCCGTTATTGTAATTACAGTAAGTCAAAAAAATTGAATAGCGGGAAATCGCACTTTTGTTTCAAAAATTTTAAATTGATGTATCTTATTGATTATAGCAGATAAGTCAGATATTTAAACGGATAGCAATAGATAAACTTGCTTAGATTAACCCTAAATATAATTTATTTGTTTAATATTAATAGTTTTTTTTTAATCTAACGAAATGTACTTATAGTTCTATCAGCTTCTATCAGCCCAACCAACACTTTCTTAAACATATTTACAGTAAGTCGGTAACATACTGTAAATATACTTTACGAAATATGCTGTTCATGCAAGTAACTGTAAATATGTTTAAGTAGTATATAAATACCTCTATATAAAGAAATGTGAATGCCCAAAAATCCAGTGTCTGTTCTGCAATCTTCAGTTTACGTTCACGTTCGTATGTAAAGATAGTAAAATGATTTGCAATTAGTCAATCCTACTAAAAAAAATCTTATCCTATATAATCCTACTAAAAAGTTTTGCCGACATTTGCCAGGCACTAAGTTAATTTACTCTAACTTTATTTATTTGTTATTAGAGCTCTCATACAAAAGTCAAAAAATATGCGTAATAATCTAAAATATTAAAAGTAACATCAATGTGAATTATCAGTTACAGTCTTATTATAACAGCCTCCATTTGATAATAGTATCCCCAACAATTATTCAAACGGTTTTATAATTATTATAGATTTCAAAAATCACACTCTTAGTAATATTTACATTCTAGTCTCACTAAATTTTACCTGAGTTAAAATCTCTCATTTATTTAAAATCATACGAATATTAGTCTTACTAATAATTAAAACAGTAAATTTTCGATTAAATAGCACAATCACATTCGTGAAACAAAGTTAAAAATCTCACCAATAACTTGTTGTATTAAAAAAAATTACAAAAAAATAAAACCGATTTCAAAAACACCAAAAAGTCATAAATCATCACCGTTTTATATTGGAGTTGGTGTCAAATTTTAGTTAAGTTAGTATATGCGTATTAGAATTTGAGTCAAGGCAAACACCAGAATAACTTAAAATAAAACGTATTTCTCTCCAAACAGCTTTGAAATAATTATTCCCGAAATCCAGAAACCTTCCGTCATCAGCTCAGTAACATGACATGATGACTACCAGACGCAAATACCTGAATATCTTGAGAAAAGACACGAAACACATTGGTCGTGCCTATGATATTTAAGGGTTTCCCTCGGTTTGACTGGGATTCCATCATCAAATTATCACATGGTGACAATGGGACCACCTCGGGGGTGTACTCTTTCGATAACATTGATCGAGGTCGAGGGTCTTGGTCTCCTCTTTTTCTGCTTTGATATATGTGATGACTTTTGTTTTAAGTAAATACGAGATGAAAAATATTGAATCTTGTGTTGCGATATAAATTCATCAATTTTATCATAACCATAAAAATCTTTAACGTTCATTAGTTTTGCGATAGTTTTTTTGCAACTCGCACTTTTTACATGAGCAATATATTCGTCAAAATCATAGACTTTGGTGTCACGCAAGTTTTTCTTAACTTGATGATGAAATTAAGTTACTGTTTATAATATTTCCTAAAAAGACAATAAATAAATCCCAGTTACGTTTAGATAAGACGATCAAAAAACATAAACATATTTACAGTAACTATCAACTTTACCGTTAGATTGATAAAATAACTTTGATTTTATTTATAACCTGTATTTAGCATAGTTACAGTAAGTATTATGCGCTATCTTACTTACTTGAAGTATACTAACGGATCAGTTTTATTTTTTTAATGAATTACTTAAACTATAAATAGAGTAACTATACTTACTGTAAACATGTATAACGAAAATACGATATTAAAATAATAACAATCTACAGTGACTTTAGTTGCGGTAAATATGCCTGACAAAATATTAAATAAAACATAATTTTTATACAGTAAGTCTACTTACTGCCCTTGTTTTAACGAACGGTTGAATCTTCATAAAACTTACTGTGATTGAGCTTATCGTAACTTTGTCAATAATTAAGATATAAAAAAATTGATCTTGATTTCAGGATCTCGGTATTGTAAAAAAAGGCATAACACCAGTAACACGACTTACTGTATATATGACAACGGCTTATGTAGGCGCCCACTATGGAAATATTTTCCAAAATTCCCACAGGATGCTAGAAAATCCCCATCCAAAAAATAAGGAAACTATAGTGTTGAGCTTTAATAAAGCGAAGCATCAACTACTAAGTTCATGTTCAAGTTCATGCTTCTTTCCAGGGGAGTTACGGATATTCACATGATAACATCCGCATCCGCAAATGCGGAATTTGCGCATCAATTCAGACCTCTGCATCCGCATCATTTAATGCGGAGCTTTTACGGATACGGATTCATATCTACAACAACGACATGTATAGAAAGTGGGCGGTACTAAAGTGGTAGGTACGTACATTGCGCATCTTTGCTGTTGTTACGACCAACTTATATATTATATAATACAAGAGCTTTTATATTATACCATGTTTTTATAATTGTCTTTACTATGTTCTATATCCATACTTTGTACATACCTATCATAAATATCACCATGTCATTGTTTATATTCATAAAACAAAAGTTTATAATAAATGTCAATGTCCAACTACAATTGGTTTCATTCACATTGGTGTCAGAAGAAAAGTGCAAAATATCTTCAAAAATGCCCTTAACAAAAGCTCAAAGTAAGGCCGCCACCGCGGCAGTACCAGCTCCAGCTACGGATCGAACGGATTCTCCGGGAGACGGTGCCTT
The DNA here is from genome assembly GCA_963935595.1 of Schoenobius gigantellus. NCBI lineage: Eukaryota > Metazoa > Arthropoda > Insecta > Lepidoptera > Crambidae > Schoenobius > Schoenobius gigantellus. Next base: position 25,559,235 of record OZ012559.1, read on the forward strand.
CGACAAGATTGCCGTCGAGGCGGCAGGCCCGTCTACTACAACGCACCGGGAACACTCTCCGGCGATAAGTATCGTAGCTTCCACATCCACTACTCCTAAGTGCTCGTTCCGCTCGTTCCAGCTACACTATTAAAGCTCGGATCTTAGCTGCGAAAGCTGAACATGCTCGTCGACGAGCAGAGGTCAACGCGGAGCACGAACGCGCGCAAGCAGAGCGCGAGCGCGCGCAAGCGGAACGCGACCGGGCTCATGCAGAGCGTGAGCGTGTTTTAGTTGACCTTGAATTACAAGCCGAGCTGGCTGCCATAGAAGCCGGCTCCACACAAAGATCTAATAGGTCACAGGGCTCTAACTCACAACGCGTAGAACATTGGTTGGTGCAGTCTTCATGTAACAGAGACAATAACGCTGATGTATTGCTTGACAGGGAACAGTTTTTAAACGTTAAGCCGCAGCCATCGCCGCGGCCTGTGCCACCCACCACAGCGGATGGGGCCGACATTGAGCGGCCGGTCCCTGCCTGCTCAGAGCCAGCACCAGTTGAGCCAGCTGAGCCAACCACACAACATTTATTAGGCTTAGGCACACGTAACAAAGAAAATTATTGTAATTGCTACCAAAATAAAACGATCGATCAGAATGTAGGCACACAATTTAATCAGCTGGCCAACGCAATTGCAGAGCTGGGGAAGAAGACAGCAAAGGTTTGTGACGTTTCCAAATTCGATGGGCGTGTCGGTGACTGGTTTCTTTTCAGAAAGTCCAATGACCAGTCCAAGGCGCACTTCTCTCCCAGCGAAAACGTTGCAAGACTTGGCGCAGCGCTGAGCGGCGCTGCTAAAGAAGCCGTTGATGTTCGTTTGGTGGCTGCCGACGACCCGGAGCAGATCATGAAGGCACTAGAGGTTAGATTCGCGCAGCCCGAAGTCATCATACTTCACCAACTAACACTTGTGACCTTGGGACCACTCTAGGAGTATACTCTATCGAATACAAAAAGAATTTTGAAAATCGGTCCACAATTGGCGGAGTAATCGCGTAACATACACACAAAACACGTTGGACACACCTTAAAATTTAAGGGTTTTCCTCGATTTTCATGGGATCCCATTATCAGATCCTGACTTTGGTGACCATGGGACCACCCTTGGAGTATAATCTATCGAGTACAAAAAGAATTTAGAAAACCGGTCCACAATTGGCGACGTAATCGCGTAACAAACACACAAAAAAAACATACGCATCGAATTGAGAACCTCCTCCTTTTTTGAAGTCGGTTAAAAATAGTTGTGATGGAATAACAAACGGCGGCCTTATTGCCAAAACAGCAATCTCTACCAAGCAATCGATGGGTAGAGGAAAGTTAAAAACTGTAAAAAAAACACTCATCGAATTGAGAACCTCCTCCTTTTTTGAAGTCGGTTAAAAAGGTAAGATATTAAAGAAACGTATTTTAATTTAACCTAAACACTTCATAACAAAATACATAAACCACACTATAACATATTAAATAATACAGTTCATAAAATACATAATACTATTATGGTGTGGGAAAAAAGATAAGTACTTACCTGTAAAAAAATACTGCATCCGCGGTTGTAAAAATTTTTACATCCGTAACAACCCTTTCTTTCTCGTCGGTCTCGTGTCTTCCAGCAACGGTAAGCTAACCATAAAATAACTTTTTTCGACCTTCATGTTTTACGAACTGAGTAAGCATTTGAGGCCCCAAATGGTCACTCATACCACGCTCCGTTCTCGACCCAACGTCACTGGTATATCGTAAACTCTGATGACAACGATATCATCCGACGAGCTAGTGACGATAGCACCAACAGACGCGATGTGACCAACAGCTTGTTATACATTATGTCATAGCAGTCTCGACAAATAAAAAATGGCTATACCAATTTGGGCGGATTCCCGTAAATTGGCGAAAAATTTTATTAGTTGCCGCTCGAACTCTTCCGCTCACACTAATAGCGCGTATTCATGTAAAGAAAATTATTTCTTACATTTCATATCTTGCCGCCCTATGTGAGGTCGGTAAAGTAGAAGCTACGTCATTATATCATTACCTGTTTTCCGTTTCTATCATTCTATGATGTGAACAAACTGCGAAAATCCAAAAGGTTTTCTCTAATGTTTTGGCAATTATAGTGCAGCAGTTCGGCAATCGTTCATTTACTACTACATTCAATGTTAGTTTGATCAGTAGACGTGCGCAAATCATGTCCTGTAATGGATTGAACCTGGAACGGTTACTTAACATTTCGGAACTGTGTTCGTTATCATGTCCGCGGAACTATCTAGTTCCTTTAGGTATCATGGGCATAGACAGGTTCAGTTCCATATCTATCAGTTTCAGTTCCTTGATCCATCGGGCATTACGTTATGGTCCGTGTTAAACTCGTAATCTGTACATAGTATAAAATGAATTCGCCTCCGCTGTATATTCGCTTAGATCTTTTAAACTACTCAATGAATTTGAATGCAGTTTTCAGCAATAGATAGAGTGATTCAAATGGAAGGTTTATATGAACAATACACAAGTTTCCTCCCGCGGCTTTTCCCGCGTTAATAACGACTCTCGGACTCTCCGCTGTGAGTCGTCGACATGTCTCGGTTCGGACATGGACATGCGCGAAACGACAGAATAGGTCCTCAGAAATGGAACTGTGAACCTGTTTAAATCAACGCCTCGGAAAGGAACTATGTCGTTCCAGTGTCGGACATAGTTCCAGGAACTATTACGATCCGGAACTACACATGTCTATTGATCAGTCAGTCATTCACTCAATCTGTCATTTGGGATGAGGACACTGACAATTCTTTAGGTCAACGCAATGACCTTCTTTAGGTCTACGCAATGACCTTCTTTAGATCTACACACGCCGCCTCTCCATGCATCTGCCGCCGCGCCGTGTTCGCGCCACTTTGTACGAGTAGTTGCACAAGGATCCTAGATAAAGTAACAATCCAAAAACGATAACGAAGTTCGAAAAAAATTAATGTATGGAAATGCTTCCACGTCACGAATCATTCTTATACATTGCCTTTCGACGACATAAAAGCGTTTAGTAGCAATTGTATGAAACTACCAGTCCGAGGATATCGCGTGGTTATGTGTCATCGTCTTATGCGTAAATGGCATTAGGTTTTGGACACACAATAACAACCGGTGCGGGAGCGGAGTGGCCCCAGTTTTCTGCACCTGTGCTTGGATTTACATTAAATCCTACCCCTAGAGGTCAGTGCCGCGTTCTTTTTAGGTTTACACGTGAATTCGACCTCAACAAAAAAATACAAAAAATAAAAACCGACTTCAAAAACACTTAAGAGTTAAAAATAATACCTACTTATAAGAATACTGTTATCTACATTACATTCCTATATTGAAGTCGGTGCTAAATTTTAAGACTTTCTAGGAGATCATCGTTTGGCACCGACTTCAATGTAGAAATGTAATGTCTGTATTCTTACATTATTTTTAACTTTTATGTATTTTCGAAGTCTGTTGTTTAACACTTTGAAGTATTTTTTAATTTAATACCAACACGCCAAAGTGACTTGAAAGAATACGACACAATCAGTGCCTATATTATTTAAAAGACCTCTCCTAAAAACTCCTAAAAAAGACTCCTAAAAATTAAGGATCTTTCCATCATCAGCTCGGTTCATAACTACCAGACGTAAATAATAATACCTGAATAACTTCGAAAGAAACATAAAGGCGCCTCTTCACAATGGCCCATGATGGGCAAGTATAGACATGCACGATTGTGTAGAGGGCATGATTGTCTATGAGCGGCCATCATTGCCGGGAATCGTGAGCAATCGGTAAATTGTCGGTACATCAAAGGAATTATGGCCCATGATCGCGTGAACGCGTCCACACAATCGCCGATTACTCAGTACGTATTTGTCTCGAGTACAGTGTAGACTTCTCGGTAAATAAATTTTACTCTATGATGTTTCTTTTTTCACGCACATTAAGTAGATGATTATAAGAGCTAAGTAAAAATATTGCCGCCGCCGCGATAATCTCTTCGATGTCCATTTTTAACCGACTTCAAAAAAGGAGGAGGTTCTCAATTCGATGCTTATGTTTTTTTTTGTGTGTATGTTACGCGATTACGCCACCAATTGTGGACCGATTTTCAAAATTATTTTTGTTTTCGATTTTTTGATTCGATCTTAACTCGATCCAATCTGATGATGGGATCGAGGAAATGAAAATCGAGGCAAACCCTTTAATTTTAAGGTTTGTCCAACGTGATTTGTGTGTATGTTACGCGATTACTCCGCCAATTGTGGACCGATTTTCATTTTTTTTGTATTTGATAGAGTATACTGCTGGGGTGGTTCCAAGGTTACCAAAATCAGGATCTGATGATGGGATCCCGAGAAAATCGAGGAGAACGCTAATTTGCTTAAAATTAGCGTTTTTCTCGATTTTTAAAATTAGGGTTTCTTTCACTAAAAAGATTGCATTCACTAAAAAATACAAAATATTTTACATAAAATAAAAACCGACTTCAAAAACACTGAAAAGTTAAAAATAATACAAGAATAGGTACATACAAACAACATCACACTTCTATATTGAAGTCGGTGACAAATTTTAAGACTTTCTAGGAGATCATCGTTTGGCACCGACTTCAATATAGAAGTGAGATGTTGTTTGTACCTTTTATTATTTTTAACTTTGTTATTCTTATATAATTTTTAACTTTTCAGTGTTTTTGAAGTCGGTTTTTAGTTTTTGAAAAATGTTTTTGATAGACGTTTTATCATAACAGTAAACAGTTAGTAAATGAATGTTCACGATTGTGTGGAGAGTTGCCCGATCATGGCGGCATTGATGGACGATTATTTGATGGGCCATCATGGGCCATTGTGAAGAGGCTCCTTAAAACACGTTGGACCTATAACGTAATATCCCATTATCAGATTCTGACTTTGGTGATAAAGGGACCACTGTAGGGACTTTTTGAAGTCGGTTAAAAACAGCGCGATCGTTCCGCCAACGCACCAACGCACGTCTGCTTTCCGTAGATTGCTTCATCGTCGCTTACTAAATGGTAACCGTCAGCTAAAAAGACAAGGACCTCCCTGTTGTTAACAACAAACAAATACCCTCAATGTGGAACTCTACATTTTGTATTAGTATTCTAAATTCTCTCGTCCATAATATTGCCTCCTATTTGCGCCCATTTGAAATGTGTAGCCAAATTTTCAATGGGCACATTTGTGTGTTCGTATTTTGCTAAACTACCAACTTGTGCTAAATCGGAACGCTTGTGTGCATAATTAGTGTAAATAATTTAGTACCTGATTAGTTAAACTATCACAGTGTCGCTAATATCGACGTCCGGTGCTCTGAAGGGTCGGGAATAGTAAACCTACGTATACATACTTAAATATACACATAGTCAACTAATCCTTCATTGGTTTACTTATTGAAAGGGTCACAACCCCTCCATTAATAGGATTTTATTTATAGAACACAATTCGTGTTTGTCACCAATAATGTTGTGCAAGGTCACGGTGTCAAACGAAATTCCCGGTTTGATCAGTTGATAAGATTTTGAGGTTAGTTGAATTAACACTTTATTCCGTTAAAGCAATACACATACTTATACAATATTTAAAATAATAATTATTGCAACAGGTTTTTTATGTTTCAGTACGTCAAACAAAAGTCCAGTAAGATAAAGATGTCTTCTGACATATTTTACAAATTGGCCCTATTCAAGAATGGTGTTATATGGCATTTTGAACACGTTGTATAAGGCGACGAGTTCTTAACTGCAGTCTGGGTCCATAGACCAAATCCCCATAATAAATTAAGGTGAGATAATATCAACGCTTCACATAACATTATTTTTATTTTTTCATTTATGAATTGACGAATTCTGTAAAGTATTTTAAGTCGGTAGAAACATGATCTGACAAGATGTATTACATGACCTTCAAATCTTAGCTGACTCTCCATCAACAAGCCTAAGTTTTTTGCTTCATTCACACTATCTATATTATGGCCAGAAACTTCAACACATGTGCCACTAGATTTACATTTCAGGATCTGCTTTGTTGACCCGAGAATCATGTATTTAGATTTAAGTGGATTAAGTACCAAACCATTTCTGAGAGCCCATTTAACAATATTACTCAAGTCATTATTTAATAGAGCCAGAGCTGATTTAAAATTATTTGGATGTACGGATATACAGGATGGATTTTTGAGATGGGATTTAAACCTTTCGTATACTTAATTCACCTGCTTAATTCACCTAGGTGCATTAAGTCAACCAAATAGTATACCTTATTCACCCAGGTGAATTAAATCTACAATATATTTTGCTTACATTCTGAACGTGACTTTGTACTCGCAGTCAAACTTATTAACTGTTATTGTAATTGTAAGTGTAACAAATAAATTTAAAAAAATATATATATATTACGATAAAGGTAAAGGAAAAGTGATTTTTTTTATTATTTTATTAGGTACCTACTAAAAACACTTAACGGTCGATTGTAACTTTTTTTATTTTCGATTGATAGCTGGTATTTTAGAGATGTGTTTTAGAATTTTGTTATTATGTGGATATTTAAAAAACATACAATTTCTTATATGTACAAAATAATATCCTTACATATTATAAAACAAAGTCCCCCACCGCGTCTGTCTGTCTGTTCACCACTCGATAGCGTGATTCTCGAGGAAGATTTTAGTATATAATTTATTGTCATTCCTAATATTGTCATTCCTAATAAGTTTGACGATTTCATATTAGCCGGCTATAATTGTATCGTAAAGGGCTGTTATTATCACTTTCGTGAATGCTTAAGACGAAAAGGTAAAGCCTTGAATATTGATAAATCTAAAAATAATCACCGATGTATTTATCTGTGCTCTAACTTGGCATGACTACCAGAACAACAAATTATTGAAGGATGGAACTATATTGTACAACAATACACAAATCGTAAGGAAGTACAATCCTTTCTCAATTATTTTAAGATCTACTGGATGAAATCCGACTTTATAAAGATAAGGTGTGTCTTTGGTGAATGACACCGAACAAATAACAATATTGAGGGGTGGCACCGGCACCTTTCGTTAAATAACCGCTTTCGACGAAACAATCAAAATTTACTTCAAGTACTAAATGCTTTTAAAAGAGATGCAAATATGATACGCAATCCTAGAAAACGCAAGCAAACTCATTTACGAAACAGATTTACGATGAAATCATTCAAAAGGCTCAGATAAGTTTATTGGATGAGAGCATTACAGTGGGACATTTTTAGAAATGTTGCGTTAAAGAAATCCTTTTATTACTAGTGTTGATAAAGATAATAAAAAAAATATTAGGAAGTTTATTTTGACACCATTTCCCAATGTCTTAGGTATACTTATTGAACACAGGTGAATAAAAATATACTCGTAGATTTAATGCACCTGTGTGAATAAAGAATAGTATTTGGTAGATTAAATTCACCTGGGTGAATAAAGAATATTTATTCGGTAGCCTTAATGCACCCAGGTGAATAAAAGTTCTATTTGGTAGATTTAATTCACCTGGGTGAATAAGGTATACTATTTGGTTGACTTAATGCACCTAGGTGAATTAAGCAGGTGAATTAAGTCTACGAAAGGGATTTAAAGGGCAGGTACATTAACCGTTATAGTTACAAGAAAACATTGTTAGGCAGCTATCCATAACGTTTTAAGATATTCTGATCTCCATTCACAGATTTTGGAAAAAAGTTACAGTCAACAAAAAAAATGCTGAGATAGCAAAAAAAAATTTTTTATGCCTATCGATCCTATTTCATGTAGGGATCAAAAGACTCTATGGGACTATTTAAGGTATGAGTACTAGAAACGACAGAAATCGCCAAAAACATTTCCCATACATTCTGTATATATTTGAACATCATCAGTATATAAATAACTAGTTTTCCGCTCGCCACTTCGTCCACGTTATTTTTGTTTTCCCGTAGGAATTTTATATCTTCCCGTAGGAAAATTACCCTATGTCCTTCCCCTGGTCTCGAAGTATCCCTATACCAACTTTCATCAAAATCGGTTCAGTAGTTTCGAAGCCTATTTAATACAAACAAACAAACAATCAAATCTTTCCTCTTTATAATATTAGTATAGATAAAAAATAGTTGGAATTTTTGATTACTTTAATTATATCTGCACTGTATTTAATATAGATTAATAGACCTAGAATAGAACCCAGCAGGACTCCTCGCCGAAGCAGCCGAAACGATGAGTAAGAGACGGAACTATCATTATTAACAAGCTTAACGGCTTGACTACGTTCATTGAGGTAACTCCTAAACCATTTTAGTGCCGCCGGGTCAAGTCAGAAATATTGTAGTTTAGCCAATAAAAGAGGGATGTTGATGCAGTCGAACGCACGGGAAAAATCAAGCAACACGAGACAAGTGCCATTACTAGAATCCTGCTGTGCAATAACATCATCTACAACGTCCAACAGAGCGGTTACTGTGTCTAAACCCCTACGAAACTCAGACTGAACAGATAGTAAAATATTGTTTTTTTCTACGGCGTTTGACACCCGTCCAGTAATTATTGACTTATTTATGAGTAAGCTTCAGCTCACAATTTTAGTTCAATTATTTTTTGAATCGTTTAAATACCTTTTTTTAAAATCTTGTTGTAAAAGCGAATACCCTACTCTATGATATGAAGCCTCGTAGGATAATAAGGTACGTAGTTTATTCTTACTTCGTAAATTTAAATCGTGGCAGTCGCAATTTGTTCATCCAGCTCAAGATGTTTCTTTACATACCGTGTTGACGAGCTTCAACTCTATTGATCTCTTTCTACCCAACTGCCAAAGAAGGATGTTTTTGTACTTTGTAAGGCCAGTATAGAGTTCACTGGCTGCTGTTAATACATAGGTATAGTTATCGACATATCAGTTTCGTTCGGACTGGGTAAGTCTTCGGTGGCTAAATTGATCATGGCGTCAACACGGTATATGTTGAAGAAGTAAATTCGAATCATGTCTGAGGTGCATCGTGTCCATCTCCCACCTAATTCACGTCCTCGATGTTCCTGTGTTTTACCAAAATCCCTTGATTTGTCCTTGTTCCATAAAAGTACCTATACTAGCTGTGACAGCTAACTACGTTTCGCTTTAATACAGCTCAATATTTAAAAATGCCTGGAGAGAGCCACCCTTATCATCTAGGTCACTATGTGTATAAAATATAGCCTATGACCTATTCTCAGACCTACCAAATAATATACACAAAAAAAATCATAAAAATCGGTTAAGTCGTTTCGGAGTAGTTCGATAACAAACACTGTGACTCGACATTTTTATATATCAGACTAGCTGTGCCCGCGAACCATAATAATTAAAAAACACCCTTATCCCTTAGGGGTATAAAAAATAGTTTACGATCTATTCTCAGACTTACCAAATATACCTACACAAAAATATCATAAAAATCGGTTAAGCCGTTTTATATCTATACAAATAAATAAAATTGAAGTGTCTGTTTGTATTGTCAAAATAACAAGTTTTTACTAAATGGGTATGAATGTACGGTCGCGGACAGAAAATGTTTACCACCTTAAGGATCACAATTGCATGCACACATTTAGGTCACAAATTCTAAATGTCTATTTCATAATAATTTGATGGACCATAGATTATCTTTTTTCTAATGATATGACAACCAATCGCTCTAGGACATGGACTGACTACTATCAAGGTTTGATATATTAAAAAAAAATGGCCCCACACTAGGATTTTCTCCTGTATCGTGGGTGCAATTACAAGATTGAAGCTCACATGCACATACGCTCAGACCGGGACGAATTTCTGTAGGCCATACAAAATATCTGTCCCGTGCGGGAATCGAACCCGCGACCCGTTGCGCAGTAGGCGATGACTAACCGTGTCGTCAAAAAAATATAGAAGACCTTTTTTGAAAAAACGAATATTTAAGTTTTTTAACTAAGAATATGAAGAAATAATAAAATGAAAACTTTCAAAAATCTTTATTTAATATCTAGTATAACCTCCCTCCGCAGCTATGGCGGCACGTAACGTAGCACAGTGTGATCTAAGAGCATGAGGGTTTCTTTTATTTTGATAGTCCCAGCGTTGAACCAAAGCCCCCATAAATTTTCAATAGGGTTAATCAGCAAACCAAGCGGGCCATTGAATGGGACGAATGTCACGGTGCAGATTGAACCACGCCATAGCATGGGCCGTGTGTATCCGTGCATTAACTTGAACGTAAGTAATGTGTGGGAATTCTGATGCAGGATACTCGTACACTACGCGAACAGTAGGCAGCATCACTTCTTCCTAAAGCGACACATAATTTTGGCAGTACCTATAGCCAGTTCTCCAACGCTCTCCGACGCCGTCGAGGCTTATCCACCCCCATAAGTTTACTGTTATGCCACCTGACTAGTTTTGAGGCACGATATGAGCTTCATCATACTGAGTTCTATTATAGCGCCATAAAGTTAATCTTCCGATTTGGCTTGATTTAAAAGTTTTTTCATCGGTAAATATAGTATTCGACCAATCAAAATCGAGATGTTGTCGCGCAGAGTTTAGCCGGGCTGTTTTGTGGTGAGGTTTCAGCTCCACTTTAACAGAATGGTGTCTGTGTAGTCCAGCACTGTGCAAAGCTCGTCCGCTCGTCCGAGCACTCACATCATAATTATAAAGCAGCAAAATAACTAGTTGGTGTGAAACCGTTCTTTTCGTAACGACGAATCATTTCTGTAATCAGTAAAATTTTGCTCATGTCCGAACGATGTCCAATCATTTTTGCTAAATGTCATGTCAACAAAAAAAGAAATAAGTTTCATAATCAAAAAGTGATAAATAATTCTCTTTGTCTTTCTCGATGCGTCATTTTGCATAATAACTTTTGAAAGGTAATAAGTAACTTGATATGACATTTTAGACTTAAGTGAAAAAAGTGTGTTAAAGAATCTAATTTCAAAACTGGTAAACATATTTTGACCGCGACCGTATATCGGGTACCAATAACAAAAACACAATTTAATAAATTTTTGTCTGTCTGTTTGTTCCCGCTAATCTCCGGAACGGCTGGACCGATTTTGACGGGACTTTCACTAATAGATAGTTAATTATATAAGGTATAACATAGGCTTTATCAAGATCCTAAAAAAAATTGCCTACAAAAATCAAAATGCTGCCGAAAGTTACTATTCCACGCGGACCAAGTCGCGGGCACAGCTAGTATTAGATAAATCTGGAAACTGTACGTACATATTATTTTAAAACATTGGTATTTTATTTTTTATACGCTACTAAGATGCAAATGTACCTTATAGTTATATTTATGTCCCCGGCTAGTCAGCTATCGTAATCTACTGTATGCTCTGCTACACTGCTAAGAACTGTATTTTTATACACAGAAAATAAATTAAAGATAAAAAATCTCCATCAAAATTCTAACGGCAACTACAAATACTCGTAATCTGTTTAAAAACGTTTTTTTTTCAGATCGTAGGCATTTAACTGAAAAATTTCGCAAAATTATTCGATTTAGGGTAAGTATTTAAATCGTGTTTTTAATCTCAACTTAAATCTTTTTCTTTCGAAAAGAAAATTATAGATTAAAAAAAGCAATAAAAAAGTAAAAAAAATAAACAAAAAAAAACAATTAAAAAACAAAATAATAGAAAAACAAAAAGACAGTGCTGTACATCAGATTTGAACCACTACCACACTGATTTAAAGATCTCATATTTTTGTGTAATGCGACATGCGTTAGATGAACGAAAAAATTCGAGACGATGTTAAAAAAGTTTCACTTTAAAATATTACAAGTGCCCATGAAAGTCTCCTTTCCAAAAATACCTTTATTCTAGAACTGCCCCCCGACCATGATCACTCAAGACAATATTAAAACCGCGCTGAGAGGAGGATGGCGCTATACGCAGCAAGAGCGGTATCTCTGTCTCAATATTGTTTTAACCTTACTATAAGCGATAACGGTAGGTTGGTCACGGTATCGTCTTTCCTGCGCAGAAATTTTAAATTAAACTTGGCAAAAATTGCGACCCACCTTAATGAACCTATGCTGAGAAGTCCAGTCATTACTAACTTTCCAGCTCTCAATTATTTTCATCGATAGTCGGATTCGGAGCTCGCTGACGCCGTAAAGAGATTCCCCCACCTTAAAAATGGCTGAGAAGCAGCTACCACTCGCCGCCACTCAGCCACCCCCTTTCGTCTAAATTCCATTCATTTCCATCAGTATCCGACGAGGGTCGAACGCGTTTGTGAAATTGAAAACACTCTTGATTAATGAGTGATTGAGTAATTGTTGATTATTATTGGCGACGTTTTCCGCGTCGTCGTTGAATTCAAAACAATCTACATTTAATTCATAATCGTTTCTGAGCTAATCCAACAAGTTAGATTGGATTAGCTAGAATAAAACAAAAACTAAAATAATTAGGTGGGTCCAAGACATCAGTCATCACACCACTCTTCTCATCAATCTAGAGCATTGATCAGACTCAAAAAGAAAATCATGGGACGAAGCGTATCCTGAGTAAATATATAAGTAGCGTTTATAATGATATGAGCGATTGCCTGTTTATAGATATTTCACCCGCCCCACGATTTCATTTCTGCATCCGATCAACGCCCCAGCTTTTCCTCCGACGCAATGGCGAAGGAAGTTTTCATTTTTTCTTTAGTAGCGTGCGCGGGCGACTCTCGCAGCTCAATTGTGGCTCGAACAACGCCAAAAATATAAAATGTATGAAAAATCATGTCCGCAGCTTGTGACGGCTACAAGTGGCCGTGTTTATGTGTTTCAAGTATACGGTAGCACTTATAGAGTAGTAGCTTATACCGGGTGTAACGGAATACCGAAATAATATTTAAGGTTGTTGATTAACAAAAAAAATGTTTTATGACTATTCTTTGTATTTTTTTTATTATATGCCTACTTTCGATTTAATACGCTTAACAGTTAAATCGAAAGTAGGCATATAATAAAAATACAAAGAATAGTCGTAAAGCATTTTTTTTGTTAATCATATCGGGTACCAATAACAAAAACACAATTATTTTTTTTTTGTCTGTCTGTCTGTTTGTTCCCGCTAATATCCGGGATGGCTGGACCGATTTTGACGGGACTTTCACTAATAGATAGCTAATTATATAAGGTATAACATAGGCTAATTTTTATCAAGATCGGTCCAGCCGTTACTATTCCACGCGGACGAAGTCGCGAGCACAGCTAGTAATAAATAAAAATGTTTTAGTGAGTTCGCACAGAGAACAAGTAAGTAAAACAACAATTTTCCTGCCACTCTGTTAAAAATCTGTAGCACCTAGAATGCTCAACAGAGGCCAGCCGCCCTAGACAAAAGCCACGCTAAATTTTCTGCAGTTGTTCCGCAAAAAAAATGTATGGAGTTGACATTAGCTCTAGAAAAAATGTCATAACCTACGAGTAAAGTCATTTCCATACATTTTTACTGCGGAACGACTGCGGAAAAATTTGCGTGTGGCATTTGTCTAGGGGGGCTGTTTCGCAGGCAAATATAATTAAGTAGGTAAAATGTTATATTGTTTTATGACTCTGTGATGTATTGACAGTTACATAATTTCATTTTAGAACATTAAGGATGGTTTCAGACATTTTCTTTATTATCGCTGAAACAGACTACAGTCATACACGCTATATTAAATGGGTATTTATATATATATTTAAACAAACAGATAATAAAGGGCTTCCAATTTGCAGTTACCTAAATCACAATGTCAGAGGCTTTATTTGTATTTTCTGATGAGTCGGTTTCATAGACATGTGTTTACTTTATCCAATAATAATTAAGGCCATTGATATCTTGCCTCTTACCTATCATCACAGCTAATGCTAAAAACAAAAACATGCTGATCTGCGTAATAATATAATACCTACAATGGCACAAAATCTTTACTGCTTTGAAATTAATAATAAAAAATGTGTAAGAGGCGCCACAGCACCACTCCAATAGTGAAAAAACCTCCGCCAGTCGACCAAGGAACATGCTTTAGGACCTCCCTCTCCCTTCCGACCCCATCTTACCAGCGAACGATCTTCTTCCCCCGCCTTCCAACCCACACCGCACTCGTAGAGCAAGTCTACGAAGACGGTCTTCATACTATGCGATGAACCAGGTACAGCTACGCCCCCCACTACACGACGAACCATTAATTAAAGGCGCGCTTAAGTTGCGCCGCTCCCAGACCCGGCTTGGAACCTATGATGACTCTACTCCAGCAGGCAAGGTGTACCAATGAGGTTTGAGGACCCACTAAAGTTATCGCTTTCTTATAGATAATTAAGATGAAGCTGTAAAGGCCATCTGCTGCCAACAGCGTAAGCAGGTGGTCTCTCAAAAAAAAAATGACGGGTTGCACTCCGGGAGTGCCGGCAGAAGTGAAAACTTAAGTATTAACGTTGTGCGTTTTGGATATTTTGGAATGGTTATGGAATAATTTTGCACGAATTGCTTTAATTATCAGAATAAAAGTACTATCTTTTATGTGGTAGAATACAATATTTATTTATTGCGCTATCGTACACAAACATGACAATTTATATTACATTAAAAAGTTTATCCCTCAGAAAAATCAACTTCCTGTTGTAACGTTGTGCGTACATAATTATATAACTAGTAATAATGAATCAAAATATTTACAATTAAATTAAAAATATGATCAAAACAGACATTAATATACTACTTAAAAACGTCATTTTATAACAAATAAATAATATTTAATTTATACTAACTTACCTAATTAATATTTACAACAAAATCAAATAAAAGCACAATTTAGATTTTTCCTAACAAAGTAAATAAATTGATTAAAACTGTCTCAAGTGACGTGTGACTTCCAGTACTTTTGCCAGCCGCTATTGTTCTCGGCCGGCTTACGTGGACCCCTCACCGCACCTCGACAGTTCCTGCGGCCATTTCAATTTTAATTGGCTACTCTCCATCCGTCTTGCGAATTTTCGATCAGGGTCACGTGTCCTGACGCGAGTTTAACATTTTTTACCCATTACAAAAAAAGTGTACAACGCCGCTAAAGAAGACTTCAAAAACGTTAGACTAGTTTGCTCAGAGACCGTCGTACATACGGTACGATTGTAGGGTGTTCAGTGGGATTTGTGGTTAGATTGGTGTTTGGTCATGTCGGAACATGCGCAATACTTGATTGAAGAAACTGTTTGGCTTAGAATATTTGTAACGAGCTTTCCGCTCGCGGCTTCGCCCGCGTTATTATTGTTTTCCCGTGGGAATTTATATTTTCCCGTAGGAAAAATAATTTTGTAGCCTATTTAAGCCCGCATAATAAATTTGAAAGAAATTGGAGCAAATTTTAAATATTTTCCATAGACACTTTCAGTTGTACCCTAAGGGGGTGAATTCCAATAAACCATGAAACACGTGTTCAATGAAATATTTTTAAGAACATGAATCTCAAGTTTTATCAAAATCGTTGCTACTTTAAAGATTTTTCCATACAAACTTGCAACCCCTATTTCATCCCTTTAGGGTTAATTTTTTTTTAAATACCTTCTTAGTATACGTCCGCATTTTGAATTATACAACTGTCCAAATTTCATGTTTGTACTATTAGCGGTTACGGCTGTGCGTGTGTCTAAAGATGGGAACATCTCATTCAACGTGTCCCAAAATTCTACGATAAGCGGGCACCAGTAGGTAGGCCTGCTCATGAATCCTCGAGAAAAAAACAGAAAAAAAATATTTCTCAATTTTTTTTGAATGTATAAAAAAAAATTGGAATCCTTTGAAATTTGACACCTCTTAAGATATTATTAACTACCATGACCACACTTTTTCAAATATTTCTGTTTTTTTTTGTATCAGCAACCTGCAAAAATAACCGAAGGATATGCTATATTTTAAAAACATAATATTTTTAATCACGGAATCTAGTAGGTATGCATGAAACGGAAAAGTTCGAGTTGTCAGGGGAACCTTCTTATCTTGAATAGACTATAGTACGAGAACCACGTTAATTGAATACAGAGCGGTGCACAGTAAACAAAGGAGCGGAGCGTACTGACTTGCTGAGAACAGCAATTTCTCTGCCTGCCCTACTGTTATTCAACAACGATCTTCTAACTCTCTCTCTCTCTAACTTATAAATTTTATTGACTGTGCACAAGTTCCATTCCAATTCCAAGAATTTGCAACAATAAACCTAATTTGTGCACATAGTAAAAGTGATTACTGTCAACAACAATATTTTATGAAATTCGGTTCTTGTTCAAAATAGTACGCATATTTTTTTGTCGCTAGTTTTCCTAGAGTATTATACCATTTTGGAATCTTGATTAGATGCGTAAACTTTTTAAAAAACTTGCCATAGTAGTGTCCATACTTTTTTTTACACCACGATGAGTGAAAGTGGACTGAAAATAAAAATCTTTCATAAGTTTTAGAAAAACAATAATTTTGATTGATTTTTGTGTAAAAATTACACGCATTCAAGGATTTTTAAGGCTTGTGGTGGATAGCCGTGCTGCTTAGGTTGCTGATACAAAAAAATCAGAAATATTTGAACAATTGTGGTCATGGTAGTTAAAAATATCTTAAGAGGTGTCAAATTTTAAAGGATTCCAATTTTTTTTGTACATTCAAAAAAAATTGAGAAATATTTTTTTCTATTTTTTTCTCGAGGAGTCATGAGCAATCCTACCTACTGGTGCCCGCTTATCGTTGAATTTTGAGACACGCTGTATATATACTATAGATTGTGAAAAATTTAACTCAGTGTATGTTTGATTTTTTTTACCAATATTGCCTAGTTGACGTTCGACATGACGACATATCACCAACTAAATAGTATGACATGACATGCATGCAGTGCTCACTTCTACGCTGGCGGGCTGGTAAGCGTCAGTTTTTAGGTCTGCGATACACTATTGACTGGCTGGTCCTTGGCTGGTCACAATCAAGGAAGGAATCCGTAGATCACGGTTGCCACTTAACATCAATAAGGCTGTAAAGTTGTTTGCTACCTATTGTGAGTCCCACCTGATCTCATTCCTGGTGCTTACGATCGGTTTGCATTAATATCCTTTCTATCTGTCTATTGTTTATTGGAGATAGAATTTTGACGTAATATGAATGGAGCTAATGTCAAATGCCTATCGCTAGTAACCAAATCTAAGATAGAATATTGTAACCGGCCGTTAGGCACTTCTGCACTTTAATTGGGGTGTAGTAGATATAAGTCATACGTATTAGTTGTGTGCTAGTTTAAGTAAATCATTGTGGTGGAGCAGTAATAAACGGGCCGTCGTCGTCTACTGATGGAATATTCTCAAAATACTTGCCTTTAGGCGAGACGAGTAAAAAAACTCAACGCCTCTAGAAATCGAAAACTCAATTCCGTACGCTAGATAGGTAACTGAAAAATACGCATATTACACGTGACAAGCCGAGTCTAGAGTGTCGCCTGCGTCTCGCTGTCATTGTCAGTGCCGCCCGCGCCCGCCCAAGCAAATCTAACATACGCATGTCGCTCCGTCCCTCAGTGTTGAATTAAATAAAAATCATTTTTAGTTTAGCTTGGTAGCAACAAATTTGTTTTGTTGAATAAGCTTTAATCACTGCTAAAGCTTATTTAACAAAATTTATCTAAATACGTTACTGGTAATTTCGTTGATATCATTTTACTCATTATTTAATATTCAATTAAATACTGTTGTATATGGCACGTTAAACAATGGGTCCTGTGCCTAATTTTGACCCGATCGTATCGGCTAACCGTCCCATTGGACTAAGCGAGCGACGGAACAGGCTGCACTTGCGTTTGCGCAGTCAAATGCTCTAAGGCAGTCACTTGTGCACTATAATATCTCCAGCGCAGATGGCTAGTCTCTGTCACAGAATAATTAATAGTACTGAAGTATCTCTGTTAAGTTTGACCGCCGTGGTCAAATATCGGTTAGGAGGACATTATTGTGAATCTAATGTTTGTTATAGGACAATCGTTTATAAGTTCCATAAGTTTCTAACAGATTGCTGTGTGAGTTAATTTATCGACACAATACGAACTCTGGTAGAGGGCGTTGTGTATCAATTTCTTCATGCTCAATTCCTTTGAGATATTAGTATGACATTGATCCGACATTTATTTATTACAAGCTTTAATTTACTTTCACCTGGGGGTATATTATGACGTCTTAATTCCAGGCAGTTTTCTGAATTGTTATAATGCTATTTCTTTCTCTTTGTATAATGAGTAAAAGAAAGGCACTGATAGCAATTCAGAAAACTGACTGGAATTAAGATGTCATAATACACGCCCTGTCCGGAGTCTGCAATGAAATCTTGCAAGTTAAATTTGACCCACTTCCGGGGGTTAGTCCAACTAGTTATAATATTAGTTATACGATATAACAAAATGGACAAAAAAATCCAATCTGTTATAGGTACTACTCAATATGCAAGAGGTCAGGATCTTGAGGATGTCCTTCGGCTGGTATCGGTAACGAGCACCCTAGTGGTCAACCGAATTGCCATGCTGGGACTGCGGGTGGCGCTATCCAAAACGGAGGCCCTCGTGTTTTATGGCCGCCGGCGGAGACCCCCTGCGGGTACTACCATAGTGGTGGATGGCGAGACCGTCCCTCTGAAGCCCCATCTGAAATATCTAGGGCTTATTATTGATGGTAGATGGGGCTTCGAGGAACATTTTCGGCGATTAGAGCCCAAGTTGCTGGGTACGGCAGACGCCCTGGGGAGACTCCTCCCAAATGTGAGAGGACCGAGCGCCAGCTGCCGCCAACTGTATGCGGGAATCGTACGCAGCATGGCACTGTACGGTGCGCCAGTTTGGGCCGACGCCCTCAGCGCGCGCGCCATTGCCTCACTGCGCCGAGCGCAACGCGCCATGGCTCTGAGGGCTGTTCGTGGATACCGTACAGTGTCCCATACGGTAGCCTGCATTCTTGCTGGTACCCCACCATGGGAGCTGGTTGCCCACGTTTTGGTGGCGGCATACCAGCTGCTGTTACAAAAACTCTATTACGAGTAGAAATCTGTAACGAACCCCTGGGATTGGACCGCAGGAGAAATACGTAGAATTTGTTGATTCAAAAAAAAGAACCAAGAAATGCCAATGAGAAACTTTAATAATTTAGACAAATAAAAAAAATAAGATATGTATACTTATAAACATTTTAAAAAATACATGAGGGAAAAAATAAATCAAGGCGTTAATAGCTTCACTTACAGTCCGTTATTAACTTAGCAGTTGGAGAAGCGTTAAACAAGCATGCTGCTTTTCCTAAGCTCAATGGCTATCGTACATACATATGACTATGTAATTTAGAGCTAAAAAAAGTACACATTTTTAGGACTTACATAAATACAATGTACATTTAACTAAAATAGAACATATACTGCTGACACATCAAAATTGAAAGTAATTCTGCTCCTATAGGAATAAATTAACTTACTAGATAGAACAGACAAAGCTTGTACATGTATACATACATACAGTATTTACTTAGATCCGTAGCTTAAATGACTAACTCTGGGTAGACCTCAAGGTGATCATGAACTGGACTTACAATCTTGGTAATTTTATGTCTAACGTGGATTCAGAATGTAGGGGAGCAGGAACAAGGTATAATGGTTAAAGGCC
The DNA here is from genome assembly GCA_963935595.1 of Schoenobius gigantellus. Taxonomy (NCBI): domain Eukaryota; kingdom Metazoa; phylum Arthropoda; class Insecta; order Lepidoptera; family Crambidae; genus Schoenobius; species Schoenobius gigantellus. The sequence goes on from OZ012559.1 coordinate 25,578,977, forward strand.
CGACCTGTGGTGATGTTTGTATATGTACTACTGTCAAAATTGACTCATCACATAGCATACTTCCTTCTCCGCTCACGGACTCCAGTACCGCCCCAAACTAAAAACTGAAACCAAACAATTCAAGCATAAACATCAAACGTAAACCCAAACGAGCCTATCCAAATCTTCAATAGAACTACTTACCCCTATCCAAGGGTAAAAGATTTACGTAGTGCGACCTCAGTGCTCCAAAACGCAGGCGGCTAACAGCGACCTAGACTTTCGGTAGTAAAATTAACACAATTTCATTAATTTCTTTCACAAAAATCCTTAAATTCTCTCAACAAAATAATTAGTTTTCCAACGAAAAATCTGAAAACCCACTAAATCTCTCAATATCTTTTATCTGTCATCCGTCGCAAGCTCCTATGTCAACGGTAAGACAGCGAACAAAAAAGGTCAGAACAACAAACTAAAAAGAATATAGCAGACTTGCCATGTAGCGGCTTTAACGCTACAGTGATCCCCCCACTTAAACAAGAGAACGCCCTAAAGAATACAAAAGACAAAGGAACGCAAACACCGGCGAAAAACTTAGTCATACATAAGAAACGAAATCCATTCGTGCCTCAAAAAACATTCACCACCTAAACATCAAGAAAAGCAAATCTTTAAGAAAAATAAAAAAGGTTAACACAAATTTAAAAAAACTATTCAGGTAAAGTGAAAATAAACAAACCTTTTAACAATTCTATACGGTAAAGGACATTTTTTTTAAAATTGAATATCGCAATGGAAACATAAGGAAACCACGTAACCAGGACGAAAATGATGTAAATGACGAAATCGACTTTGGTTTTCACAGTCGAACAGAAATGAAATCAAAGATAAGCACCTCAAGCCTAAAAATAAAAGGAACAACCTAACCAAGTATGCGAAAATTTAATACAACGGACAGACGCGTCTTTTAGAATTTAGAAAAACAATATTTTATTTTAATATATCCTTGACGTGGTATATACCAACATGCGGCGAATCCGCTTCCGCCAACTCATACACCTGCGGGGAAACCCGCCTGACTACTCGACATTGAATAAAACGAGGTGCAAATTTGCCACCTCTCTGTTCGTCTGTTGTTCCACGCTGGAAATTTCGACGCCAAACGACCTGGCCAGGGTGGAAACTAACTGACCTTCGGTTAGCGTTGAACCTATTTGCACTTTGATGGAAAGCCAACGTTAGAGAATCGGCAACCCTATCATAAACTTCATAAAGCGCATGTAGATTCGTTGCACGTTCAGCCCGACTGAATCCCATCTCTTGGTTCTCAATCTGACCGCCACCGCGATGACGTCCAATTTGCACCTCACGACCATACATTAGGAAATTTGGAGTATAGGAAGTCGCCAAATTAACACACGAGTTCAAATACAAAGCAACACGAGGAAGTTGCCTCGCCCAACTACGCCCATCGTCAACTACCAAAATACTCAATGTAGTTATAACCACCTGATTATACCTCTCAACGACATTCGCTTGTGGCGAATAGTATGGGGTGTAATACGGCCTCGGAATACCATATGTCGCCAGAAAACCGACAAACTGAGCGCTACGAAAAACGGTTGCGTTATCGCACAAAATGCCAGCCGGACTGCCGTAACGCATTATTACTTCAGTTTCGATGGCTGAAGAAATAGCACGAGCATTAACTCTCTTAACTGGAACTAACCAGACAAACTTCGTAAAAACGTCAACCATCGTAAGAATGTAGCGAAACCCGTTATACGCTTCCGAGAGAGGACCAATTAAATCAACAGAAACTAAATCTAATGGAGCCACTACTGACCTAGGGTAGAGTCGTTGACCACGTGGTGTCGAATTGGCTATTTTATAGGCCTTGCAAACCTGACACTCAGCAAGGTATCTCGTTATATCTCTGTACATGTATGGCCAGTAATATAAGTCTCTAGCTTTAAGGTATGTTTTCATAACACCCGGGTGAACGTTAGGGAAACAATTGTGGATTTCAGCTATTGCGTCTCTAATCCTTGAAGCTGGAACAATACGCCATGGATTAGGGACCAAAAGGTTTTCAACTGCCAGCTTACGCATCAAAACTCCATCACGAATAGCAAAAGCCGAAAACATTTGGGGGTTTTCATTTACCCCATTAAAAATTCGCTCGTACCACGGATCTCCGGTAGGTGTTGAACCACGTTCAAAAGATACTAAACTAACCTGAGCTCGAGACAATGCATCAGGAACGACGTTCAAGAGACCCTTCCTATGCTCAATTTCAAAATTGTACTGAGAAAGCAACATTGCCCAACGAGCCAGCCGCCCGGAAGGATTGTCAAGGGTCAATAACCATTTGAGGGCAATATGATCTGTGATGATTGTAAATTTTGTGCCATCTAAATACCCACGAAAATGCTTAACAGAATCCAAAACAGCAAGAAGTTCATGCTCGGTTGTAGCATAGTTACGTTCCGCTTTGGTAAACAAACGAGAATAGTACGCAATTGGGTGTTCCACACCATCAATCTCCTGAGCTAAAACAGATCCAAGACCAACCTGACTTGCATCACATTGAAGAATAAATGGCTTAGTGAAATCGGGACACGCCATCAAAGGTGCGCTTATCAAAGCCTCCTTCAGGTTGTTGAAAGCAGTGGCAGCATCCTGGTTCCAATCAATGGAATCCCGACCTTTCCTTTTACCTATCAAAGCTGTGAGCGGGGCAATAATCGAAGAAAACCCGTCAACAAAACGACGATAATACGAACACATGCCTATAAATGCACGCAATGACTTAGCTGTCGAGGGAGTCGGAAAATCTCTAACTGCCTCGAGTTTTCTTGGATCAGTTTGCAACCCACGTTCATTAACGATATAACCTAAATACTTCAATTCTGACTTACAAAATTCACATTTTTTAATATTTACGGTAAGTCCTGCCTGCTTCAACCTATCCCGAACCTTACTAATAAGCCGAAGATGACTGTCAAAATCGCGAGACACCAAGATCAAATCATCGACATACCCAAAGATGTAGTTGTCAGACTCAGGTGTATATTCGAAATTGACTATCATATCCGTAAGTCTCTGCATTTCAGACGCAGCGTTTGTCAAACCAAAAGGGAGACGAACGAATTCAAACAGACCCCTCTGCGGTACGATAAAAGCGGTCTTCTCACAACTTCCCTTGTCAGCCAAAGAAATCTGCCAAAACGCGCTCCTAAAATCGAGTGACGTCATAAATTTAGCCCCCCGTAAATTATCCAAAATGTCTTGAATGCGCGGAAGTGGATAAGAGTCGCGTACAGTCACACTATTCAGTTTCCTACTATCAACGCAGAATCGAATGCTGTTATCCTTCTTGGTAACCATTACCACCGGGCTCGCCCACGGTGAGCGTGAAGGTCGAATAACACCCATTTCAAGCATCTTGTCGATCTCCTCGTTTAGGATCCTAAGCTTGACGGGCGACAAAGGGTAGTAACGTTGACGGATTGGTGGTCCAATGGTTTCGATCTTATGGGAAAGCCAAGAAGTACAACCTAGTCCTATCTTGTCTGATGAAATTTCCTCGAATTCCCTAATAACGGACTGTAATCTTTGTTCTTGATCATCAGATAGTACCTCTCGTGAATGAATATAACGGACCTCACTAACCTGAAGAGCTTCATTTCGGTAGGTAGTATCTGGTATATAAAGTGTACCAGAAGACTCACATTTGAAGGCTTGACTTAAAATAGATGTTAATCCAAAAGAATTCCAAAACTCTATACCAAGAATAAATTGTGTTGGTAGTCCTTTGCCTACCAAACAGGGATGCTCAATAAACGAACCGTTAAAAAATATAGGGATATCAACAACACCTAAAATCTTAATAGGAGAATTATCAGCAGACACGACAGAGGGTCGGATGTCTGTGGAATAACAAATACCTAATTTGGACAACAATGCATCATCAATAAGAGACATTTGTGCCCCAGAATCAAGTAAAGCTTTAACACTAAAACCAGCTATAGAAATTTCAATATATAATCTATTGTCCGGGGATTTGTTAACAACCAGAGGCAACATTGCCGGACAAACCACTGCGCCTCTATTTAGTTTTTTGAAGAACTTGGTCTGCAATGGGGACAGTCTCGCGTGATTGCTCCTACGCGCTTACAGTTAAAACATACTGGTCCTGTGACATTGGGACACAAACGATAATGATGACCGGTTACGTTACACTTTAAACAAACCACAGCTTGGGTCTGAATTTCTGTGATATGAACCGGCTGTTTTCCTTGAAACGCTTCAAAATTCTTAGCAACCTCCAATAAACTGTCTAAATCTCCTACAATATTCGTTGCTAGACATGGGTGGTAACTCTCATGAAGTCCGTATTTGACAATCTTAAACAGGTCCTCATCATCAATAAGAGTGCACAGTTTAGAATTAAGGTCACGTATTTCAATCACAAAATCAACCACGCTTTGGTTACTTTTTTGACGAAGACCACGTAATTGCCGCTCTGTTTTAAAGTCAAAATCGACAATATCAAAAGTTTTAAAAAATGCTGTTTTTAACTCAGGATAAATTAATTTTGGGTGTCTTATCGAACGAAAATATTTTAGCGCGCTTCCGCTTAAAAGTTCATGAAAACGCTGCACTACGTAAGAGGGTGTGACGCCACGCGCTTGGCCCTCTTCTTCAATTCGGAGAAAAAATTCACGGACGCACGTTTTCCCTGAAAAAACTAAATTCCATTTAGCAAGGCATTCTTTTTTAGGCAGGACATAACTTGAGTTTACGCCCGGTTGTGAGAGATGAGCAGGTCCCGAAGAATACTCACGTTCTGCCTGTGGTTCCTCATCAAAAGAACTCGAACTCATAAATGGATTTGAGTTACAACGCGGTGTCGAGTGAAACGATGCTTCAGAACCTGGATATTCCATAATTAAATATTATACTAAATTTACTACTATATTACACAAACTATTAAACGCAAAGATGTAGGTTAGTCAAATGATAGATCGTTACAAGAAAAAAAATAACAAATCGAACAAAAATACACAAAAACAGACCGAGAAACGGTCTCCCTTCCACAACCACAAAAAAAATTAGTTCGGGCGCCAATTTGTTACAAAAACTCTATTACGAGTAGAAATCTGTAACGAACCCCTGGGATTGGACCGCAGGAGAAATACGTAGAATTTGTTGATTCAAAAAAAAGAACCAAGAAATGCCAATGAGAAGCTTTAATAATTTAGACAAATAAAAAAAATAAGATATGTATACTTATAAACATTTTAAAAAATACATGAGGGAAAAAATAAATCAAGGCGTTAATAGCTTCACTTACAGTCCGTTATTAACTTAGCAGTTGGAGAAGCGTTAAACAAGCATGCTGCTTTTCCTAAGCTCAATGGCTATCGTACATACATATGACTATGTAATTTAGAGCTAAAAAAAGTACACATTTTTAGGACTTACATAAATACAATGTACATTTAACTAAAATAGAACATATACTGCTGACACATCAAAATTGAAAGTAATTCTGCTCCTATAGGAATAAATTAACTTACTAGATAGAACAGACAAAGCTTGTACATGTATACATACATACAGTATTTACTTAGATCCGTAGCTTAAATGACTAACTCTGGGTAGACCTCAAGGTGATCATGAACTGGACTTACAATCTTGGTAATTTTATGTCTAACGTGGATTCAGAATGTAGGGGAGCAGGAACAAGGTATAATGGTTAAAGGCCCGACCTGTGGTGATGTTTGTATATGTACTACTGTCAAAATTGACTCATCACATAGCATACTTCCTTCTCCGCTCACGGACTCCAGTACCGCCCCAAACTAAAAACTGAAACCAAACAATTCAAGCATAAACATCAAACGTAAACCCAAACGAGCCTATCCAAATCTTCAATAGAACTACTTACCCCTATCCAAGGGTAAAAGATTTACGTAGTGCGACCTCAGTGCTCCAAAACGCAGGCGGCTAACAGCGACCTAGACTTTCGGTAGTAAAATTAACACAATTTCATTAATTTCTTTCACAAAAATCCTTAAATTCTCTCAACAAAATAATTAGTTTTCCAACGAAAAATCTGAAAACCCACTAAATCTCTCAATATCTTTTATCTGTCATCCGTCGCAAGCTCCTATGTCAACGGTAAGACAGCGAACAGAAAAGGTCAGAACAACAAACTAAAAAGAATATAGCAGACTTGCCATGTAGCGGCTTTAACGCTACACTGCGTAGTAGAGGGAGGATGGCGGCCCGTGAGGTGGCTACCGCCTTGGAGGACGCGCGGAATGAAATGTTCCGCCAGTGGTATGAGGAGCTCGAAGGGATAAGCGGGTCGGCCTCCGGTACTCTTACGAGGACCGTTGAGGCCATTAGACCCCTCCTTACCACTTGGTCGAACAGACGGCACGGGACGCTCTCCTATCACCTGGTGCAGATATTGAGTGGCCACGGTTCGTTTGGCCACTATCTGCACCGAATAGGTCGGGAGACGACGCCCCGCTGTCATCATTGTGACGCCGATGATGACGACGCCCAACACACTCTAGCAGTGTGCCCTGCGTTCGTCGAACAGCGACGCGCCCTAGTCGAGGTGGCTGGTGAAAACCTTTCCCTCCAAGCGGTCGTTCAGGCCATGCTGGAGAGTGAGCGCTCGTGGGATGTTGTAAACTCTTTCTGCGTCGATGTCATGACGCAGAAGGAGGTGGCGGAACGAGCCCGGGAGGATGATCCACGGGCTGATCCATGCCGCCGTAGGAGGGTAGGACGGAGAAGACGGCAATTTGCACGCCTTCTTCCTCCTGACGGCAACCAGCGGGACCCGAGCCTGGGAAGCCCGAGTCCTGCATTGCACCGGTTGCCGCCAGTTATCGATCCCCTGGATGCCCCAGGAGATCGTCGGCCCCATTCCGGTGGGGTAAGAGGGACTCGCTCAGAGCGAACAAACGCCGACGAGGTCGTGGAAGTATTCATTCGAGTTCCCATGACCTCGTCAGGTTGTGACACGTCCCTCCTCGGCGTATCTTCTTCATCTGACGATGGGGAAGATGCGGCGGTGATGGACGTGCTCGCGCCAAGGCATCTGTGAGGGGCATCGGTGGGTTTTAGTCGGTAGGCTGCGGTTTCTGGCTGACACCCTGCCCCCAGGGACCGCGGAGAGTCCGACATAACCTTGCGTCTTCCCAGGCGCAAGGTATGCGTAAAGCATTTCCCACCGTTAAAAAAAAAAAAAAAAAAAAAAAGGTACTACTCAATATAACTATTTGGATACGAATAAATTCGGTCTCATTGGTCCATCTAGGTCTCCGATTTAACTGAAATTTCGCAGTCATACGTATATCTCGTGACAGTGTAATATTACGATGATATAAAAGCTTGTATTTAAAAAAGTTTTATTTTAAATAATTTACTTGTTTTTAAACTATGTTAGATTACATGCTATATCTACTGAGCAGCAACGCGTTGCGCGGTCGGCTATAGTTATGTAAAAATTTAAGACGGTCATTCGGATTTGAAAAAGTATAAATAGGAAGGATTTTGACATATTAATTGAACGTATAAACATGTGTACTGTGTAGTAGCTTTGACAACACCCAACAATTACAAACAAAATACTTAAAACAAAAGCTTTGGTTCGATGACCCCAAACAAACGCAGGTACGATACCTAAACACCTCTCAATTTAATATTTACCTTAACTAATGTTTCGAATGAATGAAACACTATAATAATATAACAAGAACGTAGGTCTCCAGAGAACCTCGTTTAGAGGCAATATTGCTCGTGGCCCAAAACTGAATGAAACATATCGTAATTGCTCCATTAAGTGAGCGTTCAGTATGAAAATGGCAAACACATTGATTTATTTACATGAATAACCCCGTAGGCACAACAATAATCTTGTCCTTTTCGGGTCATATCTATTTTTAACTAGCTGTGCCCGCGAAATTCGTTTCGAATTACGATAGATTTCCCGTCATATTTTTCCCGTGGTATTCATTTTTCCCGTGGGAAACATAGCCTATGTTACTCACGAAGGATGTAGCTTTCTAATGGTGAAAAAATTTTTTAAAATCGGCCCAATTTTCCCATAGGAAGGATATATTTTCCCGCGGTAAAAATTATAATATAGCCTATAACCATCAGGGACAATGTAGCATTCTAATGGTAAAAGAGTTTCTCAATTCGAACCAGTAGTTTCTGAGATTTGCGCTTACCAACACATTTTGCGATTCATTTTTATATATAAGATTTGCATTGATATTGTATATCGATATTCAGCTAAGATCATTTATTTAATCTTTTTGCACAATTAAAAAACAATGTACAAATGGCGTACTTAATGCCATATGGCATTTTCTGCCAGTCAACCATTGGGTTCAACAGAGATTATATAGCGGTGAAATCTTATTAATGAATTTATCCCATGTTTAAATATAGGTACTATATTATATATCGACATTATACTAATTTAAATAAATTATAAAAATAACATAGGTTATTACTACAATAATGCCTACATTTCCTAGAATGTTTGAGAAAAGATATTAAAACGAGCCATTTTGCCTAGGTACACATAGTACCGAGGTTCAACAGGTTCCCCTACTACGAGTAGTTATAGTACAGTATAAATAAACTTAGGTACTAAATGCTCAAAGCTATAAATTAAAACAAACTAAATACACTTGTAGTGGTGTTCCTGTGCCACAAGTGGATCACGTCAAGTACCTCGGCTTCACTGTGGACTCCGGCCTGACCTGGCGACCTCACATCGCCGCTTTGTGTGAGCGCTTGTCCTCTGCATGTTTTGCCCTCTCAAGGCTCAGGCCGAGTCTGAGTGATGAGAACATGTTGAAGGCGTACTATGGCTATTTCCAGTCCATCCTCACTTACAGAATTGAGATGTGGGGTGATTCCGCTGACCGGCTTGCGCCCTTTATTAGGCAGAAATGTGCTGTCCGTATCATAGCCCAAGTGCCTCCTGACACACCAGCTCAGGAGCTATTCAAAAAGCATAAAATACTAACAACACCGTGCTTATATTTGTTAGAAGTTGCTGAATACGCAAGACAACATCTAAATGATTTCGAAACAAATGGCGACCGGGGTGCATCCATCACCAGGCAACGATGGCTCACTTGCTCATCAGCCGCAGGAGAAAGCCGACCTCCTGGCAAAACTCTTTGCGGCTCATTCCCGTGTCGATGACTGTGGTACACAACCTCCGAAACTGTCCCATTGTGGCAGCACCATGCCCGATATCCGTATCAGACAGCGTGATGTGCGGGCGGAGCTCCAGTCGATCGATACTCGAAAAGCAAGTGGACCAGACGGCATTCCTGCGATTGTTCTTAAGAAGTGTGCAGCGGAGTTGACTCCGGTCCTTACGCGTCTATACCGTCTGTCGTTCTCTGCTGGTTGTGTGCCGAAATCTTGGAAAGAGGCCAATGTCTAGCCGGTTCCCAAAAAGGGAGATCGTTCTGATCCGGCTAACTATCGCCCTATAGCCGTCACTTCCATTTTGTGTAAAATCATGGAGAGGATCCTTAATACACAGCTGATCCGTTACCTGGAAGGTCACTCGTTACTTAATGACCGACAGTATGGGTTTCGTCCTAAACGGTCAACAGGTGACCTTCTAGCGTTCCTTTTGCACAAATGGGGTGAATCTATCGATAAGCGCGGCGAATCGGTGGCTATTAGTCTCGACATCGCCAAAGCTTTTGATAGAGTCTGGCACAAGGCTCTTCTTTCCAAGCTTCCGGCATACGGATTACCCGCGCAGTTCTGTACGTGGATTGCCAGCTTCCTCCACGAGCGTAGAATTCGCGTTGTCGTTGACGGCTGCGCTTCGCGGTTCGTGGCAGTGAACGCTGGTGTTCCGCAAGGCTCCGTTCTATCCCCCACATTGTTTCTTCTGCATATCAATGATATGCTTTCCTTGGGAGCTATACATTGCTATGCAGACGACAGTACAGTGCATGGGGGATATCACGGAGCCTCGGGGGCTGCTCGTGGTGATATTGGTAGGGAAAGGCAGAATCTTATCATTGAGCTCAACAGGACGCTGGACCTCGTCTCCGAATGGGGCTCCAACAATCTTGTTGAGTTCAATGCTAAGAAAACACAGGTGTGCGTGTTCTCGGCGAAAAGGTCACCTTTCCTCCCCCTTCCTTCTCTTCAGGGCACAACCCTTCACACACAGAGCAACATCACCTTGCTCGGAATGAACATTCGCTGCGATCTGAACCCCAGAGACTACATCGAATCCGTCATAACTACTGCCTCACGGAAACTCGGTGTCCTGAACAAGGTGCGTAGGTATTTTGCGCCGGACCAACTATGCTTGTTGTATAAAACTCAGGTTAGGTCTTGCGTGGAATATTGCTCGCACCTTTGGGACGGCTCCGCTCAGTACCTCCTCGATGCTCTGGACAGATTGCAGCGTCGCGCTATTCGCATAATTGGCGATGTAGAGGCAACTAACACCCTCGAGCCTCTACAACTTCGTCGTGACATCGCCTCTCTTAGCGCCTTTTACCGAATGTTCCATGGGGAATGCTCTGAGGAGCTCTTTAACCTTATCCCTCCCTCTCCATTCCTTAACAGAAACACGCGTAAGGGCCTTCGGAGTCATCCGTACACTGTGTCCTCCTTTTCACACCGTACCAAGAAATTCCAAGATTCCTTCTTCTGTCGTTCATCCCACACTTGGAATTCTCTACCTGCGCACGTGTTTCCTCCATCCTACAACATGGGTTCCTTCAAAAGAGGCGTGAAAAAGCATCTTTTGGGCCGGCAAGGGGCGGGCAGGTAGGAGAGTGGATGTCGTCCCTACTCTATCTGTCAACTCATTTGGGCCTCTTTCACCGCTTAACATCAGGCGGGAGGAGGTCATTTGCCGGGCCATCCATAAAAAAAAAAAAAAAAAAAAAAAAAACGTCACCTGCTGTACGTTCCTCGTGCTAAGGTAAAGAAAGAATTATGGCCGTGGTCGCTGCTAGAGTGTACAATGTCGTGCCAGCCACCATCAAAGCTGCACCAAGTGACAAACTATTTAAAAAAAAACTCAAAGCACACTTTTCCTCTAAAGCCTACTACACTATTGAAGACTTTTTCAATGATAACAAACCACTGACCCAACGTAACCCATAGCTGTAATTTTAATAATAATATATTATTAATATGCATAAATTATAGTTTTAAGTATTACCTACTGCTCACATTCATCTACATCTCATTGTATAAGATAATAATTTATAATAATATTGTAATTTAATAATAAATAATTGAATAATAATCACATTAAAAATAATAAAAATGACTAATTTTAATATTAATGTAAGTAGTACTTATTACCATTAAATTTATAATGAGCAATTGTAAGTATCAACTGCCACCTACATCTGATTATATTATATACAATTATTTAGGATAATATTGTAATTTAATAATAAAATCAGGTCAAATGACCTGTATTTCCTTAAATATTAATAAACTGAATCTGAATCTGAAATCTGAAACATTAACAGTCTAAATAATCTATTAAAAAATTCTTTGAAACAACAATTCTTATTTGACAATGTAGTGGGTGGGCATGTATCTGACCTTTTCAACTAATAGAACTTTTAAAGGAATGAAATGTTTATATATAGTAACAATATAAAAGCAAATATAAAAAATTATGAAAATATACAGTTCATTTTTAAAGGGATAACAAATAATGTTCTCTTAGTCTATTTCAGGAGATAAAATAGAATATCCCGTACAAAACGCTTCAATTACATTCGTAAACTCTTTGATTCGTAACGATGAGGGAAAACTTAATAATAAGTCGATTATTGGTGATCTCGGAGTTTTAATAAGTGAAAATTGGTGATTAGAAGCGTTTTCCAGTTCGTTTCTAGAGGCGTTGAAAGGACAAGAACATAATGGAAGTGCGACACATGTCCCTGACCTTCTCCCCTTATAATCCCCCATTTGTTAATTACTCGCGGCATCATGCATAGTGGTCGTAGAGGCTTCGTACCTCCCGCCAATAAACATTAACACAGTCTAACCTTTTTTTTTTTTTTTTTTTTTTTTTTCTAGGGGAATGCGTGACTGCACCGTACTCGCCGTTGGCTAGACGACGAGCGTGTGTGGGGCTCTCCCGGCAGAGTGCCAGGCCTACCCACTAAACCCCTCGGTGTTCTTCCTGCCCTTTTGGACGCGCGGACTGTAGACACGTTATTTGTAACAATCACCCAGTGCGAAAATTATATTTTATCTATTTTTTTTTATTTCTTGTTTTACTTCGTATTTTCCATTTTTTTTTCATAAGCTTTTCGATTTTCTGTCTAATAAATTGTAGGACATATTTTGTTGTATCAAAATCTTAATAACGATGCATGGGAGTGATACAGTAACTCAAATAATGCTTTATTATTTGTTTCATGGACAGCCTGTATAATTTCCATGCAATGAATTTTTGAAGAACAATCTCTGTTTGTTAACTAGTGTCAAACAAAGTAAACTAAATATAATACTTAATCGTGCCATATTACTAAATATATGGGAGTGTTCCGTGTTTAATTTTCTGTTACTTTTTGTTTAATTTAAAAAATATTATGGGTTTCCTTGAACTTAATGATATTGGCGATGACTGTATTACACGAACAATGCCCATGTAATGTAATTATTTTATTGTTTTAGTCCCACTGATAGAACCACGGGTAAAATAAAATGCTCGGACCACGGGCAAAGAATGACCTCGCCTGGCCACTCTTAACTTTTGCACTGTGTAAAGGCATTCAGCAACAACAAGAATCAAATCCTGTTTGGGTAATCACTCTATTTCATTTAAATTAACTCGAGTATTCATCAAAAGCAACGCCCTTCATTCAATCCATCTAACACCGCACTGAAATATATGCAAATTGACGTGGAATTGGCCTATGGAAATTGCCGCCAGAAACATCTGAGTCGTGAGTGTACAAACAATTATCGATATAGCAATAATTTCGTATGCGTCGAACCAAATCTGAACATATATAGCTATTCATTTGTTATTCTTTAGCGTAGTAACTATACTCAAATTTTTTTACAAAAATAAGACCGACTTCAAAGACACCAAAAACTCATAAAAAATATAAGAATATACTTACAACTTCACATTTATACATATATTGAAGTTGGTGCCTTTTAACTACATTGATTTTAGTTGTTTTTAGGGTTTCGTAGCCAAATGGCAAAAAACGGAACCCTTATGGATTCGTCATGTCTGTCTGTCCATCCGTATGTCACAGCCACTTTTTTCCGAAACTATAAGAACTATACTGTTGAAACTTGGTAAGTAGATGTATTCTGTGAACCACATTAAGATTTTCACACAAAAATAGAAAAAAAAACAATAAAGTTTGGGGGTTCCCCATACTAAGAACTGAAGCTCAAAAATACGTGTGGGGTATCTATGGATAGGTCTTAAAAAAGATTATTGAGGTTTATAATATCATTGTTTTCTAAACTGAATAGTTTGCGCGAGAGACACTTCCAAAGTGGTAAAATATGTGCCCACTCCCCCCGTAGCATCTAAAATAAAATGAAAAACTAAAAAAATATATGATGTAGGTACATTACCATGCAAACTTTCACCGAAAATTGGTTTGAACGAGATCTAGTAAGTAGTTTTTTAATACGTCGTAAATCGTAAACCGCAATTTACCTTTCATTTAATCAACTCAAATATAAAAAAAAAACATTTTATTTCATAAACATTTTATATGGGCTCGCATGTAGTTAGATCTAAATCCCATCATTTACGTACCTAATTATAATGTTTACTTATCAATAACTTAATTTAAAAATACACTATTATTAAAACATCGATCAAAGTTACAACGAACTAAAAGAACTTTTATATTACGTTACTTGCTGCTACGGAACCCTTCATGGGCGAGTCCGACTCGCACTTGGCCGGTTTTTTTATTTTGTTTGTTATTTTACTTTAGCTCCATTGTATCTTAAAATATGGGTTTTGTGCCTGAATTAAACATTTTTTTTTGTATTTATTTTATCTTTTTTACGACTTTCCAAGTAATATGAAACTGTGATGTTGCATGTATTCTTATATTATTTTTTAAACAAATATATTTCAATCTTTTTAGAAAATATAATACATGCCTATTAGAATTTGACCAAATACAAACACAAGAATAACTTAAAATAAAACGTCTTGCGCTCTAAACAGTATTGGAAGATTTTTTCCCGAACTTCTATCGACCTTATTGTTTATGAGTTATACTTTCCTTTACCAGCTCACCTAAATCACTTGAAATAATAGAACTACGCATCAAAAAGTTCCTATTATATTGAAAAAACTATCCCTTAACTCCTAACCTACCAGAAGCCTTCCATCAACAGCTCAGTATCATAATATGATGACTACTCGACCAGATGCAATTACCTGAATATCTAGAGAAAAAACATGAAACACGTTAGACGTGCCTATGAAATTTAAAGGTTTCCCTCGATTCGCCTGGGATCCCATCATCAGATCATGACTTGGTGACAATGTGACGACCTCGGAAGTATACTCTTTCGACTACAAAAAGAATTTTGAAATACAAATGTAATCGGTGTAATCGGTGAACATACATAAAAAAATATATTACAAAAAATAAAAACAGACTTTAAAAACACTGAAAAGTTTAAAATAATATAAGAATAGGTACAGACAACATCACACTTCTATATTGAAGTCGGTGGCAAACGATGATCCCCTAAAAAGTCTTAAAATTTGTCACCGACTTCAATAAGTGTGACGTTGTCTGTACCTATTCGTATATTATTTTAAACTTTTCAGTGTTTTGAAGTCGGTTTTTATTTTTTTCTTAATATTTTTAACTTTTTAATGAATGAAATCTTTTTAGTTAAAGGAATCCTAATTTAAAAATGTTCATGAGATCCCATCATCAGATCCTGACTTTAGTGATCTTGGGAACACCCCAGGAGTAGACTTTATCGAATACAAAAGGAGGAGTAATCGCGTAACATACACACAAAATACGTTGGACACACCTAAAACTTTATGGGTTTCCCTTGATTTTAATGGGATCCAATCATCAGATCCTAACTTTGGTGACTATGGGACCACTCTTGGAGTATCCTCTATCGAATACAAAAATCGGATCATAAACGACGAAGTTATCCGCGAACAAACATAAAAAAAGCATACACCTATACGGTCGAATTGAGAAACCTCCTCCTTTTTAGAAGTCGGTTAAAAAATAGATACAGTCGAAGAACCTCCTCCTTTTTCGGAGTCGGTTGAAAACAAAGTTTCAAGCCTGTTCAGTTCACGGGATGATAAGTGACTTAAGTCACTTGACATGTCTTGTTAATCACCGATAACCTCTCTATAGCAAATAAAAATAATGATGAACAAAGAGGAAATATCTCTTTACACAGATTGCATTACATATTGTTACCGTTATAAAAGGTTGTATTATGTCAAAGTAATCAATTTGAAAACTCTTCATTGCGCCACTGTACATTTCCATCGCGAGCAGGGATTAAGCCTACAGATATAGCTAGTAAATGTAAAGGTGAAAAAGTCATGTTTAAAAATAAATAATGTCTAATTAGTCTTTTTTTATACCACTAGGGTGGCAAACAAACAAGTGTATACGTCGCTGTCATTAATCTGTATAAATAAAAAAGGATTGCTATGTTAGGTAGGTACAGTCGACTATAAAAATATCGATATGATCAAAGTTACAAAAATATGTACCTATACATTTATTTATTAACTTAACATTAGGGTAGAGTTGGTAGAGTATACCTACATATTTTTGTAACTATGACCGTATCGATATTTTTGTATTCGACTGTACTAAGCGCAATGTACGAGAACATTTGGACACATTCAGGCGAATATTTATTGTATTCTGGTTCGTATGAAGATTAAAACTAGTTAAAACGCCTGGAAAACGCTGAAGCACATTTTTTCCAAACCGGTCCTGTGCCAATTCACACAGATATTAACGTTAAGCACGTCAATCGTAAACAAGAGTTTTTGAGAAAACTACGTCTGTCGGAACAGCTTGTATTGAAATAAACTAGAATTCCATGAGAATACATTTTTTTTATTGAAAACGAATTGTTATCATCGGCACAGTCGGCGCGTCCAAAGTCACTCTTCAGGCATTCAACTGATTCAACGACAACAACGCCAAAGAAGGTCAAAAATTCTGTATTTTCCACCTTTCTTTACTTTTTTGCACATTTAATTTATCAAACTTTCAAATTGTACGATGTTGTTAACATCCCTTAGAACAAATAGGGTTATAAATTAATAACATTTTTAATATGATTGAGATTATAAATCTGCCACAACACGCACCTAAAAGAAAAAATACGCACCTACTTATTTTTTTTTTTAATATAAGAATCCACTATAACCAAGTGATCGTAATAACGATATCTTAAGTAGCGTTTAATTTAAAAATAAAGCAGAGCAATTAATTTCGTGCTCTGTAAATAATTTGCCTTCCAACTTGTGTACTTTAAACTAAATACTAAATTAATATTTTAACAACCAACGAAATCTGTATAGCATTTGTTTAAAAATTACGTCTTCAAGTTGAGACCCAGCCATCTCCACTGCAGAAGGTGACATTAAAGAGACGTGGATTTTCAAATATTTTAAGTAAGCATTCCTCGCGATTTTATTTCGACATCTAGAGCTTCAAATTGAGTATTAAAAACCAAGATTGTAGATTCGACATTAGTATATACAATCGAAATATATGAAGAAGGTTTGTCTATGTATCGGAAACAATATTATATTACTATGGGCATCGTCAAAATAAAAAACGGCTAAGTGCGAGTTGGACTTCCCACTGAGTAACGAAGTAACGAAGTTAATGTAACGATTTGCAAATATTGAAATTCAACGCATGGACATAACTTGTCTACGACAGATAAACCTCCGTTGTATGACCCTTACAATAAAATATTCATGTAAATGTTTTGAAGAATAAAAAAAATAAATTGCATTGATAAAAGATTGTTCTGATAACCTCATAAATGGATTAAAATATAAATATGTTAGAATTATAAGCTTTAGTGTCTGATAAAGGTACCCTGACTTTGGAAGATATTTGAGTGAAAATTTCTTTTTTTCATCTACTTTTTTACGTAACATTAAACATCTGTTTCGTACAATAAAATCTTTCTTCAAAATCCTATAAAATGACATAAGTAAATGTTTAATCCGATATTTACACAGCCACAATATTTACTTTTTAAATATTGATAGCGAAATAGCTTGTATTTTCCAGAGACATTTGATAACTCCTAATCATTCGCAACTTGAATAGACCAGTCGTTCTGTTTCACCCTGTTTCGGTGACATTATACCTACACAGTTTCGTACAAGTTTTATTCAAAGTAATAAGGAAATTCAAACTTTTTTCAATATTAGCGTATTACCTTTTCTATATTGTTTCTGGGCCCGGAGAGATTGAGCTTTAAGAAAGTCATCTTGAAAACTTTGGCGTATAACACTCAGTAGAAATCGAATCGATTAATTTACAAAATATTTATTTTGTTAAGTGTGCTGCGAGCTCGTAAATTATTTATCTCGAACGTAGGGATACATTTTCATTTTTTGTCGTGTATTATTACTATTGTTTACATAGAAGACAAAAAATGAAAATTGTATTTGTAGATTATTTTTGTCGCTTAGTCAAACAATAATAATGTGTTGATAAATAAAATACATAAGCCCCTATTACCAAATATAGTAAAATTTCCACTGCAAGGCGAAGCAGTGCTTGTAACTAGACATTATGTAAATAATTTTTCAAATACGTTTCATTAAATAGTTATATATATCGTCACTGTCAGATATGGTTTTTGAATGTCGACATCAAAATAAAGAAATGCAGCACTTATCGTTTATGCGATGTTTTTATCTCAACAATGTCCTAAGACGTAGATTACAAAGGATGTCACTAGAATATCTGTAGCCTTATAAAATTGATAGGTATCTAGGCACTTCTCGACACCTATAACTGATAAATACGAGTAATGGTTTCAGCAAATTGGATTAGTTGGTCATAATACTTAAAACTAAACAAAGAAATCTGTTAAGCTAATTTTTATATCGATATGATGTGATATGATGTGATCAAGCTGTTCGATAAACAGCTTGATCACAAACAGATCATAAACCGTCACTCTTTAGAGAAAATTTTCCACAAGATATTCAATTTTCATTTGTTAAATGGACTGAAACTCGCCAATATCAGAAATAATTAAATTGCTCAAAGAACTCGTTCTATTCCTTTGAATTTTATTGAAAGTAAGTCAATTATTATTTCATGAATCTCCTGAAAATTATTATATGTACACAATAATGTGACTTAAAAAATCATCAAGTCGATTTTCAAAATGTTTAATTTCATGTTGTTTATTTTGAACCGAACAGTGTGAGCGACGAAATGCAACTTTTTAATTTAATTTTGCTTTGGCGCTTTGCAAAAACCAACTTGTTGATAGGAAAATACTTACTCACTGAAAAGTTTTTAGATCCTGTCTGTAGTCACAAAACACTAAGAACACAACACTGGAACTGTGAACTTTTATACTTCAACTAGCACAATACACTTTTACTAGTAAATTTATAGGATGTTTTTCACTAATCGAATGGTCAAATCATCACGTACGTAAGATACACGAATGACAGCGCGGGTACGTCATCGGGGCTCGCGCGCGAAGTATCAACTGACTGAGTTGAGTTATCGTTCCGTTCGGCGGCGGGCGGCCCGCCCAGATGTTATCTGGAGGCGACCGATGATGTGATGCAAGTCACAGGTTAACATCACATTCACATCCTCATTACTGTGCGATCTTTAATTAACATTTTTAAATGATGTATGTATTTTTAAAGAGTGTATCTTATCGTCGGCCGCATGGTCGACGATGTTTTGGTAATTTTGTAAATTAACAATTTATTTGAAATCGTATAGGTACGTCTCAAGGTTACGCTTGCGCGCCAAATCACTGAGTATATATCTACATACATAAGTAGGTACATTCGCGCTTTTTTTTGTTATAGAAGGAAATATGTAGAGATCATACTTAATCATAGTACTTACTTAATGAAGGGAAAACAAAATGTATAAAATTTGTTTTACTCAATGTGAAAGAGGTTCACACCACTGTAAAAATAAAGGATATAGGTGTTGACCTTGTGGAGACCACAGTATTTCTTGGGATCATACTTGATTCTAAGCTGCAATGGCGCCCACATATAGATAAATTGTCAAAGAGCCTGCTGTTCTGCAGCTCACGCTGTATGGAAAATACGTCAGCTGACTGATGTTGATACAGCAAGACTTGTATATTTTTCTTACTTTCATAGTTTGATGTAATATGGCATTTTGTTGTGGGGAAATGCTGCCGACATTCAGATCGTTTTTGAACTGCAGAAAAGGGTTATTCGAGCTATCTATTACCTTAAAATAAGAGATTCTTTGCTAGAAAAGTTTTAAAAAATTGGTATTATGACAGTAGCGAGAGTCGCAATATATAATTATGAGAATCTAATATATGGGGCCTTACCATGATCGCTTATAGCAAGGTTAAAACAATATTGAAATAGAGACACCGCCCTTGTTGCGTATAGCGCCATCTCGCTCTCAGCGCGGTTTAAATATTGTTTTAGGCGATCATGGTTGGGGGGATGTTCGTAAAAATATTCATTTGTTTTGTAAAAATAGTGATATTCATTCAGTTAATACTAAACAAAGGAATATATTAGCTTTACCAAATACCAGGCTCCAAAAAATCAATAATTCTTTTAGAGGCCTGTGTATACGTTTCTACAATAAAATCCCAAGTTGTATACAAGAACTTAGTTTAAACAAATTTAAAGTTCCAATCGAGAATGTACTTATTAAAAAAGCATACTATAAAGTGTCTGATTACTCGTACATGACGGACAAAAAAGCTTGGGTTTGAACTCTCAATTCTAATATTAAACAATGTACTGCGTTTTGTTTCAAAGAAACGTTCAGTGAGAGCAATTTATAAGCTAAGTTCACGCACTTCTCTCAGAGATAGCTTATATAATGTGAATTAACACATCTATTCTTGTAATGGAAGTTGAGCTCAAACTTTTGATTTGAGGTCAGTTTCCAATTGACGACTCTGTAACAAGACCAAAATTGTAAATGGCGATTTAAAAGGGGAAATAAAAAATTTTGACCTTCCGAGTTTCTTGCCTGTTCTTCTCGAGAAGGCTCTCCCAATTTCCGAACAGGTGTAGAGTCAACTTTTTTTTTCATTCCTACTTGTATTTACATCTTGAGTATATTCAGGATCTATGCACATACAAGGTTAATATGATTTACATACAAGGTTAATATGATTTCTTCACATTACATTGTTTTGCTTTGTTTTGACGTCAATAAGTGCCTGTAAAGGCCTATGTTGAATAAAGATTTTTGAATTGTGAATCACAGTTTTCCACTTACCATGATTCACACATACTTCTCTCACTTTCTCATCATTTATGAATGGTTTCATATACCTACACTTGTCAGTTAAGGATACTCTTATCATTATTGTGTGTATTTTGCCAGGAATTTGGTTTCCTAGATCTTAAAAGACAAGGGGGCTTAGACAAGTGGCAACTGGCAATCGTTTCATTACTAAATGATAAATAAATTCGTCATCGTCTCTGAGATCACGTCAAATAAATCGGTGCATCCCGGCCGATCCAAGTATCCTACTCACTGACTGACCGTTCTCCGCTAGCACGTGCTCAATAAGAAAGGACGTGTCACTAATATACGACGATAATTTGCACTTCTTTCCATAGCCACCGACAAAGTGACAGACGTGTGCAATGAGTCGGTCATAATAAGAGTCGGAGGAAAAATCGGGCCGATTTTTCCTATTTATTATTAAAAAGTCGGTCGTGTGCTTTTGCCGTTAATAGGGTCGGCCTTGATGTCAGCCTATTGTCAGACTAAAATCAGATCATTTCAGTGGGTGATGTAAATGAAATATCCTTAAGACCAAAACGTTTTTAAATTTAATGCCGTAACATGGTCTAACATAATTCTTAATGATATTTATTCAATCAATCAATCAATTATTTCAATCTTGTGAATATTGGTTTGCTATTTACTTCCGAGAAGCTTTTACGCATTCATTTACAACATACTTTTAACCATTTAAAAACATAGCGTAAAAGTAAATAGAATCAATCATGACGATGAATATCATTATAACGACGTAAACAATGCATTATCGGAATTATTGATACTGAATGAATTAAATTGATTCAGTATCAATAACCTACAGCTAAATACGAGTACTAAGAAGACCAAGTGCATTTTATGTCCACTTCCAAATATGAGAAAAGTCGCCACAAAAATTACTGTGTCTAATGTACGTCTGGATGTAGTCAATTGAACTGTATTCAGAAGTATGGTTAGACTCGCATTACAGCGGGGCTCCCATTACAACACTTAGTGGAAGGAAAACTTGTTCGGTTGTGTACGCCGTACAGAAAATCCGGCAGCTAACTGATATTGACACTGCCAGATCAGTTTACTTTGGTTATTTTCATAGTGAGCGTCGGTGGCGCTATGGACACGGAACTGGCCTTCTCATCGGGAGGTCCGGGGTTCGATCCTGCCAGGTACTACATGATGGAAAACATCGTGAGGCAACCTGCACACATCTGCGAAGAAGTTTAAAGGTGTATGTGAAGTCGACCAATCCGTACTGGGACAGCGTGGTTGACTAAAACACCGTAACTTAGAGACAGGCTCGAGCCCCTTCGTAGGGAAATGATTTTCATAGTTTAATGTCCTATGGCATACTTTTGTTTGGGTAATGCGCGGCTGACTTTAAAACGATGATTATTTTACAGATACGTACAGTGACAATTTATAAGCTAAATTCATGCACTTCTCTCAGAGATAGGTTTAAAGCGATTGGTATTAGGATTACTGCCCATCAGTATATTTTTGACTGTTTAATCTATATTTGTGTTAGTATCGAATATTTTTCAAGCAAAGTGACGTTCATAATCTAAATACGAGATAGGAAGATCAGCTTTTATTATCTAAAAATAAAACGAGACTCCAAAAAGTTCTCAGGCCTTTATGGAGCAAGATCTTCTTTTATATAAATAAAAATGTATCGCCAAATGTGTTGCTAAGCCCAAAACTCGAGAACGTGTAGACCGATTCGGCTTTTATTTTATATTTTCCTTAAGGCACAAGGAAAGCTCTTATGGAGAGAAAAAACAAAAATTGCGTGGAAAATAGTAAAAACAACACTTTTCTTTTCCCATACAAAATACAGAATAGATATAACTTTTGACAGAATAAAGTCTGTCCGGGCACTAGCTGCCTACTATAATAAATTGTCAAAAAGATAATAAACCAACAAATTCATAAACTTAAAACTATATAAAATCAACACTACTAAGGAAATGGACAGTTAAATATTATTTCAATGATAAAACTGTGTAGACGAGATCAACTCCACACCGATGTTTTCTTTTAATTGACATATTAAAAACTCTTATGTTGCGAAAATGTATAATGTGAACTGACACTTATCTAATCTTGTAATGGAACTATTTGCTCTGAGGTCAGCTTCCAATTGACGGCTCTGTAACAGTACAAGGAGAGAAAAGTATAAATAGCCCTCGCTGGTTCTTTCCAGTAGGAGGTCTCCCGCCGTGAACTTGTGAACCTTTGACGTAACTTCTTTGATATGCAAAAGTGATTATGTAATAATTCAGTTTGAATAAATTCAATATTTTGAATTTGCCTAGAGGAACCCCCACCCCCCGAGAAAAATCCCGGATACGGCTTGCCTATACCAAATTTCACTAAAATTGGTTTAGCGGTTCAAGGTCAATGAGTAACAGACAACCATAATTACTATCGCATGAATAAGATTAGTAATTGAGCTTTATATATTATAGATAGAAATAGTTAGATTTAATAATTTTTTCGCTGCGTCCCATGACTTACGCCTTAACACCGCCGAGTCCCACGAGACGGCCCGCTGTTTTCAATTGCTACTACAAGTTAAAGGGCTCAGTAAACAAGACGTTAATGTCTCACTGAGAGCTTTCGAGCATTGGTCAAACACGTACCGCTTTGCGTTATATTGCCAGGGAGACTGTCGCTGAACGGCCTCCCTGCACGTGCTTCACCTTCGAAGGATCTAAAAAGAAAATACACAATATTCAAATTAACTACAGCAAATCAGGCACGCAGTGTGATAAGCGAATCAGGCTTACAGAAGATATAAATGAGTTTAGAGAATTGCATAAGTATTTTGAAACTACATTTTTATATTATTTATTTTTATGTAAGTAGTTTCATATTTATTTGGGAAACAACCAATATTCAAACACTTACAACTGGAATAATATTTCAATTATACACATATCAGTTAAGTTTCCACAATAAGATTATAACAACTTACAACAATAACAGTCGCTACTTAAATGAAAACAATCAACTAGATAAGCCATTACATAAATTTAAACATCATTTATATTTTCTAGTTTTATATCTATAACAAACAATTATTTCGATAAACATATCGATACTACAGTTACATAAATAACACGAGCGATACATGAAACTATTACGAGCAAATTTTGTTTTACTCACAGATACACGAAATAAAGTATTTTATCGAAAATTTAAGGTTTAATAAAGGTTTTGTCGAAAGGACACTTCAAATAAATATTTCCCAAGAGAAAGGGGCAATCAACGTGGTTATTGAGAATCTTGTAGAGCAACATTTGATCAGTCTCATTACGACGATGCTCATGTCTCAATCTTGGCATTTTGTCATCTTAAATTATTTGTCAATATGTTTCCAGATTGGTATCACATGGTATTAGAGGCCCTGTGTACCAAATAATATCAAAAGTTTTTAAAAAAACTGTGTATGTGTTACTGTATAAAACCACCTAGCTTTTTGACCGCCTTCATTGTCTAATGGTTTAGAGACCATCCTGGCAGTCCTGTATTATTGTGGAGGTCGGAGGCTCGTATCATGACAGCAGATGTTTTTCTGCTTGGTTTGGATAGTGGTAGGGCTTCTGGACTTGCCTTACTTACTACCACCTAGCCTTGTTTGTCTGTATAATATGTAAAGAAAGTGAATATGATTTCTGACAAAGTGGTTAGGTAGCTACCCCCATAGGTATAAGAATTAACCAACTTAGTTCACATTCGATTTCACAACTTTTTACGGCAGAACTGCGTTGCGAGACTTGTGCATTTTGTACATGTTACGTTTTGATGGGATCTCATTTCTTTTTGTAGGTAGTCCTCCTTTTTTTTATTGCAGAAAGTTGGCAAACAAGCAAACTGCCCACCTGATGGTAAGTGGTAACAGTCACCTATAATACATGTGGCTCTTGTGATTTTCGCAGCAAAACTGCAACCCCCACAAGAACCACAGTGTACGTTGCCCTTCAAACCGGAACACAGCAATGCAAGCACTGTTGCTTTGCGGCAGAAATAGGTAAGACGGAGGTACCTAAGCAGACGACCCTGGTACAGAGTCTCCCTCCAGTAAAATTATATCGTGTGTTTTATATCTTGTGCCTCAGCTGCAGGCTTTTCGAAAGCGCACTCCCAGTCTCAGTGGGCTCTTCCCAGAAGCTTTGATAAACATTGATTTTTGACAAGTCTGGACGTTAAATGCATCTATGTTTATTATGTTCAGAAAGTGCCACATACGCTTGACTGCATGTGAATACTGATAAACCTGTGTCCAATAATGGACAAGGAACAAAAAATTCCGAATATCAGAATTATTCCTTGCCTTTTAGGCTAAACAATAACTGTGGCAGCTGATCGGTGAGTCAGTCAGTGATAAAATTAAAGAATTTTGACTTGAAATATTTCTTAAACTACTGATTCAAATTAATTGAAATTTGAATATAAATCTATGCAATGCCCTCTTGGTTACTGAAAATTGAGACTTCTAGTTTTTTTCACAACGAAGTAACAGGGGGTCGAAAATGGCCCGAATGGCGTCGAGATAAGGATGGTACGACCATGCCTTTTGCTTGACTTGGCAGAATGATATCAATATGTAGACATAACTTGTTATAAAGCAAAGATATGGGTTGCATATAACTATTTATGTAAACAAATATTGTTGGGTATGATAACGACATAATTTATTGTTATGGTCGATACTTCTGATAAAATTGATAAGTTTGTTGCGCCCATTTTTCTTATCAGCTAAAAAGTGCCGAGTTGGTGGTAGGTAAAAAGCGTTTGGGCGGTTCTAAAGGGCTTTCTGTCAAGCCGTATTTAATAAGGACTACTTCGAATTTGTTTTTGATACTCGTAATAACAGTGTTAATATCATTGTTGAGTTCCGACAATTAGAGGTAAGATATTTATTTATTTAATGCTTTATGTACATAAAGTGTACAGAGGCGGACTTAATGCCATTAGGCATTTTCTGCCAGTCGACCTCAGGGTAGATAGCCAGTTCCTCGTTTGTTGAAGAGTCCAGCGAAACCTCGCTTTCTTTCCATTTTCCGCCATATCGTCACTTTCCATCAAGTGACATGAAGGCAAAATGCCTCCTTTGCATCGCATTGCCTACCTGTATCTATACAAATAAATAAAATTGAAGTGTCTGTTTGTAATGTCAAAATAACAAGTTTTTACTAAATGAGTATGAATGTATATCGGGTACCAATAACAAAAACACATTATTTTAGACACATTCATCATCATCATCGTAACAGCACATATTCATACCGAGGGTCTCGAACCTACCCTAAGTTGGGGTGTTTAGGCCTTACTCAACCAAGCTGACCCAGTGCGGATTGGTCGACTTCACATATACACCTTTGAATTTCTTCGCAGATGTATGCAGGTTGCCTCACGATGTTTTCCTTCACCGTTGGAACGTCGGACAAATATACATATGAAATTCGAAAAACGAAAAACACATTGGTACGGCGGTCTCTAACCCCGGACCTCCCGATTGAAAGGCAAGTGCCGAGACCACAGACAACAGACCGACGCTCTTAAGTATAATTATTATCATACTTATTTTCAGATTTTCAGAAATTTTATCATATTCTAATTACGAACAAAATGGTTGACGTTGAAAAAATCTGAAAATTACCTGCCCCCGTCAACTAATGCGTATCAAGTCCCCATTCCAGTATCAAGTTCACGGAAACTATCACGCTCCATTACCTGGGAGTGCAATTACTAAGGAGCTTTTAAGTAGGTATACGCTTGTTCAGTTTACTTACTCGGTATGGTACAATCACAAGTTTCGCCGTATATTTTTTACCCGTTTTTGCAACATTTGTCATTGATGCTCAGCTCCTATTAGTCGTAGCGTGATGTTATATAGCCTAAAGCCTACCTCGATAAATGGACTATCCAACACAAAACGAATTTTTAATTTGAATGAGTAGTTCCTGAGATTAGCGCGTCCAAGCAAACAAACAAACAAACAAATTCTTAAGCTTTATAATATTAGTATTGTAACACCGTTTTTTCTTAAAATTTCATAAAACACTAATTTTGCAAAAACACTTTGTTTTCACTGTAGTTTTAACACAAATTTCACAACTAAAATCGTAATTCAATAACTTTGTCAATGAATTTCACAATGTCAATGTCAAGTGTCAACGTCAACGTCGTTTCACGTCACGTCATTGACATTTGCAATTATCTTTGGTCATTATTCGATTTTGGCATAAACAAAATAAATCTCGCGTTTATCCTGGCCTTATTTACAAAGATAGTTTTTTTTCGCCCAAAATCCCGTGCTTCCATTTAGGTGGGTTGATTTTCTCAAAATTCGGAATTTGACATTTAGACCGTTTGTTTTGATCATTTCTATAGACATATTTTAATAAAATACGCTTAAACTTATAGATCATATAATTATAGTCGAATAGAATTTGGAAAGCATTCACAATTTGTTTATGGTTAATTTTTCATTACGTTTTGTTTTTCAACCAAACTTATAACTTTAGCTGGAAATACTTATTGCATATTGTAGAATTTCGAAAGATCCGTATGTTGACTTGACACATCTTGAAGCAAGTTAAGAGTCTTACGAGTGTCATGAAATGAATTTGGTTTTAGGAGAGGTTCCGTCGCCAATACGGCGCTTAACATTCAGCAAACGGACCTCGGCTCCGTCGCTTCCACATAAACGCAAATCTGCGCGCAAGTGGAGCGTTGGTTTAGTCTATCGTCTAGGTTATGATTAGTCTGTGAGACATCGATCGAAGTAATTTGTTATTGATTTGAAGATCATAAAGTTTTTATATATTTATATAGGTATTTCTCCCGTTTTCCGTGTGAATTTGATTTGAAAAACCACAGTGAAACTACAAAATTCAGTTCTTTTTGTTTTCAGCTTGAAGAGTAAAGCTAAGGGGAAAAATACTATATTTACTCGCCGGCACGCGATTCATTAAATTAAATGGATTTATTGTATCAATAAGTGCAAAAAATCAATAAGGTATCTAATTAACTTATTATATTTCATGATTTAAAGCAGATTTTGTTAATTTTATTTTTATTTGTGGGTAAATTGATTATTAAATCAAACATATTACATTCCCAAAATTCGCCTTTTTCATCCCCTATTTCATTAAAAAACCTTGATAGTAAACGGCATCTTAGTGGGATTAAGGCATATATTGAGTAACACTTGCGAATTTCATGTTAAATTCTAAATTTTCACAATATTAAGTTTCACATCCTTCTTTGGCAAATAACTCACAAATTAAGCTGTTTTCTTTTTATTAATAGCAGTAATTATACACAAAATAGGTGCTCTCCCCTCCATATGTCCTTTTTATTAACTACCCAATAAGAAACTTTGACAATTCATTGAAAATTATGTTTGGAATTAACTTGCAATGTTTATTACATGAAATTCAAATGTATTGACTGGGATTCCTTCAGAACTCAGTGTTAGACCCACTGACCCTAAGATTATAGGCATATTTAATTATATTTTTAACATAACACTGTGCTATGAATCTCCAGGGCAGTTCCCGGAGGCCGTAGGGCTCCGCTGCAACTAACCTACCTAATAACCTAATATCAAGGAGGAATTCTGTGGAATTACACAAATAATATTAGAAACAGAGAATAAGTTAAGAAACTGGAATATCATAGCTCTGACCCGTGATTGCAAGATTTAGCATAGAAGGTACGCTCTACTAACAACCGCTCCGGGGAAAGCTACTAATTTAAAAAAAAATGAAACCTATAACTATTTGTTCGTGTACTTTATTGCCCCTCATTTTGTAGTTTTGTACCCAATTTGTACCTGATTTTTACCTGCCGAGATTGATCAAACAAACCTGAACCATCCTGCCCTTGGCTTGTATTAATTAAACATTTAGTTAAGTGCTTTGCATTGAGGGATTTTGTTAACTTCAGTAACATTATGCATAAGTGAATTACAACCATGTACCTGCCAGAATAAAGCTTTTCATTTTGTATCGGACTAAAGGAATAAGTTTGTTTTTTTTTCTTTCAACTAAGATTTCCCAATATTTCAACAATTCAGCAGGAAAAAGCACTACAGTATAGATAAACGAAAATAAGAGTACCCACTCAATCAGTACTCTACTTACCCTCTAATGCTCTACAAGTTGAGACAAATACCGAAAATAGTTTAATTATTTCTGTATCTATACTTACTTACTCACATTATGAAGCTGATGACTTAGTTTGTTTGTTGTGTTGGTAAAACGCGCTAATCTCAGGAACCACTGAATCAAACTGAAAAAACTGAGGCAATAATAATAGGTAAAAATACTTTTTAAGTGTGATTTAAAATTGGAAAAATTATAAAATTATTCAAAGCTTACATAAAAAGCATAGGCGTTTTTGTGAAGCGAAAGTAAAAGCTTACTTGTTTGTGTTACCTGCGTCCCGTGGGAATTTAATACTAACAATCCGTCTACTAATAGCTAAACTGGATCCTCAGCTATGTATGTAAAATACCTTCAAAGATTCACAACAATCGACTTAGGTTTTTTCAGCTTCCGTCCTTCCAAATTCCTTATTTTGAGGGTTCCGTGGAACGAAGCCAAAAAAACCAGTCAAGTGCGAATTGGATCCTCGCACCGAGAGTTCTGTACAAAATTATCTTGGTCTTGGTATACAACTGAGTACATATTTACAGTTCTCAGACTTTTTCCATAGTAAGAAATTGCACCCTGCCAAATTTCATATTTCTAGGTCAACGGGAATTACCTATAGTTTTTGAAATACCTTATGAAATCGCAAAATATGCTAAAATTTGCGATTTGGTCATATCTTTTAATTGAGTTGTCTTACCGACGTTGCCAGGTGTCCCGATTTGAGCGGGACGTCCCGATATGTCACGATTTTTCCTCGGAGCACAAAAATTTGACAATTTTCCGTAATAAGTCACTAAATATTATGACTGAATTATCATGTTTTTTTTATTGCCCCGACTTGAAAGTCAAAATCCTTATTTTAGAAGCTTCTACCCCGACATTTCGCTTGAAAGACCTGGCGACCCTACTTACAAGTTAGATTTTTTTCACGGCTGATAAACCGTTGACCCGAGTATTTGATACAAATGTCACTTTGATATCTCTACGCGTTCCTGAGTAAAAGGGTCTTGACAGACGGACAGACGGAGAGACGGGTAACGAAATGATCCTATAATATTTCCGTTTTTTCTTTTGGGGGTACTGAGGTGAGCCGCACCTCTGACCCCTTTATGACTCAAAATCTATTTAGCATAAACACACCAAATTCGGTTTATACACTGAGGTCCCCTAAGTAATCTATTGCCTACCCCATTTTTAGGGTTCCGTAGCCAAATGGCAAAAAACGGAACCCTTGTAGATTCGTCATGTCTGTCTGTCTGTCCGTCCGTATGACCCAGCCACTTTTTTCCGAAACTATAATAACTATACTGTTGAAACTTGGTAAGTATAATTATATTCTGTGAACCACATTAAGATTTTCACACAAAAATAGAAAAAAAGCAATAAATTTTGGGGGTTCCCCATACTTAAAACTGGAACTTGAATTTTTTTTTCATCTAACCTATACATGTGGGGTATTTATGGATAGGTCTTCAAAAATGATATTGAGGTTTCTAATATTATTTTTTTCTAAACTGAATAGTTTGTGCGAGAGACACTTCCAAATTGGTAAAATGTGTGTCTTACATTCTATGCCCCCGACTGCTTGTTCTTCTGTTGAACAAAAGTTCTTAAAACTACCTACCATTAATATATTTAAAGTTTGCCTTTTATATTTCATTTTGTTTCCGTCTTTTCAGTTGACTTGTCTTTTTATGCAGGCGGGTTTTAAGCATTTTAAATTTATTGATTTTTTATTATATATTTTTAGTTATTTTTTATTGCATTTTTTAAAATAAAACGGTAATGTTATACCTTTTTAAAATCCTTATGAGAAGCCTATTAATTTGACACCCATACTGCAGTATTCTAATTTTTTTTTCACTTTTAATAATAGCATTTCACAGCCACTATAGCTGTGTTCCATTTAACCATCACCACTTTGCTGGTGCTGACATCTGATGCTAGCCTCGTTATGCGTTTCTTTTAAGAAATGTTGACATTTTTAGCCGCGCTGATTGTTACAAATGAAACGGTATGAACTGATTTTTCGTGCTGAACTTTGACGTCTCACCTACTTAGTCCAGTAACTTAATATTTCAAATAATATAAATCAAAATCGGCCAAAACTATAAATATCTTTCAATTTAATAATGAAATCCACTGAAAAATCCTTTTGATTCGTGAAAAAAAGTGTCCAAATGTCAAATATGAAAGCTGTCAAAAAATAGTATCGGAGGACCCATCTATTAGCATGGGTATTTGATGTTAACTTTTCGTGGCATAAATGTTTATGTGGAACATACGAAACCAGCACGAAATGTTAACACCAACCCAAATGAAACGACGCGTTGATGCTAAAAATGTTGAAAATGTTGCAAATCCGTGCTTAACTGGAACGGGCCTTATGTTGGTATTATTTTAACACCACTTATTTAAGAACACTTGGGCTGTTAACAAAAATCTAACGATATCTTAATTATAAAAATCTGTTCAGCCGTTTGAAAGATATGAGGTAATATAGAATACTAGATTTCCGCTCGCGGCTTCGCCCGCATTATTGTTGTTTTCCTGTGGGAATTTATATTTTCCCGTAGGAAAAATAATTAGTAGCCTATTATTTATAGAAGACTGTTATTTAGGAGCTCGGATAATAAATTTCATAGAAATTGGAGCAGAGTTTTTGGAGATATTTTCCATAGAAACTTTCAACCCCTATTTTGCACCCTAAGGGGGTAAATTAGAATAAACCACGAAACACGTGTTCAGTTTTATCGAAATCGTTGCTAATTTAAAGAATTTTCCATATAAACTTGCAACCACTATTTCATCCCTTTAGATTTTTTTTTTTAATCCCTTCTTAGTGTGCGTCCGTATTTTGAATTAAAATAACTTCAAATTTCATTTCTATCATTAGCGGTTACAGCTGTGCTAGCGGCTATAGATGGGAACTTCTTCTTTTTTAAAACGGTTATTTTTTTATCACCCTGGAAAATTTAAGGGAGGGTTCACGACATGATATTAGAATGTTTTAAATATTAATAAAAAAATGACTCACTTAATTTTATATGAATTTTCTAAAACATCCACAAGATGCTGCACTAGTTGAGAGCAGCATTTTTTGATTTTTTTTTTAATATATATTTATTTTTAATTTTTTATTTCATTTTTTATTTTTTTATATAATAATGGGTGTGTCCTGAAGCGTCCCTAAAATTTTCCAGAGTGATAAAAAAATAACCGTGATTATGTTAGGTTAAGTGATTATATTAGGTCCTTACATATAAAATTGGCGTTTTGCCGTACTGGCCACTTTGATCTCAAATATCTCCTCTATTTACTCATGTATTTGTGTTTCGAAAATTATAATTCACTTGTTTTTTCCTCAATTGTTTTTTCTTTGCGTCACTCAGTTTACAAAATGGAAAACTTGAAATATCGCGTTATTTACGAGTATGAGTTCCACCGTGGCACCAGTGCTGCAGAAGCGGATCGAAGGATTAATGATGTGTATGGCGACGGTGCCGCAAAAGAAAACACAGTGCGTTTTTGGTTGCAACGTTTTCGTTCTGGAAATTTCGACCTGCAGAACAAGCTCCGTGGACGGCCGGAGACCAAAGTTGATAATAAAGAATTGAAGGCTTTTGTGGAAGCGGATCCATCGCAAACCACGTCCGAGTTAGCTGCAGGCTCCGGTGTTAGTGATAAAACTGTTTTAATCCACTTGAAGCAAATTGGGAAGGTGAAAAAGCTTGAAAGGTGGGTACCTTACGAATTAAGTGAAGCAAATCAACAAACGCGCGTTGACTGCTGCGTTGCATTACTAAACCGGCACAATAATGAAGGGAGTTTAAATCGAATCATTACTTGTGATGAAAAGTTGGCGTAATACAAAATTTAAAATTGGCGAAATCTTTAAGTACCTATACCGAGTGATAGCTACTGCGAGTGGGCTGTATGTAAGGAAATGTATGTAGCGATTAATGATGGAAAGTGGAAACACGAGATTAGAATGTTAAAAAATATATTATAAAACCAAGTTAACAGACTCCAAGCTAAACTCCAATTTCTAACAAACAACGGTAACTAGGCAACTGGAGAACATAGAGGTATAAAAACATAACTAGACTTAAAACCTAATATATACAGCTAGTGTATCTAGCCAGTCGCCAACACCGAGTGTTGCTATGACTGTGTTGTAAGCATGAAATTGTGTTTAAATTTACTTTGTATGCGTTCTTATAAATAAATAACAGGATCGTCTACAAAACTTGGCACCTATTTTTTTTTTTTATGGGATAGGGGGCAAGCGAGCAGACGTATCACCTGATGGTAAGTAATTACCGTCGCCCATAGACACCCGCAACCCCAGAGGGTTACAAGTGCGTTGCCGGCCTTTGAGGTGGGAATACGCTCTTTTTTTGAAAGTTTGAACGTCGTTGTTAACAGAGGCTTTATTCTGTCACCAATATCTAGAAGATAATACTTACGAGATCACATCTGGCGCCCAACGTATATAAAAAGTGATTGTCGATATGGAGAATATAAAGAAAAGGGGTATGTATCGAGCTATGTTTACTAAGACATTGAAAAAATTTATGGACCAAATTGCAAGCGAGGAAATAAGAGATGCAGAGGTAACTTTTAAGCTATTAAACGACTACATGACAAAGTTGAATATTGTAGATGACCTTATTATTCAGGAGCTTTTGGGAAGTAGCGCTGTAGAGGAAGACATAGAGAAAGAATTAGAGTCCGTTGATAAATATAAGTCACAGTTCCTACGGGCAGAGCTCGATCTAGCACAACTTACTCGAGAAAATCAGTTTGACGGCGAGAGTAAAGGTACGACAGTAAAATGTTCATCTCGGAAAGTAAGACTACCAAAAATCGAACTATATAAGTTCGATGGCGATTTGAGCAATTGGTTGAAGTTTTGGAGCCAATTCAAGAGTATAGACGAAGACGATGAATTGAGTGCTGAAGACAAATTCCAGTATTTGTTACAAAGTATTATTCCTGGCTCTAGAGCATCTAATTTAATAAATAGTTTTCCTCCTACTGGCGAAAATTATTCAAAAGCGATAGAAAGCTTAAAAACTAGATTTG
Source organism: Schoenobius gigantellus (assembly GCA_963935595.1). NCBI lineage: Eukaryota > Metazoa > Arthropoda > Insecta > Lepidoptera > Crambidae > Schoenobius > Schoenobius gigantellus. The sequence continues at coordinate 25,612,788 of OZ012559.1, forward strand.
GTCGCTCGGATTTGTTAATAGAAGTGTATATTCACAAGCTTCTCCAATTAGTGGTTGAGAGTAACCTTAATAAGTCAAAAAATAACTTTGAAGTCTCATCGTTATATGACAAACTGGAATCCAATCTGAGGTCTCTGGAATCCTTAAAAGTGACGAATGATGCTTGCGCTCCAATGTTATTTCCTCTTGTAGAGTCATCTTTGCCTGAAGAGTTGCTTAGAGTATGGCATAGAAGTTACGGCTCAAATCCTGAACCTAAGGACAGATTGAGTGGCTTAATGGCATTCCATAAGTCGGACTCTGAGAATGAGGAACGGTTATCTATGGCTGCACGTGGTTTTGTCAATAAGATTAGCAATACCGATAATAAAGCAAGGAAAGCTGCCATATCAGAAGAGAACATTCCGACAGCTTCCAGCTTGGTTGCTGGTAATACAAAGGAAGTGACTTGTATATTTTGTAATGAAAGTCATGACAGCTCAAAATGTACTAAGGCCAAGAAAATGACATTAGAAGAAAGACAGAAAGTAGTGAAAGATAAGAACGTCTGTTTTAGATGTTTAAAGTTTGGGCATGGTTTTCGTACTTGCAAAAACAATAAAAAATGCGCTTGGTGTGGAAGGACACACGTTTTGCTCATGTGCAGAGAAGCTGCAACGCCTAGTACTTCACATCAACATTCAATGAATCAACAAACGTTAAAAACTGTTTCTAACATTTCTGTGTATCAGAATGTATATCTTCAAACGCTACGTGTCAAGTTGCAAAACAAGGGAAAAACTAAGATTGTACGGTGCATTCTAGATTCCGGTTCGCAACATTCTTATATTATGAAAGATGTAGCTCAACTTATGCAGTACAAGTCGCTTGGTAGTACAGTTATACAACACGGACTTTTTGGAGGTTCTACTTCATTACCGGAGACTCATAGACAATATCGTATTACTGTACAAAACCTGACAACGTCATTCATTTGTGATATTGATGTTTTTGATAAACAACAAATATGCACTGACATTTCCGTTGTAACTGATAAATCGTTGATTCGAAAGCTAAACGATATGAATGTATTTCTAACAGATACTGAAGATAATTATGAAAAGATAAGTCTGTTGATTGGGGCGGATATGTTAGCAAAGTTGTTGACAAATAATGTGAGACAAATAGATAGCGAATTGTGTGCAATGGAATCGAAGCTGGGGTGGACGATTCTTGGCAGAAAAAGTAATAGTTCTGTAAGAAATGACACGACACTGAATGTAGTATCACTTTTTCTTCGTGACTCGAATGTATCAGATCTGTGGCGATTGGATACATTAGGTATTATGAATCCTGTAGAGAAAAAGAGTAGAGACAAACATTTGCAAGAGGTAAAACAGTTTTTTAAAGCAACTACCTGTTTTAATGAGAACGGAAAGTATGAAGTTTTGCTGCCATGGAAAGAGAATCATCCTGCACTCCGCAATAATAAAGAGATGGTCTACAAACGCTTAGAAAAAGTAACAGCTAAGTTAAAGCGGGAAAATTGTTTTGAATTGTATGGGAGGATATTCGATGACTGGTTATCAGAGGGTATTATTGAGAAAGTACCCGATTGTGAGTATAATAATGTAGACTGTCATTATCTGCCGCATAAGCCCGTGATACGCCTTAGTAGTAGTACAACACCTGTTCGTCCAGTGTTCGACGCCTCGGCGCGAACTTCCAATAACCCTTCTCTTAATCAATGCTTAGAAACTGGCCCTAATTTAATTGAGCTTATTCCTAATATACTTTTGCGTTTTAGAGAAAAAAAGATAGGGGTAATTTCAGACATTAGAAAAGCCTTTTTACAAATTAGTGTTTCTCATAATGATCGGGATGTGTTGCGTTTCTTATGGTGGGATACTAATGATCTTAATAAATTGCAGATTTATCGCCACTGTAGGGTCGTGTTCGGCTTGACATGCAGTCCATTTTTGCTAGAGGCTACTATCGAACATCACTTATTATCTGTGTTAGAGGGTACTGACTCCGTTTATGAAAAGGATTTAATTGGTAAGTTACTCAAGTCCTTCTATGTAGATAACAGTGTGACAAGTGTAGATTCAATAGGTGAGTTAAATGCGTTTCGTGAGCAGGCCGTATCTGTTATGAGTAAAGGTGGCTTCGATTTACGCTGCTGGGAACATTCGGGTGATAATTGCAAACCCAACAATGTAAAGGTTTTAGGCTTGAAGTGGAATAAACAGCGCGATACACTTTTGTTGGACAGTATTCAAGTAAATGAGGTTCCTACTAGTATAACTAAAAGGTTTATCTTATCAGTCAGTCATAAAATTTTTGACATCATAGGTCTGGTGTGTCCTATTTTAGTAAAGCCTAAGTTATTATTACGTGACCTATGTAATCAGAACTGCGATTGGGATTCTGAAATTCCACAAGCACAGAAAAATGCATTCTTAAAATGGTATTCTAAAATACATCTTATTAATGAAATAGAGATACCAAGATGTTTAATTGGTAGTACGTCGTATGAGAAAGTCTCCTTTCATCATTTTGTGGATGCAAGTCAGCATGCTTATGCTGCGGTGGTATTTGTTAGGGTAGAGACTGCATCAGAGATAAATGTTAGATTTGTTCAGGCAAAATCACGTATAGCGCCGAATAGCAGAAATATAACTATCCCCCGTCTCGAGTTACTTGCAGCATCAGTGGGAGCTCGTCTTGTGCATTCTATAATATCATCGCTGGATTCTGATAGAGTATATTCTATATTTTGTTGGAGCGACTCGTCTGTAGTGCTTTCTTGGATCAAGCGAGACTGTCAGTGGGCACGATTTGTTTGGAATAGGGTGCAAGAAATCAGGCAGCTCACAAAAATAGAGCAATGGTGTTTTGTCCCTGGTAAGGAAAATCCAGCGGATCTACCTTCACGAGGTTGCGATGTAGATTTCTTGATAGAGTCTAGGTGGTGGGAAGGCCCTCGATGGCTACACGGCTCTCAAGATTCCTGGCGTGAGTGGTCTAGCTATGATATTGATGAAACGGAAGTTACTAAAGAGTTGAAAAAGTGTAGTCGATCTCTTACAGATAAAAATATTTTAATGGTCGGTATATGCTCGAACGATAAGGTGGTAACAGATGTGTGGTACACGCGTTATTTTTCAAACTACGCAAGTATTGTGCGTATGGTCGCTTGGGTTTACCGTTTTGTAAATAATTGTAGGTTAAGAAGTAGTAATAGAATAAAAGGTGATATTATTAGTGGTTTGGAATATCAGAACGCGGAACGCAGACTGTTGAAATTATTTCAATATGATACTTTTTCGGGTGTAGCCGACCCTAGGCTAAAAAACTTAAAGATTTTTGTAGATAGTGATGGCTTACTTCGTTTGGAGAGTCCTTTAGTTAATAAGAGCGACAGCTATTCATTTAGATGTCCTATAGTTCTAAGTCCCGACCATGTTCTGACGAAGCGTTTAATTGTTTTTGAACACAAAAGAAATTGCCATGCTGGTGTTCAGACTCTCTTGAATATTATTAGGGAGAACTACTGGATTTTAAGAGGGAGAAAAGCAGTGCGTTCGGTAGTAGACAAATGTACTGTTTGTAAAAGATTCAAAGCTAGGAGTTATGATGAAGTGCCACCTGCTTTACCACACAATAGAATCGATACAGATATGGGCGTGTTTGAGATTATCGGTATAGATTATGCAGGGCCACTTTACTTACAAGATCGAAGTAAAGCATGGATTTGTTTATTTACTTGCGCTATCTATAGGGCAGTACATTTGGAGTTAGTTTGTTCGCTCAAGGCTGATGATTTCCTTCAGGCATTTCGACGTTTTGTGGCGCGTAGGGGGAATCCGAAAGTCATTTATAGCGATTATGCAACAAATTTTACCAACGCTAGTAAACTTTTGAAAATAGAGTGGAAGTTCAACCCTCCCAGTGCTGCATGGTGGGGAGGATTCTTTGAAAGAATTGTTGGAGTAGTAAAGAACGTTCTTAGGAAAGTATTAGGTAGGGCTAGCTTAGATTACGTTCAATTGTTGACTATTTTGTGTGAATGTGAATTCGTTGTGAACTCGAGACCTATTACGTATGTTAGCGATGATCCGAATGAACCACAACCTTTGACGCCTTCAATGTTTTTGACTGAGTCTTGTAGGAGTCACAAAGGACCCATGGTGTTACACGATGACATAGAAACGTACGCTAAAAATTTTGGTAAGAAATATAGACATCTTAAGAAGATTCGTTTAGATTTAGTTAGGAAGTTTAGAGTCGAATATTTAGGGTTTTTATTAGGACGTAAAAATAAGTTGTTTTCTAAGACCCAACCTAGAATAGGTGAAGTCGTTCTTGTAGGCAATGATACAGATAAGCGTTTGCATTGGCCTTTAGCAGTAGTAAAGGAGTTAATTCCTGGTAGGGATGGTAAGATAAGGCTGGCAAAGGTATGTACCAAAAAGGGTACCTTAACCAGACCAGTCCAGAGGTTATTTCCGTTAGAAGTTACCAATTACGATTGATGATGCGGCAGTTAATGATGGTGACAGCATCTTCGTTAGTGGGAGGATGTTAACAGAGGCTTTATTCTGTCACCAATATCTAGAAGATAATACTTTTTGGTTGACAATGATTTTGGTTGCTATGGAAAGTTTTATTTATGTCTACTTATATAGTTATTTGTAAAATGTTATAGTTCAATATATTTTTCTGTTTAACCCGAATAATTGTATTATTAATTCTCCCACGAGATCACAGTCGTATCGGTCCGGAAATACCGCAGGCGACAATTCGTTCCATAGTTTGACTATGCGAGGCAGGAAACTTCGAGAGAAACGCACAGTTGTGGACTGCCAACCATCTAAGTGATGGGCATGGATTTTTTGCCGCGTGGAACTATGGCGGAAAGAGTCTCATTCATTCCCTTTTGTCGGTGAAGTCGAGAACCACATCGTTTACCTATTTTCACATCTGTTGTGATGGGATTCCACATTTTCGCTAACGTGTTAGGAAAGGAATCGTTTAACAATCACAAAACTCCAACTGATCGTGATATACCTATGTAGGAATACGAGCTCGAGTCAAAACTCGATATACGAGTATATAAAAGAAAGTCGTGTTAGTTACACTATTTATAACTCAAGAACGGCTGAACTGATTTGGCTGAAAATTGGTGGGGAGGTAGCTTAGAACCAGGAGACGGACATAGGATAGCTTTTATCGTAGAAAGCGCCCCTTAAGGGGGAGAAAAGGGGGTAGAAGTTTGTATGGAGATTCAATAACCGCTGTACCGATTTAGATGAAACTTGGTATGGAGATAGTTTGAGTTGTGGGGAAGGATAAAGGGTGTAAAAATCGTGTGGGGGGGGATTTGTAAAGGGAATCAATAAAAAAGGATTTCTACGTGGACGAAGTCGCAGGCAAAAGCTAGTATCTTATAATGTACGTCGTGTTGCCAACTAGTGATATAAGCTGTTAAGTCACATTACCTGCAGGCCTATTCGCTAACTACTGTTGGTAACTAGTACTGTCATTTTTAAAAGAAACTTTATATCCACTATTATTTGAGTGATCTAATGTGTTACGGCGGCTTTCATGATGGCAGTAATGGATGTTAAGTTTCTTTCAAAAATGACAGTTCTAGTTAGCAGGAGTAGGCGCGCTGGTAATTTCACTGCCGGTGTTACGCTTCAAACCGGAACACAGCGATGCCAGCACAGCTGCTTGGCGGCAAAAATAGGCCAGCCCCCCTAGCACGTCCACCAAAACACGATATGATAAAGCGGTTTATCGCGGTGAATTGTCAAAATACAATAGGGTTTCGTCGTATTTTGACAGTTCACCGCGATAAATCGCTTTATCATATCGTGTTTTGGTGGACGTGCTACGGGGGCAGATAGAGGTTCGATATGTCTACGCGGGTCAGACGACTCTGCCCCCGTATTATGACCACCGAAACGCGATATGATAAAGCGGTTTATCTTATTGAACTGTCAAAATATGATAAAACCGTATTGTGTTTTGATAGTTCTGCAAAATGAAAATTTTTCATTAATCATATAAACAACTCAAAGGACGAACGGAATATTTTACTGGACATGAGTTCTGTTTTGAATTAAGTACGTCATGTTAACTTAAAGTTTCAATTCTTTCAAACTATCACATTCTTTAGAGGTGGGGTCTATTTCTAAAGTTTAAATAATTAATATGCGCTAGGAGTGACCAACCGGACAACTCTAATATCCCACGTTTGGCATGAAAAAATATGTTTTTTTTCCCCGTACAGAAGTAATTTAAGTATGCAGCTTATAATATTTACCTTACGTATCCATGAGACAAAAAAATATCCACTTACAAAAGTCAATCAGAGATAATATAGAGACGATGCCCTTGAAGATATTGTAAGCTTTTAACGGGTTGTTAACTTATAGCGCAAACTTATCAGATCCCAGATAGAACAAATCAAAAGGGTTTCGACTTTTGCTCGCAAACTTTTTCAATAACACACAATATTATAGCCAGTTTAAGCGCAAAAGAAATCCCATCTATCTCAATGCAAACAATTTTCAACAGTCTTGTGGACTTATGTCGGGATTAAAGATCAACAAGAAAAAACTTGAAATTGAATGTTCTTATCTTGAAAGTCACTGACAGAGGGCGACAGCGACGAGCGAAGAGCTAGGAACTCGTGGCACAAAAAAAATAATGAATTAGTGACTACGATGACGCAGTGAGCGATTCGTGGGTCATTTATATATGTGTGCGACTGCACTCTACCGCGCACACTTCTTGACTCACACAAGTAATATTTGCCTCTCAATGAGTCTTCAATGCGGCCTCTCCCCTAAATACGCGCAACAGCTCAGCATGATCACTGACTTCCTATCAATGATCACGCCGAGCACAACGGTAGCCGTGACGTTTCTGATCGATGCGCCGACGCCGCATAGTTTGATGACCGGCAGGCTTATTACAGAAAAAAGCAACCGGTTGCTAATTGTACAGTGGCAACGCGATTAACGGTATCTCTAAGTGGTCTGTGATCAACAACCAAATTAAACAATCGGTCGCTGTGTTCAAGCGTTGACGTGCACTTTTAGTTCGTCAGTCGCTCGCTGTGGTGCTGTCGTGGCACAATCCAACACTCCGTAATGTCGTGGTTCCACATGCGCCTATCGTCCCGAAGCTTCGTGCTATGACGCGATACACGCAGATGGGATCAGTCATAGTCGGCTATAGAGGGTATTAGACTATCCTAAATTCAGGATCCGATATTTAGTCGTTTCTGAATTCAGAGAAGTCTAATCGCATTTAGGAAGGTAGCATTCGATTTAGGAGAAGGATGGTTTCCGACGTTCTAAATACTAAATCGGATACTAAATCGAATAGGTGTAATCGCATTTCCGATTTAGGGTGAGCTCACGACGGTAGGCGAGCGGCGACTGAGCGTCCTAATTTAATCTAACCCACTTATCATCGCGAATATTCGGACTTCGTATGCGTTATCGGGCGTGTGGCGGTACATCAAAGGTTTTTAGCGCCATAACTATTCGCGTTGCGTGGTCACATACTACACTGCGTTGTTCATTTCGGCGGTTGCTTTCATTTGTTAAAGACGTGTGCGAATGAATCTTGTAAATGAGATAAAATGGAGGATGGATAAATGCAATATATAATTATTAGCACACATGTAGGAGTAAAGAAATTCGTCGCCTATAATTAAGCGTCTAGAAATTTCGGCCGTCTTGGATTATTGCACGATAGTTCATGCAAAATGACGAAGCCGCAATATAATGGGACCACAGTATATACGCGATAACTTTTAAGCGTACAAAACGTCCGAAGGTTCGGCACGAATTGGTTCGGGACGATAGGCGCATATGGAGCCAAAGGGTAATACTTTGCGATTAAAAAGCAATAATTGTTCAATCGCAGCAACTGCAACTGTCTCTAAAGATCGGCAATAAGCCTGCTGTGTTCGCTTGATTCTATTCCTCAATATCATATCAACGGACTTAGTAGAAGAAAATTCAATTCGCTTCTGAACACCCCAGTTATCGAAGAGCTGAAATGCTGCCTCAATGGGCGCCCTACTGGAGACTGCCTCGATCAAACTCGTCATGTCAACTGGAACGTTTTACAGTACGACCCCATGACAGAGCTCTGAGACCGCCCCATAGTATAAATCTTCCACTTAAACTGGCTGCCCACGAAAATACCTATTTTGCGCCTGAGAATGCAGTTTGTCAGCGTTTATACCAGGGTCGTCTGCGCGCACTCTATCTTACCTTATACCCCTGGTGAGCTAAAACCTATTTAACCTATTCTACGAACGTACACTAATAAGTAAAGAATCCTTTGCAGAAAACTGCATCAAACTCTATTAACCCGTTCTCTAGAGCCATGATGATAAATGGCAATATTCAATACACACGCACAGACAAAAAGACAGCCTCTTACCCTAAGTCTGTTTCCTTTGACTATCCCAGTGTTGTGCACTCATAATTTTTGCCAGATGGTCAAACGGTAAATAACGAATATTACTTGAGCGTTATGCGGCGTTTTAGAGAGTGCGTCTTCTTATATGCGCCTTCGAACAAGGCCATCATTGTGAACGAATTTTTGATCAAAAACTATATTTAATCGAGCAGCCACCATATTCACCGGATAACATGGCTCCAGCGGATTTTTTTCTTTTCCCTAAACTCAAATTACCACTTCGTGGCACACGTTTTCATTCTGTAAAAGATATAAAGGAGAATTCGCGACGAGTACTGAACTTAATTCCGGAAAAAGCGTTTTAACAGTAATTTTAGGTTGAAAAGTTTAATTTTTCGTTGGCGGAAGGATATCGTTCCTGAAGGAGCATAATTTTAAAGGCGATAAAATCCTAACATTTTGTGTATTATTGACCTTTACCCGGTACTTTCTTGACAGAGTAGTAAGTCATGACCTTGTTATGTTTGGGGATGTTAAGTATATAAGTACATAAAATATTTGATATTGTTGGGATTATAACTATAATATTCACGTCAGTCTATTGGCCTTTTTGAAAAAGAACTTATACGACAGTATATGAATGTTTTGATGTTTTCGTAGTAAGTAATACTGTGTCTTTTTAAAAAATTCACAGAAATTACTAAATGGATTGAAATATTTTTTTATCGACAAACCTAATTATGTATCTTTCAACTTCATCATCATCAGCATATACAGCTATTTAAGGGACTCCCCTTAAAATGTTGCGTTGGATGAATATAGGTAAAGGGAAAATATTCCTCCCAAGGTTTCAGGGAAATCCCCATCAAACATCAACGGACCAAAAAAGTTGCCAGTTCAGAAATGTAAAACCGGCCAAAAATTCAGATGAATCTTTTAGTATTCTAATTTCTGAAATCATTACATGGAAAGAGTTGGTTTCTTATTACCTATTTATGTATTTCTTCTGGATGGGTGGTGGATGGCTAATGACCATTAGCCAAGTTGGACGATCGAAATAAGTTAATTTTGCCGCCCCTCTTTTATTGCCGCTCTGGGCAAATGCCCGGCTTGCCCCTCCTTGGATCGGGCCCTGCCTAAACGCAACCCATACTACGTTCTATTCGTATCAGAGTCGTCTGTCTTACCTATTTCTGCCGCAATGCAGCAGTGCTTGCATTGCTGTGTTCCGGTTTGAAGGGTAAGATGTGGCAATGAAATTACTGGGTACCGTGACTTTACATCTGGTGTCACAAGTTGGCAACGTACATTATGGTATTGTATTATAGGTGACTGTTACCACTTACCATCAAGTGGGGAGTGTGCTTGTTGCCAACTTAGTTGCAATAAAAATAAATATTTTTTTCTCAAACATGCTGCGATAAACGACCATACCTTACACAACCTTCTTTAGGATAACTATTAATTACAGTGCTTGTAGAAACCTACAGTACCCCTAATATGGATATCAAATGAAAGGGCTTGGCGTGTAGAATGCAATACACTATAAAAAAATCTATCCAAGATAGCCGCCGTTATAAAATGACGAATTACATATTTTTGTACAATCCTCCCCAATATAGGTATCAAATTAACGGCCTTACCTTGTAAAATATAGTACACCATGAAAAAAAAACCAAAATGGCCATAACAAAATGAAAAAATATAAAATAAAAAATTATAGTAAAAAAATTTAAAACCAAGCTTTTATTCTAATGCTCTCAAAAGGGGAAAATAAACTTTAATTAAGTTCGCCGTTATTATGGCGAAATGTAGTTCGCCGGCACAGCTAGTGTTTTTATAAAATAAGTCAATCTTTTATGACAAGCTTTTATATTATCATAAACAATTGTGTAATGTTATAAATTAAAGTTTATTTACCCACTTTTAGAGCATTAAAATAAAAGCTTGTTTTTAAAAATGTTTTTTTTTTGCTATTGATTTTTCTATGGAGTGAAATATTATTAATCATGTTTCTGTCTTTAACAATATTTATAATATATATATGTTCCACAATACTCTTTACGAGTTTTAGAAACGATGATCTCCTAGAAAGTCTTAAAATTTGGCACCGACTTCAATATAGAAGTGCGTGATGTTGTCTGTACCAATCTTATATTATTTTTAACTTTTTAGTGAATGAAATCTTTTTAGTGATAGAAACCCTAATATAATACTAATACGGTGAGCTGGTTAATAAATTAGGGTTTCCCTCGATTTGCATGGGATCCCATCAACAGATCCTGACTTTGGTGACCTTGGGTATAGAACCCAGGAGTATACTCTATCGAATACAAAAAGAATTTTGAAAGTCTGTTTATAATTGGTGGAGCAATCGCGCAAAAAACGTTGGACACACCTAAAAATTTAAGGGTTTTCCTCGATTTTTATGGGATCCCATCATCAGATCCTAACTTTGCTGACCATGGGACCACCCTTGGAGTATACTATATCGATTACAAAAAGAATTTTGAAAATCGGTCCACAATTGGCGGCGTTATCGCGTAACATACACAAAAAGAAACATACGCATCGAATTGAGAACCTCCTTTTTTGAAGTCAGTTAAAAAGCAGACCTCTATTAGTAATTTTCAACATTTTAAGCACTCTTCTTACGTCACATTCCCAAAGAAAACTATCTGTTCTCATACAGATTTAGGGATTGACGAATCTAGTCTAATCAAGTTGAATACAATCAAATCTATAATGGCTTTGTCACTTTCACTCCGCTCTACATCAATACGACCAAACTCCAACAAAGGTTAAATTAATAATAAATGTGCTAGACGTGACGCAAATAGCCTAACACTTAACTATGGCAATCCCTATACAGACAACCCCTTGCTTTGTGTAAGAAGAGGAATTATTACCACAAATTAGATAATAGTTACTACGTAATATTACGTCCCCGACTGTCCCCGATAAGCACTCGTTATTTTAATTGATTTAATTCAACCTGCTTCTCTAATCTGACATTGTTGTGTAAATATTTTTTTTTGTCTACGAGTATCTGCGATCAGCCATATGTGAGGCTATAATCAGATCTGTTGATGTGCTTTTGGAAGTGGCAGTTCGAGTTTTTCGCACCCTCTGATGCATCAACTCAATGTTTATTGTTTAATAATATCAGATGTTATTAATATCAGATTGAGGCAATTCTCTTCCTCTTCAGCCGGAATATCGAATCTGAAGAGTCCAGGATAGTGACTGCGAGTGGGTTTTGGTGTCGCTTGAGTCTTTTTTTGTATATTTTGCAGGACATGTCTTCCCTAATAAGTGTAAATAAATCAATGACTGTTTGAAGCCAACACAATTTGGCTTGCTGGAACTCAAAAAATTTAAAATACATTAAAAAATGTTGTCTTTAACTAACTTTCACTATGATTTTGCCGTTTAGTATACAAAATGTGACATTTTCATTTTTTTTATTTCTGATATATAAATAAATAAAATAAACAAAGTGTACACCCATGCTGTCGATATATCTCTCTGCCACCACAGTAGAAAATTTTAATGCCCTTTTTGAAGAAGCCGGGAGGCAACAAGGTCTTCAAAGGTATTTCGTACCTACTGTTTATGCCTCTCAAGTACTTTTTCCTGCCAAAAAGTTGTCCATATTTTGGAAAACAATTGAAGTATGTCGGCGTAAGATCTGGTAAGTAGGGTGGATGAGGCAAAACTTCCAATTCTAGTTCTTGTAGCTCAGATGCCTAGTTCAAGCAGATTAACTAAGACTGGCCAGAGATTTGCAAGCTTATCCATCGTTGTATCCAGATCCTCGTAGTACACATTCGCAGCAAAACTCGAGCTATTTGGTAAGAAGTTGTGTTGAATTACACCGCCACTAGACCACCAAACAGTCACCATCACTTATCTAGGGTTAAGTTTTACTGGGAACCAAGGTCTAACCGAGCGTCGCGTCGGCGGTGGCACTGTGGACTCGGCACTTGCCTTCCAATCGGGAGGTCCGGGGTTCGAGACCGATATGTACCAATGTGCTTTTCGTTTTTCGAACTTCATATGTACATTTGTCTGACGCTCCAACGCTGAAGGAAAAAATCGTAAGGCAACCTACATACATCTGCAAAGAAATTCAAAGGTGTATGTAAGAAGTTGACCAATCCGCACAGGGCTAGCGTGGTTGACTAAGGCCACTATTATAATATATTCTGTGCTAAGGCTTAAACACCCTAACTTAGGGTATAGGCTCGAGCCCCTTGGTGGGGACGTATATGACCTATGATGAAGGTCTTACCAGCATGATGACTACTTACGATTATTAAAAAGAATCAATGTTTCGTCGCACACAAGTGACAATAATGCGGTTAAAAATTCTATTGTTTCTGTGTCTATTGAGGTACGCAAGGCATATCTCGACGCGTTCGTTCGTTACAGTTTACAGCTACACTAACGATTTTTTTACCTTATCAATCTGACGCAAACGAACCAATATTGTTTTGATGCTAACGTCGAAAGCTGCTGCTTCTCAGCCGTTGATTGAGTATCGTCGGCTTCCACTATTACCTTTAATCATTAGCGTAGGTATAGAAGGGGGTTCGGGGTCCGGACACCCCCATTGAAGTTGAAGTTTTAATTTAATTAGTCGTTGTTGGCTTTAGATTTCGGGCGGCCACGGGCTAATTTTTGCGATCAAAATTTCAATGTCGGAGAAGCATTGAAACTAATGACGGTTATCTACACTAATATTATAAAGAGGAAAACTTTGTTTGTTTGGTTGTAATGAATAGGCTCAAAAACTACAGGACCGTTTTTAAAAATTCTTTCACCATTCGATAGCTACATTATCCACGAGTAACATAGGCTAAATTTTATTTTGGAAAGATATTTGGGTTTTTCGGACACAAGGTGTAAAAAATCAACCAGAAAAGTAACTTATTTTGCGTACGCTTTGGTTATAATGAATAGGCTCAAAAACTACTGGACCGTTTTTAAATATTCTTTCACCATTCGAAAGCTACATTATCCACGAGTAACATAGGCTAAATTTTATTTTGGAAAAAATAGGGTTCCGTAAGATATTTGGGGTATTCGGACACAAGGTGTAAAAAATCAACCAGAAAAGTAACTTATTTTGCGTACGCTGCCTAAACTATAAAAGATAGAACCATAAAATCGTCGTGCGCTTGTTGTTGAGAGCGGTGGTGTGCCGGTTCTCTTCGCTAAACGTAAACATTGCGAATACTAAACCAATTCGTGTGTGCTAGTGTCATAAGTATCAAAATTGTGTGAAATGAAAACAGTGCAATCTTGATAGTAGTATTAACTCCAATATTTCTGTCTCGTTGTTGTGACTGCCGCAGCCAATCGCGAGCGACGAGTACCGTTACTTCACGACTGCGGATAATACAGGTCCCGTCTTGCGTCCCTTTCTTACATAAGCTAATCGGACGAAACAGCTGTGATTGACCTTTGGTGAGGCTATACATAATAATGTCACTGCACCACACTCCTCCACACAAATTTTCATCCAACCCGGATATTTCAACATGTATGGAGACTGATAATAGCTGTAAGATTTTACGCAAAAGAAAACAGCCCGGGGACTGTTATGATAGCAACATTGAATCTATCCTTGATAAAAAATTCGATAAACAGATGTCCATTTTCGAACAAAAAATAACAGATTGAAAATTATGAAAGCGGTCGATGTTGCTATAGCGAAACAACTCGCACAGGTTACCACAAGTTTAATTGATATAAATTCTACCTTACAAAAATTGAGAGACGATAATGACACAGTGAAAAAGTCGTTGGTAGACACTAACATACGACTATCGGAGATGGAGAACTCGCTTGACTTTTTTTCTAATGCGCAGGACTCGTTTGATCAGAGAATAAAAATCATCGAAAACAATATGCCGACCAGCACGAAGATTGATGGTGAAATACTTGCGTTAGAAAATAAAATGTCGTTGATGGAACAGCAAGCAAGACAAAACAACCTCGAAATTTCTAACCTACCCGAGCGTCGCGGTGAAAACCTCTTAAAAATAATGGAATGCATTGGTAATGAGATTAAATATCCTATAAGCGCTTCAGATATCGTGTCTATTCACCGAGTGCCTCCCGCTGAACAGAAAAATAGTAAACCAAAAAATGTGATTGTGAAAATATCTACTCGTGTTCACCGTGACAATATAATATCTGCATATCGAGCTATGAAGGGCCTAGATTCTGCTAAGTTGTGCATTACGGGTGCTACTCAGAATGTGTACATTAACGAGCACTTGACCCTAAGCAATAAAATATTGTGTCGTCACTGTCGAGAAGCGGCAAAAAATTTTGATTATAAATATGTTTGGGTTAAACACGGGTCTATTTTGGTTAGAAAATCAGAAACATCAAAAGTTTTTGCCATCCGATCTTGCCAAGATATCAGTAAAATTAATTGAACATATGTGTACGTGTACGTTTTCTATTTTATATTTTTGCAATGTCGCTATATTACAGCGGCAGTATTATTATAATGCGGTATTTATAAAATTCTACCTTCTTAAATATGATGGGTGTGTTAGCTATGAGCAGGTAATTTTTGTTCTGAACATTAAATGTACAATAAAATCTAAATATATGTCTCAGGTAAATAAAGTAGGTATAACGGTATTTTGTATTCATTTATATAAAAATACTATTACTAATTATTGCATGCAGGTACAGTATATTTCAATGAGCAAAATTAAAAAATATTTATATTTTGAAGCATATTATTTTACTAATAATTATTACATTCACAAATTTATTTCGATTAATATTACTATACATTTTTGTGGACTTTATCATGGGTAGTCACGATTTATCAGTTTATTACCAAAACTGTCGTGGCTTGAGAACCAAGATGCATACGGCATATGCCACTATTCTGCAAAATAACTATGACCTCATTATCTTCACTGAAACTTGGTTGCATGGGCATATATTGGACAAGGAATTCATAGATGATAGATATTGTGTGTACAGGTGTGATCGGGATCGTATACTGAGCGGCCGACACGATGGCGGGGGTGTGTTGATAGCGGTGCGTAGGGAATTAGGGGCTACATTACGCGTAGCATCTCACCCTTCACCCCTAATTGACCATCTTGTTATAGAATTGCGTGCTGGTAACTATTGCTGCTTGATTGGTGCAACATATATTCCGCCAAATTTATGTTTTGAGGAATATAATTATTTTATTAATTACATGACTAATGTGTTACAGTCAAACGATGTAAATAATTTTATATTGTTGGGGGACTATAATTTGCCCCACATTGAGTGGAATGATTGTGGCAATTATTTACAACCAATAACTAATACTAATTACTCTAGTACAACAAAAAAACTAATAAACTTTATTAACTTATTAAATTGTTATCAGTATAATAAAATTAAGAATAAAAATGGGCGAATATTAGATCTTTTCCTATGTGATGTTGGTGATTGTATGTCGTTTCCCGTTTCGTGCCCTCTCTTACCCATTGATGAACATCATCCACCGTTTTATGTATGTGTCCCTATGAACAATAGTGTTAAGACCATTAATAGCAAGCCAATCATTCGCTATAATTTTAAATCTGCTGACTATGATAAAATTAATTCTGAGATTAGAGGTATAAATTGGGACGACATTTTTCAGGGCAAACCGGCAGAACTTGCAGTAACAGCTCTATATGAGAATTTATATACAATCATAAAAAAATATGTCCCCACTGTCAGGGTTAGAACGTCGCAGTTTCCTATATGGTTTTCACCGGCTTTGATACACATATTTAAAAATAAATCGCAAGCCTGGATTAAATGGAAAAAAATATAAAAATATATCTGACTATGAAACATTTAAAACTTATAGATATAGATTTAAAATAGAATCTAAAAAGTGTTATAGGCAGTATATAAAGTCGGTGGAGGAAAGCATTCGCAATAATGTAAAATATTTCTGGAATTACATATCAAACCGCAAGACTGATATTAATATACCCAATACTATTTCTTATAACAGTCAGTCAGAGTTTCTTCCGCCATGGGCGGGTGCGGGCTTCGGGCATTTGTCGCCCATTGCCCGGGCATCTTCTCGGCGAGCGGTAGCTCGCCGGTGTTGGGCACGTCACGTAGTGACGGGCCCCTCTTCGCCACCCCCCTGTGCTACCACTCCGGGATCGAGGCACGGCCCTCCGCGGTCAAGCACACCGAGTTAGAGGGGCTTGTCCCAAGCCCAGCGAGCGCCGGCGAGCAGGCCGCGGCTTACTCTGCGCCCGGAGGAGCGGTGGGGGGAGGAGGGGGCCATTGGTCTAGGTAGGTGGTGGTTGTCATGTCCGGTGGTGGTGTCGCTTAGGCGAGTCACGCGCGCGAGCGGTGGGGTCCCGCGGCAGACTACGAGCCATAAGCGACACGAGGTCTGGTCAGGTGGTGGCGTCGTCAGCGAAGTCGCTGACGAAGCGGAGTCTTGGCCGGGGTGGGTCGCCTCGTCGTGGGGATGCAGCTGGTGATGGTGGTGGTGACGATGGTAGGTCGTGGTCTCTCTCCGCCCTGGGCGACAGCAAGTCGCGGGGCAGCGCTCGTCCGGAAGAGTCTGGAGGCCTGGGAACATAGGGAGCAATGTTGTGGAGGTGGAGGTGGGGCCCGTTGTCGGCGCTGTCGAACATTCGACGCGCCAGACGGGCGATGAACTCCTCCACCGTCGGCATCCGAACGTCCCGGGCAATGACGTCATTCCTGACGTAGCGCCCCGCGTTCGTCACGACACGGAGAGAGACGTTCTGGACCACCTGCAGTCTGGAACGCTGGGTCGGGGAGCACAACGCATACCATGCTGGGGCGGCGTAGGTGAGCCGCGTACGAACGTAGCTCTTGTAGACCATCAGTTTCGTACGCAGTGGTAGTCGGGATGCCAGCACCGGGCGCAGGATGCCACGGGCCATCTCGGCCTGGTTGATGACGTGGTCAACCTGGGGCACCATGCGCAGTTGGCGGTCGATGCGGCATCCGAGGTACGTAACTGTGGTCTGCCAAGCTACGTCCTGTCCGCGGAGTGTCAGCGGCGGTGGCATGCGGCGCTGCGACCCGACCAGGATGGCGGCCGTCTTACCCACGTTGACGGCCATCCTCCAGTTGTCCAGCCATGTTGGCAGGCGGTCCAGAAGTTGCTGCATCCGGGCGGAGGCGAATTTCACCTTCCGCGACGAGGCGAAGAAGGCGCTGTCGTCGGCAAATAGGGCCAACACCACGTCCCGCTGCCCCTCCTGGAGCTGGTCTTGGAGGGTGGGGATGTCGTCGGTGTAGGCGGCGTACAGGCACGGCGAGAGGCAGCTGCCCTGGGGCACTCCTGCGACGATGGGGCGTGGCTGGGAGGTGGCGTCCTCAACCGAGACCACGAAGCTCCGACCCTGGAGAAACGACGCCAGCAGTCTCACGTGGGCGGGCGGCATGCTGGTGGCGGCCAGCTTGTAGAGGAGACCGGGATGCCACACACGGTCGAAGGCCTTCTCGATGTCCAAGAAGACCCCCACGGTGTGGTTGTCCCGGTTCATGGCGGCCGCGAGGTGGTGGAGCACGCGCGCCAGCTGGAGCGTGGTGGAGTGGCCGCTGCGGAATCCGAATTGCTCATCCCGGAGTGGGATGAACGGGCGGATCCTCCGCAGCAGCAGTCGCTCAAACAGCTTGGCCACGTGAGACAGCAGCGTAATGGGTCGGTAGCTGGACGGGAGGCGCCTGTCCTTACCCGGCTTGGGGAGGACGATGATACGCCCCATCTTCCAGGCCACGGGAAAGTGGCCGGTGCGCAGGATGCCGTTGAAGAGCCTGGCGAGGGTCGCCAGGCCCCTGCGGGGCAGCTGCCTGAGGGCCGCGGAGGAAACGTTGTCGGGCCCGGGCGCTTTCCGCCTGTTGAGGCAGAGCACCGCCTTGCGCAGCTCTGCGGGGGAGATAAAATCGTCACCCCGCAGCTGCGGCGCTGGGGCCGACAGAAATTCCTCGACGCGGCTCAGCACGTGCCTGTGGTGCTCGACGACAGCGCAGTCGGTGGACGCTGGGTGTGGGGTGAATACCTCCTGCAGGTGATCAGCCAGAATGTTGGCCCGGTCAGCGGCGGCGTAGCATCGCCTGCCCGCGCTGTCCAGCAGCGGGCAGACAGGGGCGGTGGACTTCGTCAGCTGTCTGTTGAGCCGGAAGAGGTCAGCGGTGCTATCGGCCACCTGGTCCAGGTGACTCTCCCAGGTGGCACCGCGCCATACCTTCACGGCCTCAGACAGCTGGGTGGTGAGGCGATTGAGCTCCGTCTTGACCCGCGGGCACCGGGTGCGGGCCCACAGCTGGCGCAGCTCGCGCTTCCTGCGCATCCGCGCGCGCAGGTGGGCAGGCAGTTCCTCCCTGCGTGACTTCGCAGGGGGGCGGGTGGAGGCTGCCTCCTCGGCAGCGCGGATGCGGGTGCAGATGTCGTCGGCGGCCACGTCCACATCCTCCGGGGAGGAGAGGGGGCCGCCGAGCGCGAGATCGCTGAGCGCCGAGCTGAAGGCGCCCCAGTTGGTGCGGGGGCGCGGAGCTCTCGCCTGGACGAAGTCGGCCGCCATGCTGGTGGTGATGAGGATGGGGAGGTGCTGCGTGTCCATGTCGTACAGCACCTCCACGGAGACCGGGCAGGGGATGTTCCTTGTCAGGACGATGTCCAGGACGTCTGGCTGATACCTGGCGGTGGTAGGAATGTGGGTGGGGGCGTCAGGTCCCACCACTTCTGCGTCAAGTCCGGTGGCGGCATCCAGGAGCATCCTCCCGGCGGGCGTGATGCAACGCGACCCCCATTGGGGGTGCTTCGCATTAAGGTCGCCCGCCACGAGAGTCGGCGTGTCGTCGCCGAAGAGCCCCTGGATGTCGGAGAGTTCTACTCTGGATGCGGGGGGGCGGTATGCTGCGTAGATACGTAGCTCCCGCCCGGCTGCACTCACCCTCACTCCGATGGTGCGGGTGGAGATGAACGGGAGGAGGTCGAGTTGGTCGTGTACCACGTCGCGACGAACTAGGGCCGCCACGCCTCTCCAGGCGCGGCCCTGCGGTGTTGATTCGTCGCGGCGGTAAACGTGGTAGTTAGGCAGCCGGAAGGTGTTGTGCGGGAGCAGAAAGGTCTCACCCAGGAGGATCACGTGCAGATCCTGCGACTGGGCGAGCAGGCGCAGCTCCTGCGCCTTTTTCCCTACCCCCCCGGGATTCCAGTATAGAACTCTCAGTTCTTGAGGTCCTGCAGTAGGGCCACCAGCACGTCGATGGCCCGGTTGATGGCCGCCCTGTGGTCGCCTAGCTCCGCGGCCATCGTTAGCTGGCTGATCGCGGTTGCCACCGCGACCAGCACAGATGTGGTCGAGTTTGCTATTTTTGCTTTTGGTGTGTCTGTGGTTTTGTATTTTATTTTCTATGTCATATTAATATTATTTTTCAAAATAGTCAGGAATAAGTGTGGGAGGTCTTCAAAGGAAAAGATGAGCTGTGTCATTGTGTATGTTGTTGTATATTTTTTAGTAACCAAACAGTTGTTTATTTATTACTTTTTAAAAAATATCATTCATATACATTTAATGTCCATCTTAATATTTATAATCAACCTTACTATTTTATTCAGAATTATAGCTAACATCAATTATAACGTAATATTACATCTAATATTTACATTTAATTTAAGTTACACTAAACCTTATTTACAAAAATCAAAATCATACTCATATATACTGAAGTCATTTATAACAGTCATCTTGTATAATTTAACTTTCTTTCTCACAAGCATCAGCTTTAGCAACATTATAATAATATTTGCCTCAACCCTATGAGCACTAAAAACTTAAAAGTTGGAATTTTCAATGCTGGGTCCTTAGGCACTAAACATGAGGAGTTTATAGTTGCTGTACAAAACATGGCCCCAGATGTCATGGCTATAAATGAAACTTGGTTGGGGTCAGGACAGGACGACAAAGCGCCGAGGTTGCCTGGGTACCGCTTGCTACATACCCCGAGACCCATGGGCCGTGGTGGTGGGGTTGGTTTCTATGTACGTAGAGGCTTAAAAGTTCGCACATGTAACCATCCAATCTCAGCGTCAGTGGAACAAATGTGGCTGACTCTGAGTGTAAACAATAAAAAAGTAGCAGTGGGAACAGCCTACAGACCACCTAGACAGGATATAAATGTTTTTTTGGATGCTATCACATGTACCATTAACTCACTGGCTAGGCATGACCATCTGATCTTACTTGGTGATTTTAACATAGACCTCTTGAGGCCCAACTGTGGGAAGTCTAAGTTATTTGCTGAGTTTGCCCACACTGTTAACTTGATGCAGCTAGTTCAAGAGCCCACTCACTTTACAGAGCAAAGTGAAACCCTCATAGATGTGATCTGCACTGACACTGCTGCCACTAGCGTTATAGTTAAGCATTCTCCAAGCTTGGGGGGTCACGCAATGATTGTGGCCGACTTTAAAATCAAAAAAGAAAGGCCCAGCCCCCGCTGGGTAACCTACAGGCCAATGCAAACCATCATTGTTGAACAGTTTGAAAACGACCTTAACTGCATTCAATGGGATGCTATCAACAATCTTGAAACTGTCGATGACCTGGCTGAGGCTTTTGTTTCTAGTGTGAGGTTGCTTTTTGACCTTCATGCTCCAATAAAAAGGAGAAAGTTCAAATATCCCTCCCACCCATGGATTACTGACACAGTGAGGATTATGATGCTGACAAGAGATGGATACCATAAAGAATATAAAAAGTTATGTAAATTAAAAAAAGAAGAGGCAAATAAAGTAAAAGTAAATTACAAAACAATGAAACAAATAGTACTCACTGCAATTGAGACAGAAAAAAAATGTTATTTTGAAAACCACATAAATAAAAATATAAACAACTCAAAAAAATTATGGCAAAATTTAAAAACTACCGTAATTCCAAATAAAAAACAACAATCTGAAATCCCATATTCTTTAGAAAACCCAAATAAAATTAATGCTCATTTTCTTAACGTCCCTGGTGATGGTAAAATTTCAATATCTCAACTGACTTTTTTAGAATACCATGGATTGAGGGATGCATCCTTCTCCTTACAGCCGGTTAGCGAAGATGTTGTGCTGAAGGTTATCATGGGTTTCAAATCCAACGCTCAGGGGGATGACGGTATTTCACTTGAGATGTTACAACTCACATTACCTCAATCATTGTCAACCCTCACAACTCTTATAAACCGGTCAATAGAGGATGGGGTATTTCCGACATTATGGAAAACTGCTGTGGTCAAACCACTCCCTAAGAACAACCAGCCTGAATCTGTACAGGATCTCCGCCCAATAAGCTTACTGTCATGCGTGTCTAAAGTGCTAGAAAGAGTGGTCTGCGACCAACTAACCAAATACTTAGAGGAAAATGACATCCTTCCTCACACTCAATCTGGCTTTCGCAGGGGCTATGGTACTGCAACGGCCTTGGCAGACGTTGTGGACAACATTCTAGCGGATCAAGACCAGGGTATGATCTGTGCCATGCTCTTATTGGATTTCTCACGCGCTTTTGATGCAATAAATACAACACTACTTTTATCCAAGCTGGCCTACTATGGTGTTGACACTAGGTCGATCGGATGGTTTAATAGTTACCTGTCTCATAGGCATCAATACGTTGAACTTTCCCACTCAAACGGTGAGAAAAGCCAGTCGACAAAACTCCCTGTGACTAGAGGAGTTCCGCAGGGATCCATTTTGGGGCCAATCCTCTACATTCTGTACAGCGCTGACATCACTAGAAACATAAAACACTGTCGTCATCACCTCTATGCCGATGACCTACAGATGTATTTGTCTTTCCCGCCATCTAACTATGCTGTAGCTGAGGGGCAACTAAATGAGGATCTGGCTCAGGTGGCTGCTTGGTCTGAGTCTAACTGCTTAACCCTGAACCCAAAAAAGTCTAAATTAATTTTGTTTGGTAGTAAGAAGAACCTAAATAATTTTAAAAATAATTCTGCCTCTTTTAATATATCGCTCAATGGTGTGAAAATTGAACATGTAGATAAGGTCAGAAACCTGGGGCTGGTCATGGATAGCAACCTTACATTCGAATCTCATGTAGCCGAATGTGCACGAAACAGTTTTTATCGTTTAAAACTACTATATAAAATCAGGCCCTATTTGTGTGAAAGACTTAGAATTAGAATGTGTGAGTCATTGGTGCTGTCCAGACTCAACTATTGTGATACAGTGTATGGTCCATGTTTATTGGCTAGGTCCAGGCAGCTCATTCAGAGGGTTCAAAACTCATGTGCACGGTTTTGTTTCCATGTCCCACCTCGCGCTCATGTCACACCGTTCTTCAACTCAGCCAGCTTGCTCAAGATGGAAGCTCGTAGGAAGTTACATCTCACTTGCTTATTATTTGACGTAATTAACACACAGAAACCACGGTATCTATTTGACAAGTTGGCTTGGGCTGGGAGCGGCGATGTTACTCGAAACGGGCCTGCACTTACATCTTCTCGACACCCAAACACCGGTCTATGGCTTTTCGCGGGTCCTTCAGGTTTGCCGCCTCTCGGTGTTGGAATGATCTCCCACCGCCACTGCGTGACCTGAAAACAAAGTATACACTTAAAAAACATCTCAAAAACTATTTATTAAATATACAAAAAGGTGAAACAAAGTAGTTTTCAGTGCTTACCGCAAACATTTTTCTACGACGCGTTTAAACGGGGTGGGGATCGTGTCCAACAACCGGGAAGGCGCGTATTTTGTCATCAAGGAACTTCATGTTCTTATCCTCAAACCACAGTGTATTCTCTCAAATACCTCCATCATTAAAATATCACACGGACTAAATTTGTACAATATTCTAATATGACACACGCGGTGCGTGACAGACACAATAGCACAGGCACAGAACACATACACAATAGGTCCCACAAATAACGAATCACAGACTACCTAAAGATTTAATGAATATTGTATGAATATTGCGCCATACGGCCAAGACAATTTTCAGTCGTTACTTTTTTTCTTTTTCTTTCCAAATTTTATTTATATTATTTATTTCCTTATTATGTTTTATTTCTTATATTGTTTTTTAGTTGTCTGCCCTGGCTTTGCGGTACAAAACTTTTTTTTCCCTGTCAGAATAACAGCGCTTCTTGGTCACCCCGCCCACCTGTGGGTGACCTGGAAGCATTTACGCTGAGGCAGGGTCCATTGTTGGCCTTGCACACTTTCCTACTAGGTATTTGTGTTTTTTTATTTTTTTTATTGATTGTTTTTGCTTTTTTTCGTCCTGTTTTTATAGTATTTAGTGTGTGTATGGTCAATAAATGTTTCTTTCTTTCTTTCTTTCTTTCAAATTGAACAATAAATAAGCCATTCATGGGCCAATTATAGACTTATACTATGTTACCTTAATATTAATTAATAGGGTAGATTAAAAACATTAAAAAATAAAACAAAAAACTACGTTTACATAACAAACAGTTACCTCGTCTGTCCTCACCTAAACAGTTGAGAGAGATGTGTGTGTGTGCGTGCGTGTTAATTGGTATATGCAGCTGAGTGCATGAGGCATGACGTTGTGCTTGAAAGAAAAATTATTTCTGCTTTCTATTCAATTGGTTCTATGTTTTTCTAATTGTTAAGGAGTAGGTATATAGCAAAACCTACTCCTTAACAATTAGTAATGGACTTCCGAAAAATAACGCCTGACACCATCAACCATGTTTTTCTTTTTTCATATAATCTTGTGGAATTTGTTTGCTGGACGTTTGAATACAGCAGAAAATTAGATCGATTTTTTTAGGTTTTTGAAGGCTTAAAATCTCTTTTAATAATTAACTTAATTAAAAAAGGAAAACATGGGAACATGCTTATAGTGGCCATTGATTTTATTGGAAAAAATAGAGCAACTAGTGTCATTATCCAGGAAGGAAACAGGGGACTACGTTTGTATGAAAAACGGACTGTACGATTTCCTCTTCGGGGAGCGAGCTTAACCCGGACTCCTCAACAACTAAGGAACTGGCTATCTCACCACTACTTGTTGCAACCCAACAGTGCTATTAACATTGTGGCATTATGGCGACAAACTAAGGTAAGACAGTGGTAGCTAGCCAGGTGGGCTCAAAAGCCCTACCGCCAGCCAACTATTATTTTTAAGTGTAAGTTCCCCCAGCAGGAAATTGTGTCCTAGGCTAAATTAAGTTTCATGAATAATTAGAGCGTAATTTGCTATAAATGTGCGAACATGTGCGAACAAGAGCGTCGGTGGCGCAGTGGACTCGGCACCTGCCTTCCAATCGGGGGGTCGGGGTTCGAGACCCGCCATGTACCAATGTGTTTTTCGTTTCGAATTTCATATGTACATTTGTCTGACGCTCCTACGGTGAAGGAAAACATCGTGAGGCAACCTGCATACATCTGCGAAGAAATTCAATGATGTATGTGAAGTCGACCAATCCGCACTGGGCCAGCGTGGTTGACTAAGGCCTAATCACCCTAATATAGGGTAGGCTCGAGCCCCTCGGTGGGGACGTATATGGGCTGTGATGATGATGATGATGATGTGCGAACATAATAAATGCAAGCAATCAATAACTTAACTCGTTCAATGTTGTCGCGTTTTGTTCATAAGGCCATACCACTGCGCATACTGTTGTGCTTGAGACTATAATAGAATATAAAATAGGTTATATTCTAGTATAATATACCTATTATATTATACTATAGTCTCAAGCACGTCAGTATGTGCAGTAATATCAACATCAGTATGAACAAAACACAACAACATTGAACGAGTTATGCTATTGTTGAATTTAGTATAAGGTACGTGCGAGGCATACAAGTTTTGATGAAAACACACAACCTCTATCTGAAGAAGCAACTGAAATACCTAAAACGCTGTTTTAAAATATCTGTGTCATTACATTTTAGGTATTCTAAGATAGCGTTATAAGTTTTTAATTAATAAGAATTTACGTTCGGGTGAACATTTAACGGCACGTTTGTTCCATCAAAGTTGAAGCTCAGTTTAAAGTTTACGTAGAAAATAGAAAACAAAACATGTCTAGACTACCTAAAGTTTTAAGAGAATGATAATTTCTTTCGTTCTTTACACAACTTGCTCATAAATGCCAGTTATAATGTAGGGAAACAGCGGATGAGTACTGGGAGTGCCGATGATTAGACGGAGCCTTTGCATTGACACGTCAATGAGTAGCCTTTGCGCATTCCGCCGCCCTAGACAAGATGGGCAAGATGTCTTAAAGTCGCTATCCCAATGACAATATTTGAGGTTTGAGATTTGTGCCCGAAAACTAAGCGAGGGCTTACATTTTCCGTCAAATCCTATTCATTTTCCTTTTAGAGATTGCGATAGCGTAAATGAAAAGACATTTCATCTAGGGGGGGCTGGTGACTAGTGGTGACCCAAAGCACTCGGCCATTTGTGTTAGACCATCGATGATGTTTGCCCGACACTCTCGAGTCATTAGTGCTCTGCGTTGAGTTGCGAGGGATGGTTTTGGAAATTATTTGGCTGTGATCACTGATCAGTTAGCCTTTATTCAAAGAATAAATATAACAGTTTAAGAGATTCGTAGAGAAAATCTGCCAAACTGCCATATTTATCTACAACTAGCTGTGTTCGTTCGCGTGGATTTTGGAAAATTACAGCATGTCGTATATTTTTTCCCGATTCTGCAGCATTTTTCATTGATGCTCAACTCCTATTAGTCGTAGCGTGATGTTATATATCCTATAGCGGCCATTCTCTAAGTGTGTTTCGCGGAACCCTAGGCCTCCGCGATACCCCTGTAGGGGTTACGCAATAATATAAAAAAATCAATACACCCCCCCTCTGGTCGTACTTTTATTATGCTTATTAATAAAGAATACACTTTTAAAAACTATTGTTTTATTGTAGGGCGTCAAGTATTTCGCTTTCCAAAAGGGTTCCGCCACAAAAAAGTTTGAGAATCGCTGTCCTATAGCCTTCATGGACTATCCAACACAAAAAGAATTTTTCAATTTGAATCAGTAGTTCCTGAGATTAGCGCGTTCAACCAAACAAACAATTAAACAAACTCTAGAGTACTCTACTACTCTAAAGTATAGTATAGATTAAGTACGAGCGCACACTACCGACAATCGGTGACGGATTTTTGAACGCAACGTAGTAGAACTCGATGTTTCATTTTCCACCGTCTAAAATCGGTCACCGATTGTCGGTAGTGTGCGCTCGTACTTAATCTATCGAGCTTTGTGGGCTAAACATTCCTAATTGTCAGTTATTAATGTTCGCTGACGATACTGCCTTAATAGTTCACGGTCCTGACTGGGCAGGTGTGAACAAGTTTGCAGAGGAGGGCTTATGCAAAGTAACGTCGTGGTTAGAACACAATTTATTAACTTTAAACTCACTAAAGACTAAATTCATTTGTTTTTCAATTAGTAAAGCAACAAGCCCAACTTCAGCCTTTAGTTTAAAAGCTCATACGTATCCATGTAACCAAAGCTACAGTTGCGAGAGAGTGACGTGTTCGTGCCCATCTTTACAGCGAGTGCACTCTTTGAAATATTTGGGGGTAGAGGTAGATGCTCATCTGAAGTGGGATGTCCACATTGCTCTGGTAGCAAATAGAGTACGAAAATTAATTTTTACTTTCAAACTGCTGCGGGAAATAGCTAATAAACAGTTGCTGTTAAAAGTTTATAAAGCTTTGTGTGAGTGTGTCATTAGTTATTGTATCGGTTGTTGGGGAGGCGCAGCTAAATCGCACATGTTAGTGATTGAGCGAGCACAAAGAGCTGTGTTAAAGGTGTTACTACGGCTACCAATTAGATACCCCACAATACAAGTATACGAGCTGGCACAAGTATTAACAGTTAGAAAACAATTTATTTTTAAAATCCTTTCTGAGTATCAAAAAAATGTACCGAGCTCAATTAGGGACGGAAAAAGGATAGTTCGATGTTTTATTCCAATAACCAAAACCAAATTTGCTCAAAGACACAGTGATTACTTGGCCCCTAAATTATATAACTATGTTCAATATCAAAATAACAAAACTAAACTGGAAAACCTCAATAGAAATAGTTACAAAAAGTTTTTACTTTCTTTTCTGGATAAAACTAATGTAGAAGATTTTAGACTTCCGCGATTTGTACACATTTTAAATACAATTGACTCGGGTCTATTTCGCGGTTAACAATAACTATATTGACTTACTGTTTCCCGACGTTTCGGCCGAATTACATCAGGCCGTGGTCACGGGACACCAAAAGATATCGTTCCCTTGCAAACCCCTGGCGTATACAAGGTTGATTGCAGTTGTGGTAGTTCCTACATCGGGCAGACCAAAAGGACAATAGCTGAAAGGGTCAAGGAACATATCGCAGCGGTCAAAAACCTGCAAAAGGGTAAGTCTGCCATTGCTGAACATTTGCTGGATTCAGGAACCAACCACTGGATAGAACTGCACAAACCTCAGGTCCTCTCCACCGATCGTCACTATTATTCCAGAATAGCACGAGAAGCGGTTGAAATTAAAAAACATAAAAACTTCAACCGGGAAGATGGATACCGTTTATCAACTACCTGGAACCCTGTTATTAGCAAGTTTAGGCAGTGCGGTACTTGTAAAAAACGTCAGTGTGTAGATGTCGTGAGTGTGGTATGTCGAGGTACCGACGATACTGATAAAAATTCTGAAGATCAAGCGGAGGGTAGTCGTGAAACCCGCGCTTTGCGAAGACGTCGCTGAGCCTCGGCAGTCATCCCGTGACCACGGCCTGATGTAATTCGGCCGAAACGTCGGGAAACAGTAAGTCAATATAGTTATTGTTAACCGCGAAATAGACCCGAGTCAATTGTATTTAAAATGTGTACAAATCGCGGAAGTCTAAAAACTTTGATAGCAAACCGATACGGTCAGGAATTTGCAACAAAAATAAAACATCTTGAATTCCTTCGTATAAAACGTGAGCGTTTAGAAACATCGTTATCGTTTCTTATAAAATGTCGTGATGCGAATTTACTGCCTACGGGAGTGCGTATAAGGCCCCGTAATGACATTTCACATTCCGAAGGAATTCTACGCAATGCCAGTGTACGTCTTTTGAGACAGTTAATTCGAAATCGTCGATTCACTATAAACAATGTGCAGTGTGAACTTTATCAACTACATATGGATTGCAGTGCAGTGTTGACAGAAGAGGATTTTAGCTTGTGCGATCGTGTAACATACAACCAGGCGTCTCGTATTTACGACTTGTGCAGTGCCCGACATGACGCGAAGTTTAAAAAATTATGTCACCGCCGTGAAAATTTGGTCGGTTTGAAAGAACCGCCGGTTCAGCATGACACGGTTATAAATTTGTCAGATACACCTCTCGACGATACTGCATTGAACATACTGGCAAAAGGGTTAAATTACGCTGTGACACCTAGGAAGGTTCCTTATGAAAACATTATAAGTAGCGTTGAGGAGACCATAATGCGTAACAAAATACCGTCTGGCGATGCAGAGACCCTTAGACAGGATGTTGCCATTATTTTACGAAAATCGACGTTACCAAATCCGAACATTACTAAGGAAGAGCGTCAAGCATTGCAGGATTTGCGGGCCAACCGGGATATTTTAGTGCTTAAGGCTGACAAAGGAAACGCTACCGTAGTGATGAATTCGTTGGATTATTTTAGTAAAATGCAGAACCTTCTTAGTGATACCTCAGTTTACAAACCAGTGTCGTACAATCCGTCATCTAGAGTCACTAAGCGAATACGTGCTGTCATAAAAGATCATGAAAATCTTTTCGCGGATGATGTGTTCCAACGCCTTTTCAGACCCAAGAGCGTTCAACCTCCAAAGATGTATGGTCTGCCTAAGGTACATAAGACAAGTGTACCACTACGCCCAATAGTCAGTCAAATTGACTCTCCCACCTATGATTTAGCGAAACATATTGCTTCTGTACTGCAGCCATTAGTAGGAAGGACGGCATCATTCGTGAGGGACTCTCGCCATTTTGTCGACATCATCAGGAGTCTTAAAGTCGAACCGGACGAAGTGATGGTGAGTTTTGATGTTGAGTCACTTTTTACAAATGTTCCAATTAAAGACTGCCTTGATGTCATCGAGACAATGCTAAGGGAGAATGGTCTCTCTAGTGAATATATTGTTCTACTACAGCAATGCTTGGATGGCAATTATTTCCTTCATCGTGGACAATACTACCTCCAGATCGATGGTGTGGCCATGGGGAGCCCCGTAGCACCGGTTATGGCTAACATCTGGATGGAACACTTTGAGAAACGCATAGATATGCAGTCAGCACACGTGAAGATATGGAAAAGATACGTAGATGATGTCTATTGCATCATGAAAGGTGGCCAGCTGGAAGTAGAACAATTTATAAAATACCTAAATTCCATACATCCGAATATAAGGTTCACTTATGAAATGGAGATGGAGAGATCGTTGGCCTTTCTCGATGTAAAAGTGAGAGTGAGAGAGGACGGAACATTGGGACACACGGTGTATCGAAAACCCACACACACTGACCGCTACCTCAATGCCAACTCGCATCACCACCCACGGCAACTGCAATCCGTAGTGACATCGCTGTCTAATCGAGCATATGACCTCTGTGACCCTGAACATTTGAATAGTGAGCTCGCACACGTTCAGGAAGTACTTCAGCGGAACGGATACAAGGGAAGCATACGACGTCTGAAGAACAAAAGGCAAAGGCAAGTGGACGTTTGCAGAGTTCCCGCCTTTTTGCCTTATCTTAAAGGTGTTACGGACAAAATTGGAACAGTACTGAAGCATTACTCCATTAAGACTGTATATAGTCCGTTCTCCAAAGTATCCCAACTATTGCGGACACCAAAAGATATCGTTCCCTTGCAAACCCCTGGCGTATACAAGGTTGATTGCAGTTGTGGTAGTTCCTACATCGGGCAGACCAAAAGGACAATAGCTGAAAGGGTCAAGGAACATATCGCAGCGGTCAAAAACCTGCAAAAGGGTAAGTCTGCCATTGCTGAACATTTGCTGGATTCAGGAACCAACCACTGGATAGAACTGCACAAACCTCAGGTCCTCTCCACCGATCGTCACTATTATTCCAGAATAGCACGAGAAGCGGTTGAAATTAAAAAACATAAAAACTTCAACCGGGAAGATGGATACCGTTTATCAACTACCTGGAACCCTGTTATTAGCAAGTTTAGGCAGTGCGGTACTTGTAAAAAACGTCAGTGTGTAGATGTCGTGAGTGTGGTATGTCGAGGTACCGACGATACTGATAAAAATTCTGAAGATCAAGCGGAGGGTAGTCGTGAAACCCGCGCTTTGCGAAAACGTCGCTGAGCCTCGGCAGTCATCCCGTGACCACGGCCTGATGTAATTCGGCCGAAACGTCGGGAAACAGTAAGTCAATATAGTTATTGTTAACCGCGAAATAGACCCGAGTCAATTGTATTTATAATGTAGAAGAACTTGAGAGGCAGGTTAAATCAGTCTGGTGATTGGTGGATATTCAAATGTACCGAGATTGCATATCAGTCAAGCATACTGTGATTCTTACATACAAGTATACAACCTTACACACACACACACACACACACACACACATACGCACACTCACACATACACACATGCAAACACACACACACACACACACGCGCACTCAAATCCAGCAAACACAGGCATACATACACAAAAACACACACAAACACAGGCACACATTCAGCACACACAATATACAACACACACTGGCACACTCGTGATAGTTTATTGTATCTAGTCTAGTTAGTATAAATGTATAAAGCTTGCTTGTGTCAAGTAGGAATTATTTGTAATGTAAGTTTTATATTTGTATATGGGGTGGAGAGTCTGGTGTTCTGTAACACAGGCTTGTCCTAGTATAGACACCAGTCTTTCCACAGTATGTGGAAAGAAAATAAATTATTTTTGATTTTGATTGATTGATTTTGATATCGGTCGTGTGCGTCCGCGCTAAGAGTTACCGATTGAAAAACCGGCCAAGTGCGAGCTGGACTCACGCACCAAGGGTGCCGTACAAACCTATAAAAGTTCCTTACTACATATTTACAGTTTTCACATTTTTTCCAAAACATGTGCTATAAGACCTTGATTTTGACAAATTTCATGGTTCTAGGTCAAGTACCCACTTACCCTAACCATTTCGATTCCCTTGTGAATTCGCTAAATATATAAACTTACTTACTTACTAATATTATAAAGCTGAATAGTTTGTTTGATGGTTTGTTTGTTTGTTTGCTTATGAGCTGAGCATCAATGAAAAATGTAGCAAAAACAGGAAAAAATAAGATTTATGGCGAAACGTAGTTCGCTGGCACAGCTAGTGCTACATAAACGATCATATTATTCTCTCATCGCGTTGACTTATTACATAAGTTTGATATTTTCACAGCTGAATAAGACAGTAGACCCGAGTATTTGATATTAAATTTCAGTTTGATATCTTTACGCGAAACGGAGAAAAGGGGACTGACAGATGGACAACGAAGTGATCCTATAAGGGTTCCGTTTTTAGGGTTCCGTAGCCAAATGGCAAAAAACGGAACCCTTATAGATTCGTCATGTCTGTCTGTCTGTCTGTCTGTCTGTCCGTCCGTATGTTACAGCCACTTTTCTCCGAAACTATAAGAACTACACTGTTGAAACTTGGTAAGTAGATGTATTCTGTGAACCGCATTAAGATTTTCATACAAAAATAGAAAAAAGCAATAAATTTTGGGGGTTCCCTAAACATATAACTGAAACTCAAAATTTTTCTTTTCATCAAACCCATACGTGTGGTGTATCTATGGATAGGTCTTCAAAAATCATATTGGGGTTTCTAACATCTTTTTTTCTAAACTGAATAGTTTGCGCGAGAGACACGTCCAAAGTGGTAAAATGTGTGTCCCCTGTAACTTCTAAAATAAGAGAATGATAAAACTAAAAAAAATATATGATGTACATTACCATGCAAACTTTCACCGAAAATTGGTTTGAACGAGATCAGTAAGTAGTAAGTAATACGTCATAACCCAAGTAGCACATTAGCAAAGAATTAGATCATAAACAAGCTACAATACAGTCTACAGCTTTTGTGCAGATGTACTAAAGGATAGAACTAGTCTTTAGACTGTATTACGGAAAGATTATACACTATTAAACAGCATAGCTGACTAATGACTTTATAATGGTGAAAAAATATACTAAAAGCATTTAAGTAGAATTTTAAAATGATCTAATCCAGCTTATGTCTGCATGTGATACTGCTAGCCGATTTAGAAGTCCAAAGCTTGTTAACGACTGGTTAATATGAAAAATTCACCTCTCTTGTAATGGTGCAGGCTGCATTAAAGTATTGAATAATGCCATTGGCTTTTAATTGGTGTACACTAATTCTATTCTAATTCTTCTTCAACGAGCTTGTTAATGGCTGATTAAAAGTGGATATGTAATCTCTACAAATGCCGTTACATTTATAAGAGAATCATTAAGTTGAGTTGTAAATTGGAGTAGGTGCACAACATTCTAATGCCAATGCATAAAGTGTAGCTGACAGCTATTTTACAGCTTTCGGCGTTATATAAGAGTAAATCTAGATTATTGGTGTTTAAATTACGTCAGATTTGACATTTTTTTTCATAACGTGCGACGCGACCTCAAGAGTTACACGTACATACGTATATTTTAATACACTTTAAATAAAAATGAACAACTTAAAACCTTTGTCCGGTCAGCATAATGCTACAAGCTGGTACATAGACTTAATAACACCACTGTACAGTAAATAACTTTTCAAAAGAATTAATGGAGAATTTGTGCTGGTTAACAAATGAACTCCATTTTGGCATTACAGAAACGATTTGTTATTAATATCCAAATGCAATTTCTTAGTGATTTCAAGGATATTTGATAGCTTTAATTTGAAACAAAATATTTTCCACTTATTTCCTAATAGAATACAATAAGTTAGAAAGCAATAATTTCAGTTATAAATCTATTAAGTATTCGTACACTATTTATCTTGTGAAATATTTTAGTTAAAACGATATTATTCTGATGGCGCGTGAAATATTTGATGTTATTACCTAACACATTTACAGTAAAATGATACTCGCAACTCCATTTACATACAAGCAGCATTTACATACTCAAAACCAACGTGAAAACTATTAACAATATATTATCTTAAATATGTCCGCCCGCGCACTTTAACATACAATAAATGTCGTCTATCACAATACACAAAAGTAATAAAATCATTTTGGTTATTTATCTATACTTTAATAAAAGCTGTTGCCAAGACTCAAAACATCTAAAAGCTGTTGATGAGAATTAAAGTAGCTAAAGCTTAGGCTGCAATGACTGTTAAATGACTGTATAAGCCATTGTACAGGCCTTGTACAGCTATACCAATGATTATACTGCCGTAAAGCAGCCACTGTAATGCTCAAGGCTGGCTAATTTGGGGCCCAAATTAGAATTACAAGGGCTGCGTAGCTAACTACACAGCCCTTATGCAGGAAACTAAAACAGCCTTGAGTAGTCACATATTCTATAATCAAGTCACTGTGCGGCTGTCATGTGCTACTTGGGAAGGGTTCCGTAGGATTTAAATCCTACGGAACCCTTCATGGGCGAGTCCGACTCGCGCTTGGTCGGTTTTTTTTTTCCTTTTTCTTCTCCTTCAAAGGAACTACTGGGAACAAAGAACATGTCATCTTTCGTGTGACATTCGTTAAGTTGTTATTGCGATCACATAAAAAGATGTGTCCTTTCCTTTTAAGGACTACAGATGCTGGCCTACGTTGTCGCCGTCTTACCGTGACTACCATTCCAATACCAACTGCCAATAAATTTGGCAACTCATTTCTATGTCGCATAATCAAAAAATAGAACTCACACGTGTATCCTCCTTACAATCCCAGGCCGTTGAGAAGAGGCGTGAAAAAGCACCTTGCAGGTCGGCAAGAGGACGGTGACTAGTCATCATCATCATCATAACAACTTATACACGTCCCCATCGAGGGGCTCGAGCCTACCCTAAGTTAGGGTGCTTAGGCCTTAGTCAACCACGCTGGCCCAGTGCGGATTGCTCCATTGATATTACTGGGTACCGTGACTTAACATCTTATGTCACAAGTTGGCAACGTATACTGTGGTTCTTGTGGGCGTTGCAGATTTGCTTCGAATCTCACAAGAGCCACATGTATTTTAGGTGACTGTTACCACTTACCATCAGGTGGGCAGTATACTTATTTGCCAACTTTGTTGTCTAAAAACATTTTCTAGCTAGGAGGCGGTTTCACATTTTGACGTTCTAACAAAAATTCAGCAATCATTGCTTGGCACCGACTTCAATATAAAACTGTGATGTTGTATGTATTCTTATATTATTTATGACTTTTTGGTGTTTTTGAAGTCGGTTTTATTTTTTGTATTTTTTTTTAATTCAGTCTTTTTAATTAAGTTAAATACATGCGTATTAGAGTTTGAGCCAAGGCAAACACCAGAATAACTTAAAACGTATCACTCATTATTATATTCGCTCTAAGCAGCTTTGAAAGAATTATTTCCGAACCTAATCTATTAAGAACCTTCGATCATCAGCTCACTAACATGACATGATGACTACGAGACGCAAATACCTATCTTCAGTAAAAACATGAAACACGTTGGACGTGCCTATGAAATTCAAGGGTTTCCCTCCATTCATGGAATCCCGTCATCAGATCATTACACGGTGACAATGGGACAACCTCGGAACCTCTTTCAATTACAAAAGAATTTTGAAAATCAGTCCACAAATGCCGAAGTAATCGGTGAACATACATTAAAATATTTTACAAAAAATAAAACACGACTTAAAAAACACTGAAAAGTTAAAAATAATATAAGAATAGGTACAGACAACATCACACTTCTATATTGTAGTCGGTGCCAAACGGTGATCTCCTAGAAAGTCTTCAATATAGAAGTGTGATGTTGTCTGTACCTATTCTTATATTATTTTTAACTTTTCAGTGTTTTTGAAGTCGGTTTATATTTTTTGTAAAATATTTTTTATTTTTCGCTTTTTAGTGAATGAAATCTTTTTAGTGAAAGAAACCCTAATTAAATACTATTTAATTATCGTTTCCCTCAATTTTCATGAGATCCCATCATCAGATCCTGACTTCGGTGACCTTGTGACCCCCATTGGAGTACCTATACTCTATCGAATACAAAAAGAATTTTGAAAATCGGTCCACAACTGGCGGCGTAATCGCGTAACATACACACAAAAAAAACATAGGTACGCATCGAATTGAGAACCTCCTCCTTTTTTGAAGTCGGTTAAAAAATTGATACAGCCAAACATAGAACCTCCTCCTTTTTCGAAGTCGGTTAAAAACATAGGTAGATTAGAATTATTTTTAAGTTTAATAATACTGTTACGCCGATGGTTTAAGAAACTGCCGGCGTGATTTTCTTGGCCTTAGAAGCGTTTTCAGCAGCCTGAAAACGCAGTTCAGCGCGTTTCAGGAGGTGCTCTATCACATACTAGAATATCGAAATTTTACCCAAGTTGCCGTTGTTTTCAGGCGCCTGAAACATGTTTTCAGACCTTTTCAGGCTACCCTCTATCGAACCACACCATAACCTGAAAACCCGGTTTAAGGCGTTTTCAGGACCCCTTATGGGCCTTTGAAGCATACTTCGATATGTGACTAAATTTGTAATAGGAGTGAGTGAGATAACACGATAGAAAGAGACAAAAATAGTGAGCACCTTCCAGAGATAAAAGATAGATCGAGATGCATCTAGAAACTTCTAGGCGTGCTGACTGACAGAGATAGAACATGCTCACAGAGACAAACATAATCGGGAATGCGATGGAACTTTCTAGAAAGACAAACAATCGATCGGGTATGGAATGTTCTAGAATAGAACCTTCACGAATGCCTCGAATATTTACCGGCCCTACTATAGAAGCGCGAAGGCATACCACGGAACTTTCTAGAAGATAAACGATAGATCGCTTATGGAATGTTCTAGAATAGAACCTTCTCGAATGCCTCGAATGTTCACCGGTCCTACTGTAGCAGCGCGCGGCGGTACCATAGAACTTTCGAGAAGGAAAGACAGACAATCGATTGGGTGCAAAATATTCGAAAATAGAACATTCTCGGATGCCCCGAATATTCGCCGGCCCTACTATACACGGTGTTTCATAATAACCAATAAATAATCAATGCGTTAGCTAAAACTAATTATTAAAATGTGTTTACACGCAATGTGATTCAACCCAAAATGTTCATGTATATCATAGTATCATCATCATGTCTATGATTTACATGAAAATAAATAAATAAATTATGAAACACCGTCTTAACACCGTGTATAAGCGCGTGGGCGAATGCGGACGGGCAGTTCTTTTCGAGAGAGCAAACCGAGCGGATCAAGCGATACAAAGCGACTTGAAACGATCATCTGCGACTTGGAAGCGTGTTATAGTGGAGTGTTCTGTGTTCAGTGTTTAGTAAAGTGTTACTGTAAAGTGTTCAGTGACGTAATAAAGTGGTTTTTAGTGTTCAGTAAAGTGCCTAAATTAGTGCTGAATTAAATCCTATCTCAAAATCGTCGGTGTTTCGCTACTTCCTATAAAACACCCACCCCTCAAACGTAACAATACGAATATATAATGATCCGATATGTTTCAAAAACCGTTATAGTATATAATTATGTAAAGAATACAATTTATGACTTGAAGATCACACCTATAAGTATTCGATGTTGTATCAAAACAGCAGAAAAATATTACAATAATTGTTACAAAGATACCACTAAATTGCGCCCTGCGGCTAATTAAGAAAAATCAGTACAAAAATGATAGCGTTTTTATTTGTCGGATGATACTGGCTGTTCATCTTGTTTATGTGGCTGATAGCGTGACCTGCTGCGTGCCCCGAACTGATAAAATGTTGCAGATATTCTATCTGACAAAGACTTGAGACAATGTCAAGTACCTATGTGGTTAATTAAAAGGAAACCCTGATTTGAAGCTTAACCTTCCTATTATCTAGTATTATATTAAACTCTCGACAATAAACGCCAAATACGTTAAGAAAGTCCCAAGCCCACTTACACCTACACCCAAGGAGAGCTCGGATGCGCTGCCTGCAATGTGTTCAAAACAAAATTCGGTCTGACAAGCCACATAAGGGCTCACCAACGAAAATCTTAAAGGCAAATAAGTAGTTAGGGTCGCCGTTGCCGAAAACGGTGTGGAGATTTGTGTTTTTCGTGATAGAGACTGACACTTGCGCTATATCTATACTAATACGAGTATTATGAAGAGGAAAGATTTGTATTTTTGAATTTTTGTATGTTTGTATTGAATACGCTCCGAAACTACTGGTCAGATTTTAAAAATAAAAGAATGCTACAATATCACTGAGTAACATATGCTATAGAATATTTTCCTACGGGAAAAACGAAGATAACGGGGCGAAGCTGCGAGCGGAAAGCTAGTATCTAATATACAAAAATCTCGTGTCACAGTGTTTGTTTTCAAACTCTTTTTGACCGATTTTTATGTTTTTTTTTGTATATTTTGTAGGTCCCCTTCAGCCATATTGATAACTCACTGTTTGATTCTGAGAAGGTCGTTGGCTACTTTTTACCCCTAGGTGATTAGGGTGACCCTCTCCATAAATTTTCAAGTGTTGAGCTTTATTAAAGCGAAATGTATTTCGCGGGCACAACTACATAGTACTTACCTATCTAATATACAAGGTTATTTTTTATTTATCACAACAAATTTGTGTGCTTGTTCAGACAAGCAAACTGAACAACTTTCACTATGGGACCAACTTTAAAATTGCAAAAAAAAATCAGCTGTTTCATACATCTAGGTTTAGTTAATGTTGAACATTTGTATGGAACTGCAGCTGATTTTTTTGCGATTTCAAAGTTGGTCCCATAGTGAAAGTTGTTCTGTTTGCTTGTCTGAACATGCCCACAATTTTTTTGTGATAATTAAAAAATCAACTTGTATAAAAATATCGTGTCACAATGTTTGTTATCGAACTCTTCCAAACCGGCTTAACCAATTTTTATGAAGTGTTTTGGTAGGTCTGAAAAC
Organism: Schoenobius gigantellus; assembly: GCA_963935595.1. NCBI lineage: Eukaryota > Metazoa > Arthropoda > Insecta > Lepidoptera > Crambidae > Schoenobius > Schoenobius gigantellus. Next base: position 25,651,435 of record OZ012559.1, read on the forward strand.
TGGTCGTAGGCTATTTTTTACACTCCTATGTGATAAGGATGGCCCTCTCCAGTAATTTTTCAGTGTTTAGCTTTATTAGGGCGAAACGAAGTTACGTAAGTAGGTACCTACCTATCTAGTGTGTTTAGTTCGAAACCACAATTCCCATGGGGTTTGTTTTGTAATCTGATAAGGCAACATAAACAATAATAGGGATAATAAATATTTACTGTGTCTAAATGTGAACACATTTTTCGTAATAGAGATGGGCACTTGCGCTATTAAGTGTTTATCAGTGTGTGGGTTTTAAGGTTAACCAACCAAATTATGGTCACATTATACCTTTATAGGGAGTTTATCGTTATCTATTCTATAATTATAAAGAGGAAAGATATGTATAGGGTGTATGCATGTAACGAATAAACTCAAATACTACTGGACCGATTTCAAAAATTATTTCACCATTAGTATGCTATACATAACATTATCCCTGATTAACATATGCAACAAAATTATTTTTCCTACACGAAAATATAAAATTTCCATGGGAAAACAAAAACAACGTAGTAAAGCTAGTGAAGTCTTACTATGAGTAGTAGATAGTCTATTGGGAAAGAAACTCCCAGTAAGACTACTCGGTAAGACTTCTGGGAACAGCCCGTAAAGAATAAGGTTACAATAATGCAGTTTACACTGAATTTAGATACCTAGTTACTGTCGTTGTCAAGTTTCGTGAAAATATAGTCGTTTTTAGTCTTTTTTACAAGCTTTTATTTACTTTCACCTGTCCGGTGTCTGTAATGAAATCTTGCAAGTTAAATTTGATCCACATCCGGTCTCCAATTGAGCTGAAATTTTGCATCTATATGTACATCGCGTGACAATGCAATATTATGATGATTTATAAAACCTTGTATTTAAAAAAGTATTTTGTTTAATAATTTTACTTGTTTACCTAGTTATTGCAACAATTTTCTATTGCCTATACTAGTATGTTAATGTATATACGAGTAAATGGTACACATTTTTGAAAGGCATTTGGTAATTCTTTTATTTGAGACTAGCTGTGCCCGCGAACTACGTTTCGCCATCAAAATACTTAACACAGTGTTTAGTTTTTTCCTCCATTTTATTCCACAATGATTCCATTTTATTCCACATTGATTATTCAACTTTATTCTGCCTTTCTTGAGCATCGGCCATTTCGAAATTAAGACAATTTTCGTAGGTTCGTAATGTTTTTTTCTAACAGTCCACAAAATTAAATACATTACATATTACTATAAACACTAAGTATTATTATTGTTTTAGAGACATTATTGATATTAATAAATTCTTCTTCAGTAGAAATAACTACACAGTTGCAAGAATAATCTTTATCGTATTCATGTTTCGAATTAAAATAAACAATTGTTAATAAATTAGAACTGTATACGAATAAAGTTTAGATTTTATAATGGGTGTTGGTAACACCAACAAAATATATTTTTTGGATATGACAACTTGGCCAATTTTGACTGGTCGTACAGTAAGCTCCTTGTCAAGCTATACTGTTTGACCGTTGAACCGTTCTTATGTCGCTCGTAATACTGGCAGTTTTCATAGAGTTAATGTATAGCATGAATGGGGGAGTTACTGCACAAATACGTTTTCCGTATTCGATATCCGATCACGGAATACAGACACGGAGTTTCGTGAACGTAGCGCAGACGTTCGTTTCTTCTCATTCGGGATTTCTACCATTCTACCTAAACGTACGTACAGAACGTGTTCCGTTCGTAATAAAAACGAACGTGTGCGGCAGTCAATGAGTATTTTGTATAGATTTGATGCATTCGGATGCCCTCATTCAGAAAACGAATACGAAAAAACGTATTTATGCGGTTAGCCTTAAAATGTATTGAGACTTCCGTTTTTGTAACGTGTACTGTGCGATATAGTGTTGCTGGCATAGTTCGGTTAGCAAACTCGCCGTGATGACTAACATCCAACACACAAACTTGGAGTTATCGTTAGCTAGTTCACGATCGTTGCATTATCACGGTCTCGAAGGACACTAAACACAGGTAACATCTAACATCGAACATCCAATAGGCCCCGAAGCGGTTCTCAAACTTTTTTGGTGACGGAACCCTTTTGGAAAGCGAAACACTTGACGGAACCCTAAAATAAAACAATAGTTCTTAAAAGTGTAGTCTTTATTAATAAGCATAAAAAAAGTACGACCAGAGAGGGTGTTTTGATTTTTCTAAATTATTGCGGAACCCTTATAGGGGTATTGTGGAGCCCACTAGGGTTCCGCGGAACACACTTAGAGCATGGCTGCTCTAGGTACCCTTCAGGGCCTACTTTCATTTAATACCCCTATTGCTGGGTTTGAAAAGCAACTGTTATCCGTCTTTTTTGAGCGGCGGCCATGTTGAATTTACGTCAATGTTGCTACGTTCATAGTGCTCTACTGATCAAGGCCTTTCATTTGATACCCATATTGCTGGGCTTAGAAACGAACTTTTATCAGTTTTTTTTGAGCAGCGGCCATATTGAATGTTGTGCTATTTTCCTAGGTTCATAGTGCTCTACTCTTCAAGGCCTTTCATTTGATACCTATATTGCTAGGTTTGGAAACGAACTTTTATCCACCTTTTTTGAGCGGTGGCCATGTCGAATTTACGTCAATATTGCTAGGTCCATAGTGTTCTACTCTTGAAGTCCTTTCATTTGATACCTATATTGCTAGATTAGAAAACGAACTTTTATCCACCTTTATTGAGCGGCGGCCATGTTGAATTTATTTATGTGTTGCTAGGTTCATAGTGCTCTACTCATCAAGGCCTTTCATTTGGTATCCACATTGCTCGGTTTGAAAACGAACATTTATCCTTTTTTTGAGCGGCGGCCATGTTGAATTTAGGTAGATTTTCGTAGGTACCTAATGCTCTACTCTTCAAGGCCTTTCATTTGATACCCATATTGCTGGGTTTAGAAACGAACTATTATCCATTTTTTTGAGCGGCGGTTATGTTGAATTTAGGTCAGTGTTGCTAGGTTCATAGTGCTCTACTCATCAAGGCCTTCATTTGGTACCCACATTGCTCGGTTTGAAAACGAACATTTATCCTTTTTTTGAGCGGCGGCCATGTTGAATTTAGGTAGATTTTCGTAGGTACCTAATGCTCTGCTCTTCCAAGCCTTTCATTTGATACCCATATTGCTGGGTTTGGAAACGAACTATTATCCATTTTTTTGAGCGGCGGCCATGTTGAATTTATAGCAATTTTCCTAAGTTCATAATGCTCTACTGTTTTAGGCTTTTCATTTGATACCCATATTGCTAGGTTTGGAAACGAACTTTTATCCTATTTTTTTTGAGCGGCGGCCATGTTGAATTTAGGTCGATTTTGCTAGGTTCCTAATGCTCTACTCTTTTAGGCCTTTCAGTTGATACCCATATTGCTAGGTTTGAAAACGAACTATTATTCTTCTTTTTAGAGCGGCGGCTATGTTGAATTTATGCCAATGTTGCTAGGTTCATAGTGCTCTACTCATCAGGGCCTTTCATTTGATACCCATATTGCTGGGTTTGAAAACGAACTTTTATCCTTTTTTTTGAGCGGCGGCCATGTTGAATTTAGGTCGATTTTCCTAGGTACCTAATGCTCTACTCTTCAAGGCCTTTCATTTGATACCCATATTGCTAGGCTTGGAAACTAACTTTTATCCACCTTTTTTGAGTAGCGGCCATGTTAAATTTATGTCAATGTTGCTAGGTTCATAGTGCTCTACTCATCAATGCCTTTCATTTGATACCCATATTGCTAGGTTTGGAAACTAACTTTTATCCACCTTTTTTGAGCGGCGGCCATGTTGAATTTATGTCAATGTTGCTAGGTTCATAGTGCTCTACTCATCAGGGCCTTTCATTTGATACCCATATTGCTGGGTTTGAAAACGAACTTTTATCCTTTTTTTTGAGCGGCGGCCATGTTGAATTTAGGTCGATTTTCCTAGGTACCTAATGCTCTACTCTTCAAGGCCTTTCATTTGATACCCATATTGCTAGGTTTGGAAACTAACTTTTATCTACCTTTTTTGAGCGGCAGCCATGTTGAATTTATGTCAATGTTGCTAGGTTCATAGTGCTCTACTCATCAATGCCTTTCATTTGATACCCATATTGCTAGGTTTGGAAACTAACTTTTATCCACCTTTTTTGAGCGGCGGCCATGTTGAATTTATGTCAATGTTGCTAGGTTCATAGTGCTCTACTCATCAATGCCTTACATTTGATACCCATATTGCTGGGTTTGGAAACGAACTTTTATCCGTTTTATTTGAGCGGCGGCCATGTTGAATTTAGGGCGATTTTCCTATGTTCATAGTGCTCTACTCATCAAGGCCTTTCATTTGATATGCATATCGCTGGGTTTGGAAACGAACTTTATCGGCAGTCATGTCAAATTAAGTCAACGTGGCTAGGTTCGATGTATTCTCTTTAGGTTCTTCGTTCGATATCCATGTTCCTTGGGTGGATCCAAAAAAATGTGATCCGTCACTTTAGACATTAGGATCAAGAGTCCCGTCCCGTCTCTCTACGTGTAACCCAGAACATTGCAGTCAGATATTTTTTTTAATTATCAAAATTCAAAAAATTCAAAATTCAAAATTCTTTATTCAACATAGGCCTTTACAGGCACTTATTGACGTCAAAACAAAGCAAAACAATCTAATTTAAAGAAATTATATTAACCTTGTATGTGCATACATCCTAAATATACTCAAGATGTCTGCAAATACAAGTAGGAATGAAAAAAAAAAAAAAAGTTGATTCTACACCTGTTCGGAAATTGGGAGAGCCTTCTCGAGAAGAACAGGCAAGAAACTCGAAAGGTCTAAATTTTTTATCTCCTCTTTTAAATCGCCATTTACAATTTTGGTTTGTTACAGAGTCGTCAATTGGAAGTTGACCTCAAAGCAAAAGTTTGAGCTCAACTTCCATTACAAGAATAGATGTGTTAATTCACATTATATAAGCTATCTCTGAGAGAAGTGCGTGAACTTAGATTATAAATAAATTGCTCTCACTGAACGTTTCTTTGAAACAAAACGCAATACATTGTTAAATATTAGAATTGAGAGTTCAAACCCAAGCTTTTTTGTCCGTCATGTAATCAGACACTTTATAATATGCTTTTTTAATAAGTACATCTTTGATTGCAACTTTAAATTTGTTTAAGCTAAGTTCTTGTATACAACTTGGGATTTTATTGTAGAAACGTATACACAGGCCTCTAAAAGAATTATTAATTTTTTGGAGCCTGGTATTTGGTAAAGCTAACATATTCTTTTGTCTAGTATTAACTGAATGAATATCACTATTTTTACAAAACACATGAATATTCTTACGAACATATATTAGATTCTCATAAATATATTGCGACGCTACTGTCATAATACCAATTTCTTTGAACTTTTCTCGCAAAGAATCTCTCATTTTAAGGTTATAGATTGCTCGAATAGCCCTTTTCTGCAGTACAAAAACAATCTGAATGTCGGCAGCATTTCCCCACAACAAAATACCATACGACATCACACTATGAAAGTAAGAAAAGTATACAAGTCTTGCTGTATCAACATCAGTCAGTTGACGTATTTTCCATACAGCGTGAGCTGCAGAACTAAGTCTCTTTGACAATTTATCGATATGTGGGCCCCATTGCAGCTTAGAATCAAGTGTGATCCCAAGAAATACTGTGGTGTCCACAGGGTCAACACCTATATCCTTTATTTTTACAGTGGTGTGAACCTCTTTGACATTGGGTAAAACAAATTTTATACATTTTGTTTTCCCTTCATTAAGTGACAGGTTGTTCACATTAAACCAGTAATAATAATAATAATAATAATAATAATGTTTTATTATTTTCTCATCACAAAGGTAAGTAAAAAATAACAAGGTACATTATAAAAGATGATTAAATTACAATACCCTTGTGAGAGACTGGTGTCCATACTAGGGTAATCCCTGTGTGACGGATCGCCAGGCCCTCACCCTCGGACTAATGATCTTACTTATTTACTATGGTTCAGTGTCTCGTACCTATACTATTTAAAATATTTGTAAGAATTATTATTAGGTAGTTTTTTTTTTTTGCTCTAAATATTATAAACAAATTTAATAATGAAAACATTATAACAAATAAAAACTATACATCTGCATGCAAGAATGAATATGTGTATGTGCGTGCGTGCATGCGTGTGTGTGTGTGTGTGTGTGTGTGTGTGTGGGTGCGTGTTAGTATGTGTGCGTGTGTTAGTGCGTGTTTGTATGTATGAGCGTGTGCTTATGCTTACTCGTATGTGCTGTATTATAGATCAAAACATTTTTTTATGATATCACTGTTAATAGATTCTCTGTACTTTTATAGTCTAAATTTAGAAGCCACTGTTGTAAGCGCTGTTTGCATTCTCGTAACGGAGATGAGTAATAGGACAGAATTGCATTTAATTTATTATATAGGTACCCTCCCAGAAAGCAATAGAACTTGCGTGAGAATCGTGTTTTGAAGTTCTCAGTAGTGCAAATGTTGTTTCGTCGTCTCCTGTTTTCTAAGGTTGGATCATATTGTACTGTAGAATGTTTGTAGAGAATTGTATGTAATATGAACAACTTACGAACGGAAAGAACCTCACATTGCTTATAAAGGTCGTTTGTAGGATAAATGAAAGGTAGGGATTTACTTACTTTCAAGACCGCCCTTTGAGCTCTTTCGAGCTGTATCATTGTTGTTTTAGGCACTCCACCCCAAACGGTGATGCAATATGTAAGTAGTGTCTGACAGAGCGCTACATATACCATTTTAATGATTTTGTAACTAGTTACATGGCGTAGATTTTTAAAAACAAAAATTAATTTACGAATCCTAGATGAAAGTAGATCAATATGATGATGAAAACTTAAGTTAGCATCTATCATCACCCCCAAATATTTAATCGTATCAGTTTTAATCAAATCGGGACATGAACAAGATTTACTAATTTGAGGGCAGCAATGGGCTTTAATAGAAAGTGACTCTAGTTCTGGTATAAAATGTTTTCTCATAGAAAATGTAATGTACTTAGTTTTAGAAAGATTAAGTGTAAGTTTATTTTCCTTAAGCCATTTGATTACCTTGTTAAAGCCCATTTGTGCAAATTTAAATACTTCAGACCAAGTGTTAGCTCGGAATAAAAGCGCTGTGTCATCGGCAAAAGTAATGATCTTTCCATTAGATATATTAAGATCACAAAGACCATTTATGTATGTTAAAAATAGGGTGGGCCCAAGTACACTACCCTGTGGTACACCGTATTTTATAGGAAGATCATTACTACATAATTCGTCAACCTTAACTCTCTGATAGCGATCTGACAGGTAGTCCGCAAAAAGCTGTAATTGAACACCACGTATGCCCAGTTTTTCTAACTTGTTAAGTAAGAGTGGAATAGAGACCGTGTCGAAAGCTTTGGCTAGATCAAGAAATATTACAATTACTTTTTGTTTAGAGTCTAGATTTGTAGCAATGTAGTTAGTAAGTTCTTGAACAGCGTCATTAGTCGAGCGTTTAGATCTAAAACCGAATTGTGAAGGTGATAGTAGTTTATTATTCTCTAGATAATTGGTCAAACGTTTGTTTAGAACCTTTTCTATTATTTTTGATAAAGTTGGTAATATAGATATTGGTCTATAGTTGTCGACACAGTCCCTAGCACCACTCTTAAAGATAGGATGAACTTCAGCTAATTTTAAATCTTTTGGAAATTTACCCGTTTTAAGGGCTAGGTTACAAATATACGTAATAGGAGGGATAAGACGTGTTCCAAACTGTTTCAAAAATGCTGGCGAAACATTATCTCTTCCTACAGCAGAGTCTGATTTTAGGTTAAGTATTAAGGTTTCTATCTCTTGATGAACCAGTGAACAATTCTTGAGATAGAATTATTTACATCGTCATTAATTTGCACACCTCTTTTAATTTTAAATAAAAGTGAAGTATCATCTGCAAATAATACCATCTCATGTCTATCCTGTACAAAATCAGGGAGGTCATTGACATATATAAGAAATAGATAGAAAAGGACCAAGAATCGAACCTTGCGGAACTCCCATTTTAACTGCAGAACCTTGAGACCTTTTTCCATTGATGTCTACTTTTTGAATCCTCCCACTTAGATAAGAGATTAGAAGATCTAGTGCAGTGTCACGAAACCCATAGTGGTGTAATTTTCTGATCAAGATTTCGTGATAAACGCAATCAAATGCCTTGGACAAGTCACAAAAAATGCCTAACGCATCATGTGAGTCTTCCCAGGCTTCGAATATATGTTGTATTAACTCAACACCAGCATCGGTTGTTGAGCGACCCCTCCTAAAACCAAATTGTTTACAGTGTAGAAGATTATTCCTATTAAAATAACTTTGCATTTGCTCCAACATTATTTTTTCAAAAATTTTGCTAAAAGTAGGTAGCACAGAGATAGGTCTAAAATTACTGGGGTCTGATGTGCTACCAGATTTATGTAAAGGAATAATTTTACTTAGCTTCATAAGATCAGGAAATACACCACAGTCAATGCAATCATTAAAAATGTTAGCAAGTATTGGAGCTATTGTTTCAATTACGGATTTAGTAACATCAACGGAATTGCCCCACAGATCCGCAGTTTTCTTTTTATTTAAAGTTTTAAATGACTTTGTTATATCAATTCCACTAATGTGTACAAATTTGAATTTATCATTACAAACTTTAACATGATCCTTCACTATAGATTCAGCAATAGCGGGGGATGAATCCAAAGACTTTGTGATTGAGACTGGAATATCAGTAAAGAACTTTTCAAATTCTGCAGCTACTTCTGTGTCAACTGTTACCTTCTTACCATCAACATTCAAACAATATTGATTATTAGTAGTTTTAGCTTTTCCAGTTTCATTATTTATAATATTCCATGTCATTTTAATTTTATTACTACTGTTTTTTATTTTTGAACTTAAATAATTAGATTTAGCAAGCTTGCAAACTTTTTTGAACACTTTGGAATAAGTTTTTACATAAAGTTTAAATTCATCACTAGTATTGAATGAGCGTTCATTGTAAAGTTCAAAAAGTTTTATTCTGCTTTTGTGAATACCTGGTGTAGCCCATTCACTAAAAGCTAAAGTGCCATCAACCGATATAGTCTTTGGAATAAAAATATTTTTAAATTCAGAACAAAATGTATGAAAAAAATTTTCATATAATTTATTTGGATTTTCTTCATAACCTATATAATTTAATTTAATACCAATATTATTTTTCAGCCGTTCTAAGCGACCAGCAGTCTTTGGTACAACAGTGATATTCTTTTTTTCCATGCTTTTACATTTAAGTGGAATGGTAACAATTTGTCCAGAATGGTCAGATTCTAAATTATTAAAAACTCTTCTTGCTAAAGGAACAATATTTGTATAAATATTATCAATGCATGTGGCAGACGATTGAGTTGTTCTTGTTGGCTCCAAAAATAAATTTCCAAGGTTATATGACCAAAACAGATTTTTAATCCTAATAGATAAACTAGAATTTTCTAATAAATTAATATTAAAATCACCACAAACAATGGTTTGTTTTGTGGAACTACACACTTTTTTCAATACTTCATCCATAGTATCTTCAAAAAGGTCATATAATCCTGAAGGAGGCCTGTATATACTTAATACAATAATCTGGTCCAGCTCCACGCAGGCTATTTCTATTGTTCGCTCAATCGAAAGACTCACAATATCCTTACGATCCTTAAATTTCAGCTTTTTATCTAATATTATTAAAGAACCACCACGAATTGATTTTTCTCGACTGAACGAACTACCAACCAGATGATTGCTGAAATTAAACATGAACTGATAACTTTTAAGCCAGTGTTCAGTTACACAAAAGATGTCTACATTACTACAGTTCAAGAATAATTCCACTTCCAGATCCTTGCCTAACATTCCTTGAATGTTCTGGTGCACCAGGTTGATAAGATTTACTTTATTTTTGTTTTCAAATGGGTTTTGCAATACATTTACAAAGTTTTCAGTATCTTTTCTACCTAATGATAAGCAAGAGGATGTCTCTTTTGTCTCATTACTTAATTTAAAGATTTATTAAAAATATCATCAGTAACATTACTGACAGTCGTTTCACTACCACAGTATTGCTCAATAGGAGCAATTTCAGTACTTTGAGTGGGCTGCTCAATAAAAGCATTGTCAGAGAAAGAATTTATAGCCATGTTTTTGGCTAAAGTTTGTAAATAAAATCTTAGCGAAATAGCTAATTGTTTTTTATAGAATGTTGATAGATATAATCTATCTTCTGTCAAATAAGCTTTAATACATGTCAGTTTGTTGAAGTCAATAATATGGAATTTTTTCGAATAATTTGTCATTAAATCTAATGTCAAATTAAGTTTGTATCTAATATTATTTTCATGTTGTGACAAACGATTATGGTAGGGAAGGGTAAACATTATTATTTGATTAACATGTAAATTATTTAAATGAGAACAAAAATGTTTTAGTACTTTTTTGTTCAAATTACCCCTATTTCCCAAGATCATAACCAGTTTGTCATTAATATCAAACTTATAACTATTAATTTTATTTGCAATATCATGGAAACTTGAGCCAGGCATACAATAATTAATGACACTAAAATCCAACTGATTTGTCAATAACTGGCCCATACCTTTGCCTATGTCATCACAAAAAATAATACATTTAGGCTTAGACACAGACATCTTACAATGAAAACTAGATTGCTCATTGACTGGTGACTGACATACAATACTATGAGCGGAGGATGTATGACTGGGTGCATTGTTATTATTTGTGACATTGCATTCTGTTATTGAAATATTCTCACTTGCAGTCAAAAGTTGTTTGTCAAGAAGGGACTGATAGCGGTCCTCATTATGCTGACAGAGTGTGGCTATCAATATTTATCTATCAATATTTATCTATTACTTTTAATAGTTTTAAATGGATGAAAGAGTTTGATTCCTTAGTCCTAATGTAAAAACATATAACACCTTTCAAAATACCTTGAAAAGAGTATCTTTATTTTTCAACATTTTAAATATTTCAAAAATTGTACCGATTTTGTGAAAATTAGTCAAGAATTAAACCAACCTACAAATTTTATGGTCACTCGATAAGTATTATCATAAAAAATGCTGAATACATTGGTTGTATGGCTTGATCTTTTTGCCTTACCACCACGGTACGACATAAGAAAAAGACAATTTCGTTGGCGAAATCCAGTTGGGTACAGCCATTAACAGAAAATATTAAATTTTATTTGTACTTTGTGAAACACTTCAGTCCTGCCTTTCAATTTTCGAAATCCAATTACTTAAGATCAGGCTGTATGGCGTAGTTCCATTGCCTTTCCTTCGTGGAAGAAAATACCTTCTCTCTGTACTATGTGACAGACTTGTCAAAATAATTTCACTTGCGCCATGTTGTTTTTCTACCTAAAGCCAATTCGAAAATTTTATATGGTATTTTTTCACTAAAAATAAAAAGTGAATTGAAACAAACGAAATTATGCCTAAATGTTCTTCCGGAAAATTCTAAGCATGGTGGTGTAAGCCATATCAAATTCTGTCCAGTAGTTTCGGAGATCTTTCCGGACAAACAGACAAACAAACAAACAAACAAACCAACAAACAAACAATTTTTTTAAAAACTATTCTATCGTGTTCTGCTAATGATTTTAAGGCGACCTGTGTATTTTTTTTCTTTATATTTCGCAATTACAGATTTTTGTACCCCTACGATTTTATTATATATAGAGATTACAGATTTTTGTACCCCTACGATTTTATTATATATAGAGAAGAGATGAAAATTGGGGATAGTAATGAAGGAATGGATGATATCTAATGAAAATGAGCTAAATAATGTCTAATGATTGACGTTCCTATGTAAGGGAATACCTACTTAAGACTTTGGAAAAAAAATAGAAAATAATCTTTGTAACTGATTACGTACAACATGCGTACAACGCTTCCAACCAAAGCCACTTGCGTTTTCTTGCGTACCTAAGTTTAAAATGCATAAAACGCCAATGTAGACATGTAAATGGCATGGTTGTTGGAATTGAATATCTCCAATGTATGTGAATGGAATATCTCATGGTTCGTAATGTCATTTTCATTTTATGCGTTTTATCGCAACACACGCTTAGGTACATGACTTTCACAGGGGCTCGCAGGATCCTTTTGTCCATATTAGGACCACTTTTTATTTTAGCTAATCTGTAATTTAAATTACGCAATAACTACAAAAAACGCACCCATCAATCTAAGTATGTTATTATGTATCTAAGTGGTAGTTATCAGTAGTAAATGATTGCACTTTCATAGGAAACTAATTTTTTTACCTTGAAAATAGCTATTATTTTCCGGGTTATTATCATATACCGGGTTATTTTTCCAACAGGCGCCTTTTGTATGCTTGTTTAGACACGCAAAATGAACAACTTTTACTTTGGGACCAATCTCGAAATCGCGAAAAAAAAATCAGCTGTTCCATACATTTGGGTTCAGTGGATATTAAACATTTGTATGGAACAGCTGATTTTTTTTTCGTGATTTCGAGATTGGTCCCATAGTAAAAGATCTTCATTTTGCTTGTCTGAACAAGCACACAAAATTTGGCTGCTGATCGAAAAATAACCCGGTAAGTATACTTATGTATTTTCCAAAAGCCGCAGAAAAAATATATATTATTATGGAAATGGCATTAGCCTGTGTAACCTCAGAAGAAGAGCATTAGCCTGTAACCACAGATAATATAATACTACAGTACAGATGCCCCATCCCATACAACGAAATGGGACCTACTTAAATCGGGCTATTCTTCGAACTATTTTATTTCACCATTTCACCACGAGATGACGCACCAGCAAGCTCGGGCCATCGAGCCTTTGCTACATTGGGCTCAGTAGTTCTCGCACGCACTCAACAGATGGCACTTTGTGAACTGCTATGCTTATTATGCTTTGTTTAGTTCATGACTGCGTAAGTAAATAGGTCTTGTAAAACGTCATACGCTTACGGCCGGCTGCACCAAGCTAAATGTGTTACAATTTGGTAAAAAATTGACGTATAAATGAATGTTATACCTAAGGGGTTGTTCCGCCATGGTTATACGATTTATGTCATACATTTTATATACGTTTGACATTTAAGATGTAATTGTAAAATAAAATTGATATCATTGGAGGTATAAGTCATTTTGGTAGTGGGTACTTTCTATTATATCTGTAACTTCAAATTCAAAAAACTGGTTAAGAATAAAGCAAACTTGCAAATTTTTTATACTTATGTGACCTTTTTTTATCCCGCCCAAGACGATTTTTTTCACTGATTTATTTAAGTATCATTTTTTCAATTTATTTAGTACTAGCTGTGCCCGCGAACTACATTTCGCCATCAAAATGCTTAAAACAGTGTTTAGTTTTTTCTTCCATTTTATTCCATAATGATCCAACTTTATTCTGCCTTTCTTGAGCAGCGGCCATTTCGAAATTAGGAAAATTTTCATAGGTTCGTAATGCTCTAGGTACTCTTTAGGGCCTTTCATTTAATACCAACATTGCTGAGTTTTAAAAGGAACTTTTTCCGCCTTTTTTGTGCGGCGGCCATGTTGAATTTACGTCAATGTTACTACGTTCATAGTGCTCTACTGATCAAGGCCTTTCATTTCATACCCATATTGCTGGGTTTGCAAACGAATTTTTATCCGTTTTTTTAGCAGCGTCCATGTTGAATTTAGGGCGATTTTCCTAGGTCCATAATGCTCTACGCTTCAACGCCTTTCCACATTGCTTGGTTTGGATACCCACATTGCTAGGTTTGGAAACGAACTTTTATCCACCTTTTTTGAGCGGCAGCTATGTTGAATTTACGTCAATGTTGCCAGGTTCATAGTACTCTACTCATCAAGGTTTTTCATTTGATATCCATATTTCTGGGTTAGGCAAAGAACTTTTTTCGGCAGTCATATCGAATTAGGTCAACGTGGCTAGGTTCAATGTGTTCTACTCTTTAGGCCCTTCGTTCGATATCCATTTTCCTTGGGTGAATCCAAAAAAATGTGATCCGTTATTTTAGACATTAGGATCAAGAGTCCCGTACTCCCTCTACGAATAACCCAGAATTATTGCAGTCAGATATTTTTTTATTAATTATTAGTTTTAAATATATGAAAGAGTTTGATTCCTTAGTCATAATGTAAAAACGTATAACACCTTTCAAAATACCTTGAAACGGGTATCTTCACTTTTCAACACTTCAAATATTTCAAAAATTGTACCGATTTTGTGAAAATTGGCCAAGAATTAAACCAACCTACAAATATATTTGTGACGTGATATTGTCATAAAAAATAAACATTTAATTGGTTGTATGACTTTGTCTTACCACCACGGTACTACATAAGAAAAAGACAATTTAAACTTCTTCGTTGGCGAAATCCAGATGGGCACAGCCATTAACAGAAAAGATTAATTTTTTTTGCACTATGTGACAGATTTGTCAAAATAATTTCACGTAAGCCATGTTGATTTTCTTCATAACATCGAAAATTTAATATGGTATTTTTCACCAAAAATAAAAAGTGAATTTAAACAAATGAAATTATGCCTAAATATTCGTCCGGAAAATTCTAAGTATTGTGGTGTAAGCCATATCAAATTCTGTCCAGTAGTTTCGGAGATCTTCCCGGACAAACAGACAATTAAAAAAAAACTATTCTATCGTTTTCTGCTAATGATTTTAAGGCGACCTGTGTATTTTTTTTCTAAATATTTCGCAATTACAGATTGTTGTACCCCTACGATTTTATTATACATATACCGGGTGTAACGGAATACCGCAATAATATTTAAGGTTGTTGATTAACAAAAAAAATTTTTTATGACTATTCTTTGTATTTTTATTATATGCCTATTTTCGATTTAATACGCTTAACAGTTCAGCGTATTAAATCGTAAGTAGGCATATAATAAAAATACAAATAATAGTCATAAAACATTTTTTTTTGTTAATCAACAACCTTAAAAATTATTGCGGTATTTCGTTACACCCGGTATAGAGGTAAAGAAGAGATAAAATATTTTTTATTTTGTTTTTAGTGAA
The DNA here is from genome assembly GCA_963935595.1 of Schoenobius gigantellus. NCBI lineage: Eukaryota > Metazoa > Arthropoda > Insecta > Lepidoptera > Crambidae > Schoenobius > Schoenobius gigantellus. The sequence continues at coordinate 25,666,621 of OZ012559.1, forward strand.
TGAAATCTTTTTCATCGTATCTCTTCAACTCCATTGCACCCACCCCATCAAGGGATGATGGTATTTTGCGTCCGCCATGTTGGATTTTGATATCGATGTTATTTTCGTAATCTACGACCCAAAAAACCATGAAAACGACAATAATGTCGATATCACATTTTACCACCCCATTTCACCCTATTAGGGGATGAATTTCAATAAAATACGAAACATGTTATCCATCGATTCTATTAAAGAATGTTTATGCAAAATTTAAAGTAGATTGGACCAAGGAATCTAGTTGTCCCATACAAACTTTGCCCCCCTTTTTCACCCCCTTAGGGGTAGAATTTCGGAAAATCCTTTCTTAACGGACGCCTACGTCATACAAAGAACACACCCTCCAAGTTTCAAGTCTCTACGATCAGCGGTTTAGGCTGTGCGTTGATCCGTCAGTCAGTCAGTCATTCAGGACAAAGAATTTTATAGGTATAGATTTGGCTGTGCGTTGATCCGTCAGTCAGTCAGTCATTCAGGACAAAGAATTTTATAGGTATACATTACAAACGTACGTCCCATAGAAATTACAATTAGGTATAAAACTTACACATCAAATAGGTTATACAATTTAGATCACACGAGCCTTTAAATTTTATGCTTTTAAACATTGACATTCACGTAAAAATATTTAACTTATTTAGTACTAGCTGTGCCCGCGAACTACGTTTCGCCATCAAAATACTCAACACAGTGTTTAGTTTTTTCCTCCATTTTATTCCATAATGATTCAACTTTATTCTGCCTTTCTTGAGCATCGGCCATTTCGAAATTAGGACAATTTTCGTAGGTTCGTAATGCTCTTTTTCTAACAGTCCACAAAATTAAATACATTACATATTACTATAAACACTAAGTATAATTATTGTTTTAGAGACATTATTGATATTAATAAATTCTTCTTCAGTAGAAAGAACTACACAGTTGCAAGAATAATCTTTATCGTATTCATGTTTCGAATTAAAATAAACAATTGTTAATAAATTTAATTACTGTACAATTTTCCGTATTTGATATCCGATCACGGAATACAGACACGGAGTTTCGTGAACGTAGCGCAGACGTTCGTTTCTTCTCATTCGGGATTTCTACCATTTTACCTAAACGTACGTACAGAACGTGTTCCGTTCGTAATAAAAACGAACGTGTGCGGCAGTCAATGAGTATTTTGTATAGATTTGATGCATTCGGATGCCCGCATTCAGAAAACGAATGCGAAAAAGGTATTTATGCGGTTAGCCTTAAAATGTATTGAGACTTCCGTTTTTGTAACGTGTACTGTGCGATATAGTGTTGCTGGCATAGTTCGGTTAGCAAACTCGCCGTGATGACTAACATCCAACACACAAACTTGGAGTTATCGTTAGTTAGTTCACGATCGTTGCATTATCACGGTCTCGAAGGACACTAAACACATCTAACATCGAACATCCAATAGGCCCCGAAGCGGTTCTCAAACTTTTTTGTGACGGAACCCTTTTGGAAAGCGAAATACTTGACGGAACCCTAAAATAACACAATAGTTTTTAAAAGTGTATTCTTTACTAATAAGCATAATAAAAGTACGACCAGAGAGGGTGTTTTGATTTTTCTAAATTATTGCGGAACCCTTATAGGGGTATTGTGGAGCCCTAGGGTTCCGCGAAATACACTTAGAGCATGGCCGCTCTAGGTACCCTTCAGGGCCTACTTTCATTTAATACCCCTATTGCTGGGTTTGAAAAGCAACTGTAATCCGTCTTTTTTGAGCGGCGGCCATGTTGAATTTACGTCAATGTTGCTACGTTCATAGTGCTCTACTGATCAAGGCCTTTCATTTGATACCCATATTGCTGGGCTTAGAAACGAACATTAATCAGTTTTTTTTTGAGCAGCGGCCATATTGAATTTTGTGCTATTTTCCTAGGTTCATAGTGCTCTACTCTTCAAGGCCTTTCATTTGATACCTATATTGCTAGGTTTAGAAACGAACTTTGATCCACCTTTTTTGAGTGGTGGCCATATCGAATTTACGTCAATATTGCTAGGTCCATAGTGCTCTACTCTTGAAGACCTTTCATTTGATACCTATATTGCTAGATTAGAAAACGAACTTTTATCCACCTTTATAGAGCGGCGGCCATGTTGAATTTATTTATGTGTTGCTAGGTTCATAGTGCTCTACTCATCAAGGCCTTTCATTTGAGACCCATATTGCTGGGTTTGGAAACGAACTATTATCCATTTTTTGAGCGGCGGCCATCTTGAATTTATAGCAATTTTCCTAAGTTCATAATGCTCTACACTTTTAGGCTTTTCATTTGATACCCATATTGCTAGGTTTGGAAACGAACTTTTATCCTTTTTTTTTGAGCGGCGGCCATGTTGAATTTAGGTCGATTTTGCTAGGTTCCTAATGCTCTACTCTTCAAGGCCTTTCATTTGATACCCATATTGCTAGGTTTGGAAACGAACTTTTATCTATCTTTTTTGAGCGGCGGCCATGTTGAATTTATGTCAATGTTGCTAGGTTCATAGTGCTCTACTTATCAAAGCCTTTTATTTGATACCCATATTGCTGGGTTTGAAAACGAACTTTTATCCATTTTTCGAGCGGCGGCCATGTTTAATTTAGGGCAATTTTTCTTAGTTCATAATGCTCTACTCTTTTAGGCCTTTCAGTTGATACCCATATTGCTAGGTTTGGAAACGAACTAATATTTTTCTTTCAGAGTGGCGGTTATGTTGAATTTATGTCAATGTTGCTAGGTTCATAGTGCTCTACTCATCAGGGCCTTTCATTTGATACCTATATTGCTGGGTTTGAAAACGAACTTTTATCCTTTTTTTTGAGCGGCGGCCATGTTAAATTTAGGTCGATTTTCCTAGGTACCTAATGCTCTACTCTTCAAGGCCTTTCATTTGATACCCATATTGCTAGGCTTAGAAACTAACTTTTATCCACCTTTTTGAGCGGCGGCCATGTTAAATGTATGTCAATGTTGCTAGGTTCATAGTGCTCTACTCTCCAAGGCCTTTCATTTGATACCCATATTGCTAGGTTTGGAAACTAACTTTTATCCACCTTTTTTGAGCGGCGGCCATGTTGAATTTATGTCAATGTTGCCAGGTTCATAGTGCTCTACTCATCAATGCCTTTCATTTGATACCCATATTGCTGGGTTTGGAAACGAACTTTTATCCGTTTTATTTGAGCGGCGGCCATGTTGAATTTAGGGCGATTTTCCTATGTTCATAGTGCTCTACTCATCAAGGCCTTTCATTTGATATACATATCGCTGGGTTTGGAAACGAACTTTATTGGCAGTCATGTCAAATTAAGTCAACGTGGCTAGGTTCAATGTGTTCTACTCTTTAGGTTCTTCGTTCGATATCCATGTTCCTTGGGTGGATCCAAAAAAATATGATCCGTCATTTTAGACATTAGGATCAAGAGTCCCGTCCCGTCCCTCTACGCGTAACCCAGAACATTGCAGTCAGATATTTTTTTTAATTATCAATATTATACTATTACTTTTAATCGTTTTAAATGGATGAAAGAGTTTGATTCCTTAGTCCTAATGTAAAAACATATAACACCTTTCAAAATACCTTGAAAATAGTATCTTCATTTTTCAACATTTCAAATATTTCAAAAATTGTACCGATTTTGTGAAAATTAGTCAAGAATTAAACCAATCTACAAATTTTATGGTCACTCGATAAGTATTATCAAAAAAATGCTTTATACATTGGTTGTATGGCTTGATCCTTTTGCCTTACCACCACGGTACGACATAAGAAAAAGACAATTTTGTTGGCGAAATCCAGTTGGGCACAGCCATTAACAGAAAATATTAAATTTTATTTGTACTATGTGAAACACTTCATTCCTGCCTTTCAATTTTCGAAATCCAATTACTTAGGATCAGGCTGTATGGCGTAGTTCCATTGCCTTTCCTTCGTGGAAGAAAATACCTTCTCTCTGTACTATGTGACAGACTTGTCAAAATAATTTCACTTGCGCCATGTTGTTTTTCTACCTAAAGCCAATTCGAAAATTTTATATGGTATTTTTTCACTAAATATCAAAAGTGAATTTAAACAAACGATATTATGCCTAAATGTTCTTCCGGAAAATTCTAAGCATTGTGGTGTAAGCCATATCAAATTCTGTCCAGTAGTTTCGGAGATCTTTCCGGACAAACAGACAAACAAACAAACAAACCAACAAACAAACAATTTTTTTAAAAACTATTCTATCGTGTTCTGCTAATGATTTTAAGGCGACCTGTGTATTTTTTTTCTTAATATTTCGCAATTACAGATTTTTGTACCCCTACGATTTTATTATATATAGAGATTTTTAAAGAAAATCAAAGTACATAATATTGTATTTTGTTAAAATGTGATTAAAAATTTTTATTTGACAAGATTTTTCAGTTTATGATTTTTGTTTTTTATATAAAATAAGTGTTTATTTTTATATTTATACATCTGAAAAAAATGAGCAATTTAATTACTCAGTGATATTTTATATTATAAAATATCATTGAGAAATTTAATTCTTAATTACTTATATTTTTTTATAATATAAAATATAATTAATGGTTAAACAAACTTACCTTTGTGATGTTTGACCATAATTATACGAGACGTTGCATCCGAAGAGATTTATATATTAACCAGGTAGGTAGTCCACTTTCCAATGTACCGGGCACCAAGCACAATTTTAGAGCGAAGACATAAAAATAAAAAGATAGGTAGGTAGTTTTAGTATTATTCACCCGCTTGCGCGATGTTACGTCGTTTGACTCATTCCTTTAGAGCAAAATTTCTCAAAAACATTGGGTATTTATTTGCAACACAGCAAATAATGGGTAGGGAGGGAGTATAAATCTCTTCGGATGCAACGTCTCGTATAATTATGGTCAAACATCACAAAGGTAAGTTTGTTTAACCATTAATTATACCACGACGTTGCATCCTCGAGATTTATATATTAACCAGGTAGGATGTTTAGAGTATTTTGAGAAATTTTTGATTAGAAGTGAGAGAAAAAAGAAAGTTTGTCGTTAATTCGGTATTGACTTTTTTTATAATTTATAACAAAATCTAAATCAGTGAATAAGAGTTTTATTACGCATGATAGACACTTGATAGAATCTTGATAAGAATTTCCAAGGCACAGAAAATCACCTAAATAATTTATAATAGTAAACTAGACTTCTAAGATAAGATAATATGGGTTTCAAAAGCTTAGTGAAAATGTATGAAGCTAAAGCAAGTGCAAAGGGAAGACATTGAAATTCTTAAGTTATTTGCTCAAATTTAAATCTAAGATAATGTTTCGACGATTGATGCATAGTGGCTAAAAAATAGACATCTAAATTGATAGTTCATAACAAGAGTTTCATAGGTGGTGTAACTGGTTGGGGTATTATGGGTGCGATTCCTTTACCAACCTTGACCTGAAAAATCAATCCCTAGTTATAATCGAAGTATATCATTTCTCCTGCTTTTCATTTTATTCAAGAAAAATTACGAAATAGTTTCGTTGGAACATATCAAGTGCACGCGACCTTCGAGGTTCCGTTTCCAGCTCGAGATCAAGGCTCAGGACACGCAATACATATTTAGCTATAAATAATAAGGATTCTCCGAATGATTCATCAATTTGTTATAATAATTTAAGTACTTACGCTAATTACCAAGGTACCTTAGGTATATCTTAATTACTTGAATTTTCTTTTTGATTTAGAACAGATTTTATTAAGTTTTTTGGTAGGTAGGATTTTTTTTTTTTTTCAAACACATAATATATTCCCAAAATCCGTCTTTTACATCCCCTATTTCATAAAAAAACCTGATAGTAAGCGGCATCTTGGTGGATTAATGAACAATATTTACAGATTTCATGTTATAAATATTCTAGATTTTCACCATAGAAAGTTTCAGATCACTCCTTAGCAAATAACTCACAAAGGCTATTTTCTTTGAATTAATGGTAGTAGTTGTACACAAAATAGGTGCTCTCTCCTCCATATGTTATTTTTATAATCCAACAAATAACAAAATATAACAATTTATTAAAAAATATGTTTGTAAAACCCAGTGTGAGAGCCCCGGGCCATATGATCATAGACATGTTACATATATTTAACCCAACACTGTACTATGAATCTCCAGGGCAGTTCCCTTAAGGCTTGGCTGTCTGGTTTTTCAGTGGAGGAACTAAGAAACAACTAGTATAACAAGGAAGAATTCTGTGGAATTACATATCTAAAACATATAAAATCTAAGGAATTGGAGTACAGTATCATTGACCCGTGATCGCAAGAACTTAAAGTCGAAGGTACGATCCACTAACCACCGTTACGGGGAAGGCTAATCTTAAAAAAAAGAAACAAAACATTTTCATTTGGTGTATTCCATTACCCAGATTTGTACCCAATTTTTAGATATATTAGTTTGATACCGAGATTGATAAAAAATCCCGAACCATTCTGCCCTTTGATTGTATAGATTTCTGTATCTATTATAATATAGGTACCTGATTCTCTTTAATTTAACTTACAACTCTAAGGATATGATTGTATCTGACTATTATTATGATGGCTGGCTTATGATTGTATTGTTCTCTTATGCTTATGCATAAGGAAACTGTATGTAAACATATAAAGCTTATTATTTCAATAAGTCAAGGATTAAATTTGTTTTCTTTTCCCAAATTTTGACAATTAGCAAAAAAAAGAGCATTACAGGTGGGAAATATTATGTTAGTTAGTTTATATATAAATTGATCTAATTCATCATTGCATCATCTTACTGCTCTCATTTAGTATAACTTCTTAATTTCATAACGTAATGTCACAATATTTGACTGTGAAAAACGTGAACTTATAGGTAAACATCTTTGAGATTCGGTTTCTTAAAAAGAAATTTGTAATCCGTTTTACCCGTTACAACTCATAAAAGAACTGGATCGATTGTATTTTTTTTTAGGTGTGAGTAAAATATTTTAATTTAAGTACCAAAATAATAATAAGTTTTTTTTTTATTTTTTTTTTATTATGTTCTGATCGGCGCCTTTGGTCGAGACTTCGTTGTCTGATATCGAGCTACTACAGGTGCTTTCCTCGCAGACTAATGGTACGAGTGACTCCACGCCTAACCACGTCTCTGCGTGCGTGGCATTTGACGCGGTGGAGCTTTGCAGTTTCCCTGCTGGCTGACTGAAGGCCTATTAGAAGAAGAAGTACTCGCCGCTGGAACTTTTTTGATTTGGAGTCGATATTTCTGCCAACTTCGATGCTTTAATTTTATTAGTGAGATTCCCGCCAAAGAGAAATGAATCACTTCGTACACGTGCAATATCTTTTTAAACTTATAATCTAATGAATACATTATTAATTTCCTTCGATTAAGCGTGTTTTTATAATGAAGGTCCAATATAAGCTGATTTCTTTGAGTAACACAGCAGTGATTTCAGGATTCGATTTGGGTGTTTTAACTAATTGAAAGTTTTCAGGTATGAAGATGTTGCCCTCTAACTCTTTCTTTTAATCCTTATTTAAGCCTCCGCACAATATATGACCCCAACGTTCAGAGATTTCATCCTGGATTTTTGTTCCGAAAAGCTCGTGTTTCCCTTTTGAGGTCCCTAAGACCTCTAAAATATTCTCAAATAAATTGGTTGCTGGAGGGTTAACATCATTTACACGTACCTGAGAGCTAGTGGGTGGTATGGGACACTTGGCTGATGCTTCTGATATCATCACCTGTACATTACTAGGTTGTCACTCATTACAAGTTTCAGTCACATGAACCACTGACTGAACATATGGGATGTATGATAACACACTGAAGCCAATTCATCCTCTCCATAGATTTTTATTTTATTTTATTTAACAAAATGTACTATTATAAACATAAACACAAAACTACGAAGTAGTTTGTCGGCGAGTAACATTAGTAATATTCTGCGAAGCGAGTCATATTCTGCGAGGCTATCCTCAGCCTGTGTACTAATATATATGACCAAAAAACATGACTACAATCGCATCGTAGTACCATTCTCTATATTGTGGTAGTACTGTGCGCGACTATGATCGCATCATAGTACAAAGGAACACTGTTCTATTAAAAAATAAAGAAATAATAACATTCCGTTGAATAAATAACCTAGGTCATGCTCACACCATGACAGGAAGTGCTGTGGTCGAGACCGTAATCGCGTCACGGTACTAATAAATATGACCAAAAAACATGACTACAATCGCGTCGTAGTACTGTGCGTGACTATAATCTCGTCATAGTATCAAGGCACGCCGTTCTATAAAATATAAAGAAATAATAACATTCTTTCAAAAATAAGCTAGGTCATGATCGCATCATGACAGGAAGTGCTGTGATCGAGACCGTAATCGCGTTACGGTACTAATAAATATGACCAAAAACCATGACTACAATCGCATTGTAGTACTGTGTGTGTCTATAATCGCATCATAGTTCCAAGGCACACAGTTCTATAAAATATAAAGAAATAATAACATTCTGTTGAAAAAATAAGCTAGGTCATTATCGCATCATGACACGAAGTGTTGTGATCGAGACCGTGATCGCGTCACGGTACCAATAAATCTGACCAAAAAACATGACTACAATCGCATCGTAGTACTGTGCGTGACTATAATCGCATCATAGTTCCAAGGCACACTGTTCTATAAATATAAAGAAATAGTAACACTTAAACACGTGTACAAGGCGTGTTTCAAAGTGCCGATTCACGGTTCTTTAGTAATTATGAATTATTGCTTGAATAGACGTTTATTTGGTACAAAAAATACAACACACAATGTAACAAAAAAATATAAATATATATTCAGATAGATTTTAGGCCAAATAGGCCCCGTATGCAGAGGCACAGAGTGCTTTGACGCTGGTATTCTGCGGATACCATTTTATTTAACACTGTATACAGGATATTTTCTAATTAAACAGTAACGTTAGGCAATGCGCAAATAGCAAGGCTCTTTTTGTTGCTCAATAAATTTCAAAATGAAATTAATTAGTGAGCTAAATATAATCTACTGATTCGAACAAACACGAAATAAAGTTTTGCTTTAAACGAACGAAATGCAAAGATGAGAACGTGTCGAAAAAATAGTACAATATAATAAACAATAAACACTTATAATTTAAACTTACATAGGTACTTCCAGCACCATCAAAATGCTCGCAGCGGCGGCGGCGGCGGCGACGCAAACGTTTCTCTAGTTTACGAATCTTTTCCTTAATATATTGCTTAGAATACTTACGTTTTCATTTACACATATTGATATCTATAACAATTACACAACACACTAAAAATAAAGTTATAAAATAATAAAACTTTGATCTTTAATATTCCGATGCTGTGATACCCGCACAAAGAAAGCGAATGAGTCAAACGACGTAACATCGCGCAAGCGGGTGAATAATACTAAAACTACCTACCTATCTTTTTATTTTTATGTCTTCGCTCTAAAATTGTGCTTGGTGCCCGGTACATTGGAAAGTGGACTACCTACCTGGTTAATATATAAATCTCGAGGATGCAACGTCGTGGTATAATTGAGAAATTTATATTCTTATAGCCGGCTGAAATTAATTTATTCGACTGTTTTATCAAATATCGAAATTATATAATTTAGTACTATTTTTTAAACAAAATTTTATTTTTCCTTGTTCTTTCTTACCAGTTATCTAATTTTCTGTTTCATTTTAAGAATGTTGTTATTAATTCTGTGATAAAAAATCATTGAAACAAAAGATACTTAATGCGGGTTCGAACCACAGACCTCTAGCGGTATAGCTTAATAATTTCGCAGTATTTCCGCATGAGCCATCTATTCACTTAGATTTGATGTTGAAATTTCGAATCTATTATTTAAATTATGTGACGTTTATTGTAAGTCGCGCTTGCTTATATTTGTAAATGGTAAAATCTAATAAAACGAGAATAAAACACTGTACCTATAATATTTTATTTAGCAAAATTCAAAATATACCTAATCACCATTGAGATTACAAAATAATTCAAGTAGTACCTACATTAATTTTATTTATTTTTTTATAGTCAGGAAACTTACAGAAATTGTGTATGTAAAGAAAAAATATTGCTGTGTTTGTAAACTACCTCTAAGTTTTTGTATTACTGATACTATGTTATGTAACCTGTCACAATTTATGACACGTCATGCTGTTGATACAATGTATATACGTGGAGCTTTATGTACCTATATGTATTGATTTGTATATTTCTATTATTCCATGTTGAGTGTATTACGTAGATATTAAGATTTTTGTTGTTGTTTATAGCTTAGTGTGTGTGTGTGCCATAGTGGTGCCTCTTCAGGGTGTCTACGGAAGACCAGCGCCGGGGAGTCTGCGACGCCTCGGCATTATGCTGAGTAGATACCCTTTCCGTGGCACATCTATTAGTGTTTTCCCTTTATTTATTTGTTATTCTGTGTTAGTGCCATTGAATAAACCATTTTCTTTCTTTCTTTCTTTTTTCTTTCATTAATACTCACGCTGGGCTTTAAATGTTGACCTTAAGACTGCCCTTATGTCGCTCGTAATAGCGGCGGCTTTCGTAATGCAAATGTAAAGCTTGACGTGTTGCTGACTGTACTTTACGTATTACTTACCTATATTATCTATGACTATGTATGTACCTAACATAGTTGAATAATACTTATGATGTTATTAAAAATTCAGATTTGTAAAATTAGTTTTGAAATCCCCCATACAAAATAGTTAGGTCAGTGAAAAAATCACTGTGGTTTTATGAAACCAACATGCAAGTGAAACATTTTTTCGGTTCGTAGGCATTTAACTGAAAATTTCCGAAAAAATATTAAATAGGGTAAGTTCTTACTTATTAAAATCGCGTTTCTAATCCTAACCTAAATCTTTTTGTTCTTAAAAGAAAATTATAAATAAAAAACAAATTGAGATATAAATAAAAGGAATTGATATCCTTAATAAACAAAAAGCAATAAAGAAAAACAAAATAATAAAACAAGCCATTTTTAAAAAAATTACTACATCAGGACAGGATCGAACCACTGCCACACAGATTTAAAAACGAAGATCTAACGAGTAGACCAATCCTGACTTATTGGAAGTGGTGAAATTTAAGATGTCATGTTTTTGTGTAAAAGACCATAATTCGACATTACACTTTCAAATGTATGGGAATTAGAAAATTAATTTTGCAATTTCGAATTTTCAATGACGCCATTACTATTATGATTATGTCAAAATACCTACATACCAAACACCTTGTAGGTAATATAATAAAATAAAATAATTCAACTCAATCTGTGACCATACGAACAAGCATACATAAGTAGTGCCATCTATGAGTGAGCAGTATGTAATCAAATAGTTAAAGCAGACATTGCGTGCTACTTTGAGCTATGCTTTTGAGAGATACATTGAAGTTCAGACAATTGTCGCTAGGAGTGCTATAAATTTGTAAAAAGAAATGTTAAACTGTTCTAGCATGACTTAAAAACGTATTTTGATACTTCTCACGTGCTAAGTGATTTTTTAAAATATAATCAATAGTTTTCTGTTTTTAACTTTTACTAAATTCACTAAAAAGTCATTACAAAAATTGATTAAAGTAGCGCCATCTATTGATGCTTTTATCGAATTATTTTACTTTTGTTCGTGATGGGTCCCCGTGCCTGTAACTGATTTAGTTATTCTTCCGAGCCTGTAACAAACTCACGCTATTTTTTCGGCAGCTAATGTCATCTCCATACATTTTTTTCTACGGCTGCGACTGCGGTAAAATAATCGTGAAGTTTGTCTTAGGGATCTGGGCTAATTAAATAAAGAATAATATTGGCTAATTTGTATTAATGTTTCTCTGTATAGTCACAGATAATATAATACTACAGTAGTATAGCCTACATAAGGTTTCAGCTGAAAAGCAGCGCTGTGGCTCTGCAGGCCACAGCATATGCTGAGCTGCGTCCTATTTTCGCATCACACTACAGCGTAATGATTGATCTTTTTTTTTCTACAAAATTAAGTATGTCTGTCTTGCGCTCCTTATTGTATTTTTTTTCCTTGTTTGGTTCTACCTTAATGTTATGTTGTAGTGTTTGTGAAAATAAATGTCTTGAGTTTAAGTTTAATGTTCTGTATATCTAATATTAAACACTCCTGATGAACTAATAGGATGATTTCATATTTGTTCGCAGAAGGACTTTATTCTTCCCATTCGATCAATAACATAGATTATAACAACATTGTTGTCTTGGGTACATTGCCCTGTGTTCTATACCAACGTCATCGAAGAGGGCGTGCTGAGTTGCATTATACATTGATCAAAGCATTCAAAGCTTTGGTTACAGGCTAAACCCCACTTAATAGATCTCACATGAACTCCACCCATACCACACACACAACAACCGCTTACTTATTTGCAGATAAGCTGACCATTACAAACCAAGACCAAGGCGACCTGACCAAGGCGTGGAATGGGTCGGCAGTCTTCTGAAGATGCTCGGCGACTCAACAAACAGATCTCTAAGTGTCTGACTCGCGACATACGCCGATTTAATACTGAACGTATTACAGAGGCCATCGAGCAGAACAAGGGCTCCAAAGTGTTCGCAAGAGATCTGTCACTCGGTCAGAGTCTGCTGACGAAGCTGAAGACAGAGGACGGCACAGTCATTACATCCCGACCTGAGCTTATGGCCGAGATCGAACGCTTCTATGGACAGCATCATCGCATCATCACGGCACCTGTTATTCAGGCTACAGACCCTAGAGTCAAATTAACCCGGCACTATATCGAAGATGTCCCGGACATCAGCCTGTACGAGATTAGTGTGGCACTCAAACAGCTTTAAAACAACAAGGCACCGGGTGATGATGGAGTTACAGCCGAACTCCTAAAAGCGGGCGGACTACTAGTCCGGAAAGCGCTGCAGCGGCTATTCAACTCCGTCATACACGAGGGCAAAACGCCTAAAGCATGGCACAGGGGCGTGGTGGCACTTTTCTTCAAAAAGGGCGACAGAGCTCAGCTGAAGAACTATAGACCCATCACGCTTCTGAGTCATGTTTACAAGCTGTTCTCGAGGGCCATCACGAATCGTCTCGCACGCAGGTTCGATGACTTCCAGCCTCCCGAACAAGCCGGATTCCGAAAAGGCTATAGTACCATAGACCACATCCATACGCTGCGGCTGGTTATACAGAAGACCCAGGAGTATAATCTGCCACTATGCTTGGCGTTTGTGGACTATGAGAAAGCTTTTGATTCTGTCGAGACCTGGGCCGTACTTAGATCACTCCAGAGGTGCCAAATAGACTATCGGTACATCCAAGTGTTGCAGTCATTGTACGAAAACGCCACCATGTCAGTCCGCCTTCAGGACCAAAACTCGAAACCAGTACGACTTCAGCGCGGTGTGAGACAGGGTGACGTTATATCGCCGAAACTGTTCACTGCTGCGTTGGAGGACGTATTTAAGCTTTTGGACTGGAGAAGACTTGGCATCAACATAAACGGCGAGTACATGACTCACCTTCGTTTTGCTGATGATATCGTAGTCATGGCTGAGACCGTGGAGGATCTAGGCACAATGCTTGAAGACCTCTGTAGAGTTTCCCAACAAGTGGGTCTTAAAATGAACATGGACAAGACTAAAATAATGTCGAATTCCCGTGTAGTACCCACTCCTGTGAATGTTGGAGGCTCTACGCTGGAAGTTGTTGACGAATATGTTTACCTGGGGCAACTAGTCCAGCTCGGTAAGTCCCAACTTCCAGAAAGAGGTAAATCGACGAATCCAACTCGGCTGGGCAGCGTTCGGGAAGCTACGCAGCATATTCTCGGCCCATCTACCGCAGTGTCTCAAGACGAAAGTCTTCAATTCGTGCGTGTTGCCAGTGATGACATACGGAACTGAGACGTGGCCGCTTACAAAGGGTCTCATAAGAAGGCTCAGTCACTCAAAGGGCAATGGAGAGGGCTATGCTCGGGGTTTCTCTACGTGATCACATCAGAAACGATGAGATCCGTAGAACTAGAGTTACCGACATAGCCCAAAGAATTGCAAACCTTAAGTGGCAGTGGGCAGGACACATCGCTCGCAGGACTGACGGCCATTGGGGCGGAAAGGTCCTCGAGTGGCGGCGGCGGCGGCAGCCTTTTTTTGTTCGGGTCACAAACAGGTTTCAATAATGGTGTTGCGGGCCACAAGCAAAAATGTAATTCAAAATGACGATATGTCGTAGGTATATTTTTAATTAATGAAAAGAGAAAAGGTCTCTTTCAGGCAGCACTCAATGCAACGCAACCTTATTATCTGGGTTATCTAGTTACCTATTTTATTTCCTCGTGCGCCCACAAGCACTCAAGATGGGCCTAACACAAAGGCTCGGCGGGCCACACGTATGAGTATGGCTGGTTTAAAAGATAACCATTTTCAACCAAAAAAATCAATCAATAAGCATTAAGCAAATCCAAATTAACTTTATTGGTTTCAAACATGAAGCAAATACAAAGAGGAGGTGCCCTATCGCGTTTTCCGTATGAAATCAAGTGAAGCCGGAAATCGGGGTGCGGGGGGAGGGTGCGCGACGCCACTGTCACCTTGTAGCGAGTAGAATTAATGGTTAAACAAACTTACCTTTGTGATGTTTGACCATAATTATACGAGACGTTGCATCCGAAGAGATTTATATATTAACCAGGTAGTCCACTTTCCAATGTACCGGGCACCAAGCACAATTTTAGAGCGAAGACATAAAAATAAAAAGATAGGTAGGTAGTTTTAGTATAATTCACCCGCTTGCGCGATGTTACGTCGTTTGACTCATTCCTTTAGAGCAAAATTTCTCAAAAACATTGGGTATTTATTTGCAACACAGCAAATAATGGGTAGGGAGGGAGTATAAATCTCTTCGGATGCAACGTCTCGTATAATTATGGTCAAACATCACAAAGGTAAGTTTGTTTAACCATTAATTATACCACGACGTTGCATCCTCGAGATTTATATATTAACCAGGTAGGATGTTTAGAGTATTTTGAGAAATTTTTGATTAGAAGTGAGAGAAAAAAGAAAGTTTGTCGTTAATTCGGTATATGTTGACTTTTTTTTATAATTTATAACAAAATCTAAATCAGTGAATAAGAGTTTTATTACGCATGATAGACACTTGATAGAATCTTGATAAGAATTTCCAAGGCACAGAAAATCACCTAAATAATTTATAATAGTAAACTAGACTTCTAAGATAAGATAATATGGGTTTCAAAAGCTTAGTGAAAATGTATGAAGCTGAAGCAAGTGCAAAGGGAAAACATTGAAATTCTTAAGTTATTTGCTCAAATTTAAATCTAAGATAATGTTTCGACGATTAATGCATAGTGGCTAAAAAATAGACATCTAAATTGATAGTTCATAACAAGAGTTTCATAGGTGGTGTAACTGGTTGGGGTATTATGGGTGTGATTCCTTTACCAACCTTGACCTTAGAAAAATCAATCCCTAGTTATAATCGAAGTATATCATTTCTCCTGCTTTTCATTTTATTCAAGAAAAATTACGAAATAGTTTCGTTGGAACATATCAAGTGCACGCGACCTTCGAGGTTCCGTTTCCAGCTCGAGATCAAGGCTCAGGACACGCAATACATATTTAGCTATAAATAATAAGGATTCTCCGAATGATTCATCAATTTGTTATAATAATTTAAGTACTTACGCTAATTACCAAGGTACCTTAGGTATATCTTAATTACTTGAATTTTCTTTTTGATTTAGAACAGATTTTATTAAGTTTTTTGGTAGGTAGGATTTTTTTTTTTTTTTCAAACACAATATATTCCCAAAATCCGTCTTTTACACCTATTTCATAAAAAAACCTGATAGTAAGCGGCATCTTGGTGGATTAATGAACAATATTTACAGATTTCATGTTATAAATATTCTAGATTTTCACCATAGAAAGTTTCAGATCACTCCTTGGCAAATAGCTCACAAAGGCTATTTTCTTTGAATTAATGGTAGTAGTTGTACACAAAATAGGTGCTCTCTCCTCCATATGTTATTTTTATAATCCAACAAATAACAAAATATAACAATTTATTAAAAAATATGTTTGTAAAACCCAGTGTGAGAGCCCCGGGCCATATGATCATAGACATGTTATATATATTTAACCCAACACTGTACTATGAATCTCCAGGGCAGTTCCCTTAAGGCTTGGCTGTCTGGTTTTTCAGTGGAGGAACTAAGAAACAACTAGTATAATAAGGAAAAATTCTGTGGAATTACATATCTAAAACATATAAAATCTAAGGAATTGGAGTACAGTATCATTGTAAAGTCGAAGGAACGATCCACTAACCACCGTTACGGGGAAGGCTAATCTTAAAAAAAAGAAACAAAACATTTTCATTTGGTGTATTCCATTACCCAGATTTGTACCCAATTTTTAGATATATTAGTTTGATACCGAGATTGATAAAAAATCCCGAACCATTCTGCCCTTTGATTGTATAGATTTCTGTATCTATTATAATATAGGTACCTGATTCTCTTTAATTTAACTTACAACTCTAAGGATATGATTGTATCTGACTATTATTATGATGGCTGGCTTATGATTGTATTGTTCTCTTATGCTTATGCATATGGAAACTGTATGTAAACATATAAAGCTTATTATTTCAATAAGTCAAGGATTAAATTTGTTTTCTTTTCCCAAATTTTGACAATTAGCAAGAAAAGAGCATTACAGGTGGGAAATATTATGTTAGTTAGTTTATATATAAATTGATCTAATTCATCATTGCATCATCTTACTGCTCTCATTTAGTATAACTTCTTAATTTCATAACGTAATGTCACAATATTTGACTGTGAAAAACGTGAACTTATAGGTAAACATCTTTGAGATTCGGTTTCTTAAAAAGAAATTTGTAATCCGTTTTACCCGTTACAACTCTTATGAGAACTGGATCGATTGTATTTTTTTTTTGGTGTGAATAAAATATTTTCATTTAAGTACCAAAATAATAATAAGTTTTTTTTTTATTTTTTTTATTATGTTTTGATCGGCGCCTTTGGTCGAGACTTCGTTGTCTGATATCGATCTACTACAGGTGCTTTCCTCGCAGACTAATGGTACGAGTGACTCCACGCCTAACCACGTCTCTGCGTGCGTGGCATTTGACGCGGTGGAGCTTTGCAGTTTCCCTGCTGGCTGACTGAAGGCCTATTAGAAGAAGAAGTACTCGCCGCTGGAACTTTCTTGATTTGGAGTCGATATTTCTGCCAACTTCGATGCTTTAATTTTATTAGTGAGATTCCCGCCAAAGAGAAATGAATCACTTCGTACACGTGCAATATCTTTTTAAACTTATAATCTAATGAATACATTATTAATTTCCTTCGATTAAGCGTGTTTTTATAATGAAGGTCCAATATAAGCTGATTTCTTTGAGTAACACAGCAGTGATTTCAGGATTCGATTTGGGTGTTTTAACTAATTGAAAGTTTTCAGGTATGAAGATGTTGCCCTCTAACTCTTTCTTTTAATCCTTATTTAAGCCTCCGCACAATATATGACCCCAACGTTCAGAGATTTCATCCTGGATTTTTGTTCCGAAAAGCTCGTGTTTCCCTTTTGAGGTCCCTAAAACCTCTAAAATATTCTCAAATAAATTGGTTGCTGGAGGGTTAACATCATTTACACGTACCTGAGAGCTAGTGGGTGGTATGGGACACTTGGCTGATGCTTCTGATATCATCACCTGTACATTACTAGGTTGTCACTCATTACAAGTTTCAGTCACATGAACCACTGACTGAACATATGGGATGTATGATAACACACTGAAGCCAATTCATCCTCTCCATAGATTTTTATTTTATTTTATTTAACAAAATGTACTATTATAAACATAAACACAAAACTACGAAGTAGTTTGTCGGCGAGTAACATTAGTAATATTCTGCGAGGCGAGTCATATTCTGCGAGGCTATCCTCAGCCTGTGTACTAATATATATGACCAAAAAACATGACTACAATCGCATCGTAGTACCATTCTCTTTATTGTGGTAGTACTGTGCGCAACTATGATCGCATCATAGTACAAAGGCACACTGTTCTATTAAAAAATAAAGAAATAATAACATTCCGTTGAATAAATAACCTAGGTCATGCTCACACCATGACAGGAAGTGCTGTGGTCGAGACCGTAATCGCGTCACGGTACTAATAAATATGACCAAAAAACATGACTACAATCGCGTCGTAGTACTGTGCGTGACTATAATCTCGTCATAGTACCAAGGCACACTGTTCTATAAAATATAAAGAAATAATAACATTCTTTCAAAAATAAGCTAGGTCATGATCGCATCATGACAGGAAGTGCTGTGATCGAGACCGTAATCGCGTCACGGTACTAATAAATATGACCAAAAACCATGACTACAATCGCATTGTAGTACTGTGTGTGTCTATAATCGCATCATAGTTCCAAGGCACACTGTTCTATAAAATATAAAGAAATAATAACATTCTTTCAAAAAATAAGCTAGGTCATGATCGCATCATGACAGGAAGTGCTGTGGTCGAGACCGTAATCGCGTCACGGTACTAATAAATATGACCAAAAACCATGACTACAATCGCATTGTAGTACTGTGTGTGTCTATAATCGCATCATAGTTCCAAGGCACACAGTTCTATAAAATATAAAGAAATAATAACATTCTGTTGAAAATATAAGCTAGGTCATTATCGCATCATGACACGAAGTGTTGTGATCGAGACCGTGATCGCGTCACGGTACCAATAAATCTGACCAAAAAACATGACTACAATCGCATCGTAGTACTGTGCGTGACTATAATCGCATCATAGTTCCAAGGCACACTGTTCTATAAATATAAAGAAATAATAACACTTAAACACGTGTACAAGGCGTGTTTCAAAGTGCCGATTCACGGTTCTTTAGTAATTATGAATTATTGCTTGAATAGACGTTTATTTGGTACAAAAAATACAACACACAATGTAACAAAAAAATATAAATATATATTCAGATAGATTTTAGGCCAAATAGGCCCCGCATGCAGAGGCACAGAGTGCTTTGACGCTGGTATTCTGGGGATACCATTTTATTTAACACTGTATACAAAATATTTTCTAATTAAACAGTAACGTTAGGCAATGCGCAAATAGCAAGGCTCTTTTTGTTGCTCAATAAATTTCAAAATGAAATTAATTAGTGAGCTAAATATAATCTACTGATTCGAACAAACACGAAATAAAGTTTTGCTTTAAACGAACGAAATGCAAAGATGAGAACGTGTCGAAAAAATAGTATAATAAACAATAAACACTTATAATTTAAACTTACATAGGTACTTCCAGCACCATCAAAATGCTCGCAGCGGCGGCGGCGGTGACGCAAACGTTTCTCTAGTTTACGAATCTTTTCCTTAATATATTGCTTAGAATACTTACGTTTTCATTTACACATATTGATATCTATAACAACTACACAACACACTAAAAATAAAGTTATAAAATAATAAAACTTTGATCTTTAATATTCCGATGCTGTGATGCCCGCACAAAGAAAGCGAATGAGTCAAACGACGTAACATCGCGCAAGCGGGTGAATTATACTAAAACTACCTACCTATCTTTTTATTTTTATGTCTTCGCTCTAAAATTGTGCTTGGTGCCCGGTACATTGGAAAGTGGACTACCTGGTTAATATATAAATCTCGAGGATGCAACGTCGTGGTATAATTACTAAAATGCCAGCATTATTGACGTTAACATAAAAGTTCCGCTATACATTACTAGGTGGCAGTAAAAGATACATTCGTAGGAGAAAGATAATTATGTTAAAAGATACATTCGTAGGAGAAAGATAATTTATTAGGTACTGTGTCAATATAATCTAAAAATAAAAATCGTTAAAACTGCTTATATTAATTCACGTGTTTTGTTTTCGCCCTTAATACATCCTACGTTTTCGTTAGTATTTACTCGCCACTAGAGGGCCTTTTGTGCTTTATCGGGACATTGACAGAAGCGTCCATGTGGCGTCGAACATTCTAGAAGCAATACGTCAAGTAATAAATTAATAATGCTTGTTTAATGTACTTACAAATGGAAAGAGATTTTTTTTTCGTTCACTTTGTTTCTGTCGTCTGTGTAACTTTTGCACGATAGAATACAACATTTCATTTTGTATTTAGGTAATTTAAAACTAAAATAAAAGAAGAGCGTACGACGTACTAATCCGACAGATAAAAAGATCGACTGATGTCAGCGCCTCTGGCGTTAAGTAGCTAAAACTAAAAATGCGTGACGTCAGGACTTTGGTGATAGGAGCTGGACCTAGATGCTTATAACATCTCCTCTTTGTATTTGCTTCATGGTTTCAAATTAACTTTATTATCAGAGCGTCAGTGGCGCTGTGGATTCGACACTTGCCTTCCAATCGGGAGGTCGGAGTTCGAGACCGCCATGTACCAATGTGTTTTTCGCTTCGAATTTCATAATTGTACATTTGTCTGACGCTCCTACGGTGAAGGAAAACATCGTGAGGCAACCTGCATACATCTGCGAAGAAATTCAATGGTGTATGTGAAGTCGACCAATCCGCCAGCATGGTTGACTAAGGCCTAATCTCCCTAACATAGGGTAGGCTCGAGCCCCTCGGTGGGGACGTATATGAGCTGTGATGATTGGTTTCTCACAACTAGCACCACTAATAATTTTAGTTCTTGTCCTAAAATATGGATAAGAGAATTGTAACCTAATAAATGTTAAATAATTATAAAAAATAATATAATATTACATAATATGTTGTTGTATTCATGTGGGGCCAGCTTTAGTTTCATATTGGTAGAGAAAAAGTGGTAAAGAATTGGTATTGCGAAATAAGAAAAATATTAAAATATCACTTTTTAATTTTAAAAATATTGCTCATATTGTCAGTGACATTATTTTGTTCAAACATTTTACCAAATAAGGATTTAAATAGTTCATTGGTGCTTTCATCATTCCAAGAGGTTGTCTTTTCTGGAGCCATATAATTTACTAATTGGTTATGCACTACATATTTAATTTTTCTGCCTTTCGTAGCTTTAGTGTCAACTTTTCGTTTCATTTTACTTCTCATTTGCTGCAATGCTATCCATTGTCTGCTTAACTGGACTGGATCAGAAATGTCTGCAGACTTACACTCAATTAATTCTCTCAACAGTTGATGGTAGAAATCACTATCATCAAATATTTCAGGAATATACTCATCATTTTCTTTTCTATCTCTGACACCTTCATTTACATCATTGCTGTTACTTTCATTGCCTTCTTTAACAAGCTTTTTGTATCCAACAATATCATACTCTGACCTCTTCAACTGTGTTTTCCTTAATAATTTTTGTCTGTCTGACAAAATGTATGAAATTTGTTGTAATATTGTATTAGTTGGTGCATTTTTCATGTTAGTTGCTGTCGCCAATCTTGTCTTCTCATTCCATTTCTGTATTGTTGTGTCTCTGAATGATTTAAATGCTTTATGTGAGATTGATATTTCTTTTTCATAATCCTCAAGTTTACGTTTTTTAGATGTTGCTGCTATTTCATTCTTATCATGACTTTTGTTTTTTTCATCATCCATTTCGGCATCAGTATCTGAAGGTATTTCCTCATTATCTGTATCACTTGGTATTTCTTCATCAGTATCAGCTTTTGCTTCATTTGTAACCTCCTTTGCATTTTGTTTTACTGGTATGGATTTAGTTTCAGGAAATTTTTTAAAAAGCAAATTTTGTAGCACTAAAAACCTGGAATTCAAAATATGGGATTATAATATAAATTATTTGTCATTTTAATCCGAAGATATTAGAATACTCCTAAAATTTAAATTTTACTCCATTTTAATTCATTTTATCGAGTGGACAGCAAGATAGATATATGGCATGACAACATTTTTCAGCATACATTCCATTTGACAAAAGCCACATTTGATAAAAACACAAAACAAGACTAATAAAAATAAAGAAACACTAGTTTTAAACTCTTTATAACTATAATTTTATTTTCAATCAGCACCAGGCTTTTTTTTTTATTGCAGAAAGTTGACAAACACGCAAACTGCCCACCTGATGGTAAGTGGTAACAGTCACCTATAATACAGGTGGCTCTTGTGAGATTCACAGCAAAACTGCAACCCCCACAAGAACCACAGTGTACGTTGCCAACTTGTGACACCAGATGTAAAGTCACAGTACCCAGTAATTTCACTGCCATATCTTACCCTTCAAACGGGAACACAGCAATGCAAGCACTACTGCTTTGCGGCAGAAATAGGTAAGACGGAGGTACCTAAGCAGACGAACCTGGTACAGGGTCTCCCTCCAGTAAAAGGCTATAAGGATTGATGTTATTTAGGGCTTACTACCAATCAATTTACATGTACACTATACAACCTGTGAATAAAGTTAACATCAAAAGCATTATAGGCTCTGCCAGTGCAATATTTAACGGGGTCAGACTGCTGCTGGGGCTACCACACTATTACAGTGCTTGGTGATTTTTATGGGAGCATAACTGGATGGCTTTCACACTATAATACATAAAGGTATAGCATCCCTGATGGAAAATGTGTGGAACAACACCAACATCATGCTGAACACTTAACAGCTCCACGCTGCATTATTGGGTTGTAGTGCACCTAATACTGCACTCCTAAAATGGTTTTGACTGTGTAATGGTCTGATTTAAATTACATTATTACTTAGACAAAATCATAACAATTATGTGATAATTTATAATCAAAAATTATGTACACTAATATTTACAGCTTTATAAGCTGAAAAGTTCATTTGTTGGTTTGTTTGGTTGGTTGAATGCACTAATCTCGAAGCTATGGATTCAAATTGAAAAATTATTTTCGTGTTGGATAGTCTATAGGCTATATAACATCACAATGTTGTTATTTTCTGACATCCACGTGAACAAAGCACAACTGTAATATATAGCTTGTACAATTTATTTACACAGATAAAGAATTCTATTGGTACTAACAAGACATGAGTATATCTGAAAAAAAATCTAATATGTATAAATCTCGTGTGACAGTGTGTGTGTGAAACCCATTTGCTGATATTGTGTGAATACTCTAGTGGGCTGTCTATTCCTCTTATACCTATTTTCATACCAAGCAAAGAAAATGTATTTAAGAAAGTTTTTTAACAGTAGTATGTATGTAGTATAGTATGTTCATTTTAAAGCTTTTGGATATTTTATTAATACAGCACAGTTGAGTGATAATCACACTGTAAATGTAATTAATAAAAATAAATTTATCATGAACAAATGTAAAATTCAATAAATTATGATGAATTTGCAATCATTGTGCAACCACTAATTATAAAAATTGGTTGTATAACATGTCATCACAACCTAAAAACATCTAATTTATTAACTGAAAAAAGTAAAAAATAAAATGTGTTGATTGGCCCTTTAGTCGTCACATCGGGGGACCGCGATAAATATATCTATTTATTTAATTACTGACTGACCAAATATGTAGAGCATTACTAGATATATTAATTGCGGTCCCCGACGTGACGACTAAAGGGCCAACCAACACATTTTATTTTTTACTTTTTGCAGGTTTTTTGTTGGGGGCTAATAAGAATACATTTCAGATTAATAAAGAACAGAGGCTACTACAAAGCAGAAAATAAATTTAAAATACAAATACAAAATATTTAATAAGTAAATTAATTACTTACTTATCTAATAAATTAGACACATTTGTTTTAGTACTCTTACATTCCTCAACAAATTCATTATTATGCTGAAGACTTTCGTGGGTGTCTGGCATTGGCATCTGATTTGCTGTAGCAATACACCTTTGAATATGGATCCTCATTTCTAGTAATCCTTCCCATACTAGTAATTGATTTCGGACACATAACCCTTTTTTGCTTTCTTCAGAAATATTCTGTTTCTTAAGATGTTCAAAACTTTCCACAAGTGGTTTCTCCATTTGACTCATGTCAAAACCGTCCTCACTGTTATTTGTTTCCTCATTGTCATCAGACTCTTTTACATCAGATTCATCATTATCGAATTGTTTTTTGAACTGTGTGATACTATAATCATCACTTTCTGCACCACTGTCTGATTCAGAATCATCACAGAATTCATGACTGTTATCAGATTCTACTCTTGAATCTTCTTGCTTTTCTGAGGGCTCATCTTCCTCTGAACTGCTTTCACTACGACTTTCCTGCTGCTTTGGATTAAAATCATCTTCACTATTACTGCATTCCTCATATTTTTCTTCTAACTCTTTCCGTGAAACAACTTTGCCATCATACTTTTTACTAATTTCGCTAAGTAAATTTACATTTCGCTTACGAAAATCGCTAATTGTTGCCTCGTCTTCGCTTTCTGAAGAGCTGAAATCAGCACGCAGTACTGTTTGGGGTTTTGTTCCAAAGACTTGATCATCTTCAATATCTGCGCGAGGTTTCAATGTCAAGGCATCAGCTATTTTCTCTGACAATGAAGTTTTAATAACATTTTTTCGTTTAAGCTTCATTGTTAATTATAGCATTAAATAATAAAACTCAGAGCAACAATTCAAGATCTATGAATCTAGTTTGGGTTTTTTTTTTCTCCCCGTTAGGAGAAGGCAAAGGAAACTTAGTCCATACAGCCTAATCTTTAGTATTTGGCTTATATTAATTATATCTCGTTTTGAAATTAATTATTATAACATTTGTTACTTTTCCTTTTTTTTTTAAATTCATACATTATTTTTATTATTTTTTTTATATTATATTTGTTTTTTTTTTTACCCCTTTTGATGAGGAACTTAAAATTACTAGTAGTTTTTTTTTTTTTTATAAATTGCTCTGCCTTCCATCCTTTATCTAAGGTCTTTGTAGACAATTTCGCCAACGTCGAGTTCGAAAAAGACCAATGACTTAACAAATACATGGACTGGCCCTACCTACAGAATCGACTACGTGACTACCTACAAAACTTTGGCACATACGGCGCAAGCCAGACAGAGGCGGCGCGGCGCGCATCAGTCACACCCGGTGGCGCACTCGCAGCGCGCTGCAGGCGCGCCCGTGGGCGCGAACAGTGCTTTTATGCTACGGTGCGCCAGCGAGTGAGTACGTTGGTGCCATTAAAGAGTTTGATTTTGATCGAACAACATGTCTTCCTCTGACGACGAAGACATGTTAGCCCTGGTGCAACTCGCCAATTTGCAAAGGAGAAGAAGAAGGAGAAGAAACTTCCGGTCCCGCGCAAAACTCACTATAGACTGAGGTACGCGACTGCGCGCCAGCAGTGCGACGGCCGGCGCGCCCGTCTTTGCAACCGTAGCGCGCCATCTGGAAGCTTGTCCAATGATCTTTCATACTAATTGTATGAAAACGGACGGGCACAAAACAGATAGAAGCGGTGCGCCGATGGCGCGCCACAGTTGCGCATCGCCCGCGCCTTTTCTATCTGGCCCACGCCTTAAATGGCTACCTTTACTAGTGATGTACTCAGTATTAGTTGTGCAATATCGATAAATTTAAGTTTAAACAAATTCAAAACAATCAACTTATGTACGACATATATCTAGGGAAATAGATCTTAGCTGAGCAGCCCCCTAGACAAGATGCATTTCGATAATCGCTAACGCAATCGCTAGAAGGAAAATATATGGGATTTGACATAAGCCCTCGCTTAGCTTTTGTGCGCAATTGCAAATCTCATACATTGTCGATTTAGCGATTGTGTTAGCGATTATCGAAAGACATCTTGTCTAGGGGGGCTGCACATTACGGACGTAGGTCCGTAATGTGCATGTGCATTGTAATAATTTGATTGAAATTCGTGTTTCAGAAATATTTAGGCAGTTTCAAATTGTGGAACTACGCAGTTTCTTAGGAAAACTTATTAAAGATCACTATTTAACTTAAGCGGTACAAAGTTCGCCGGGTCAGCTAGTATGACTATAAAGTTACACCAATAGACGTGTATTTTCTTTGTATAAATAAGTGCGAGAAAATGTTATTGTAAAGAAAATAGTAATAGTTTTTTTGTAAAAAATTATTTAAAGGAGGCGATAAGTACTTACTTTCAAGTAGGTATGATGAATTTGGGTGTAATTAAATATTTTTTTAGTTTTGTAAGGTAAGTTACTAATCAAAGTTTATGACAAACTTTGTCGTAGGAACCTTATATGTTCAATTATTATGAAAAATGGAGGATTTTAAAAAACTAAAATTAATTGACAATGATAATAATTCATCAATTATTAAGCTTTCCAATGATATTACTTTTGTCACTGCAAGTGAGCTAGGGTTAGGCACGTAAGTCTGTCCGTTTAATATTATATATCGATAGACTAATTTTTTCTCATTATGTATCTTCACTATCGCCCATTAATAATGTATGTAAATTATCAAAAATATAAAAATTCTTACACAATTAAAGAAAAATATAACTGCTGAACGCTTCTTTAAGTAAATTGGCAAATGAAATCAGAATATGAAACCTTAACTACATATTCCTAATTATATTTTTAACAATTTTGTTAACTTATTTGTGAAGAGTTAATTGCGGTGTATTTTTGTTTTTTCTCGCACCGCATTGTATAATATTGCAAGAAGGCATTCTGTAGTCTTTTATTGTGGCGCACTGTTAAAATATTACTGTAAATTACTTCGAGATTATAGAAAATAGTCAAAATCCGAAGCAAAATTCACACGTTCGTTCGGCACTTAATATGGCGGACTGCTCACGGTAGGCAATTTTTGTGACGTCACAGAAAATACATGCCACAGACGAAACAGTATGCATCTCTTTCTACAAATGTCATTTCACTTTTGTTAGAAAGAAACAAAACGATATTTGATAGATACGTGTCAAGATATCAAAGAACAGTTTAACGGGGCATCTCCATATGTCTATCTCAATCGTAGAAAGAGTATACAATAGAATGCTGGATGTTTGTCTATTCACTCGCACATAAAAGAGACGAAAATATTGAATTACATGCGTAAAAACGAGATAGACTTCTGCATTTTTTGTCCCTCATCGCGTGCTGGTTTTTTTCAAGGTCAGCACATCATGATCTAAACAAAGTTTGACGTTTGTGACGCGTTCGATTTTGTGCTCTCGGAATTTACTATTTTTTCCTAAAATACAGTGTTTATTTTTGTGCACAACTACGTGAATTAACGAAACCACCCTGAAGAATGGTGTGGTGTAGTGTTTATGGTGCAAAAGCAACAGTAGGACGAAAATTGAGGGATTGTCTTTTCACTTGTAAGTAATTGAAATATTTACTTTATTTGAGTTATCATACCGAGGTTTCACTTGCTAAATTGTTTAACCAATCCACATAGTATACCCTGATGTGTTCCTAAGATAAAATAAGTGTTTATTTCATATTTTATAGGAAAATGTCTACATAACCTGAAACCTCAGGTTGGCCATCATTTTCCATAAATATTACCCCTAATAAGGGGTATATAGTGCGCTGTAGAAATAAATGCATTTAACATGACTATATTATTATATAATTTATTACCTGAAATCATATATTAAATTGAAGGGAATCCTTTTAAAAAAACATTATCAAAATATTTGTACGAAAAATATTTTAATAGCATAAAAGAATATTTAGGTAGGTACACTGAATATATTTAATTTATTATTATTATTATATGTTTATCTATTGTCAAGTAGGTAGGTATGTGTCAAAGAGTATAATAATATTGGTATGTGTTAAACTTACCTTAGGACTAGATGGAGCTGTCTATATTAATATTTATTATTATTAAAGTTGAACTTAAATATAACTTACAGGTTCCCTGAAAGCCCACAGTTACGCAATTTATGGATTGCGGCTACAAGGAGAATTATTTGGGAGCCAAACGCTAGATCCAGAATTTGTTGTCAACACTTTGACAGAAAACTTTTAATGAAAAAAGGCAATAAAACATACCTTCATCCCGAGGCTGTTCCAATTGGGGTAAAATTAACATTTTAAGGATTTTTTTATTAAAAGTATTTCAGCAGCACCAATAGAAAATATTTTTTAATTTAATTTGAAAAAAGAACTGCTGTGATATACAAATCAAATTGTAAATTAAATAATTTTTTACTCATCTGTGCCAGATGGTTTTTGAATGTATCTATGTGAACATGTATATTTCTTTGGCACGTTTAGTATGCTTACTAGCATAAGGTGCATAGTGCTCCCAACCCAATGATTTACATGTCATTAAACCCAAAATTGACTATGATTTACATGTCAATTTTGAGTTAAATGACATTACGTATAAACAGCTAGCGATGGGACATTTTAAAATTGAGTTTTCGATAAAGAATTGATTATTTATTGGTTATTTTGAAACACCGTGTATATATATACTTTTTATCACCCCGGATAATTTAAGAGACACTTCAGCACATGGTAGTAGAATGATTTAAACATTAATTAAAAAATTGCATGTTAATTTACTAAAATATCCAAAAATACTGCACTAGTGTTGTGCAATCTTAGATCATGCTCTAAGTGTGCAATATTTAAAAAAAATAATGGATGTGTTCTGAAGCGACCCTTAAATTATCCGGGGTGATAAAAAGTAACTGTATATTTGATGTTATACTACTTCTCTTGAAAATAAATGAACAGTATTTTACTGTGTTGGTGGTGCATTCCCTAGCATATTGTAAAAAATGATATTGGTTTTATTTGATGAGCTAGTCACCTATCACTATATTCTACAATTTCAAATACAATTAATGTACAACTAAACGTCTCTAGCAAAATTATTTGGCATTATAAGGCATAATATGGATGTATGTACAGTCGGCACCACGTCAAGCTATACATTTTGACGTTTGAACCGACCACTTGTTCTCGTAGTGCAAACGTAAAGTTTGACGCGCCATCCACTGTATGTATTTTAGTACCTTTACATAATTTATTTAATAATTTTTCAGGTTAAAAAATTCATGGTTTCTGATTCGTCCAGTTCTGCAACAGCAATGGAGATACAGGAAACTGAATCCTTGAACGTAAGTGTTTTTTGAATTTGTTTTAAACGTTTTTCTATATTATGAAACTTTAGTGTGTAGGTAGTTCACACTCATAGTGATATCATGCTAATACAGCGTCCTCTGGTGGCAACAATTTATTTACATTATTTGTTTATAGGTATATACAAGGTTATTTTTTAATTATGACAAAAAATTTGTGTGCTTGTTCAGACAAGCAAACTGAACAACTTTCACTATGGCACCAACTTTGAAATCGCAAAAAAAATCAGCTGTTCCATACATTTAGGTTCAGTGAATGTTGAACATTTGTATGGAACAGCTGATTTTTTTTTGCGATTTTAAAGTTGGTCCCATAGTGAAAGCTATTCAGTTTGCTTGTCTGAACAAGCACACAAAATGTTTGTCATAACTAAAAAATAAACTTGTATACTTAATATAATACATATTATATTAGTATATATAGTCAGTGGTCTAGTGGAGTCCATACCGCCCAGAGGTCATGGGTTCGATTCCTAATCATGGCAATTTATGGAACGATCTGTCTTAAATTGCCGTGGAAGTGTTTTCATATGTATACTAGTAGGTATTATACACATGAAAGTTTGTGAGTATGGATGGTTGGATGTTTGTTTGTTATTATTTCACTCCAAAGCTACAGAACGCAATTTAATGAAATTTGGTACACAGATAGCATATAACCTTGAATTAAGTATTTATGAGTGAGAATAAGTTTATCCATTGACTAAAAACTGTACAACAAGCAACAACAAGTTAGTTTATTATGGGACTAGATAAACTATAAATAACTAAAGGTGGATGGCATGTTCTTGAAATTTTTGTTACTACAGTTCAGCCTCTGTAATATTTAAATTATGTTTATATTTTAGGTGGTGTCGCCGAACTACACACCACGAACTCTAAAGAGGAAGTGGAAGAAAGAATATGAGTTGTTTGAGCAGCGTTTGAAAAAGCTAAGAGCCCTTAGAGAAAAATCAAGAAGATTATTTAAAAAAGTCGTAAATTTGGAAAACATTTTGGCGGACTTACCATCGAAAGTATTTGTTAAATTCGAAGATTGCGAATTGTTATCTACAATAGACACTACTAACAAATACGTTAATGTACACGTCTTATTATAACCATTAACTTTTACTACCTTGCGGTTAAGAGGACAACTATAGCAATAAAATAAACGTTATAATTTAACATTCTCATTATTTCTATCACACGAATTCTCAAAAAACCGACTATGTCTCGTTTGAGAATTACTGATTTCACTCTAAGTTTCCTTACTATTATCGTTTCTTTCAATTGTTTCGGAGTTCTGTTTGTAGTATTCTGAACCTTTTTGTATCCAGTCACTCGCCTCTACACTTCGAGATACAGGTTAGTTTCTAGTTCGATGGTGGGTGGCTAGTGGCGGGGTACTAACGAATTAATTATACTGTTCTGTAATTAATAGATTTAATCCTTGATTGAAACGAATCAATAAATAATTTTGAATTTTTTGAATTTTTGAGTCTTTCGCCCATCGCGGAAAGTAAGAGTGAACACCTCACGGGGTGTTACCCATATAATATTAGATTTCTCTCAAAATATTGATTCTTGTTGGATAAAAAGTAGCCTATGTCCTTTTCATAGTTCTATCTGTGACTACACCAAAAATCATCGAAATCGGTTCAGCCGTTTTGTCCTGAAGAGATAACAGATAGTCACTTTCGCATTTATTATATTGGTGGGGGTTCTAGAAAACTGTCTCGCTTGTTGAAAACTCACATCTTCGTTTTTTGCTACACCACTAAGGTGGCAAAAAGGCGCACGACACACCTGATAGTAAGTGGTTACTGCAGCCTATGGACGCTTGCAACACCGGGAACGCTTGCGCGTTGCCGACACTAATAGTAGATTGTTGCACCAAGCGCTATGTGAGCTATTAATGCCCGCGGATGTTTGATGCACGAACGCTTGCGTGAGGGCACTAATAACCCAAGGGCATTAATAGCTCACGAGGTGCGTAATCTGCTTTTCTTTCAACTATATCTACATATTAAAAATTAATAAAAAACTGAAGTTGACTGTAGAAAAACTTATTTATACTTATATGACAAAAAAATGAAATTGTTCTTACTAAATTCCTCAAACATGACGTATTGCCCGTGGTTCCACCAACATGTTCCACTGGTAGGTCCACGGGTATTTTTTTCCCCCGTAGACCTTTTAACCGTGTTCCCACTGCTATGACCCACAGTGGGCCCACGGGTAATTCCTCAGATAATTTCTTTCCCCGTAGACCCACTGCACTAGATATGACAATGACGGCGAGTCATAGTGACAAACAAAAGTTTGTGGATTTTCTACCAAGTCAACTACTTTCAAGATTATCTTGAAGGTGGCGACTGATGAGGTGGAAAATCCGTAAAAAAAAAACTTGCCGTCATGTAGGTACACCACAAAATACTCTTTTTTACCGTCAATATGAATGTTTGTGTACCAAAATAACACCACTTTCACTGCACAATGTTCACTTGAATACAATTTTTGAATTAAAAGTAAAAGCTAACCGTCGCTAGCTTCATCAACAGCCACTTAAACCTCTTTGGAAAAATCCATACTTTTTGTATGAATCTTATTGCGACTTCTTGTTCTATTATTAAAAAAAACCGGTTTTGAACAGGTCATTAATAACATTTCATACAACATTACTACCCTCGAGTTTTCCAGGGTAGTAATGTATTGGCGCGCTGGTAGCGGTAGTTGCAGTGTGGAAATTACCATGCGTGCCCACAATGGCACGAAGAACACCGGGGGTTTTGGTGGGTCGGCCTAGAACTTTACCGGACCAGACGGTACACACACGCATGCCTACCGTCTAGCCAACGGTGGGTACGGAGCGGTTGATCATTTCCCCCCCGAAAAAAAAAGGTAGTAATGTATTACTTAGTGGCCTTTTCTGTTGATTTAAGCAGTAAATTAATGAGTAGTTGAAAAAAAAAACTTTTTATACTCTTCTTTAAGAACCCAATGCTGTAGTCTCTTGGAAAATCTCGACGTTCATTCTAAATCCTGAGCGTGCGCTGAAGGTAATTCATTTTAAAGCATACAGTACGAGACCATTGTAGTTCTAGGGTGTGAGGGTTAATTTCTTGCCAATGGTGAACTGTGCCATGGTAGAAAGTGGCCGTGGGCATAATGTTTAACAGCTCCTCAGCAGGCAGAGGTATTTTTTTTAAACTTGGGTGTTTAATACCGTTTGTGAGTAGAGGATCGTTAACGAGTCTCATGGCCCGTTTGTGTACCGCGTTAAAAGGTACAAGTTGATTTTAACTATAAGAAGAAGATAATAAAATAAGCACGCTAAATAAATAAAATTTAACAATTTTTTCTGCTTTTTTGTAGACATTAGGTGAACGTATTAAAAACTTGCGATTCGGGGTAATTTTTATAAAGAGGGTAACCCTAATCATCCATGTACTTGTATTTGCTGTCCCTTACTGCAGCACGCTCATCCGCAGTCTATAGTATTATTCGTCTAAGATCTCAATGAAAAAGACACGGTGGTTGGCGTTGGTTTGACAGTTTGTTTATTTTTTTATACGAGAAGCCAAAAGGAATTAAGCCTATACAGCGTTTACCGTGGTAATAAAATTGAGCTTTTATGCGCTAGCGTGCAAACAGCCCGCTGCCGTACCGCCTAACTCATAGCGATCACTCGCTATCGCTTTCGTCACATTAGAATAATAGTTTTAATGTCACAGGTGACATTTAAGCTATTTTTTTAATGTCACGAAAGCGATAGCGAGTGATCTCTATGAGTTAGGCGGTAGCCCCCCGTCTATGGATGAATGTCACATCATGAGTGACGTCATGAAACGATGCTATCAATGCTCATAAAAAAGGGATTTAGTGCACTGAGTGCGCAAATTAATGTCAAATCCAAATAAGGTTTAGACGAATTGGAATAAAAAATGTAAAAAAATAGGTGAATTTTGAGCTGATAAAACCTTACTTATTTGACTATAACAACTTAAAACTTTTGTTCTTCATGTTTAACTGATGTTGTGACTAATATTAAGTTAAATAAGACTATTTAAGTAATGACATTGACAGGAGTACACATGAACGCGCTATTAAAGTGGTCGGAAGTTATTGCGTGAAAACAGTACAAATATCAATTTAATATCGACCACGGTCCACGTAGTTAGTACTATAATCGTAGGCAAATGTTAGCAATCTTTGCGCATCTCGGACCACGGTGCTCATCGTAGTGATTTTTCTTTAACTACCTACTAATAAAAAATATACAGGGTGTAACTGAATACCCCAATAACATTTAAGGGTATGTATCCATCAGAAGTAGAGATTCTATAGGAAAAATATTAGGGCTAACAAACCTACTTTTTTTTCCCATACAAACTAAATAGAAGCGTTTTACCTACCATTAAAACGCTTATTAAGTTCTTACCTAATTCAAATCCCAATAAAATATATGAGAGGGCAACACTGGTTTTCCTTCTCTTTCTTTCCTATTCGTCAGAGACCTAGTGCTGTCTCGCTTGCACATCTCCCCACCACCACCAAGCAGTGTCGAACTTACTACCGTTCGACGTTCCTCATTGTAACTCATATTATAGTCCAGCATGCAGGACTTATATTATTGGGATTTGAATTAGGTAAGAACTTAATAAGCGTTTTAATGGTAGGTAAAACGCTTCTATTAAGTTATGTACCGTTATTCAAATCCCAATAAAATATATGAGATTTGTTTGTTATCGCTTGCTGGTGGTGGATGCCAATGTGATCTTATTGTAATATTTTATAATAAGTTTATATTTTAAGTCCCTTATCATAAAATAATAAATTATCTGTGGGAGATGTGCAGTTACTAAATAATACTACAATAATGACGTATTTACGAATAAATCAAATACAATATGTTGTTATATACATAGTTTTTTTTTTTTCACATTTATTAATCAAGATACACATGAAAACAACAACAGAACATAAAGGCAAATTAATGTTCAAAATTACTCTTAATCATATATTGAAAGTATTTGTAGTTACAAAAAAAAAACAGATCAAACTATTTTTATATATCTATCCTTGATAATAAGATACAAAATTTATTCAATTGGTGCGAATAAGTGTATAATACCACTGTTTTTGGATGTTGTTGGATCTGCAATCTCTCTCCGGTAAAATTTATAAAACGTATGAAAAGAACGCCAATTTCCCCTGGCTAGAATATCGTCAACTGGCATATTTTTCGACCAATTTTTAGACGCTACTGCAGCTCTAACGCTACCTGGTGTTGCACCAATACCAGCATCTCGTAAAACTGATTTTACCCATCCTCCGATTACAGTACGCGTTGCTGCCTTTGCTGGTCCGTTAATTCGGATAAACAAATTGTTACTTTTAGCGATTGACCTGCGTTCACTCGAGAGGGTTAAGAGTCTGTTAACCCAAAAAATTGGATCTAAAGACTTATCACTATCATTACGGCTTAGTCTCCAGCCGGATTGTCTGTGATTTGATGTATCCGTTTTAGACCCAAATGACGGCCAAAATAATATATCACCTCCCGAATCAATCGACATATGCTGTGGGTCACACTGCAAAAGTGTTAGGTCATGGACCCGTCTCCCTGAACATAGTAACAGCAAAGTCGCTGTATGTCTGGAGGTGTCGTAAAGATTACAATCCAAATTTCGTTTAGCGAGGTGATTCATTAATTGATTTATATCCCAAATAGGAGGTTTTAGGTCTATAGGTTTCTGGAGAGCAATAGCTTTTAACACTTGCCTTACCAGAATATGAGAGCTCAAGATAGTAGAGCTATTTATACTACAGAATGTCGATACAACGGATTTGTGTACCAGTATGGTGCTATAAGACAATCCTTCTTTATTATGTGAGTCTGCGAGATACCTTGCCAGATCTCCTCCTGATGGGTTTGTTGCCTTTACCCTATTCGTTTGTGCCCAGCTTACCCAACGGGCCCATACAGGCTTATAAGTTGTTAAAGTTGAAGGCCGCCATGCAGATTTAAGTAACTCTTTCTGTGAAGGTGTCCATGCACTTAGGGTTTTAGACCACCCCCACATTTCCATATCTCTAATGTCATTTCCCTGACCCTCGGAGGTGGTCGATATGTCGAAACATCTAGAAGGACTCTTTCGAGATTCATTACTGTGTATGGGGCTGTAATGGCGCGGTTCCGGAGGTCTGCTCTCCAAAAAACTCGTTCCCACCGAGGAACCACGAGCAGGAATACTCCTGTGGCCAGATTCAAGCACTCTTGGGATCAGATAAGGTGGCGGGAACACCCAAGCCAGACGATAATGCCATGGTTTCGCGAGGGCGTTGAAAATTGCGGCATTTTTGTCGTTTCTGTCGAATGTTCCGTACGTGGGCACGACATGAGCGTTTCTGGACGCAAACAAATCTATTTCGGGGGTACCCCATTTCCGAAATACCTTCTGTGTCGCTTCCGGAAGTAAATGCCATTCTGGTGGTAGTCTCAGCCGAGAAAGCCCGTCGGCTACGGTATTGTACATTCCGGGTAGGTGATGAATGGTAAAATATATGTGATATGCATCTGCGACTTCGAATACTCTGTACGCTAATTGCATCAGGGCAGGGGACCTCGTTCCTCCTTCGTTTCGCAAATAAGCAACTACTGTTTTGTTGTCTGTTTGAATTAAAATTGCACTGTTCCTCAGGATTTCACAATGATCTTGTAAGCACTTTAAAATTACTAGCATTTCTTTTGAGTTCGAGTGATGATTTTGTTCTATTGTGCTCCAAGTCCCTGAAATGTATTGATCGTCCAGTATCGCACCCCAAGCAACGTCTGACGCATCCGTAGTCAAATAATGCTCTGGACATGGAGTGTGTAGTTGAGTTCGGCCTCGACAGTTTTTCTTCCACCATTTCAAGTCTTTGATCGCCAAAACAGTTAAGGGCAGGTACTTCAGAGGTTGATTTTCCGGCAAGTTGCTTAATTGTTTTTGAAGTCCTCGGTAATTTAGTCTACCTCTCTGTACAACGAAACTTGCAAAATTTAACAAGAATAGCAAGCTTTCCAATTGTTTCCTTGAAACAATTCTTTTCAGTAGAATTTCGGACACCATCGATATTATCTTTTGACATTTCGTTTCTGGAAGTGCCATTTGGTTTTGCCATGGAAACCATATCACCCCGAGATACTCCAAAGATTTTTGTGTGACGATTAGGGACTTGTGCCAGTTTAATTGCCAGCCTAACTTGAGAAGATTTTCTATCACTATCGTCATGTGACTGTTTAAAACCGTCAAATCTTGACTGGCAATCAAGAAATCGTCGAGATATACGATTATTCTGATGCCCTGATCTCTGAGCGTTTGAGCGATCCAATTTGATAGGATAGCAAAGGTTTTGGGTGCTGTGTTGAGGCCAAAGGGAAGACATCTCATTTCGAAGAGTTTGTTTCTGTAAACGAACCTTAGGAAGCACCTTTGAGATTTTGCAATCGGTACGTGATAGTACGCTTGCGACAAGTCCACCTTGCACAGCCAGTCGTTTGGTTGTAGAAAGTTCGGAATTTGGTACATGTTTATTAGCTTGAAAGGGCTCGTATCTATGAACTCGTTCAGAGCTTTGAGATTGAAGATTGCACGGAAACTGCCATCGCTCTTCGGTCTTAGGAAGAGGGTAGATAGAAAGCTTGGACTTGTCTCGACTTTCACTATAACCTTTTCGTTCTCGAGTCTTCGAATTATATTGGTCATTTCTTTCGATACTGGTGTTTGAAAGGGGCAATTTTCGAGGTTTGGTTGTAATAGCGGTGGTTTCCGACTGAACGGTATTCGATATCCTTGTATAATTTTTAAAATTATTGTTGGAGCGCCCATCTTTTTCCATTGATAATGGTACTGCGAAAGCTGCCCCGCTGTGAAGGGCATATTGTCAATATTTGCGATGTTTATTGATTGCCTTGTCTCTGAATGGAGAGCCAGATCGTTTGTTACCACCGCGGGATGCGTATTTTTGTCCTCTTCTAGTTTGACCTCTTGAACGGCCACGAAAAGTAGTATCTCGGTTAGCAAAATTTCGGAATGAGTCCTGCCAATAACTAGGCTCACCGTGAAGGTTGGTCACACGGTTGCAATTACAGTGCGTCGCAACGGCACAACAATTTCCGCCTTGCGCAGGCAGGTGAATTTTATTTTTAATGCTACCTTGCGCAGGTGCACATGATTGGGTTCCCTGCGCGGGATACCTTGAGACTCCACTTGTACCTGGTTGCGCACCAGATTTGTAAGTAAACGCCTTTGGTTGAGACCAGAAGGCCTTTTTTACGCCCCCCGCTTTTTCTATTGCAGAACAGAATGCTGTTGGTTCAAACAAGTAAGAACATGTTGGCGGTATTTTTCGTAGAGCACTTTTCAAAAGTGGATCTCTTGCTGTAGCAAGAATATTGTCACGTCGTTGTTCTATAGTATCAGCTCTTCTACCGCAAACCAATTGTAATGCATCAGTAGAAACTTTGTGGAAAGACCCACAAAGTAGCATGTCATTAATTTTAGTTTTAATAGCCTCAAAAGTGATATTATCATCGACTGAGCTTCGAATCCAACATAAAAAATCATTCACTCCAGTCTGTAATGATTCTCGCTGCTTAAGTAGAGCCATGGTAAGTGCAGCGTAAGTCCTTTCAGACAATTGAAGGTGGCGGGAAGTTTCAAGCGTTTTAACTTCATCATTGCATTCTAACTCAACAAAGCCAGGCGAGCTCGAAAAAAGCTTTTGAGCTTCTGTATAACGAATGCTACTCCATTCAGGGTTATCAAAACGTTGAATATTTTGCAAAGTTAATAAATATTCTGGGGCTGTTTTAGGTACAGATGGTTCCCTAACACTTGTATTAAGCGTCATATTAAAATTGGCTGACACGGGGGTATGGGCCCCAGAATCAAAACCTTCTTCAACATATAATTGTCTGCTGACATCAAGATCGACATTGGGAATTTGCCCATGTTGCGGTGTAGAACTTTGATTAGGATGGAAAAATTGGTTTTTTAAATTGCTAACCTGATTTGCTAATTGTTCTAGCAAGCTGTCATTGTGCCGGCGGCGTTTCGTTCTTTTCCTGTTTTTACGTTTTCGACCCGATGATGACGAACTTGAACTTGAACTGCAGGATGACGACGAACTAGAAACACGTGTTCTTTTTTTCCGGGCCTCGCCACTGTTTTCTACAACTTTATTTATTTCGTTATTATCCATTTTAATCGAAACAGCACTAACAATACTTTTAACTACACGAAATTAGAATGCAGCTTTCAATTCAAATATAGATTTCGATTGGGGGTATTCTGATTTTAAAAGTCAATTGACTGTGATTTTATTCCGAACGGAAATCGTAATGCTGAACATATAATAAGTCATTCTTTTAACACAATTTGTATTAAAGAAATTTAGAATTGAGATTGTAAAACATATTATTATAATTAAAAATGTATTGTTTTTAGTTAATATAAAAGTCAATGATTTCTGACAAAATTGTTTTTACTCACGTGAGTCACATGTAAAAGTCTCACTTTTATGACGAATGGAATTTGATATAAGGTCGTCGGTATC
Source organism: Schoenobius gigantellus (assembly GCA_963935595.1). Lineage (NCBI taxonomy): Eukaryota > Metazoa > Arthropoda > Insecta > Lepidoptera > Crambidae > Schoenobius > Schoenobius gigantellus. The sequence continues at coordinate 25,705,417 of OZ012559.1, forward strand.
GGTAGATTCGATTGCTTATTTTAAATTAAGAACGACCTTTCCGAGCTAGGAATTGGATGCCAATGAGGAACGTCGAACGGTAGTAAGTTCGACACTGCTTGGTGGTGGTGGGGAGATGTGCAAGCGAGACAGCACTAGGTCTCTGACGAATAGGAAAGAAAGAGAAGGAAAACCAGTGTTGCCCTCTCATATATTTTATTGGGATTTGAATAACGGTACATAACTTAATAAATTATTTTTTGGTATTAAGTGCCGACAGGCCTACGTAAGCGTACGAGGAATACTACGCTCACGTCTGTCACGTGTCATTTTGTGTTTAAATTTCTTTTGTATTAAGAGCTGATTATGGTTGTCACTTGAAAGTTTTTGTTTTCAGTTTAAAATCAAATAACTCTGAAAGTTTTGGGGTTCCAGGTCTCAGACAAGCACCGAAGGTCCATTTAGTATCAAACTTATATGCCCCTTAAATGTTATTGGGGTGTTCAGTTACACCCGGTATAAGTATTTCAAACAATTTTTTTATTTTATTTTTGTATATTATTTTAATGGCCATTTTCACCAACCTCTTCATAGCTTAGGGGACTCTTAGGTGGCATGCAGTCACATTCTTTTCATTAAAAACAAAAAGTGACAGCATGCGTCTTAGGGGCTACCTAAGCTAAGTAATGGATGGTGAAATCGACCATATAAGTCTATCTTTTTTGAAGAAACTTTAAATCCTCGATGTAGTGTCAACAAATCAAAAAGGGACGTCAAAATGACTGAGAGCTAAAACAAAACCCTCAAATTAAAAAATCAAAATAGATGCATTAATAAATATAGGAAAATGTGAAAGCTTAGACTTACGAGTATCTAGAGACTTAATCTCAGTAATAAAATAAACCAAAACATTAAAAAATACAAAAGCGTATAAAAACTTATCAAGATCAATAACGTCAAGTGCACTTATAGTACGGGGGGGCTACCGCCTAACTCATAGCGATCACTCGCTATCGCTTCGTGACATTAGAACAATAGCTCTAATGTCATCTGTGATATTAAAACTATTGTTCTAATGTCATGATAACGATAGCGAGTGCTCGCTTTGAGTTAGGCGGTACGGCCGCCGGTTGTTTGGTTGTTTGCATGCTATCAAAGATGCGTTCTGAGCCTACGCACATAGTACAACTCTTTCGTCCTAACCCCGTTCAGTACCTTAGAACGTGACGCTCGGGTAAAACCACAGACGTATAAAGGAAAGCAGACTTAATAACATAATTTGACTCACACATTTGTCATTAGTAGTGTATATCGTTTTTACTTTCACTCATGGAATTATTACTTTCACTCCAAAGTGACATAATATCATGTCACTTATAGCTATTTCTGTTGTTCGTCTATGGCGATACGAACGCATACATAAACATTTCCGAAGCCGTGAAATAACTGCTAATCGGACAAGAACAATGGTAAAGTGCTGTGCCCCGAAGGGTTCTAACGCATCTTATCAATATAATAAAACTCCAGACATTACAATAAAATTAAACTAATATTGTTTGTGTGTGAGTAATGTTTACATGTAGTAAAGTTGCCACGCTTTTTGAACGATACGTTTAGTCTGCTTCCCTAAATACGTCTCTGGGTGAAACAATCGGCCCGTTCAAGATCTTAAAGTGTCATAGCGAGTTACAACCAAACAAGCATCGAATTTGTTGGTTGTAAAACGCTCTGACGCCTATAACTGAAATCTCAACTGAAATACTCTATGATTGGATGATATTGGTACTTTTATCTACTACGTCATCTGCTAGAAAGAAATTAATAATTCATAGGAAAGAGGTAGTGGAATAATGATCACTTTAAATTTAAATATCTCGGTATCTATTAATTTTCCAGGTATGCTCTAGACTAGAAGACAAAAATGATTGACGATTAAGCTTTTATATTAAGTTTTTAGTGTTATGATTAGTTTTATTTAGATTAAGTTTTTTTAGGGTACGTATATTTTTAAAGATTATTATTAGTATAATATACATACATGTTTAGTTTAGTACTATTACATTGTTATCAAAAAAAAGTCTCACTTTATTAACAGTTAATACAAATCTCTGCTATACGGAAGTATTACAAGTGTTAGATATTATTTTTTTAAATTTTACTTATAATGTTTTACAATAGCTAAGTTTTATTTTTTAATAAAAACCAAATGTTTTTACTAAAGAACGTAGATATTTTATATTGACCATGGGTTCAATAAGTGCATTTCGGCTTTGCGTTGTCTTTTTACACCTTGTATAGTAAGGATCTTAAATTACTATTTCGTTCACTTTCCATTAATAAATGTTGAATATCGTCTTAAACTCTACACACTGTCATGCAAACTTGACCACTCATACATATTATGTTCAAGTTTAAATGACACTGCAGACTTGATCAAGTCGGCAAAATAAAATTCAATTTTTCTTCAAATACTTCAAGTGTGCATGACAAGTCTTGTCATTGTCATGCACACTTGAAGCCATACGCCGTCAAGTTTACTGGATGCCGCTTCAAGCGCGGCAAGCTTGACGGTAAACTTACCCTGCGTTCCAGATAAAGCACTGCTACTTTCTGAGGCTAACATCTGATGTTAGCCTCATTTTGCGTTTCTTTTAAGAAATGTTGACATTTTTAGCCGCGCTAATTGTTACAAATGAAACGCAAGGTACTGATTTTTCGTGCTGAATTTTGACACCTCACTTAGTTAGTCCAGCCACTAAAAAATTTTTATAATATAAATCAGAATTGGCTAATACTATAAATATCTTTCAATAATTTTTTTAAATCCGCTGAAAATCCTGTTTGATTCATGAAAAAACGATTCCAAATGTCAAATTTGAAAGCTGTCAAAAAGTGGTATCAGAGGACCCATCTATTAGCATGGGTATTTGATGCTAGCATTTCGTGTTAAAAATGCTTAAATGAAACGCATGACAACCAGCAAGAAAAACTAGCATCACCGGCTAATGAAACGCAGATTTGCTAAAAATGTTGGTATTTATGGCTAAAAATGCTTATCTGGAACGGGCCGTTAATCGTAGGTGGCCTCCTTTATACCCTGCGTTCCAGATAAAGCACTGCTACTTTCTGAGGCTAAGATCAAATGTTAGCTTCGTTTTGCGTTTCTTTTAAGAAATGTTGACATTTTTAACCGCGCTAATTGTTACAAATGAAACGCAAGGTACTGATTTTTCGTGCTGAATTTTGACACCTCACCTACTTAGTCCAGCCACATAAAATTTTTAATAATCTAAATCAGAATTGGCTAATACTATAAATATCTTTCAATAAATCCGCTGAAAATCCTTTTTGATTCATGAAAAAAAGATTCCAAATGTCAAATTTGAAAGCTGTCAAAAAGTGGTATCAGAGGACCCATCTATTAGCATGGGTATTTGATGCTAGCATTTCGTGTTAAAAATGCTTAAATGAAACGCATGACAACCAGCAAGAAAAACTAGCATCACCGGCTAATGAAACGCAGAGATGCTAAAAATGTTGGTATTTATGGCTAAAAATGCTTATCTGAAACGGGCCGAAAGTGTAGATTGCAGAGGCGCGTTCAGGGCCTTCGCGCGAAGTACAACTTTTCGCTCTAACCCCGTTCAATGCCTTCGAGCGTGACAACCGGGTGAAACAACCGCCCGTTCAAGACCTTTGAGTGTCGGCGCGAGTTACAACCGAACAACCATCGAATTTGATGGTTGTAAAACGCTCTGACGTTTATGACTGAAATACTCTTACGTGATTGGATGATATTGGCGGCCATATTCTATAATGTCATCTACTAGAAAGAGAGAGAAATAAAAAACCATGTGAAAGAGGGAGATAAAAGATTTGGTTGCTGCAATCCGTTCAACGCCTTTGAGCGAGTTAAAAAACAACCGGACAACTACACCCAGAGGCGCTGAACGCGCCTCTGAATAACTCAAATTGGACCACAGTCATAATGAATCTATGGAAAAACGCGCGAAAATATGTCAGTTTGTCTAATTTACGTTTGTGGTGTAAGGCAAAACATTTATTTTTTAAATAGAATATACATTTATTTGTTTCTAGCTTTATAGAGAAGTTGAAGTAAAGTGCCACAAAAACTGTCGTACATGCAATTAGTGCTCATCTGTGACGAAAAACTAAGACCACAAAAGAATGTGCAAATAAAACTGATCTTTGATTAAATACATGTACTATTCAAAAACTGATGTAAATAATCAAATCAAACATTGAACATAGTGAACGTCTAAGTCGTGCCGTGATCAATAAACGCAAATGAAATCTATTTAACAGTTTAATCATCTGTAACTTTATAAATAAGTATATTCAAAAGACCTTAGCTATTCTCTAAAACAACTTGTTTAATCACCCACGTGATCTTTAAAATGCCTAAAAAAAATGTGGTTAGACCTGTAAAATGGCTCAGTGAAGAAATAAATGATAAGCCAACACTGTCTAATTCATTTCACTACTTTAAGTATGTATTATTCAATATTGAACATTATTATTGAGACAATTTTCTTAGCATTCCATGGATTTACCTTGCGGGTGCTGGGTCCATCGTGTTGCAAAGAATGGAATGCAAGGCAGCGCCTGGTACTTGCGACCCAGGTGTAGGTTTAAAGGGCCCTCTTAATATGCATGCATTAGCGCTTACCGCTCACTACCCCACTCCTTTCCCTGCCGAACCATATCTAATAAGATCTTACAAGTGCTGCTTTAGATATTCTTTGCAATAAAAATTTATGGTTTACTGTGACAGGCCAAGATCTTTCAGTAGGTTTTAAAGAGATTTCCCTGGTATACCTCTCGCTCCCACTTCTGCATAAAGATTTACAGTGTGGTGATTCTTTATAAGTTCATTTGTCAGCTCATAGTATTTTTTATTTTTATTGTGTGGTCTTTGGAATGTTAGTTTCCACAGAACAGTGAGTTCTATGCTTTAGTTCTTTTGAGAAAAGGAATATTGTCTGGTCTAGATGATGAATGGCAAAGATCCTCTGGGATTTTATAGTGTTTTTCATACGTAACAGGGTTTTGCAACGTTGGTTTGCTACAGAGCACATTAAAGGTATTCAATATAACTGGTGTTTTAATGTACATAAAATCCATCAATAAGGATTGATTTTAATGATGAAAATCTGATGTATATTCATAATATGGGATATACCAGGTGATTTAAGGAAATTTCCCAGGTAATATAATTTATTGAAATAAAAAAGTAAAATTTGTTCACCCAAAAGATAAAAATAATCAAAATAAAATAACTGAAATCATATGGATTTTGGTGACTCAGGTAGGAATTTTTAGGATACAAAAAAGTGAATTATGAGCATGAGAATGATATCACCAAAGTGATTACAGTTAAATTAACCATGTACTATAACCTTCAATATTATTTTAGGAAGTTCCAGTTCAAGAATATAATAGCAGAAATTGGAGACTGTGTTCTTATATCAAATGCTGATGCTGCAGAACCTGATTCTGAGGAAGGCTGTGATGCAGCTCGCATTGTAGACCTTTATGAAGACACATTTAATAAAAATGACCCTTTTAGAGCAAAGGTGCAATGGTATTCTAAGTCGAGCGATCTCCCTAGCTGGTACACTAATAAAATCGAAGCTATCCATTTTTTGTACCATGAGGTAATGAAGAAAAACTGATGATACCAAATCTAAAATTAATTACTCATAAAGATACCAAATCTAAGATTCATTACTCATACAGATACCAAATCTAAACTTAATTACTCATACAGATACCAAATCTTAAATTAATTACTCGTAAAGATACCAAATTTAAAATAATTGCCCATAAAGATACCAAACTTAAAATTAATTACTGGTAAATATACCAAATCTAAAATCAATCACTTGCATTTTACCAATTTTATAATTAGTCAAGTACTAATCGTAGAGATCTTAGAGATAAAAGAACAACACATTTAAAATTACTTACAATTATATTTCAGGTTATTGAAGATCATCGCCCCTTTGACACAGATGTTTCCATTGAGACATTCTATAAAAAATGTAATATTACCTTAACATTCACTAAAGATACAGCTTACAATGTGAAAGGCAATGCATTTCATTACATATGTAGGTACAGACTAATGTCTTTGAGTAAACGCAAAGTTCTCATTGAGCCAGTTATGGAGGAGGAAAGAAATGCAATACAGTTACTTAGAACACCTAACAAGTCATTCGCTACACCTCGTAAAACAGCGGCCATTCCTCAGAATACACCTAAAACACCTAGCAGTTTAGTAAAACAAATGAGCAGAGTCTCTCTCCAAGAAGAGAAGAATTGGAGTATTTCAAAAACTGATGGCACAAGACTATTACTGAAAAGAGCTATCCTAGCTGATAAGCATGATAAATACTCACCTAGAAAAACACCCAAACCCACACCAAAGAGTACACCAGTAACCACACCAAGTAGTAAAAAAAAGTTGTCCGAAGATGACTTGGAAAAAATCATATCAATGGAACTGAAAGAGAATTCTGACGAGGAAGAACTCCCGACTTTAATCATAAGGATACCTACTACTCCAATAAGAAAACACTCTGTTGCTAAACATAAGGATGAAACACCCAAGAAGGTTCTAGTATTCAATGAAGAGAAAGAAGATACAACAAAGAAAGATATCTATTGCACTAGATCTGGTAGAGCAACCAAAAATATGCCAGTTTATCTGGAAGAATCACCTTCACCTGTTAAAAGAACACCAAGATCTTCAAGGACTGGCAAAGCACCTCTTAATTGCATGGAAGAAGATGTCACACCTACCAAGAGAACTCCAAGAAAGTCTGTTCGTAAAAATATGGATGAAGATGATGAAGATTGTTTTAAGTCTATCCCTAAAACACCTAGGACACCAAGAACACCAAGAGTATCTAAGGTCACTCCGTTAAAAACTCCACAACGTAGGGTTTCTAGAAAAATTATGAATGAACTAACACCATCTATACGCAACAGAGCCCATTCTGTTAATAATATTGATGGTAAGCCCTATCACTATGCAGTAGATGTATTTATAATTTAAACTACATTATAGCAACAAACTGTA